>OY776102.1:2500-2402500 GCA_963675205.1 Catocala nupta
TAACCTAACCTAACCTAACCTAACCTAACCTAACCTAACCTAACCTAACCTAACCTAACCTAACCTAACCTAACCTAACCTAACCTAACCTAACCTAACCTAACTAACCTAACCTAACCTAACCTAACCTAACCTAACCTAACCTAACCTAACCTAACCTAACCTAACCTAACCTAACCTAACCTAACCTAACCTAACCTAACCTAACCTAACCTAACCTAACCTAACCTAACCTAACCTAACCTAACCTAACCTAACCTAACCTAACCTAACCTAACCTAACCTAACCTAACCTAACCTAACCTAACCTAACCTAACCTAACCTAACCTAACCTAACCTAACCTAACCTAACCTAACCTAACCTAACCTAACCTAACCTAACCTAACCTAACCTAACCTAACCTAACCTAACCTAACCTAACCTAACCTAACCTAACCTAACCTAACCTAACCTAACCTAACCTAACCTAACCTAACCTAACCTAACCTAACCTAACCTAACCTAACCTAACCTAACCTAACCTAACCTAACCTAACCTAACCTAACCTAACCTAACCTAACCTAACCTAACCTAACCTAACCTAACCTAACCTAACCTAACCTAACCTAACCTAACCTAACCTAACCTAACCTAACCTAACCTAACCTAACCTAACCTAACCTAACCTAACCTAACCTAACCTAACCTAACCTAACCTAACCTAACCTAACCTAACCTAACCTAACCTAACCTAACCTAACCTAACCTAACCTAACCTAACCTAACCTAACCTAACCTAACCTAACCTAACCTAACCTAACCTAACCTAACCTAACCTAACCTAACCTAACCTAACCTAACCTAACCTAACCTAACCTAACCTAACCTAACCTAACCTAACCTAACCTAACCTAACCTAACCTAACCTAACCTAACCTAACCTAACCTAACCTAACCTAACCTAACCTAACCTAACCTAACCTAACCTAACCTAACCTAACCTAACCTAACCTAACCTAACCTAACCTAACCTAACCTAACCTAACCTAACCTAACCTAACCTAACCTAACCTAACCTAACCTAACCTAACCTAACCTAACCTAACCTAACCTAACCTAACCTAACCTAACCTAACCTAACCTAACCTAACCTAACCTAACCTAACCTAACCTAACCTAACCTAACCTAACCTAACCTAACCTAACCTAACCTAACCTAACCTAACCTAACCTAACCTAACCTAACCTAACCTAACCTAACCTAACCTAACCTAACCTAACCTAACCTAACCTAACCTAACCTAACCTAACCTAACCTAACCTAACCTAACCTAACCTAACCTAACCTAACCTAACCTAACCTAACCTAACCTAACCTAACCTAACCTAACCTAACCTAACCTAACCTAACCTAACCTAACCTAACCTAACCTAACCTAACCTAACCTAACCTAACCTAACCTAACCTAACCTAACCTAACCTAACCTAACCTAACCTAACCTAACCTAACCTAACCTAACCTAACCTAACCTAACCTAACCTAACCTAACCTAACCTAACCTAACCTAACCTAACCTAACCTAACCTAACCTAACCTAACCTAACCTAACCTAACCTAACCTAACCTAACCTAACCTAACCTAACCTAACCTAACCTAACCTAACCTAACCTAACCTAACCTAACCTAACCTAACCTAACCTAACCTAACCTAACCTAACCTAACCTAACCTAACCTAACCTAACCTAACCTAACCTAACCTAACCTAACCTAACCTAACCTAACCTAACCTAACCTAACCTAACCTAACCTAACCTAACCTAACCTAACCTAACCTAACCTAACCTAACCTAACCTAACCTAACCTAACCTAACCTAACCTAACCTAACCTAACCTAACCTAACCTAACCTAACCTAACCTAACCTAACCTAACCTAACCTAACCTAACCTAACCTAACCTAACCTAACCTAACCTAACCTAACCTAACCTAACCTAACCTAACCTAACCTAACCTAACCTAACCTAACCTAACCTAACCTAACCTAACCTAACCTAACCTAACCTAACCTAACCTAACCTAACCTAACCTAACCTAACCTAACCTAACCTAACCTAACCTAACCTAACCTAACCTAACCTAACCTAACCTAACCTAACCTAACCTAACCTAACCTAACCTAACCTAACCTAACCTAACCTAACCTAACCTAACCTAACCTAACCTAACCTAACCTAACCTAACCTAACCTAACCTAACCTAACCTAACCTAACCTAACCTAACCTAACCTAACCTAACCTAACCTAACCTAACCTAACCTAACCTAACCTAACCTAACCTAACCTAACCTAACCTAACCTAACCTAACCTAACCTAACCTAACCTAACCTAACCTAACCTAACCTAACCTAACCTAACCTAACCTAACCTAACCTAACCTAACCTAACCTAACCTAACCTAACCTAACCTAACCTAACCTAACCTAACCTAACCTAACCTAACCTAACCTAACCTAACCTAACCTAACCTAACCTAACCTAACCTAACCTAACCTAACCTAACCTAACCTAACCTAACCTAACCTAACCTAACCTAACCTAACCTAACCTAACCTAACCTAACCTAACCTAACCTAACCTAACCTAACCTAACCTAACCTAACCTAACCTAACCTAACCTAACCTAACCTAACCTAACCTAACCTAACCTAACCTAACCTAACCTAACCTAACCTAACCTAACCTAACCTAACCTAACCTAACCTAACCTAACCTAACCTAACCTAACCTAACCTAACCTAACCTAACCTAACCTAACCTAACCTAACCTAACCTAACCTAACCTAACCTAACCTAACCTAACCTAACCTAACCTAACCTAACCTAACCTAACCTAACCTAACCTAACCTAACCTAACCTAACCTAACCTAACCTAACCTAACCTAACCTAACCTAACCTAACCTAACCTAACCTAACCTAACCTAACCTAACCTAACCTAACCTAACCTAACCTAACCTAACCTAACCTAACCTAACCTACATCGAACCTAACCTAACCTAACCTAACCTAACCTAACCTAACCTAACCTAACCTAACCTAACCTAACCTAACCTAACCTAACCTAACCTAACCTAACCTAACCTAACCTAACCTAACTAACCTAACCTAACCTAACCTAACCTAACCTAACCTAACCTAACCTAACCTAACCTAACCTAACCTAACCTAACCTAACCTAACCTAACCTAACCTAACCTAACCTAACCTAACCTAACCTAACCTAACCTAACCTAACCTAACCTAACCTAACCTAACCTAACCTAACCTAACCTAACCTAACCTAACCTAACCTAACCTAACCTAACCTAACCTAACCTAACCTAACCTAACCTAACCTAACCTAACCTAACCTAACCTAACCTAACCTAACCTAACCTAACCTAACCTAACCTAACCTAACCTAACCTAACCTAACCTAACCTAACCTAACCTAACCTAACCTAACCTAACCTAACCTAACCTAACCTAACCTAACCTAACCTAACCTAACCTAACCTAACCTAACCTAACCTAACCTAACCTAACCTAACCTAACCTAACCTAACCTAACCTAACCTAACCTAACCTAACCTAACCTAACCTAACCTAACCTAACCTAACCTAACTAACCTAACCTAACCTAACCTAACCTAACCTAACCTAACCTAACCTAACCTAACCTAACCTAACCTAACCTAACCTAACCTAACCTAACCTAACCTAACCTAACCTAACCTAACCTAACCTAACCTAACCTAACCTAACCTAACCTAACCTAACCTAACCTAACTAACCTAACCTAACCTAACTAACCTAACCTAACCTAACCTAACCTAACCTAACCTAACTAACCTAACCTAACCTAACCTAACCTAACCTAACCTAACCTAACCTAACCTAACCTAACCTAACCTAACCTAACCTAACCTAACCTAACCTAACCTAACCTAACCTAACCTAACCTAACCTAACCTAACCTAACCTAACCTAACCTAACCTAACCTAACCTAACCTAACCTAACCTAACCTAACCTAACCTAACCTAACCTAACCTAACCTAACCTAACCTAACCTAACCTAACCTAACCTAACCTAACCTAACCTAACCTAACTAACCTAACCTAACCTAACCTAACCTAACCTAACCTAACCTAACCTAACCTAACCTAACCTAACCTAACCTAACCTAACCTAACCTAACCTAACCTAACCTAACCTAACCTAACCTAACCTAACCTAACCTAACCTAACCTAACCTAACCTAACCTAACCTAACCTAACCTAACCTAACCTAACCTAACCTAACCTAACCTAACCTAACCTAACCTAACCTAACCTAACCTAACCTAACCTAACCTAACCTAACCTAACCTAACCTAACCTAACCTAACCTAACCTAACCTAACCTAACCTAACCTAACCTAACCTAACCTAACCTAACCTAACCTAACCTAACCTAACCTAACCTAACCTAACCTAACCTAACCTAACCTAACCTAACCTAACCTAACCTAACCTAACCTAACCTAACCTAACCTAACCTAACTAACCTAACCTAACCTAACCTAACCTAACCTAACCTAACCTAACCTAACCTAACCTAACCTAACCTAACCTAACCTAACCTAACCTAACCTAACCTAACCTAACCTAACCTAACCTAACCTAACCTAACCTAACCTAACCTAACCTAACCTAACCTAACCTAACCTAACCTAACCTAACCTAACCTAACCTAACCTAACCTAACCTAACCTAACCTAACCTAACCTAACCTAACCTAACCTAACCTAACCTAACCTAACCTAACCTAACCTAACCTAACCTAACCTAACCTAACCTAACCTAACCTAACCTAACCTAACCTAACCTAACCTAACCTAACCTAACCTAACCTAACCTAACCTAACCTAACCTAACCTAACCTAACCTAACCTAACCTAACCTAACCTAACCTAACCTAACCTAACCTAACCTAACCTAACCTAACCTAACCTAACCTAACCTAACCTAACCTAACCTAACCTAACCTAACCTAACCTAACCTAACCTAACCTAACCTAACCTAACCTAACCTAACCTAACCTAACCTAACCTAACCTAACCTAACCTAACCTAACCTAACCTAACCTAACCTAACCTAACCTAACCTAACCTAACCTAACCTAACCTAACCTAACCTAACCTAACCTAACCTAACCTAACCTAACCTAACCTAACCTAACCTAACCTAACCTAACCTAACCTAACCTAACCTAACCTAACCTAACCTAACCTAACCTAACCTAACCTAACCTAACCTAACCTAACCTAACCTAACCTAACCTAACCTAACCTAACCTAACCTAACCTAACCTAACCTAACCTAACCTAACCTAACCTAACCTAACCTAACCTAACCTAACCTAACCTAACCTAACCTAACCTAACCTAACCTAACCCCTATACTTTTTCATATTTTGACAGCGGGTTTTTTGCTAAACGTTGTATTTTACTGTCTCTTTATCAACGTTATAGATATTTTCAGTGTTCCCGTCATTTTAGACCCTTTTTATAGCTATAAAACATAAAAAAATCATCAAAATAAGCAAATTTTTATAAACAATCAAAATTTTTTTCTAAATTCTACAGGTTTTTGCGTTTTACTTACCATCATTTAACGCCCGGAGTCTTCCCCTGTCGTTTGGTACCACTTTCGACCACCCCCGATAGTGGGAAGTGATAAATTTTTGATTTTTCTACCCCACCCACGCACGAACCGAGGTGATGTGGTAGATCGAAATTTCAGTACATTTTCTATACTTTTTCATATTTTGACAGCGGGTTTTTTGCTAAACGTTGTATTTTACTGTCTCTTTATCAACGTTATAGATATTTTCAGTGTTCCCGTCATTTTAGACCCTTTTTATAGCTATAAAACATAAAAAAATCATCAAAATAAGCAAATTTTTATAAACAATCAAAATTTTTTTCTAAATTCTACAGGTTTTTGCGTTTTACTTACCATCATTTAACGCCCGGAGTCTTCCCCTGTCGTTTGGTACCACTTTCGACCACCCCCGATAGTGGGAAGTGATAAATTTTTGATTTTTCTACCCCACCCACGCACGAACCGAGGTGATGTGGTAGATCGAAATTTCAGTACATTTTCTATACTTTTTCATATTTTGACAGCGGGTTTTTTGCTAAACGTTGTATTTTACTGTCTCTTTATCAACGTTATAGATATTTTCAGTGTTCCCGTCATTTTAGACCCTTTTTATAGCTATAAAACATAAAAAAAATCATCAAAATAAGCAAATTTTTATAAACAATCAAAATTTTTTTCTAAATTCTACAGGTTTTTGCGTTTTACTTACCATCATTTAACGCCCGGAGTCTTCCCCTGTCGTTTGGTACCACTTTCGACCACCCCCGATAGTGGGAAGTGATAAATTTTTGATTTTTCTACCCCACCCACGCACGAACCGAGGTGATGTGGTAGATCGAAATTTCAGTACATTTTCTATACTTTTTCATATTTTGACAGCGGGTTTTTTGCTAAACGTTGTATTTTACTGTCTCTTTATCAACGTTATAGATATTTTCAGTGTTCCCGTCATTTTAGACCCTTTTTATAGCTATAAAACATAAAAAAAAATCATCAAAATAAGCAAATTTTTATAAACAATCAAAATTTTTTTCTAAATTCTACAGGTTTTTGCGTTTTACTTACCATCATTTAACGCCCGGAGTCTTCCCCTGTCGTTTGGTACCACTTTCGACCACCCCCGATAGTGGGAAGTGATAAATTTTTGATTTTTACACCCCGCCCAACCCACCCTTTGAATATTATTAAGGTTAACTGGACGCTTTATTAGAGTCTATTTCATCGAATAGACACGACGAGCAGGATCCCATTGATACCTGTAAGTGGGAAAACTGATGTAAACAAAGATTACTTTGTTTATTTATCAATAGTTCTAAGTTACACCTTATTATTAAGCTACTATACTTATTTTAACCTATTAACTATATATGACTATCCTTTATTGAGGAAAACTGCGTGCTGTGACCTAAGTTTTTACAACTTATATACCTATTTTATCAATATACACTCTTTTATACACTTTTACAACTTTTACAAATTTACTTGTTTTTACTATTTTGACGTCCCCTATCTATAGACAAGATGTTCGGCTATAGAACACCAGCCAAGAAGACCACTGACTCGACCTCCCAGTCTCCGAAAGAGGATGACCCGGTAAATCCCACCTCCAAAGTTAAGCGTAGCATTGGGGCATGGGAAACTGGCAGACCGAGCGTGAGCCCCAAAGCGACCTCACCAGTTGCTGGTTCAACTGGTGTAGCACCCTCCATACCCAACTCAAATCCGGCACCACCCTCACAAACCGACAAAGCACCGACGCAGAAGGTATTGACGGTGATGGTAAACCCACCACCAAAGAAGAAGACCAGAGTAGACGAAGCGAGAGTGGAATGTCATAAGGCCAAGCTCCATCTCTCGAACTCCCGCAACCTAAAGACCGATATAAAGCTGGAGGTTACTAGTTCCATTGACAAACTTTTTCAATTTGTCAAAGACTCCGAGTTAGAGCTGACAAAGGAGCGGGGAGGAAACGGAGCTAAGCGGAAGCAAAATACCACAGTAGAGACGCTGGTCGTTCAAAAGGCTGTTGAAAAGACCAGAGACGACAGCCACATCATAGAAGCAATTGAGGCCAACACGAGGCTTCTTGCTGAAAATGGAAAAAGGATCGAACAGCTAAAGGAGATGATAGAAAGTCAAAAGGAAACGCTTGAGAAGACAACTTACGCGAGTGTAGTTGCGGCGGGTTGTATAGGGCCAACGCCCAAAATGCAGACAGCCCTGCACTCGGTAGTTGTCTCCTCAACGCGAGAGGAAGAGACAGGTGAGGAAATACTTGAGAGGGTGCGAAAGACCGTAGACGCTAAGGAAGGGTGGATACAGGTCGAAAAAGTGAGGAAAGGAAAAGACCGAAAAATTATAATGGGCTGCAGAACACAAGAAGACAGACAGAAAGTCAAAGAACGACTAGAGAAGGCTGGAGAGCACCTCGTCGTCGAGGAAGTAAAGAACAAGGACCCGCTTCTGGTCCTGAAGGACGTGCTCATTGTACACAGTGATGATGAAATCATCAAGGCCTTCAGGAACCAGAATAGGGATGTCTTTTGCGGCCTCGACGACGGCGAAAACAGAATCTCGGTCAAGTACCGAAAGAGGGCACGAAACCCCTGTTGTGGTCACATCGTCCTAAGTGTGTCGCCTACGATCTGGAGACGCTCCATCGACCACCAAAAGATAAGGATCGACCTACAGGCAGTCCATGTGATGGATCAATCGCCCTTAGTACAGTGTACCCGATGTTTGGGATACGGGCATGGTCGGCGGTTCTGCAAAGAGTCAGCCGACCTATGCAGCCATTGCGGTGATCCACACATGGCAACCGAGTGCCCCGTTCGACTGATCGGAGAGGCTCCCGCCTGCACGAACTGTGTCAGAGCCAAGTTGGAGCACAAGCAACATAATGCCTTCAGCAATGACTGTCCCATCCGGAGGAAGCGAGATGCACTGGCCCGCTTGTCGGTAGCCTACTGCTAAGGGCACCGCAACTGTTTACCCCCAGTACAAAATTCTCCAGGCTAACCTACAGAGGAGCAAACTAGCGACCCACGAGCTTTTGTTGGAAGCGGTAAAGCGCAAGACGGCAGTAGCGTTGCTCCAGGAGCCGTACGTGGGTGCCGCGAAAAGTGTGAGGAGTCACCGGGGTGTTAGAATCTTCCAGAGCTCTGAAGTAGGGGGGGGTACTGTTAAGGCAGCGATAGCTGTCTTTGATCATGACCTAGACGTCTTACAGTACCCGGAACTCACCACGAACAACATCGTTGTGGTGGGGATCCGAACCAGAGCATGGGAGATCACACTTGTCTCCTACTATTTTGAGCCGGATGTACCCCTGGAGCCGTATCTTGCACGCCTAAAAACCATCCAACAAAGTAAGGGACCCGGCAGGTTAGTCTTCGGAGGTGACACAAACGCCAAGTCCACCTGGTGGGGTGGTAATCAGGAAGACTTAAGAGGGGAGGAGATGAGCGGGGCCTTGGATGAGATGGGCCTGCATGTCCTGAATACTGGGAACATCCCGACATTCGATGTTATCAGGGGCGGTAAAAGATACTGCAGTTACGTTGACGTCACGGCATGTACGACAGACATTTTGAATCTGATAGATGAATGGAAAGTAGTCGAGAGTCTAACGAGCTCGGACCACCAAGGAATCTCTTTTAGCTTAAGCCTAGAAAAATCTAAAGGTTTATGTGTAGAAAGGACGACGAGGGTATATAACACCAAAAAAGCATGCTGGGATCAATTTCATGAGAAATTGAGCCAGTCGATGCAAGAAAACAGCCTAACCCTAGCAGAACTACAAGAAATCACCAATGTAGAATCTTTAGAAGAAACACTAGGAGTGTACACGAAAGTGATCACTGAAACATGCAGGCAAACAATACCAAGCAAAAACAAAAAAGAGATACTTGCCTTTCCCTGGTGGTCCAAAAAACTCGAAGACCTAAAGAAGCAGGTGGACACGAAGAGACGCCGCATCAGAAACGCAGCACCGGTTCGAAGAGAACACGTAGTCGGCATATACCTGAAAGAAAAAGAAACCTATGAAAGAGAAGTGCAACTGGCAATAACGGAGAGTTGGAAGGAGTTTTGTGGGAAGCAGGAGAGGGAAGGGATGTGGGAAGGCATCTACCGAGTTATTGCCAGGTCTGCCAAAAGGGAAGAGGACATGCCGCTGCGTGATGGAGATAGGACCCTGGATGCGAAGCAGTCGGCGAGGCTTTTGGCCGAAACCTTTTACCCCGAGGATAGGAGGGAGAATGACGATGTAGACCATCAACATATCCGAGAACAAGCCAAAGCGGTAAACTCGTGGAACCATGATGAGAAACATGACCCGCCGTTTACACTGAGCGAACTCGAAATGTCTGCAAAGTCATTCAACCCCAAAAAGGCTCCGGGAGCCGACGGTTTCACCTCCGACATATGCGTGCGGGCCATAAATTCTGATCCCGCCTACTTCTTAGCCTTGGTTAACAAATGTATGGCATTAGGATACTTCCCGAAGATCTGGAAGGAAGCAACAGTAGTCGTCCTTAGGAAGCCGGGAAAGAGCTCGTATACCGAACCCAAATCGTACAGGCCGATTGGTCTTTTGCCAGTACTGGGTAAGGTATACGAGAAAATGTTGGTTGCTCGCCTCAAATTCCATCTTCTGCCGAGGATTAGTACTCGCCAATACGGATTCATGCCCCAAAAGAGCACCGAAGACTCCCTCTACACACTGATGCAGCACATCCGTGCCAATCTAAATCTTAAAAAGATTGTTACTGTCGTGTCACTTGACATCGAGGGAGCCTTCGACAATGCATGGTGGCCGGCTATAAGAGTCCGTTTGGCTGAGGAAAATTGTCCGATCAATTTGAGGCGAGTAATTGACAGCTACCTGAGTGACAGAAAAGTCACGGTGAGGTACGCGGGGGAGCAGCATGAACGAAGTTCAAGCAAAGGATGCGTGCAAGGATCCATTGGTGGGCCCATCCTTTGGAACGTTCTGCTGGATCCTCTCCTCCAACAACTTGAGGGCAGGGGCGACTACTGTCAGGCGTTCGCCGATGACGTCGTGATGGTTTTCTGTGGTGAGACTGCACGAGACATCGAGCGACAGGCCAATGCCGCTCTCGGTCATGTCCGAGCGTGGGGTATCCGAAATAAGCTTAAGTTCGCACCGCATAAGACCTGCGCGATGGTCGTAACGCGAAAGCTTAAGTACGATACACCACGTTTGAGCATGGGCGGGATCGACGTTGGAATGTCTCAGCAGATGAAACTGCTAGGTCTCACCATAGACAACAAACTCACTTTTAACACCCACATCGGGAACGCCTGTAGAAAGGCGATCGGGATTTATGGCCAGCTCGCGAGAACGGCTCGCGTCGGCTGGGGGTTAAACCCCGAAGTGCTGCGTACCATCTACACAGCGGCAGTCGAGCCCATTATCCTCTATGCGGCAAGTGTCTGGGCGCCAGCTGCCGACAAATTAGGAGTGCGCAAACAGCTCAATGTAGTACAGCGGGGCTTTGCACAAAAACTGTGCAAAGCGTACAAAACGGTGTCGCTGAATTCGGCACTGGTGCTGGCCGGGATCCTCCCACTGGATCTTCGTATAAAAGAGGTGGCTCGTTTATACGAAGCCAAAAAGGGGGTATCACGGCCAGTACTAGGTGACCGAGAGGTGGAGGAAATGTCACCTTTCGTGGAGGCTCCGCACCCGGCCGACAAACTGCCCCTAAAATACGACTGCCTGATAAACCAAGAACAGTACCAAAATCATTGCGATTTTGCGGTGCGCGTTTATACTGACGGCAGTAAGATTGAGGGCAAAGTTGGAGCGGCACTGTCTATTTGGGTTGGTGCCGTCGAAACTAGAGCCCTCAAATTTACTTTGCCGTCATACTGCACGGTTTATCAGGCAGAACTGCTGGCACTTTCGAAGGCAACGGGGGAAGCCATGAAAATGAAAGAGTCCACCTTCGGCATCTACAGCGACTCCAGAGCAGCCCTAGAGACCGTCGCAAACCCGGACTCGACCCATCCACTAGCGGTGGAAACAAGAGACGCCATAAGACGCTGTAGACTCCAGAACAAGCGCGTCTCCTTGTTCTGGATCAAAGCCCACGCTGGTTTGGATGGGAACGAAAGAGCGGATCTATTAGCGAAGGAGGCTGCTCTGCGATCCAAAAAGAAGCCGGACTACGACCGCTGTCCTATCTCATTCGTCAAGCGTATGCTCCGTCTGCATACGATTGATGAATGGGATAAGAGATATAAATCTGGCGAAACCGCCTCCATAACCAAGTTGTTTTTCCCGGATGTCCAGGCGGCCTACAGATTTGTGAAAAACTTCGATCTGACCAGCATAACTACACAGGTCATGACAGGACACGGTGGTTTCTCCTCATACTTAAAACGTTTTAAGTGTAAGGAGAACTCATCGTGCGCCTGCGATCCGGCAGTTGACGAGGACATACCGCACCTGCTCTTTGAGTGTCCAATGTTTGGTCGGGAGCGTTTTCAGCTGGAGCAGGAGCTGGGAATAGAAATATGTGCCGAAAACCTGCCGGATATTATGGCAGGAGACAAAAGAGGCAAATTAATAAATTACTGCACTAAAATTGCGACAATTGTAATAAAAAGAAACAAAACATAAAATATAAATATAATTGTAACACTACATGATAAATATAGATAGATATATAAATAAGCGATATAAAAAGAGATTAAAATAATATACAGTAAAAATAATGAACTTGGTTATACTTACCCAAAATGGGTAACTAAAAGAAACATATTAAATAAAATAAAAATAAGTCTGAATATATAAATAAAATTTGAAAAACCAAAGGCCTTATCTATGATAGGGGTAAAATTAGAAATGACAGATTGGGGTTTTTAGTTGGTAGGAGTCCAACACTACCTGAGTGTTCCCCTCAGGTGTCCATGAAGGATTTTTTCCTCAATCTGTCAATATTAAAAAAAAAAAAAAAAAAAAAACCTAACCTAACCTAACCTAACCTAACCTAACCTAACCTAACCTAACCTAACCTAACCTAACCTAACCTAACCTAACCTAACCTAACCTAACCTAACCTAACCTAACCTAACCTAACCTAACCTAACCTAACCTAACCTAACCTAACCTAACCTAACCTAACCTAACCTAACCTAACCTAACCTAACCTAACCTAACCTAACCTAACCTAACCTAACCTAACCTAACCTAACCTAACCTAACCTAACCTAACCTAACCTAACCTAACCTAACCTAACCTAACCTAACCTAACCTAACCTAACCTAACCTAACCTAACCTAACCTAACCTAACCTAACCTAACCTAACCTAACCTAACCTAACCTAACCTAACCTAACCTAACCTAACCTAACCTAACCTAACCTAACCTAACCTAACCTAACCTAACCTAACCTAACCTAACCTAACCTAACCTAACCTAACCTAACCTAACCTAACCTAACCTAACCTAACCTAACCTAACCTAACCTAACCTAACCTAACCTAACCTAACCTAACCTAACCTAACCTAACCTAACCTAACCTAACCTAACCTAACCTAACCTAACCTAACCTAACCTAACCTAACCTAACCTAACCTAACCTAACCTAACCTAACCTAACCTAACCTAACCTAACCTAACCTAACCTAACCTAACCTAACCTAACCTAACCTAACCTAACCTAACCTAACCTAACCTAACCTAACCTAACCTAACCTAACCTAACCTAACCTAACCTAACCTAACCTAACCTAACCTAACCTAACCTAACCTAACCTAACCTAACCTAACCTAACCTAACCTAACCTAACCTAACCTAACCTAACCTAACCTAACCTAACCGAGTTCCATGCGTTACGTCGCCGTGAACGCCACGTTTTTGCATCGCTCCGCGCATTAAAAATCATACGAGTGGCAAAGTTACGCGAAATAGTGAGTGTGATACGCCAAAAGTTGCGCGCTGATGAGCCGAACACGGAAGTGAAAGTGTCATCATCCAGACCGTTCTGGAAAAAAAGTTATTGGTGAAAAACGTTTTTGTGCACGTGTTTTAAACAAAAAACCATCTTTTCTCCGGAAATCGATCGACGACCCCCGAGTTTTTTGGTGCGCCGAGATCGGCGCCCCAGAGGGTCAAAAGCTGACAGCTTTTAAAAATTTTTCTGTCGAGTCTTCCTGGAGAAACAAGATTTTTGCAAGAACCACGTGGCCACGTGTTCATGCTTCCAGGGTGTTGCGGTGGCACTGTGACACATTAAAAGAAGCGGCCTGGAGTAACGAATACAGAGGTGAAAACCCCATAGTCGGCGAACGACCAGGAACAAAGTTATTGAGGAAAAACTGGACGGGCAAAATACAAAGGAACTGAAAGTTGGGTTATCTTGAAAAAACGATCGACGACCCCTGAACGTTTTGGTGCGCCGAGGAAGGCGCTCCAGCCAGCTTTCCAACGACACCTCTCCCGGATTTTTCCGGTGAGTTTTTCTGGAGAAAATTGCTTTACAATCCATCCCACCCGGAAGATTGAACCCGGTTCCAGGATAGTCTGGTAGTTCCTGACCACGGCAAATAGAGGGCAACGTCACCAGAGGCACCCGGACACTTTTTGTTCGGCGGAAATCCGACAATTTTCGGCAAAACTCTCTATTTGCAGAAAGTTGTCAACGACCAACTTCTTCCAGACAACCCTACGGAACCGGGGATCGTCTGATCTACATCAAGTTTCCACTGGAAGAAGGAGCAACTCTCCAGCTTTAAGAACATACCAAGTTTGTTACAGTTTTTAATTTATTTGTATTTTTTAAGAATTTATTACGAAACCCTGTCCGAATTCGCCATTACCGGATAAGTTTGTACACGTCATATCTCGGGAACGGCTGGGAATATCGCAAAAATAACCGAATTTTGGTTCAGTCATCCCGAAGCTCTCATAGGGTCGACCAACCGACAGGGGTTGCAAAAAACCACCCCCGGGAAGATTTGTACAGAAAACAGGAAAAATCTTGGGTTTCCTGGACCCTAGGAAACATACCTACAACTTTGTCAGGAAATTCAGGACTCACTGTACACTGTGCAATTTTTCCCGAGGCTGTAATTGCATTTTAGACCCCGAAACAATGCAAACGTAGTTGGCAAACTGACACCCCCTATATTCCCGGCCCTGTACAAATTTAATCGGTGGTGCCACCCCTAAGGAAACCTTACGGGTGAAAAATTTAGTTTTTAAGCTACCAGGAACTTTTTAGTGTATAGCCCTAGCATTAGTATTTTATTTTTTATGAATTTTATAAAAGTGTCCTACCTTTAGGTATAGCCGCAAAGAGATAACGTTGTTTAGGTATTTTTGGGTTTTTAAGGGTTCAAATAACTCCTAAACGGTGCGTCCTACGCAAAAAATAACGAAATTTCGGCCCCCCCCTCCCCTAACCCCACCCCCCCTTCGCCTACGGCTCAACTTTTGCGACCCCTCTAAACCCACCCCCGGGGTTTCAACCCCCTACCCCTATTTTTGACTTTCATACCAGCTTAAGCTGACCTCTCATTTGCGTAGGCCGAGAGTCATTACGAACCCTTAAAAATATACCTAGGCAAAAATACCTAAAGGGTAGCTAGACTGATAGAGCGGGTCAGGACAAGCCACCTCAGTCCAAGCCCGGGCGTTCTGCGGCCACGGGAAGGGAAGTTATTCGGAGTTGAAGATTGACTTTGACAGTTGTGGAACTGTCAAACCAAACTTTGGACGCCGATAACTCCTGAACCAGGGGTCGTAGAGGGCTCTGGTTTTTTCTGGGGACCAAGGCAACACCTCTTCTGTCCGCCTAGTAGCTTTTCAGGTTTTTCAGGACCTGAAAAATTTCTGAAATCTGTGTTTGCGGTACCTTTTGGGCCAAGATAGTCGTGTTTGGGCTCAAACGAAAGGGCTAGAGGAGACCTTTTACTATAACACCCTAGACTTACTCTAGGTAGAGCTTAAAAAATTTTTGACTAAAATTTTGACTGAAATCGTCTCCCGTAGGTTCACAAGTATTATTCTTGAGCCCCTCTACCTTAACAAAGGTAGAATAACTCGGTAGAGCCAGACTCTACCTTATATTATTTTAATTAATTTTATTTAATTTTAAACTTAATTTTATTATATTTTTTTTTTATTTTATTTTATTTGTGTTAAAATAGACTATTTTATTTCATATCTGACGCAGACCCCTCTTTACAGGGTCTGACATAACATAACAAAGGGACAACTTTCCCCGATCCACACACAAAACAAATATTAACAAATATTACACACCGCACTCACTTATACTCATACGATAACATGTACCGCACACCCACAACATCTGGCGCTGCAAAAAAGCCCACCACTCCTAGCCCTACCACCACAACAGCAGCAGCGCAGGACGCTGCGAGAACTTTTATAAAAAGGCCAGAAGCAAAAAGGAGATCACTAGAGAACATGGATATTTACAGAAAGCAAAAGCTAGACTATGCCACACTATCTAGTGATCAGCTCCTCCAGGACATCATGAAAACATTCGAGGACATACCAGCTAAAGTCCAAGAATACCCTCAGATGAGGAGAGACATAAAACAGTTCCTGGAGGTGCAATCAGACAAGGGCATACGAACAATTTTTGAGCTCAGCAGGCGCATCAAGAGCCTTGAAAGAGAGGCCCCAAAAACCAGGACACCCACTAAAACCTCGTTGTCCGATGGCCAAGAAGATATGCTCAAAAAATTGGGAGAGGTGGAAGCGACGCTGACCGAAAGACTAAGCGAGATGGAGCGAAGTCTTAAAGCTGACATAACAAGACTTAATGACAATAATGACGACCGAGGCTCCGACATACTCGACAAGATCACCGACACGGTCAATGAGGCCAGAGCTGCCGTAGACCGAGCGACCGAGCAGGTCGAAAACCGGACGCACGCTCTCCTCAAAGATCTGGTCGGTGGTATTGCCGGGGATGTCGTCGTAGCAAAACACGAGATTATCGAGGTCACAAAAGGTTTAGCGTACGAAACAAACTTAGAGTTAGTCCCTAAGACGTACGCCAGCGTTGCAGCAGCCAAACCTGTACACCGCCCTGCACTTCACTCGATGGCGATCACCTTCGAAGGTGGTCTTGAGACTGCCGACGAGGTGCTCGCCAGGGTGAAAAAAGCGGTTGATGCCAGAGGCACTGGCCTTAAAATAAATAAGGTTCGCAAGGCAAAGAACCAGACAATAATATTGGGCTGCGACACTGAGGAGGAAAGGAAAAAGGTCCAAGAAACGATTGAAAGTCGCGGGAAGGGACTAATAGTAGCGCCAATGAAAAATAAAAATCCCCTCGTTGCCTTAAAAGACGTTTTCATGGACAGCGAAGATGAAGACATAATTAAGGCAATCAACGTTCAGAATACGGAAATATTTGTGGGCCTACCTGAAGAGGACAAAGAAATGGTAGTAAAATATAAAAAGCGCACTAGAAATCCAAAGACGGCACACATCATTCTTCAGGTGAGGCCCAAAGTTTGGCAGAGGATGACGGAGGCTGGAACCCTCTATCTGGACCTTCAAAGGGTCAGAGTCGAGGACCAGTCCCCGCTCATCCAATGCACGAAGTGCCTCGCGTTTGGGCATGGTCGAAAATTTTGCACCGAGAGTGTGGACAGGTGTAGCCACTGTGGAGGACCGCACCTGCGCGAAAAATGCGCAGATTTCACAGCAGGGAATGAACCACAGTGCTGCAACTGCTCACACTCCGGGTTGCGAAGGGTCGACCACAACGCTTTCAGCGTTGACTGCCCGGTACGGAGAAAATGGGATTACCTGGCTCGGGCAAACACGGCCTATGCCTAACCCACACGCACAAAACCCATACAGCAGGCACACACAGACACAAAGCACACAGAAACATAAACACGACACACATGAACGCGGAATACAAACAACACCAACACAAACTGATATACAAATGTATATTGGATATACAAAACTATATCAGCACAGGAACACACACATGAGCATAAACAATGACACTAAATACAAAAACAAAACAAGTAAAAAAAAAAAAAGGAACAACAGCAAAAGAAATAGACAATAAATATATATAATATTAGTATATATACATTATTGTCTAGATAAGAATCTGTATAAAATAAGATAGCATAAATAAAACACAAAATGACAAAAACATACAAGTCCTGCTAATGGCACTATTGTTAAGATTATAAAAATTGAAAGTAGTAAATATAATAAATATATAAACAAAAAGTAATTATCCGTAAGTTATAATAGATATAAGAATAGACAGAAACAGACAAGAAACAGCAAAATAAGAATGTTAGAAATAAAATTATAAATATGTGTATAATTATGTAAGACTCATAGATGTATAATACAACAAATGTAAGAATATAAGAAACAATAATAACTAAGTAAATATAAGAACCTATGTAAGAGAATCAGTAATGTAAACAACCAAAATTAAAAAACTGTACAAACTTATTTACTCAATTAAAGTATAAAGAAGTATGAAAATATATAGGCATAGAGTAGCGGGCGTCCCACCCGGCATAGAATGAATGTGGATGAATAAAAGAAATACTAGGTATGCCATCTGAAAGTGCGAGGAATATTTGGAAAATTAGTGTGTATGAGTCAAATAGATAGCCAAGGTCCCGATGATCCTATGATCGGGGAAAAGCAGAACACCCTGTGATGACGGGTGCATTTAAAAAAAAAAAAAAAAAAAAACCTAACCTAACCTAACCTAACCTAACCTAACCTAACCTAACCTAACCTAACCTAACCTAACCTAACCTAACCTAACCTAACCTAACCTAACCTAACCTAACCTAACCTAACCTAACCTAACCTAACCTAACCTAACCTAACCTAACCTAACCTAACCTAACCTAACCTAACCTAACCTAACCTAACCTAACCTAACCTAACCTAACCTAACCTAACCTAACCTAACCTAACCTAACCTAACCTAACCTAACCTAACCTAACCTAACCTAACCTAACCTAACCTAACCTAACCTAACCTAACCTAACCTAACCTAACCTAACCTAACCTAACCTAACCTAACCTAACCTAACCTAACCTAACCTAACCTAACCTAACCTAACCTAACCTAACCTAACCTAACCTAACCTAACCTAACCTAACCTAACCTAACCTAACCTAACCTAACCTAACCTAACCTAACCTAACCTAACCTAACCTAACCTAACCTAACCTAACCTAACCTAACCTAACCTAACCTAACCTAACCTAACCTAACCTAACCTAACCTAACCTAACCTAACCTAACCTAACCTAACCTAACCTAACCTAACCTAACCTAACCTAACCTAACCTAACCTAACCTAACCTAACCTAACCTAACCTAACCTAACCTAACCTAACCTAACCTAACCTAACCTAACCTAACCTAACCTAACCTAACCTAACCTAACCTAACCTAACCTAACCTAACCTAACCTAACCTAACCTAACCTAACCTAACCTAACCTAACCTAACCTAACCTAACCTAACCTAACCTAACCTAACCTAACCTAACCTAACCTAACCTAACCTAACCTAACCTAACCTAACCTAACCTAACCTAACCTAACCTAACCTAACCTAACCTAACCTAACCTAACCTAACCTAACCTAACCTAACCTAACCTAACCTAACCTAACCTAACCTAACCTAACCTAACCTAACCTAACCTAACCTAACCTAACCTAACCTAACCTAACCTAACCTAACCTAACCTAACCTAACCTAACCTAACCTAACCTAACCTAACCTAACCTAACCTAACCTAACCTAACCTAACCTAACCTAACCTAACCTAACCTAACCTAACCTAACCTAACCTAACCTAACCTAACCTAACCTAACCTAACCTAACCTAACCTAACCTAACCTAACCTAACCTAACCTAACCTAACCTAACCTAACCTAACCTAACCTAACCTAACCTAACCTAACCTAACCTAACCTAACCTAACCTAACCTAACCTAACCTAACCTAACCTAACCTAACCTAACCTAACCTAACCTAACCTAACCTAACCTAACCTAACCTAACCTAACCTAACCTAACCTAACCTAACCTAACCTAACCTAACCTAACCTAACCTAACCTAACCTAACCTAACCTAACCTAACCTAACCTAACCTAACCTAACCTAACCTAACCTAACCTAACCTAACCTAACCTAACCTAACCTAACCTAACCTAACCTAACCTAACCTAACCTAACCTAACCTAACCTAACCTAACCTAACCTAACCTAACCTAACCTAACCTAACCTAACCTAACCTAACCTAACCTAACCTAACCTAACCTAACCTAACCTAACCTAACCTAACCTAACCTAACCTAACCTAACCTAACCTAACCTAACCTAACCTAACCTAACCTAACCTAACCTAACCTAACCTAACCTAACCTAACCTAACCTAACCTAACCTAACCTAACCTAACCTAACCTAACCTAACCTAACCTAACCTAACCTAACCTAACCTAACCTAACCTAACCTAACCTAACCTAACCTAACCTAACCTAACCTAACCTAACCTAACCTAACCTAACCTAACCTAACCTAACCTAACCTAACCTAACCTAACCTAACCTAACCTAACCTAACCTAACCTAACCTAACCTAACCTAACCTAACCTAACCTAACCTAACCTAACCTAACCTAACCTAACCTAACCTAACCTAACCTAACCTAACCTAACCTAACCTAACCTAACCTAACCTAACCTAACCTAACCTAACCTAACCTAACCTAACCTAACCTAACCTAACCTAACCTAACCTAACCTAACCTAACCTAACCTAACCTAACCTAACCTAACCTAACCTAACCTAACCTAACCTAACCTAACCTAACCTAACCTAACCTAACCTAACCTAACCTAACCTAACCTAACCTAACCTAACCTAACCTAACCTAACCTAACCTAACCTAACCTAACCTAACCTAACCTAACCTAACCTAACCTAACCTAACCTAACCTAACCCACAACCCGGCCTCCTCCCGCCGAGCGCGCATCGTTTCGCATCAGCTCTACGTTCGAAAAATCCAAACGTCGGCAAAAATGCTCGGAATTCAGTGATTTTGGTGTCATTTTGTGCGGGAACGTGTCCCTTATAAGTGTTGTGCAGTGTCGCAAACCAGGATCACAGTGCTTTACCTCAGGACATCAAAAACCAGATTTGAGGTTAGTTCACACAACACAAAAACTTTAAAACGCGTGCGCCGCGTAATCCAAAGCGGTGACCCCCAAATCTAACCTAACCTAACCTAACCTAACCTAACCTAACCTAACCTAACCTAACCTAACCTAACCTAACCTAACCTAACCTAACCTAACCTAACCTAACCTAACCTAACCTAACCTAACCTAACCTAACCTAACCTAACCTAACCTAACCTAACCTAACCTAACCTAACCTAACCTAACCTAACCTAACCTAACCTAACCTAACCTAACCTAACCTAACCTAACCTAACCTAACCTAACCTAACCTAACCTAACCTAACCTAACCTAACCTAACCTAACCTAACCTAACCTAACCTAACCTAACCTAACCTAACCTAACCTAACCTAACCTAACCTAACCTAACCTAACCTAACCTAACCTAACCTAACCTAACCTAACCTAACCTAACCTAACCTAACCTAACCTAACCTAACCTAACCTAACCTAACCTAACCTAACCTAACCTAACCTAACCTAACCTAACCTAACCTAACCTAACCTAACCTAACCTAACCTAACCTAACCTAACCTAACCTAACCTAACCTAACCTAACCTAACCTAACCTAACCTAACCTAACCTAACCTAACCTAACCTAACCTAACCTAACCTAACCTAACCTAACCTAACCTAACCTAACCTAACCTAACCTAACCTAACCTAACCTAACCTAACCTAACCTAACCTAACCTAACCTAACCTAACCTAACCTAACCTAACCTAACCTAACCTAACCTAACCTAACCTAACCTAACCTAACCTAACCTAACCTAACCTAACCTAACCTAACCTAACCTAACCTAACCTAACCTAACCTAACCTAACCTAACCTAACCTAACCTAACCTAACCTAACCTAACCTACACACTGATGCAGCACATCCGTGCCAACGTCAATCTTAAAAAGATGGTTACTGTAGTGTCACTTGACATCGAGGGAGCCTTCGACAATGCATGGTGGCCGGCTATAAGAGTCCGGTTGGCTGAGGAAAACTGTCCGATCAATTTGAGGCGAGTAATCGACAGCTACCTGAGTGACAGGAAAGTCACGGTGAGGTACGCGGGGGAGCAGCATGAACGAAGTTCAAGCAAAGGATGCGTGCAAGGATCCATTGGTGGGCCCATCCTTTGGAACGTTCTGCTGGATCCTCTCCTCCAACAACTCGAGTGCAGGGGCGACTACTGTCAGGCGTTCGCCGATGACGTCGTGATGGTTTTCTGTGGTGAGACTGCACGAGACATCGAACGACAAGCCAATGCCGCTCTCGACTATGTCCGAGCGTGGGGTATCCGAAATAAGCTCAAATTCGCACCGCACAAGACCTGCGCGATGGTGGTAACGCGAAGGCTTAAGTACGATACGCCACGCTTGAGCATGGGCGGGATCGACATTGGAATGTCTCAGGAGATGAAACTGCTGGGTCTCACCATAGATGAAAAACTCACCTTTAACACTCACATCGGGAACGCCTGCAAAAAAGCTATCGGTATTTATAAACAGCTCGCGAGAACGGCCCGCGTCAGCTGGGGGTTAAACCCCGAAGTCCTGCGTTTAATATACACAGCGGCAGTCGAGCCCATAATTCTTTATGCGGCAAATGTCTGGGCGCCAGCTGCCAATAAACTGGGAGCTCGCAAACAGCTCAATGTAGTACAGCGGGGCTTTGCACAAAAACTGTGCAAAGCGTACAAAACGGTGTCGCTGAATTCCGCACTGGTGCTGGCCGGGATCCTCCCACTGGATCTTCGTATAAAAGAGGTGGCTCGTTTATACGAAGCCAAAAAGGGGGTATCACGGCCAGTACTAGGTGACCGAGAGGTGGAAGAAATGTCACCGTTCGCGGAGGCTCCGCACCCGGCCGACAAACTGCCCCTAAAATACGACTGCCTGATAAACCAAGAACAGTACGAAAATCATTGTGATTTTGCAGTACGTGTTTTTACTGACGGCAGTAAGATTGAGGGCAGAGTTGGAGCGGCGCTATCCATCTGGACCGGTGCCGTCGAAACTAGAGCCCTCAAATTTACTTTGCCGTCATACTGCACGGTTTATCAGGCAGAACTACTGGCACTTTCCAAGGCAGCGGGGGAAGCCTTGAAAAGGGACGAGCCCACTTTCGGCTTATACAGTGACTCCAGAGCAGCCCTTGAGACCGTGGCAAACCCTGACTCGACCCATCCACTAGCAGTAGAAACCAGAGACGCCTTAAGACGCTGTAGATTACAGAACAAGCGCGTCTTCTTGTTCTGGATCAAAGCCCACGCTGGTCTGGATGGGAACGAGAAAGCGGATAAATTAGCTAAGGAGGCTGCTCTGAGATCAAAAAAGAAGCCGGACTACGATCGTTGCCCTATCTCATTCGTCAAACGTATGCTCCGTCAGCATACGATTGAGGAATGGGATAGAAGGTACAAATCCGGCGAAACCGCTTCTATCACGAAACTGTTTTTCCCAGACGTTCTGGCGGCCCATAGAATAATCAAAAAAGTTGAACTGACGAGCGTTATCACACAGGTCATGACGGGACACGGTGGTTTCTCCTCATACTTAAAGCGATTTAAGTGTAAGGAGAACTCATCGTGCGCCTGCGATCCGGCGGTCGATGAGGACATCCCTCACTTACTCTTTGAATGTCCCATGTTTGGTCGAGAACGTTTTCAGCTGGAGCAGGAACTCGAAGCAGAAATGTGTAGCGAAAATCTTTCGGAGATGATGGCAGGAGAAAAGAGAGAAAAGCTGATAAATTATTGCACCAAAATTGCGACAACTGTAATTAAAAGAAACAAAACAGATTAAACAAAACATAAAATATAAATAAAATTGTAAATAATGAACACTACATGACAAATATAGATAGATATATAAATAAGCGATATAAAAAGAGATTAAAATAATATACAGTAAAAATAATGAACTTGGTTATACTTACCCAAAATGGGTACCAAAAAGAAACATATTAAATAAAATAAAAATAAGTCTGAAAATATAAATAAAATTTGAAAAACCAAAGGCCTTATCTATGATAGGGGTAAAATTAGAAATGACAGATTGGGGTTTTTAGTTGGTAGGAGTCCAACACTACCTGAGTGTTCCCCTCAGGTGTCCATGAAGGATTTTTTCCTCAATCTGTCAATACAAAAAAAAAAAAAAAAAAAAAAACCTAACCTAACCTAACCTAACCTAACCTAACCTAACCTAACCTAACCTAACCTAACCTAACCTAACCTAACCTAACCTAACCTAACCTAACCTAACCTAACCTAACCTAACCTAACCTAACCTAACCTAACCTAACCTAACCTAACCTAACCTAACCTAACCTAACCTAACCTAACCTAACCTAACCTAACCTAACCTAACCTAACCTAACCTAACCTAACCTAACCTAACCTAACCTAACCTAACCTAACCTAACCTAACCTAACCTAACCTAACCTAACCTAACCTAACCTAACCTAACCTAACCTAACCTAACCTAACCTAACCTAACCTAACCTAACCTAACCTAACCTAACCTAACCTAACCTAACCTAACCTAACCTAACCTAACCTAACCTAACCTAACCTAACCTAACCTAACCTAACCTAACCTAACCTAACCTAACCTAACCTAACCTAACCTAACCTAACCTAACCTAACCTAACCTAACCTAACCTAACCTAACCTAACCTAACCTAACCTAACCTAACCTAACCTAACCTAACCTAACCTAACCTAACCTAACCTAACCTAACCTAACCTAACCTAACCTTTTTTTTTTTTTTTTTTTTTTTTTTACGTGGGGGAATGCTATGACGCATATCCCTCCGCGGGGGCGGGCGGAGGGATTATGTCGGACTCGCCGGGGTAAAAGAAAGATGTTAAAAGACAATGTACCTCCCGGAATACCGACTAAACCTACCACGGTGTTCCTCGACAAAACCACTATCGACGGGGCCGCGCGAATCACTTTCGCATACGGTCGCGACCCCGCCGAGGTTACGGCCCGCCGTATGAAACGGCAGGCCACTACGCAACAAGACCTACCCAAGATAGGCACTACACAAATATAAGCCCTACTGTCTCCCCCTAAAGGGGAGACGGACACGACACAGAGGCGCGCGTGGGAACACGCACGCCGCCTCTCGGACCTGGTGCTGAACGGATGGCGGGCAGGCCCACAAAGCCCGCCACCCCCAGGTCAAACCTCAGGGTGGCTGGAGGTCATCGCGCGCCCTCCGGCGCCCGGCTCTGCGGTTGGGGAGAGGGTTTAAACGCTCCCTCTCCCGCTCCGCCGCCTCCTTGATGGAAATGACTTCCTCACAGAAGGAGGCGACGGCGTTCCACGACCTCTCACTCCGGACCATAGACTGAACTACGGCCGGGAGCGAGAGGGCAACCGATCCGACTGCCGCGATCAACTCACGGCGCTGCGATGCCCAGGCGGGGCAAACCGCCAAAGTGTGCAGCGCCGTGTCCTCAACAACGTCGCGGCAGTCGCCGCAGTGGTGACAACCGGGCGTCTCTTGCCGGCGTATACGACACAGGAACTGGCCAAAACAACCGTGGCCAGTTAGAACCTGTGTCAGCCGGAAGGTGAGGGCGCCATGCCGCCTCTCCAGCCACTCCTCAAACACGGGTCTTACCGCCACAATCGTGGCGTGCCCGGCACTGGGGTGCACAAGTCGTTCCTTCCAATTCGCCACTAGGACCTGGCGGAGCTCGGACCTCGCCGCCTCGACAGCGAGAAAAACAGGTCCTTCGCCCCGAGCTAGCGCCTCCTGGCGCCAACGATAGAGCGACGCCAGGAGCGCCGCTTCCAGGTCCCATGGCATCGATCCGGCGAGGAGGCTCGCAGCCTCGAACGAGATCGTGCGGTACCCTCTAATCAACCTGACGGCCATGGCGCGCTGTGGAGCACGAAGCGCCGAGATGTTACGGGCCGCCAGGTTGTCGCCCCAAACTGGGGCCCCGTATAGGGCCATGGACCGCACGACCCCTTCGTAGAGCCTCCGGCAGGAGGTGTTTGGCCCCCCAAGGTTGGGCAGCAGGCGCGCGAGCGCACCTGCAGCGCCCCGAAGAATGGGGGCCAAACGACGGAAATGGGCTGTAAAGTCCCATCGGCTGTCGAGCAGGAGACCCAAATACTTAAGGGTTGGCTCGACGCCGATGCGGACCCCTCCTACCATGATATGGGCCCCTGGAGGTGGCCGGTTCCGAGGGCCGTGAAAACATACGGCCTCGGATTTCGACAGGGCCACCTCGAGGCCCAACCGCCGGATACGACCAACGACTTGTGCGACCCCAGCGGTCGCCAGTATGGCCGCCGCCCGGTGCGACTTACCCCTCGCCGTGACAAGCGTGTCGTCGGCGTAACAAATGACGCCGACGCCACGGAGGAGCGCACCTCGCAGCACCCAGTCGTAGCCGATGTTCCACAGGAGCGGACCCAGAACCGATCCCTGTGGAACACCGCACGACATCTCTCGCCGACTCCAACCGTCGTGACCCGGGTAGACGACTACCCTCTCTGATAAGTATGCCCCGACTATGCGGCGGAGGTAGGTCGGCACTCGATGGAAAACGAGTGCCTCCCTAATGCAACTCCAGGGCAAGGTATTAAAGGCATTCGCGATGTCCAAAGACACCGCGAAGACGACCTCGCCCCGGGACACCGCATCCTCCGCCAGGCTCCTCATTTGCAGGACTGCATCGATTGTGGAGCGCCCGCGGCGGAAACCATACTGGTTGTCCGCCAGATCCGGACCTACTGAAGAAAGACGCTGGACGAGGCGCTCCGCGATAATAAACTCAAATAGTTTAGCCACCTCGTCCAGCAACACAATGGGCCGGTAGGCGGACGGACTGTCCGCCGGGCGCCCCTCCTTCCTGATCAGGACCAGTTTCCCCACCTTCCACTGGCGCGGAAACTGGCCCTGCTGCAAACACTCACAGAGGAGCCCCCTGAGTCGGGGCGCGAGCTCCTCGAGGACCAGGGCCAAGGCAAGACCTGGAATGCCGTCGGGCCCTGGGGCGGTGTTTTTCGAGCGAAGTCTCGACACCGCCGCTCGCAATTCTACCTGGGTCACTTCGGGAACCACGTCGTCGTCAAAGTCCGCGCTGGACGCCATGGAAGGCGGAACCATCGACGGAGGAGTGTGCTCCGCTCGTGAGGGAAACAGAGCGGCCACCACCTCCTCCACCAACTGTGGCCGGAGACTCTGGGACAAAGGGGGCGCCCAGGGGCGAAGCTTGCCCCTTACCATAAGGTATGGACGCCCCCAGGGATTACGGTCCAGAGTCCCCAGCAGCTCTTGGCGGGCCAGATCCTTGGCCCGCTTGATGGAGATCTTCAAAGATTTTTTGGCCGCTCTGTAGGCCTCGTACAGTTCCGCCTCCCTGGCGTCAAAATCGGGAGGGCGGCGACGCCTCCTACGAAGCCGGATGTACTGGCGTCTGGCCGCCACGCAGGAGTGGCGCAGGTCGGCTATTTCGTCCGACCACCAGTACACCCGGCGCCTCGCTGGGATATTTCGAGGCACTCTAGGCATCGCCGCATCGCAGACTTGCGTTATGGCCTCCCGGAACCACTCGGCCTCCATCTCGACATTGTCAGGCCCGGCCGGTGCTGGCACCCAGGCCTGAACGATGGAGGCTTCCAGGAGGACCTC
The DNA here is from genome assembly GCA_963675205.1 of Catocala nupta. NCBI lineage: Eukaryota > Metazoa > Arthropoda > Insecta > Lepidoptera > Erebidae > Catocala > Catocala nupta. The sequence goes on from OY776102.1 coordinate 30,107, forward strand.
CCGATTCAGCTTCTTTAAAGCCCAACGCGGACCGCCCCCAATCGGGGCCCTTGGGGCTGGGGGGTCGGAGGTCTGGGCGGAGACGTCGAACCGAATATAAAGATGGTCCGACAACGTCTCCACCCCCTCGACGACGCGCCAGCCTTGGACACGGCGTGCTAGTGCGGGGCTGGCAAAGGAGACATCAATGACTGATCCGCCCCGCTGACGCACGCACGTGTGCACTGACCCACGATTGAGGACTAGCAGGCCGTTTTCTACGGCCCACTCCTCGAGCAATTCACCCCTCGCGTCCGTGGTCGCGGAACCCCAAGCCAAGGATTTGGCATTGAGGTCCCCGACGAAGAGCACGGGCCGAGGGTGGCTTCGAGCGACGACGACGTTTAATTCGAGGAGATACTCCTCGAAGTCGGCGAGAGGTCGGTTGGGTGAGAAGTAACCGCCCACCACAACCGCTTCTCCTACGAGTGCTGCGACGCAGCCCCGTCCCCGGATGATGTTCTCGAAGGACGGGGCGCCGGCGGCGGCCGGCGAAATTAACGCCACCGAGCCATCGAGGTCCCCTACCCAGTCAGCCCTGGGGGGGACGAAATAGGGCTCGGCTACGATGGCGACATGAATTGACCACTGCGCCATGCTCTGGAGGAGAAGGTCCTGAGCCCTGGCGCAGTGGTTTATATTGGCCTGGAGGAGACGGAGGCATGGAGGCATTACGTCTCCATATTAACCTCCGCCCCTCTGACCGCGGGAGCGGCGACCTTAGATGCTGCCGACGATGAGGCAAGGGACCTTGGGGCCAGTTTTTTCTGGGTGGCGGCGCACTCCTTGCTACCCGCCCGGTGCTTCGCCGATTTGCCCGCCGCCGCACATAAAATACAGTGCGGCGTGGCCTCACACGTAGCGGCCATGTGACCAGGCTGACCGCAACGAAAGCAGCGGCCAGTGCAGTCAGCCCGTGAGGGGCACATGACGCCCACATGGCCGCTGGATAGGCAGCGGTAGCACCGGGCAAGCCTGGGCTCCAGCACTTTTACATGCGCCGACACCCACCCCACCAGAATACGTCGGCCATCGGCCAGTTTTTTGGCGGCGGCCACGGGACAGCTGATAATAGCCGTCCCCATTCCGGCGCGGCCCTGCTTAACTTCGCTGCACTTTACTTGTTCAGCAGGGCACCCTCCGGTCTTGGCGACGGCGGCGACGACCTCTTCTTTATCAACTGAGTCATCCAGGCCCGTGATGCGCAAATCGACGCACTTTTGGGGCCTGGAGACGCGGACTTCCTCCGATTCCAGAACCTGGCGGAGACTTTCCGCCAGGCGGTCCGCCTGGTCGCCGCTTGCGACTCCCGGCACTTCGATTAGGCGGGCACCGGTCTGGGTAGTCCGGCACCGCAAACCTGATGTTATTCCCAGTTTGCCGGGGTCGATCGCCGTCCGCGCCTTCTTGAGGAGCTCGGCGTATGTGGCACCCCGCTCGATGGCAGCCGGCTGCAACGTGATAACAACTGCAGTGGAGCGAGGGGCCTGGAGCTTCCTCGCGGCTTTCCTGGCCGCCTGCCTTGCCTTCTTGGCCGCCTTCTTCCTTTGTTTGGCTGCCGCTTTCTTTTGGCCGACGACCTCCCAGTCGTCGGCCTTGCGCGCGGCAGCAGCGGGTTGTGTCCCGGGAGCAGTAGGGCGTTCGGCAGCTGCAAGTGCGCGCTTGGTCTTCGCTCTTTTCCTGCCCTTTTGCTTGCTAGGAGCCGTTGTGTCGGTCGCTGGAGCAATTGCCGGGAGCCGCGGGGAACTTGCTTTCGCCGCGTACGTTGGCGGCGCAGGCTTCGGGGGAGTGGGACGGGGAGGTTCTCTGACCCTGTCTGCGGCCAGAGGAGGGCGCAGCAACCGACCCTCCATGACTGAGAGCTTGGCGCGAAACTCGCCAAGCTCCCGTCGAACGAGGGCCACAAGGTCAGTTTCCTTGTTTGCACCCTGGTCGTGCCGCTTCTCAAACTCTTCCTGGCGTGTCCTGAGCACGGACAACTCTCTCGCCAAGCGAGCATTTTCGACCTGCAGCTTCTGCACCTCCTCGTTTGCTGTGCGGCTGAAGACGGCCTCTGCGATGTCCCTAATGGCCTCGATGGAGTCTTTAAGGGTCCTTTGGCACGTGCCCTTTAGACCCTTCGACTTCCTCGAGACCAGCCGTATGGCCTCCAGTGCGTCGCTGAGCCGGGTTTTTAGGTGTGCCACCGGCAGGTCTTCTGCATCCGGCTCCACCACTGGCTGCTTTCTTGCAGCAGCGACTCGCCGGGCCGCCGCAGCAATGAGGGTGTCCTCCTCGGACGTGCGCTCCTCATCTTCAGCCTTCCGCAGTGCAGCGGCAAGCTCGGCCTTGGCCTGTCCCAGACCCACGTAACGACCGTGGGTGGGTGGACGACCACGTCCACGTCGCGCTGTCGGCACTTTCGCAGCCGACGCCGCGTCCTCACTGGAGCCGTCCGACTCCGTTTCTTGCGCTGAGCGCAACCGCTTGCGCGGAGCTTTCTCCGGTGTTGCCACCGGAGTAATCTCCTCAACATCACTCTCGTGCTCCGATCGCACGAACTCCTCTTCCTCTTCGGAACGCGCAATACTGGGCGTGCGCGACCTCTCTCTTAACGATTTCTTTTTTAAAATAGATTTTAAAGATTCCATATTTGAACCCACGAGTATGGGAGAAATAAAAGTCGACCCGGGCAGAGATCCCGATACCCGGGCAAGCCTAATACTTCAGGGGGACGGCAGGTACCCTGAAGGGGCCGCACTAGTGACTGAACTACCCATCAGCCATGCATCTCCTCGCCGTGCGGCAGCAACTTGAGATTCGGGGTGGTTTTTATAGAGGGCCACTCCCTCGCAGTCCGGGCGGTGAAGCCAAGACCCTCGCTCCCGTCAGCAGCCGCGAGACGTGATCCACGACACTGCACAATACGGGGTTACGATATGCGCCAGACGGTGACAACGGGGACAAAAGACAGAAAAAAGGGGGGGACAACAAGAACAAAAATCGGGGCAATACAAACAAAAGGGGACAAGAAACAAATTTGGACGCAGAACCAAACCAAAAAGGGGAGAACAAAACCAAAGCACAAAACAAAAGGGGGGACAAAGAGGGGGAAAGAATCGTCAGAACGACGAGAAGAGACCCCGTTGTCTGTTCAGCGGCAGGGTGAGTGCACGCCGAACCCGTCAAAGGGGCTCTCCCATGTCCACTCTAAAACAGAGCGGTACTGGGAGAGCCGGGCCCAGAATAGGGCCTCCGGCTTGGGGATGGGACTCACGTCCATCCCCCCGCCTCCGGTGCCAAACGCAACTAATGGCACCGGTTGTCAGAATATTAGCCACCAGCAACAATGAAAAGCATTGTTGCTGGTGCCCAGGGTGCACCACGGGGAGGTTTTCTGACACGCACCCCAACCTAACCTAACCTAACCTAACCTAACCTAACCTAACCTAACCTAACCTAACCTAACCTAACCTAACCTAACCTAACCTAACCTAACCTAACCTAACCTAACCTAACCTAACCTAACCTAACCTAACCTAACCTAACCTAACCTAACCTAACCTAACCTAACCTAACCTAACCTAACCTAACCTAACCTAACCTAACCTAACCTAACCTAACCTAACCTAACCTAACCTAACCTAACCTAACCTAACCTAACCTAACCTAACCTAACCTAACCTAACCTAACCTAACCTAACCTAACCTAACCTAACCTAACCTAACCTAACCTAACCTAACCTAACCTAACCTAACCTAACCTAACCTAACCTAACCTAACCTAACCTAACCTAACCTAACCTAACCTAACCTAACCTAACCTAACCTAACCTAACCTAACCTAACCTAACCTAACCTAACCTAACCTAACCTAACCTAACCTAACCTAACCTAACCTAACCTAACCTAACCTAACCTAACCTAACCTAACCTAACCTAACCTAACCTAACCTAACCTAACCTAACCTAACCTAACCTAACCTAACCTAACCTACCTACCTACCTACCTACCTACCTACCTACCTACCTACCTACCTACCTACCTACCTACCTACCTACCTACCTACCTACCTACCTACCTACCTACCTACCTACCTACCTACCTACCTACCTACCTACCTACCTACCTACCTACCTACCTACCTACCTACCTACCTACCTACCTACCTACCTACCTACCTACCCAAAGCACTGGAACTTCAAAGAGTATTTCTGAAAATTGAGTTTTTGTTAAACCGACCTAATAATAAAACATGATCTATATATTATTATTTATTATACTAGTACTAGTATTATTATACTAGTAAAGAATACTGTTCAAATCCTCAAAGTTAAGTATAGTTTACGTGGGCGATTTCAAAGCTAGCATATCTTGAATATGGCTTGCAGTAAATGCATTAAGAGTTATTTGATAGGCCAACTAACAAATATAAAGTATCCACAGCATACTAATGGTAATTAAGTGTTTAAAAGATTTCTTCGCATAGAATTAGGCACTCTGTTTCTTTCTGTTCTATTACAACCTTCTTCAAAACATCATTCATCCATCATCAAACATTGAGATGGCCTCAAATAGTCTGGTAATATTATTGTACCTTCAATTATTCCCCCAGATGGTGGCTCACTGATTTCCTCAGATGTAACATTAATTTCAGAGGAAGTAGTCTCATCTTGTGATGGCTGAATTAGAATAATATCAACAGCTTGTGGTGCAGGCATCCCAGATGCTGATGTTGATGGCTGTGAGACAAAATGACGAGCAGCTCTGTCTGCCCTCATCCAGCAGGACATATTTCACTCAGAGGTCCAACCTAAAATATATACAAATATCACAATTGATTATCATCTTAAATTATGCAGTTTCTTATTTTTACCCCGGTTGCTGCAGCAGAATATATCTTTGTTTTTTTTGTATCAAAATGTTACTACAAGTCACTGGTTGGTAAAGAATTTTAATGTTGTCTCTTAACATAAAAATGTATACTAACAAATATAACTCAGACAAGATAATACTTACAGCTCGGGGTAATATCCATTCTGAAATAAAATTTAGTATCCGTTGTTCTCATTCAGGATTCAAACGAAGATTGTGGGATTGAACATTTCTTAACAGTGAACGTCCACAATGGATTCACACACGAGTATGCCCACGGGGAGAAGGTTGTTCTCCAGATGCTTTATCCAACAATAAACTATCAACTAAATCCCAACGTGATTGACAGATATGATGACTGGGACCCACCTAAAAAAAAAGTATAATGGCTTAGAATATATTGCGAACACTAAATCATAGAATGAGCACATACACAATTATAATTAACAATGTACTTACTGTTCGTGGAGCAACCCATGCTTGTATTACATATATATGATAAGATTGATTCTTGATTCAAAGACCGTCTACTCGTAGTATGGCAGCGAAATGTAGCAATACCACAATTAATGCAGTTGTCCATTTTAGTGGATAATATCAGAGTCCTAAGAAGCAACCTGTAGTGAGTCAGAGTAGTAGCAGGTACGGAGCCCGTATTTGAGCCAAGGTCGTTCGTGAAAGCAGGTACAGGATTCGTGTTTGAGCAGATGTCGTTCGTGAAAGCAAGATTCGTCAGATTCTAGTTACAAGCTGAAGGTAAAATCACAGAAAAGGCGAATAATATAAATATAACACATCACTGGCGGCGCAAGCACAACCGAAAGAATGTACATTTAGTTTTTTGTTTTTTGACGTTAAATGTCATTGTCAAACTTGAAGTTTGTAGTTTAAAAATCTGACATAATGTCTTAATAGCTAGATATAATTAATGCAGTGTAATTAATTAACATAAAAATATTATTTAATCATAATAAACACATTGTAGCACATGACTTTAACTACAAATTAAGTCGTAATTAATTAACATATTTCTTTTTTCTCCAATTAACCATTGTAAATTCAATTTATTTTTGTGATTTTGTTAGTGATAAAATGACGCTATTTTTGCAGTAAAAATTTTGGCTATAACCCGTGGGCCCAAAAATGGGCATGTTCCTTTCTAAAAATAAAACAACTGTGGTCATCCCCTTACCACCCGTAAACACAAGGAGCCTTAGAACGTAGTCATTCTACACTAAAAGAATATCTTAAATCATATATTTCGGAAAATCAATAAAATTGGCTAAAATCTGTTTATACAGCCATGTTGGCATACAATACAGTAATTATTCACTCTACGACAAACTATACCCCGTATAAGTTAGTTTTCGGACATAAATCGGTTCTTCCAAATTCTATTTACGAATCTGCCTCAAATGCTACTTACTCTGACTATATTAGAATGTTGCAACATCGTCATATGACCACACGAGTTAAGGCCATTGAACATATTAATAAATCTAAACAATCTTTCAAGGCCTACTACGATACTCATATTCGCCCTGTAAGGTATAGCGCTGGCGACTATGTTTATTTAAAAAATTATGTTTGTATGCATAAAGCTTTATCCCCGATTTGGAAAGGTTACCCTACAAGGTTATTAAAATAAATGGGAGAAATAGTTTAACCTTGTTAAAACAAGCGACATGTTATTCATCATGTCGATGAAGTAAGACTGGTTCGTCGCTGCGAGTCTCTTAGTTAAATTAAAGCATAAATTCATACAAATTAGAGTATCGATTATAATAATTATATATAAAATACAGTACACTTTGAATATCTAATACATTATAATTAATATAATTAAATAATAAGACAAATATATATAGGTATATATGTCGGAGAAGTATTGTTCTCAGTGACAACGTCATTAGTGGTTGCGGATTTAGCGGGTGTCATGTGGGTAATATGCGAGCACAAAACAACGACTTCGGTTTTACATTATTTTTATTTAGAATAAACAACATTATCACTTTACAATAATATCGAATGTAAAATAACAGTTCAGGGCACTGATATTTTGGAGAGGTTGTGTGACTCGTACTATTTGGGGAGGTTGTGTACCTCGTACTATTTGGAGAGGTTGTGTGCCTCGTGCTATAAGGAGAGGTTATGTGTGCCTCGTGCTATTAGGAGAGGTTGCGTGCCTCATGCTTTAGGCAAGTATGCTTTGATTAATATGCCTTTCTATATTTGTGACTCCGGACTTTTGCTTTTTAGCAGAGGTTATGTGTACCTCATAATTTGACTAAATGTGCTTTAATTAAAATGAGGTTAGGTTCGCCTCATACATATACCATGTACGTGTGTCGACTAGCAGGGATTAGATGTGTCTCGTTAGTGAGTCAAGTGCGTTTAAATTAAATAGTGTACATCATTAAAATGTACAGTGATCAGTTCATATGTGCGCAGCATATGTAAATTTTTGAAGTTGAAATATCTGAGGCTAATTAGATACTTTGTCTAATAGGTACTATGGTCTATTACTGACTTTTACAATGTTTAGTCATCTAAGCATGATAATATCGATTCAGTCCTGATGACATTTTATTTTTATTTTGAGGCCATGAATTCGGACGACGCAATGACTCCTGATGGTGACTATGTGACATATATTTTTTTATAAATATTGCCGCGGACAAACCCTATTTTTGTGCACATTAGGTATATTATAAAGTTTAACTGAAACATAATACTAGAAAACGATATATGACATCAGTAACTTATGTAAACATTAAAGGTAATGAAATTTTACACCAAATCATGTGATTGAATTTGTTATGAAGTTAGAATTAGTAGGTAATGAACTTAGAATTTTGAAGTAATTTTTAATTATATTAATAGTGAATGATTTAAAGTAAGTTTGTTGTGATTTTGGTATAGGTTTTTGAACGACATCAAAAATCTTTTTGATATCTTTTAAATGCATTTAGGTATCGTTTATTAAATAAGATGAAGGATATTGGACAGATATAGAGATGTGATAGTAAGAGTGAGGTATGGGTATGAGTATTTTATTATGATTGATACGAATGTTAGGAAATGTGAAATACAGATGGAAATAATTGGTTAATATGTTCTTGACAGCATCTATTTGGCTTGATCACCGCCTCTGAAACTGTCACTTCTTGCGATACTTGCATCGCTCACAAACACCAAAATCAATCTAGGTGAAATGGGTAGACCTAAACATTGCACTAGACCTTTCCAAGTTATTAGCATGGATCTAGTAGGACCCCTACCGCCTACTAGGAAATTAAACACCTTTATCCTAGTTGTCACTTGTTGTTTTAGTAAGTACTGCTTACTATTCCCAATCAAGCGCGCTACCGCTGAGATTATTACTAGAATCCTGGAGGAACATGTATTCCTAATACATGGCATTCCTTCCACTGTGATTTTAGACAATGGCAAACAGTTTGTGAGTACTACGCTAAAACAGATGCTAGAGAAATATAAAGTGCCTAAACTCCATTTTACACCTAAATATTCACCTCACGTAAACACAGTCGAACGTTACAACAAAACAATAATGACTGCCATTTCTACGTTCATCTCTAACGATCATCGTATTTGGGATCTACTAGTGCCTAAAATACAATTCGCAGTGAATTGTTCCGTAAATGAAGTTACGGGCTACACCCCTTCATTTCTTGTGTACGGACGTGAACTAGTAACTTGCGGTACACATTATATCGATACTGATACTGATGACGATCTAACTTTTCAACCTCGCGATTTCTACGCGGAGAACTTAGGTGTCCTATCTTCTATCTTTAATAAAGTTCAGTCACTACTGCTGCAAGCTCACAGTCGTAATTGTCAACATTATAATTTACGTCGAAAACCGGCTGAATTTAATGTGGGTGATATGGTGTGGAAAAAGACATTTTACCTTAGTGACAAGGACAAATATTTTAATAAAAAGTTAGCACCAAAATTTATAAAATGTAAAATAATCGGTAAAAGGTCTCCTCTTGTCTATGAATTAGCTGATATGTCTGGAAAACCACTAGGTTCCTGGCATATCAAAGATATTAAAATAACAAACTATAAAACATAACTTAATAAATCTACCCTAGTCTTAATAGTAACATCTGATTTACTCAACTTATGTATTAAATGACTAATTAGTTTTTTACACAAACTTACTAATGAGAACAATTGATACTATATAATTGTTACTCTGTTTGTTAGGGTCTCAAGTCATAAACTAAAAGATTTAAAGACGGTATGATAAATTTTAGGTAAGCGTGAAGTATGTATGTTAGCATGAACGTATTAGTAAGTGCAGTTGGTAGTGTTAGCGGATTTTCCTATTCTAAGTACGGAAAATCCTTCACTTTGCGACGGGGTACTGTAACGTTGTACGTTGCTAGCCTTAAGTTAGAATTTCTAAAACTATCAATAAAAACACCTTAATTAATATATAAGCAACACTATTTACAACTTATCAAATTTAAATAACTAAATTAAAATATAATATAATTCATCTACATTAAACTATTAATAAAAAAAATATATACACTACGGAACCCACCATTTATTGTTTACGCGAAGGTCCTCGTATCTATTGCGCCTAAGCATCTCTAAATAAGTTAAAAACCAGTCGTGCCGCACGCGACCGCTCGGCTAGCTTCGGGTGCATTCGTAAAAGGCAACGGGTAGACTACTTAAACGCATCGGACGTGACGGCTGTGTCACACGGTCTCAGATTACCTACTTTTGTATAGTGTTTAATTAATATTAAATTGTCTAAACAAATTACTATTCGGAATCCCGCTGGGGATTTCAATTTATATTCTACCTTTTGGAACCCTCGCTACGCGACCTTTCTCATCTGGCGGCGAGTGGAAGACCCAAGCACAACCTGGGAAGGAGCTGGGCCGCCCAGCAGAGCTGCACCACAGTTCAGGCCAGTGTTCCCAGTACTACCTACTACCTCAGGGTTTGGACGTGGTTAGGCAACAGTAGTTGGCATAAATAAAGACTCAATTCCTAAAGATTCGTGTTCTTTATTTAGCGAACCCCTACCTACCTGTCGGCCAGCCTGCTACCAGGAGACCAGGTGCCGCAACCACTGTTTGAATGCCTAGATCCAGTTGTGCGGCTGGTGTTCTTTGGCTGGGTTTGTGTGCGTTTAAATTAAACTATATTGTTGCAATTGACTGTTATATTAAAATATAGAAATACAAAAATATATGCACGTTGCGCACGCGTGGCGTGTATAAGGATAGGCGAGCGAGAAGTTGATTGCAACGTTTCGATGTTGGATTCGTAAATATCTATTAGATATTTGGATTTGTTTAAATAATGTACATGTATGTTTTGATTATGTATGAGGTTTCATTGTGAGATTATAAGTGATTTTTTTGTATATACACACAAGTGATAATAAGAGTTCTGTTCCTTCAATTTGATCATGGTGCAAACGAAATTTCTCTGTGGAAATTTTTGGTCAAAGTAGCCTTAAATAAAGACCCTTGATATCATGAAATGATGGGATAAAATGAAAGTTTATTCGTATGAGACACAGTTACAGAGGATGTTAAAAGTTTAAGCTACATCATACCTCGCCTTTAGTAGGCGTACGTGCGAATGTTATTACATAAGTACAAAAATTTATTGTATAATATTCATTATCAATAGGCACAATAATTATAAACTCGCGAAGGGAATAAATAATATCTTAACTGTATAAAGAATAGTATAAACAATTTCAATTTTCAGTTTAATAATTACATAATAAGTGTCAAGATAAATTAAATATAAATACCTATATTTTAGAATTTTATACAGTATTTATTATTATATTGTTAATAGACATTTCGTTTTAAAGCATGTGTGAAATTATGATATTTATTTAATGTATAAAAGCATTTCTTCAATAGTCATTTTCTTAATTTTATTTTAAATTAGATGATCGGGAGTTCTGTTATTCATAGGGCTTTATACTTTTCATTGTTGCTAGCACCATGTCTGTAATTTTAGTTGAGGGTTATGCTCCGGCACAGATAACATAATACTATACTAGTACAGATACTCAATCCCATACAAAAATCTTGGACACGCCTAACTCTGGCTATTCTACTTGCTATTTTGGTACCTATCTTTTTACACTAGATGGCAGCACAAAACTAGCGCCACTGCTGCCATCTACCCATAACAAGTACACAAGTTCCGAATCCTATTTGATAACAGCTCATAAGAGATGGCGTTGTGACAGTAAAATAGGTACTTGACTGTTTACCGCGGATAGAACATATTTAAACGAGCCGATGCAAAATGTGCGCAACCTTGAAAATAAAAGTTATCTACCTATAGTGTTGTGTGCCGAAATGCGTACGATCACACTTTGGTGATTCTCATTTACTCGGTCAGATTTTCGTAAATATATCGTGTTGCTGTCAAAATTTGACCTTGTATATATTTTCTTCATATAATTTTAATGAATGCGTTTTAAAAAGTATTAATAAAACAATATATTTCATTATTTATGCGATTGTGATTGATGTTCGGGTACTTTGAAAATAACTCATTGGCGTATAGAATTCTACTTTGGCAGTTAGTTATCTATAGGTATTTCACTATAATTGTAAATATAAAATAACATAAAATATTGCGCTCAGATTTTTGAAAACAACTGTGCAATGCCTAGTATTTAGCCTCTGTTGAAATTTACTGAGTTATGACTATTTATAAAATACATCACATAGATTATTTTGAATTTACTATCGAAAAATAAATATAATAACCAGCAACTTTTTTTTAAAAGACTCGTACAGTTACTCATTTGCCGTATAACAGACACAACACAAAAAATCTGTTGAACATAATTAATACTTTAACAGAAGTTAAAGCTAATAATATAATTATTGATATACCTCCTATAAAATACAATGTACCTATTAATAGTTTAAAAAACAACTGAGTTAGTAGGTATGCTTTACGCTTATTAGTCATGGCTCGTAATCTTTTAACTATGTCATAATAATTATTGACATTGTATTCTTTTACTTTTATATCCATATTAATTATTGATTTTGTAGGGAAATCAATAATTAATATGTAATAATAGTTTAAAATCAAGTAACAAAACAATAGATAAGTACCTACCTACTTAATGAATAGGTATTGTGGTACTTATGTAAGTAAAGATCACATTAATATACCATGATAAATGCGATGTTACTAGTCCTAAAACACTATTCATGCTTTGGTATGATTTATTTAAATATTCGTGTCTAAATAATAATTATAAGGATATATGGTGACGACGACGTCCAAGAAATATTTATCTCATGTAATATTACTATTACATCCGAATATTCATTTTATTACAATGTCAACCAAACCAGATATGAACACATTAATAGTAACTAGTTAAAAAATTATGATTGTGATGTGATGAGTGAGTGATGTGAGTAAAATAGTAAATGATAATATTCGAAACGAAATGTGATGTCATAATATCGTCACGTGACGTCGACAACAGGAAGAAGCAAACCGCAACCAATTTAAAAAAAATATTGCTCACAATTTATATTTCTCGAAGCAAAACAAATAGTAAACATCGTTTCATACTTGGCCTTGTAGCGCGGGGGTGTGCGGGTCTTACCCTGCCCACCCCCGCGCCCGTACCAGCGCGTGCGATGAGTGTACCCTGTTCCAAAAGACTTCGTTTTTTTGTTGTAAGAGATTGTATATAAACTAAGACATTATCAGGCTATTATGAACTAGGTACTTAATATAATGCTAGTGAACGGATCTTACTCGCGATAAAGTATTTAAAACGTAATATATACCTATATTGATTGCCCGACGCGACGTTTCGACCGACACGCATGGATCGTGGTCACGGTTGATTAAAAAATCGTTTATTACGAACTACCTTCCTTTAAATGATAGTTAGCACGATTTACTTGATCGTCGCGTATTTCATCAAGGGATATGAAATTCACAACAAGCACAACTGGGGTTGGCAACCGTAGGTACTTTATAGTAAAGTATTGTACCTACGTGATTTCGGGTAAACTTAATTTATACTTTAGTAGGAAATAAAGGACGTGAAGATACTTTATTTTACCTATGTCCGCTTTTTCAGGTTTTATTTAATTGTTAACTTAAAGCAACGCTATAAAGATTCCCTAAATTGTATAAAATCAATTGTTTATTTATTTTATTATAGACATATTTTGTAAAAATCCGATTAAGACTTTCCTTAATAATAAATATTTGTTAGATTTAACTAGCATCAACAAAAATATGGTAACCAAAAGGCAGGTTAAATAAGTAATACTTTATTTTCAGATCATGTACTTTTTTTACCTAAGATAGTAAACATACTCTATTTGTTCAAAATAAAGGTGGCAACCCTAATCACAACTGTGCCTATTGCCTAACTAGCACAGAGTACTTTTTATATAGGCTAACTAGCTTTCAGGCCCTTTGAAACAGATTTAGTCAAGTTGCGTCTAGTGATCAAATAATACTAGAAATTACGTAAAAACCAAACTAACAAAGCGGTATAAACAAATAACAGTCTTTAATTTTATTGAATAATTATTATGATAGGTTACTTAATATTTACCTAACTATTTTTAGTCAAATGTTGCTATGATTTACTAAAACTCCATTTCTATCGGCATGTCTATCGTAAGTTTGTAATTCAATTCAGAATAAGTAGGTAGCACAGAGATAATGATTATTATAACGCCGATGAGTCCAACGACTGCGCTATATCTACTGCCGCACAAGCAAATAAAATTTGACAATAGAAGTTACGAGAACCGACCAGGTGTTTGAATATAATGCCATGTAGTACAACAAAACGTTTTGTTTAATACATTGACATTTGTTAAGCATACATATTTTTCATATTATAAGTAATTTCTTATTAATTAGTATCAGTAGGTAATAAACAAATATTGAAGTAAACCAAAAGAAGGGTATGAAATAAAAACACAATGTTTTTGTAGACTTGTATAAACATATAAAAGAGCCATCTAGCGTCTCATCTAGCCCTATAGGTAAAATGAAATGATAGGTAGATTACCTATGTGTGATGTAAAAAATACTGATATATCGATATCTTTAAATCATAAAATAAATGCGTTTACCTTGATGCTCGTTAATTAAATATGTACAATGTTTATTTATAATAACATTTTATTGTCAATTTTCTTCCAATAAAGCATTTTGATTGATCTTAATATTAACATTTGAACTCATAGTGCCATCTATGATCTATTTTTGGAACTGTTTACTTTTTGTTCTAATTGGTACCCCCTGGCTCCGGGAGTAGCACGGTATAGGATGGCCGAATGTCATGATTTCTTATTTTTGTTAATAATTCTGTTCGGGAGTTTTTATTTACCCAACTGGCAACACAGCCAACTATATTTTTTAAATAGTGGAACGGGGAAAAAGTAACTCGGCTCTCGGCGAAAGATCGCTCAGTAGTGAGGAACATAGATTACAATACTGTATAGATAGGCAACTCGAGCCTCGCTAGAGGTCTGCATAAGTGCTGCCGCCAAGTAGCAGTATCATGAACTAAACTGAAATAGTAAAAGCAACTTATACATATGTACATACGTGTATATACGTATATAGACACCTGCATTATTCCTTTAAATTTTTATAATTTTATTGTAATTTATATGCTGCCTATATTTGTATGCATACAAAAATAGGCAGCATATTAATTAAGTTACAAAATGGGATTATATAGGAAACATGAAAAAAATTAACAAAAAATAATGCCTATGTTTTTTATTTTCTCTTGTGAGTCATATAATAAGTATGCGCTGCGACTTTAACAGCATCATCACAGTCCGTTTACCGTCTCCAAGCTTCACCAAACATCCTGGTACACAACATGATTTTTAAGTCATGATGACAAAATTGATCAAATTCACCACAAAATAGAAGTCTTTAGCATTTTTACGTACTCTCGATGCCTGGCCGGAGGAACTAAGTTTGAGATAAACTTAGTTCCTCCGGCCACAGATCCCGTGGGCTCTCTGAAACAAAGACATTCCCACGGTAGCTAACTGTTTGGGATGGTGGTGAGATTCACCGTTCAAGTACCTATTTGTATGGGTATTTTCCCTATACACAGTGTGGCTCAAAGTATGATCAGGATTCCTGATGACAAGTACATCTAAGAATGCTAATGAATTATTTGCCTCTAATTCCATAGTAAATTGGGTGTTGTTATTTATTATTAGCTTATATTATTTATATTATTAGCTTATAAATTAGTAAAATAAAATCAATAGTAGTAGTAGTGTAATATTGTCAAAATTCTGTAATACAGTGATAAATAAACAACGCGATAAAATCCGTATATAGTAGTTTAATTTCAATAAATAACATTCGCGTAAACAGCAGACAATATTATATGAGCAAACGCATAAATCAAAAATCAAAAACAGGGTGTTGTTAGATGATCTCAATATTTCCACTAAATCTTATTCAGTTAAATATTTTAATCTGCATCGATATTACCTGTTTTGCTCTATTGTACTTTTATATGGCATTATTGCTGAGATTTTAGATATTATTTATACAAATTATCATCGTCATTTATTGAAGTTATTGTAGGCTAAAACAAAACATTCCACTGAATTTTTACTTTGCAACGCTAAAGTAGACGCTACCGTATTGTAATCTATGGCTACTGCAGCAAAATTTTGTAATATCGCCTTCTATTGAAAACTATATAGCAACACAATTATAACACAATTAATTCATGATACTGCTAACAGAGGCGCTCTTGTCGAAAAACGTAGGTACCCATTTGTTAGAAGTTACCATAGCATGGTGAGGAACTAACATTCAACCGAGTAAGACGTTGTCAACAGTCCGAGTAATTGCTGTGAATTTGATAATATAGCCACATAATATTTTAGACAAGTGAGTTTCATTACAATAGGTTAGTGAGTGTACTTAGTTACTGAAGCTACATTTAGGTTAGTTGCTAGGTTCAGGCAAAGGGTTGAGCCTATGAGAGGAAATCTGCAAGAAACGGCCACTCTATTAAATCACCAATCAAATATAATTTCAGTATTTTACAACTGTTATACATTATATTACATACGACGCGGACACCTGCGTGTGTGACGCGCGTACATACCTATAAGGAAAGGGCCGAAGGCACAGTTATGTACTGTGCTGAAGGCCTTTTTAAAAAAAGATATTGTAGAATTGAAACGTTTATTTATTTAATGCTTTTAGGCATACCTCTCCGCGGGGCGACGGACGGAGAGGTTATGTCCGGATCACTGGGGAAAAGATACCCCGGTAATACCGACTAAACCTACCACGGTGTTCCTCGATATAACTATAGACTTTCACATGCAATCGCGACCCCGCCGTAGTTTCGGCCCGCGCCGTGTGAAACGCAGGCCACTACACAAAAATACTTCCTCCACCATCCCCCTGGAGGGAGGACAAAGACACGACACAGAGGCGCACGTGGGAACACGCACGCCGCCTCTCGGACCTGGTGCTGATCGGGTGGCGAGCAGACCTACACAGCCCACCACCCCCAAGTCAAACCTCAGGATGGCTGAAGGTCATCTCGCACCCTCCGGCGCACGATTCTGCGGTTAGGGAGAGGGTTTAAGCGCACCTCTCTCGCTCCGTCCGCTTAATGGAAATTACTTCCTATTATTTGATACTGGCTGCCATATGTCCAAATTACCTCTAAGAAATTTGGTTTCACAAATATTAGGCACAGAATTAACTGCTTTGGAGATTATTTCCGATTCGCAGATCGGAGTTGTAGAAGTGGAATAAATATCTAAGTTATTGCAAATAACATTTAAATTGTATATCAATTTACATTTGCTTAAACTATTTAGCTGACAATAAAAATACCTATCTCTAGTTATAGCTAGTAGTATATGTGTTATTATATACATGTATACAATGTATATATATATGTGTGTGTGTATACGGACTACAATCATGCCTTGTCGTATACCTATTAGTTGATACGTAAAGTAACTTGCCGACTCAATAATGCATAGCGAAATCACGCTTAACATGTAAGTAATAAAGTTTAAAATAGTGTAACTACGGCCGCGTCGGCGATTATAAAAGAAGACACAAAGGCGACCGCCTGTATTGAAAAGGAAACCTTGCGGCACTGGCACAAGTATTAAAATGGCTTGTTTATGTTATGTGTTTGACCAAGCCGAATAAAAAATTACACAAATATTAAAATATCAGCTTCATTATTTTTATACTGTCGTGTGCACGCGTCGCGATTATATCGATGCTGATGGTTTGTTTGTTATTAATGTTATTATGCTGGAATTGGATATTTCTATCTAGTTATCGACATTAACATGGAATAATCATTATTTTGCTAAACGAGTGAGGTTGTATTATATACGTTATTTTATTGATGCGTGAAGTGAATGTGTATCTACTTACGTGTTTGGTTCATACCTACTGAACTGATATTGTTCACATAATTGGATTGATTTTAAGTTCTTTGTGTAGTTTTGGTAAGTTTTAAAGTTTTCAATATGATATTATGCTGCGTCTTACGGTCGCTTTGTAATACTAATACTCTACTTAGGTAAATGTTATACGTATGTAAGTTATTGGTCATATCCTTGGAGTTTTGTGTAGGGTAGCGGTGTTGTTTGAAGCAAGCATATTTACGTGTGTAACCGTGCAGTTACAAATCTAAATAACACATGTAAGAGTAACTATCCATTCATCATTCCGGTGAATGTTTGCGAGTTAATGTTTGTTTTCATTTGTCGTACGTAGGTATAACATTTAGGTATGTAGATAAACATAGGTTGGTGTGTATTATGAATGTGTTGGTCTTAGAAACTGGTAATCTGTGATAATTAGGTAGGTAGGTACGGTAGACCTGGTTCGGAACTTCTTTGACCTCCAATATTTTTAAATGTTGATTCATAGAATTTATTTCGTTGCAGAACAGCTGTTGTTTTATTGGGTTGATATTTGTGTAAGTAAATATCTTGGGTACAACAGAGGAAGTCAGTATCAGGCAGTAATTTATTAATCATAAGGTTTAAGTAGTTTTGTTAAATAAGTGAGGAAAGTAGGTAAGTAACTCAGGTTATCTTTAGATCTCTTGGTTATTTTAATACCATTTAATTTGCTTTGCATACTTGGTATTTGAGAATAGATAAGATTGTCGCGAGAAATTCGCCGCCGCCGGTGGTCACTGCGCCGGTCACTGCACCGCCGGTGGCGGCGCAGTGCCGGCGACGCCGCGTGAGCGTCGAGAATGTAGGTCGCGGCAAGTACCGCCCGTTATTACTTACGACATTAATTATTGACATGTTATTTTTTTTTAATTAGTAGAGAAGTAAAATATCCTCGGGTGGTTAACATTAACTAACTGAAACCATTTCACGAAAAAAAACGAAATATTGATTTTTCCAAAAAAATAATTCTAATAAAAATATAATATGGTCAGGGTCATTCTATATCACCAGTAAATTGCGTGGTTAAAACGAATTACACGATTTCAAAATCACCCTGTATATACAGAATGTTTGCTTAGACGAGGGACATATTGAAGGAGAGTATTCAGTATACGATTCTCGTTCCAAATATGTAATAAACATATAACCTTATTTTTTTACACAATTATCCAGCAAAATATACATTTTATGAACACCAAGCGCGCGAACCAAAACTTGCAAATAAACGATAGGTACTTGTTGCGGCTATTGCCTCACAGATCGTCGACTAGCTGCTAGTGGTGTTTTGCCAGGCGTATGCGAACTCCGCGTCACCGTAGTCATTATCGATTCATTCCGCTACCGATAACACGTCGTACGCACGATTTATAATAAAACGTTATTTTTGTAATTGGACTTTGATTAAGCCCCAGTGTGTAAGCAAAATATACATAATGGTGGCCCATGAAGGGAACAAAAAGTAAGAAAACCAGAATAAGAAGAAAACAGCAAGAAAATCGGATGAGAAATCTGACCAACACGTCATCGTCAAAATTGATGAGCGTACTTAGTTGGCGTGAATGAAGATTGAAGAAGGGGTTCAAGATCCAAGGTGCAGTCAGAATCATCTACGAGTTCAGGCTGAAGTGGCAGTGATTCAGCGAAAGAATCACATCGCGCATCGGACTTCTGTGAAATCAGATAAGTGCCCTTTCCTTCCTATTTTCCTAATCTTCGCATATATCCGATCCAAATTCCTTTAAATATTGTTCCTAGTTATTGGAATTGAATTCATTTGTGCAAATCAAGGTTTTAAATAGGTTTATAAGGTTAAATTGCTTAAAAAAAATTGCATCATTATTTTATATTTTTCAACCTACCTACGAGTAAAAAAAAAATATTTTCTTTGTTAAATAATTAACTTCATTTTTGCAAGTCATTGATCTTAACGTTATTTTACGTTAATTAAACGTTAGTTAATTTCAATTTGAATATTATTATTAACTGAAGTATGCAAAAACCTAAGTTTCATATTATGTAAAGGTAATTTAAGAACCAAAGTCGCTTACGTTTTCCTAGTTTGGTAATTATAGATACTTAAATATTAACGCCGATAATTTCAGATTGTTATCTGCGCCGAGCCGAGTGCATTATCTTCCCATCTGCAATCAGCTGTGCGAGCGTAACCGGTTTCCGGCTGCCAGATGTCGTCGGGTCGAGGAGCGTGAGCCATTCTTTTGTTTAATTATTACTCACTTGTTTTGATAATTTATTGAACTTAATATTTTGTTCGTGTGTACTCACAATGCCTAACGAATCTGTAGATAAATGTCGTTTAAAGGATTTAATTGTGAAAAGGTCGTCTATTAAAGGACAGATAACAAAATTTAAGAATTATTTAAGTAGCATCACGGAACTCACTGAACTGAACACCATACAAATTACTGAGTTAAAGTTAAAACTTGCAAAATTCGAGGCATTGTCGGTTCGAGCTGATGGCTTGCAGAATGAGATCGAGGTCTTAAATGCAAGTAATTTGGCATCTGAAATTGATGAACGCGAAAGTATCGAGTGCGACATTATTGTTAACATTGCTACTGCGAAAAGTTTAGAGGATAAATTTTCAAAAATCGAATGTGAACAAAGACGTGGTTCCATTCATAATAATTCTTGTTGTTCGGATCACCATGCAACTGGCATAAAATTACCTCAAATCCAAATAGCCAAGTTTGACGGTTCTTATTTCCGATGGTTGGAATTCCGTGACACCTTTGAGAGTTTGATACACAAGAATGCACATATAACATCAATTCAGAAGTTCCATTATCTTATATCCTATCTAGAAGGTGATGCCGCGAGAATTATTTCGAACCTCGAGGTATCAACCGCGAATTATACGGAAGCATGGAAATTACTTTGTAATCGTTATAATAATAAAAGAATTCTAATCAATCATCACTTTAATTCATTAGTTAACATAAAACAACTCACACGTGAATCCGAGAGGTCTTTGAGATTTTTAGTTGACCATGTCACAAAAAACTTGCGTGCTTTAGCCAGTTTAGGACAGCCCACGGACCAATGGGAGGGTCTACTTATTTTTATATTGTCTCAAAGGTTAGACAGTAATACTGCAGTAAAGTGGGAAGAATATATTAAGCATATAGACGAAGATACTCCAACGTTGGAACAGTTCTATAAGTTTATGACTGACCGCGCAGATGTTTTAGAGTCATTAAATCGCAATAAGCAAGATAGCAGTCAGCCCAAGTGTAACACAGTTGGTGCGCGTAGCAGTTCTACTGCAGTATATAATAACAATCAAAAACGTCCCGGTCAAAATAATTATACAAAATCATTTGCTGCTTCTAATACTAAATTAAATAAAGCTAAAAATGCTTATAATAATAGTTCCAACACCTATTTATGTGTTATTTGTAACGATAATCACAGAATTTTTGATTGTCCCGCTTTTAAAGCAAAGGGAATGGATGAAAAAATGTCAGATGTTAATAAATATAAATTGTGTGTTAACTGCCTTAGACAAGGACATCATGTAGGAGCATGTCGCATGGGACCGTGCCGTGAGTGCAATAAAAGGCACCATAGTTTGCTGCACCGCCCTACGGCAAGTACTGATATTAATAATCTTGTAGCGGTAGACCAGCCTAGTCGTAATAATGATGAAACGATTGCGAGTTTTTCAAGACGAAACTCGAGTCAAATACTTTTATCAACGGCTATAGTTGAAGTCTCGAATCCATTGACCCAGCAAAAGGAGCAGGTTCGAGCGCTGCTTGATTGCGGCAGCCAATCATCTTTTATTTCAAACGCATTAAAGGATAGGCTTTTAGTAAAATCTATACCTATTGACTCGCTAAAGGTCGTAGGAATTGGAAACACAATTTCTTCTCACATCGCCGAAAGTTGCAATGTGCGAATCAAATCTCTAGATCATAAATACAACGCAAATTGTAATTGTCTTGTTTTAAAGGAATTAACCGGCGTAATGCCAAGGTACCCGGTCAATATTTGAATTTGCCCAAAAATATCGTACTAGCAGATCCTACATTCGGTCAACCTGCACCTGTAGACGTCTTGATCGGCGTCGATCTATTTTGGGACATCCTAGGTGACGAGCAGCGTTCCCTAGGCCCACGAAATCCAAAGCTGATAAATACGCAGTTAGGCTGGATTATATCCGGGCCTATAAATTCATATGCTAGTAATAAAAATGCTTACTGCAATAAAGTCATTGTGTCAAATCATAATGATATTGAAAATTCATTGAGCAAATTCTGGGAATTAGAAGAGGTTCCCACAAAACGTGTAATGAGCGAAGAGGATAAGATTTGCGAAGAACATTTCATCACTCACACTCGTCGAGAAATCACGGGCAGATTTTGTGTAAATCTACCACTAAAGGACACTCCAGACTGCCTCGGAGATAATTATAGCTTAGCTAAAAGGCGGTTACATTATTTAGAAAACGTTTTAGGAAAAATCCACAGTTAAAATCTGAATATGCAGAATTTATTAAAGAATACGCCGAATTAGGTCATCTGTCCTTAGCTAGAGAGAACCAAGGTCCGTCGTATTATTTATGTCATCATGCGGTATTAAAACGAGAGAGTGAGTCGACTAAGTTACGTGTAGTTTTTGACGGGTCCGCACCGTCCACGTCAGGTTATGCCCTTAACGATATTTTAATGGTAGGTCCGACCCTCCAAGATTCTCTCTTTGCTATATTAATCCGTGCTAGGCAATACAAGTACCTCCTAACTGGAGATATTGAGAAATTTTTTAGGCAAGTTTCAGTAGCTGAAAAGGACCGTTGTTTACAGCGTATTCTATGGAGGGAGAACGAATCGCAACTTATAAAGGCTTACGACTTAAATACACTCACTTATGGTACCGCAAGCGCTACCTACCTTAGCACACGTTGCCTGTGGCAACTAGGTGAGGAACAAGATGATGAAATGATTAAATGCATCATCCAAAGGGACTTTTTTGTGGATGATCTAATTACGGGCGCTGATAACGAACAGGATTTACGTTACATTCAAAAAAGTGTCTCAGAAGCTTTAAAAAATGGCTGTCTTAATTTAAGGAGGTATAAAAGTAATGATCCATCCATTTTTGAGAATCTTAAATTAAACCAAGGCAACTTAACCATTAGCGAATCATCAAGTACGCTTGGTCTAGGATGGACACCATCCAGTGACACGTTATTTTTCCCATTAAAGGCTTTACAGTTGATAATCAAGCAACTATCACAAAACGATTTGTTATGTCAAATTCTTTTAAAATTTTCGACCCTTTAGGAATCCTCAGTCCGGTTATTATTCAGCCTAAAATCATATTACAAAGGATGTGGCAACAAAAATTAGATTGGGACGAACCGGTAACCGAAGATTTAAGGGACGATTGGCTAAAGTTTACTGATAATCTAAAATATTTACATAAGTTTCAGATTCCTAGATTAGTGTTATGTGACAAGCCTGAGAGTAGGGTAGAATTGGGGGTTCTGGATCACTTTTCTTCGCTTCGCTCAGATGTGATCCAGAACCCCCAATTCTCCACACATAATTTGCAGTTTTATTTCTACTTAGTGATCCAGAAGCCTCAATTTTATAAACGTAAACTAAGCGAGTTATACGATTAGATTACATAGTGAATATCGTGTTCGAACGTTGTCGGATGGACATCGAACTGTCGCATGATGATGTCATGCAGCATGCATTCCTTGCGCATGTATTTATAATTGTAGAATGTAGCTGTCGTCGGGTATCCAATCAGTTATTTGTCTGATTCATCACACTTGCATTGGAAAGCAAAGAAAATAATTAAATATAATGCATGATATGTATATAAAATTTTACTGAATCTACTAAAAATTAAATTTATTTGCTTAAAAATAATAGTATAAGTTATTTTTTAAGTTTAGTTATTTCATTTAGTTTGAGTGTAAGCGCCTTCACTAAATATGTAGTTTAGCAGGCGTTTGCACAATCCCGCAATGATTAATGTACCTAACGAATACTTTTGCTATTAGTAATCCTATGGAAATGTTAACCTAACCTAACCTTGCTTTTTTAACTTATTTACCTCATTCGAATTCTTTTTATTTATTCTGTTACACATTGTTTAAAATTGACAGATGACGTTATCGTCAAGAAAAGAATGAACAAACGTATTATAAATATATCTTACTAGATATAACGATAAGTATAATACATTTGGTAGCACATGATATGAGATTACAGATATTCAATTCATCTTCTTAACAAATTTTAAGATTATTTTTGGATGTTTTCTGAAAGATTTTCAACATATTATGTACATATTGGATCTCGTTTGTACAATGGTTTATAACTGCGTGAATATTTTTCAAAACTTTCTTACAAGTCTTGTTAATTACACTTTGCACATTATCATATTATTAGACTGCCTCGGTGGTTCAGTGGGCACGTAAGCGACTGCAGATCAGGTTCGATTCCCGGGTGGGGCGAAGTGTTATTGGGTTTTTTTTTCTGTCTGGAAATTCTCAGTAGCAGCACGGAGTCTGGTAATGTGCCTCGGTAAACGGCAACAGGCTCGCCCCCTGTTATGTGGGACCAAAATACATAATTGATGATAAGTGGGGTGTAGCACTTAGTGTGATAGTGTGTAATGTTAGATACGTTACACACTATCACTACACCTCTGCCTACCTCTTCGGGGAAATAGGCGTGAGACTATGTATGTATCTGTATGTAGGTATGCATATTATTATGATGGTACGGTTGGCGCGGTGGCTGAGCAATCGGTTGCTGTGCTAGGGTTGTGGGTTTCATTCCCGCACGGAACAAATATATACATAATATATATGGTTTACAGATAGTTGTTCTGGATCTGAGTGTGTTGTGAGTATTTGTAAATTATATTATAATACGTAACAGGAGTAATCTTAACTTCTCTTTAACAACTAACACAACGACAAAAACAAAAATAAGATAATCCTCACGTAATAGATTTGATAACCCAAATTCTAGAAAAATAGGGTAATATTTATTTAAAAAAATAATACATCATAAATATCAAAGTTCAACGTTATTTGGATTTCAACTAAAGCATGGATACAACCATTTTAATTTTAACCATCAGTTGCAAACCTACTGTACTGGTAGAGTACATACAACTTCCTTTTTAGAATTTCGTCTCAGGTATACACGACAGAGTGGCGCCGTCGAACAAATTAGGAAAGTAAGGATGCCATCATAATGCGTAAGTAACAATTGATTTAATATAGACCCTATTCACCAAGTACATAGTATTGATTTTTCTAAGAAACCTTTTTAAATTGCTTCTTCATTTGTTCATGATTTATTACTATGAACACAGTCTTATGATTGGAGTCTATAAATAGAACTGCACCATATAATTTCATTTAAATTAGTACGCGTACCCAGTGCTGATTGCTTTTTCTTTTTTAATCGCGTTTAATTTTTGACAAACTCATTAAGTATGTACGTATAATTTTACATTTACTATTCGTATTGAAAGATCTTTTAATCATATATTTGAGTAAAATTAAATTGCAGTGTTCTTGATTTTAGGTCGACCATCAATCCTTTCGATTCTGACACGGAGCACCCGCCAGTGCAGCCGACGCCAGTTACACATAATAAAAAGAAGAGGTCAGGAAGAAAGGCATCCACCAAGGTCAAAACGGAACGGACTGCAAAAAGAGGCTCCAGTGCCCCGGTGGTCAAATCCAACTTTTTTGTGTCCGACTCGGAGTCGGATGCTGATGCACCAGAGCCTTCAACATCCTCAAAAAAAAAGAAACTGTTGGATTCTGAGGTAAGCTGAAGAGTTATAAATGTCATACTTACTTTCGTATTGTAACTATAACTATTATTGTGATCGTTATTTTATTTTTTTGGTCCAGTGTTTACAAATTTACCTACATATTGAATGAAATGTTCCGAGTTCTATTCCTAGATCAGTTAAATTCTATGTATAATTTTTCTTCTGTGAGAATAATAAAGGAATGGAACTGAGTTCCGATATATGATGACAGATTTCCTACACAGGTTTTCATTATGGTTGTATAAGATATATTTATGATGAAATCCTTCCATAGGAGCAGGGAAAATATATCATTTTTTTTTTTAGTTGTTAATAATCAACATTTTTAATTTCAGAACGAACAGGAACTGGTTTGTGAACCCATCCGAGCGGCTGCATTGCGGAGCTTCTTGTCGCGACGTGCAGGTTCCGGCTATACGCTCCAGCGGGACCCGACCCGACAAGGTGACTACTACGTGGAGCTGCGGGTCTACAACGCACAAGAGGCAGAAGCGCTAGGTACCGATCGCTGGAAGCGTGCACTAGTTACCTTCAAGTCGGCTGTTGATGACAACAGTTCAGTATGGCGAGCGGTCACCAAACTTGTGACGGCTGCTAAGGAGGACTATCGGCAAATACAACCGATACTCTATCCATCTAATGTATTTTAAAACATTAAGTAAGTGCCTTTAGGTACATATGATTTATAATCGCGAATTAATTTTTGTTGTTTGTTTTTTCGTTTTTATGTATACTTCACTTGAAATAACATTAGAATTTTTGAAAAAACAAAGAACCCTTTTACAGTTCATAGTTACATTTACAGTACAGTTTACTATAGAGTTCAGAAATTTCGACTTTTATTACGCAGGCAAAGAGTTCAATTAAAACCAAAAATTTATTCACAATACCAACTGTTTGCTGCAGCTGCCATTTTCTCATGTCACCTTTGTCACACACAATAGAATTCAAAATTAGGTGACCGAAAAGTAAAAAGGGCTATTTTAAAACTCTAATGTTATTTCAAATGCAGTATAGGTTGCCATGGTAAGGCAATTTTTTTTCCTTGAATATTATAATCTTGTATGAATGTTTACTTATATTTAATAATTTTAAGCAATTTATGTGATTTCTTTCAGTAACAAATATTCAAAAACCAAAAAGCCAAAAACCAAAAACCAAAAACCAAAAGCCAAAAATACCAAAAAGCCAAAAACCAAAAGCCAATAAACTCAAAATCTTGTATGAATGCTTACTTATATTTAATAATTTTAATCAATTTATGTGATTTCTTTCAGTAACAAATATCCGAAAACCAACAAACCAAAAGCCAAAAACCAAAACCAAAAAGCCAATAAACTCGAAATCTTGTATGAATGCTTACTTATATTTAATAATTTTAATCAATTTATGTGATTTCTTTCAGTAACAAATATCCAAAAACTAAAAACCAAAAGCCAAAAAACCATAAGCCAATAAACTCGAATTAATTAACCTCCAAACTTTATATTTAAAAAAAAAAACAATAATTTAGACATTGAACCTTTGACCTTGAAATTAAATAATAAAAAATATGTTTTTCTCGTATTGAGTTCAAATAAGTAAAACATTTTTTAAATTATTGATTATAACTATTGTATTAAAATTTTAATATAATAACTTGTTCAATACCAACATGCAATTTTGTCCAGATTGTAAGGCTCATGTTCTGAAATATTCATCACATAAGAAAAGTAATATACATAAATCAAATTGTTTGTTGCGCACTGAATTTGATAATGTACAATTAATAGCAAGTGCCTTTAAAAATAGAATTGCTAGTTACAGATTAAATCCATCAGAGTATATATACATATCACCTGAGATATTTTTATCAGATATTTCTAGCACGGTTTTCAAGTTAATTGAGGCATTGCGATTAAAACATCAATCAATTAAGGCACAATTTGAGCTTTTCGTATTGTACAGGTTACCTAAAAATGAAGAACTGTCTTTAAAATCTTTCAATACTAAATATTGTGTGATAGTTCAAAGTACTAATATACAAACTTTTTTTGAAGAATGTATAAATAAGTTGTTATGTAAGTGCACAGAATTTGAATTATCGGAATCTGGTTGGACTATAGAGTCGATTAGTCACTTAGAATTGAATATCATTAAGTATAATCCCTTAAGAGGTGGCAGTTATATACCTTTACCGCCTAAAATCCTTAAAACAAAGTCATGCCTTAATATTCACAATAGAGATGCACATTGCTTTCTTTGGTGTATTATAGCACATATGTATCCATCACAGCATAATTGTAATAGAGTTTCATCATATCCACATTACTCTAAATTATTAAATACAAATGGAATGTCTTTCCCACCAACATTTGAGGACATAAAACGATTCGAAAAACAAAATTCACATATAAGTGTAAACGTTTATGGTTTAGAAAAGAAAAGTACTGTCACTGGACCGCTGTACAAAACTTTACAACGAAAACTAGTGCATGTAAATTTGTTGTTTATTGAAAGACGCGATAAATGTCATTTCTGTTTAATAAAAAAATTTGATCGACTAGTCCATGGTCAACTTACAAAACACAAATCAAAAATTCACTTGTGTGAAGAATGTTTAATATACTTTGATTCAGAGGTAAAATTAGATAATCATAATTGTGCCAGGATGCAAACAGTACTTCCAGAAGCGAATAGCAAGCTTCGGTTTTCTAATTATATAAGGACTCAAAAAATTCCTATTGTTATTTATGGAGATTTTGAAAGTTTACTTCAGGAATATTCTGATAAAAATAAAAGTGAATACGTGGAGAACATACAAATTCATGAAGCAACTTGTTTTGCGTACTATATATGCTGTGAGTCTAATCCAGAACTTAATAATTTAGTATCGTATCGGGGTCCAAATTGTTCAAAAATATTTGTAGAATCTATTGCTAAGGATTTAGAAAGATTATATGACATTTTAGTTTTGCCTAGAGATATGTCTCCATTAAATGAAGAAGAGCTTCTTTCATTCAAGACCTCTACAGTATGTCATATCTGTAAAGAAAAATTTTCTAATAGCGATCGTATCGTTCGTGACCATGATCATTTTACTGGTAAATATCGTGGTCCAGCTCATAACTCATGCAACTTAAATAACAAGTCTATAAATTTTATTCCCATAATATTCCATAATCTTTCAGGATATGACTGCCATTTATTTATAAAAGAGCTTTCAAGTGTTTGTGGTCGAATCAATTTAATTCCAAAAACTAAAGAAAAATATATTTCTTTTACTAAGTTTTTCCCACTCGACCCACAAAAAGTAGCACAGTTACAATTTATAGACTCTTTTAATTTTTTGAGTTCAAGTTTAGACAACTTAGTAAAGACACTAGTATCAAGTGATTTCAAGCATTTACGAAAATTCTTCACCGATGAAATTTATTTAGATTATGCCTAAGGAAAGGTGTATATTGCTATGATTACATAGACTCGTGGGATAGATACAAGGAAAAACAGTTACCAGATCGTTCAAATTTTTATAATAAACTTACATCCGATACGGTGTCTACTGATGATTATAATCATGCTTTAAATGTATGGGATAAATTTGGTATTAAGAATTTAGGAGAGTACACTGATTTATATTTAAAATGTGATGTCTTATTATTATGTGACATTTTTGAGAAATTCAGATCTATGAGTTTATTTCATTACGAGCTTGATCCATGTCACTATGTTTCATCACCATCATTAAGCTGGGACGCTATGCTTCTGTTAACTAAAGTAGAATTAGATTTAATATCTGATATAGAAATATATCAAATGCTGGAAAAAGGTATCAGAGGAGGTCTTGCGCAATGCTCATTGCGACACGCAAAGGCTAATAATAAATATGTACCCGATTATAATGTTAAAGAACCAAAAACATTTTTAGCTTACTTAGATTGTGTCAATTTATATGGTTATGCTATGATGCAAAAACTTCCCACGGGAAATTTTAGGTTTTTGAAAGAAACTGAAATAGCTTTACTTAACATAGCATCCATTTCTCATGACAGTGATGAAGGATACATACTTGAAGTTGATATTCATTATCCTCCCGATATACGCGATGAACATTCTGATTTGCCATTTGCAGCAGAAAAATTAGCTGTTCCTATTCCATGTAATAGCAAAACCACAAAATTAGTTGCCAACCTCTACGACAAATATAGATATGTTATTCACTACGTTCATTTACAAGAATGTTTAAAAAATGGTCTTGTATTATTAAAAGTTCACAGAGTTCTAGCATTTACTCAAAAAAATATTTTAGCACCATACATACATCTGAATACAGCACTTAGACAAAAAGCTAAGTCAGACTTCGAAAGAGATTTTTTTAAAAAGCAAAATAATTCAATATTTGGTAAAACGATTGAAAACAAAAGAAAGCAAGTTGTTGTCAAATTAGTTAATGTGTGGAAAGATAACTTTAATAAGACTAATAGAATTTGTGGGGCTGAAAAATATGCGAGCGCTCCCAATTTTAAAAATATGGCCATTATTTCTGAGAACCTTGTTGCTATTCAGTTAGAACCTACAAAAGTTATTTTAGATCGACCAATATACATTGGTTTTACAATATTGGAACTAGCAAAGTGTCATTTATATCGATTTCATTATTCCGTTATGAAGAAAATGTATAAGAATAACATTAAACTTTGTTATACGGATACCGATAGTCTCTTGTATTTAATACATACGGATGACTTCTATAAAGACATGAAACAAAGTATTCAATACTTCGATACTAGCAACTTTGAAGAAAATAATGTCTATGGTATTCCGAAAGCGAATAAACAAATACCTGGTTTTTTTAAGGATGAAATGGGTGGAGATGTCATTACAGAGTTTATTGGCTTGAGGGCTAAATTATACTGTATTAATAGTTTAAACACTACAATTAAAAAGCTAAGGGAGTAAAAAAGCCTGTCTCTAAAAAACTCACCATTGAAAAATATAGAAATACTTTATATAACGATGTAAATCTCAGAGATACTATGTATGTTATTCGATCTAAGAATCATAAATTGTATACACAGAAAATTAATAAATTAGTACTCAACGCAAATGATGATAAACGTCAAATAAAAAAAAATATATCTGTTACTCTACCCTGGGGTCATTACCGTACTATATTTTAAGTAATTTTAATAATGTAATCTTTATGCATGCCTTTTTTTTACTGTCTTTGATTGTATTACTTGTATGTTATTGTAATACTGAATAATAAAATATCATTTGTAATAATATTTTAAAATTTTAAAACTGATATTATAAAAACTGTGTTTTAGTAAACCCGTTTATGTTGTAGAAAGAAATATATTTAAACTAATAATGTTGTTAGTGATGTTATAAAATAAATAAAGAATTTAGTAATATTATAAGAAAGTAAACTGGAAGAGATTTTATGAAATAATTAAATGTATAAATATTATAACACATGACTATTTATTTTTAAATCCTTTATTTTTACCATTTTCCCTTTAAGATCCTTAGACAAAAATGAAAAAGCATATAAACATTATTATAAATATATTTTACCACACTTTTACACAGTTTAGCAGAAATTATACTATTTTTTACCGAAAAAGCTAAAAAATACCATTGACTTAAAATCATTCCAAATTACACATTTCTATACTTAGATATAACAAATAATTAATTTACACAATAACAATTTCCTAACATCACATATTCGAGTCACTTAACTTTTTAACTATTTTACTAACTAAATATTCTGTTTCAGTCTCTACATCGTCATAATCATTAGTCACTATATATTGCACATTTACACTCGCATTGTCAGGTTTAATGTCTGTTTCATTTACACCACGACTATCTAAATCATAGATAAAGATTTTTATCATACGCCGAGCTAGCCCTGTTTTATTTCGCAGAATATACGATTTGTTTTTAAAAGTTTTCCTCTTTTTCAATTTTTTCTCCAAAGCCTTTTGTTGCTTATTCTCTTCACATGCTTTTGCAGCTACTTCATTGTACCAGTTTTCTCTGTCTTGAGCATAATAAAATGGATTTGTGACTGGATCTGAGTCATCGTTTAAATTCTGAAAGAAAAAAAGAATAAAAACATAAAAGTAATAAGAAAATTATATAATATTTCATGAAAATGTGCTTGAACAAATACGTACCTCGTTTAATTGTATTTGGGCAGCGAAATCTAAAACAGGGCTGTAGGATGGTGAATGCGACATGTTTCTGCAATAAAAATATTATCTATTTATAAATAAACAAAAAAAAAAAATTTATTTATTACTTTTGCATGACTGGGTATTATTCCAATACTTACCTTAATACTGCAAAACTATTATTAAAATCGTAAACAACATGTACGGTCCTACTTTGATCAGCTACTGCAATGAAAGAGAGATGTTTAATTACTTTAACATACCTAGAACTAAAATAATTTAAGCATGTAATATGAATATGTTCTCATTTCAGTTATTAGTCACAAATATGTAAGTAACATGAGAATATCATCTTAATTTCGATGCAGGTTCAAACCTGTTGCTTGACTACTGGGTGTACTCGCTGCACGTGTTACATTTAATAAAATATATTCATATATAAAATATAGTAAGTAATGAAAATAAGTATTAGGCAAGATGAAGTTGGTCAAACAACCCATATCCCTGAACGTGAATAATATCAATTTTAGTAATTCCGCTCATCAGATAAGACATAGTGCTTTATTGCCTAATACGATTCGTTGCATAATATGTGGGCCCTCGAACTGTGGCAAAACAAACGTTATGATCAGTTTATTGCTGCATGAAAATGGTCTTAAATTTAAAAATCTTTATCTTTATTCGAAAACTACTTTCCAGTCAAAATATCGTTTCATGAGTGAAGTATTAAGAAGAGTGCCGCAGATTAAGTTCAAGGAGTTCAATGACGATAAAAATGTAATATCTCCGAGTGAAGCTTTACCAAATTCTATATTTATATTTGATGATGTTGCATGTGAAAATCAAATAAATATCCGTAATTATTTCTCTATGGGTAGACATAAACAAATTGACTGCTTTTACTTATCTCAAACGTACTCTAAAATACCAAAACAGTTGTTACGTGATAACGCCAATTTTCTCATAATATTTAAACAAGATGATGTGAACTTGAAGCACATCTATGAAGAACATGTCAATTCAGATCTATCATGGAATCAATTCAAAGATATTTGTAAAACAGTTTGGAGTAACCCTTATAATTTCCTTCTTATTAACAAAGATTCACCATTAAATAATGGAAGGTACAGACAAAATTTTGATATATATTTAAACTTTGAATGAAGATGTACATATAAATGAGATTTTTTTTTAATGAAGTTACACATTTATAAACGAATTCAACAGCAATACAGCTTAGTGCAGTTCTATCCTTACTTGAATTCACTTGTTATAAAAATAAATATGGAAGAAAATATTAAAAAGGAATTATTGAAGTCTGTCGACTCTATAAAAAATAAATTAAAACAAATGAAAACTCAAGAACATGAAATCAACATGACACTACATAAAATGTTCAAACCTGTTTCGGAGCCCCTTGATAGTCTTGTAAAAACTAAAAGATTTCTGGAAAACGATAAACATGTAGAAAATGTAATGTCTGCTAATTCTATGGTAACCGAGTCTGACGACAATAATTCAACAGACTGTGAAGATTTTCATGATGCTGCATTAAATACTGCAAGCACTCCTAAGAATGTAGAAAAGAATAACAAAGAAACTTCATTAGAAAGTAAAGACATTTATGGTATAAATGAGATGAGATGAATAAGAACCGAAAACAAAACTTTAATGATGGGTAATGAATTAGTTTCTTTTTCTAAAATTGATAGTTTAGACAACGATAATACAGTTTTGGTTAGAATCGGTGATAAAACTTATAATTTAACTCCAGGGCTTAAAGAACTTTTACTTCGTAGACAACCGGATTTAACGTTAATAACAAACATAGATAAACTTGTATATAAGGATATATTACATCATACTAATGCTCATAAGAGAAATTTTAATCCTAAAGATCAGATAAGAGGTGATAAAGGATCTAAGTATCGTCAAATTATCAAACCGTTATTTTGCAAAACTTTAACAGAGAAACCTCATACAAAACTTGGAGGCAGCTTGCCAAAGCTAAAAAAATATAAAACGCAAACTGACTTGGTATATTGGGATGATCCAAATGAACTAGTCGAAAGATTAAAATTATTAGTAGCTTCACGAGATGCGGACAACACAAATCATGATAATGAAATTTTATCAATAATTGAAGAATTAAAAGAAGCTAACATAATTAAAGAATAAATACCAGTAACAAATATCTTCTGATTTAGTATTGCTAAAACCATTCATTAAGATATTTACAAAAGATATATTTGCCTATTTTAATTACATGATAGCATGTTAAATATACTTAAGAAAATAAGGATCTATAAACAAATAGAAATAAAAGGAGTACAGACCATAATTAAATATGAGTAAGGCTGGTGTAGTAAATGAGATTCATAAAAATGTAAGAGTAAACTTTCCGCGAAGATCTGTTATTATGAAAGACATTGATGATTTATGGCAGGCGGATCTAATTGACATGCAATCAATGTGTAAGGAAAATAAAAATTTCAGATTTATTCTTACAGTTATCGACACTTTTTCGAAATATGCTTGGGCTTTTCCTATAAAAAGTAAATGTAAGTATGTTATATGTAACATTTTTAAAATATTGTTGGATGATGGTCGTAAGCCAAAAAATTTACAAACTAACGGAACAGAATTTTATAATAGTAAATTCCGAAAACTTATGAAATCATATAATATTAATCATTACTCAACCTTCTCTACGAAAAAAGCATCGATAGTTGAGAGATTTATCAGAACATTAAAATCAAAATTGTATAAAGAATTTAGTTTAAAAGGTAACTATAATTGGGTAGATAACATCCTCGAAAATGTTATTTATAAATACAATCACACTCATCACCGAACAATTGATGAAAAAAAGATGAAATCCCTGCAAAGGTCAATAGTTTAAATAAAAAACGCATATTAAAAAGATATGAAAAAATGGTGAAAAAAGTCAGTATGAAAAGCAAGTTTAAAGTGGGTGACCATGTATGTATCAGTAAATACAAAGGAACATTTGAAAAAGGGTATACACCCAATTGGTCTACAGAAATATTTAAAATTCGTAAAATACAAAACACAATCCCTATCACTTATTTAATTGAAGATACGAGTAGAGGTCAGCTGATTTTAGGAGCATTTTATGCTCAAGAGCTTCAAAAGACGAAACATCCTGATATATATTTAATTGAGAAGGTTATTAAAAGGAAAGGTAATAGAGTTTTTGTAAAATGGCTAGGTTTGTCTTCAACTGAAAATAGCTGGATCGATAAGTCGAATATTTTATGAGAATTAATTAACTTAACCTACCAAGTATAATTCTCATAGTCTTGTATTTAATAGGTATTCAAATCCAGATTGGTCAGTCTTATTATGTGTATTGGAGAGAGTAGTCTTCTCAACTGGTTTATAAATCATTTACCATTTGAAATACATTTACCAGGATACAATTATTGCGGACCTGGCACAAAACTAATTAAACGACTCAAACGTGGAGATAAAGGTGTAAATAAATTAGATGAATATTGTAAAGAACACGATATTGCGTATCATAATTCATCAAATTTAGAAGACCGACACAAGGCTGATTTAATTTTATTGAAAATGGCAAGAAAACGCGCCGTTGCTCCTGATTCGAGTACAGGAGAAAAAATCGCGGCTAATTTAGTAAGTAATGCTATGTTAGCAAAAGTTAAAACAGGTTGTGGTTTAAGAAAACGTAATCGGAAATTTTCGAGAATAAATGCTTCTGGTAAAGGCCTCAAAAATAAATTTAAAAATATAATTAGTGTTGCCAAAAAACGTGTAAAAAAATTAAAACCAAAATGTAAGAAAGTGGCAATTGAATTAGCAATGGCCGCTGCCAAAGAACTAGCTGATGGTTCATCCATAAAAATCCCTCGTGTTATTCCAATACCAAAAACAGGCGGAGTATTACCTTTGATTCCTATTTTCGCTGGATTATCAGCCGCAGGAGCTTTAGCAGGTGGTGCAGCTGGTATTGCAAAGACCATAAATGAATTCAAAATGGCTAAAAAACTGTATGAAGAATCAAAAAGACATAATGAAAAAATGGAAGCTCTTTGTATCGGAAAAGGACTGCATCTTAAACCACACAAAAATGGGTTAGGAATTTTTTTATCAAAATCAAAAAACTAAATAATCGGCTACCCAACCGAGCTTTAACTAATTTTGATATTATGAAATATGCATGTAGTATTCCTCACTTTAGAGGCGTTTTTATGAGAGATGAACTACCTGATCACCCCTATAAAAAAGAATGTGGGGTGATTAACTTAGATAGTTCAAAAAATCCTGGTTCTCATTGGGTAGCCTATGCAAAATACAATGATTATATTGAATATTTTGACAGTTACGGTAATCTTAGACCTCCGAAAGAATTAATAAAGTACTTAGGCCCTAAAGTCCACTACAATTATGAAAACATACAAGGCGATCACCCTTTCAATTGTGGTCATCTCTGTTTAAATTTTTTAAAGAAATTTTGGTATAGAGATAAATAAAATAAACAGAATTTCCAAAAAGTGTTCAGTTTGAAAGTATGTCTATAACTGTAACGATCTCAGGCAATAAATCGGAATTAGAATCTTATTTTCAACCACCTCTAAGTTTAACCGGGAAATATGAGTGTGGTTTGCTATATTATTCAATGTTAAACTCAGTATCAAAAAAACATTTTCATAACAACAACAATACCACTCCTGTGATTAGAATTGAATGTGATTTAATCTACGGTTCCTACACTAACGGATTACCAACCCACGTTATTCATGAATTTGTGCCTAATACTGCTGCGAGCCATCAGTACACAGAAACACCGCAGACCGTTGTTTACTTTCCGGTGAACAAAAACATAATTCCATCTATATCTATTAAAATCGTTGATCAGTTTGGTTATTATGTCAACTCTATAGAACATATTCAACTACGTCTTCATTTAAAAAAAGCAGTATGATATTATATAATATAAACCCTACATGCGAAAGAAAACGCCTTACTTCATCTACAACTACTAAAGTGCATAGACGTAAGAAAAAAGTAAAGAAGTTAACTAAAACGAATATAGATTTTCTTAAAGCTTTAGGTTTTAAAACATGAATATACTACAGATTAATGATTTACCGCATTTTGATACTTCCATCGAAAGTTATGAAATCCATTCTTACAATCCCTACAATAACTGCTTTAGAGAAAATGATGAAATCAGAATACCAATACACCAACAAGACATATACGTGCTACCATCAGCCAGTTCAATCTACATCGAGGGACAGGCTAAGCTCTTCGGCAAAGATGGAAAAACGATTGAGAGACCTGTTTCGTTTACTAACAACCCTATTATGTTTATGTTTCAAGACATCATATACGAAATAAATGGTATTGAAATAGATCGTATAAAAAATTCAGGCATAACCTCAACAATAAAGTCATATATTTCATTAAACGAGGCAGAAAACAAAGTAGCTGCCTTATGGGGTTGGAACTTAACTGGATTTAAAAATGATGGTCATTTTAGTGCTGTCATACCTTTAAATAAGATTTTAGGATTTGCAGAAGATTACAATAAAATTGTCATAAATTGCAAGCATGAACTTATATTGACCAGAAGTAATTCTAACTTAAACAGCGTCATACTTACTGAAGATGTTGCCCATTTTCAAATCAATATAGAAAGGATGCAGTGGAGAGTACCTCACATAAAAGTATCTGATCGAGAACGTTTGACACTTTTAAAACATTTGGAAAGAGACAAACCTATTCAAATTGCATTTAGAAATTGGGATTTATATGAATACCCTTTACTACCTAAAACCACAAAGCATTCATGGTCAGTAAAAACTGCGTCACAATTAGAAAAGCCTAGATACGTTATTTTCTGTTTACAAACTAATAGGAAAAATAATAAATTGGAAGATAGTTCCTTATTCGATCATTGTAAAGTGACAAACGTAACTCTCTTTCTAAATTCCCAGTATGGATAATACTGGGAATTTAGAAAGAGAGTTATATGAACCCCTAAGTTTGAAATTTTCTGAGAATAAATACAGTATTTTATATGAAATGTATATGAAATTTCGTCAGTCGTATTACAACTGTCCAGTCGATCCCTTGCTCAGTCTAAAGGACTTTAAGGAGAAAGCTCCCCTGTTTATCATAGATTGTTCAAGGCAAAACGATAGCATAAAAACAGGACCAGTTGACGTTCGATTGGAAATCGAATGTTTAGCATCAATACCAGACAATACTGCTGCATATTGTTTAATTATAAACGATCGACTTGTGGAATACAAACCTCTGAGCAACATTGTGCGTAGATTATCATGAGTGCCATTGTAGACGTTCAAGGCTTTAAAACAGAAGCAAATGAATTTATAATAAAAGAAATTGCTATATTTTGTAATAAGAAACTGCAAGTGTTTTTAATTAAGCCACCGTTTCCGTTTTATGATTTAACAAAGCAAGAAAGACGGCAAGTTGCGTGGATTGAGCGTAATCGGAAGATATATTGGAGTGAAGGGTTTATACCTTATTCAAATTATCAATGTTTAATTCAAAATATTTTAAAGGATAAGTGTATTTATACTAAAGGTCATGAAAAAGTGTTGTGGTTGAAAGGCATTTTAAATAATAACAATAATAGTGTAATTAATTTAGAAGATAAAAGTTGCCCTAATTTATTAAGTCTCTATGATCTATATTCTGAAGACTTGTATAACTGTATTTATCATGATTCAATATGTGCTTTAAGAAATGTGTTATGTTTAAAAAAATGGTGTATTGATAATAACATTTTTCAATAAGATGAATATTATTTTCTTTTTCTTACAATACTTACTTTCCTACTCTTGATGTTTTAAGAGATAAGTGTATATACACTAAAGGACATGAAAAAATGTTATGGTTAAAAAGAATTTTAAATAATAATAATAGAGTGTTTAATTTAGAAGATAAAGGTTGTCCTAATTTACTAAACTTGTATGACCAATATAAATATTTTGAAGACGTGTATAGTTGTATTTATCACAGCTCAATATGTGCTTTACAAAATGTTTTATGTTTAAATAAATGGTGTATTGATAATAAAATTTTTCAATGAATTAAATATTGTTTTTCTTATATTGCCTACTATTCCAATCCAATATCTTGTTTTTAAAACCTACTAGAATATTTAATGAATATCTATATAAATTGATGGCCGCATAATTTGACTTCATTATACTTTAATTCACATTTGATAGAAGAACTTATTTTCTGACGAAAATGTTTGAAATAAAATACAATCCTCGATATGACATGTATCATACTCATAAAATGCGCTTACACTCATTTAGTTATTATTGGGCAACAACTGATTCAAAGAAAAGATTAGTGATGGACATGGCTGATGCGGGATTATTTTATTGCGGTAATGGAATTAATGATAGAACCGCATGTTTCTCATGTGGCGGTTTTATAAAAGATTGGGAGTTTTTTGATAACCCTTGGATGCAACATGCTATAAATTTTCCTCATTGTGCTTATCTGAACGCTGTGAAAGGAAGAGGTAATAAAAAGGATGTTTTATTAGACAACCTTGACAAACAGATAAACATTCTAAAAGAAAAGAAAGAACCAAGAATAGCTGATCTTTTAAAGATTATGCGACTGCAGGATCAGCAAATACAGCTGCTTCAGGAGAAAATTACCAAGCTTAATAGCCAACGAAAACGAAAAGCTGAGCAAATCTGTGCCGCAAAATATGGAGTTGTACAGTGTGCGGACAATAAACTACTCGTTTTGTTAATTATTAAAATCAATCTCAGTCAAATTGTGTTTGAATAGATATATTACATACATAAAACTGCAAATTATGTGTGGAGAATTGGGGGTTCTGGATCACATCTGAGCGAAGCGAAGAAAAGTGATCCAGAACCCCCAATTCTACCCTACTCCTGAGATTATAGAATTGCACTCATTTAGTGATGCGTCTCAATGCGCTTATGGTGCATGTATTTATTTAAAATAAATAAATGGTAATGGTGACAGTACTATTAAGCTATTATGCGCTAAGTCAAAGGTATCGCCTATAAAACCAACGACAATGCCGCGCCTTGAGTTATGTGCTGCACTATTGTCCGCTAAACTTTGCAAATCTGTTATAGATTCACTCCGGCGCCGGCCGGGAAGGTTGGTACACTGGTGCGATTCCAGTGTCGTTCTGAGTTGGATAAACAGTGATCCAACAAAATTGAAAATGTTCGTAGCGAATCGTGTCTGTGAAATAGTTGAACTAACTAAGGCGTCTTCGTGGCGTTATGTGCCCACTGCAATGAACCCTGCAGATGTAATATCTAGGGGAGTGGATGCAAAAAATTTGATGTCCATGGATTTATGGTGGTCAGGCCCTAGCTTTTTACGTCAAAATGAATCTAAATGGCCACTGTTAAAAGAATGTAAGGTGGATGACTTACCTGAATTAAAGGCGTTCACGTCAATAGCTGTTAGTAATAATTTAATAAACTTTGATAATTTTACATCATTTGATAAACTTCGGAAACTGATTGCGCATTGTCGGCGATTCATATATAACATGAAGCATCCGAATGACAAACGGGTAAGAATATTTGCAGCAGATGAGCTGCTGGAATCATTTCATTTATTATGCGTTATCGCCCAGCGCGAGTCTTTCCCTACAGAATGCAATTTACTTATCAGAGGTAAACAGTTGCCAGCCCGAAGTAAAATATTAGCATTGTCTCCGTTTTTAGATAAAAATAATTTGATTCGTGTCGGTGGACGCATAAATGCATCCGCGTGTAATTTTGAAAAAAGGCATCCAATACTTTTACACGCTGCGCATAAATTAACCAAATTGTATTTTACTAAAGAACATCTTGTAAATTTGCACGCAGGTCCCCAATTGTTGTTAGCAACAGTAAGGGAAACAGTTTGGCCTGTCAATGGTAAACAGCTGGCCAAGCGGACAACTAACAACTGCGTGCGATGCAGGCGCCTAAGTGGCAAAACGCTGTGCCCGAAAATGGGTGACTTACCTTCACAGCGCGTGAACCCAGATTTTCCATTTTTTTCCGTTGGTTTGGATTTTGCTGGACCTTTTTTAATTCTTAACCGTAAAGGGCGAGGAAGTCGCTTAGTAAAATGTTACATGTGTCTTTTTGTGTGTTTACGTTACAAATGCATTCATTTGGAGGCAGTTAGCGATTTAAGTAAAGATGCATTTGTGATGACGCTAAAAAGGTTCATTGCACGTAGAGGAAAGCCATCGGAAATATTTAGCGATAATGGTCGTAATTTTGTCGCTGCCGCGAAGGAGATAGGCGACTTTATTAAACAAAATACAGAACCTATATCTGATTTTGCAAGTCAGCAGGGTATTAAGTTCAATTTTATACCTTCTTACGCTCCTCACTTCGGCGGCATTTGGGAAGCCGGTGTCAAATCGGCTAAATACCACATCAAACGGGTTATTGGCAATAGTAATTTTACATTTGAAGAAATCATAACTTTGTTTGCGCAAGTGGAGGCCATTCTTAATAGCCGTCCCTTGTGTCCTTTATCATCCAGTCCTAATGACCTCCTCTCCTTATCCCCAGGGCACTTCATCATAGGTCGGCCGTTAACTGCGCTGCCCTTACCAGCCTTGAAAGAGAATGATGGCAACCAACGAGATAGATATAAACGCCTCGAAACAATACGGCAACATTTCTGGCAGAGGTGGCAGAAAGAGTATTTGTCGGAGCTGCAGCAGCGAACGAAGTGGCGCAAAGGAAATGCTCAGCTCAAGGTGGGCGATATGGTACTGCTGGCAGAAGATAATACGCCTCCACTAAGCTGGCGTCTTGGTCGAGTTCTGCGGCAGTTTCCTGGACCAGATGGAGTGGCACGAGTCGCTGAAATTCAAACTACGCGAGGCTGCGTTCGTCGTCCGTTCACCCGCCTGTGTCCGCTGCCTACCGCTGAGGAACTAAATGCTTGAAAGGAACCTTTCAAGGGCCGGGAATATGTTGCGGCTATTGCCTCACAGATCGTCGACTAGCTGCTAGTGGTGTTTTGCCAGGCGTATGCGAACTCCGCGTCACCGTAGTCATTATCGATTCATTCCGCTACCGATAACACGTCGTACGCACGATTTATAATAAAACGTTATTTTTGTAATTGGACTTTGATTAAGCCCCAGTGTGTAGGCAAAATATACAGTACTATCGACATGAGCGCAGGTTGACCATTTTAGAAAAAAAATTCGCTTACACATGTTGACGAGTTGAGTTTGTATCGCCTTAGAATCAGTAAAC
Source organism: Catocala nupta (assembly GCA_963675205.1). Taxonomy (NCBI): domain Eukaryota; kingdom Metazoa; phylum Arthropoda; class Insecta; order Lepidoptera; family Erebidae; genus Catocala; species Catocala nupta. Next base: position 71,826 of record OY776102.1, read on the forward strand.
AAATGTAAAGTGTAAAAACAAAAAGGGCCGATTCGCGAGTGTTGGCCTGATGCAATTTTAATCTTAGGAGTAGAATAACAATACCGTCACACGGACTGCCGAAAACACCCTTCCCGCGTGCACACCGCGCTCCGCACCTTTGTCCTGGCGCCGACGCGGCGACGGCGATGCGCCAACAGGACATAATCCCGCGCAATCCGCAGTCTGTACGAGTGCATCGCTACTTCCTCATTTCTGTTAGCGCGCTTCCGTATTTCGCGTCGATCCCGTGTGCATCGCGTATTTTGTGTAAACATTTGTGATAAGTTGATAACAGTAGAATCAGTTTTAAACATGTCGACTTATCAGTATTCCAATGAAGAATACTGGGTTATGGTTCGTGTCTATGCACTATCCAATGATAGTGTTCGGGAAGCAGTCAACTTGTACCGCGAGATGTTTCCCAACCGCCAGACTCCTTCGTACAACCTGATGTTGGGCATCAATCACCGATTGCGAACATTCGGATAATTCACCGTGCCGACGCATGCCCAAGGTCGTGGGAGAGAGCCATACCCAGTTCATCTCCAAGAAGCCATCTTGGAATACTCTGAGCATCATCCGCAGGAGAGTACTCGAAGTGCAGCAAGGCGGTTTGGAGTATCAAACTCAACCGTGTGGAAGCTACTCCATGAAGAAGGAATGCACCCATATCATTTTCGTCCCGTTCAAGAACTGGGGCTAATGGTTACCAGCCGCGAATTAATTTTTGCCAGTGGTTTTTGTCAAATTTAAATAACAACGTTTTGTTTACGGATGAAGCCACTTTTACAAAAATGGGAGTATTTAATATTCACAATGAACATTGGGGGCGCAGTGAAAACCCATATGTGACGCGACAGAACGCTTATCAACATAGGTTTAGAGTTAATGTGTGGGCAAGCATTTTGAACAATTGTTTGCTAGGCCCTTATTTTATCGAGGGAAGACTAGACATCTTGTGTTATTTAAACATTTTAAATAGTGTTGTGGACGAAATGCTGGACGATGTGTCCCTCATTATCAGGTACGAATACGTGAGTTCCTAAACGCTCACTTTGGTGATAAGTGGATAGGTCGCGGAGGGCCTGTACCGAGGCCGGCTTGCTCTCCTGATCTCACCCCGTTAGATTTTTACTATGAAATCAATTTTTATGAAAAATTATTTGATTATGAAATCAATAATTGTATCGAATAAATTGGTTGCTTTTAGTTATTAATTAGTGTTATGATTTTTGGAATGTACTGACTGTATTTTGCGTTAGAATAAAACCTAAAATTAATTAATGAAATTATTATGAGTTGTTTAACAGTTGAAACATTCGCCGCCATTTGTAGACCGGATGTTTTAACTGAGATTAAGATTTAAAAATTAATTCAATTGTTCTTAATTACTTTCGAAATGTTTAATGAATTTACGAATTATTTTTGTAATTAAAATTAATCATTTAAAGAAGTTGCAATTTAAATGGTGCGTTGACGTTTTCTCGCCCGACGCCATCTTTTGGTTTTAATTTCGCTGGCTAAGATCACTTTTTGTTCGAGCGCCGGGCGGTTAAGACGTGGTGAGCTGGTGTATCTTATCTTGTGAGTATCTATCTATTGGTTTATTATAATTGTGATTATAAAACTGTTACTTGGATAACCCTCTGGTGTCTTGTAAAATAAATCGTTTAGTGTGTTTCTGGTTGTGTTTTATTGTTTGCGATGAGTGCGCCGAATAGTGAAGGCAATGACGTTAGCAATGCTGACGTCACTGCTTTTAAGGATTCCTCTGGACTTAACCCCTCGTCATATATATATATATATATATTAGAAAGTGCAAGCTATATTAGCATAGCATACTTTTGATTGTCTATCTATTAGCATAATTAGTGTTTAATAATAAAACAACAAAAAAACCGATGGATTTCATTCATTTATGGTCGTAGTATACAAGAAAGTTATACATGGTAATTAAAAAACAAACCCTGTATATATATGTCGGAACGGCAATACTGTTAGTTGGGACACTAGCGTCATCTAGTGACACAGAAAGGCATTAAAGCGGAACGCCAGTGCCATCTAGCAGCGCTAGACGGAGTCTACGAGGCGGCGCGAGGGGCGGACAGAGCCCAGTCTAGGTGTTACCGTCGACCAGTGCACACCTCGTAGGAACTGTTTCGCGATTCATAGTGATAAGTGCTCTTAGTGTGAAGTAGTGTTAGTTGAACTCGAATACAAGTTATCTGACTACCTACGTGTTTTCTATTGATTGAAACCAACATTTCTCACTGCACGCCCACGTGCTTTGATTCTATAAAATGGCTGATAAGGACGGGATAAAACGCTGCCAATCCGAAATATACATCTACATATAATAATAATAATAATAATAATAAGCCCCCTATAATCCAACCATACGTCCGAGTCGAACACCTGACTCACGTAGGGGGCGGACACGCAATATTGTTTCTGGTGCGGCTAACATGGCTCTGGTAACCCATTTTTATGGAGATGATACTAAGAAGTAAACGTATAGGATCGCTTCCCGGGGGCTATCGCCGGGGCACACTTGGAGCTGACGCTGGGTGTCACAGCATGCGAACCGTTGGCGACGGGGGACTGAACAGGCGGGTTCCCCTCGAACAAAATGCTACAGCCGAACGATCACCTTCACTCTCACCTACTACGTCATCAGAACATTCACTTTTCGCTAACATTCCATCACCTTCATCAACTTACAGCTTATTTCAGTCGCCCAATTCATCACCATTATCCACATATTCATCCCGAACTACAAGGTCAACGGCTGTTGTGCAGGAGGCATTAGCCATTAATCCTGCACCCACTGTTGGCCCTGCCCGTGCGCGAAAAAAATGGACTGAAGATATGAACCGATTCATATGGCGCACATACCTTCTGATAACCAAATGTGAGACAACAAACATGAACAACTATCTAGAATCTTTACACCTGCAATTTAACAATAGATATCCGGAAATGCAAACCACACGCCAACGAATAGGAGACCAAAGAAGAGCTATATTGAGAAGAAAACTACTGCCACAGCATGTATTAGATGAGATAGGATACGAAGTAAATGAACACATACATACTGAGAACGTTTGCCATTCACCTATGCACAATCATACAGCACACATCTCTCCACAAACAAATGACATTATTAGCCACGCCAGAATGAAATGGACAGACGAGATGAATGAAGACATCATTAAATGTTATTTTGAAGTAACTGAAATAGAGACAAATAAAACTGCCTACCGAAAAAAACTACATGAATTATTCATAGAAAGGTATCCAAACTTGTCGAACCTCACTGAGCAGAGAATTGCCGATCAAAGACGATTAATATTTAACAATAAGATATACAGCAATAAAATAAATGCATTGAAGAGAGAAATAGAATTAAAACTGATTGAGCTGAACAACCAACGCCAATCTGACAGAGAAGGTGAGGGATCCAATGAACTAGAACAATCTTTAACAGATCACACACAGCAAACCCACCCCGATAGCACAATAGATAGCACATCCACACTTGCCCAAGGAATAACCAATAGTCAAAATGAAAATAGCCCTAATGTTAGTCGTATAGAAACAATTAATAGCATCAAAATAGAATTCAATAGCGCTCTTGCCCGATTTACCACTGTGGATCCTGAATCAAGACCATACATCCCAAAACAAAAATCCTCACGTAAATTTGCTCAAATTGTTCATTGTTTAAATAAGGATATTCTCCCAAAGCACTTGAACCACAACTTAGATTTCACGACACTGCACGCCATAATATACTCTGCTGCCTTTACAGCTGCCACTTGCAATGGCACGAGATTTAACCTCGATGAAAATATATCAACAAATAGGCGAAATAAAAAGCCGTCTTGGCAAAGAAGGATTGAAAGTAGGATACAAAAATATAGACTAGAAATAGCCAGATTAACACAATATATTTTAGGAAATAGAAACCAAAGAATACTTAAGACCGTAGAAGAAATAAAAAATAAATACAAAACCCATTCACAACACGAAGAACCCAATACAGAACCTCAACATTTCCTCGATACACTGAAACAAAAATTAAACGCGATTTCAAATAGACTTAAACGATATTTAACATGTACCAAACGCAAACAACAAAATGCAACCTTTATAAATAATGAAAAACAGTTTTACAGATCTCTTAGCCACAATAATCCAATCCATACTTCACAGCCGGAATATCCATCGCCCCAACAATTACATCAATTTTGGGCGGGCATCTGGGAAAGCCCAGTACAACATAACATTAACGCTGATTGGTTACCAAATATAGCTGACACAGCAAATATTAATCAAATGGAGTTTGAGAACATCCCTGTAGACATTTTCATTAAAATCATCAAACGCACCCATAACTGGAAGGCACCGGGTACAGATAACATACATAATTATTGGTACAAGAAGTTTAGCAGTACTCATCCATTCATCCATAACCACATTTGCAAATTCATTAAATCACCACACACTTTGCCAACATTCATTACACATGGAGTCACTTATATGTTACCGAAAGGCGCAGACCCAAAAAATGCCGCAAATTACAGACCTATCACATGTCTTCAAACTATTTACAAGATTATCACAGGATGCATTAGCGAAATCATTTACAACCATTTAGAGCAGTACAACATTTTAGCAGAACAACAAAAAGGTTGTAAGAAAAATAGCCAGGGCTGTAAGGAGCAGTTAACTATAGATGCAATAGTAATGAGACAAGCACAGACTAGAAATAGGAATATACATACAATGTACATAGATTACAAAAAGGCATTCGATTCTGTTCCCCATAGTTGGTTAATTTTTGTATTAGAGCATTATAAAATTCATCCCAGTCTTATTTCATTTTTAGGTGCAGCTATGCTCAATTGGAAAACAAAATTAAAATTAATTGAAAACCCTTTATTGACTACTAGACTGATAAAAATTCAACGAGGCATATTTCAAGGAGATGCGCTTAGCCCCCTATGGTTTTGTATAGCACTCAACCCATTGTCAGAACTACTTAATAATTACAATATAGGATTTAAAATAAAATGTAATAACTCATTTCACCTTCTTTCACATTTACTTTACATGGATGATATCAAAATTTATGCAGCAAATAACACCGAACTTACAAAACTAGCTGACATCACACAAACATTCTCGACGGACATCCGAATGCAATTTGGAGTTGATAAGTGCAAAATACACTCTGTAACTCGAGGGAAAACTGAACACAATATATATACTCTTAATACAGGTGAACAAATAGAACCCATGAACGAACACAGCACTTACAAATATTTAGGTTTTCATCAATCCAAGCAAATTCAGCAAAAACAAACAAAATTAGAGCTAACTAAACAATTCAAAGTAAGACTAAACCAAATTTTAAGAACCCAGTTAAATTCTCGCAATATCATAAAGGCAATAAATACCTATGCAATACCTGTTCTTATCTATTCCTTTGGGATTATAAATTGGTCTCAAAGTGATTTAATTAAATTACAGCGCATAATCAACACACACATGACAGCCAACAGAAAACATCATCCCAGATCATGCATACAGCGTCTCACACTGCCACGCCAAAGTGGAGGAAGAGGCCTCATCCACATACAAAACTTACACAATAACTTAATAGATAAATTACGCAAATACTTCTATTCCAAAGCTGAACAATCTCACCTTCACAAATACTTAACGAATGCAGATAAAAAACTAACCCCCCTTAACCTATTGAATAGAAATGTACAGCCAAAATTATTGAGCAAAGAGCAGAAAATAGTTTTGTGGTCCCAAAAGTCTCTGCACGGGAGACATCTCGCTGATCTCGGCCAAGAACACGTCGACAAAGAAGCGTCGAACGAATGGCTACGGCGCGGAGAGCTCTTTCCGGAGACAGAGGCTTTTGTGATCGCTATTCAGGATCAAGTAATAGACACCCGAAATTACCAGAAACACATAACCCGTATACCTAACCTTCCCACTGACTTATGTAGACGTTGCCATAGTAGCTCTGAAACTATTCAACACATAACTGGTTCATGTAAGTCCATAGTACAAACTGATTATAAACATAGACACGATCAAGTTGCAGCAATAATCCATCAGAACCTAGCCCACAAATATTCCTTTATTGGAAAAAAAACTGCCTATTACAAATATAAGCCCAGTACTGTTTTAGAGAATAATTCCTTTAAAATGTACTGGGACAGGACTATTATTACTGACAAAACCATACACTACAATAGACCAGATATAACTATACTGGACAAAACAAAAAAATCTGTTTTCATAATAGACATCGCAGTATGTAACACACATAATCTCCTCACTACGCACGCAGAAAAAATGTCGAAGTATGTTGATTTAGCTACCGAAATAAAAAGGCAATGGCAGGTAGACACTGTTAAAATCATCCCTATTGTCATATCTACAACCGGAGTAGTCCCTAAGACACTTCTACATAGCCTGAGCATACTTGACATGCCAAAATCTACAATCACAGTCATACAAAAAGCCGTTCTTCTTAACACATGTCGCCTCACACGTAAATTTCTTGCATCATCTACTTCTTAACTTTCCCCCTCTGGCACACTTGGCTAAGGCCCGTGTGTCAGGTTTTTACCCCTTTGAAATAAAAGGGAGATTAAATATAAATTTAAAAAAAAAATAATAATAATAATAATGTTTATTTTTCTCTCCACAATATTTACAATGTTGAAAAAGATACAAATTGCTTAATGTTAAAATAAAATACAAGGAACATTGTGGGATACTGGAGCCTAAGCTAGGCCGAAGCTTGTGTTATAGGACACCAGGTCTCCACCCCGAGACACTAAGTCTAGATTCTGTACATAGGTATATTAATATAATTATAATATATTCAATGTTAATATTGTATGGACTGTGGAAGGATACTTCTTGTTTGTGTGTGCATGTCTAGTGTGTGTGCGTGCATACGTGTGTATGTATGTATATATATTTATACCACTTCTACAACTCCGATCTAGGAATCGGAAATAATCTCCAAAGCAGTTAATTTTGTGCCTAATATTTGTAAAACCAAATTTCTTAAAGGTAATTTGGACATATGGCAGCCAGTATCAAATAATAGGAAGTAATTTCCATTAAGGAGGCGGCGGAGCGAGAGGGGTGCGCTTAAACCCTCTCCCTAACCGCAGAATCATGCGCCGGAGGGTGCGAAATGACCTTCAGCCGTCCTGAGGTTTGACTTGGGGGTGGTGGGCTGTGTAGGTCTGCTCGCCACCCGATCAGCACCAGGTCCGAGAGGCGGCGTGCGTGTTTCCACGTGCGCCTCTGTGTCGTGTCTTTGTCCCCCCCAGGGAGACGGTGGAGGAAGTATTTTTGTGTAGTGGCCTGCGTTTCACACGGCGCGAGCCAAAACTACGGCGGGGTCGCGATTGCATGTGAAAGTCTATAGTTATATCGAGGAACACCGTGGTAGGTTTAGTCGGTATTACCGGGGTATCTTTTCCCCGGTGATCCCGACATAACCTCTGCGTCGCACCGCGGAGATGTATGCGTAAAAGCATTAAATAAATAAACGTTTTAATTCTATAATTTCTTAATATTGTCTTATGTTTACGCGAAAGTTATACATTGAAATTAATACTACATACTTTATACGGATTTTATCGCGTTGTTTATTTTACTTTAAACAATTTTAAATCTCTTTTCATAAAAGTTTATTTGAAAAAGGAATATATTTCTTACAAGAATGAAAATCTGAGGGTAAAACTAATAAAGCCGTAATTTATAAAGCAACATCTAGTTTCATTTCAACATCATTCACATTCATTCTAATTCGAGTATTCACAGGATTTTAGACCTTAAGGTATCCATGGAATATTACAGGCGGCTGTACGTAGTTAATATGCACCAAACTTTTCGTTCCCTCTGAAGTTAGTTCGAGTAGCATCGCATACAATATCGACACGTTTACGATTCTACCTAGTCTTACTCCTAGCAGGCTCTAGATAGCTATTAGGTTGGTAGGTGCGTGTAGAGATTTATTGTCGACGTCTTGGTGATTGTACACCAGAGGTCTAAAATATCTGCGCGTTACAAATAGAGGCGCGTATTTTGCACTCCATGCATAAAAACTATAACAACACTGAGTCATTCAAAACTATTCTACACATAACATTTATAAAATGAATATATGTCTCATAAACTCACTTGTACTATATTTTATATAACTTAATTCCTGGGAAGCTAAATATCACTAAATGTTTAATGACGAGCTCTTATTATATGCTTTTTCAAATAAGGCTCCTTTGATTATGACAATACCTGGGCTCAGGGATATAATTATGGTATCATTCCTTAGTCCTTTATGGGCAATAATGATCCCAAGATGTCCCATCTTGAAATAAAAGAAGTAAAACAGCTCTCATGGTTTAAAACAGCAGTGCTTCACCTAGATCAGATTATGATATTGAGCTCTAGTGTACGCTCACTACGCGATGACAAATCATTGTGATGTCATTATGCGGCCAAATGCAGTCGTAGCTTTAACTAAGATGGTGTTCACTGTAATTGAGATAATTATATTAACTAAGTATAGTAGCGGCTTCCATTTTTCTTAATAATTTGCTTGTATCAGTGGCACTAGTGTCTTTTTCTCGTTTTAATAGAAGTCGGCTATATTCTTACATTTTTATATTTTATACCTCTGTCTATACTAAGTCTGGCGATAGATATTGTTACAATTAAAAAAACATAATACCTATTACATTTGAATTTTGAATCTGTCATTCTTATATAAGAATAACAGATATTTGAATATTAATTGTGATTTCTCATGTTCGCGCCAATTGCTGTTTAATATTTTTGTGATATTCAAATAGACTGGGGTAATAATTTTGCAACTCTCCATCCGCTTGGTGTTAGTCGAATGTTTGTGTACCGGGCTATTGATATTTGATAGGCACAATGAAACATCCTCTATTTATGACAGAAAAAGGTCTCGGCGTTCACGTAGTATTCGTACAGAAAAGGCGATCAAAGCAGTGAAGGAAAGAATTCGAAAATATCCTGTACGAAAGCGAAAGATTTTATCTTGGGAAATGAATGTAGCACCTAGAATCATGTTGCGTATTTTAAAAGATGACTTAGGACTTGTAGCCTATAAGAGACGCACTGGTCATTATTTTACTGATAACTTAATAATGAATAGGGTAGTAAAATCAAAAGAGGTACGCAAAGACAGGTCACATACAATTTTTATTTTCCTGACGAGTTTCTTTTTCTATTGAGCAATATTATAACAAGCAAAATGTCCGAGTTTATGCTCAAAGCTACCAAGAGACTACTCAAAAGTTTACCAAGTAGTCAGCGGAATACTACGAGGACATTATCCGACTTCAGGGATGGTTTGGTGGTGTGTTAGCTATCAAGGAGTGACTGAGCCAAAATATCGGCACAAGTGTATCAAGATACGATTCTTGATATTGTGGTTAAGCATCTTAAAACACCATGTCCCATAACCAAGAATGGACCTTTCAGCAAGACTCAGCACTGGGTTATAAAGCTCGATCTACCCAAGCGTGGTTGGAAATTAACGTTTCGTACTTCATCAGAGCTGAAGACTGGCCGTAATTTAGACCCGATCTTAATCCGCTGGATTATGATTTAAGGTCAGTTTTAAAGAGTATGACATGCTTTAACCGCCATGATAATTTGGAGTCCCTGAAAAAATCCATAAGATTGGCAGTGAAGAATTTTGCTACATGGATTTTACTTTTCGAGGCAACTTAATTGAACTGTGACGTACATATTTCAGTTTTACCTTCAATCATAAAAAGTGGTACTATTTATAATTGAAGATCAGTCATTTTCATAATATTATTTCAATACAGTAACTCTGCGCGACCCGAATAACATACCCGTCATCATAATCATATTAATAATCGAAAGATCAACTTAGATGAATGATTCAATTCCAAACATACAAGCGTAGTCGCATATGTTTAAATGTAGCTTATAATGATACAAACATAGAAGAAGTTGATACAGCTAAGTTTTTAGGTATTATGCTAGAAACAAATTGTAGTTGGAGAGCACATATTGAGTATATCTGTGACAAACTTAATAAGTTTATGTATGCTATAAAAGTACTTCGTACGACAGTATCAACAGAAGCAGCACTTAGTGCATACCGCGGATATGTTTCTTCTGTTCTTGCGTATAGTCTCTTGTTGTGGGGAAATCCAGTAGACTATGAAAAAGTATTTCGTGTACAAAAAAAATGCGTAAGAGCTATTATCGGGGCATGGAATATGGATAGCTGCAAAACCATTTTTAAAAAATTACTTATTTTACCACTAACTTGTATGTATATGTATAAAGGAAGTCTGTATATTTGTTAAACGACATTCGGAATACTTTGAACTTCAGTCGCAAGTATCAAAAAGAAACGTAATAAATAAAATAAAATAAATGTAAGAAACAAGTATAAATTATACCAACCCCACTGTAATCTAGAAATATTTAAAAGAAATTCATAATTATGTAAATGCTATCAAGATTTATAACAAATTACCGAATGTATTCAAAGATCTACCCTTGACTATGTTTAAGACCAAATTGACTAAATGGCTTCTAGACAATTGTTTTTATAACATCAATGATTATATTACATTTAAATATACAATATAATTATATAATTTATAATAATTAATATTTTATGTATAACGTAATTTTTTTTTATCTTAGTAATTCTAATTTCGTAATTTGTATTTCACTACATAGTATAAAACAAAGTCGCTGCCCGCTGTCTGTCTGTCCCTATGTATGCTTAGATCTTTTAAACTACGCAACGGATTTTGATGCGGTTTTTTTTAATAGATAGAGTGGTTTAAGAGGAAGGTTTATATGTATAATACATGCATAATAAAGTAGAGAAACACTGATAATTTTAGAGGTTTCTAATGTGATGTCGTAGGTAAACACATTTTTTTGCGCTGACATTGCAAGCGCTGGCTGAACCCTACGAAATAGATCAAAATGATATACTATAGTATTGTACACCTTAAAAAGATCTACAAAAATGTCCGCAATGGCATATGTCTATCTCTTAAGGATAACATACTATATCCATTTTAATACTTTAAAAAATGGGCAATTATAAAGCGGCAATTGGAAAGCTATTTACACAAATACGGTATTAATCCTTATAATTTTAAATACATTAGTTGGCTTGACCATTTCATGAAGATTATTTTTCTCTTTACACCATGCAAATTAAATAAATACCATAGGAGATATAGCAAAATCAAAATAATGCGCAACCAAATTAATTTCGTGTCGCCGTGATTCGACCGGGCCGCGCGGGCACTCCGTGACCCCGCGCCTCGCGTCCGAGCCGTTTAGGTAGTGTATCAATGTATGGTGGAATTGTGTATCTTATAATAAATTAATTATGCCTACAGAAAAGTCCGCGATGGCATATGTCTATATGTTAAAGATAAAATACTACCTATATCCATTTTAATACTTTAAAAAATTGGCAATTATAATGCGGTAATGTAAAAGCTATTTACACAAATACGGTATTAGTCTTTATCATTTTAAATAAGTTAGAGGCTTTAAGCATTTCATGCACATTATTTTACTTTTTTATCTTAACAATATTTGTGTTTTGGTACAAAATGTGGAAGAAATTATTGAAAAAGTTTATCCCGATATTAGCAACATATCCACTAAGACACTAAATTGGTTTCAAGAAAGAGTTATACTATCACCCACTAATGAGCAAGTGGATAAAATAAATGAATTTATTATTTCCAAGTTCGAAGCATCATCGCAAACCTACTACTCAGTTGACACAGTTGTACATAGAAAAGAGGCAGTACATTATCCAACAGAACTTTTGAATTCTTTGACTCCTTCTGGAATCCCGCCACACAAATTAATATTAAAAGTAGGTGCCCCTATTGTATTACTAAGAAATTTGAGTCCACCGAAACTGTGCAATGGCAAAAGACACAAAGCAGGTAATTAAAAAAAAAGATCTTATTTATCATATTAACTGGCAACGCTACTGGTGAAACTGTTTTTATACCAAGAATGCCCATGGTACCCTCAGAATTGCCTTTCCAATTTAAACGGCTACAATTTCCCGTAAAAATAGTGTTTGGAGTGACAATTAATAAAGCGCAGGGTCAAACATTAAAAGTTGCGTGAGTAGACTTAAGCACACAGTGCTCTTCGCACGGGCAATTGTATGTTCCCTACCACGTGTTACTTCCAAACAAAATTTGCTCGTTTTTACACGTGAGCAGGTTATTAATGTTGTATACAAAGAAATATTTATTTTTTTTATTTTTAATGTAATATACTTAGAAACTAATCTAAATGTTTTTTGTTTTGTTTGCCTTATAAATAATGTATAACAAGGAAAGATGATGGATTTTTTGTTTATTACGATTCAACTCAAAAACTACTTAATCAATTTTACCGAAAGCTACATCTCCTCGGAGTAACATAGGCTATTTTATATTTTCTGTAAAAAACCCGTGCGAAGCCGGGGCGGGTTGCTAGTATATAATAAAATAACTTTGATAATACTATAATTTTCCTAGAATAGAAAATTCCTGTAAACTATAAAATTATATAATAAGACTATACCTATATATTGTTATGGTAGAATGTACAGAACCATTATTGTAATTATTGACATATGTTGTATGTACTACATTCCGGCAAATAAACGAATCTGAATCTGAATAATCGTCATGTGATGTCAATGCTTTCTTAGGAAAACAAGTCGAACTGTAATGTTTTTCATGCGTGTGGGTTATATTTCATTTGTTAGCGGTGTCACTCGTGATTCTAAGGAAAAATAATTATTCCACAGGATGCATGATAACATATTATTATGAAACGTTATGTCACTCTACGTCCAGTAAATAATCTCTATGTTGTACGTTCGTTCGCTTGGTTATGAAGTTATACCTACGATACAAAGCTTACGTACACTTGGGATCTGTGGGGGCACCGAATCTGCAACAACTGGTAAGACCATAATTATATTAGATAGATAGATAGATTTATTTATTTGCTTAAACACATAAGTAATAATAATGCATGCAAGTAGTTAAATTTCTTTTTTGTTCATTAATGTTTGCTACATAATGCAAATATAATTATAGAATTTAGTAAAATGTAATTTAAAAAAGAACCCGACTGCTTAAAGTATTTTGTTTAACTATTGACAAAGTAAGCTTACAAAACAATGCATTAGTCACTCGAATTTTACATAGATATTGTGATACTTGTTTTTCTCTTTTCAGTTCATTACTTTTAAGCACTCGGGTTTTTTGTTTTTATAATAATAATTTTATTTTTGACTTTTTAGTTTTATTAACCGAGTTTTATTTTAATATATAACTAAGTACAGGCAATGTAATTCCTGAGTTCCTGACTTGAATAGATTCTTGCTAGAAAATGATACTTCGGGCGTCCCGATATACAGGGTTACAGGAAAAGTCGTGCTAGATCCGTTAAGGGCGTGGAGTACCCATCATTTCTGACTTATTTTACTATGAAATACCCTACCCTAAAATTAACCCTTTTCGAAATATTCGACTTTTAATTTTTTTATCGAAAATTGCCGATTTGTAGGCTACTAAATTAAATTTTGTTGATTTTGTGTGTCTTATTATTATTATTATTGCATTTTTAAATGTGTAATAAGATGTTTTAGGACGACAATCATTAAAATAGTGCATAAGTTAATTGAATAGGCCGTAGTAGACAAGTGAAAGTTAAGAAATTTAAAAAAATATTAGAACGTTTATTTTCTCTAAGGGATATCTAAAAAAAATATTATGGCAGTTGTTCGGCAGATGTATTTTAAAATATCTACGTTTCATCAGCTATCTAACGAGGTATAACAATCTAGGGTTTTATTTAATTTCATTGAAAAAAAGTAGTTTGGACGCTACAGGTAGCAGTTCTAACGGTCCCGCGCCTATTGTCTTTCAAGTTAAGACGCACCGTGCGAGCGAGACAAGTTACGATTTATGTAGGTTCGAATGAAAGAAAAAATGTGTAGAGCCCGGTTAGGGCTGGGAATGCAACACGGGATATTGTTTTGGTAGTCAGTCTGCTTTTGTGCTTCGTACATAGTAGATGTGATATCGCTTTGCTCTTTTTCTCGACTTGGCTGTGATTCTGGACTATTTCTTCTGTTTTGTGACTACTGTGCTTGTTAACCGGACTCTGATTTGTAGTTGTGATACGGAAGTGTTGAAGATGACGTCCTACACACCTGAGGAATATGCTGATATGCTTATTTGTTACGGATACCGCAATTGTGTGTCTGCGCAAGCTCGCAACGAATACATAACTCGCTACCCCGGTCGTCGAGTACCGGATGTGGCCGTTTTTGACAGAGTTTATCGAAGACTTCGTGAAACAGGCTCTGTTTTAAACAAAATATATCTGGTTTAAACGAAATACAGACATGGGAAGACCACGAATTGATGACGACGAAGAACAGGACAATGAGATAGTGCAACGCTTTCGAGCGGATCCGACTACTTCCACTAATATTGTTGCCCGTGATCTGGGACTTTCGCAATGGAAAGTGTGGTTTACAGTGCATACTGCTGGCCTATACCCGTACCATTACACGCCGGTACATGCTATTGAAGAAGGAGACCCTGCGAGAAGGTTGGACTTCTGCAGATTTATGTTAAATGCCGACGTAAAAGACCCAGATTTTCTAAGAAATATCTTGTGGACAGATGAATCCAAATTTGATAAAGATGGCATAACTAACTATCACAACGCCCATTACTGGGTCCCAAAAGAACTAAGGAATCCCAATAAGAAAAGAGTGAAGGGGTCCCAACGAAGATTCAGCGTGAATATGTGGATGGGCATTATCTCCAATCATTTGATTGGACCTTACTTTCTCCCGGACAATCTAAATGGGGAAAGCTACGAACGTTTCTTAAGAGGAGACTTGAGTAATTTGCTGGATGATCTACCACTTAACTTGATCAGGGACATGTGGTTTCAACATGATGGCTGCCCTGCCCATTTCAGGAGCAGTGTCAGAAACTGGCTCGACATAAATTATCCAAACAAATGGATAGGTCGAGGTGGGCCGTTGCCATGGCCAGCAAGAAGCCCGGATCTAACCCCCATGGATTTTCATGTGTGGGGGCGCATGAAAAGACTTGTCTAAAGCGAGCCAAATCCAGTTTCGTCTGTGGAAGAGTTAAGAGAAAGGATTGTGGATGCAGCAAATCAAATGACGACAACGTTGACCACTGAAGTAGTGAAGACTGGTCTCCGTTGAAGGATGCGACAATGTATTAGAAACAGAGGCGACCATGTTGAACATGAATTGTAGAGCAAGAAAAAGTTGTGTGAAAACCTGATTTAATAAATGACATTTCATACTTACTTATTGTTTTATTTTACTTTTTAGGGCTAAGTATTAATTTTCTTCTCCACTGTCACCTATGAAACTTAAGTTTTTTCAATAAAATTAAATAAAACCCTAGATTGTTATACCTCGTTAGATAGCTGATGAAACGTAGATATTTTGAAACACATTTGCCGAACAACTGCCATAATATTTTTTTTAGATATCCCTTAGAGAAAAATAAACGTTCTAATATTTTTTTAAATTTCTTAACTTTTACTTGTCTACTACGGCCTATTCAATTAACTTATGCACTATTTTAATGATTGTCGTCCTAAAACATCTTATTACACATTTAAAAATTCAATAATAATAATAATAAGACACAAAATCAACAAAATTTAATTTAGTAGCCTACAAATCGGCAATTTTCGATAAAAAAATTAAAAGTCGAATATCTCGAAAAGGGTTAAGTTTAGGGTAAGGTGTTTCATAGTGAAATAAGTCAGAAATGATGAGTACTCTACGCCCTTAACGGATCTAGCACGACTTTTCCTGTAACCCTGTATAATTGGTACGCTTTCTGACAATTTGTGTTAAAACAATAATATAAACGTGATATGATATATATATTTTTGAAAGGTTCTTTTCACGATCTTTCATTTGGTACCCTTATTGCTAGGGTAAGACAAAAAACAAACTCTCTCCCCTTTTTTCTTCATTTGCGGGCGCCATTTTGAACATTTTATTTAGCCTATGTCACTACCACAATTCTGATGAATTCAATGACACCTCATATGTCAAAAACCGTCCAGCCGTTTGGGCTGTAGGGCGTGCCAAAGAAATGGACATTCATACATACATACAAACGCTCGAAAAACATTACCCTTCTTTTGACGCAGTCGGGTAATAATAACAATGTCGAAGATAATAATAAAAATGATAATTCAAATTAATAATTTAATATAAATGTCAGAATAAGTATATGAACAAAAAATTATAAAAATATAAAAGTCAACGTAAATATGAAATCATAATCCATTAAAAATGTGTAATTCATTAAATTAAATTATTATATAGTCAGTCAAAAATTCCGAAATGTCTGATTTAACAAAAACAAAAGTTTTAGTTTATATCAGACAGGTGTATTTTGAAAAACCTAGAAACTTGGTACTACAATTTACTTTTTTTAATTTGCTGTACGACCATTTTACTTCAAGTTAAAGCCTGTTGAAAATCACCAAATAGGTGTGATTTTTTTTTATGCTTCTTATATTTTTGTAGGTGGTGTATTTGTCGTTGATGTATTTTACTTAATTGACAACCAGGTATTCAAACGTATTCCGTAAAATTGCGTCGTATCATTGTTACGATGACAGCGAACATGAGAAATGGTGCAGCGGTTGTAGGCTCGTGGCGCCTGCGCCGCTTTGTACTAGTTATTTAAGATGAAGGATCTATGCCGAGTCGTCGCAACTTGGCCGCGCTGTGTGATCTGGAACAGAAAAACATATTATTTTAAGATAGTTTGAGCACAGCAGAATTTTTCTCAAAAGAGCATATTGACTAGGAAAATACCCCAACTCCACAGATCTCCTAGGAACTTAAGACACAGTCAAATAATATTTATAGTGATTGCGTGAGTGGTACAAGCCGTTCATGGCTTGTGATCGATAATCGCTTACAATCATGTAGAACGAACGCTTATTAGCCCGAAATAGTACCTAAATAAAATCTATTCTGATAGAGGAGACAGTAAAGACCGTGTGCCAAAAGCCAGTAAAAGATGACCGTCTTTTCAATAATTATATTATTTGTGACGAGCGCCGCAACATCGTGTGACTTTTAAAACAGTAGTTGGTCGAGATACTTACTTTATGGCACATATCTTTAAAGCAATTTCTAACGTAACGTAACGTAACAAACAGATAGATTATTTTTGCCTTTGGTATATGTATGGATTAAGCGATCTCGCCTTATTGGTCTAGTCATGTAGTGGCTCGTGCTGCTTTGAAATGGTTCGAGTACTATTCCCCAGAAATGGTGTAACCGTGTATTTCTGTAAGAAAGGTCTCATAAGCAGGTCGAAGTCTAATAATGCCAACTGCTACATTGTGGGAGCTGAAACATAGCTGATGATATATTGGTGTTTACGTTTCTCCCTCCCCTTTCGGGCACATACAGACCTGGTTGTAAAATGTAACTGGTGCTCTTGGAATAATTCGTATGTCGCGGAGGAGCACACTCCGCGTACTGGCAGTGTGCATTGGCGAGGCGACCACTTGAATCACTTCGCCAATCGTCACTACTAGTTATAAACACCAGTTATACCATAGCGAAGCATGCAGTAGGATGTCCAACATGGTACTTACGGTATTGTCGGCAGGCGCAGGTCGCAGCGCACGCGGTTGTCGTGCGTCTCATTGCCTAGTACTACATCTGCAGCACAACATTTAGTTTATTTATTAAAAGACATCAACAAGGCATACATTTGAACATTATGATGATTCATCATATACTAATATATATATATTATTATAAAGAGGAACCATTTGATTGTTTGTAATGGTTTAACTCAAAAGCTACGTAAATGATTTAAATAATTCTTTCATCATTAAAAAGCTATATTACCACTGTTACTGACATAACCTAATCTACTCTTACGCGAGCGAAGCCGCGAGCAAAAGCTAGTACTTTATATTATAGTGCTGCCTTTTTGTTTCTCGGTGCACCTTCCCACCAAAAGAATAAATAACTGCAAGTTTACTCGTGATGACCCAAGAGATTCCAATGCTGCAGGGTCGACAATGCATAAATGTTACAAGCTGCCTGCCATCGGTTACTGCTTACAACCAGGCTGGCCGTAAACTTGCTTGAGATAATAATGGTAAAAATAAATGCAAATATCAACATACCGTTATTCTTGCTTCTTAATTTTCTTCGACACAGTGAGATACAGCCAATTATAATTACAACGATCACTGTGATCTCGACCCACGACATTGTCAAAGACATTTTAATTCACATTGGTCTACTGCCTGAACTTAACTTGTAAAAATGTTGTTCGCTTAAAAACTAGTAATTTTACAGACACTATACAAATATAGGTCGCGTCACGTCACGTCACGTCGCGGCGTCGGTTACACTTCAATAGTACTTAGTTAGTGACTAGCATGTACTTACCGCGTTTATTTTTAGATATGTATAAGGATAATATAGTCTGAAATTGAAAACTTATCCTAGCTCTACAATAAAGTGTTTTAAATAAGAGCAACGTGCTAAGACTAAATTTAATTATGATTCGAATTTGCCATTTTAAAACACAATAAAATATCTTTTAATTGACAAACATGATTGGTATAATTATGCAGACTGGATGTCAGAGAAATGGACCGCCCATTGGGAGAGTTTATTTCTTCATTTGAGTATAATGTGTTATCGTTGTTATACGTATGTTATATATATATATATATAATATCTCTAATACGACGAATACGTACGTATATAAGTATGATATACGTATATACGTATTCGTCGTATTAAAGATATGTATTGTGCTTAAAAGACGGTTGAAGAGTTTATGTTCATAAAAATAATAACTTTTAACAAGTAGCCTATTTCCTCTGGATCGCTAAACGATTTCTATGTTAACATGTAGTTGTTTATATTTAAATTCTTAAATTATCAGAATTATTAAACAAAGCTTTGTTATACATATAGAAATGAAACTACCAACCGCTTTAACAAAATTTATTTATTAAAAATAGATTCATTTCAGTAATATTATTTATAATGAGATATTTGCGCCATTACTGCGGACCAATTCGCGTAATAAAAAAAGTTCTTATCAGAGTTGCGATCCCGTCTTATAAAGGTCAAAATTATTAACGAGAACTGAAATACAATTTATGTAAACATTAGATGATTATTTTAAATTAGGACAATGCCATGTGTAATATTTCTGACACTGAAACTAGTTTGGGACTTTATTTTGAACTATTTTTATACGAGAATTGGCTCTCTGATTGTTTTTTTTTTAAGTTTTATATAATGAATACCTAATTAAATTCGATCATTAGGTACATTGCTTCAGGAATTCATGTTGTCCAATAACTCGAGCCTCACTTATCACAAAAAGCTTTGTTAAATTATACCTAGACTAACGTCCATTATAAAGACAATATCAATGAATAGTAATCGACCTAGTCAGACTCTTAATCACTAATTTAACATAGTATTTACTGTATGTATACAGGGTGTCCATTAATTAATGGATAACCTGGAAATGTCTTATAGTGGAACCGACGGCCGTTCAGAAAAAAATATGAAAAAAATCTATCCTAACTACTACTACCTGAGATATGTGTTTTTTTTCTAATTACCATGTATAACTTTCTTGTATACTACGACCATAAATGAATGAAATCCATCGGTTTTTTGTTGTTTTATTATTAAACACTAATTATGCTAATAGATAGACAGTCAAAAGTATGCTATGCTATATAGCTTGCACTGTTTAATATAAATATACTTTTTCTAAATTTTTTTATTGTTATTTTTTTCATTTTTCTGAACGGCCTTCAGTTCTACTATAATAAATTTCAAGGTTATCCATTAATTACCGGACACCTTGTATGTTATAGTCCTTTTAAAAATAAGTATATTATGTATATGAAATAAATAATAGTATCATGCATTACTAACACATAATATGAAATAGCAGAAAATACACTTGCAGATGCAGGTATATTTTTAGATTTCTACTATTTACTTCGTAGACACAGTAAGGACAAAGTTATTTAGCCACATTAAAAATTTATCTGTAATTAAAATACATTTTAATCGTATAATGAAAGTTAGTAATAGTCGACGACTTATTGCATTTTTAATAGTAACTACAGAAATAATAATTATATTCTCTGTGTGAATCAACAATTTGGTGGATTAACTATCAACTTCTCGCAGTACAGTGCTTGCCTCACTTGTCCTTTGGGAGATCTGTGCAAGGCGTTTAGCATAGGTAGGTACTTGCTCAGAGCGTAACGTATTTCTTTGTGGTAGTCCACAAACAACTAACGTTGCACACACAGAACTACGAAGAACTACAGTGATTTACCACATTCCTTTTTACATTTCTTACTCTTTCTCTTGGTTTGGTATGAGACCAACACGTCATGAGGCTCTATTAAGGGTTTGTAGCATCCCGTTTAGCTGTTCCAGCGACGCGCGACGGTGCTACTACGACGATGTCATACCTAATATAATTTTAATTTAGAAATAGGTTATTCACAGTTTTTATTGCAATTATATAAATCATCGTTTCTGTTCAAGTTGTGTTTTCGGATTTTAGACCCTTAAATGCAATCGTACGATACTCTATCGCAGTGGAAACTAAGTGACTTTATGTGATACTATTGCAGTGATGGCCTGTTTATTAACCCTGCTAAGCCCGATTTTATTCATAATAATCATAGATAAATCATGAAGAAATTTTAAATCATTGTAATACCAAAAGACGAATCCTTTGGTATTACAAACAAAACATCATGGGACAAATAATACAACATTGGCCTTTGAGCAATTCTCTCTCGTTAGTGGTTTAAGTTGTCTACAATATTACAAGCCTTGGCTTTTGATATTATGTATATTACCGTGTAACTTACTGAAGAGAGCCTGACTTGTCTATATATCAAGTTCGACGAAGGTATAATTTTTAATTCAGACAATAACTAACCTAAGGCTAATAACTGTAAGCTAACACTTTCTTTGATAATGTTTTCCACACACACGCATCTCTAGTAACAAGGCATGTCTGGCACCACCTGGGCTAGAAGCACATGTATGTATTTAATGTACCAATGTAAATCTAATAAGTTTGGTTTGGCGACGACGGGTCTCTTAAGGTCGGTCTCTCGTTAACCATGACCACGATGGCTCCCTCGTAATTGCTGTTAACTGAGTGGTTATTTCTGGCATAGTTGACTTGCGCGGCTGCACTTGTTGGCATAGTTTGAGCCAGTGAGGTTGCTATCGGCTGTGTGCTTGGTTGCTGTACTTGACAGCCAGGGCGGTGGACCCCAACGGCTTCTTCATAGCTGGGTGGCAGCTCCATACGACCTGCAATAGTAATGTAGTGAATTTAACTTATGTGTAAAGAGTAAAAGGTATTTTTTGTCACCATCAATAATTGCTGCAAATAAGTCAAGAGCCCAAGTCATTTATTTGGACATGTAAAAAAGAACACTGTAGATGGCAGAAGAAGATAAGTAGTTGTGATGAATTCTGTCACGGCACTCACCACGTTTCGGGCGAGCAGGCAAGGTGAAGTGACTGACGCACGTTGGCAGCTCCTGAGAGCCCAGTATGAGCCTGGCTCGCGACTCTGTGTGGGGTAAGCCGCGCGGTGCACAGCTCGTCTCTTTTTCTGCAAACCAAGAAATAAGTACACTGAAACGGTAGCAACATTTCAAATTGAGAGATGGAACTGTCACATTCCTACCGAAATAGATGATGATCAAGATGTTGCGTATATTTTGTAAGTTTTTGGTAATAGCCAGTATCTTTCATACTATGGCATCCCCTCTCTCTACTACTAGTCCAGTTTATGATATAGCGTTCCCCTACACCAACCGTCAGGTTATATTAGGTGGAGCCACTGTACCTTCCAGTGCCCGAGAGCACCTTCCAGGACCAGTTATATACAGGTCTTGTCCCTAAATTTTGTTTTCTCCATTCTAACCTCAGAGATCCGGTTCTCGTAAGCGAGCTATCTCGTGCCCAAGTGACACTACCTATTCTCCAGATAGGTGCCGGAGCAATAAAGTCGCTCACCACTCGCAACTTTAGGAGTTGCTAACGAAAACCTCGCTGAAGCCGACGGAGAAGCCGCCTCCCATATCTTCAGTATGGTACTGGAGCTGTATAAGGCACGCTCACTTACCGACCTAAATTCATACGCCTACCCAAATAAGCCCACAAGCAGGGTGTGGCCCGAGTCACTCTAGCTATGACTCTTACTTGCTGAGCAGGCTAGCGCTCGAGATGCGTTGTGGCTGACCCCGCAATACCCTGGTCCTAAGGGGCAGACCCGTAGTTCTACCCCCGAAACCCTATCTAATCGGGTTCTGAAGATAGGGCATACTATGGTAGTCTCAAGTTTTAAGCTGCATTTTAGATTATGTGATATTCTATTTACTAAGATGAAAAATAAACTAACGCATGCTTATGCTTATTATGCTTTTACATATTCCAAGCTGTGCTGTTACTGTGCGACGTTAATGCTGCATTGCTATTGGGAACACTATGTATTAGGTTTATGCGTTATAAACAGTGAAGACTTATCTCGTCGGGCTCAAAACATTCACAGTTTAAGCTATACTGTAGCTTTATCATGACGATAGAGCAGCTGCAGGTTCAATGTGAGGCCAAAAGCCAAAGCTTTCTAAGGGTGACCATTTAGAAAGTGATCAGGAACTGTTGTTAGCACCTTGTTACCCTTGTTATCGAAACTTAACTGACGTGTGCGAAGTTCTACGGAGTGGTACTAGTCTGATGCTGTGTTGTAATTTATGTATACTGTGTGTGTGTATTTGATTAGAGTTCACATAATGCTCTAACAAAACCAGTCCAGTCTCCATTTTCCTTAATTACAAGGAAACAGTTATACTTCGCGTAAATACCTATAATTATGTGTGTTATTGCATTATTTTTTGAAGTACTAATACTTCTAACCGGTAAATAATATTGAAATGTTATACTTTTATGTAACATTGCATATCAGAGTTAAGATATGACTTTTAAATATTACAACCACACCTAACACGAAAAAGTATCATGATATAGGAGAATGAGTGGAAAACAACTGTGTGTTTCTTTGTGTACGGGCGCGTGTATGTCAGTAGTGCAGTGATATACTAGCTCAACCAAACTGAGATAAGCGATGCTATCTGCTTTCTATATAGGTAATAGGTTCTAGCCGATCCCAGTCAGAAGTGTTTTATTAGTCATCCCTGTCATATTGACTAAGTTTTCTCCCTAGCCTTTATTATTCCCACGTCACTTGGGGTCGGCTTTTCTAGGCTAACCGGATTTGACTGGATATCAGTTTTTACACGGAGCGGTTGCCACCTGACCTCCGCAACCCGAAGGCTAACGATACCCTAAGGCTAGACCAGTGTCAGGATATTATAGGGTACTGACATCCCAATAACGACAGCCATAGATGTTCATGGTAGCCGGGACCGACGGCTTAACGTGCTCTCCGAGGTACGGAGCAGGCGATAATTGTCAATAAATATGCACATCATTTCGAAAAGTCAGAGGTGCGCGACGTGGGTTGGAACCCGAGACTCTCTGCATTGCAGTCTGTTTGTCTGACAAATGTGTAGTGAAAACAACTACATCAAAATTGTGTGGAAGTAAAGCGATAACTTACTATTGCACAACACTATCTTGAGACAACATACGAGAGTCCACAACACCAACAGCGCCAACAATCCTCCCAGCACGCGAGTGAAAAAGTAGAGGTTGTCCATTTCTTGGCACTTTGTTCGCTCTGGAGCGAGCACTCAATGTTCAACAACACTAGGTCGAATATTTCCCTGAGATACACAATACTAACAGACAATCGTTGAACACTTCATGAGGCGCATTTGAACTGGATGTAGGTTCGTATTCGAGGTGCGGTACGTGTGTACTGACGGAGTCAACTTGAGTGTTTCGTGCGTAGTTCACTGTGTTATAACGTCATCACAATTTTACCCTAAGCGAGCAAGCGGTATGTTTAGAGGTTTAAGGAAATACACACTCATTACCGATTCTCGGAGAGGTCACTCACTATCACTCACCTATATGTACAACTATTCGATAGTGGGTTTCATTAAATACTCGTAATACTAAACTCGAATGTTTACCATATGATTGCACACGAACTTTTTAAGACAAGCAGCGCCATCTTGCAGCTACTTCATGATTCATCAACATCTACGTTTTTCGTTACGTGAATGATACCTAGTCTTTAATTAGAATACAATTCTCCACTGTTGTAGTCATCTTCATGAAATATTATTTTTAGTTTTAGTTGTAAGTATAATGCAAAAAATAATATGAACAAGCTCTTTTATTTTTACTGTAATTTTAGAAGACCTATAAATGTATATCCCATGCATTGGATTTCTTTCTTTTAAAGTGATATAACAGTTGTTGAATCCATTTCATGATAGCCTGTAGCCCATTAAAAACGTTACTTTCTGTGTTTTATGGTACTTATTATCGACAGTTACATTGATAAGTGTAGCTCTATAACCTTGATACACTCATACTCACCGAGATGAATGTGCGACTAGCCTTGTAGCGTATTCCTGGAATAAGAAAATGTTTGTTTATAGAGGTGCTATGCTTTCAGCACAAGCACCAGTGATTCATCGCATTTTATTGTGGCTACGGCTGCTGGCGAAGCGGCGCAACGATTCCTTTGTTAGCTGTCATCTCACGATCGCCTCGCCTTGTGTTCGTTGGCTGTATAAAGAGGTGCCGAATCTCAGTATGTATTCAAACTAAAAACAAAAGTTTTAAGAAAAGGAATACCGACTTAAGGACAATATTTTAAAACAAAAATGCATTAATATTTAAAAATAATTGCTTATTCTTGTGAAAAATTAATTAATTAATTATTGTTATTAAGAGAATCGGTGTCAGCCAAGGTAGGTTTGTAACTATTTAAACTCGAGATATCTTACTATAATCATAACATAACATTGGCACAATTACACACATAGACGCAGCACGCGGCGCGGGCGGTTATTTCTTGGTTTTTAATGAATCTGAACTTCGATAACTGATTTTATTTGTCTGAATATGTGTAGACCTATTAAACGCGCTGCTCATATGAGACAGCCCCGTTTAAATGAGACAAATGAGGAAAGGTAGAAACGCTTATCTCAAGATAGGGAATCTACCTACAGCCATTTCAAAAAAACCTGTGGAAAGCGAAAAGATAGGCCTTTGAAAATGCGAGCTTACTTGAAAAAAGTTTTGGACAGGGAAAATCGGGATATACCGTTTAAATCATTTTTGGCCATAGTGCATCTCATGATAATTCCAAATACGGTTGGGAAAATATGTTTTATTTCTTAGTTCCGGTGCCTAATGGCTATCGTCATATTGAAAGTTGTACTATAGAAATAATTTTGGTATTAGCTTTTTTGTTTACCTATACCTTGTCGAGTTTAACAGTTGCACATAACACTATACTATTAAATGCTATCAAAAACTAATTTGGAATTGTGTAAACAATCTATATATTAATACATACGTGAAGCAAAATCTTCGTACCCCTTTTTACGAAAATTGTGTGGGCGGAGGAGTATGAAAGAAGACTGGCGGTTTTCAGCCTGAGCTCCAAAAGAAATAAAATTTACACGACAAAAATAATTAGGTATATTGACTCTTAACTATTTTCTTTAGTAGGAACTATTTTGAGATAACTTGTCTAAGTGGAGAAAAATAATTTCCAAATAGTGGCTACAATGCGTAAAATCGATACTCGCATATAATTGATACGCCCATTTTGTACCTGTAATGAGATTGGTTTATTTATCACTAATATCCCAAAGTAGAAGTAGGTATATCCTAGGGTCATGAGGTATTGGTGCCAATTCTGTTGTAATTTTCACTTAACTAACATATGTCATAACAATTATGTGGCAACATTTGCTTTGTTTACATATCCCGCGTACTTATAAACTATTAAATATATAATTACAGTATTGTTCTGTGTACATTGTGATTAAATCTAGTGGGAATACCAAACTCTTGACGTGACATTGCTAGTGATAATATTTAATAAGTGCAAATAAAATTATTAGACTTTAAGTGAAGCAGTAGTTGGAATCAAATACTGACAATAATAAACCTTGACTATCCTAAGTGACAGTGAAATAGTGATTAAGAGATAGATATTAGACAGTAACACAACGTGGCATATTATTAAAATACGAATAAGAAGTGTATTTAGTGAAAATATTTATTAGAAACCGTTGAAGAAAATATTTGGTTCAAAAATTTACTTTATACGATAACTGGCGCCTTAAGCGGCCAGTAGCGGAACTATAATTGACAACAATTTTCGGAGTTGCCACTACGCAAATAGTAATTTTATAATTAAAATTGATATCAGCGCCATCTAATAGCGAGTAGTTCAACAAAATATGACACTGTCCACGGTGTTGCCACATAACAAATTTAATTAAATAAAACTCAATAATACCACATTACAAAAAACCAATCTAATTAGTGGAAATTGAGTGACTATTGGCGAACTTAAAGGAATAATTAGATAAAAAATATAAAACTTATTCAGCTGAGTTAAAAAATAATTAATATAGTATATACACATAGAAAAGTAAACAAAAATGGAATATTCAAACAATATCACCCAAAGACGGCCCTTAAAAAAAAGCAGATCGCTAGAAAAACTGGATTTAAGCAATTCTATTAACTCGTCTCATTCAGACGAATATATTGGCGGTAATTTAGATCTATCTTCGCATATTACGGCATTATGCTGGGATGAAATGATCTCGGAAATA
Source organism: Catocala nupta (assembly GCA_963675205.1). Taxonomy (NCBI): domain Eukaryota; kingdom Metazoa; phylum Arthropoda; class Insecta; order Lepidoptera; family Erebidae; genus Catocala; species Catocala nupta. Next base: position 98,868 of record OY776102.1, read on the forward strand.
AATATGCTCAAATCAGACTTACAATCTACGCAAAATGAACTGGAAAATATCATCTTAGAAAATATAGACTTAAAGAAACAGGTGACTCACTTAACCCAGGAAATTGAAATATTCAAGCAATTATGTAAAAGCCCTTTATCAACATTACGAAAATCATCTTGTAAAAAACGTAATATCAAACGCCGATTGACAGATTCGTTCAGAAGCTCCCCGCTCAACGACCAGTCAAATATCATCTCTACGAACTCAAATGCCATCAATACGAAACCACCCGACAACGACGACTCAATTGTACTACAAAATGACATCGATGATGCAAGAGCCGATCCTCCAACAGTGACAACCAATAGCATTATCTCTCGCTTACAAGGTGCAGATCTAAATGACTAAACTATTCGAACAACATATTTTGAAAGACCGAAATTGTGTATCCTTACCAACAGCACATCCTGGGGTAAACTGCAAGCTGTCGATGATACGTTTAGTTGCCAGTTTGACTACATACGCTATATCTCACCAAATAGTACAATTAGATATTTACTTGAGAATATTGATAACAAACTAAAGGGATATGATATGAGAGACTATTGCGTTATTATGTTAGGCGATAAAGATTTTAGAACCACTTGTAATTGTATTGAGTTAGTAACAACCATAAGAGATGCATTAAAGCATATTTCACATACAAACATAGTAATATGTAGGCCTACATACATATGTGGATCTCTCATATATAATTATAAAATAGAATTATTCAATAACCTACTAAATTTAGAATTACAAAATAATAATTATGCTTATTTTTATGATTCTAATCTTATACCTACACTTGAGATGTTCTCGTTTACAACTGGAAGAATCAATAAAAAGGGTATACAACATATTTATAAAAATATACTCGATAGCATAAATGTTGACTACAATTACTACGGTTACCAACTAATCACCCCCCAAAGGACTAAGCCCAAAGTAGATTGTGTTAAGTTTTTTCTCGCACAGAATGACCCGCAAAAGAAAGACTAAATGTAATAAAAAAAAACTCTTGAATAAAAAAATAATTTCAAAATGTGCGAGGTCTTCGTACAAAAACTATTACTTTTTTTTAATAATATTTATGCAATATCATGTGATCTTGTCATCCTCACTGAAACGTTTCTTAATAGTTATGTATACGATTCTGAGCTGTTCCCTCCAGAGTATACTGTGCTGAGGAAGGATCGTGCGGGTGATGTCGGATGGGGTGGTGTACTTTTGGCTGTGAAGAGTAATATCACTGTTAAAAGAATTTCAAATTTAGACGATCAAACTGATGATAAAGAGTTATTGTTTGCTATTCTAACGGTAAAACATGTAAATTTTTTAGTATGTGTTGTTTACTTACCACCTAATTATACTGACAAACAATATTTAGATGTTTTAAGTTGTATAGAAAATGCTGTCGACACCTATTCAGATTATCCATTTGTGATAGTTGGAGATTTTAACTTGAAGTCTTGCAATGTATCTGTTAAAACTCAATTTCATAATTTTTTAGATTACTGTAAACTACGACAATGTAACGACATTTGTAATAATTATGGATGCATTCTGGGTTTCGTACTGACTACTCTTGACACTATATCCCAACATCTTTGACACCTGAGCAAAAATTAAACTTAAGTTCTGAGTGGAATTTTTGTAGAGCAGATTTCCATGGCTTGTATTCTGACATTACAGACATAGACTGGACCGATCTTTTAAGTGAACAGGATGTTAACCTGGCTGTTGAAATTTTCTATGATAAACTTGACAATGTTATCAGTGCTAGAGTCCCTCATAAAATAGTAGCTTTTAGTAATAAATACGTATATCCCAAATGGTATACAAAAGAAATAATACATTATATTAAACTAAAATATCTTAATTTGAAAAAATATAAAAGTTTTGGATTAGAATTTAACAAACAATTATTTAAATACTACAGAACCAAAGTAAAAGAACTCATTAAAATAGCATTCAAAGAATATATAGTGAAGACAGAAAGTAGTATAGCCCTTGAGCCCAGAAATTTTTGGAAATATGTGAAGGATAAACGAAAAAATATGTCGCGAAGTAATGAATACATACTTAATAATGAAATAATAACGGGACAAGAAGCTATTAACGCGTTTGCTAACTATTTCTGTTCAATCTTTCATGATACTACTCCTTTATTAGACGTAAAGGCTGCTGAGCGTGGTGCAATTAACGTAGATTCTATATCCACGGTTAGTATAGACCAGATCAGAGTTACGGACTTGCGACGTGCGGTGCAGCGTCTCAAAACAACGTCAGCATACGGTCCTGATAATATTCCTACATTTTTAGTAAAAGACTGCTTGCGTGTTTTGGAATTACCTTTATTGTATATATTTAATCTGTCACTTGAGCATTGTATTTATCCTTCAAGATGGAAAGTGTCCAGGGTGACTCCAGTACCTAAAAGTGGATCATCTATCGATATCACTAACTTCAGGCCAATTGCAGTATTATCAGTATTTGGAAAGATATTTGAATCTATTATTAATATGTATATTTCAAAACAAATCAGGCCCCTATTAGATAATTGTCAGCATGGATTTAGGCTTGGACGCTCTACTCTAACCAACCATATCCAATTTGCAGATTACGTGAACAGCAGAGTCAAATCGGGTTGCCAAGTCGATGCAGCATATTTCAATTTTAAAAAGGCATTCGACCTAGTTGATAACGATGTTCTTATATCAAAATTTGCTTCTCTGGGATTTACAACACCACTTCTACAATTCATGGCCAGTTACTTAAGGGATCGCAAGCAGTTTGTTAGAACAGGAGGGTATATCTCCCAAGAATACTTTACTCGCTCTGGAGTAAGTCAAGGGAGTACCCTGGGTCCTACCCAATTTTTAATTATGATCAATGACTTACCTAAAGTCATTTCAAAAGCAGAATGCCTAATGTTCGCTGATGACCTAAAACTGTACCTCTCAATAAGTGGTGTTGAAGATTGCGTAGCACTGCAAAGCGACATTGACGCAGTGGTAGAATGGAGTGAAAAAAATAAATTGTCTTTTAATAGTTCAAAATGCAAAGTAATAAGTTTTTCTCGGTCTCGTACTGCAATTACAGAGACATACCAGCTAGCAGGCACTGCATTAGAGCGCGTAGTTTCAATTCGCGATTTAGGCATAATCATGGATGCTAAATTAAATTACCACGAGCATATCATTAAAATATGTAAAGAAGCAAATAAATGTCTAGGTTTTGTGATGAGAACATCGTATCAATTTAAAAATATCCACGTTATAAAATTATTGTATAATGCCTATGTGCGGAGTAAGATGGAATACAATGCCATTGTTTGGGATCCCCGGGAAAGCCTTTATACAATGATGGTGGAAAAAATACAACGAAAGTTTGCTAGGTACCTCTTCAAACGCCAGTATGGATACTATCCATTCCTATATCCGTCGATGTTTGTATCAGGGATGGTAGGCCTGAATACATTGCAATTTAGAAGAGAGTTTGTGAAAATAATGCACTATTATCAACTAATCACAAACAAAGTAGACAACCCTGCAGTAAGAGAGAACATTTATTTCTATGTGCCCAACCAATATATGCGTGGCATTGGCAGGCGACAACATACGCTCTTCTCCTATCCACCCGACTGGTCCTCACGCCTTGCAGACTGGCACAGCTGTTAAGCTCATCAACAATTTCCTTCGGACGAATCCAGGTGCAGATATATTTTTCGACTCACCAAGTGTTGTAAATAATAATGTTATATCATATTTAAATTGGAAATAATAATAATGATGGATTAAAATGCCTATTTATTATGTAATATTCTTTTCTTTGACATTATTTTCTATGACATGTTATATAATATTGTGATAATAAATGTAATATATTGTGATGATCAAATTCTATAGTATAGATATAAGCGTCTTGGTTTTGTAAACTGTTAGCTTATATTTACTGAATAAATAAATAAATATGTCAAAAATTCTCTAATTTTAGTTAAAAGATTTCGTGTAGGGCATTCTGCTGTTCCATCAAACTAAATTTAGATTTCGTTTAGACGCCACCAAATTCGATTATGACATCCTAAATTGATCTGAGGCAGTGATAATACCGGTACTAAAAATAAATATAAAATAATATGCTTGAGCTTTGTGAATATTAATTCAATTTAAATTAATTAATTTATTATTATTATTATACTCTTTAATCAAATCTTTTCAATATATTTTTAATTTTTAAATAAACGTATATAAAAAATACATTTAAAAATATAAAATATATGGTACCCCACCGGCATCGGGAACAAGGTCCAAGCTGCCGGTGGTTAGGATTCCAGAGATAAGAACCTCCTCATAATGCGTGCCGTATCTAATAGCACTGCCTCTTTTTTGTTTTTTTGTTACCTGGGGGAATGTATTGCCGCTTACCCCTCACGGCAAGCCACTACGCGAAGAGACCTACCCAATTTGGCATTTTTCACTCATAAAACCCTACTGTCCCTCCTCTAGAGGGGAGACGGACTCGACACAGAGGCGCGCGTGGGAACACGCACGCCGCCTCTCGGATCTGGTGCTGAACGGCCCACAAAGCCCACCACCTCCAGGTCAAACCTCAGGGTGGCTGGGGTGATCTCGCGCACTCCGGCGCCCGGCTCTGCGGTTGGGGAGAGGGTTTAAGCGCTCCCTCTCCCACTCCATCGCCTCCTTGATGGAAATCACTTCCTCACAAAAGGAGGCGACGGCATTCCACGACCTCTCACTCCGGACCATAGACTGAACTACGGCCGGGAGCGAGAGGGCAACCGATCCAACTGCCGCGATCAGGCGGAGCAAACCGCCAAAGTGTGCAGCGCCGTGTCCTCAACAACGTCGCGGTAGTCGCCGCAGTGGTGACAACCGGGCGTCTCTTGCCGGCGTATACAACACAGGAACTGGCCAAAACAACCGTGGCCAGTCAATACCTGTGTCAGCCGGAAGGTGAGGGCGCCATGCCACCCTCCAGCCACTTCTCAAACGCGGGACTTACCGCCACGATCATGGCATGCCCGAATAGCACCACCTTCTGCATCAAACCCTTGATCCAAGCATTATTATTATGCCATTTATTCCAATATTTTCTCGTAAACCACGGACACGGACCACGGAAACCCACCGATATCGTGTGCAGGAACCAAGCTATCGGTGGTTAGGGCTCCAGAGAAAGGAACCTCCGCACTATGCGCACCATGTCGAGCAATACTGCCTTCTGAATCGAGGACTTGACCCAACCATTCAACGCGAGCCTCTTAAGATGGTGGTCGAGGCTCTTGGCAATTAACCCGTTTACCGAAACGACTCTCGGTACAATGATCGCCCAGCCCACATCCCACATGTCGACAACCTCGCGAGCTAAGTCCACATATTTAATTTGTTTATCTTTTTCAGCTTTCACGAGATTCTCGCCATGAGGGATGGTGACATCGATGATCATTGCAAGGCGCTCTAATCGATCTATCACCATTATATCTGGCTTGTCAGCCACGATGGTTCTGTCAGTGATGATAGATCGATCCCAGTACATAGTGACACTACCATTCACGAGAACTGGATCGGGCACATACCTGTAGTACGGCATCTCTGAATCCACAAGATTGTACTTTAAGGCAAGTTGCTGATAGATGATCCTGGCCACTTGGTTATTTCTGCGCAAGTACTCGCCGTTAGCAAGACGAGAACAACCGGAAACTATATGCCTGAGGGATTCACCGGGTTGGTGGCACGCCCGACATATGTCAATCGTACCATCCTCAGGATATATTTCCGGTAGTTATTCGTCTTGATAACTTCGTCCATAATTGCACAGACAAACCCTTCGGTTTCCCCAAAGAGGTCACCAAAGCGTAGCCAGTTCACGGAGGCGAGCAGGTCTACATCAGGCCCGCATAGGGCCTTGTAGAACCTACCATGAAGCTTCTTGCTCTGCCATACACTCTTGCGGTCGTCAATGCTCAGTACTACAGGGATGCGCCAGCTCTCTTTAGCCAGATTAAGCGGGGTGAGTCCGTTATCCACTGCAACAACATCACGATGCATATCCACGTTCGTTTGAAGAAAATACTCTATAAGATACCTCACGGTTATGGAGAGTTTTGGCATTTAGAAAACCTCGACCCCCACTTTTCCGCGGGATGTACAACCTCATCACAGACGAACGAGGATGATACATTCGGTATGCCGTCAACAGTGTACGGACCTTCCTGTCGAGGGCTTCTAACTCAGTCTGAGTCCACTTAAGTATTCCAAAGGAGTATAAAAGAAGTGACATGTTCCAACCGTAAAAAGCGCGCACCTTGTTGCCGCCTGATAAAAGACTGTTAAGTACTTTTCTCAGGCGACCAAAGAAGCGCTCCTTCAATGATTGTTTCATGTCCGCTTCCTCCCCTCTCGGACTCGCGAGCGACTACACGTATTATACTTGTGCTCGCATACAAAAATCATAATTCGTGCTAAATGTGAAAGTTTATACCCTTAATTTATATCGCTGTGTAGCTTAATCTAAGAGCTACAGAGTGTTCAAATTAGTTTCGTGATACTTGCAGAACTCATAGAGAAAACACAGTTTTTATCAAAAACGGTTACAAGATTTACGTTCTTGCACCGAGTTATTGGCCTTCGCTCGGCGATCATCGGCACACTTCGTAGCACTCGGCACACTTTGTAGCACCAAAGTCACGCCCAGACTCGTCGGCTGGAGGCGCGGGCGCTCGCCCATTCGGCTAACTTCGGCTGATAACAGCAAGCTCCAGGACGAACTACGAAGTTCTACGACTGCGGCGCGACGGCGACGCGGACGGCGGCGGCGCGGCCAACACTGTGTACCGGACTTATTACTGCGCACCAAGAGTAAAACTGTGATAACCGAGTGAGTAAACCTCTTATATTATTAGAGAAAACTGCATGCTGCACGGCTACTCGGTACGCTATTAACTAATACCTACATTACATCGAGGTATATTATAGGAATAGAATAGTAGCCTTATTGTCGTCTCCCGCGATACTTAAAATGAAGAGAACCCCGCCTAATACACCAGCGTCCTCGTGTGCCTCTGAATCTAACCAAAGAGCAAGTATTAATAGCGATAACGTAAATATAGCTCCAAGAGGGAAAAAGTGCGATAAGGAAGGAGAGCTGGAAGGACTGCAAAACATGATGAAAGATATGAAAAACATGTTCGCTGAGCTGGTGACAAAACAAGACCAACAAAGTGCTAAAATGGATACACTACAATCAGCCCTCGACGATATTAGATCTCAAAACAAGAACATTGCCTCGCAAAACACAGAAATCAGAAAACAAAACGAAGAGATTAGCCGGACTGTGTCATTTTTGACAGAAAAATACGATGACGTTATACTGGAAATTGGTAAGTTGCAGACGGCATGTAATAACCACCAGAAAACTATAAAACAACTTGAAAGTAAAGTGGACTTCCTAGAGAGAAACCTGAAAGCGTCTTGCGTGGAAATTAATAATATGCCGCCCCTAAACCCGGAAACACGAGAAACCCTTACTGATACAGTACTCAAATTGAGCAGTATTATTGATAAACCCCTAAACAAGACAGATATTGGCAATATATTCCGCATAAAGAGCAAAGTGGTGGATAGAGTCGGTACAGTCTTAGTGGAATTCTCATCAAAAAAAACTAAAGAAGACTTTTTGATATCGTCTAAGGACTATAACAAACGTAACAAAGAAAACCGTCTCAACTCAACACACATCATTCCTAAAGTACCTAAACACCCGCTGTACATAACGGAGTCCCTAACCGACGCGACAAAAAGATTACACTATCTTGCTCGTGAATTTATAAAAAGCTCTGAATACCAACAATGCTGGACAGCAAATGGCAAAGTCTACGTTCGCGAGAAAGATGGAATGCCGAAGCAACTAATTAAGACAGAAGAAGACTTAGTGAAGCTGCGCAAACAAAAATGACTAGTTGTATTCCTATTACTACTTGCGACCTTATTAAAAAATACTGCTCTTTTCTTATTGCAGTTGTTTATTACACTATTTTTGTCATATACTAACAATCAAACCGTTTATTCATTTATATACATAATATATCCACAGATTACTTCTCAGCAAATATTATTGCCTCGTTTACTATCCATACACACTCACAACAACACAGACAGCAAAGCTACTACCACTAATAATATTTATACACAAAATATAGGAACCAAATCTAAACACATCTTGAGTTTTTCGACATTACATTTATTAACTATCAAGACTGTCTCTGTACACTCAAATATACGGAAATACGCTACTGAAACGACACGCAAATGTTCAATTTTTAGTATACTTAGTAGGCAAATTTGATAACACACAAAATAATATACAACATCTAGACGCTATCGCTGTTTCGGACTCATCAACTTGCGCCTTAGACAATTGTATACCAGCTAACATTAACCTGAAACAGTCGCTTAAAATCCTCAATCAAAACATCAGAAGTATCTCTAAAAATATGTCGGGTTTCCACATTACGCTGGCAAGAATATTGGCGTAAACACACACCAAACTCCATGTTAATAGATTTACTAAAGCAATCAGTTACTCTTAGTAAGTCTATCAAATGTGAATCAGTGCGGGCAAACAGCTTTAAATCGTCCATGTATAGCAAGTGTGATACGACCTGACCGCCTCTCTTTAACCTGTAACCTAGCCCTGAACCCTGTAGTAATGTACTGAGAGGGTTCAACGCTAGAAAAAACCAAAGAGGACTCAGACTGTCGCCCTGAAATATACCTCGCTTAATCTGTATTAGGTCGCTGGTCGCCTGGGTCTGTCGACACCCTGGATATTAAAGAGCCGTTTTCCATTGCCCCATACACAACTTCAAAAAGGTGCATAGAGTTGTATTTACTTTATACAGCTGCAGCACCCTCAAGAGCCATGTATGCGGCACTGAATCAAACGCTTTCTTGTAATCTATCCAGCATGTCGCCAGACTCCTGCGATTACGGTGAACCTGTTGGTTAATGGCCATATCAATGAGGAGGAGTTCCTTCGTACCACGAGCCCCCTTCCTACAACCATTCTGAGAGGACGTCATAATAGAATTGATTTCAATATGTTTCGAAATTTTGGCTCTCAGAATAGATGTAAGAAGCTTATAGACCGATGGTAAGCAGGTGATCGGTCTATAATTTCCAGGCTCGTGAGTACTACCTGCTTTGTGGAGCAGGTGCGTAACTTCTGTGGTCATAAAATCTGGCAACGACCCAGATTCTACGGTTGATTGAAACTGCGATGCCAAGCAAGCATGCGAACTACGTAGCCACTTCAGCCAGAAGTTATGCAGCCCATCCGGACCTGGAGACTTCCAATTTGATAACGAACGGACTGCACTAGTAACATCCTGGTCTTCAATGACTACGTCTTCCATCTCTGGAATTTGTTCAACCGCTCGCTCGACATCACGGATCCAATCGTCCTCTGTGTGGACCATGGCACCGACCAGATGCTACGCCAAAAGGTATTTGTGGTATCAGCATCCGGCAGCCGCCCACCAGTCACACATTGATCTGGTCGTTCCCAGCTTCTATAAACACATCTCTGGTCTCTTTGAAATGTGCAATGGTTTAAACCGGTTCACGCGTTTTTTGTATCTGCGCAAACGGTTTGCCCACGCATAAACTTTCTGCTTCAGGAAGTCAATGCGCTCTGTGACCCGAGATGTGTAGTCTTGTGGGCTGGTGTCAGTTCCCAAGAAAGCTCGGCTCACAAAGCGCATCACTCTAGGGCGAGTATTGCCCTCCCTGAAGCAGATTAGTTTACCAATAAGTGCCCTTGCTTCAGCGATACGACTCTCAATCCTGCATTGCCATGCCGGAGCAGCTTTTCGCCATACAGCAGTGTCGTTCAAAGGGAACTTGACGCTTGCTGTACGACATGCCGCTACAGCAGCACAATACAGGATTGAAGGGGTATCACTAAGATTCTCGCTATTGTCTAAATAACTAGGCAATAGCTAGTCAAGGACACCTACCAATGCCATATTTTGTCTTTGCGTAGGCAACCGCGGCAGTCGAGGCCTAATGGTATGGGGTGTGTACCGATATTCCCGAATCGCACATTCCAAAGCTACCCTTACCTCATCATTGTACTGGATGCTTACATTATTATTATTATATTATATTTCTATATATTTTATATTATACAGGGTGATTTTAAAATCGTGTAATTCCTTTTAACCACGCATTCTACTGGTGATATAGAATAACCCTGACCATATTATTTTTTTATTAGAATTATTTTTTTGGAAAATTAATGTATCGTTTTTTTTCGTGAAATGGTTTCACTTAGTCATATGTAAGCCACCCGAGGCAATTTTACATTTCTACTAATTAAAAAAAAATAACATGTCAATAATTAATGTCGTAAGTAATAACGGGCGGTACTTGCCGCGACCTACATACCCCTTCTCGACGCTCGCGGCGATCGCTAGCCGGCACTGCGCAACCATTACCTAACCATTACACCTTATCCCTTCTCATAACCAATTAAAATAACCAAGAGATCTAACAATAACCTGAGTTACTTACTTTTCTCACTTAGTTAACAAAACTACCTATGATTGGATTTAACCTTATGATTATTAAATCATTGCCTGATACTGACTACCTCTGTTGTACCCAAGATATTTACTTACACAAAAATCAACCTAATAAAACAACAGCTGTTCTGTAAAGAAATAAATCCTATGAATCAACATTTAAAAATATTGGAGGTCAAAGAAGTTCCTAACCAGCTCTACCGTACCTACCTACCTAATTACCACAGATTACCAGTTTCTACGACCAACACATTCATAATACACACCAACCTATGTTTATCTACATACCTAAATGTTATACCTACGTACGACAAATGAAAACAAACTTTCCTTATCTCGCAAACATTCACCGGAATGATAAATGGTTAGTTATTCTTACATGTGTTATTTAGATTTGTAACTGCAAGGTTACACACGTAAACATGAATGCTTCAAACAACACCGCTACCCACTACCTACACAAAACTCCAAGGATATGACCAATAACTTACTTACGTATAACATTTACCTAAGTAGAATATTACAAAGCGACCGTAAGACGCAGCATAATATCATATTGAAAACTTTAATACTTACCAAAACTACACAAAGAACTTAAAATCAACCCAATCATGTGAACTATATCAGTTCACTAGGTATGAACCAAATACGTAAGTAGATACACAATCACTTCACGTATCAATAAAATAACGTAGCTTTAAGTACAACCTCACTCGTTTAGCAAAATAATGATTATTCCATGTTAATGTCGATAACTAGATAGAAATATCCAATTCCAGCTTATTAAACATTAATAACAAACAAACCATCAGCATCGATATAATCGCGACACGTGCACACGACAGTATAAAAATAATGAAACTGATATTTTAATACTTGTGTAATTTTTTGTACGGCTTGGTCAAACACATAACATAAACAAGCCATTTTAATACGTGTGCCAGTGGCGCAAAGGTTTCCTTTTCAATACAGGCGGTCGTTTTTGTGACATCCTTTATAATCGCCGACGCAGCCGTAGTTACATAGTTTTAAACTTTATTACTTACATGTTAAGAGTGATTTCGCCATTCATTATTGTGTCGGCAAGTTACTTTACGTATCAAATAATAGGTATAACAATTTTATTCAAAACAAGGAATGATACGTTACGTTTTGGCCGATCGCGATCATAAGGTCCAGGGCTCGATACCTGGCCCATGCCTCATGATGCTCATTCGTACCGAAACTAAATACCTACCTAACGAGCAACGGTAATATTTAAGTTAACGAAACATTTTACGTATTCTTTGCTATCGAAATACATGTTAAAAATACATAAAAATATGTTATAAATGTTATAATAATAAAACAAAGACATAATATCACACAAAAATCTATTAATTAAACATAAAGTAACTTGCAGATAAATATTAAGTTACAAAAAGATAGGTGAGTAAACGTTGGGTTTTGAACTACGACCACAAAAATACTATCTACAGTTTAAACCACTCGGCTGTGGTGTTCATGTCATATCCGTCTAAATAAGCATCCTAATGAGAACTACAATGATGTGGCAAATTGATAAAATATAAAAATATTTCTTGAATGCTGTGACACGAATTTACGCTTATTAACCTATTTTTTAAACGTAAAATTTAAGGTAGCGAAACACGTCTCGTATACCTTCTATCAATTTTTTAGACTAATTCGCCTTTTTGTTATCTTAGCACATGTTAGAAACACATTAAAACATACTAAAATGGTAATAAAACAAAGAAATATCACACAAAATACTATTATTTAAACATAGAGTAACATGTAGATGAAAAATAAGTAACAAAAAGATAGGTCAGTAAAAGTTGGGTTTTGAACTACGACCACAAAAATACTATCTACAGTTTTAACCACTCGACTATGATGTTCTTGATAATAGACCTATTCTAGTAAATGTGGCCTCATCCGTCCACAAAATGTTTCTTTCCATCTCTAAAAACCAGGTACAAAATGACACCCTGGCTGAAAGGTCCGCTACGGTCATGTCTTGCACATATTGGAAATGATAGGGTTGCTGCCCAGACGCGTTCAACAGCTGCAACACATAACTTTGGCTGACATTAAATCTTCGAGCCGCTTGCCGGGTGCTGGATTGTGGCTCTCGAGCAAAATATGCTATGATTTGGCGCCTTAAATGTTCGTCATAAGACGGTAAAAGGCCTCGTGCTTGTACATGGCTGGGAACACTTAACTGTCCATAATCAAATAAATTCTGTACAAGCCCAAGTATCCGCCTTGGTGATGGTACAGATGAGTTCGGGTTGCGATGTCGGAACCATAGCCTGGTCTCATTTAAATCCTGCGATCTTGCGTAATAATAATAATAATAATAATAATAATCGTTTATTTCAGATAAAATATTTTCCATATATTGTTAGTACAAAGTTCTTAACCTAATGTTAGTAATCTTATAATATATTAACAAACAATGCACTGAAAAACAACCACACCACCAGGTATCACAATACCTTGGTATGTAGCTGAATCCAGTGCTTTAACATTGGGAAATCTCACCTATCACATAATACGCTCAGAATGCCGTGGGAGCTGACACGCATTCTGTGCAATATTGAAGCGCTACGCTTGCGGATGATGGCAGGAAAACCATCAACCGACGCCTCCGCAAACATCGCAGAAGCACTACAAAAACGTGGCAGCCCCATCAGCATCCTGAACGCATTGTTGTACTGAACACGCAATGCACTGAATGCCCGCCGCGTATATCTGCTCCACAGATTGCAGGTGTAAAAAGTTTGGCAGTAAGCCCTAAAAACAGAAATTTTTACATCTCTTGTGCATTTTCCAAATCTGCGGATTAACATATTGCTTCGGACAGCCAGAGCTCTGCGTTCTCTCTCTATGTCTTGGTTATCATTAAGGTCATCAGTGACCCAGTGACCCAAGTATTTGGCCTGTGTCACTCGTCTTAGTGGAGTGTTCGCAATTGTTACTAGGGGCACTTTAGGATAACATTTGGTGCCCGCCTTGAACACTAACAGTTCACTCTTTTTGGCATTATACCTGAGTCCCTGAGCCCCCGCATAACCCTCACAAATCTGAAGAAGTTGTTTCAGTGCTCTGATTGAGGGGGTCAGCAGCACCATGTCATCAGCGTAGCTAATATTATTTAGGCATACGCCGTCAACATGACAACCAACCCTTGTACTGCTGAGCTCCAAAATCAGCCGATTTATGTACAAGTTGAAAAGACGGGGCGAAGTAATCCCCCCCTGCCTCACCCCGCAGCCCAACCGGTACACACCCGACAACTCCCCAGCCCATTTAACATAATTCATTTGATTTTTGTACCAATACTCAAGAACAGAAATGACCTCCTCGCCTACGTCACTCTCTTGTCGCAGCTTACTCCACAGTAAGTCATAAGACACCAGGTCAAATGCTTTCGATAAATCAAGAAAGCACGCATAGACCGGCGTCTTCCTATCGGCATAGTACTGAACCGTCTGCTTTAAGCACAGTATGGCAGACTCCGTAGATAGCCCGGGCCGAAAGCCGAACTGGGCATCGTGTAGACTTATACGACTTGCCATATGTGCGTCCAACAGACAGTCCAGCACTTTAGCTGTAACCGTAGCTAAAGAAATTGGCCTATAGTTGGCGGGGTCTGCAGCATCTCCGGTCCTGTTCTTAATTATTGATACAACTATCGTTTTCATGAGATCGTCTGGTAAGAAAGAGTGACTTATACAAAGTGAGTAAAACATGCTTAATACCCTCGGCAGATGTACACCGGCGTATCGCAGGTGCTCAACGCTCAGGTGATCATGTCCCGGAGACTTACCTCTCACCATGCCCTTGATTACATTGTTCACCTCCTTGGCGGAGAATTTTATTGTTGGTTCCGGGGACATGGTCACAGACTTAGCCCTCAATACCGACGATATCGCAGGCACCAGTGGCGAATCAACTTTAAAATGACTAATAAACATATTAGCTATCTTGGAGGGATCACACTCACCTGCCACGCTCACTGGGAGACTAGGCCTGGGGATCATTTTATTTGTAGTTTTCCAAAAATTCCCAAAATGTTTCGATTTGTGGTGTTCAGCTAAAATATCTAAACTTATTTGAGTTTGGTTGTTTCGACACCAATTTAACTTAGCTTTAAACAACTTACGCGTCTCACGCATTCGTTCATAATAATATCCCTCCGTCGGATTATTATGAAGATGCCACAATTGAAACGCAAGCCGAGCCTCACAGTGAGCACTTTCAACATGTTTATTCCAGCCTATCAGAGGTTTGTATTTAATTTTCTTTGCACATTTTGCACTACATACCGCAGCCCTCGATAAGCTTTGAACAATTTTATTATACATAGTGCTTAATACAACACGATGATTCGAATCGGCACATATCTTACCCGCACAACTAATTAATTCTAATGGAAAGTCTAATTCCCGTAGATAAGAATGACATAATTCTCCATACAATTCGATCTGCTTGGAGTCTCTGTTCCCCCATATAACTTTGTTTTGTATAGGTTGGTGTACTACAATGTTAGGTTTAATTAGTTTTAAGTTACATGTTATCTGCAGGGGCATATGATCGGAACAATAACTGTCATACAATACCTCCGCATTAACTACCGTCTGCCGCGCAGCCTCAGTTACCAAGCAATGGTCGAGCCAACGCTTGCAGCCGTACACGTCACTAACAAACGTATAACTATCAGGTGGTAACAGTTCAACATCTGCACAGGTCCACTTTTGCTCCATACAAAAATTTTGTAATTCATCATAGAAAAGCTCTTTTTTATGCGCATTAAAGTCTCCTAACATAAAAACAGATTGTATATTACTACTTTCTATTATTGCGTTAATTTCACTTAAAGTGTCAGTAAATTCTGTTAAATTGTCATTACAGTCAGTAGGCATATACACGGAAAAGATGAGTAATTCGCGTTCTAGTAACTTCACTTTAAATGACGCAAGCCGTACACTATTGCACTGCACAATCGTCACTGATGAGAACACACTCTTCCTCCATAGCAGCGCCACACCGCCAAAGGGTCTTCCTTTCAAAAGACCCGCCGAAGTATCCATAGCAGAAGTACCAGTATAGGCGAAGTCATCATGTATATTACCCAATACCGGTAAATCATCGGGCGTTAACCAATGTTCTTGCAAGGCTATAATATCAGATGATACACACAGACGACCAATGCATTCAACTGACGTTTTAACATTCTTACAATTAAAACTGGTTATTTTAATGGTAATGCATCACAATTTCACCTAATCCTCTATTTGAAAGTGACGACATCTTGAAAAAGACACGTGCGCTCAATAACAATAAAAATATGTAGGTACTGATTTTATTTTAAAATAATGTTTTATTTCTTAGGAAAACTAAAATAGCGGCATCGTTTGTCGGTTAGCTAAAAAGCGACACTACCTCAACAAGTACAAACAAGTATAGCTCTTATTTCGTCTACTTTGAGTTCAATTAACATTAGACACTATTTGCAGTCGGCTTTATGAAACGATTATTAGGTATTTTATAAGCCGCTAAACGGATGACATTCTGATTTCGAACTTTATTATCTTTTAATTAGGAAAGAAGTTCTGGTGCAGTTCTCGGTGTTTAATAATTTATTCGTCAATTGCCGGCACAGACAGCGGTGTCTCAATTGTCGCAAATGTTACATGTAAATTACGAATATCGTTTTAGGTTACCTTAGTAATGGTGTGTTGGTTACTGCGGTTGCGAAGTAAAAGGTAAATAAGTCAGTAATATTACTTCGTAATGGCAGGAATTGCCTAACACGCTGCGGTTGTTAAAAGTTTGTTAAAATTAAACAAAATAGCACTCGCTGGGAGTTGAATCTAATCGTTTTCGTGTAAATGAAACAAATAAAAAATCACGAACAGAACTTCACGATACGTAAATAACTGCAACTTTGCGTACCTACTTGTTGATTCATGATTTGAATTCATCAAACAATACTACGTAACAACGTAAATTACCTACTCAATAGTTAATACGAAATTGGGTGGCACAGAGATAATAAATGGGACGGCTGTGCATGAGGTTTTAAGGGCGATTCGCCGCCGGTGGGACAATGATATGTATTAGGATTACAAAAAATCGCGCTCAACAGATATAGCCGTAAGTCGGATACTTACGGCTATATCAGAAAGACGCAATAAACATATCTCATATAGTAATATTATACAAGTCAATTGAAATTATTATACGAATTAAAACACGTTGCAATAATTCTTGAAGTGGTCGTAGGTTCAAATCCAACTTTTACTCATTTTGTAACTTAATATTTATCTGCAAGTTACTTTATGTTTAAATAATAGATTTTTGTGTGATATTATGTCTTTGTTTTATTATTATAACATTTATAACATATTTTTATGTATTTTTAACATGTATTTCAATAACAAAGAATACGTAAAATGTTTCGTTAACTTAAATATTACCGTTGCTCGTTAGGTAGGTATTTAGTTTCGGTACGAATGAGCATCATGAGGCATGGGCCAGGTATCGAGCCCTGGACCTTATGATCGCGATCGGCCAAAACGTAACGTATCATTCCTTGTTTTGAATAAAATTGTTAAACCTATTATTTGATACGTAAAGTAACTTGCCGACACAATAATGAATGGCGAAATCACTCTTAACATGTAAGTAATAAAGTTTAAAACTATGTAACTACGGCTGCGTCGGCGATTATAAAGGATGACACAAAGGCGACCGCCTGTATTGAAAAGGAAACCTTTGCGCCACTGGCACACGTATTAAAATGGCTTGTTTATGTTATGTGTTTGACCAAGCCGTACAAAAAATTACACAAGTATTAAAATATCAGTTTCATTATTTTTATACTGTCGTGTGCACGTGTCGCGATTATATCGATGCTGATGGTTTGTTTGTTATTAATGTTTAATAAGCTGGAATTGGATATTTCTATCTAGTTATCGACATTAACATGGAATAATCATTATTTTGCTAAACGAGTGAGGTTGTACTTAAAGCTACGTTATTTTATTGATACGTGAAGTGATTGTGTATCTACTTACGTGTTTGGTTCATACCTAGTGAACTGATATAGTTCACATGATTGGGTTGATTTTAAGTTCTTTGTGTAGTTTTGGTAAGTATTAAAGTTTTCAATATGATATTATGCTGCGTCTTACGGTCGCTTTGTAATATTCTACTTAGGTAAATGTTATACGTAAGTAAGTTATTGGTCATATCCTTGGAGTTTTGTGTAGGTAGTGGGTAGCGGTGTTGTTTGAAGCATTCATGTTTACGTGTGTAACCTTGCAGTTACAAATCTAAATAACACATGTAAGAATAACTAACCATTTATCATTCCGGTGAATGTTTGCGAGATAAGGAAAGTTTGTTTTCATTTGTCGTACGTAGGTATAACATTTAGGTATGTAGATAAACATAGGTTGGTGTGTATTATGAATGTGTTGGTCGTAGAAACTGGTAATCTGTGGTAATTAGGTAGGTAGGTACGGTAGAGCTGGTTAGGAACTTCTTTGACCTCCAATATTTTTAAATGTTGATTCATAGGATTTATTTCTTTACAGAACAGCTGTTGTTTTATTAGGTTGATTTTTGTGTAAGTAAATATCTTGGGTACAACAGAGGTAGTCAGTATCAGGCAATGTTTTAATAATGTAACAACTTTTGTAACCCTATTTACAGCAAATAAATGATTATGATAATCATAAGGTTAAATCCAATCATAGGTAGTTTTGTTAACTAAGTGAGAAAAGTAAGTAACTCAGGTTATTGTTAGATCTCTTGGTTATTTTAATTGGTTATGAGAAGGGATAAGGTGTAATGGTTAGGTAATGGTTGCGCAGTGCCGGCTAGCGATCGCCGCGAGCGTCGAGAAGGGGTATGTAGGTCGCGGCAAGTACCGCCCGTTATTACTTACGACATTAATTATTGACATGTTATTTTTTTTTAATTAGTAGAAATGTAAAATTGCCTCGGGTGGCTTACATATGACTAAGTGAAACCATTTCACGAAAAAAAACGATACATTAATTTTCCAAAAAAATAATTCTAATAAAAAAATAATATGGTCAGGGTTATTCTATATCACCAGTAGAATGCGTGGTTAAATGTAATTACACGATTTTAAAATCATCCTGTATATTATTATATTTTTTAATTTATGTTTAAATTAATAATATTTAATAATATTATTATATTACATATTAGATATTATTTAAAATTTATTTTTTATTTTACTTATTTAATATTCCACTGTTTAAGCCTCAACTACCAAATCTCTAGGAAAACTAAACTTCGTATCATGTTTTCAGATGTCATATAATATTAGTTTGATATTTCTAATTGTAAATCATTTTTGAAGTTTAAGCCGTACAGCAGAATGCAGAAAGGACTAAATTGAGTACCTAAACCAATTTTAATCCTGTCGAACTAAAATAAGTTTAGTCTTGTCAATTTTAACGATTATAGAATACGAAATGTCGTTTGACAGGACTAAACTAAATTTTAGCGATTTTAGTTAAGTTAAGAAAATTTTGTGACAACAGTATTGGCACCATTGTATAAGATTTTTAATTCAATTCGCAGGTTTTGTAATCGATCATTCCCTCAGTATGTCTGCAATCTGTAATCGATTATTCATGTTTGTTGCCATACTAAAACAACTGTAAATAGTTTTTTTAGATTGGCAACAAACTGTTAATTGTCACCTGTAGATCATTATCTGATGTTGTCATTTCTTCCTGATCTAAACTTTAAACATAGGTTACAAGCACAGTTGCTTCCTGAACCATTTTGAACCTGAGACTTAAGCTTGGAACCTATATAATAATAAAGAAAAGTCTAAAATTCACGTCATATCAGTGAATTAACATATTATACTTACAATATTAGAAGTTTTCGTGCACGACTTAACCTTATGTCAAGATATCAACTTTTTTAAATTGTATCGGCTTGCAGACAAGTTTTTCGATAAAGTGAAAACCATACATGGTTTTCTAATTAATAATACTTTAAGGAAACATTGAAATTATCTATGTAGGTGACCTGGCCGAACACTCCTAGGAAACGTTGTCCCTTGGCACAGTTAAAGTTTATATGGAGTAGGAGAGGCTAATGCTAATATTTTAATAAAATATGCATAAGAAATACATTAAATTAATGGAAAAGCACCACACGCACACCACCATGCATTTAACACACGCAGTCCCGCATGGATAAGACACTATGAATGGCGTTCGTAGTATTTCGGCAGTGTTCGGCCGATGTCGTAAAATTAGTCGTAACTATGGTTACATACCGTATTTATATGTAAAAAGAAAACAAAGTAGCAAGCTTAGGAATATCGTCAATGAAAGAGTATAGTTAAGTAAATAATCATTTGTTTGAAAAAGATAGGTAAATTAACTTTTATAGCCTTGGCGAAATCTAAATGAAATATAATTATAAGGGTATAGACAATAAAACCTTAATAACGATCAAACTTAAAATTTAAACCAATTATGGTCGAATTTCGACCACCGCACCGGGCGCTAGCGGTCGCCCTATATAAATATATGTATGTGATTGCAGCAATCACGGCAGATTTACTGTGATTTATTAATAATAATAATAATGTATTTATTTTGCTTCAAATGTGGTACACAAAGATGTTACAGAATTTAAATTAGAATTCACCCGTAATACAGGTATGCAAAATTATATGTCAATTAAGCTACTTAATTACATTTTTATTAACCAAATTAGGTACATGATAATATTGAATTTGAGATTAATTATTATTGTAAATAAGTTCATTAAATCGAGTTTATTTTAATAAAAATAATATAATATTTTAATCAAATTATATGTAAAATTAAAGAATTTTCGTTTTCGTTTACATGTCAAAATTAATTGAATTAAGTGAGTAGAAATAATTCATAAAAACAAAACATGCATAACATTAAATCAGGCATTTTAAAACACTGAGTTTTAGTCGTAATACAATGTCTCTTAATAAGTGCAGTAACGACAAGAACTATTACTTAAAAAGTCTTTGATGGAATAAAAGTTTTCCTGGATAAGCCATTCCCGCAAAGCACAACAAAAGTTCTTATTCGGTAAATTCACTATCCTCTTGGGCAAGGAGTTGAAAATGAGTGGTGCCATATAGACACAACTTTTCCTAAATAATTCCAACTTGGGCACAGGCATTCTTATGGATAAGTGGGTGACATGTCGCTTATTCGTATTATCGATTTTTTCAAAAAGGTAATTGTGAAATTTGACAAATTTAGCCACTTCATAAATATAAATGCTGGGAACAGTTAGTAGCTTATTCCATTTGAAAATAGTTTTACAGGACTCCGACCATTTCATACCGAACAATGCGCGAATGCATTTTTTTTGCGCTATAAAAACTCTTAAAATTTCACTCGAGTTGCCCCATACAACTATGCCATAACGTATTATAGAGCAAATGTATGAGTGGTAAATCATTATGGCAGTTTGCCTGGATGTTGTTTCTTTAACTTTCCGTATGACAAAAACGAACTTATTTATTTTTGTGCATATCTTGTCAATATGTTCCTTCCATGTAAAATGAGCGTCTAAAGTTATTCCTAAGAATGTTGAACTTTGTATTTGCTGGACTTCTGTATTTTTATAACTGATATTTAATCGAATAGGTTTACTTTTGTAGGTTTTAAATTGTAAGAGTTTAGGTTTATTCAATGTTAATTTTTAATTTATTTGCATCAAGCCATTTTATGACGTCGTTTAATGTTCTATTAATATCAGATTCATAGGAATTTTCATTTTTACAATTCATGATGATTGATGTGTCATAAGCAAACAAGACACATTCGTGAGAAAGTGTGCGTGGTAAATCGTTGACATAAATCAGGAATAATAAGGACCCCAAAATGCTGCCTGGGGCACACCAGAATAATTAGTTTTAAGCTCATAATCATGATGTTCTAAGCTGTTAGTAATATTGTTAAATTTAGTAACTCTTGTGAACTGTCTTCTGCTGTTCAGGTATGATTGTTCATAGTAAAGCTGGGCCTCTTATTCCAGATTTGTCTAATTTTTTAATAAGTATCGAATGCTGAACAAAATCAAATGCTTTACTAAGGTCCAATAATAGAGCAGATGTAGGGATTTTAGCGTTAATGTTATTAACTATAGATTTTACGAACTTGAACGTGGCCAGTTGAGTCGATTTGCCTTTCCTAAATCCGTATTGTTCTTGTGCTAAGAGGTCATATTTATCTATAAATTTTAGTAATCTAGAATACATAGCTCTTTCAAAGATTTTTGAAAGCACTGGAGTCAGAGCAATGGGTCTGTAATTATTCATGTTATATCTAGATCCTTTTTTGTGCAAAGGTTTAATCACGGATAACTTGAGTTTATCAGGAAAATTTTAAATAATATGTGATAATGGATTTGATATATACTTTGCAATACTTTTAATAATGACTATATTAATGGTCATACCCTGCAGACTTAGTATTTTTTAAAGACTTGATTATGTTAAAGACTTCGATAGAATTAGTGGAATCTAAAAAAATGCTTGATCTATTACTTCTAAGGCCGTAGTCGGCTTGAAAAGTTTCATTGGTAGAATTGCAAATTAAATAATTTTGTGTTATGTCAATAAATAAATTATTAAATAAATTGGCTATGTCAGGTCCAGATGTCGCTGTGTTACCATTGTCAGTTATATTATCGATATACATATGAGCTTTAGCATCCCCCACATAGCGCTTAACAACATCCCATGTAGCCTTGCCTTTGTTTTTGGATGTTGATATGTGCCTTAAATTACACAATGACTGCATATTATTAACACATTTTTATATAATTTCGAGTATGTTAAATTTTTTTCTTTACTGTCATTATTCTTATTTAAATAATATTTATATCTTAGTTCCCGTTTAATTTTAGAACTAACTTTAAGGCCCTATGTCACCCATAATAATTTACCAACTCCACAGCGATTCTTTATTCGTATAAGAGGGAAACAAAGTTTAAAAAACAATGTTAATTCATTGAAATTAAACTACTATATACGGATTTTATCGCGTTGTTTATTTAACACTCTATTACATAATTTAGAAACTGTTACACTACTATACTATACTATTAAACTTTACTAATTTTAAGTTAATTAAATTATTAAAACTATCAAATCTATTTGTTTTTAAGTTTACACTTTCCCCGACGTTTCGGTTGTTTTTCAGCAGCCATGGTCACGGGGAGACTATGTTAATTCGTTGTGAAACATATTAAAGGCATCATTTGTGTTTGAGATATTATAAATTTCAGAAAAAGAAAGTCTACAAATACACTCAATAAACTTGTGTAAATTATTTTTGCTAAGATCATAAATCGTTGAAAAGTAATACCTTGCTAAAGCATCTTTCTGGTAGTTTTCAAATTCGATAGATTGCGCTGTGTTATGATCTGATAAACAGAAATTGTGAGTCTTTCCTTTTGCCGTTGGGATGTTACTTATAATGTTGTCAATGCATTTATTTAATCTTGTTGGTTTCTGAATATGACACTTCAAACCGTAGTTTTGATAATAGTTCCAAAAATTGGATACTTATTTTATCTTTAATAAGTATATTAATATTGTAGTCACCGCCAATTATTATCTTACGTCTTTTATAACGAAGCTTATTTAGTGTTTCATAAAGTTTGTCAAAGAAGAGATTGATATTGGAATTCGGAGTTCTGTAAAGACACAAGATAATGAGCTTTAATTGAGCAATTTCGACCCCACAGATTTCAAAATGCTTTTCAATGCTCATTTTATTTATTTCATTCAATACAATACCCTGTAGATTATTACGTAACAAAATACAGGTACCACCCCTTTTTTGCGTATTCCGACAATAAATAGTTGACAAATAAAAATTATTTATCTTTAAAAATTGCTCCTCACCTTTTAATATAAAATGCTCACTCAAGCACACGGCAATAACATTGTGATTAGACTCATGTAATTCGTTAAGAGCTAAGGCTAGATCTTCCGTCTTATTTAGAAGCCCAGCAATGTTTTGGTGCAATATAAATAAATTATTACAATGTATTATACTCTTCCGAGAGACAACGAAAAAACTAATCATTATTGGTACTTTCAGGGGACTTATTTACAGGTTTGGTTTTTTTCACTGCTCGGAAGTAATAAGGTATTGTGCCTCTGCGAGGTTCCGATTGCGAACGGGTTAAAAGGGTTGTTGACTTGTAAGAAAAGTCTGCATAAATGTAGTTATTCAAATATTTAAAAATAGTTTTTAAGCCATTATTATTAAGCAAACCACTGCCCTTAGAGAACATTGTATTATCATATTTGAGATTAAAATTAGAATCGACTAAAATTGCACAATTATAAGCACATATATCGCGGTACAATAAATGATAAAAAAGTTCTACTCTTGAGTTGAACATAAGATTAGTTCTATTAAATGTATAAGTTGGTAAACATAAAACTATATTAGTATGTTGTATTTTAATTAAATTGTTACGGATGTCTAAAATTTATTTATGATTGTTATTAGTTGTCTCAAAGTCTTTACTGCCTATATAAATCAAGCAATAGTCTTGTTTTGTGAAACTCGCCAGTTTGTGGCCTAAATTATTACATAGCTGTTTAATTCCACAGTCTGTTAAAAGATAGTGGCAAAAATCATAAAAAGGGAAGGTGTTCTGTGCTGTAGATAGTATATTGTTAACGCGGTTACTACTAACTATACAAAGTTTACTTCGTTGTACAGATTCTGCCAGCATCGGTCTATTGGAGGAGCCAACGATGCCATCTGTGTGCAATTGCGCGTAATTCTCTACACAAGGTGATGGTGTGTTGATATCATAGCTGCTGTAATGCGCTTCCTCCTTGGAGTTTTTTATACTGGTAACGCCATCTGTTGTCATCTCTTTGGTATTATTAAGTCCCAATTAAATAATTCTATTGTATAAAACCGAAGATCTTTATCAGAACATCACCAAATTAGAACAGGACTACCTCGAAATACTACGAGGGGCTTCCAAACCGGCCAAAAATTAGAATATCATCAATGTAGCCGAAGTCAAACATTAATAAAGATAACTCCAAAACTAATGGTCAGATCTTGATCAAAAATTAAATGTTACCAAATGAAAAGGTACAGCTTTCAATTAAAAAATAATCATCAAAATCGGTTCACCTAGAAAAAAGATATGATTACCTCATATAACAGAAAGAATATAAACATATAGTCGAATTGAAACATCCTCCTTTTTTTGAAGTCGGTTAAATACGATGCATGCTTGTTTGGTAACTTAGTTGTAGAAAGAAATTCACATCCCGGTATACTTACTTAACTTAGTTAGGCACGTACGTACATTTTATTTATTAATTATTGTTTTTCTTGAATTACATACATAATTGTATAAAGGAGCAAAAAAATTGTACAATCGTCTTCAAAACAAATACCCACGTCTTGAAATTAACCTTGGGCGCCTTGGGACCTACAGTTCAAGTTTGTCCAAGCCTACTTAACTAAGGAAAAGAGTGTAATAATGTAAAGAGAGAAAAATATTTTAGTCTAAATAATAAAAATAAGAAATGGTTTTAAATCTTATATCATTATTACAGCGGGCCCTAAGTGTCTGCACTTATTAAAAATCGGAAAGTACGTACGACGACTACCATAAACTACTGTTAAAGTTAGGTTGTCGGCCTCGATGGCGCAGTGGTTAGTATAACCGACTGCCACGCCTGAAGTCGCGGGTTTGATGCCCGTTCAAGTCAAACATTTGCGTGTATGAACACGGATGTTCATATTCATATTCATATTCATATTATTTATTTGCAATCCACAATGTAATATAGGATGGTAGACAAGTATCCTTAAAGCTAGTGACAATCGTGGACCCTGTCGGGCACAGCAAATCAATTTTTTATACATAATTATTTATGTCAATTTTCTTGTTATCAATGTTATTATATTTAGTACAATACAACTATGAGATAAATTTTACATTCATGCAAAAAATACTTAAACTATAACATATTCATAAATTCTAATATAATATATACTATGTCACAAAATTTTAAAATTACAATATAAAATTAATTCAACATTAATATAATGATATTATTATGTAA
This sequence comes from Catocala nupta, assembly GCA_963675205.1. Taxonomy (NCBI): domain Eukaryota; kingdom Metazoa; phylum Arthropoda; class Insecta; order Lepidoptera; family Erebidae; genus Catocala; species Catocala nupta. The sequence continues at coordinate 124,679 of OY776102.1, forward strand.
CAAGATATAAGTCGTCTATTTGTTTATCATTTATGTATTCTTGTATTGTATAGTAGGCTTTTTTTATAAGAATATTTTTAAGGGTGTTTATAAATTTCGTGTCGCTTGTTTCATTTTTAAGGCTATCTGGCAGTTTATTATATATTTTGATGGACATTACGTACGGGCTATTTGAATGAAGTGTTATGCGGGAAGTGGGTAACATTAACATGTTTCTATATCTAACTGACCGGTTATTATGTTTGTCACTACGAGTCATATAAAAGGATTTGTATTTTTTTACGAATTTGCATATTTCCAGAATGTAGATAGAAGTTAAAGTGAGTATCTGATATTTTATAAAGAATGGTTTACAACTGTCCGTCTGTTCTATATTAGCAAGAATGCGAATTAATTTCTTTTGAGCAATGAACAATGTTGGTGCATCTGTACTATTTCCCCACATTATTATACCGTAACTGAACCATGCGTAAGCATAGGCATAGTAAGTGGTAAGAGCAGTTGAAAAGTCGGTCGTTTTTTTAACTTCACGGAGTGCATAACTGAATCTAGATATTTTTGATCTTATATTGCTGATGTGGGTCTTCCAAGAAATATGTGTGTCAATAGTGAGTCCTAGTAATGTGAAATCATTGACAACTTCAATTTTTGTATTATTTATTAATAAATTAATTGATAGAGGCAATTTTTGATAAGGATAGAATGTCATGAGTTTGGTTTTATTATAGTTAATTTCAAGGTTATGTGCGTTCATCCAATCAATTGTTTTATTTAATATTAAAGTTAACTGGTCGATTATATTTATATCGTCTTTGCATGAAGTTAGTATAGAGATATCATCCGCAAACAACACGCATTTATCCTCTATGATCTTTGGTAAGTCATTGATGTAGATAATGAAGAGTAGACATCCAATGACACTGCCCTGTGGAATTGATGCATTTATGACTTTTTTATCGGATCTTACGTGTTTTATTTGTTTAAGGTCGTAATCGAAGTGTTCCATTTCCACGTATTGCTCTCTATTTTTTAAATATGATGCGAACCATTTATGTGCTGTTCCACGGATTCCTATGCCATATAGTTTGTCCAGAAGGATATTAAATTGCACTTTGTCATATGCCTTGCTCATGTCAAGTAGTATACCTACCGCGTATTTTCTGTCGTTTATAATATTTATAGCTTCTTGGATATATTTATAAACTGCTAATGTCGTTGAACGTTGTTTGCGGAAACCGTTTTGCCCATCACTAAAAATATTATATTTTTCGCAAAAACTGTACACTCGGTCACACATGGCTCTTTCAAAAACTTTTGAGATTGTTGGGAGAAGTGCAATTGGTCGGTAGTTGTTTGGGTCTGTTTTGGAGTTTTTCTTAAACACTGGTCTTATTACAGCTTTTTTTAATAAATCGGGAAATTTACCATCGTTAAACGATTGGTTTATAAGCACGCAAAGAGGCATAGCAAGTTCATCTGCACATTGTCTAACCAACGAGGGTGGCAGCTCGTCGATACCGTGACTGTTTTTGTTTTTTAAATGTTTTATGTATTTGTGCGTTTCTTTAAAATCTAATGGCCTTAGGAAGAAGGAATTTTCTAGTGGGTGGGTAACCGGAAGACTACCCCCCGCACTACACGAATTATTTTCACCGATCGATGCAAAAAAGTCATTTAATGTGTTTACTACTAACTTAGGATCAGTAATAAAAGATTTGTTGGCATGTAACTTAATGTTGTATTTTTCTGTTAATCTTTTTTTATTTGTCCGTTCATTTATTATCTTCCACATTGCTTTAACTTTGTTTTGTGACAATTTAATTGTTTTAATATACTGTTGTTTCTTTGATACGGCAACCAACTGTTTCAATAATTTTTCATATGTTTTATAATATTTTGATATAATTGGATTATTAAACTTAATTAATATAATTTTTAATAGTCTTTTATTTTTGCATGACTCCTTTATTCCCTTCGTTAGCCAGTGTTTTTTGAACCGATTTTTTAATTTATTACTGTTTTGGGTATAGTATCGTTTAAGATCTTATTTAACGTGTCGTGAAAAGTATTATAATTTTTATTTAAATCATTATTGTCTACTATGATATCATTCCAGTTTACTAATTTTAATCTTGATTTGAAGGAATCTATGTTATTTTTATTGTAAATACGTTTTTCTGTGTACCAGATTGGTTGTTTACATTGTTGTGATGTTTTAAATGTTATTATTGTACCACAATGATCTGAAAAACCGTAATCTGTTACATCTGAATTTAAATCTTTAGGTAAGAAATTTGTAAATATGAGGTCTAAGCATGTTGATGTAGTTTGTGTTATGTGTGTGGGTATTCTTATATGTTGTGTGTATTTGTATTCAGACATGAGATCTAAAAATGTATTACTTTTTAAATTATTTTTTAAAATATCTATATTGAAGTCTCCACCGAGTATAATATTAAGCTTTGTGTATTTTTTGTTTATATACGTTAGAATTTTATTTAGTTGATAGTAAAAGGTGATTTCCTCACGCCTATTCCAATACATTGCTACTAATAATATGTTTTCATTTATAATTTCAGTCGCACATACTTCTAAAATATATTCGAGTGACATATCTGATAAATCATTCTTTTCTAAATAGTCCACATTTTCGTCTAATAATATACAGACACCGCCACCGCCGCGGTTTTGTCGACAGTAGGATGCGGCGATTTTATAACCACTGAAGTTGATCATGTCTAATTTTTCTTGTGAAAGCCATGTTTCAGTAAGACATATAGCCTGATAAGTTGGATTTTGTTCGATGAATGCTTCCATGATGTGGTGTTTATTATAAAGACTTTGTATGTTTTGAAACAAAATTTTGAATTGTTGATTTTTATTGTCAAAATGACCGTGTCGACTTGTTGCTGCGAAAAGTACGAGTGTTATGAGGTTCATTCTCGCTAGTGTTTTGTGTATTTATTTGTTCGTTCATAGATATGGATGTAAGTTGAGAGTTTTCAATAATATTGTATCTATGATCAAAAAGTTCGCCCTCAATATATAACTTGTTGTTTCTAATAACCGCCTGCTGTCCTTTATTTCGTGCTTTTACCATTTCTTCACGCAGAATTTTCCTCTCATCTCGTGCTTTTTGGTCTAGGAATGGGGAAACATGCAGCCCGGTATTTTGGAAGTATCGGCTATGCTCTTTAATGTGTTTCGCCATTTGTTGGCTTAAGAGTTCAATGACTAAAGGTCTATTTCGATTAATATATCGCCCAATTCTATATGTATCCTCTATATAGCCTTGTACGTCGATACCCATTACATCCCAAAAGAGAGCTCTTATTCTGCTGTGTAAATTTTGCTCGGGTTCTTTGTATATTTCTGTAAAGCCGTATATTACTATTTTCTTTTTTAAACTTGTGTCAGGTGAATAAATCTCTGCAGGAGGTGTGATAATTGTCAAATTTTTAATTTCATTTTGTAGTGCTTCAGTGTCCTTTTTTAATTTTTCTACTTTTATATTTATATTTTCTATATCAATCTTTTGTTTCTCATTTTGTAAAGACAATTTATTTATATCTATCCTCACATCTTCTCTTAATTTTTCTATAGCTTTATTTATTTCTTCCTGGATTGTACTTTTTATTTCTGCTATAATTGATATATTATTCTCTTTTAATTTCAAGGATATCATTTCACTTAAATTATTTAAGGTAACTTCTGTTTCTACGAATTTGTCTTTATAGAATGTGTCGCCAAATATGCTTGTGTCTTCTGATGATAATATAGTCTCATTGTTACTGCTTTGTTTCTTTCGTTGGGTAATATTAGGATCTATAGTTGTATTTATGCTGGTATCTATAATTTGTGGTCTAGCAAGCGTGTTCACATTGTTATTTTTAGGTTTTTTACATCTACATTCTTGGCATTCCCAGGCCAATTTACATTCACAACTCAGTCGGATGTATTGTTGTTCAGTAATATTTGCACACTCAAGATCGTAATATTTTCTACAAATTGAGCATTTTAGATACTGCCTATTTAGAATTCTTTGTTCACAACCTGCACAGAGCGTCATCTTTCGTTAGATTATTCGCACTATAATGTAAACAAAGCAATGCTGAATACCACAAGTTCTGTTGAAATGAAACGCAGTTCTGACACGAGCTAGTTTCTATTACTTGGTACTAGGTGGCGTGATTAACTTTCTATGCTTGAGATGAAGCGCTAGGCATACCTGCGGTTTGGAACGCACCCGTCAAATACGCGCCGAGTAGTAGGGAGATGTTATTGTTTTCAAATAAAAATAACGTTCACTTTTTAGTTCTTTACAGATTTTAACTGTTTAACACTTTTAGGTATAGTTTAAGATTATAAATGTCTTTGGTATGTTAAGTAACGTGATGTTAATCGTGGTATTGATAGCACTTAAGTTGTTTTGCACTGTTTTTTAAACACACACTGAGTCATTAGTAATTTTGTGTTTAAAGTATCACGACATTGTTATTTTAGTCTGTCAACGATATCACTTATGAATTGCACGGTTACTATAACTTTCCACTATATTTGCACAATTTACTTTGATTGTTTATATTTTATTGCTATAAATTATCACAGAGCCGATGTTGTCTGCCTGGCGTTTAAGTGTGTGTCATATTTTAAACTCGTTGTTTGTCTTGGTCTCGGTGTTTCTATATATAATATGTAAGTTATTGCGTGTTGCTTTATGAACCAATTAAAACGACGATGTGGTGATTGAATATTGACTAGTTTATTGTTACTTAATTAAGGCTTATATACTAAGTTATTATACATACGTAGTACGGACCTATATAGGAAAGGGAAATTATGATGTTTACTTTATTTGCATAATTAACAATATTAACTATTATGTATTACGGCACGTAGTATTTTGCTTTGCTAATAACTTCAAAATTTTCAAATTCAAATTCAAAATTCAAATTCAAATTCAAAATTCTTTATTGCTAACTATGTGTACATAAATAAAGTTCTTAACAGAAGATATCAGTTCTTAGAACATAGTGGCCCTGTTAGGGCATTGCAATTTCATCATACATGTATGCTTATAATTGTAACAGTTAAACATGCAATAAATTGATTTACATTCATTAATTAAAAAGAAAAAATTATAAATATTATATTTTAGATAGGTCATCGTTTTAATTACATTATATCATTTACATCATATTAATTATAAATTATTAAAGTCGTACCCAAATAAAAATACACCTGTCATGAGTTACCTGATTTAAAAATTATCATTATTCATTAATTCAATTATGTCACAGTATTGTAATCATTTAATATTAATTATCATAATCCTTTTAAAAAATATTTTACAGAATTATATTCACTTTAGTGATAGGTACTTTATTGAACAAAATTATTTTTCCTCAAGAAATTCTGCTATTGAGTAATATGCCTTTTTAATTAAGAAATTTTTCAGCATTCTTTTAAAAATAATAATTGAATTTATAATCTTAATGTCCATAGGTAGCTTGTTATAAATCTTTGTGCTCATACAGAAAATACTATTTTTGTACGCTCTAGTGTGGGACGCTTTATTTCTTAAGGTATTTTTAAGTCTCCTGCTTTTCAACGTATCATAGCTTGTAATGTTTGATTTAACTAAAATTGAGGCCAGGTAGATAAATAGAGCAGGGAGTGTTAAAATCTTGAGATTTACGAAATGTGGTTTACATGAATCCATTTGGCGTAACCCACATATAGACCTAATACACTTTTTTTGGGCTTTGAACGCAACTTCTTTATCAGTCGAGTTTCCCCAATATAGTAACCCATACGACAGAGTGGATCCCACATACGCATGGTAAGCAGTAAGAAGCGCGATCTGATTGGATACTTTTTTAAGCATGTATAGAGCGTAAGAAAATTGATTTAATTTGGTACATACACTATTTAGATGTGTTTTCCATGACATATTCGAATCCATATGGATTCCCAGAAATTTTGTATTTGCTACCTCAGCTACAGTTTCATTATTGTGTGCAATAGTTAAAGGAATAGACGTCGCGTTTTTATTTTTAAAGTTCATGTAATGCGTTTTTGTGAGATTAATTTTTAAATTATTCATTTGAAGCCAATTTATTAATTTAGATAAGGAGTCATTTATTTCTTGCTCATGATTTTTGTTTTTATTATTTGTGAAAAGAACCGTACTGTCATCTGCAAATAAAACCATAGGTTGCCGAATAGCATTAGGTAAATCGTTTATGTAAATGAGAAACAGTAGTGGTCCCAGTATTGACCCTTGAGGTACACCATATTTTATAAATCTAGGACTCGATGTATACTTAATCTCTGTCTTTGTAAATGGACATAACTGTGTTATTTCAGTGAACTGTATTCGGTTACATAGATATGATTTGATTATTTGTAGTGCTTTACCTCGAACTCCGTATATTTCCAGTTTTTGCAACAGAAGTTCATGATCAACATAATCAAACGCTTTTGTCATGTCCATGTATAGAGCTGTAACTTGGTTTTTTTTATCTAGTTCTGTAAGTATTTTTTCTAAAAACTGATGAATTGCTGAATTTACCGATTTCCCTTTTCTGAATCCTACTTGATTATCTATTATTATTTCATTTTTCTCGAAATATTCAGTAAGTTTATTATTTAGTACTTTTTCAAATATTTTGGCGAATATTGGAATGAGAGCAATCGGCCTGTAACATCGTACATCTTCTGGGTTTCCTTTTTTAAATAGTGGTGTAACCACCGTAGTTTTTAAGTATGTTGGGAAAATTCCTTCCTCAAGACACTGATTTATAATATGAGTTATGATTGGGGCAATTACGTACACTACGCGCTTTATTATTTGCGTTGAAATTCCATCATAGCCCGTACTTTTGGTGTTTTTTAATGCCATGATTATTTTTACAACATCGTTTAGGGTAACTGGGGTTAAGAAACAGGAGTTTGGTTTATTATAAGTTAGAATCTTTGCGTAATTGATTTTATTGTTTGTCAGTTTCGAGATGTCATCAATAAAAAAATTGTTAAATGTTTGTGCTATAGTATCAGGGGCCGTTATAACTTGGTTATTATATCTTAATCTATCAATTTTTTCAGGGGGATTATTGTTTTTATTTTTATTTATTATTTGCCATATTGCTTTGGGTTTGTTTGTGGCTGTTTGTATATAATAATTATTTTGCGACTTTTGAGTAAGTTTTACAATTCTTTTGAACTTTTTTGCATAATTATTAAAGTTACCCTTATCTGATTTTTTACCTGAGAGTCGATATATTTTAAGAAGCATTCTTTTACGAAGAGAACATATTTTTAATCCTTTACTAAGCCATTTGGTTTTACGAATAATTGGAACTTTAACTTTGATGTTTGGAAAGCAGAGGTCATAAAAAAGTTTAAATACCTTATGGAATTCTTCAAAAGAAGCATTTGCGTCACTTTTCTCATAGCATTCAGTAAAATTTAGGGCTTTTAGACATTCAATAAATTTCTCAAAATTTTCGGTGCTGAAGTCTCTTCTGAATTTATACCAATGGGTTATTGAGTACGTTTTCCTAACTGGACATGAGAGAATTTGTGCTGTATGATCAGACAGAGCTAGTTCAATAACGCTTTGTTGACAGCCTCTAATATTGTGTGCAATGTTATCAATGCACGTTTTACTTTGCAAGCGGGTTGGCTCATTTATTGCAAGTTTTAAGTTAAAGCTCTGTAACAAGTTTTCAAACTCTCTTGAAACAGGAGTGTCTTTCAGTCGATCAATATTATAATCGCCACAAATAACAAGTTTCTTAAATTTACTACATAGTTTTGTTAGCAAAGCCGCTAAACGGTCGAAAAACAATTGTATACAATCTTTTTTTGTCTTTGGAGGTCTATATATACATACAACAATCAATCCATGCTCTAACAATTCAATAGCCGAACACTCTAAAAGGTTGGGTATGCTTACAAGTTTTGCTTCCTGTATAGTCTTAAATTTATGATTATTTCGAACTAGGATACATGACCCACCATTTCTATTTGTCCTTGTGTAGTTTGCCGCTATAGTATAATTTGGAATGTGGAGATGTTTTAAATCGTCTGTTATCATATTATGCTCGGTAACACATAGCACATCAATCTGGTTATTTATAATATTATTTAGATTTACAGTAAATTCATCAGCTTTGCGTAATAAACCATTGATATTCTGGTGAAGTATATGGATTCTATTATACACGAAAAAAGTTATTATTAGACTTATTATTTACTAAGTTTTCCAATATACCATCAGCGTCTGTTACTTGTTTTTCTGTATCACTTATATTTAATGAACTTATATCTAGGATAAGGTCTAGTAAATCACTTAAAATAATATTCAGGCCTTTGTTATTTAAACTTCCATTTCTTAAGGTATATGTTTCGTAAGTGTATGGGAGATTTAAGTTGGAATCCAGTATATACGCATATTTATATGTCTTAATATCCATGCATAATAAATTATTAAAGGTATCGATTCTGCTGTTGATCATAACATTTTTATTTACCATATACTTAAAAGTCGGCAGACATACTAAAAAGTTTGTGTGGGTTAGGGGATGTAATTTTTCGCGAATGAAAGCAACTAATTCTATATAATTATGCGTCCTTCTGAAATCCTCTTCCCCTACATAAATGACACAGTAGTCTGAGCCCGTGAAATCTTGCACTTTTTTATCAATATTATCAAGCAGTATTTTCAATCCACAGTTTGGCATGCGATAGTGACATATATTAAATTTACATAAATTAGTTTTTTGACAAATTGTGTATAGTCTATTCGATGTTTCACTACTTATAATACATAAATTATTCTTTACCAATGACGACAATTGGTTACATTTATCAATATTTTGTGACGTATATTGCGACGCTTCAGTTCTAGAATATTCAGCAGTAGCAGACGTGCAACCAGGAACCTCGAATATCTGAGAGTTATTTGACGACTTGTTTGAAGGAATAATTTTATTTCTCTTTGGTGTTTGTATTTTCTTCTTTAAGGGACTACTGGTAACTTTTTTATACATCTCATTTTTCTTTACTAAGTCAGCATTAGCTTGTTTTAAAGAGCTATTTTCCACAGAGAGAATCTCAATTTCTTGATGCGCGCTCCTTAACTGAGACTTCAGATCCTCAATCTCAGTTTTAAGAATATCTATTTGTTTTTCTTCCTCGTCTTCTGACATTACCGGCATACTATTTGTTGTATCATTGAATGTTTGAGAAATAATTTCACTGTTGTCATTAGTAGGTTCTGATATAGTGCGCGCGCGACGGAATGTGATATTCTCGAGGAAGTTCATGATTATTTTTATATTACTTTAAATAATCACAAAAAGTTGACTGAATATTTTTATTTTCTACCAAAAAACAATTTTTTTTTTATTCTGGTATCATAAGTTTTTTTGTGGCAACACTTTTCAATTTTTTATAATGTCAACACAGGCCAGTATGTTATTTTTATTTCCGCTACTTGACAATAGATGGCGCTGTTCGGTATCAATTATTTGTTATTTGTAGTAGCAACCCTAATGTTAATGTCGATTTTATACGTCAATGTCAATATTTGTTTCGCTACTCACTACTAGGGGCGCCACTTATGGTACAAAGTTCACTTTTTAAAACAAAACATTAAACTTAACCGTTTTATATACAGTTATTAGTAATTAATTCACCACTTATTATGTTTTTAAGTGTTCTATTGATGAGAGTACATTTAAATAGTTCCAATACACTGGCTTTATCCGTGATTAGCATTAGCACTGTTTTGCACTGTTTTGAAGCACAATAATGTTTAATAGTCCAAATATCAAATACAAAGTTTTTATTGCATGTCTTGGTCTATAGAAGTCACCAACAATTTCACTTATGCAGTTCGATACGTCTATTAAGATTTGCTACAATACACATCACTTGTAGTATGGTTTACTATTTATTTCGAGTTTTAAATACGCGGGCGATGTTTACTTAATGCTGTGTTGCCAACTTTTTGAACTAAGATTAAAACAAACATGAATCTTATGAAAACATAAAACTATATAAAAAGGCAAATGAGACCACGAGAATATAAACCTTATACACTAACATGTAAACACTATGCTAACACGTAAATACTTATGTACTGTCTTATCAGTTCGCTATTCACTAAGTTCACTATAATTCACTCTTTATTTACTTGTCCCGCACAATAAATAACTCGAAAACTATAGCTAACGCTTCACTTATACTGAAACTTTGATTACCAACTTTATGAAGATATGACAAATGGCAGAATTGTCTATCTGTGTATTCTCTCTCTGTTTTCGCATCTCGTATTTATACGATTGTTGGCCAAACTATGAATAAACAATAGCAAGACTGGTAATACTTACACTGCTCATTAACATCCGCAAGACATCCGCATTGTACATCCAATTGTTCTGTCTTTATGTAATGTGTATCATCATTTACGCCATCTTTGTAGTCGGCATCATCATAATGGTCATCATCAACATTGTCCACTAGAAGGTCAATATTTTTCTCATCTGGTATCCACAACTCAGTGTGTGCACAAAATGTATTTTTTTCTGTCTTATCTGCAGCAGGTTCTATTGTTTCTGATCTTTCCACCTTAACAAGCATTTCTAAATCCACTAGTTTAGCTTCAAGGCGAGTCTTACTCTGCAGCACTCTTTGTTTGAACTGTAGAGCACTTCTCAGCTGCGTGATGCACACCTCACATATCTGATCCTTGGACTGGTCATACTGTGTCCACTGTAATCATTATTACAAACAGTCAAATTAAAGCACTCTTTGAGCATGTGGCCATATATTTCACTTTGTCCCATCCACACATACTCAGACCACAGGCTCTTTAGGCATGGCAGTTCTAAGCAGCAGCAACAGAGTGCGTACATGTCTGTTAACAATTGATGCTGGTTTTCACTTACAGATTCAGACGTAGTTTGTTATTGAATCCTCTTCATAACATTGATGTACTTACAAGGCACTAGTGTTGGGTAATGAAAACTTTTAGTTATATGAAATACCCGCTGGGAATATACTACCATTACAAAGTTAACTCTTATTTTTCTTTAACGTATATAATTTTTTTAATAAATAATAACGTTCAAGCTTAGTTTGTGAATATACGATTCGTTTTTTTCACGTTTAACAAGTTATATATATCACGTTTGCATGTACTATACTATACTATGATATACTATGGCTTTCGCCATAGATATTCCCCCCTTGAAGAAAAAAAAACTAAATTACACATAGTAATAATTAGATTAGAAAAAAATAATAATACAGATTAATTTTATGCCTACGTTTCTAAACAACGTTTGCGTCTCTAATTATTTATTTATAATACTATGACTATGGTTGCGATTGTACATATGACAACCCCTGCTATCGTCATGAATATTATCCAGCTCCGGATCCCTTGTACTTCCTCGACCACTTGGGAGTGCAGGTTTAATAAATCTTCTGGTTTTACTGCATTGTTCTGCACCATGTTGATTTGTTCCTTCTCGTGGCTCGAGTTTGATCCCATGCTATGTGTTGTTTCGACGCTGTGCTAAGTGAATGCATAAAGTAGTGTTATTCTAGCTTATATATTATAATTGGAATCTAACCGTCGGGCGGGAGATTCTACCAGAACGTGTTCTTGTTTCTGTTTTCTTATCTGCTTGTGAAGTTTTCGTTATCTGGTCGTCTATTGTCCGTTTGCTTATCTTGCTATCGTTTAACATGAATGCAGGTTTAACTCTATCGATAGCTACACTTTTTTGTCGTCCGTTTATCAAGATCGTGAAGATCTTATCATTTCGACTGATGACAAGATAAGGACCATCGTACGGCGGTGTAAGACTTGGCCGTAATCGGTCACAACGTAAGAAAACGTGCTTACATTCCGATAACTGTGGGTGCACGAATATCTTGTCGTTCTTACTTTGTCTTTGTGGAACAGAAATCATGTGTTCTAAGTTGTCCTTAATTTCTCTGATAAAATCTGCGTATGTTGAGTTATTATGTGTCTCGAAAAATGCTCCAGGCAATCTAATTGTTGAACCGTATACTAATTCAGCTGCCGAGTATCCTGTGTCTTGCCGTAAACTCGTACGTATGCCAAGTAAAACGGTAGCTAACTCTTTTGTCCAATTGATTGTGTTGCCTCTTGCTATCAATGCCGTTTTCAATGTTCTGTGCAGTCGTTCTACTTTAGAGTTTGACTGTGGATGATATGGGGAGGTTCGAATTTTATGAATTCCCATTAAGTTTGCTAAATTTTTGAATATTTCAGATTCAAATTGGCGTCCCTGGTCTGTGGTAATGTATTCAGGGCATCCGAATCAGGCTATCCAGCCTTCATATACCGTTCTGGCTACGGTTTCTGCAGTTATATCAGCTATGGGAAATGCCTCTGGCCATGAAGTACAACGATCTATCATTGTAATTATGTATCGTTTGTTTTTAGAAGTGGGTAGCGGCCCAACTAAATCAATATGAAGATGGGAAAATCTTCCTGTTGGCATGAATTTTCCGAATTGTGATTTTGTATGACGATGTATTTTTGCTCGTTGACATTGTAAACATGTCTCAGTCATCTTATTTACGTCTTTATTCATATTTTTCCATATATAGTTAGTTGAAATCAGTTTTCTCGTAGTATTCTTACCAGGATGGCTAATGTTATGAAAACTTTCGAAGATAGTTTTCCTGAATTTGAGGGGCATAAACGGGCGTTGTTTTCCTGTTGATATATCGCAATAAATCTTAATATTTTTATCTGAAAAATGTATTAATTCTATTTTTAACGATTTATTGGCTTTTAATCGTTTTAATTCGCTGTCATTCTTTTGATATTTTACTACCTCGTACCAATCGATTGCAGAGGGTAAGGATATCGTTTCGATAACTCGAGATAAAGCATCGGCTACCAAATTCTTGTGGCCGCTGATGTGCTGGATATCCGTACTGAATTGTGATATATAATCCAGATATCTGATTCGTCTAGGGGTATCATCCAATGACGGCTTCTTATCGAAAGCATGCATTAGTGGTTTGTGATCCGTGTAGACCGTAAATTCTCGTCCTTCGATGAGTCTTCTGAAATGTTTTATAGCCATATAAATTCCTAGTAGCTCTCTATCGTAAGTAGAGTATTTTGTTTGGGCTTCACTTAGTGATTTGGAGAAAAAAGCTATCGGCTCCCATTTTTTGTTTCTTCGCTGCTGTAGTACAGCGCCTACGCATTTGAGACTAGCATCCGTCATTAAAGCTATTTGCGCGTTGCTGTCCGGACATACTAATGTAGTTAATTGTCGAATGTCCTGCTTGCAACATTCAAACGCGTGGTTTGCTTCGGTATTCCACTGTATAACTGTCTTATCATTTTTCTTACAATTAATTAAATATTTATTTAATGGTGCTTGATGTTTTGCTGCATGTGGAATACTGCTTCGGTAGAAGTTAATCATACCCAAAAAACGTCGTAATTCATTTATCGTTTGTGGTTTAGGGTAATTGTTTATGGCTTGCATTTTTTCCATAGTAGGATTCAACCCTTGGCTCGTTATATGATAACCGAGGAAATCAATTTCCGACTTGGCAAATTCGCATTTGTTTGTATTTATTGTTATGCCGTGATCATGCAAGCGCTTAAACACCTCTTCTAAGTGTTCATAATGTTCCTTAATATTATTTTTCTTATCAGCGATAAATATGTCGTCTACATACACGAATACGTAGTCCAAGTCTCTGAATATGGAGTCCATAAATTTTTGGAAGGACTGTGCTGCGTTTCGTAACCCGAATGGCATTCTGATGAATTCAAAAAGTCCAAAAGGGGTTATAATCGCTGTTTTCTCTGGTTCAGCTACGGGCAGAACGTGAAAAGCTTTCTTTATGTCTATTTTGCTGAAAATTTCTTTTCCGCTTGCCACGTACGTAAAATCAAGTAGCCTTGGAAGTGGGTACCTGTCTGGTACTGTTATTTTATTTGGTGCGCGGTAATCTCCACATGCTCTCCATTCGCCATTCTTCTTCTTGACTAAATGAAGTGGCGATGCCCATTGACTGCTTGACGGTCGGCAAATTCCCATATCCATCATGTCTTGGAATTCCTGTTTTGCAATTCTGTATTTATCAGGAGGTAATGGACGCGCTCGAGTAAATACTGGGCAACCTTTTGTTATTATTTGATGCTGTACTTGGTAGGTAGGTTCATCGATCTAGGCTTTGTAATGTCTTCATATTTCTCTAACAATCGCTTTATTGGTTCCTGTAGAGAAGCGTTTAACGATCGGACTGATGCAATGTTTGCTCTCACTATTTTGGCAGGCGTTTTCAAACCTGTCTTTTTATCGATCAGTTTTTTCCCGTGTATATCTACTAATAATTGATAATGATCCAGAAAATCAGCTCCCAGAATTGGCATCTTGACGTCGGCAATGGTAAATGTCCATTTAAAGCTTCGGCGAAGTCCTAGGTTAAGCATTAAAGTGCGTTCCCCGTATGTATTTATAGGGCTGCCGTTGGCGGCGAATAATTTGTATTCGCATGCTTTGCTCTCGTTATTTGTGCGATTTATAACCGAAATGTTAGCACCCGTGTCGACTAAAAATCTATAACCACTGTTTGAGTCAGTTATAGTTAGACGGTTTGCTGGGTGAATAACACAGAGACCCGTCGTTTTCTGTGCTACTTCTAGTTTTCCGACGGCCTGATATTTTTGTTCATATTCCACGAACATGGCTTCTTGCATTTATACGAATCTTGCTTGAAACGATTATGATAATAACAAATTCCATTATGCGAGCTTCTGTGGCGCGACCTTGACCGTGAGTGTGACGTATGGCGTGAATGGAATTTGCTGCGTTGCATAGGTTGATTCTCGCGTGCGCTACGTAATGCATTTATTTCTATTCGCATAGCTGCAAGTTGTGACGATATGTTTGTTATTAAATTAATGTCAACCGATGTCTCTTGAGTGGTATTGTTGTTGTAGGTCAAGTTTTCATATATTTTATCGGCTAACTCGCTCAAGTTGTCTAATGATAAATTGTTTGTAACCGATATAATCGCTGTTAGCGAAGCGGGAAGTTGTCTTAGCCACAGAAGACGAATAGTGTCGTCGTTTATATTTCCACATCCCGCTTCCTTCATTTTTCTCAAGAGCTGGGAAGGCTTTTGGTCTCCGAGGTCCATTTCTGATAGTAGTCTGTGAAAACGTCGGTGTTCGCTCTCTTCGTAGCAGTTTATTAGACGTTCCTTGATGGTGGAGTACTTATTATCGCTGGGAGGATTAGTCAAAATGTCACTAACCTGATGGACTACCTCTTTTGGTAATTTAGATATTACCATATTGTATTTGTAGTCTTCGCCCTGTTTTTGTGGTGCCAAGATGGCTTCAAACTGAGCGAACCATAATCGTGGTGAGTCTGTCCAAAATTGCGGTAGTTTTTCCGTGACCGTGATTGCAGCAACAGTTTCGCAGCCTGAGTCGCCTTTTGAAGGAGTTATTGGTGGAGCCATTTTTCTTCTGACGTTATGAGGATGTGATAATATCGTAATACTATTGTTCTCTAGATTCACCGCTGAAAACCAAAATGGGTTCCGGTCGTCCCGGTATTATATCAGCACTAGAGACCAATAGATCACGTCGGGGTCACCAATTATTGCGTGTTGCTTTATGAACCAATTAAAACGACGATGTGGTGATTGAATATTGACTAGTTTATTGTTACTTAATTAAGGCTTATATACTAAGTTATTATACATACGTAGTACGGACCTATATAGGAAAGGGAAATTATGATGTTTACTTTATTTGCATAATTAACAATATTAACTATTATGTATTACGGCACGTAGTATTTTGCTTTGCTAATAACAAGTTATATATATCACGTTTGCATGTACTATACTATACTATGATATACTATGGCTTTCGCCATATAAGTATTTACAAAAAACAATTATATATGTATGTTTATCCATTGTCTAGTACCCATAGTACAAGCTCTGCTTAGTTTGGGCTAGATGGTGTTGTGTGTATGTGGTAGAATTTTATTAACTTTCAAATCTGTCTTATTACTTAAGTGTTTCGTAAGTGGTAATCGGTGTACCTAATAGTTGCAGCTCCTTAAAGAATCGATTTGTAAACTAAACAACAAACAATGTCAAAGTCAAAGTCAAAGTCAAAAATAATTTATTCACTTAGGTCACAAAGTAACACTTATGAACGTCAAATGGGTTAGTGAGTTTATTTTATTTACTGAATTTACATTTATGTTAGTTGCAAGGTTCAGGCAAAAGGTTGAGCCTATGAGAAGATACCTGCAAGAAACTCAAGGCCACTCTTTTAAATCGCCATCAACTTATAATTTCAGTATTTTACAACTCATTTATGTACCAGGTGTTGCAGTCATTATGCCATATGTCACTGTCCATATAAAACTAAATTCTAAAATAAAGAAAAGTTGGTAATATTATGTAAAAAGCATTTGAGATTTGAAATCATATTTATCAGTACGTAGCCATTTGTAATAGACAATAGTATGGCATGAGGACGCATACACTTACACTTTGTGACATGAAAAGGTAGTTCGTGACTAAATGTAGTTAAAACAAAATTTACGTTATTACTTACAAAGTTTGTTTAAAAGAAAAGAAAGATACTTTAACACCACCAAATAAACACGAAGTACCTTCACATAACTAAATTGACTTATATAATACATACATTGTTTGAATCCTGTATGAAACAAGCAACTAGTTCCATGAGTTTTTATCATTTAAGTAATCATTGATTGAATAATAGCCCTTCCGGATAAGCTGACTTTTAACAGCACTTTTAAATTTTAGTAAAGGTAAATTTATAATATCAATCGGTAGTTTATTAAAAAAGCGTATACTGAGTCCCGCAAATGAATTGTGAACTTTATGTAAACGATGATACGGACCTACCAACTTATGCTTATTTCTAGTGTTTAAGTTGTGAATATCACTATTCTTATTATATAAGTGAATATTATGTTTTATAAACATAATATTCGTAAATATATATTGCGACGCAACAGTAAGTATACCAATTTCTTTAAAACGCTCTTTCAGGGAAACTCGTGGGCCTAAATTATAAATGCTACGTACTGCACGCTTTTGAAGAATGAAAATTGTTTCAATATCAGCTGCCTTACCCCACAATAGTATGCCATAGGACATAACGCTGTGAAAATAACTAAAATATACTAGTCTTGCAGTATCTATATCAGTAAGCTGTCTTACTTTCCTAACCGCGAATGCTGCTGAACTAAGTCTCTAATATTGTAACTTGGCTATTCAAGAGAGTTGCCCGTTTCTCTCGTTGGTTCTACGCCCTAGTTTAGCTGAACATGGCAACAGATAAATGTAAATGTAAATTCACATTAATAAGTATACCTTTATTACCTTTAACGTGCATAAATGTAACTTTCCGACTACATATGAAAAAACATATATTCTGTGAATTAGAGATACTATGAAAAATAACTGTTCCTCCCGCGCCCGTCAAACCCAAAACAATGGCTTGTAACATATATTGAAAAGAACTCCCTCTTCTCCGACATGCAATTTGGTTTTAGACCTAAGTTATCAACAGCAGACGCAGTACATCATTTAACCAGCTATATCTCAGAGGCACTTGGGAAGAGTAAGCAGGAAATTGGCATTTTCCTTGATCTGGCGAAGGCATTTGATTCCGTGTCTGTTCCAATGGTTCTAAAAAAATTGGAGGCATTAGGAATTAGGGGCACACAGTTACAGCTTCTCACAGACTATCTACAAGATTACAAGATAGGTACCAATGTATCAAGATAGATAATGTCGTCAGTGCCGATTTGAAATTACCCCAATTCGGTATTCCTCAAGGAAGCGTCCTCGGAGGTACCCTCTTTCTGGTGTACATTAACGATCTCTGTAATCTAAGTCTACATCATGGAAAAATTGTTTCATACGCAGACGATACTGCGCTCCTTTTTTCCGCTGACACCATTGCGGAAGTCTATGAATATGCACAGTGCGGTTTTAATATAGTAAACAAATGGCTTTAATATATTGTCTTCTGTTTACGCGAATGTTATTCATTGAAATTAAACTACTATATACGGATTTTATCGCGTTGTTTATTTAACACTCTATTACATAATTTAGAAACTGTTACACTACTATACTATATATACTATTAAACTTTACTAATTTTAAGCTAATTAAATTACTAAAACTATTAAAACTATTTGTATTTAATGAGTAATGTAATAGAGTGTTAAATAAACAACGCGATAAAATCCGTATACAGTAGTTTAATTTCAATAAATGGCTTCAATATAATATGCTAACCTTGAATACTGAAAAAGCAAAATTTATTAAATTTTGTATGCGTAGACACAAACCTTTTTTTTTTTTATTTTTTACTTGGTGGAATGCAATGACGCATATCCCTCCGCGGGGGCGGGCGGAGGGATTATGTCGGATTCGCCGGAGTAAACGAACGAAAATGGAAAATCAATAATGTACCTCCCGGAATACCGACTAAACCTACCACGGTGTTCCTCGACAAAACCACTATCGACGGGGCCGCGCGAATCGCTTTCGCATGCGGTCGCGACCCCGCCGAGGTTACAGCCCGCCGTATGAAACGGCAGGCCACTACGCGAAGAGACCTACCCAAAGGACTCACTTCTATAAATACCCTACTGTCTCCCCCCTAGAGGGGAGACAGACTCGAAACAGAGGCGCGCGTGGGAGCACGCATGCCGCCTCTCGGACCTGGAGCTGAACGGATGGCGGGCAGGCCCACAAAGCCTACCACCCCCAGGTCAAACCTCAGGGTGACTGGAGGTCATCTCGCGCCCTCCGGCGCCCGGCTCTGCGGTTGGGGAGAGGGTTTAAACGCTCCCTCTCCCGCTCCGCCGCCTCCTTGGTGGAAATCACTTCCTCGCAGAAGGAGGCGACGGCGTTCCACGACCTCTCACTCCGGACCATAGACTGAACTACAGCCGGGAGCGAGAGGGCAACCGATCCGACTGCCGCGATCAACTCACGGCGCTGCGATGCCCAGGCGGGGCAAACCACCAAAGTGTGCAGCGCCGTGTCTTCTACAACGTCACGACAGTCGCCACAGTGGTGACAACCGGGCGTCTCTTGCCGGCGTATACGACACAGGAACCGGCCAAAACAAACGTGGCCAGTCAGTACCTGTGTCAGCCGGAAGGTGAGGGCGCCATGCCGCCTCTCTAGCCACTCCTCAAACCCGGGACTTACCGCCACGATCGTGGCGTGCCCGGCACTGGGGTGCACAAGTCGCTCCTTCCAATTTGCCACTAGGACCTGGCGGAGCTCGGACCTTGCCGCCTTGACAGCGGAAAGATCCGGTCCCTCGCCCCGAGCTAGCGCCTCCTGGCGCCAACGATAGAGCGACGCCAGGAGCGCCGCTTCCAGGTCCCATGGCATCGATCCGGCGAGGAGGCTCGTAGCCTCGAACGAGATCGTGCGGTATCCTCTAATCAACCTGACGGCCATGGCGCGCTGTGGCGCACGAAGCGCCGAAATGTTTCGGGCCGTCAGGCTGTCCGCCCAAACTGGGGCCCCATACAGGGCCATGGACCGCACGACCCCCTCGTAGAGCCTCCGGCAGGAGGTGTTTGGCCCCCCAAGGTTGGGCAGCAGGCGCGAGAGCGCGCCTGCAGCGCCCCGAAGAATGGGGACCAAACGACGAAAATGGGCTATAAAGTCCCATCGGCTGTCGAGCAAGAGACCTAAATACTTTAAGGTTGACTCGACGCCGATGCGGACCCCTCCTACCATAATATGGGCCCCTGGAGGTGGCCGTTTCCGAGGGCCGTGGAAACAAACGGCCTCGGACTTGGACAGGGCCACCTCGAGGCCCAACCGCCGGATACGACCAACGACTTGTGCGACCCCAGCGGTCGCCAGTATGACCGCCGCCCGGTGCGACTTACCCCTCGCCGTGACAAGCGTGTCGTCGGCGTAACAAATGACGCCGACGTTACGGAGGAGCGCACCTCGCAGCACCCAGTCGTAACCGATGTTCCACAGGAGCGGACCCAGGACCGATCCCTGTGGAACACCGCACGACATCTCTCGCCGACTCCAACCGTCGTGACCCGGGTATGCGTAGACACCAACCTAATTTAAGTCACATTAATCTATTTGCACATTACTGTAATAACATTACTGCTTGCACATGTCCTGTTATCTCTAACACTACTAATATTAAATATTTAGGTGTTATATTAGACGACACACTATCCTTTAAAGAACATATAACTGCTTTAACTAACAGAATACGCAAATTTTTATTTATTATCAAAAAATTACGCCTTATTGCTGATCACAAACTCATCATACATACATATCTATAAGGCATTGTGTCAGTCTTTAATACTTTATATGCAATATTGCATTACTTCATGGGGCGGTAGCGCAAAATCCTTCATGTTAAATATTGAACGAGCACAAAGAGTGCTTTTAAAAGTAGCAACCCGACGAACCTACCGCTTTTCCACACATCTTTTGTATGAAAATTGTAATGTATTAACTGTCCGACAGCTTTTTATAATGTACACCGTACTTAAACAGCACGCAACGCTTACGTATAACATCAACCTTACTAACACTAAAAGACGAAAATATTGAAATTAAACTACTATATACGGATTTTATCGCGTTGTTTATTTATCACTGTATTACAAAATTTTGAAAATATTACTCTACTACTACTATTGATTTTATTTGACTAATTTATAAGCTAATAAAATTATTTAAACTATTAAATCTATTTATTTTTGGTTTACACTTTCCCCGACGTTTCGGGTGCTTTTCAGCAGCCATGGTCACGGGGAGACTAAGATGGTAGTTGTCTCAATGTTCCAGTGTAGTTATTTCAAAGTACCTGAACATAATTTAATTATTGGTGTTTCTATTTACGCAGAATGAGCTCAAAGTATCATGAAGTCTAGCTGTGGTTTGTTTCTTCTTGGGTTTGACTATTTGAAGTACTGGATCCCAAGCTGGTGGTACATTCCAACCATCTTCTCTATTGAAATTGGGATGTTTTTTAATTTCAATAGCCTCGCGAAGCATCCTTGGCAGGAATCGGTGTTCTTTAGCGAGAATCTGTGGTTTGTCAAATCTCAGGTAGTGGTTGGTCCCCTGTTGTACGTGTTCACACACAGCAGACTTCAACGAGCGTTTGTGTTTTACGTCAGCTATGTGTTCTTTTATGCGGGTGCCTATGCTTCTCTTGGTTTGACCAATGTATGAGAGTCCGCAGTCACAATCTATTTTATAGACCCCTGCATCTTGTAAAGGTAATTGGCACTTGACGGATGGTAAAAATTGACTTATCTTCGTTGGCGGCTTGAAGTATGTGTTGATTGAAGCTCGCTTCAAGATGTAGCCAATCTTGTCAGTGACACCCCTTACATAAGGCAGTATAGCAGGCTGGCGCTCGACTGTGGCTGGCTTTTCTCGGGATCTGTGACAGCGGCGCGGCTGTTGGAGCTTGTTGTCTTGCAGTACTTGCTTGACATGTTGAAGCTCGGCGTCCAGGTGTTTCTTGTCACAGATCCCGTGGGCTCTCTGAAACAAAGACATTCCCACGGTAGCTAACTGTTTAGGATGGTGGTGAGATTCACCGTTCAAGTACCTATTTGTATGGGTCTTTTTCCTATACACGGTGTGGCTCAAAGTATGATCAGGATTCCTGATGACAAGTACGTCTAAGAATGCTAATGAATTATTTGCCTCTAATTCCATAGTAAATTGGATGTTGTTATTAATGGAATTAAGATGTTCAATGAATAACATTCGCGTAAACAGAAGACAAGACGAAAATATATTGTCTGTACCACACTTTCTGAATCAAAGTTTGTTTTTACAAATAGATTTTTCGCATTCTTAGGGCCTTTTCTGTATAACAAGATAAATAAACAAACAGCTATACATGAGCTAAGTTATATAAGATCTAAGCGGAAAGTCTGTCAGTACTTACAAACTTTAAATTATGAGGATACTGAAGATTTGTTGATTGTTGTTAAATAAGTAATAACAAGTTCCATGATAATAATTATAATCTCGGCCTATTTTTGCATATATTTATATAATAAGTATGGTTAATTGTATATAATTTAGTTCCTAGTGGTATATTGTAAGTGCCCTTAACGCCTGTGACACAGGTTTACCCTAGTACAGGCACCCATATTATATTACCTATATTAAATACTTTATGGACTGTATTCATGTTTTACCATTCTAATCAATGCATAAATAAAAATTAAAATAAAATTTGTTTAACAAAACCCTAAATATTTCTAAATACATACCTTGTCTCACGACCACCCTGAACCCTCAGGCAGAATGACGTGTGTGACACCCACCTTTTACCAGCTATAGTTTTAGATCGCACGAAATAGGAAGCTAGTTGTTGCCACCTCTCGGATACAGTTCTGGACTAACTACGTGATCCTTCTGAGAATTTCTTGACTATTAAGAAATTCTTATTATAAATACTCGACTTCTTGGTATATCAACATGAAATGATAAAATGATCATAATTTAAGATATCTTTAAAAATACAACTTTGAAAACCGCATTCAGTTCCATGCACTAGTTTTTGCGTGATGCGTGTATAAACATACAGGTAGACAGAAATTCTAAAAAAATATTTCTTTTGATTTCTATAGTCCTAGTAAAGACCCTTGAAGTATTTTTCTAAAGGTCTAATATGTACAGACATCAATCAGTTAGAATTTCATAGGTATAAAAATAAAACCAATAACTCCTTAAACTAAATTAAATTTATTTTAATAATATGAATTTATAGGTAGGTACATCAAAAATATATACATTAATTAATTTAACTGTTGATCAAAAATGTGCGTCGTTGAAATGAAATACCTATTTGTCGTACCTATTTGTACGTTGTCGATCATTCAACAAACTTTTGATCAAACAGTTAATAATTTGATCAACAAATGTTGTTTTAGCAATTTGTATATATGTTCAAATTAGTAAAACAACATGATACAATATGTTTATAACAAATACATTGCCGTGACTTTTGTACCAAATTATAAGCAGTCTTACGTCCTCTATAAAGACGGAATATATTTGGTAATAATAATAATTATAACTTTTTAATAGTTGTATAAGGTATAACAAATGTTGGTCCGCTCTTTCAACCAGTGTCTTGAACTAGAAATAAAACGTTCAATAATAAATAGTTATTTCATTTCTAGTTGGAGATCAATACACGTTACAATAACTGTGGTCATTAGCTGAGGTATCTTCTCTATGCTGCGCTGTTAAATTCAATTGCCAAAGCAATTTTTACCAAAGTAGCATATCAATTAAGTGAAACATTAGTATTTTGTGTTTTATGCATTACAAATATGTAAGGTATAAAACCCAAAATGCTGCAAGCAACGATACGCACTCCTCGTTAAACCCAGTAACAACATTAAGAAAACGGGTAAACCGTTTATCATATCACGAAAACAGATACGGACTAGTCAATTTTAAATGCATAGCCTCTTACCCGCCAGCTCAACTGGAAGACTTTTACATTATATAACAATAGCTTATGAATAGAATCATGAGCTCATGGCGGTCGGCCTCTCGTTGACTGTGACCACGGTGGCTTGTTCGTAGGTAGGTGTATCGTTGGGCTGGGTATCGTTGGACTGTGCGGTTGTGCTCGGCTGCGTCTGCGCCAGTGCGGCTGCTATCGGCTGCGTGATTGGTTGCTGTACCTGGTAGTTGGGGTAGTGGACGCCGACCACTTCTTCGTAGCTCGGC
The DNA here is from genome assembly GCA_963675205.1 of Catocala nupta. Classification (NCBI taxonomy): domain Eukaryota; kingdom Metazoa; phylum Arthropoda; class Insecta; order Lepidoptera; family Erebidae; genus Catocala; species Catocala nupta. The sequence goes on from OY776102.1 coordinate 148,550, forward strand.
GGTGCCATGCACTCTGTAATAGAATTGAAACAGAATTTTAAGATATAGGTCAGTAACTAGGTTGTATTTATGAAAGCATTAATCACGTAATTTGCCTAAGTTTTTATTACACGATTCTAAAATAAGTATTCAAGAGACACTTCATCACCTGCGGTCAGTGTAGATAAAAGGAGATTATAGTGCACAAGTATGTGCCCAAACACAAGTGTACTCTCCCGTTCGGATTGGACGGTAATGCATTGCATGCATATGAAAATTGAATACAGCCTTTAGGCTCTCTGCAATGTTCGAGGCACAGCCATGAAACTCCGCCAGTAATCTGACTTTGTGCTGCTACTAACAATTTCTTGTCAGAAAATCCCATTAGCTTCTTTATTGGCCCGACCCAGGATACGAACCTGGGGCCTCATTATCCGCTGTTGTAGACACTAGCTCTAGGGTTAAACCAAGGGTGAGGTAGAGGTGTGTAACACCCCACATTTCATCAGTTATGTTTAGTGCATATATAATAGGTTGAGAGCATATTGTTTTCATGTTGAAAATATCCAGACAAGAAGCTTGATAACATTAGTTTCAAACGGGCGCATTTTTCTTATTAAAAATAGAACTACAACAGTGAGTTGATTCTCTGTAACATCGCATATTCGGACATCCAGACTACACACTATTATTCATTCATTCATGCATGTTTTTCGTGTAGAGATCGGCTCTCGATCGAAGGCTTATTGCACGGTTTGTGCCCTCCTAACTTGTGATATTATACGTTAGTTAGTCATAACTAAATGTGTTCGATTTTTATTAGTAGTCTGAGTCGCAAACTTCTTGTTCTTGGGTCCAGCTAAATATTTATGTCAGAAGAAGATACATGAAAGTGCCAGTGCACTTAACTGGCCCTAATGTATCTACTTCGGATGGAAATGAAATCAATTGATCGTGTCGTATATTTCACGGCCCTATTACCCGGCAATTAGCGCTTGATTGGCTATATAATATAAGCAGTAAGTAGTATCAGGGTGGTACGTACCATATTTTGGTGGGGGAGGTAAGTTGGAGGGGCTGACGTATATAGTAGGCTCGTGAGGGCCCAGCGATGTTCTCGCACGAGACCCTGCATACATTCGCCTCTGCTGCGGACTGCGCGTTTTTTGTCCTAGAATAAATAAAAACAACAGATTAATATCGAAGTAGAAACAGAGGTTATTGAAGACTTCTTTTGAATAGGTTGAATTTAGGGCGACAGCTTACGGAAACCTTAAGGTAATTTAAATGAGAGACCTACAATGTCACTTATGCAATGTAAGTACTACAAATATCGATACTAGCCACATGAATAGTATTATTATATACGTATTAAAGTCATAAAAGTATTCCATAATTGGGTTTTCTACTAAGTGAGGTGAAACATTGTGGAATCTCCTGTTGGGATAAGAGTAACCACACTTAGGTAGACTTGCTTCCACATACAGAAAATCATAGAATTACCTTATAAATATTTACTATACTTTTTACATATTTTACGTGCTAATTGTTAAAATTATAGAGTTATTTTTTAATAACACTTGCTCTCTCATAAGTTGCTTTTGCTAGAAAATAAATATTAATTGTATAACAGGCTCTATCTTAAATTGCTTTTTTTTTTTTTATCTTATCTTATCTTGATCCGGGGGCCAGTCATTGTAGACCGGCGACACTTCGACCCAGTGGGATCTTTTGTGTCGGCCCCGAGGTCTATCCTTGAGCTATCTCCCTATGAATGTACTGCATCAGTCGCAGCGTACACCTCAGAGGGAGAAGCCTGAAGTCTTCAGGGTTCGGATATGCCAATCCCATCAGACCCATCCTTAGTCCGGCCAACGCGTCACATTCACACAGTAGGTGTGATATGGACTCGTCCTGTTCACCACAGGCTCTGCAGATCGAATTGTTTGACAATCTCAATCTGCACAGGAAGTCATTGGTGCCAAAATGACCAGTAAACGCTCCTGTGAGTAGGCGTATTTGGCCCTTGTTGTACCCGCAGAACTTCCGGGTAAAGCCCGTGGCTCTGTTTGCAATGAATTTCTTGGAGTGTTCCAGACCCCTAAGGGCCATCCACTCCAGCCTGTGTTTATCATTGCCATGTGCATTGAAAGCTGCCTTGACGGTACTCTCAGAGAGACCTACGAATGGCTCGGGGCCCACAAATTGTTGCTCCGAGCCCTTTTTGGCTAATACATCAGCCTCCTCATTACCCTGCACCCCTGCATGCCCCGGAACCCACACCAGCCTGACTGTGTTTTTCCTGCCAAGTTTGTTAAGGGCTTTAACACAGTTCAGGACTAGTGCTGAGTCCACCCTACACCCTCTTAAATTGCTTACTTCCTTTAGTATTGTTTGTGTGGGTTTTCAGTTTCCCATATTATTTTTGTAGATGTCGCTATAATTCCAATGACATTCTTAATCGCATTATTACTCTCTTTATTAAGAATTAACATGTTTTTGAACTTGCGAATCAGACCTATACCGAGAATTACAATATTGTATAATTTAAATACATTTCAAGTAAATGGTTGTGTGGTCTACTATATGAATATGTTTCAGGAGCGGTATTTCCAACGCGGCATTATTAACCTAATGTTATCTTTTCCGTTCGTTACCTATAATGAAATAGTGCGTTATACTTCCTTATTACTAACGTGAAGTAGGAGATAAGTAACTCTTGAAGATAGTTATAAATAGTGTCCCTCCGCGAGGGCGGGCGGAGGGATTATGTCGGACTCACCGGGGTAAAAGAAAGATGGAATAATAGTAATGTACCTGCCGGAATACCGACTAAACCTACCACGGTGTTCCTCGACCAAACCACTATCGACGGGGCCGCGCGAATCGCTTTCGCATGCTGTCACGACCCCGCCGTACAGCAGGCCACTACGCAATAAGACCTACCCAAAATAGGCACTTCTCACATTATAGAACCCTACTGTCTCCCCCCCCTAAAGGGGAGACGGACTCAAAACAAAGGCGCGCGTGGGAACACGCACGCCGCCTCTCGGATCTGGTGCTGAGCGGATGGCGGGCAGGCCCACAAAGCCCGCCACCCCCCAGGTCAAACCTCAGGGTGGCTGGAGGTCATCTCGCGCCCTCCGGCGCCCGGCTCTGCGGTTGGGGAGAGGGTATAAAAGCTCCCTCTCCAGCTCCGCCGCCTCCTTGATGGAAATCACTTCCTCACTGAAGGAGGCGACGGCATTCCACGAACTCTCACTCCGGACCATAGACTGAACTACAGCCGGGAGCGAGAGGTCAACCGATCTGACTGCCGCGATCAACTCACGGCGCTGCGATACCCAGGCGGGGCAAACCGCCAAAGTGTGCAGCGCCGTGTCCTCTACAACGTCACGACAGTCGCCGCAGTGGTGACAACCGGGCGTCTCTTGCCGGCGTATACGACACAGGAACCGGCCAAAACAACCGTGGCCAGTCATTACCTGTGTCAGCCGGAAGGTGAGGGCGCCATGCCGCCTCTCCAGCCACTCCTCAAACACGGCACTTACCACCACGATCGTGGCGTGCCCGACTTATTACCATGTGTGGTAACTTAATAAAATATGAGCTCGCGCACTCCTTTATGCAGCTGCCTACAGCACCTCTATATTATTTATTATTGTTGTTATTTATTATTATTGTCTATACTTATATTATAAAGAGGAAAGACTTGATTTTTTTGTTTATTAATTATAATATAATATAATATTCTATCACATACACACAACACCATCTAGCCCAAACTAAGCAGAGCTTGTAATGTGTGTCATACATATTATACGTAGAAACTACTACTACTACTAGTTTTTTAATTAAATACTTTAAAAACTACTCAACCGATTTAAAAATTCTTTCACCAATAGAAAGCTATATTATCACTGAGTAGCACAGGCTATATTTTATTTTTAAGAAGGATAGGTTCACCTGTCCTGACCTACTTTTACGCGAACGAAGCCTCGCGCAAAGGCTAGTGATTGTATAAATTAGAGTGACCAAGTTTACCTGTTATAAATATTTTAATGCACACGATAATGAAGATTAACAACACAAAGACAATAGCGATGCCGAGGATGGCCCACAGGATGTCCATGAGGGCGTTGTTGTACACGACCGTCACTGTGTCAGCCTCCAAGTGAGCCACGTCCGGCTCACTTTCAGTCAAGTTGCAACGCTCCATCGCAAACAACTGCACTTGTCTATACCTTTATATTAATAATTTAACTGTTAATTTCACAGATGGCACTCACGACTGTTATTTTAAATATCAAATAGTAACGAAAATGATTGACGTTCAGAACGCTAGATATATGGTGTCGTTGTCTAAATACCTTCGGAGTAGTGACGTGACTGACCAAGCGACTCAATCAGTGCCCAACTTGTATGTACTTAATAGGATATTAATTTACATTTCATTGAGTATGTTTGTCGCCACTGCTCAACACTTTTGGATTGCACTGTGATGTTATAATAATTCATTTATAACCTTATTCAAACACAATTTGAAATTGTTGATTTGCAAACTAGGTGCACATATAAATAAGGTTAGTGTCAAATAAGCAACGTGGTGTCTTAAAAGTTATGTTAGACAAACCTTTCCGTTGCCCAACTGATAGACTATAAAAAGAAGCAGCTGTTTTTGGAGTAAGAAAATCTTCATATCCAAGGTTTTTACAAAAATGTACGTTAAAGTCACGGGTGAAAACAACAAAAAAGAGCAGCAGAACAAACGTAAATTAAAAATTCCTATTATGGCCGTAAACTCCACTTTTGCTCAACGATTACACACATTCTTACAAACACATATATTTAACAAAGTAAGTGCATTACTTAGCATCCAAAATATCATAAAAACAGAAACGAATAATAAGGTCAGGTAAAAATATCCTATTGTGACGCAGAAAACATTTAAAAAATTATTAATTAATACACAAGGAGACGAAATTTAACACACACACACACACATACACAGACACAGACACACGCATACTCACACGCAAATATGTACAATACACAACCACACACATGTACTTTTTAATAGGGACTTCTTTTGAATAGGGTGAATTAAGGGGGACAGCTTACGCAAACCTTAAGGTAATTTAAATGAGAGACCTACAATGTCACTTATGCAATGTAAGTACTACAAATATCGATACTAGCCACATGAATAGTATTATTATATACGTATTAAAGTCATAAAAGTATTCCATAATTGGGTTTTCTACTAAGTGAGGCGAGACATTGTGGAATCTCCTGTTGGGATTAGAGTAACCACACTTAGGTAGACTTGCTTCCACATACAGAAAGTCATAGAATTACCTTATACATATTTACTATACTTTTTACATATTTTACGTGCTAATTGTTAAAATTATAGAGTTATTTTTTAATAACACTTGCTCTCTCATAAGTTGCTTTTGCTAGAAAATAAATATTAATTGTATAACAGGCTCTATCTTAAATTGCTTATTTCCTTTAGTATTGTTTGTGTGGGTTTACAGTTTCCCATACTATTGTTGTAGATGTCGCTATAATACCAATGGCATTCTTAATCGCATTATTACTCTCTTTATTAAGAATTAACATGTTTTTGAACTTGCGAATCAGACCTATACCGAGAATAACAATATTGTATAATTTAAATACATTTTAAGTAAATGGCTGTGTCGTCTACTATATGAATATGTTTCAGGAGCGGTATTTCCAACGCGGCATTATTAACCTAATGTTATCTTTTCCGTTCGTTACCTATAAGGAAATAGTGCATTATATTTCCTTATTACTAACGTTAAGTAGGAGATAAGTAACTCTTGAAGATAGTTATAACTAGTTCGAGGCTAGTAACAGATACGACTTTCAGAACTTTACGTCTGTGTCTGTAGTAGTCTGTACCAGTTGCTCATATTGTTTTGTACGTTTGTTTGCTTGTTCTGTACGTTCCGTAATATTTCGAATATATTCTTGTAGGTATACAATAAATTGTTCTGCCACGTATTGTGTAAGTTTTATAGAAAGCTGCGTATATGATACCTAATGGTGTTGGTTTTTGCAGCGATAGCGCAGTGGGGAGATTAACAGACTGCAATGCAGAGGGTCTCGGGTTCGAACCCACGTCGCGCACCTCTGACTTTCGGAAGTTATATGACTTTTCGAAATTATGTGCGTATTGATTGACAATTATCACCTGCTTCGTGCCTCGGAGAGCACGTTAAGCCGTTGGTCCCGGCTGCCATGAACATCTATGGCAGTCGTTATTGGGAAGTCAGTGCCCTATAATATCCTGACACTGGTCTAGCCTTAGGGTATCGTCAGCCTTCGGGTTGCGGAGGTCAGGTGGCAGCCGCTCCGTGTAAAAACTGATATCCAGTCAAATCCGGTTAGACCAGAAAAGCCGACCCCAAGTGACTTGGGAATAATAAAGGCTAGGGAGAAGAAGGTGTTGGTTTTTGTCAGCTTTTACTTGTCAGATTCCACCATTCAAAGTTACCATTGTTCTCACATTTTTGCAACGTTAATAGTTAAACCAATGTTACAAATTAATTCAATGTTTAGCTAGGTATGTCGTTGACTGTACAACCAATGCGCCTATCGACTGCAAAATCTAATATTTAGCGTAAGTGTACCTAACGCCTAATGTGAAACTTGGTGACTTTTATTAATCTAATATCTTAAATAAATCAAAAATTTAAAAACACATATTGAGGGAGTTGTGAAAAAAATGTAATTCGCCATTTTATGGTGGCGGCCATCTTGGATTTTAAATTTATCATAGTGTATAGTATTCTACTAGTGAAGCCCTTTCATTTGATACCCATATTTAGAGAATTGTGCAATTTTCATCAAACATAACTAAGAACACTCCCGACTAATTCACCTTTCAAATAAAAAAAACAAAATTAAAATCGGTTCATCCGTTCCGGAGCTACGATGCCACAGACACACACACACACACACACACACACACACACACACACACACCCACACCCACACACACACACACACACACACACACACACACACACACACACACACACACACACACACACACAGACACAGACACAGACACGTCAAACTTACAACACCCCGTCGTTTTTGCGTCGGGGGTTAACAATTATATCAAACAAGAAAATTCCGGAATATAAAAATGTAGCTACAAGGCCTACAAGTACCAATAATTCACATAATATTATAATCGGTGAACATATTTGATAAAGGTTAACCTATTTGTTATTAGCTATTTGGTATACTTTGATGGCTACACTAGTGTATATTTGTGTGTGTGACCTACTCGTGCATGTAGTCACGTGTGTAGGTCACACACATTTGGTAGGCGTTAGTACCCACGGCCACCCACCAGCAGTTTGTATGTGATAGCAATGACGTAGATTAAAATATTGTGCATCGCTTAACGTCTAGACCTCAGCTGTATTTATATTTAAATAATATGCAAGTAGGTAGTCCACGTTATATTATCGACACATACAATTGTACGTTTTTTATCCTCCTTAAACTTATATTTTAACCAACATCCTTATAATCCAACGAAGTTGATAATATCACATTTTATGTTGCCCGTTAATTGCCATTTTTGATAATAGGTAACTAGAATTATATTTATAATAAATAATACTTTGTATGTTGATAGAAGTTTGTTATACATGAATATCCAACGCTGTTCAAATTATTTTAAGAGATCCAAATTTCTATACTATCTCTGTTTGAATTTTTTGTGTCCGTATTAATTACCATGTGTGGTAACTTTAAATATGAGCTCACGCTCCTTTATGCAGCTGCACATCTATATTATTTATTATTATTGTGTATGCTGATATTATAAAGAAGAAAGATTTGATTTTTTTGCTTATTCATTATAATATAATATAATATTCTAACACATATGTATACACAACACCATCTAGCCCAAACTAAGCAGAGTTTGTACTATGGATACCAGACAATGCATAAACATACATATACACTTTTTTTTTGTAAATACATACATATTATACATAAAAACTACTACTACTACTAGTTTTTTAATTAATAACTTTCAAAACTACTCAACCGATTTAAAAAATTCTTTCACCAATAGAAAGCTATATTATCACTGAGTAGCACAGGCTATATTTTATTTTTAAGAAGGACAGGTTCACCTATCCTGACTTACTTTTACGCGAACGAAGCCGCGCGCAAAGGCTAGTGATTGTACAAATTAAAGTGACCAAGTTTACCTGTTATACATATTTTAATGCACGCGATAATGGAGATTAACAACACAAAGACAAAAGGGATGCCGAAGATGGTCCACAGGATGACTATGATGGCGTTGTTGTACACGACGGTCACTGTGTCAGCCTCCAAGTGAGCCACGTCCGGCTCACTTTCAGTCAAGTTGCAACGCTCCATCGCAAACAACTGCACTTGTCTATACCTTTATACTAATAATTTAATTGTTAATTTCACAGATGGCACTCGCGACTTATTTTAAATATCAAATACTAACGAAAATTATTGACGTTCAGAACGCTAGATGTATGTTGTCGTTGTCTAAATACCTTCGGGGTAGTGACGTGACAACCAAGCGACTCCATCAGTGCCCAACTTGTATGTACTTAATAGGATATTAATTTACATTTAATTGAGTATGTTTGTTATCACTGCTCAACTCTTTTGGATTGCACTGTGATGTTATAATTCATTTATAACCTTATTCAAACACAATTAGAAATTATTGTTGAATAAGGTTAGTGTCAAATGAGTTACCTTTTTAGACATTGTACAAATAATATTCTTCGTTATATTAATTAATTAAAGCAGATCGTCCTATTCATTTTATGCTATTTATATATATATATATATATATATATATATATATATATATATATATATATATATTATACATATAGTATTGATACATCAATAAATAAGGATTTTATTATTATAGATTATAGAGTTTCATTATATTAATATTTATATAATGAAACTCTTACGCGATTCTGCGCCTAAGGATATTTGTAAATAAGTTTACATAGCTCTCTGTCAATTTCTATTAGGATATTACGTTTTAGTGTGGAGTGGATCAGCCCATACGTTATCGAGCTTGAAAGATCGCAACGTGCTGTCTTAAAAGTTATGTTAGACAAACCTTTCCGTTGCCCAACTGACAGACTATATAAAGAAGCAGCTGTTTTTGGAGTAAGAAAATCTTCATATCCAAGGTTTTTACAAAAATATACATTAAAGCCACGGGTGAAAACAACAAAAAAGAGCAGCACAACAAACGTAAATTAAAAATTCCTATTATGGCCGTAAACTCCACTTTTGCTCAACGATTACACACACATACACAGACACACGCATCCTCACACGCAAATATGTACGATACACAACCACACACATGTACTTTTTAATAGGGACTTCTTTTGAATAGGGTGAATTAAGGGGGACAGCTTACGAAAACAATAATCAACAATATATAACAATAATTTTAATCTTAATTTTAATTTAAAATTGTAATCCATAACCGTTTTTATGTGCATGCGGTGTTAGCCTGTAAGTGGTTGTTACACATGTAAATGTTTTCTAGCAAGTAAGCAGATTTGTATAGTGTAAACAATCGTTGGTTAACCTAATAAATAAATAAATAAATAAAACCTTAAGGTAATTTAAATGAGAGACCTACAATGTCACTTATGCAATGTAAGTACTACAAATATCGATACTAGCCACATGAATAGTATTATTATATACGTATTAAAGTCATAAAAGTATTCCATAATTGGGTTTTCTACTAAGTGAGGCGAGACATTGTGGAATCTCCTGTTGGGATTAGAGTAACCACACTTAGGTAGACTTGCTTCCACATACAGAAAGTCATAGAATTACCTTATACATATTTACTATACTTTTTACATATTTTACGTGCTAATTGTTAAAATTATAGAGTTATTTTTTAATAACACTTGCTCTCTCATAAGTTGCTTTTGCTAGAAAATAAATATTAATTGTATAACAGGCTCTATCTTAAATTGCTTATTTCCTTTAGTATTGTTTGTGTGGGTTTACAGTTTCCCATAATATTGTTGTAGATGTCGCTATAATACCAATGGCATTCTTAATCGCATTATTACTCTCTTTATTAAGAATTAACATGTTTTTGAACTTGCGAATCAGACCTATACCGAGAATAACAATATTGTATAATTTAAATACATTTTAAGTAAATGGCTGTGTCGTCTACTATATGAATATGTTTCAGGAGCGGTATTTCCAACGCGGCATTATTAACCTAATGTTATCTTTTCCGTTCGTTACCTATAAGGAAATAGTGCATTATATTTCCTTATTACTAACGTTAAGTAGGAGATAAGTAACTCTTGAAGATAGTTATAACTAGTTCGAGGCTAGTAACAGATACGACTTTCAGAACTTTACGTCTGTGTCTGTAGTAGTCTGTACCAGTTGCTCATATTGTTTTGTACGTTTGTTTGCTTGTTCTGTAAGTTCCGTAATATTTCGAATATATTCTTGTAGGTATACAATAAATGGTTCTGCCACATATTGTGTAAGTTTTATAGAAAGCTGCGTATATGATACCTAATGGTGTTGGTTTTTGTCAGCTTTTACTTGTCAGATTCCACCATTCAAAGTTACCATTGTTCTCACATTTTTGCAACGTTAATAGTTAAACCAATGTTACAAATTAATTCAATGTTTAGCTAGGTATGTCGTTGACTGTACAACCAATGCGCCTGTCGACTGCAAAATCTAATATTTAGCGTAAGTGTACCTAACGCCTAATGTGAAACTTGGTGACTTTTATTAATCTAATATCTTAAATAAATCAAAAATTTAAAAACACATATTGAGGGAGTTGTGAAAAAAAAATGTAATTCGCCATTTTATGGTGGCGGCCATCTTGGATTTTAAATTTATCATAGTGTATAGTATTCTACTAGTGAAGCCCTTTCATTTGATACCCATATTTAGGGAATTGTGCAATTTTCATCAAACATAACTAAGAACACTCCCGACTAATTCACCTTTCAAATAAAAAAAACAAAATTAAAATCGGTTCATCCGTTCGGGAGCTACGATGCCACAGACACACACACACACACACACACCCACATACACACACACACACAGACACAGACACGTCAAACTTACAACAGCCCGTCGTTTTTGCGTCGGGGATTAACAATTATATCAAACAAGAAAATTCCGGAATATAAAAATGTAGCTACAAGGCCTACAAGTACCAATAATTCACATAATATTATAATCGGTGAACATATTTTATAAAGGTTAACCTATTTGTTATTAGCTATTTGGTATACTTTGATGTCTACACTAGTGTATATTTGTGTGTGTGACCTACACGTGCATGTAGTCACGTGTGTAGGTCACACACATTTGGTAGGCGTTAGTACCCACGGCCACCCACCAGCAGTTTGTATGTGATAGCAATGACGTAGATTAAAATATTGTGCATCGCTTAACGTCTAGACCTCAGCTGTATTTATATTTAAATAATATGCAAGTAGGTAGTCCACGTTATATTATCGACACATACAATTGTACGTTTTTTATCCTCCTTAAACTTATATTTTAACCAACATCCTTATAATCCAACGAAGTTGATAATATCACATTTTATGTTGCCCGTTAATTGCCATTTTTGATAATAGGTAACTAGAATTATATTTATAATAAATAATACTTTGTATGTTGATAGAAGTTTGTTATACATGAATATCCAACGATGTTCAAATTATTTTAAGAGATCCAAATTTCTATACTATCTCTGTTTGAATTTTTTGTGTCCGTATTAATTACCATGTGTGGTAACTTTAAATATGAGCTCACGCTCCTTTATGCAGCTGCACATCTATTTTATTTATTATTATTGTGTATGCTGATATTATAAAGAAGAAAGATTTGATTTTTTTGCTTATTCATTATAATATAATATAATATTCTAACACATATGTATACACAACACCATCTAGCCCAAACTAAGCAGAGTTTGTACTATGGATACCAGACAATGCATAAACATACATATACACTTTCTTTTTGTAAATACATACATATTATACATAAAAACTACTACTATTACTAGTTTTTTAATAAATAACTTTCAAAACTACTCAATCGATTTAAAAAATTCTTTCACCAATAGAAAGCTATATTATCACTGAGTAGCACAGGCTATATTTTATTTTTAAGAAGGACAGGTTCACCTATCCTGGCCTACTTTTACGCGAACGAAGTTGCGCGCAAAGGCTAGTGATTGTATAAATTAGAGTGACCAAGTTTACCTGTTATAAATATTTTAATGCACGCGATAATGGAGATTAACAACACAAAGATAAAAGGGATGCCGAAGATGGCCCACAGGATGCCTATGACGGCGTTGTTGTACATGACGGTCACTTTGTCAGCCTCCTCGTTGTAATGCTCCATCGTAAACGACTGCACTTGTCTATAACTCTATACTAATATTTGAACTGTTAATTTTCATAGATGGCACTCGCAACTGTTATTTTAGATATCAAATACTAACGAAAATTATTGACGTTCAAAACGCTAGGTGTATGGTGTCGTTGTCTAAATACCTTCGGAGAAGTGACGTGATTGACCAAGCGACTCCATCAGTGCCCAACTTGTATGTACTTAATAGGATATTAATTTACATTTAATTGAGTATGTTTGTTATCACTGCTCAACTCTTTTGGATTGCATTGTGATGTTATAATTCATTTATAACCTTATTCAAACACAATTTGAAATTGTTGATTTCCAAACTAAGTGCACATAAAAATAAGGTTAGTGTCAAATGAGTTACCTTTTTAGACATTGTACAAATAATATTCTTCGTTATATTAATTAATTAAAGCAGATCGTCCTATTAATTTTATGCTATTTAAGCTGAAGATCTTATACTTATAATATGTAGGCGTGTATGAGGAATGTTATGAAAGTGAATGTTATGAAGCCAGAGAAGTGTATCAGGATCGTAGCAAATGGAAATCCGTAGTCTCTGCCCACCCCTCTGGGAAACAGGCGTGAGTTTATGTATGTATGTATGTATGTAGGTGTTGTTACAAATATGTTTTAAAATAATTATTTTATATATATATATACATATAGTATTGATACATCAATAAATAAGGATTTTATTATTATAGATTATAGAGTTTCATTATATTAATATTTATATAATGAAACTCTTACGCGATTCTGCGCCTAAGGATGTTTGTAAATAAGTTTACATAGCTCTCTGTCAATTTCTATTAGGATATTACGTTTTAGTATGGAGTGGATCAGCTCAAACGTTCATGATCGAGCTTGAAAGATCGCAACGTGCTGTCTTATAAGTTATGTTAGACAAACCTTTCCGTTGCCCAACTGACAGACTATATAAAGAAGCAGCTGCAGCTGAACAACAAAAAAGAGCAGCACAACAAACGTAAATTCAAAATTCCTATTATGGCCGTAAACTCTACTTTTGCTCAACGATTACACACATTCTTACAAACACATATATTTAACAAAGTAAGTGCATTACTTAACATCCGAAATATCAGAAGAACGGAAATAAATAATAAAGTCAGATGTTGGCTCTTAAAAATATCATATTGTGACGCAGAAAACATTTAAATTTTTTTTAAATAATATAAAAGGAGGCAAAATTTAACACACACACACACACACACTCACAACTTTACCGAGATTTTAACACATGATAAATCCCGGGCAAGTATTGTGTCTAGGGCGCAGTGCCAAAGAGTATGCATTAATGTTTCCGCGTATTACGTTATACGTCGCTGCGCGTCTTTGTATCCCAAGATCAATGAAAATAACACTCGCTAGGACTAATAGGTAGCTTATCTTTGGTCCTGATCGTTATATAGGGTTTGCACAGAATATCTATGCGGGACGTTAAATCTGTCGCATTTAATAGAGAGCTAGTCGAACGTTAGAATTTCTTGTTGTCATTCGACATTCCATAATTATAAATACGTAGTGTAACTTCGATACAACATACACAGAAATCAAACAGACGAGTTGGAACCTCTCAAAGGACTAAGGAGGGGAAACTAGTACAATCTTTGCACTATTCATGCAATTAACCTAATATATTTATACGAATAACTTGTACAAAGGCGGGGTAATATACACCTTACCTAAAATAAGCACTCTAATACATGTTGATACGAAGATTATGAGCATAAAGACTGCAGTAATGCCGAGGCTCGTCAGCACGATATCCGACGAGGATGTGTTGTACGACGACGCCTGGCCACCGTCTGTGTCTGTCTCCGTGTTCACATCAGACGATTTATGAGATTCCATGATTCTAAGTATTCGAATAACACTGACACTGAACAACCGCGTTACTTTATTCACGTTTCTAGCACTGCTATGTTCACTGGTACTTTTCACTTTTATCACTCGCAACTATTTAAAATTTAGACACAGTCAAAAATTCATTTCGCTCGCAGACGTAATCGTTCAAATGATCAATGCAAATGAATTGAAATTTTTACTTAAACTAACTCGGTATTATCGCGAAGTATTATCGTGGATTAACGCCAACATTTTTATTATTTTATAAACCCCCTGGTATGTTTTATCTCTGTAATGCTTACGTTGCTTGTAAGAGAGCTATGTTGGAAGAAGTAACGCGTATTAAAGAGTTTAGCTGCGTTTATTAATTGATTAACATTTATATATTCAATGTCGTTGATCGATTTATAATGAACATTTAATTCGTTGCAGTCATCGCCGGTTGCATTGTTGCCTACGTGTGAGTGCGGTACTTAAGTACTTGCTAAGATATCGAACGAGGTTTTTCCATAGCTGCTATTAATACCTAATAATTGATTGTACGGCAGAGAGCTAAAGGCTCCATCCCGGCGGTAAATAAGGCAAGTTTACTATATATCTTGCTATTTTTGTTGCTCATGTGGCAACTAGTAAGTGTAGAAGTGATACGTCACGTCACGTCACGTCACGTCACGATTTGTAGAATATAGACTGCGGCGATATTGGTTGTAGAAAATATATGTTACATATGTTTGAAGCTTCTAAAACTACATAGAAACAAAAACAAGTGAACGCGCTGAAGAACAGATTTTGTTACTGCCGTGAATTTTAATAACACAGTTGTATTACTTGACGATGTAGTTATATAATATTGTAAGTAATAGTAGTAATAAGTATACATACATATATACATTTAGAAATATAAATAACGTTAATGAGGCATTAAAGCTTAGCCTAATCCAGATAATTAGGTTTGATTAATGAATCCAAATTCACGGGAAAACATAGGCATTTACGACTTTGTTAAGTATCTTCTTCTACATTTGCATAAAAATATGTACTTAACAATGTTGTAGGAGGAGCAAGATAAATAATCTATTGTGGGAAATAGTGGAATTGCATCTTAATTCTATTGTAATCAATCACACAAATAAATAAGATTGAGTTAGAATTTTAGATTCAAGAGTACGACCATTTTACATGAGGCTGTTGATAGTGCTCTGGCAACTACCCTGGACTGCCAGCAGTGAACACGGTTTGCCCCGCCATCATGAAGAGGCGGTGTGGTTTGCAGAGGTGCTTGTGTAGCGCTGGCAACGCAGCGATTGTTTTTCTAAAGAGTCTCTCACACATTACAAATTGCATTTCTGGTGTCACAACTATTGCTTGCAAATATAATAATTGTAGAGGCAGCAGTTACTGCTTACCATTAGAACGGCCGTTTGCTCGTGTACCGCAAAGGTCGTATAGGTATATAAAACTATTTTATATACGTAATAAGGAGTATTGTATCTATATCGGCGATAATCGTTTAAACCCGTATAATCTTTGTCTATAATGTTATATGTAATTTATCAATGATAACGATAATATACGATCATGTGACGCATTGATAAAACGGTTCTGAGACGCAGGAAACATCACATTACAAAGAAGGTGAAATTGGTTTGATTTTTATTTTATTAATAGAACGCCACAGTAGCCCTAAAGGATATGTTTTAATTTATAAAAGCATACATACGTAATAAAATTAGGACTTGCAGTCAAAAACTGGAGGCCGCCATAGCCAGGACACGCAGGGCACAGATCAGATACCTAACCATCGTCCAAAGTTAAAAAGGTGCAGCATGAAACATAGTTCGACAGATTAGATAAAAAGATAGCTAATTGCCAAATGAAACTAAATTCTATATTTTTAAAATGAATATGAAATACTTAGAGCAAAGATCCTGAGGCAGAAGTACAGTAGGAGCCAGGTGAGCAGCATTCCGATCAACACGATCATATACCAGAACGTCATCTGGGTTAAACCACCAGACTCGTTCCAATCGTTTTTCTGATCACTTGTCTCGCCTGAATCTTCTTCGTCGAAGAAATTTGGGAAGTATGGTGCCATGTTTGGATTTAACAATCTTATGTAATCCTTTGTGTTCAAATTTGGGTAGCACCGTTGATAAAGACAATTATAGTTGATTTAATCTAGCAATTATTGATACTGTTTCTTCAGCTAGTCTTCATTCAGGTCTTGAATTGGACACTTCAAGAAACTTCTAAGCTATTTGACGCGCAAACGTTTAGAGTCCTTGATTGATCTCCATTCACTCACAATTAATTTGAATAAACAAATTATTGGAATGTTAAAACCAAATGTTGTTAGATTCACTGATTCACAAATATATTTAGTATATCACGACCCATTTTTAAATAAAATGTGTGTGGTAGCCCGAGCACAAAACGATAAACAAGTAACGTGTCTACTTTAACAAGAACAGATACTGATATCTAAGATATGTCGCCAATATCGATATGATTAAGCAACAGCCGATACACTTTAAGATGAAATTCTATACAAAAGTTGTCGATATCAAGTTTGATAAAATATAAAAACAATTATATCTTTCATAAATAAAACAATGTAAATTCTAACAAACGTTTACTGTAAAAATTGATATATTGATGTAGAACCTACCTTTTAATTGTAGAAAAAGAAATGAAAATGAAAAATCTTTATTTATCTCAAAACAGTTACAATAATTATAAAATGAGACATCCCCAGTAAGTAATGGATAATACTTGTGTTGGGGCTATCTCGCTCTTTCCCTTAATTATTTACGATAAATTGTATAGGTTGAAACGTAATAACAATGTTCTACAGATCGAATTTCAGTCACGGCAGCCAATATTAACCGAGGTTAGTCTAGGTCTACGCACTAGTGTGTGCGCAAACACAAGTACACTCTCTCGCGGTATATTTTGTCCAATGGGACGGCAATCCGACATGACCGAAGAGACTAACGGCTTTATGTGCTCTCCGAGGCACGGGGATGTGCAATATCGCCAACTTCCTAACTCCAAGTTGCTACTTATTGAGAATTTTTTGATCGGAAAGCCCAGTAGTTGGCCCGATCCATGCATCGATATACAAGTCTTATGTATACCAGTCACATTTCCTACATAGTAATTAAAAAGGGACATAAGAATAAGTTAATGTAGCTATTCATCGAAAAGAACAAAGATAGTAAATAAAGCACACCTAAAAATGACATCTTCATGCACATTAACACGAAGGACATGATCAGCAGCGTCAACAGCACAGACACGTAGATAATTACACTGATTGAAAAATTGTCCGATGACACTTCTTCTACAACATTGACTTCAGCACCGGGCGCCATTTTGAATTTATTGTCACTTTTCTTATAGCTTGTAATAAACGTTTTTTTCGATTTGGTTTTTTGACGCTCGTAGATATCTTGTCTATTTCCACTTTCTCGTTACAACGAATTGATTAACGAGTTAAATGCTAGTCTTATCTTTTATTATTATTTGATATATTTGTAATCACAAATGTAATTAAGAGTATTTTCTTGTTAGTTGCACCTTTTATCACAATTTTATCATAAACAAAATATATTTGTTGAATAAAATAATCAAATTATTTTAAAGATTTTAATTGCGATATTGTTATTGAAAACAACACGAATTAGTTCTTTAAACAAACGATCAGACTATTATATTTATTTTACACATAGACATAATGTTGACTTTTAACTTTTAATTATTTCTTACAAAACACTTTTAGGTATTTGATGCATTTTTGCACAAAATCACATTTCACTTCTTTGGAGTACTGGATAATACTGTTGTTATTATATATATTTTTTTAGTCCCTGTATGTCAAATCGTATGAGTGATGACTCTATATACAATCTTAAATGTGCCTGTTTTAAACAAGAATTTAACCTATTTTCGACTTTATTATTAACAGTTTAGAGCGGTGTATATTTTAGCAGATAGAGAGACGTTTCTTGACATTTATCTTCAAGAGAACTGTATCAGACACATAGTAAATATTTTCTGATTGATTATCAAATACAAGCTGAAGCTAATCCGATTTGAATATTGTGTCTGATAAATCTGCACATAATATGTGTGACATTAGAGGTATAACTATAGTTTTATTCCAACATAACTTGTCGGATTATTCAAAAATATCAATGGATAAATAACCGTTCTATATAATATTATCTTACGTTTAACCGAATATTACACGATGACTTCAAACTACGTATATGGATACAGCGCTACATATCCTTTCGAATATAGAGTTGTGAAGCTATGTACATATGTATATTCAATTTACAATTTGTGCGAAGTGTTGGTTGCTTTGCAGCAGTCACGGATAGGCTTAGATAGGAATGTGTCGTCTCAATGTATTGAAGTGTAAATATGTCAAGGTACCCGAACATTATGTAACTAATACGTAGTCTGAGCTCTAGGTCATGAAGTCTTGCTGAACGAAACCTTAAGCTCGTGGCACATTCATAACTTCACCCACTAATTGTCGATACATCATTTATTTTAAAACAATAACTATATGGGGGTAACAATTATATTCGAAACACGGAACAGAAAGCGTAGGCCAGTGCGCCGAGTGTTGTGGGTTCTACTCCCATACGGGACAAACATGTATGTATGTGTTTGTAGAGTGCCGCGATATAGAACTTATTCCTAGCAAAGAGAAGCTATTACAAACATTTAATAAAGAAATAGCTGACAAGAGATGTTGTGACAAATGTTATAAAAAACATATTGTGTTTTGTAAACATTTCTTTAAATATAATATTAGACTTTCAATTAATATACTATTTTCGAACAAGGTTTCAATTAATATTGCGTAATAAACTGATATCATCTAATATTAATGTGTATTTAAATAGGATATTTAATATTTTAGGACCACGATATCAGTAGCAGTAGCCACTTGAAAGTACATGACGTTAATGATGCTCCTGACGTCAACAATAATGTGATGTAAAATAATTTCAGAGCTTACTCCAGATCCTTAGTTTGCACGTCACCATCATAAACGAAACTAACACCACCCACAATGCCAACAACACGTATGGATATTCAAAAATCATTTTATAAATAATATTAAGATGTATTATTTATAAGTACCTATAACATATCGCAGACAATATGTCTTTAAACCGACAAAATACAAAGTAATTACTTAAATAAGATAATACAAAATAATATATTTGATAAATACGTATCTACTGATTAATCTGTTGTAAAAACGTTGACGTCAGTAATCTTCATACCCGCCATTTTTGTTTTTAAAGTGTGTTGCAATAGTGCCCATCTAGCGGTGCGGCTTCAAAGTGATTAGAATATACAGGATGATTTTGAAATCGTGTAATTCCTTTTAACCACGCATTCTACTGGTGATATAGAATAATATATATTTTTTTAATTAGAATTATGTTTTTGGGTAAATTAATCTATCGATTTTTTTCATGAAATGGTTTCAGATAGTGATATGTTTACCACCTGACACGATCTTAATATTTTACTAATTTAAAAATAATAAAATGACAATAACTGATGTCGTAAATAATAAGGGGCAATAAAAAGGACCGCTCGTTATTATTTACGACATTAATTATTGATATGTTATTTTATTTTAATTAGTAAAAAATTAAAATTGCCGCTGGTGGTTAAGATATAACTATCTGACACCATTTCACGAAAAAATTGATACATAATTTTTCCAAAAAAAATATCCTAATAAAAAAAATATATGGTCAGGGTTATTCTATACCACCAGTAGAATGCGTGGTTAAAAGGAATTACACGATTTCAAAATCATCCTGTATACTACATATTAAAATTGACTTACGTGATAATATACGTGTTAAAATTAATCACCCATATTCTGTGGTGATTCATTATTTATTCTTGGATTCTAATCAATATACTCGGTATGTTTATGAATTAGCAGTTTATTAATTACAGACGAACTTTAAAGAAGAACAACGTTCTATAAATCGTTTGGCTTCTGAGGAAAGGTCTGAGAGACGTCTTAAGGAATACCTATAGCCTTTTCTATTCTAAACGTAACATAGAGAGGCCAATGCGTGATAACTAAGTATAAACAATAAGTACAAGTTTTCCTTATTCTCGATAACATTAACTGAGACATTTTAAATTATTTTGATCATAATATTTGATTATAAGAATAAACCAATCTCATAATAAAATATGCTATACCTATCTAGTGACATGCAAGGTGAGTTCAGATTTGACGTTGATTTTAATTTAGAGGTCTGTAATTTGTAACATTTGTGACACTGATAATAGATTGATACCCTATTATGAACAGTTCTAATAAGAAGAATTATCCGTTAGATCGCTTCCGTCCAGTAGGATCCCCTGCTTCGATCCCCTGGGGGATTTATGTGGAATTTTTGTCCACATATCGAGTGTGATCGCGTCTTGTCATATATTTTAAATAATCCATTAGTAGTCCTGTCGACTAGTTTTGAAGCTTAGGAAATCTATTTTTAGTTTCGTTAGATAAAATTGCTACACATCAAAACAAAAACAACAAAGGCTCATGACACAATATAGCAATATCGAAACTTACCTTTTGCCATATAACACGATAAAATAACAAATACAAAAATAAAAACATTATGAATAATGAGAACCGTATTCTAGCGATCTCATACATGTCTATCAAAGTAAATATTCATTCGCTTATATAATATAGACTATATTATACATATTCACTGTCACGTAAATACCACACTTTAGGACATGACTAATTAAAGGAAATACAATCTTATATATTAAGAAATTGATAAAATTATTTGTTTGTCGAAATGATTGAAAACTTGGAATGATGTGTAGGTACTCAAGCGCAAATGAAGGTCTGAGCATAGTAACAAAATGGCTTGAAAAAAATCTTCTTTCGCTTAACTTATCTAAGACGAACTATATTAACTTCAGTATTAGAGCCGATGGTCAACCTCCAAAGAATAAGTATAACATTAAAGTACATTACTGCAATAATGTTAACGCTCACACGGCAAATAATTCATGTAATTGCCCGGTAATAAATTAAGTTACATCAATAAAATATCTAGGAATACAAATAGACAGCAACTTAAATTTTAAAACACATATTAACAACTTAACCTCGCGAATAAGAAAATTAATTTATGTATTTAAAACTCTGCGATACGTTTGTGACAAAAAGCAAATAAAATCTATTTATCTTACATTATGTGAGTCCATCCTTACGTATTGCATTACATGTTGGGGCGGCTGTTGTAAGACCACTCTACAAACACTAGAAAGAGCACAACGCGCCGTTCTTAAGGTTATATACTTTAAGCCTTTTCTATTTCCTACATCACAGTTATACAAATTATCGGCGATTCTCACAATAAGACAACTGTTTATCCTACAAACAGCATTAGTCCAACACGAAAATGCTTACTACATAGCATTCATTAGCACTAAGCGGCGCAAAGATAAGGTGTTTACAACTCCGTTATGTAGAACTACTTTTGCACAAAGATTTTCACAATTTCTCGGTCCGTTCCTTTATAACAGACTCGCTAGGATAATTCCAAACTTGGCTGAATTAAATAAAATAACCTGTAAACGAGCCATTTTAAAATACCTCTAATAATAACCTTAAATTACGATGCCACCGAATCCTTTCTGGATACTTCATGCTCTATTTTAACTAATTTTTAAATTTATTGTACTTCAGTAATGTTATACATTTGCATGCTTCTATATAAACTGTAAATATCCATTAATTTTCTAAACACCATCTCCACATTTTTGTAAGTTAGTATATTATTAGCACTGATGAACAGTTACCTTCTGAGATACAGTTTCAACTAGTTCAGAAGGTACCGAACTTTATTATTAAAAACCTAATCTACATACATACAACCAAACGCAATTTCTACAGAAAATAGTTTAGTTTTAAGGGTTATAATATACATGCATAATATTTCCAATCTTACCTAGTACACGGTAAAATATGCATAATCCCATAACAACGAATATGAAACAAGCAGTAGCCCAAGGGATCACAATTTCGTTTTCCATATTTATAAAACTTTATTTAATATGTTCTATTGACTGATTCTGTTTAATTGTGTTGACGTAGCGGAACTAAATAATCAAAGAAGCTCTTGTATGTTATATTCATAGATAATTCGCATTCCCATAAAATAAATTGATAAAATCGTCCTTTATCTAATTGTCTTATTATCTTATCTGTATAAATTCATGTTGCAACGAGGAATGACTAATATAATGAATGACATTTCATTTAATTGATGCTTGATTAAATCACGTGGCAATGGTTTTAATAATTGTGCCATCTAGTTAAAATAAATAGCAACATTGTATTTATATTATTTTACGATTTCATGCCAGATAGGGCGCATTTACCAACTAACCGAATAATTATTAGAAAGTCGTATTGTGTAAAAGTTCATCAGTTTTAAGATTAAACTTCGTTGAAAAAGATATTTTTGACAATTGCGCCATCTGGTAATAACAAATAACAACTTTTTATTTTAGTTTAATGTTTGTTTTTAAGTAGATTTCATAGAGGGTGCTTACATTAACCAAGAGATTTTAAATAAGATGTGAAAATTAAATTGTTTCTATCAGAAAAAAATATGTTTATGGTTTATACGGATAATATATTAGATTGCTGTAAACGAAATCGCTTCATAATATGTTTTTTTAGTTAGATAATAATTATTTATATTAGATTGCTGTAAACGAAATCGCTTCATAATATGTTTTTTTAGTTAGATAATAATTATTACGTTGAACGTTCCGTCAAGACCTTTGGTCTTGACGAATATTTGGAATATTTCTTTAAGAGTTTCGATAGAGACACTGTGAGAGCATATTGTATAGACAAAGTCAAAAATAATTTATTTATTTAGGTCATAAAGCAGCACTTATGAACGTCAAAATCGTTGTAGTAATCGGTTAGTGAGTTTACTAAGTTACTGAAGCTACATTTAGGTTAGTTGCTAGGTTCAGGCAAAGGGTTGAGCCTATGAGAAGAAACCTGCAAGAAGCTCACGGCCACTATTTTAAATCGCCAATTTCATTTTATTTTCAATTAAATTTTTCATATAAAGAAAGAAAAGGGAAATATCTATAATAGACAGTTGGGTGGCATATACATAGAAATAGCATGTGTTACAATTGTTACGAACATTAGATCAGCGGCGTCAAAGGACGCCTTTCTAGTACATTATTTTATTACGACCAAGCCCGTACATATCTTAATAGATTACAATATGGTCTATGGTCTATAGCCGAGTTTCCAGCCTGTGATTTATCCCTCTCCTCTTTTTTGTCTGAAAGTATAATTTCTACTAAAGAAGAAGAAGATCTTAAGCATTTTTCATTAAGGCGCTTAATTGAAAATGACACAGTCCTCTCCACCGCTCTATTATATCACCATTTTCCTTTAAACTACTGCCAAAATTCTGAACTTACTTTACAAAAAGTTAATAATTATTAATAATATAGAACAAAGTAGATATCAGAAATTTAAAACAAAATTAAATTAGATATAATCGAATATTGAAAAACAAAATCAAGACAAAATCTTACATGAAGATTGTCAGCTCAGTAACTCATGGCCACTCATTCCAATTGTTACCAATATAGACATATAAAAGTAAACCGATACGCTGATTACTTATGTTTGTATTAGCACAATAGAACAATAAGAACCACAAAACCGAATAACTATAACAATTATAGCTCAAATAATATACATAAAAACATCACAAGACGGAAAACTTACTCATGAGTCTCAGATAAGAAACCATGATCATCAATATAATAATAAAAGTCATCCAAAAAAAGAAAGATGGTGAGTAATAATACATTTTAAATTTTAAAGCTACACACTGTCACAGACTAAGCACTGGCGAAGCAACTCAACGAATAATTAAAATGCAGATAAACACAATATAGAGTTCAACCAAATCTTATCGGATCATTTAGTATCAAGGTGTTTTTAATCCGATTAATTAGATAGTGCACAGGACATAGAACAAAACAGAAATGTGTTATGTACTTAATATAAAGTCACTTATTATGATAAATTTAAATACTTTAATAGATTGATAGATAAAGATTTGTAGGAGTACGTGGTTAACAGGAAGAATGATTCAAAACAATTATCCTTTAACATGTTCTGCTATGAGAGAACGAATATAAACGTACATCCTTGATATTGTCGGTATTTAACAGTCATCGACTAATATTAGGCAAATCAAAACGTTTCTTGCTAACCTGAGACCAACGTTATAACTTCGAATAGAGAGACCTATTAAAACAACTAGAGCGTGTATCGAAACAAGTGTGTTTTGGTAACGTTTTCTATACTGGATAATGTTACATTGTTCTTGCAAACGTATAAGAGCTTGATAGAGAAACGCTTTAAAAAATTGTAGTAAGGACATCTAGGTATGTGTATCCCAATAAATGTCGTTGTTTACTTGTACCATTCTTGGTGGTTACATCGCGACATATCATTGAAACAATCTCTTGGCGACAAAAAAAATAAAATCAACCTAGGTAATACCCAGCTATATTGATTGCAAGTATGTAATAAGTGTCTAAATTATCAAATTAATCAATGTCAAAATTTTATTCCATGCTAAATTGATTGTTTTTGTACTTTACCATGTAAAGTCAATTAAATAAACAATAAATAGTACGCAATAATAACGTGAGAATTTTTTGTGTATTAAGCAGTTAAAACAGTAATATGCCAAATAACGTATTTGTAGAAACTAGCAAATTACTGATCGATGATGAAAGTAAATCTAAAGAAGAAGAACCAGGGCGACCAAGTTCCCTAACTAATTAAGAATGATGAAGTGATTAGTATAGTAAATAATCCAAACTCGATATTTATGGCACCGGTTGGACCTGACTATATAGTAAGAGTCATAAAAATATTAAGAAACAAAACAAACTTCGGATACGATGGTATAGAAACTAATGCTGTTAAATTTGTTTCAGACGTAATAGCTTCTCCCTTAAGATATATTATAAATCTAAGCATTAGGTCAGGCATTTATCCAAACAGTTTAAAAACTGTCATTATAAAACCGTTACATAAAAAAAACAGTAAAGACGAAATGTCAAATTATAGACCAGTAGCTCTTATTTCCATATTCTCCAAGGTTTTTGAAAAACTAATATATGAATAAATTTGTTCTTTCTTTATAAATATAACATTATTTGCAATGAACATAAGCAATTTAGAAAGAACAAGAACCAGTCTGCGCCATATTTACTGACATGACTAAGGCTTTTGATTACGTTAATCACAATATCCTACTACAAAAACTTGACAGATATGGTATTAGAGGAAACGCGTTAAATCTTATAAAATCGTACCTTACAAATCGTAAACAATACACAGAAATCTCCAGAGTATGTACTAGACGTAAGTTAGAATTTAAATATCAATCGGATTGTAGAGAGGTTACATACGGTATACCTCAAGGCAGCGTCCTCGGGCCCTTAATGTTTTTACTTTAAATTAATGACTTGCCTAAACAAGTTCGGCATCCAATGGTATTGTTCGCGGATGATAGCATGGTGATAGTCAAATGAGAAAAAAAGAACTATGAAAAAGATATCAACTACACATTAAAAACCATCACAAATTGGCTGTCCACTTATAACCTAATTATAAATTTACAAAAAACATAACTTATGCATTTTTACCAACGCATCCGTAATTACATTTTATCAATTGAATATAATGGACAAAATATAGACAAGACTAATCTTGCTAAATTCTTAGGTATATTAATTGATAAACAACTGACATGGAAACCTCATGCAGAAGAGGTATGTAAAAAATTGAGTAGATCAGCTTATATTCTTTATAATTTATCTAAAATACTAAACATTTATACTATTATTATGACATATCATAGTCTGGTTATCTCGGTTTCAAGATACGGTCTAATATTTTGGGGCAATTGTAGCGGAAAAGAAAGAATATTCAGAGCTCAGAAATATTGTGTCAGATCAATGACTGGCTTGAAATCAGTAGAAAGTTGTGTTCCAATGTTTAAATCTCTCAAACTATTAACTTTCCCAACCTTGTATATATTAGAAGTAGCAATGTTCGTTAAATCGAACAAAAATCTATTCAATCAAAGGTCAGATCATTCAACAAGACCGGCACTAATTAGGTCTCAATACAAAAACCTATTATATACAGGCTGTTTTACCACGGCATTGTTGAGAAAGAATATAATGCGTATGGCACCGGTATCTACAGTAAGATACCATACTATATAAAAGATAGCACAACATACATTTTGAAAAAGAAATTAACGAAACTACTGGCCGAAAAATGCTATTATTCCATCCATGACTTTTTAAATGATAATTCCTTTTGACATATATTAATTTTTGTTTTGTATAACATTCTCATAACATTTTTTTATATTGATTATTATTATTGTATCTTTATTTTGCTATTAATTTTTATTGTGAATTATTAATATGCCTATTTAAATGTATCACATTATAGAATAACATTGTATAGATTTGCATGCCAAGTGGTAGAATGTACTGGCTTCTATGTAATACCAATTTCACCGTCAATATGTTACCTGCATTCTTAGCAAATAAAATTTCTGATTCTGATTCTGAATAAAGTGCTATAAAAATGATGTTAGATCGCACACGCAGGCTTGCGTGTACATACATATAATCTGGTGTATATAGGTAAACAGTATAAATAATATATTATTACCACAACAACACAATAAAACCGTGAGAATATCTAAAATTATACAATCATTATTATTATCTGAATAGTCATCGTCGAAACACTCCAAACACATTTTTGTTGTTATTTAGTGTCAAAAAATGGCAATCGAGTAGGTTTCTTGATACATTTAAATGCACTCACAAACAATTAAAATCTCACACCGATTAATTCACTTTATTTACTGATTAACAAAATAATTTTTGCATTTTAAATTCGTAATTTATCTTAGATAATTATCATAAAAATATATCTATTGATAAGATATGACCAGATAATGCTCCGTCATGTGACTAACAAATAACATCAATTATTAACTAACATAAAGTTGATATGTCAGTCAGTTTATAAGTAAATATTCGAAAAGAAATTACCCGGCGGCGTCAGCGGCATATATTAAATATATTATTTTAAAAGTATTTTTATTAAATTGTGAATCTCGTTGTCTAATATTTAATAATAGAGTATTAATTATATGTATGTATGTAGATGCTTAATTGATTATTATTACACACATCATCATCATCTCAGACAAATAGACGTCCACTGCTGGACATAGTCCTCCCCTAAGGATTTCCACACAGATCGGTCTTGAGCCACCCGCATCCAACCGCTTCCTGCGACCCTTACCAGGTCGTTGGCCACCTTGTGTTCCGGTGCGTGGCCGCCACTCCAGAACATTTCCGCCCCAATGGCCATCGGTTCTGCGTACTATGTGCTTTGCCCACTGCCATTTCATTGTGGCTATCCGGAGAACTATGCCGGCAACTTTAGATTTCCTGCGGATCTCCTCATTTCTGATTCGATCCCGCAGTGAAACCCCGAGCATAGCTCTCTCCATCGCCTTTTGCGTGACCTTGAGCCTTCTGATAAGGCCCATAGTGAGCGACCACGTCTCTGAGCCGTAAGTCATCACTGGCAACACACAATGGTCAAAGACTTTCGTCTTGAGACACTGCGGTATATTGGACGACAAGATATAATATGTTGTAGCTTCTCCAACGCTGCCCACTCGAATTTGATTCGACGATTGAGCTCTTTCTCGAAGTTGGACCTAACTAACTGGATCGTTTGTCCCAGGTATACAAACTTGTCAACAACTTCGAGAGTAGAGTTCCCAACCGTAATAGGAGCAGGTGTGACATGGACGTTGGACATGATTTTCTTCTTGTCCATGTTCATTCCACGATATCGTCGGCAAATCGAAGGAGAGTGATGTACGGCGAGTACATCACTCTCCTTCGATTTTGTTGATACCGAGTGCTTTCCAATCCAAAAGCTTGAAACATCTTCCAATGCGGCGGTGAACAGTTTTGGAGATATAATATCCCCCTGTTTTACCCCTCGCTGTAGTTTTATTGGTTTCGAACTCTTTCCTTGGATACGGTACTGTAGCCTTTACGGAAGACGGCTGGAAGTCCTCTAGCCTACTCTCAAGACGATTCGTGACGACCCTTGAAAACAGCTTGTAGACGTGACATGGGTCTATAGTTCTTTAACAGGGATTTATCGCCTTTTTTTAAGAAAAGCACCACCACACCTCTGTGCCATGCCTGTGGCGTTTTACCCACGAGTATGATGGAATTAAAAAGCCTCCGTAGCCTGCCATAGCGGTTTCACCGCTTGCTTTCAAAAGCTCAGTCGTAATTCCGTCATCACCCGGCGCCTTGTTGTTTTTGAGCTGTTTGAGGGCCATGCTAATCTCATGCAGGCTTACGTCCGGGATATCTTCGGTGTAATGTCAGATCAATCCAGCTCTAGGGTCTGTTGGTCTGGAGTGGTATCAGACGGTCTTGTAATCGCGTATAACTGTCCATAGAAGATCTCGATCTCCTTCATGAGTTCGGATTTCGACGATACTGTTCTACCATCCTCCGTCTTCAGCTTTGTCAGCTGGCTTTTCCCAATAGACAGATCTCTCGCGACGACTTTGGATTCTTCGTTCCATTCGATCGCCTTACGGACACAATTTGTGTTGTATTGGTGAAGGTCGCGAGTCTATAATTTGGAGATCTGTCTATTGAGGCGCCGGTATTCTGACATATCCTCGGAGGATTGCTATGATCCTACGCCTTTCCTCTAAAAGCTCCCGAGTTGGACCTGTAATCTTATTTGATCCTTTGGTTTTTTGGGGCTTTTTTAAAGCTTTTTAAATTATGAACGGTCAAATGATCAATAAAAAGGAAAAAAAAAAATAGTATAACTTACTTAGTTGAAAATAGAATTAGGTAATGTGTCAATTAATATATTACGATCTTGGGAGTGGATTATAAGTTTTCATAATTTTTGACACACTTCGTTAGGTTTTAATAGGTATCCTGAATTACATAATATTGTCTAATGTTTACGCGAATATTATACATTGAAATTAAACAAACTTTATAAAGATTTTATCGCGTTGTTTATTTTTTATAATACACCATTATTACATAATATTAAAACTTTAAACTACTATTGTTAAACACTTTTACTAGTTATTGTTTACTTCATTTTAAGCTATTTAAATTATACAATTATTTAAACTTAAATTTACACTTTCTGAAGTTTCTGATGAAGTGTTTTTAGAAAATGTATGTATTGAAAATGGAATGCGTGTTAAGTTGGGTCATGAATTATGCAAACTTATAGTAAGGCCTCTAGCCAGTAAGTAGCGTAGCGTAGTGGTAGGGGCGGCCCGCTCCGGGCGGCACTTTTAGTGCAAAATTTCACAATAAATTATAATATTACCTTGTAAATTTTTAATTGTATATTACACAATAACGATGACTGTTCTTGCCAAAAAGTTCTTTTGAATTACTTTATATTATAGTCTTTCAAATTGAAATAAATAAATAGGAGGGCGGCAAAATTTTCTTTCGCCCCGGACGGCTGATATTCACGCTACGCCACTGTCTCTGGCAACCTTAAACGATCATCATTATAGAAATCTAAGGCAATGGACTGAATCTTAATAACTCTATCGTTATTTAATTCTAGTATGGGACTATTGTAGTACTTATAAGCTATGATGTTAGTGTTAACAAAGTAATAGGTAAGCCATATTGTCAAACATTGATAACGCTTCAATAAAAGCTGATAAGTTTAACGGATGCCATCGTAGGAACTGTTGAATAAACAGATAATAAATATCCATACATACATAAATTCACGCCTGTTTCCCAGAGGGGTAGGCAGAGACTACGGATTTCCAAAGTTACGATCCTAACACACTACTCTGGCTTCATTCACTTTCGTAACATTCCTCATACACGCTCGCCGGTTTAAGGTGCTCTTAACCTGGCCTTTATCCAGAACGTCTACGATCTGATCAAAAAACGTTCATCTAGGTCTTCCCCTTGCGACAGTTCCATTCACACTAGCCTTATAAACTTTCTTTGTCAGTTTTTCTCGTCCATTCTTTCTACATGTCCAAACCAACTTAACATACCCTTTACTATTCTCGTCACTATATCCACTTTTATGCCGCATCTCTCTCTAATCACACTATTCCTTATTCTATCTTTCAGAGTCACACCACATATATTTCTCGGCGCTCTCATTTCTACGGCATTTATTCTGCTCTCATGCCTCATGATAATAAATATATAGGTCACATTTCATTGAACATCTTATCTAAACAGAACTTAGTCCGGCACTAAAAATAAGAATTGAAATAGACATTACCACAACAGAATATTAGCAGCACATCGCAGATTATACAATCCATTATCATTGTAAAGAGAAATAAAACAGTATTGAACTAAATATGTCCCGAACTGACGCACACTATAGTATTTTATCACAAATCCTAAAGTAGATAACATAATAAGGACAATTACTCGCACACATATATAGAGGGCGTTGTATTAACTTTATTATTTAATGTCGCTATGACAGCGCCATCTAGTATTATTTTCTTGTACTTCCATTCAAAAATATCTATGATAACTTTTAATTATATTACTAATGCTATATCTTGTCACTTACCACATAATTTTAAAAGTATGGAGAATATAATGAATAATATTATCACATTTATGACCATAAACGCCGAAATACTGTTAATTTGGTTCGACATTTCACATACACCGGATAATTTTGTCAATATAAATGAGTAAACTAACAATGGAGTATTCTAAATAACAATATTAAAACGAATGATATGCCAGACTAGTAACATTAAAAGGCTTTCTGATAAAGCTGCTATCAGACGATAAGGCATCAATTATTAATCACACTGACGTCACCTACAGATATCATGTATTCTAAAAAATACCTAATGTATTTATAAGTTTAACAAAAGCAACTTCGTCATCTATCGGGAAAATATTAGCGAACTTTCTACCAAATTGACCCGCTTCAATAACAATATTAATATTTTAAAATTAAGTTCATATATATTTTAAGAAGATTAAAGTATTGTGTAGGTAGCATGTGTGATTGTAATGAAAACGGTTCTGTAGCCTTTATAATATTTATCGTATACTTAATCTAAAATATGTTTCACCTTAAGTATTGTATATAGAATTATCATTAAACAAAGGAAAATAACGATAACATTGTTATAAACACTGATAATCAAAATGCATATCAAAACTTTGTGTCAAAATTAACTGGCTCAATATTTACCTCTTTAGTTCTTTGGTTGAAACATAGATGACGCTGTTACTAATTTATGGTATGAGACAACGCCATCTACTAGATTAAGGTACACGCTGCAGTTATTAACTAAATCCAGAGAAATTATTTACGTCATTCTGTCGTTTGTATATTAATTATGAATAATAATGGAAATGGTATTGACGCAAATAAACAATCACATCATTGCATTAATTTTCCTTGAAATTTACATCTTAGGAAACACTGCGGCATATTAATTCTTTAATAAATGAACGAGGTCTATTTAAATGTAAACAGTGGTGTTTGCATTAAAATTGATCTAAATCTGATTGTAAATTCACTGTGTGATTAATTGATTAACGTAAACGTGA
The DNA here is from genome assembly GCA_963675205.1 of Catocala nupta. Taxonomy (NCBI): domain Eukaryota; kingdom Metazoa; phylum Arthropoda; class Insecta; order Lepidoptera; family Erebidae; genus Catocala; species Catocala nupta. Next base: position 180,746 of record OY776102.1, read on the forward strand.
GCGTTAATGTTATTGTTTTGTAAACTTACCAAAGAACTTTACAAGCACAGCATAAACAATCCAAAAGAGCAACACATTTATGACCATAAAGACCAACGCACTGGTCACGTTCGTCATTGTATACCTACAGAGTTAGCAGTTACTGTGTACTCAAAATCAGTAAAGTAACGTGTGTTTACCGGGTAGCAATATCATAATGAATGTGCCCAAACTATTGGCACTTTGATAGGTCGCCTGATAAACTCTGTATCAGACGATAAGGCAGTAATTATCATGAAAAATATAAAGGAACAGATATCTAACACTACACCTGTATGCTACAAGGGTAAGCAGCGGTGTATTACAGCCAAACTAAGGCAGGCTACCATCTAATTGCCACACACTAAAGTGTCACTAACAATTGTAAATGCACCGTAACTGTGCAATGCAAAAGTACTACTTACTAAGTGCGTAACATAAAAGAGTAAGCTTAATGGTTAAGGCATTGAACTTTCGATCGAGGTCGTGCGTTTGAATCCCATATATTGCACAAACATTACACAAATTGCTGTTACACAAAAATAAATTTCGAAATAGTTTTATATTATCTATTTCTAGCTGTTAATAAAAATACTTAGACAGAAGAACCTAAAAACAGATTACGTCCATGGAGATCAGATATTCTGATGAAATAATAGGTGATTGTGACTGACTCCGCAATTATGAACATACAATTAGGTATAGGTACTGACCAATTACGAGTTTAAAATGAGACATAGCATAATACTCCAAATAAAAATAATTCGAACACGAAATAAAAACAAAGGCAATATTTATATGAAGGATTTTCACACAAGGGACATACAACGTGACAAAATATTTCCAAAACTTACCGAGATATCTAACAATGGCAATAATTAAAAACACTATAATTATAATACTCCAAACGACCGTGGATAGATAATACATTATGGCACAATATCAGAATCCTAATTATCGTTATCGAAGCTACAGCACTACTGGGCACTGCATTGGACTAAGTACGTGTACATAATGTACGGACACTAATTTTTTATATAAAAGATAAGCAGATTACGTCCATGTTCACGTATCTATCTGATCGCTACAGAAATAATGCGCGGAAAGCTTCCGTGACTCGGAAAGCACGTAAAGCCAAGTCCATGATAGTTTGGGTCGAACGGCTCACATGAACATTCTTATAAATTGTCGATATGGGAAGTCGGTATACTCGAATAGACTGAGATTTACTCACACAATACGATATTCTAACTAATATTATAAATGCGAATGTGAGTTTGTTTGTTTGTTACGCTTTCACGCCTAAACTATTCGACTGATCATCATGAAATTTTGTCAGGGCAACAATGCCCTGACGACATTTAGGGTAAGCATAGGGTACTTTTCATCCAGAAAAGTACCGTTACCACAGATAATATAATACAATACTTTTTTTTTTTTTTTTTTTTTTTTTACGTGGGGGAATGCTGTGACGCATATCCCTCCGCGGGGGCGGGCGGAGGGATTATGTCGGACTCGCCGGGGTAAAAGAAAGATGGAAATAATAGTAAAGTACCTCCCGGAATACCGACTAAACCTACCACGGTGTTCCTCGACAAAACCACTATCGACGGGGCCGCGCGAATCGCTTTCGCATGCGGTCGCGACCCCGCCGAGGTTACGGCCCGCCGTATGAAACGGCAGGCCACTACTCAATAAGACCTACCCAATATAGGCACTGCTCAATAAAAGCCCTACTGTCTCCCCCCTAAAGGGGAGACGGACTCGACACAGAGGCGCGCGTGGGAACACGCACGCCGCCTCTCGGACCTAATGCTGAACGGATGGCGGGCAGGCCCACAAAGCCCGCCACCCCCAGGTCAAACCTCAGGGTGGCTGGAGGTCGTCTCGCGCCCTCCGGCGCCCGGCTCTGCGGTTGGGGAGAGGGTTTAAACGCTCCCTCTCCCGCTCCGCCACCTCCTTGATGGAAATTACTTCCTCACAGAAGGAGGCGACGGCGTTCCACGACCTCTCACTCCGGACCATAGACTGAACTACGGCCGGGAGCGAGAGGGCAACCGATCCGACTGCCGCGATCAAATCACGGCGCTGCGATGCCCAGGCGGGGCAAACCGCCAAAGTGTGCAGCGCCGTGTCCTCAACAACGTCGCGGCAGTCGCCGCAGTGGTGACAACCGGGCGTCTCTTGCCGGCGTATACGACACAGGAACTGGCCAAAACAACCGTGGCCAGTTAGAACCTGTGTCAGCCGGAAGGTGAGGGCGCCATGCCGCCTCTCCAGCCACTCCTCAAAAACAGGACTTACCGCCACGATCGTGGCGTGCCCGGCACTGGGGTGCACAAGTCGTTCCTTCCAATTGGCCACTAGGACCTGGCGGAGCTCGGACCTCGCCGCCTTGATTGCGGCAAGACCCGGTCCTTCGCCCCGAGCTAGCGCCTCCTGGCGCCAACGGTAGAGCGACGCCAGGAGCGCCGCTTCCAGGTCCCATGGCATCGATCCGGCGAGGAGGCTCGCAGCCTCGAACGAGAAATACAATACTACTGTTACTAACCCAACTTAATTTAGCCTACATTTAGGCGAGCGACATGCGAGCAACATCTAGTTTTTAAATAAAAGTAAATAAATACTAGAACTAAGCTTGGTAGAGGCTAGAGGGTGATAGTCTAATTAAGTGGGACAAGACAGAGCTAATATGTTGGTATGATATATGTAAGTACCTCTGACTAGATCTTCATTGGATGTATAGGAGCAGAGATATGTTACGTATCTACGTAGGTGGTCAAATATAAGATAAAGAAATATTATTCATCATATTCCTAATCAATATTATGTATTATATATACATACTATAAAATTTTCCATATAAAAATATATTGATACGATCAATATATTTTTATACTCACACTGCCGTTAATATATAATCTTTAGATAACAACGATAAATTTGATAATTATAAATTATATAATTAATTATCTTTCACCGTTGGAAAAACAAGGATTTACTTTTAATTAAACATTACGACGAACTCATACGTCAGAGCTCACAGTAATTGTAGAGATCTTATAATCGTTACAGTACTAGGGTAATACCGGAAGATAGCGAAGCATCCACAAGTGCATGGTATCGCTTGCTATGGCAACCACCAAACACTGAGCGCAATACAACAATAACAAGTTATAGAGTTTGTCTGTCTAGTATTGTGGCCGATAGATGGTAGAGCATTACACCGGTCCCTTATTTTATCAAAGTATTATTTTTCGTCTGATCGTTCGCGTGAACCAAGGCTCGGCCACAATTTCATTTAGATAGAATTTCCAATTTTCTCATTAGAACTGAGTCCATTAGAAACCTATGCTATTTATTTTATATGAATAGCATAGGTTTTAAGCTTAACTCCATGTTACTAAGCTGTAAAAGCCACAAAAAATTAATTCTATGGTTGACTTCAGTACAAAAGATAGATATAAAATTGCTAAATTTTGAATCCCAATAAAATTTCAAAAATGTCTCCATTGAATAGATAGAGCCTCTTTACAGTCTTATAATACAGTAGATTAAACAAAGAAATATCTAGAGTATCGCTTGATTCGCTTAATATTACCGACAAGTAACTTAGCTAAAAGGTCTAATATTTTTACGAAAACTGGCTGTTATGTATGGCTATAAAGAAAAAAATATTTTTTGAAATGTGTGCAAAAGATACTGCGCTCGCCTCTTCGTACGAGTATATATACCACATTGATTATATACGTACGTATGTAGATAACAAGATAAAATCACATTTGATTAAATGAAGCCTCGTTTTGATATCGTTAGAATAATCAGTCCGAGTTGGCGCGTCGCGTGGGATACGATGATCTGATTTAATGGCTACGATGATGACGCTATCCTGGTTAAAATTGCTGATACATCACTTCCTGCTCCGAGAGATCTATTGAGCTATGAAGTAATGATAGCTTAATGTGGTACCTAACCGTTGGACGACTACTTATTTATTGTAGCCACAACCAGAAGATAAAATCTGTAAATATTTTGTTTAATATCGGTAGGTACCTAAAGTCCGGCAGATAGCTTGTTTGTTTTATCATTAGATGCCTATGAGTGACTAGTCTCATTTGATACTTAATATAATAAAACTAACTTTCGCCGCTGGCCTCCGCAGCTCCGTGCGCGTGCACGGAATTTATCGCGACTAACTATATATCAGCGCCATCTAGTGATACATTTTGCAATATAGTATTGATAGGTTTTCGATAGATACTAACAATCGTTTGGTAATTAGGTGGAGATACCTGTGGGGACACACACACATGTATGGCGCGTAGGAACATTATTTAAATGTGTGTAGTAGTATATAAGGTCATGCATTTCTTATAAAATACAGTTGGCAGTTGACTCTCAACCAGTGCATTTCATTTCACTCCCGTTAGACAACCCCACACACCGCAAACCTCACATTGATGACCCCGACCGACGACGCCCGACCGACGACGCCCGACCGACGACGCCCGACAGACGACGCCCGACGCCGTCGCCGACGAAGTCGCGCGTGTATTCGCATCGGAAATATTTCTCGTCACCGACTTTGCGATGTACCACGCCCCGATTCCTACAGCTTCGACGCCAACACCGCCAACTCCGTCAGTTGCTGTGATGAATGAAGAGCAACAGGCTATCATTTCCAGCCTGTCGGTCGCGAATAGGATACCCAGTTTCTGGCCCGAAAACCCACGGCTATGGTTTTTTCAAGTAGAAGCGATCCTTGCCCCGCAGAAGACATCCGACGCAAACAAATATTTCATGGTCGTGGCAAAACTCAGCAAAGAAGTAATACAGCAAGTAACAGACATTTTGGCCAATCCTCCGGAGAGCGACAAGTTCGAGACCCTGAAGAAGCGGCTTCTGCAAATCTACGAGGAGTCTGAAACAAGACAGGTGCAAAAGTTAGTGTCGGAGATGGAGTTAGGAGATCAGAAACCCAGCCAGTTGCTGCGCCGCATGAAAGAACTGGCACGAGGAAAAATAGAAGATGAAACATTGAAGATACTATGGCAAGGTCACTTACCATCGTCAGTCAGAGCTGTACTCACCGTGACGTCGACCAAGGACCTAGAGGAAATGGCAGTGATAACAGACAAGGTCATGGATACTCACCAGTCAGCGCAGGTAAACGAGGTAGCCCGCAGCAGTCCAACAGCAGCCGCCCATACTTACGATATAGCAGCAGTCATGGCAGAGATAGCGAAGATTAACCTGAAAATAGATGAGATGGACAAAAGAAGAGGAAGGTTCAGGCACAGGAGGAACAGTGGATATAGGAACTTCGCACGTAGCCGTTCGCGATCAAGGTCACGCAGGACGCCGGAGAGCCCAGACTGGCTGTGCTCGTACCACTGGAGATACAGGCACAGAGCGAGGAGTTGCATCGCGCCCTGCAGCTGGAAGTCCAAGGAACAACCCTCGAAGTCGGAAAACTAGCGGAACTGCAACCGGGAGCGGGAGGTTGTGCTGTCAAGGATCACCGCTTAATAGTAAGTGATAGAAAATATAAGTATAAGTTCTTAGTAGATTCAGGCGCGTGTATTTCTGTATTGCCAAAATTTTGTGTTAGAAATAAGAAAGATTTAGACTTGAGTTCTAATTTTAAACTTTTTGCCGCCAATGGTTCAGTGATTAAAACGTATGGAACTAAGTCACTCCAGTTAGATTTAAAGTTAAGGAGACCCTTTAATTGGAGTTTTGTTATATGCGATGTTAAGCAACCCATTCTAGGGGTAGATTTTTTAAATCACTATAAGCTAATTGTAGATATTGATGGCCGTTGTTTAATAGATAAGGTTACCAACCTGGCAGTACGTGGAACGATCGCAAACCATTGTGAACCGGCGATTTCCGCGTTACGCAAAGATCATCCCGCGTATGATATATTAAGTAAATATCCAGACATCCTCAAACCTATGTCGTTCAAAGAGGCGCCGAAACATACAGTTTACCATTTTATCGATACCACAGGCCCTCCAGTATATTGTAAGCCCAGACCTTTAGCTCCGGAAAGATATAAAATTGCCAAGGAAGAATTCAAAACAATGTTAGATATAGGTATATGCAGGCCGTCAAAGTCGGCATGGGCAAGTCCATTGCATTTAGTGCCAAAAAAAGATGGTCAGGTCCGCCCGTGTGGCGATTACAGAGCATTAAATGCGATCACAACACCGGATAGGTACCCAATACCGCGCGTACAAGATTTTACATATTTACTAGCTAACAAAATTATTTTTTCTAAAATTGACATAAAGAAGGCGTATCATAACATATTAATTAATCCCGACGATGTTTGTAAAACAGCAATTACAACACCGTTCGGATTATACGAGTTTGAGCGTTTAACCTTTGGCTTAAGAAATGCTGCCCAAACTTTTCAACGTTTTATGACGAATACAGTTTTATCAGGCTTAGATTTCTTATATTGTTACGCTGATGACATTTTAATAAGTTCAGAAAGTGAAATACAACATAATGAACATTTAGAGCAGGTATTTCAACGCCTAAGTGAATATGGCATCACCATAAACTTAGATAAATGTACTTTTAAAGCTACTTCCATAGAATTTTTAGGCTATCAAGTCACTACTTCTGGCATCAAACCCTTAGAAAATAAAGTGCAGGCAATTCTGGCATATCCTAAACCTCAAAATGTTAGTCAATTAAGAAAGTTTTTAGGCATGGTCAACTTCTATCGGAATCATTTACCTAAAGCGATAGAGTACCTAGAAATATTAAATAATTATATTCATATAGCTAAAAAGAACGACAAAACACCGATACATTGGACGCCAGACGCTGAGCAAGCATACCTAGAGTGTAAGAACGGGTTGACGAACGCAGTCACGTTGTCGTTTCCGGTGGCCAACGCGCCACATGCACTATATGCTGACGCTTCAGATAATTGCGTAGGTGCCGTGTTGCAACAATACATAGACGGCACATGGCAACCGCTAGGCTATTTTTCGAGAAAATTAAATGATACTCAAAAAAAATATAGCACCTATGACCGTGAGTTACTTGCTATATTTTTAGCGGTAGAGCATTTTAGAAGTTTATTTGAAGGCCGCGAACTTATAATATTCACAGACCACAAGCCATTGACATTCGCATTTTCAAAGTTATGTAAAAATAACAAGAAGGAAAGCCCTAGACGGGTTAGGCAATTACTTTTCATAAGCGAATTCACAACTGATATTCGCCACGTGAGAGGACAGGATAACATTGTCGCAGACGCGTTATCGCGCATAGAGTCTATACAATGTACGTCAAACATAGTAGACTACGAAAAATTATCATTAGAACAGGATAAGGATTCTGAGCTCAAAGATTTTTTGAAAAATTCTAGATACAAATTCAAAAAATTTTTAGTTCCGAATACCAATCGCTACATTTATTGTGAAATTTCCAAAGAAAATGCGAGACCATATGTAACAGAAAGTTTTAGGAAAAATATATTTCAGGCAATACATAATCTTAGTCATCCTGGCGTACGTACATCTCGCCAAATGTTCAAAGAAAAATTCTTTTGGCCTAGCATGAATCGAGACATTGGGCTATGGTCAAAAACTTGTATTAGTTGTCAGCGATCTAAGATAAGCAGGCATACCACTTCTAGTTACGGCACATATCCTTCAGTAGACAGGTTTGATCACATTCATATTGATTTGATAGGACCTCTCCCGATCACAGTAGACGAGGACAGGTATTGCTTGACGATAATAGATAGGGGAAGTGGCTGGCCGGAGGCATATCCTATAAAGGATATCTCAGCCGACACTGTTGCAAAGAAGTTATATACAGAGTGGATATGTAGGTTTGGCTGCCCTGTTAAACTCACCAGTGACCAGGGCAGGCAATTTGAAAGTAGGCTATTCGCAAAATTAATGGCATACCTAGGCATTGAAAAGATCAGAACAACCCCGTACCATCCGCAAAGTAACGGAGTGGTCGAGCGGTGGCACAGATGTGTAAAGGCATCATTAATGGCTAGATTAAATGATAATAAAAATTGGACGCACGAACTACCTAGCGTAATGTTGGGACTTCGTGCAGCCATCAAACGGAACACAGGCGTAAGCGCCGCACAAATGGTTTATGGTCGATCCCTACGTTTGCCAGGAGAATTCTTTATAGATATAAACAATAGTAACTATGATGGTTACAATGTAGTGCAGCATATCAGTGACGTCGTTAGACAGTATAAACCTGTAAGTACAAGAAGTAGTAATTCTAAATCATTTTTTATACATCCCGAGCTACAACAGTGCTCGCATGTATTTTTAAGAAACGACATGATAAAAAAATCATTAGCATGTCCTTACGAAGGCCCCTATAAAGTTTTAGAACGATCGGAAAAAGTATATAAAGTTCAATTAACAGATAGAGTATTAACAGTATCAATAGACAGGCTAAAACCAGCCTATTTATTAAATGAATGTGATGAATCAACTGAACCTAAATGTAGGAAAACCAAGAGTGGCAGAGTAGTCAGAACTCCAGTCAGATTTTTAGAATAGTTAATAATTACTTAATATTATAAAAAAATAAAAAGTGAGGCAGACATAATCAAAGAATATAGAAAGTATGCAATAATGTAATTAAGTGTCATATCATCAACTATGTGCACAGATAAATGAGGACAAGAAAGACGTCAATAAATATGTTGCTGAGCCAATTAAATGTACTTAATGTTAAAGCAACGTAAATCTTTACAGCATTCTATTACTAAGCGTTCACTTTAACAGTAACTTAAATTCGTTATAGTTACTTTCTATCAGCCAAAAAAGTTAAATATTTTTTTCTTCAACAAAATGGGTAAAACCTACAGTGTAGAGAAAAAAAGTGAAGAAGTCATAATTGCCCAAAATGGTGCGAATGGTGCAACCGTTTCGCATTTTGAACAATCGCTAGAAAGATACGGCATGATAATATATATCATAGCTGCGTTAGTCATATTATACATTGCGTACATGGGGTGCAAAAAGTGTAAACAAGGCACGCAGAAAATTTTAAGGAAAGAAATGTCGGTATGGCACAGTGCAAATAATATTACGATGGCTCAACAGCAGACGCAACCGCGCCAAAACTGTGTATAGTGAGATTGTGTAACTACCAAAAATAACATGTGTGTCAAACAGTGAAAAATATAATGCCAACAACTGTGTATAATGTAAAGAGTATATTATCCTATCAGGTCATATCTACTTATATTTTATTGTATAGTGAATGATAAATTAAAACCTAAAATACATTGGCAAAGTAATATAAATAATGTATAAAAGTGTAACATAAAATGTTCTTTATTTAGATTTGTAATACTATGCGAAGTCGATTACTAAAAAACAGTCTGTGTATGTATTGTATTGTTATGAAATATTATACCTTGCGATCATGAAGACATGCATTGTAGTCACGGGACTTGGCAGGTATGACTCATGTAGCTAGGTTAAGAAAACAATTGTATTTAGTTATAAGTATTTTATTTTTTAAGTTTGAATGATACAAAATTTTATGAATAAAATTTTTCTAAAAAGGGGGGAGTACTGTGGGGACACACACACATGTATGGCGCGTAGGAACATTATTTAAATGTGTGTAGTAGTATATAAGGTCATGCATTTCTTATAAAATACAGTTGGCAGTTGACTCTCAACCAGTGCATTTCATTTCACTCCCGTTAGACAACCCCACACACCGCAAACCTCACATACCTATCAACCCAAAAAATTCTTAGTCTACGTGGGTGACAAATTTGATTAAAATTCAACTATTTATGTATTACAAACATCTGCATTATATTATAATTAGAAGAATATTATTGACCGATAATCACTGCTAGACACAAGCTGCTCTTAAAAATCTATGAACTTAAATTGATCGTTACAACAACAAGTACCTACCGTTTAAGTTGTGGGATTTTTCAAGGACGAAAAGTGTTTACCGCAGCATGTGTTGCCTTCGGCACTTTAAACAAACAGTTGTGTATCATAGTAAACAACGAAGTGTCTACTTTAACCACTGCACCAAACGCTCAAACTTATACTGAGCAAGAAGCAAAGAAAACAATAAAAACTTACTTCTCCGAACACAGTTTCCGAAGCAGAACCACAGCCAAAATAAATACACACACATAAACAGCAGTAAACCAATCATAATCCTAGTTAGTAGATCCATCATGTTTACTCTGTGGATCGACACTCACTGGCCGAAAACAGAAGTAATATCTTATCTACATGATGGATTTAAAAATAAAAATATGTAACGATAAGGTATAAGACTACATTATAGTGACGGCGCGGGCGGCTGTTGTATTGGACGGACTACAGGACACGACTGTCGGCGTGTGACACTGCCGTTGTCCATTTGTGCATCGTGTCGGAAGCAAGGTCGGTAGAGAGCGAAGAAGGAAAACGAATAGAATCCATAGATGCATATAATTTACTAGGTTTACATTGAATGGTTTGTAAACTCAGTACCTTTATGAAATAGATCATGGTATACTAAATGAAACGTAGGTGATATTGTTTGAATGTTAATTTAAGCTGACAAAAAAGAGAGGAACATGTGGACATTATACTGTACGTCATAGATTTATAAAAATTACACGATAACCGTAAATGATATTCGCGTAAACTCAAGAGGTTTGTATTAATCACTAAAACAAGAGGAAAAAGGAACAAGTACTTACGTATCCACAATACTAATGAAATCGTCGTCATGACTAACATTAAACAAAAGAATATGACCAGAGCGGGCACTGTTAACACTATGATAAAGACGGCGATTGGATCCATTGTGAACTATCAAAGTTATTTAAGCACTATTATTATTATTTATTTAAATCGTTGAGGAGCGTTAGTTATTGTTGTTTATTTGTTACCGATTGAAAGATAAATTCACATGAGTAGTCGGGAGTGCATAAGTTTGCACACTTATCGGCAAATTTATAATTATTATCATAATGTACGTTCTTATTTTATCTATGTACCTACTCAACTTTTAATAGATTAAGTATTTCCTTCTATCCCTTTCAATTGTTATGATTATTTAGATTCCGTACTTGTAGAAGTTAAACTGATATGTTACTTCAATTTTAACCTGTCTGTGTCTGTTGAATAAGAGTTAATGGGCTTTCGGAACGACTTTTGTAAGGAAACGAACGTGAACGAACCTACGACCCCTTAATTGCCTTCACCATTGAGCTGGCGTAGCTTCACTACTTCAAGTTTTTATCTATACGTCATCGATAATATAGATAACTCCACCTGCGCTAGTTGAAGCTAATGCCATCTGTCTCATACTTATAATAATATCAGTTGCTGATAAAATACAAATACTTTTTTATTTAGTTCACGATCTTACAGATAGATGGCTCAGGTGTAAAACAGAGGCTATTATAGTTATTGCAACATTATCATTATTGTTTAAATATCAGCACAATCGCATATATTTATTGAAGTATTAAATTGGATTTGAGATTTGTGTAAATAATCGGTTTATCTAACCACAAATACTTGCTGCAGGCTATAACTACAGATTTAATTGATATTTTTATTCTTTTATATAAATAATGATATACACGTACATTAAAAGTGTCACTGCAATAAAATGTTATTTTACCGGCAATGTCAATAGACGGAGCTACTGCCGCCGCGCGCCGTAACTTACCTATATTGTTTTTAGTACATTTATTTAATTTCATAATTCCTAATCAGCATAGCTTCTAAAAGAGATAATTATAGCAAGATAAGCGTTGAATTTGCAGTGGAACTTGAAATAAAAATGTGTGTCGATTGTCGACACAGCTGTTCCCATCGGAGAACTACAAGCCAAGACATGAAGTGCACACGATAAGAATGACACTAATTAGATACTTATTATCACACATTACATTCCTGTGGCTCCTATGAACGTTATCTGGGACACCATTTAGTTTTATAACTCGTTTTCTATATGATAGTTATAGTACAACGGTGTCATCTTATTGTACCTAACTTTTAAACAGCTGCTCTTATTACCCGTTGTGACGTACTGAGTTTAATTCCCGGGTCAGCCAATGGCGTAGGAGATGTGCCCGATAGACGGCAAATAAAGCATTTGATTTTGAAATTAAACAGACCAAATAGCGACATACATTTGAATTTGCGTCCTAAAAGGCAGTGTTTTGGAAACATTTTATAAATTAATAGGTATAGGTTCATTATCTGTCCAATATTACTCATCCAATAAGTTTTGTTTACTGACGACAAAAATAGTAATTAGCTTCAATAACAGCGACCATTTTATTTAGAAAACGCGAACCAACTTAATATTAAAATTAAGGAAATACATAGATTAAGATGGCTTAGTTCGACGATTTATAGATTAAAAGAGATTATTTTAAACATAGACAAAATATTGATTGATAGAAAAATACTTTGTCCAAGTTAAAACTTTTTGCCATTTACTTTATTACTGCGAAACACAGTAACAACTACATCATACTGTCATATGTTAAATACCCCATCTATTGTCATACACACTCGTGTAGACACAGCACATATAAGTAGGAAAGGAATCATCCAATTGACCTGTGTTAGTTGTTACCGGTGAACTCGCCGGCGGCGGCGGCGCAGTAATTACGGTCGCGCTTTGACTTCTATTGTAAATGCGTAACACGAGCCTGCTGCTTCGGACTTCTTCGTCGTCCCAGTAATGAGGAACAAAGGAACACATTGAATATTATGCGTAAATGACATATTATGCAGTAGGTTAAAGACTTTTCTATATAATATTGTCTCCCCGTGAACATGGCTGCTGTAAAGCAACCGAAACGTCGGGGCAAAGTGTAAACTCAAATATAAATTGTTTTAATTAGAAAATATATAGATTAAATAGTAGTAAAATTTCAATAATAGTAGTGTTAGAGTTTTCAAAATTATGTAATACCAGTGTTTAAAGTAAAATAAACAACGCGATAAAATCCGTATAAAGTGTTTAATTTCAACTTTTCTATATTTTTATCTTATACCTACTTACCCACTTCTGGGCACGGGCCTCTTCTTCTAGCGTGAGAAGGGTTAGGCCATAGTCCGCCACGCTGACCCAGTGCGGGTTGCCAAACTTTAGATATCTTCGAGAACATTATGGAGAACTCTCTGGTATAAGTCTACTATAAAAAGCACGAGTTTCAAGATTAGAGCTTATACCTATGAAAAGTTCAATTTTTTAACACCATTGTTAATATTGACATACCGATGCTTATAAACATCAAAATTAATTATATTTTTGGCCTTCATTAATTCTGACTAATATCAAAATAAAGGTCGCACATATCGAAATTTCCTTTGCATCTACATATTCAGTACAAAGTTTCATTCTCTATTACGGGAGAAGTATGGCAAACACCCTGATATGAAGCAACTAGGTACTTCTGGACCATCCAAAGCTCGCAGAGTTACTCGAGTCTCACGATCAGCAGTACGGCATCCCTCGCACACTCGCGAAAGATACAATATTAAAGCCTCCATTAGGCAACATTTGGCGCACGACATGTTGCTCAACGTGTTTAAAGTCAGCGCGGAGCTTTTGTTTAGCAACGTTGTCTGTCTACACATGATTTTGCTCGCATCAGTCTTCGACAACATGTCGTCAGAGAAACTAGTCTTGATTTCAGCGGCTTTTTCACGTCTCCACTTGTCAACATTTCAGAAACAAACAACAAGCTGCGCGTCATATTGCGCGTCAGCTAGCAACGTGGCACGTTGTTGTGCAACGTTGATGATCTAGTTGAGTGTCACGTTTTGTGCATCAACTGTTGCCTAGTGGATATGAGGCTTAATAGAGTTATGAGACACAATACTTATGGCGCTAATAACTGTTAAGTGAGATCTAACCTTTAGAACTCAAAGTGAACCAAATAGCTGAGATTGATTATACATTTGAAATAATATATTATACGACTGATAATAGATTTATTTCATCCACAATCCGTTTGTTTCTGTTTATTAAAGTAAATGTTCATATACGCAAGTTTAATGACCACAATAATTTTGGTAACGAACTTAACAATCTAATAACTATAAATGGGCACTTACCAGTTACCACAAACTATGATACAAGCAGCGCTTGTACGTCAATATTTATTTCATTTGCTTAGATTAGAAACGAACATATCGCCTATGATGTAAACGCAGTGCTACAAAAGAATGGATATTTATTAACTATTGTCAAGACAGGATGCGCTATGATTTGAGCCATAATTATTGGTACAAGCATTGAATTTATATGAGGTTCGTACTAAACACCTGTTTGACCCTTTTAAAGGTGTGCGTCCGAGTATTACTTAGATATAAACGGCAAAGTAATAAATATTACAGTTAAATAAACTAAAGCACGAAATATATATATATTACATACATGAGGATACGTTTAAAAAGATTTAATGTTTTTTAAAGTAGAACCACATTTTAGAATAATTTGTTATCCATAATAATTTAATTATTCAGCTATAAATAAACTGAAGATTATTAATATGTAGAACGTAACTGCATACTTAAGATTAGATATTAAATCAATTAACTGATCATGTCAAATAATAATAGCGTCCAAGTGTCTCATTGTTTATCAGTTTAGTAAATACTAATATACATATAATATTACGATCAATGTATACGTTTAGCTGTTCGGACAGATTTTTATGACATCTGGCAAGCAGGTATCTTTCCTTTAGTTTGCATTACTAATTAGATTATTTGCCTCTATAAGATCGTGTCAAGCTACGTCAAGAGCTGCGTTAACTAATGCTGGGCCTTCTGTATATTATACATACAGATCTGTCTGTTCACTGTCGGTCCAACGTTTTAGTCGCATACGTGTTATAAGCATACCAGACACGACAAAATAAAATTATCAGAGTAAACATACATTTTACTTTATCCGTAGACTTAATTTATACCCAACACAATAAAATTAAAAGTAGACAACTGACTATTTTCACCCAACATTCAAATCAAGCAATTGGCTACACATAATGTAGACTGAATCGTATGGACCAGTAACTATGCAGACAAGTATTGTTATTTGATATCTATTATCTGAATCTATATTTCTAATCGCAGTCTGGCCTAATTTGTTGCTTGTGTTATCTAGTCTAATTTTAAGATATTGTTTTGCGTTATAGTATATTTACAAATAAATTTATCAAATTTAATGTTAATTTGGCGTGCAACTGTGTGAGAAAATTAATAAATTATAATCTTATTACATCAATTAGTTGAATGTGCTATTGTTATTTTACTTCGATTTTCTATAGAGTGTGGTATAATGTGGTGGTGTGGAAGTAATGTTCCCAAGTTGAGCCTGTTGTTAGCCGGGGAAGAAGTGTGGCGCGATGACTAGTAGGTAACGTATGTCCCTTGCGCTGGGAGCACGGCTACTTCATGCTAATTTGCAAATGATATTTGTGATGTAGCTGACACACATTAGCCCGCCTGATATTAAGCAGCTTACTTAACCTATAGTCTCTTGCAGCATCAGTCGCTATGGTATCAGCGTGCAGAGCAAAGAACCGAGATTACTGTTCACCTTCCTCCTTTTCCAAAAGCAACAATGTCCAAATGGTGTTGTTGCAAGTGTATTCTGTGCCATAGACTGTGACAACTGCTTGTCATCAGAAAAGCTTGTATGGCACTTTGGTAGTTTGACAATGTAAAAAAATACGCCGATGTTAAACATGAGGTGAAGTAAATTTGTACAAGGCATATTATATAGTTAGTGTAATTAATTGTTAGTAATCAATCACCAGTCGCCGTCATCGTGTACACGCTACCTGCGACGTGATCGCGACGTGAAACTAATATATTTGACACAGTAGGGATATACCAAACGTATGCTAAAGGTAAGTGATAAAAAATGTATTATTTTTTATCCGTGCGTGCTATTAAATGCACAAACTCATGGTAAAACGCGATTAGACGCATGTTGTGTACATGCGTCTAATCCTGTCTAATTTTACTAAAATCGCGCGCACGGCTTTTGTCATAAGTAATTATTTTAATTAACATTTTGACTTTGATGACAGATCGATTACTTCAAATGATTTATAAATAGCAAAAAATGATTATCACATTAAATGTCTTCGTTTTAAATATTATTGTTTTTGGGCCATAATTATATGTAGATACGCAGCATTTTTATTTTTGTCCGCACGAGATCATGTGTCGGTGCGACCTTATAAAATTTTAACAACTGTATGACAAAATATCTACGAGAATCACAAATTTTTCTTTGTGCCGATACAGGTCAGACTCGGCTCGACTCGGCGCAGTAGCAATGGCGAGACGAGCCTACTAAGCCAATTTTACCTTCTATTGGCTCTACCAACCCCGGTAATGAAGGTATATAATACTTAGTGTGGCATTATGAGTACATCTTTGT
The DNA here is from genome assembly GCA_963675205.1 of Catocala nupta. Lineage (NCBI taxonomy): Eukaryota > Metazoa > Arthropoda > Insecta > Lepidoptera > Erebidae > Catocala > Catocala nupta. Next base: position 197,225 of record OY776102.1, read on the forward strand.
AAATAGCATCTGGAGTATGAAACTTAGAACTGTCTACGTGGGATACCTCGGATTTTGCTAATCGTCATGGTAAGGCACGCCTAAGAGGGAACTGTATCACGTTGGCCAACAAATCAGAAGCCGCTTATTTATGTTAATGAAAGACATTTTTATTTACTTCTTTTGCTATGCCATTATAAATATTCATGATTAAAATGTCACATTATAGATTTAGCGGATTGCTCAAGACAGTATACGCATATTTTACTATAAAATAAAAAAATACCCATTTCATCCCCTTAAGGAGAAAATTACCAAGTACGCTGAAACACAACATGGCGGGCATTTCCATACGAACTTCCATTCCCAATTGTACTATCTTGGAGTCCAAATTTTCAGAAACTAACATATTGAGTATTTTTCATTTTTAATCAAAAATCAAATCAAAATAAATTTATTCACGTTAGGTTACAAGGTAACACTTATGAATGTCAAAGTTACACGTAATTTTTTTCTGTGAATTTACATTTACTGCTTCGTTCAGCAAAGCAAGGGTGTAGGGCTCACTAATACACAAAACAAAACTAATACACAACCACCAGCTTTTATGTATTTCAAAATTGTCATACAATTTCGAAGCTCTATTTTTAAAACTCGGTTACGTGTACTTACCTACGGGTAACTACATAAAAATCCTACCGAGGAATTTTTTGTGTATTCGGTTTGAGCGGATTTGGCTCTGCGTTGATCAATCGGTCAGGATATAGGATTATGAGGATTATGAATTTGTTTTAAATTATTTAAACAGTATTATGTATATATTAAGTACATAAAGACAATCACAGTTCAGAAACTGTTCGTCGTCATTAAAATTACTAGGCATGTATACTTAACCGACTTGGATGTAGAGCCGTTTTATTCTTAATATTCATCAAATGTCGTGAAACCGCGTGCTTCACTCAACCTGATGCTTTCGTGTCGTATCCTTAACGAGTATATATAATAACATTAATGGTTTAAATAATAAGTATAATAAAATACTTACTGATATTCATTCGCCAGTAGCGAACAATAACGCCGGATAATATAACACAAATGAAGAACGTTGGTACGGCTAAGAAGAAGATCTTTACGTGGTCCATTGTTTAACTTATATTAATAATTCTAACACAAAAATAATACTATAATGAAGATTCTTGAGTATTAAATATTAATAATTAATGCCGAACATAATTACTATTGAGTAACCAACGTCGGACACAATAGAATTGCTATGACAGTTAAATATGTCTGATCAAATGTTTAATAATTTGCGATAATGTCAAATGTTATCTTATCTTAAAATATCGGGATACAACAATTATATGTGACTGTGTCCAGTAAAAGGGACTACTTTAGCCGTATGGAGTTCTTAATAACTCCGGAAACTAACAAAAACTAGGTAAATTATGCTCGTGAAAAATACACTTCTACTACGAAGATATGGAATGATTGGTACCAAGTTAATCTACTAGAATCAAAGATTAAATACAGATATCAATGGTCTCAATAACTTAAATGATGTGAAAGGTTTTTCTAAGGAGAACCTGCATGAGTGGGAAAATGAAGTATCTTAATTACTGATAATCTTAAGAAAATACGCTATAAACAATGGATCATTAAGGGCTTGTACTATCACCTCCTTATAGAATTTATCTATAAGATAAAAGTCTCGCCATCTCTCTTCTTTAACCTAGCATAAGTGAGACAGTATGCAAAGTTATATCACAAATCAGTCAAAATATACTTTAGCGCAGAGATCCAAAGATAGTAACGACACCTTTATGCTATATTTATAGTATAGGTCACGGGGAGATGGGGAGATGGTCAGTCTCCCCGTGACCATGGCTGCTGAAAAGCAACCGAAACGCTGGGGAAAGTGTACACCTGAATATAAATAGTTTTAATCTCATTTATTCATTGATATTCAATTACAAATTTACAGCCTATATTTTTGTAACTATGAAAGCTATTTATATTTACAAACGTATTAAAAAATAGATTTATTATTTTTAATAATTTTATTAGCTTAAAAATTTGTAAAATTCAATAGTAGTAAGTAGTGTAATAGTTCCAAAATTATGTAATACAGTGTTAAATAAACAACGCGATAAAATCCTTAAATAGTAGTTTAATTTCAATGAATAACATTCGCGTAAACAGAAGACAATATTATATTTATAGTAATGATCGTGTTTTAAAGTTTTGTGCTTTAACGATCTTTTTTCTATGGCAGTAAAATTAGGGTACCACTTTGGGGATTTGGTGAAGTTTAGTGTCACAAGTAAAGTAACTACTGTTTAACATGTTTAACAATAAAAAAATCGTATTGTCACATTGTTAGATAGTAAAGTTAATGTATTTCAATAATAAAGTAAATGTTTTTCTACACGTATTCAATTGTAAGGAAAATATTAATTAATAGTCTGCGTCAAGTACCACTTGGTCACTAAACTTTACACTTGCTTACAAAAAAAAGCAAAGTACAGTTTGACAAACTAAAGTATAGTAAGTTCTTTTTTGATTTCTGTGGCCCCTTTGACCACAATAGACGTATTTGGGTGTTTTCCGTCTTTGGCGCTCCACTGTAAGTGCCAAAGTTGACAGGGTTTCTGAGTCAGTTCTTATGAGCGGCATTTCCACGTCATGTAACGGATCATCCGTAGCACTTTTTGTAATGGTTTTTATAGGTTCTGGACACAACACATTTCGAGCCTCAGGGGAAACATACTGACGAATTTTGTGGAACAAATATTGTTGTCGCTCAAACGATAGTCTTGTTGGAGGTATTGCACAGCAGTTGGACTAGCATTTTGTGTGGAATCACAAGTGGAAGTAAAAACTGCGATGTTTTTGACATCTTGATCATCAAACCTTTCGGTGCATTGCGGGACTCCAGGATCATTAATGGACGCTTTAAAATGATTGAATATAAATGCACAACCGTATTTAGTCACGGACTACCTTTGCATTGTCACAAAGTGTATGCGCCATCATGCCATCTTACTGCCTATTTTAGATTTATATTAAAACATATACCTTAGCCCAAATTATTTAATCTCTATAATATTATTAAGTTATTACTGTTTTTATCTTTAGTTTTTTTATAGTCTGTAGTATATGGCATAATGGCTGCAACACCTTGTTAATCAGAGTTGTAAAATACTTAAATTATATTTAATTGGCGATTTAAAAGAGTGGCCATGAGTTTCTTGCAGGTTTCTTCTCATAGGCTCAACCCTTTGCCTGAACCTAGCAACTAACCTAAATGTAGCTTCAGTAACTTAGTAAACTTACTAAACCATATATTTGACGTTCATAAGTGTTACTTTGTGACCTAAATAATTAAATGATTTTTGACTTTGACTTTGAATTTGATTATAAGAGAGCAGCTGTGTCACGCTTTGTGGAGATTTTTCTTTAAAGAAACCGGCCCGATTTTATGAATGCAAATTAATTATATCGCCAGTTTCATTACCGACAAGAACAGCCATAACAGTATCTGAATTGTGGCAAGCTGAAACTGCGCACTCGAACACGTCTCCGGCTGTGTTTAAATTGGAAAGACGGGACTTTTTTTTAAATAGTCGACGGACAAAAAAGAAAGCTGCAATGATCTATGTTTCTCGTTAGTTTATGTACCTACGCCATAATGCGTACTGCATCATGAAATTATTATTATTTTGACTGCAACAATTATCAGCATGACAAATAACGTCTGTTTCACCCAGCCCAAAATTTTTGACGTGTGCGTACGAGTGCGAGCCGGCCAGCCGATTAAAGAGCGCGCCTAGCGAGCGCTTCGCCCAGCCTTCATCCCCCGCCCACCCTTGTTCTTACCCGTAACGCTAGGTGCGTCCGTGTGTCAGTGATCGAGCCATATGAAAAATACTTTGCTTGTAAAATATTACCTCAAAGTGGTACCCTTGGTACCTACTAAACTTCGTGTCCTATTAGAATACTAAAATATTATAATTATATGTGTATTATTTTACACAAAATGTTATTTAAGGCACTAATAACCGATTAGTAACAAAAACCTATTTTACATAGTCATCAACAAATTTAAAAAAAATGCATACAACTCGGCAACTAATATCCTCAAAGTGGTTCCTTTTACCAGACACAGTCACATACAGTGGATTGTGTGACGTATGCTGTAACCGGCCGGCTATAAATACCTACATGCAATTGAGGTATACATTTATATAATATATGTAACATATCGACGTTAGAACACAATTTTGATAACAATAATCCTACGATATGAGGCGTATTATACGTGATTTTGCGGCGATGGAATGATTCGTCTGTCCGTGGGAAACTGCTCGTAGCGTAAATATTAATAGATGGACATAAGTAGATACTGCGTTATTTAGTTTAAAGATAAGATTAGTGGACGAATGACGTACCTAGTGATCATGGTTTAACTTGTAGCAACTAACTAGGCAACAATACCCTACACTCAAACAACCATGAATTGAGTTTTTGGGGTGACCAGAAACGCTTTTAGTCTTGATACACTATAGCTGCGTGCTTGATGAAGGCCAATTCCTGTCTAACTTTGAATAATAATAATAATAATATGCCCATTGCATTGATGCTATTTATATTATTTACATTAGAGTATTCAGGGCAGATGCCGTTTTTCATCCATAGTTAGCAATATACCGGTCCACCAAACACCCATACTCATAGCCCATATATTAGAATCCATACGTAGCAACAGCCCTACGCCTGCTGCGGCTAGTGCCGCTGTAGGTGTTCCATCACACCTTTGATTAAAACTCTCGAAGGGCCTCTTCACGTATTATTATACATAGAAACACCCAGACCAAGACAAACATCCATGTTCATGCACACAAATCTTTGACATGTGCGGGAATCGAACCCGTGACCTCAGGCGTGGTAGTCGGTTACACTAACCAGTACGCCATCATGTGTCAGCTTTAATCAGCAAAACCCGAGTGAAGTTTTTATTGCAAGCGTTCATTCACCTTAGTGATATAAATCGTTGTGCACGGAACATGGTGAATCAAGGTTGTTTAATTACACGACTGTATCTAAGCTGAATGAGATTATGAACTAGATATAATTATCTAAAGACGACTGCAAAAGAGGGATTATAACCGATGTTAAAAATAAATATAATATAATTATAATGGCCTCCTTTGGTCTGGAGGACATTGTGTTATTATTAGATCATTTTTATTTTTAACATCGAATATCATCCCTCTGTCGCAGACGTCTTTAGCCAATTATCTAAAGGCGACCGAAAAATATCGAAATGCAGACAGATATACCTAATTAGGTATATCTGTTTTTCAGTCACGGCAACCAATCTTGACGACATGTTGACGACTGGCTGTCTGCGCGGAATATACTATATAGTGTACAAACAAAAGTGCAGTCTGTTCCTTAAATCTTATAAACAAATGGTAATCCGACATGCCCGGGAGATGTGACGCGCAGGTTTACGTGCTTTCTGAGGTACGGGGTGTCCAAGACCGCCAACTTCCTAACTCGGGCTGGTATTGAGATTTCATGGCAAAAACCCATTAAATCTTTGTGGGCCCGACGACCCGGGCATCGGTCATCACTGCTGCTGGGCTACGGAGGCAGAATATTACATCATAGTACTGATATTAAAATGATTAATTTATATTATTTTATTAATCAGGTTTGCGGTTGAAGCATCTCCGTGCGGGTGCACTTATTTACCTACTAGCTGTACCCGCGACTTTGCTTGTGAGGAATTTTGGCATACTTATGGACAAAATAATTTATGACAAATGGCGTGATGTGCAAGTTGGGGCGGCTGTGCGGGATTACGCGTGCTATAGTTATTTAGCAGTCTTTGCATGAAGCTCGAGTGAAGTGTTCGGCATAGGTATTATCCCGAGAACACATAGAAATTTCCATATTTTTAAAGATTATGAGATATATCTCTGATTTTGTTATGATTAAATTTCTGTAATTATGTAATTATAGATTACAAACACCAGTTACGGAAACGTGCTCTTATCATTGCACAAAGAATGTCAACAAAACAAACTGATGACGCCAAAAAGGTAGGGTATCTAGAACGAGTGCAATAAGTTATTAATTGGCGACTGAATTTGGCCTATCTGCCAGGGCTCTACCACGTTTGCTAGGAGACAGCATTTAGGATTTTAGACATGTGTTGCAGATGGAATATTATGGTGTAGGTAGGCGCAGCAGGAGTGTATGCGACTGCTACGATGAGGTCTCTCGTTCGATGCCCGGTCGAGCATCGTATTGGGTATTTCTGAGTAGCAGCATGGAGTGTATACTCTGTGTGGCTAAAGCTGAGTGGAACTATAAAGGCAGTAATAGCCTCGCCACAAATTTCGTAGGAGCAAATAAAACCATAGTTGGTGAAATAAAGGGGCGTAAATTACACGTGGCTTATAGAGCCAACGCACATACGTATATTACACGCCCTGTAATATAGGTATATGCGTTGGCTCTACAAGCCGGTCTTCACCCAAGTCTTAAGTTTACCCGGTCACGTACCTACATATATCGCAATCGAACAGATTACAACCGGCATAAGCCCATTACGTCAATGAAAATTTGATAACAAATTTCACATGAAGATACTGTTAATTGATTACATGTGACGCAATTATTATAGCTACTAAATAAGACATTTCTCATAGGATACACGACCATATGGTCGCCTTCAAAACGTGCGCGGCGAATAAATTTGGTGTATTTTTTTGCATAAAATTTTAAGACATAACATGGCATACTTTTGTTTGTCCTAATTATATTTACGCAAAATAGCTTCCGCATAATTATTATAATGCATAATCATAAAGTTGAATTGTGTATTATCACAAGTGGTCACTTGGGTTGGCCCAAGGTCCACCCCGCGGCAAACTGAACCTATGTTTGGGGTGTCACTAAGATAATCTTGTCAACATAAACTGTAGGTATGCCAAATACAATTATGATAAAGTATTATTATGCCAACAATAATGAGTATGCCAAATTGTTATGCTAAAGTATATTAGGAAAAGAAACATTATGCGAAAATAAGGGATAAGAAATCAGGTGTAACCCTCGAATGATTCCGCCGCAATTATTCTTTCGGCATTAATAAACGACATCGATGATAAACGACTAATATATTTACTAGTACTCTAATTTAGGGTTAATAAAATGATATCGAATAATAAATAATGTTCTCTTTGATTTTATCTGCAAATAATGTATGGCTGTACATAGAGCAACAACTTTTTTGTTATCGGCCTAAATATTAATTTTCTGTTGAATACATATAGATAGACTGCGTTGTAGATAGCTAGCTGATTGTGTACCGATCATTGGATCGCTGCTTGTGTACAAGTAAAACAATTGTATAACACTTAAGTCGGGCGTAGTAGTGTTATTATTATTTATATTTCTTTATTAAGGCAATCTCCGCACTATGAATAATTCCTGTGGCGCCTAGTCTCTTAAAATTCCGAATCCACAACACTCGACGTGTTGTCAGTAACGAGGTGACCACTTACACTACTACGCCATCCGTGTAGTCCTCATTTAGCGCCATCTATTGAAATATGTAGGAACTTATAAGTCGATTTACTTAAACAAATTGATAAGCCGACGTACGTATTACTCGATAACTAAGTTCTGCTACTCGATACTAGATGGAGCTGCAAAGTAAATCTATTGGGAACGACTTTTTCGTGCGCCTTAGTCTATATACATTGGCTAGCCTCTGGCTTGGCCTTTATAATTAAAGTAGGTGCACAAACCAAAGACATACAAGTTTATACAGCTTTAGAAGCAACTCGACATACAAGAACATTCATCCTTCCATACATTTTGCCTAGTTCAGCGAGGTTTCGTTAAAGGCGGTTTTAGGAAAATAGAAGGACATGGTGACGATCAGTTACGAGTCATTGATAGATTTGAAAATCGATTTAATTAGAATGTCAAATATAATTCGCAGTTGTAAAAGTATCTTAGTTTTCCTGTGACCATGACTGCTAAAAACCAACTGAAACCGCGAGGAAAGAGTAAATATAAAAATATTTAACAGTATAAAGATAGTGTTTTTTAAAATAAACCGCGATAAAATATGTATAATGTATTATAATTTCAATTTATAATATTCGCGTAAACGTGAAACATAAAATTATACAACATTTTATCATCGGCAAAGTTAAATTAAAAATCCTTTGTTCATTTAAGGTCACAAAATAACACTTATTAACGTCAAAATCTATTGTTTAGTGAGTTTACGAAGTTACTGAAGTTACATTTAGGTTAGATGTAGGCAAGAATGTGTTTACGGGTAGGTTTGTTTCGCGTAGGGGCCCGTCATTTCATACGGGGCGGGCAGAAACCTCGGCGGAGTCGTAATCGGAGAGGTATGCGTAAAAGCACTCCCCCAGTAAAAAAAGATTCGATGTAGGCAAACGATAGAGCTTGTGAGATGATCCTGCAAGAATTAAAATGGCATTCACTCACTCAGTTAATTACATAATAATAAATATACATTTGCAACATTTTGTCTCTCTTTCGATTGCGGTGTCTGTCTACGGGTACTAAAACACACTGACGCCCTCCGTCATCAAAACCTATTAAAACTGGGCTTACTGAGTTTTACAAGTTTCGATTAAGTACGTCGAACGTCATTGCCATTAACGACGCCTATTATATGCTTACAGCATCTTTAGCAAATACTGAATAATTCATCAATATTTATGGAAAGTCATTGAAATCCAACCCGATTGATATACATATAACAACACCCACAGCCGGAATTACATAGGCACCTATATGTATACATGGATGCATGACTGTATATCCTAGGATTGGGTGTAAGGGTTATAGACCAATTTTTACGCCATAGAATGTTAACTGCTTCGTTTTGAGTCATCTTCGTCACATTTCCAGACTCTAAGTTTCTACAGAGAACTAAATAGAAAATCCAAACACATAGAAAGTGTATCTATTAGTGAGACAACCTCTTTTCAGCCGACCTATGCATCACACACGCGGACATAAACACTAAGTTATGGGACGGTACAAAGGTACCTATTATTATAATATAACCAACTACGTATTATAATTATATCTTCGTAAATAATATAGCAAATGGCAGTCATTATGTAAATAGCTATTATTTGTTGAGTAGTATAACAAATAAATATAATTAAATAAGATTGTTATTAATTTATTGCTTAATTGTTTAATTTGTTGGATGAAACGTTAGTTAGTGAGTGCTGGGCCAACAGAAGCTATTTTTATATGATAATGGGTTGTTCCAAGTTTGTATTTGTTACTTAAACGTTTGTAAAGTATCTCGCGATTCAAGCGTTCTATCTAGTGCCCGAGTTGCCCGTCTTAAGAGCAATAGAAGAGCCATTATACCTCCAAGAAACTTTACTCATTTATTATCTTGAGTATTTCCTAAAAATATACAAATATTTAAAAGACCATCAAATGATGAAGAGCTTGCTACAGGCCAGGTTCAGACTCCCCTAGACCGTCCAGCTAGCAACAAGAATACAATGTGACTAAAACTAAAGAGCTATGTTTGGAAGGTAGCAAAAGAAAATCCACACACATGGATATTAGATAATTATTTTAACCTGTTGAGCGGCGATCTGACCACTGCTGATGCGGTAGGTTTTCAATTTGTAGCTTAGCTACCATTCCAACAATGGACAGGTTAAAAATGTTGGTTGGCATATTTAACTTCACATGTAAACACTGTACTTAATAACAACAGTAACGATAAAAATTAATAAAGCAATAAGCGATTTTTTTTACAATAAGTAATAACAAATCCGTTGACCCGTCAGACTTTGAACTTTAACACTATAATTTATAAATAAAATACATTAACTACTTAATAAAATATATTATGAGCTGTTCATTGATTAGATAACACTAATGTCTAAGCAAATCACTTATTGTTGTTTATTGTGAATAATAAAACAACGAGGCTACTTTTGTTAAAATTAGTAGGTTAATAGTTTTATTGCAGTGTCAAATCCAATTCGATATCTTTAAACCGGGTTTTATGAAATACAGAAATATTGTACACTGTTCTTTACACAAGCATTTTGAACTTGATGAATGAAAATAATGAAATAGCTAAGCAACGTCACGTATCAATGATGAGTATGACTGCACGGATGACGTCGCCTCGCCACTGCGCAGAGGGTTGTGGGTTTGAAACCCACACGGGACAAAACTTTGTGCGATCCACAAATTGTTGTTCCAAGTCTGGGTGTTCTTTGTGTCCGTTGTTTAAATGTTTGTCGAGTCCCCGAGACACAGGATTTATTCCTAGTGCGGGAGATGATTATAAAAAAAAAGAAATAGAAAGGTTACACTTCAGTCACAGACATCGAACATATTCGAAGTCTAAGACTCCAGTAGACAGAGAACAGGAATGTTGAATCAAACTGTTGTTAAAGTACCTACAAGTCAAATTCATTTACATGTACATATGTAGGTCGCAAAGTGGCAACTGCATCTTGTTGTTACAGTTATTTACGCTTACTAAGCTACGCTTCACTTGCTAGGTTCAACAACAAGATTACCCTATTGTTTATAACGAGTGAAATTAACTATCCATTAATTATTAGAATTTTGTGTTCATTAATTTTGATTACAAAGTAATTAATTAAATCTGAGGGATATATAGGTGTATGATTCGAGACGAAATATTCTGGAGATGATTAGATTGTCACGAGAAGTGGCAAGAAACCATACATTCTGTGTGTTTGTGCAGTTACCGTAGCCTCGGGAGCATTGTTATGTTAAGGAGACCAACGCGTGTCGATCCTACAAAATAATTAATGTAAGTAAATCGCTGTAAGTAGTACCTACTGAGATTCTGAAAGATATTTAGATATCCTATTAGTTATTCGCTGCAACAATGAGATTAGGGGTGAGATTAGGTGCGATGTTCTGTAGCCTGAAGATATTTCACCAACCGAGTTGTACGAGGTTTGAACAGCAGTTCTGATAAGCCATGCTAAAATTTGCAAATAATCACGCATAGGGTTAAAATTGGCTCTTTAATTCTAACGTAAGTAACTTTTCATAAGGTAAATAAATAAATAAAGTAACTGATAAGCGCCAGCGGTTGCGATGGTAAATGGTAACCTCTACTAAGCATAGATCCTCATCCGTTACATCCGGATATTTTACCATCAGGATAAGTTTCTGAGTTTAATAATCACAGAGACACGGAGGTCAGGACTCAGGATACACAAAAACGAAACGAAAATTATCATGTAAAGTTTTACTACATATTATACTCTCTCCTTGTCCGAGACGGTTTAACGTGTAGTAAGCTGTTTGTACCAGCGCCAAGTCACAACTTTAAAGCTATAAAAAAAAGAAAATAGTATCCTCGTGTTACACCTCTATTTAATGTCATTACGGTTTTTTGTGCAGCGCTGTCACATATTCCTCGTGATAAATTTTTTATTTTTTTATTGTTTTGTACGCTAATAGTAGCTTAAAACAATATTATATCAATGTTATTATGAAGTGTTACAAGTGCTGCGTTTTTTACAAAAACTACTTAGGTTTTTCTGGTAAACAAATAACAAGCGGTAAGCGTCTCATTCATGGCCAAGATTGTTGTGTAAACATGACATTGAATTCTTATTGGATTCAGCGTTACAGGTACGTCTTGAAAAACTACTTTACGCTTAGGAATTGGAGATACTAAAGTAAGTAATCGACGTATAACATAAAAAATCAATGCGAATGTTATCTTAAAACAATGCATATCCGCTTCCGGATACCGGTTAATTAAATACAGGTTATGAGTTTACGACCAAAAATTATTTTTTTTTTGTTTTTGGTTGATGTTCACATTCCAACGAATGAATGAAAAAATTTATAAATTTTTTCTAACGGTTTTTCTGCCTTCTTGTAAGTGCAAGTCAGAACTAAAATTTTCTTTTGTAATTCCATTTTGAGAAAAGTGATAGCTACTTTTTAAGTTGAAATGGGGAAAAGGAAAGGTAAAGATGCAAACTATCTCAGGGATAAGATAAGAAAGCTGGAAGGCAAACTAAGGAAATTACCTCAAGATTCAGAAGAAGAATCACCATGCTCTCCGTCATCACAGCAGTTTACGCCGCCGCTGCCGGCAACTCAGACCATTGTCATTGAGGAATCCCCATCAGTCATTATTAATGAAGCAGAAGCTAATACTTATACAGGTGCGTAATACTTAATTGTTAATAGAAACTTCAAACGCCTGGACCGTATATGTATGAACACATATTTTGACATCAAGCGCTATCACTAGTGGATAGACTATATACATGTCTCACTATCTAACAAATCTAAAACAAAGAGCAGGCGCTATCACCTTGCGGTTAGACAATGCTCCTAGACATAATGTTGTGTAACATATCAGTTATTGAAGCGCTATCACTGAGCGGATAGACATTTCACTCCTTTTCTAAATAAAGTAACCTTTTTCAGAAAATGACCAACTTCCTGAAGAGTTTTTACTGGCACTGGGAAAAGAGGGAGAGGAGACAGAAGTGTTTGGCGATCCAATCCGAACTGAATTGGCCCTCCGCTGGACAAAAATCATGTCAGAAGGGCTGGGTAAGGATGCCCGAGACAAATTAATTGATAAGTATCATATTCCATCCAACTTCCCTAATGCAGTTGCGCCTGTATTGAATGCAGAATTATTGGCTACTCTCTCAGAACCATCTGTTAAGAGAGACAAAAGGATAATTAATAGACAGAATCTTACTGGAAAATTAATGACATGCTTGGGTCGATCCCTAACAAACATACTGAAGGGCGACATAAATAGCAAGAAGCTTATCGAAGAGATCAATGACGCTGCTAAAATAGCATCAGAAATCCATCATCAAGACTCTGCCTCCAGAAAATTTTTTGCTCTATCAGGAGCCAGTAAAATCATCCAGGAAGCAGTTAAAAACACAAAGATCGATACTTTTCTATTTGGTACAGACTGTGCAGATAAAATAAAAGCTGTACAGTCTATACAAAGAACAAGTACACAGATTGCAGAAATCAGGAAGACAAAATCAACTGCATCAACAATGACAAAGAGACAGTTAAACTGGAGGGGCCCACCGCAGAACCATCAGCCACAATATCAACAAACTCGCGGTGGGCAATTTCAACAGAACTCTTACAAGAAACAGCCTCGATTCGATCGATCTCGCAAGACCAGAACAGATCAGCACAGACCTCGCCCTCCAATCAAGTCCAACCCCAGGCACTACCGCTAGAAAATCAGGTACATGCAGGCCGGCTTAAATATTTTATAAACAATTGGTTACAGATTACAAATGACCCTGTAGTGTTAGAATGGATATGGTTATGATATTCCATTTAACAAAATACCACCACCTTATGATACTGAGCCACAACACTGGCCAAAAAATGAGAAAGAAATTATCTCTTCTGAGATAAAGAAGCTTATATATTTAGGAGTAATCTCTGAGTGTTCATACTGTGCAGACCAATTTACATCTCCCATATTTTTGGTTCCTAAACCCAATGGTTCGTTTAGATTAATATTAAATTTAAAGAAACTAAATCAATACATAGATACAGAGCATTTCAAGCTAGAAGATATCAGAACAGCTTGTAAATTAATGTCAAAGAATTGTTACATGGCCTCAATAGATTTGAAAGAGGCTTACTTTTCAGTACCAATATCAGCAAATAGTAAAAAATTCTTAAGGTTCAAATATGATGGATTACTATATGAATTTAATGCTCTACCATATGGCCTTTGTACAGCCCCTTTTGTTTTTACAAAACTTCTCAAACCAGTTAGTACATACTTACGAAATAACAATATTATATTAACATGCTATCTAGATGACAGTTTGTATTTTAATAAATGTCAACTTAACTGCAGAAAAGATGTTCATATAGCATGCAAACTTTTACAAGATTTAGGTTTTATAATAAACTCTGAAAAAAGTACTACAACACCTAGCAAAACATGCAAATATCTAGGTTTTATTCTAAATTCAACAGACCTCTCGTTGTCAGTTCCACATGAAAAACAAATAGCCATTCTAGAAAGAATTAAATTATTTAGACAAATTAGTACTTGCAAAATAAGAGAATTTTCACAACTATTAGGAACACTTAATTCAATTTGCCCAGCCCTCCCATATGGTTGGCTATATACCAAAATTTTAGAGAGACAGAAATACCTAGCATTACTGCAATTGAATGACAATTATGAATCAACTATGACTATGTCTCAAGTAATTAAATCAGAATTGAAATGGTGGCAACATAATATAAACAGAAGTAACCCAATTAAACAATATAATTTCCATATAGAAATACACACCGATGCTTCTACCACAGGCTGGGGAGCTGTATGCAGTCACAGGAAAGCTTCTGGGTCATGGTCACGTTCAGAACAAGAACACCATATCAATTATTTAGAATTGAAGGCTGCTCTTTTAGGGCTTCAGTGTTTTACAAAAGATATATTTATTTGTGAAATTTTATTGAGAATAGATAACACTACTGCAGTAGCATACATTAATAGAATGGGGGGAGTGCAATTTCCACACCTCAATAATATCACAAGAGAGATTTGGCAATGGTGTGAAAATAGAAATATTTGGATCTTCGCCTCCTATATAAACACCAAAGATAATTTTGAAGCTGATAAGGAATCAAGGAAAATTAATATTGAATGGGAACTTTCACAAAAAGCTTATAGGCAAATAACTGAGCATTTTAGTACCCCTGAAGTAGATTTATTCGCCTCTAGGACAAATAAAAAGTGTACAAAATTTGTTTCCTGGAAATGTGACCCAGAAGCATTTACCGTGGATGCTTTCACCCTCAGTTGGGCAGATATATTTTTATATGCATTCCCACCTTTTTCATTATTGTTAAAATGTTTATATAAGATACAGAGAGATAAAGCCACTGGAATTTTAGTTTTTCCTTATTGGCCATCACAACCATGGTTCCCACTAATTAAATTCTTGTGCTGTGAGGATCTTATTATTTTTAGTCCTAACAAGAGTCTGTTGTCATCTCCTTTCAGAGAATACCATCCCCTACACCGCCAGCTTACCCTGGCTGCAGGGCTGCTGTCAGCCAAGCATTTATAAGACGTGGAACGTCACACTCAGCACTAAATGTGATGTTAAACTCACTCTCAATAAATACATTTAGACAGTATGATTCATCTCTAAAATTATGGTGGATGTTTTGCAGGGAACACAATTTAGACACCTATCAGGCATCTGTCCCATACATTTTGAATTTTTTAACAAAGTGCTATCAAAATGGGGCATCATATGGAACAATTAACACTACTCGGTCTGCACTATCCCTCCTGATAGGACCCAAAATCGGAGCGGATGACAGGATAAAACGGTTGATTAAAGGAATATTTCGGTCAAGACCACCAATGCCGAAGTATGACAGAACAT
Source organism: Catocala nupta (assembly GCA_963675205.1). Taxonomy (NCBI): domain Eukaryota; kingdom Metazoa; phylum Arthropoda; class Insecta; order Lepidoptera; family Erebidae; genus Catocala; species Catocala nupta. Next base: position 212,725 of record OY776102.1, read on the forward strand.
GGGATCCAGGAATAGTACTCAATCATCTAGCGGGTTGCTACCCAAATGAAGAGGTAACACTTGAAAAATTAACCAGGAAATTGGTTACTATACTGGCATTAACTACTGGTCATCGTGTTCAAACTTTGTCAATGATAAAGATATCAAATATGAAATTCACTGACAGTGGTGTAGAAATATACATACCTGATATAATAAAAACATCCAGCTTGAAAGCTTTCATACAGAAAAAAGAAATTTGTCCTGTCAGCACCATCAAATCTTATATAGATCAGACAAGTTCTATAAGAAAGAGTATAGACGAATTAATTCTTGCATTCAAGAAACCTTATAAAAATGCATCAACCCAGAGTATAAGCCGTTGGATCAAGCTGACGTTGAAAGAAGCAGGAATTGATGTCACCATCTTCACAGCACATAGCACCAGACATGCGTCAACGTCTGCGGCAAACAGATCTGGCGTCAGTATTGATGTAATTAGAAAGGCTGCAGGGTGGTCTCAAAATTCCCTCATCTTTGCCAGGCATTATAATAGACCTATCAAACAAGATCCAACCAAGTTTAGTAGTGTAATATGTAATACTGTTATTAACACATAAATTGTTGATTATTTTCTTTGAATTGTTACCAATTAATGTAACATAATGTTATAATTTTTATATTATGATTACCATATGGAGCTCATTTAATACATAATTATTTTTATTACCAAATATGTTTATTAACAACCTAACTTCAAACATCTACACGTTAAACCGTCTCGGACAAGGAGAGAGTATAATTATAAGATTAAACGAACTTACCTTAAGTGAAGTTCTATCTTAATTATACGAAGCTCCTTGTCCGAGACGGCAGTCCCATAAACCCTCCCACTAATACTTACCAAGTATTATCCCAGTAATAAGGTTGTTTATAAACCTGTCTTTAAACGTAATGACATTAAATAGAGGTGTAACACGAGGATACTATTTTCTTTTTTTTATAGCTTTAAAGTTGTGACTTGGCGCTGGTACAAACAGCTTACTACACGTTAAACCGTCTCGGACAAGGAGATTCGTATAATTAAGATAGAACTTCACTTAAGGTAAGTTCGTTTAATCTTATAATTATATGTGCCTAACGTTAAACTATGATTAGAGTCATAAACAACAAAACCATAAGGAAACATGGAAATGAAGTACTTTTGCACTTAGCACTTAGGAGACCGCCGAATTTTAACAAACTGGAAACAACAAACAAGAAGAAATCCCACTCTTTCACTCTTTAGCACTTAGCACGCGTAATAAGAGCCACACCTAGTTACAAAATGAATATCCGACCGTTATAACAGACAGCAAAAACCAATCTGATTTATCAAAAATATCGCCTTTTTATCCATTGAAATTGTTCCCTTACTAAACGATACGATCTTTTAATACGACCACACCTTTTAGTTACACGCCATAATTATACAAATAAAACGTATCACACAGTATACTCACTCTTCATCCAAGAATATTCTATTATATACACTAACACACCAAATATTATCACTACTGATACTATCAACAAAGTTTCCATCATAGTGTTTAAAAACAAATCCCAACAACAAACCCGTGAGGCCAACTTAAAATATCAATTAGTAATGTGAACACAATAAGTGTCTGTTTGTGTTAAGTACATATGTGTTGTGGTTGATTAGATAGTTTGTCTGCCACGGATCTAGATTTTTATCGGAATATAAAATGTATGTAGGTCGTGTGCGTATCGTAGTGTGCGTCAGATTTCGATATTTTATTGATTTACTTTTCTATATCTACAAATGTTATTAAACTGCATTTTTCCTCCCCCACTCTACAGTAGATAACAGTCAAATTATCATGAGTTTTATTCTGCCAGTTAGTAGCGAGTAGACGATATATTATTTTATTTTAAAAAGACAACTCCCGTACTAGGAATAAATCCTGTGTCGCGGGAGACTTTACAAACATACAAATAACGGACACAAAGAACACCCAGACTCGGAACAACCATATGTGGATTACACAAAGTTTTGTCCCGTGCGGGATTCGAACCCACAACACTCGACGCAGTGGCAGTGGAGAAGCGACCGTTTAAACAACTACGTCATCAGTGCAGAGCGCCATTACATTGTATTGGGTTCCTATAGAGATAAGAATTGCCAGGCTCCTTGGCGTTTTTTATCCTATGTGATGAGAATACGAGGTCTATTGGCGTATATAAGGAATCGAAATTAGGGAAGGAATAGAAAGGCCTCTGGAAATACACCAATGACAAGGACTCGATATTTAAAGTATAAGCAACGCGGCACTGACTCTCACGTGTAGCAAGCACTCATAGACTCTTATAACTACTTATCACCAAGCGAGTCATATATTTGATTGCCACTTAGGTAGTGCATAAGTAAAGCGGACCAGAGAATGTACGTTAAATGACCGATAGTTGATGGTAACATATATTCTGCTTTGAACCCTCAGCAGTAAATTGTTTACTACCTCAGGTCAGTTCAAAATTCCATTCAACAAAGTAAACATTGTCATCGGTTTCACAAGATTTATGTAGATAGAGGTCGTATATTAACAAGTCGCTTTATATGTGAGCCATCGAGTCGCCTTGACGTGCAACTTCGTTTGTCTGCCGCGCCCGCACATGTCAATAACTACTGATGCTATATCACTTTATAGTTATATTTAAAACGTACTGAACTTTATAGTCAATAAGAAAATATAGCTAATTGCCAAGTGATACTATCAGGACTTAATTAGGAGAAACACAGTTTCAACGACACCTGAAATTTATCATATGCCGAAGTCAGTCAGATGTAAAAGAGTTAGCAACATGAACATTTTTATTTTTTTAGCCTTTTGAGCGCCACGGTCTTGTATTGAAGACAAACGTTTCCGTGCCCTCAACAACACGACTTTATTAGAAGATAATGCCTAATCGTAACATTTATTAATAAAAATACATAAAAATAGTTTGTTTTATTTTGTGCATAATTTTGCGATTGCCTAAAACCCTACCTTTTTATTTCAACGGGCCTTTGTATTTTTTAAACAGCATAATTACAGTAGCCAATAGTTTTCAACTGGTTTAGATTTTTATTATTATAGCATGGCGATGAAGGACACCTCGCGCACGGCATAGGTTGGCGCTCAAAAGATTATAAATACTTACACAGCTAGGATTATATTCACTATCGCGGCAGACTTTACAAACATTAATATAACAGACATTTACCTAAACTCAGAACAACTATGTGTAGACCACACGAATTCTGTCCCGTGTTGTTCAAACACTTAAGAGGCCGCGCAGTGGCAGAGCGACCATTAAAATCACTACGCCGTATCCGTGAAATATATCGACTTGTCAGTTAAGTGAACTCATACAAAATAGTTACCTATAGCAGTGTTTATATACCTAAAAATAAAACTGTGTCGCCTACTTAGTATGAGTCCAGTCGTACGTTGACATGCAGTTAATCATATAAGGAATGAAAGTGAATAATAGAAAGTAATTATTCCAAGAGATAATGATACTTTGTTTGCGATATTAGTTATAGATAGCGCGAGTAATATTATGCTGTGTGTTTGTGTTAGCGACCGCTTGTGATGTTTTAATACTAATTCTCCTTTGATGAACTTAACATTCAAACAAACAAAGTTAAGACTTTACTCTAAGTTTTACCGTAATCATTGAACTTAGGACGTGTGTTAGTAGTCGTCATTTTAAATGCTTTGAAACTAAAATGCTTTCGATTCAAAAATAATTAAATGATAATTGATGTAATATCTATATATTATATAAAAATCAATGCCACTTTTCGTTGTAATTAAACTCCTCCTAAACGGCTAGACCGATTTGAATGAATTTTTTTGTGTGTGTTTAAGTGGATTCGAGGATGGTTTAGATGCCCTTTTTTTTGTTTTTAATTATTTTTTTTGACTTTACAGGACAACGTCTGTCGGGACAGCTAGTTAGGTATATTTTGCCCGTGGCTTCGCTCTTGTAAATGGAGGTTATGTCAAATTTCTATCAATCGGGAACATAACTTTTTGCTGGATTAATGGTACCCTATGTCCTTTTCTGTATCCCTGGCAACGTGTATGCAAAACTTTATCATGATCGGTCGAGTAGTCAAGGCTTGAAAGCGTAACACACAGACAGACAGACAAACTCACATTCGCAATTATAATATTAGGTAATTAGGAGTTAGGAGTATAATTTCTCCGACGTTTCCAGCAACCATGTTAACGCAGAAATTGTGGTCATCTCAGTGACTTAGCCTCCCCGTGACCATGGCTGTTGAAAGCAACCGCAACATCGGAGAAATTGTAAATTTTAATAGTTCATATTATACACACATAACAGTTTAAAATGGTATGTTTAAAAAATAACCCGCAATATAATCCGTACTTATAAAGTAATTCAATTTCAATGTGTAATATCCGCGTACACTTAGACAATATAAGATTTTATTGCCACTAAACCAATATCGTCTGCCATAAACCCGCAGTAATCAAAAATATAATCGAGAATAGACCACTAACAATATGCATGTTAAGTAAAACAACTGCGTCGCTATTAAAAGCATAATACATAATACTATCGTTTTGTATCTAGTAACGATTATTTTTTTAATCGTTTCGATTATTTCTTATGAACGGTTCTTATAAACAATCATTTCTATAATTACTACTGCGTTTTGCATCTAAATGCAGAATGGAGTAGTAATTAGACCACATAAATAGTTGATCCTAATTAGCGTATTTTAGCGTTTGTTGTTTTTATGTTTACAGAGTCTAACATACAGATTTGAAAATCTCAATTTATATGAAATGCTTTAAAATACCTATGCATATTGAGATATCAGAGTCTTTTTGTTGAATACTCTTAGAATTGAAAACATAATTAAAGTTCATTATAATTATGCTTTAAAGAGTCTCTTAAAATCTTAAAATCCTTTATCCGCGATATCGTTTGCTTGGACACAAGCGTTCAATTTGTCCACAAATTCATTAAAATCACACCATACCACATAACTCCGGTGATTCTAAACAGAATTAGATGAAACATGGCTTAGCTTTTTAATTGAAAACGACGCTACCAAACTATTATCCGCATTAAAATTCGTTCAGTGGTTTTTAAGTGCCGCTCGCATAAGCAGACAAAATAAAGCCTCGTTACAGTTTCAAAATAAATAGTACTTATACATTACCCAATATTCGTTTTCAAGATCTTATGTGATGTTCATAAATGGCCTAAGCACACAAGTATCTACGTTACTTCATATTAAATATTATAACGTAGTTATATAATGAGAGTCTGTGTTAATACGTTAAGCGTTAAGTAGTTCAATGGTGTCAATGTTCGTACACAATAGCAGAGGTAAAGTAACGTAACAAGATCCTTGGGTTAAACGCATATTGCATACAAACAGCTTTAACTTGTCATATCTCACAAATACTGATAACTTAGTTTATTTATGAGCGCAAAAACCGCGCCCCTGCCATCAATTGTTCGGTTTTATGACAATAATTAAATAGATAATTGGTACTTACTATAATAACGACATCTTGATACTTGGTACACAGCCAACAGGGTTATCAGGTACAACGCATAGCAGAGCAGAGGGGCGAATATAACACACAACAATCCGAACAAATCGTTAGGCATAATAGAAGAAATACACTTAAAACGAATTTAGAACTAATTCACAACCAAAGCAACTGGTCGAAAACTTAATAATTATCAATAAATTGATAAAAATAATAAAACAATTGATAGTTGACCTTTAAACAGTTATTTTCATCAAAACAAAAGAAAAGCAAGCTGAATTTATACTTAACTTGGATAGCATACCTTAAAACAATTTTATAAATGTATATACATTGAAGTATGATAAAACCGCAAACGAAGCAATTTAGTCAAAAATAAAATTGAGTGTAAATCTTATGAATGGTTTAGTGGTTTTTAAGTTGTAATTGTTTTCGGCCAGTTATAATTAACATGTACTCGTATTTCACATGAAGAATGTAAGCGGGCGCGACACTCACGTTTAGTGCAGTACTGTGATATCTTGTGTATTTTGACAAAGTACATAAAGTTCTGCTACACGAGATAGCGGTTCAAGGTCGTTGTGTTATAATCTCTTAATTGTGTAAACATCGTTTAAAAAAATATAGTGTCGTCTCTGTTGCCATGGCAACCTAAATGCAAATGCATGGAAAATTTGTAGAGCTTTTCAATTCCATCTGATTTCTTTCTATTTCGTCGATGGTTTGGATCAAATACTTCTACTACTTCATACCAGATAAACTGTATCGACTATCTACTTCATATATTCACTATGTAATCGATTAATAACCGAATCCAATCCTATGATTGATTGTTAATAGCACCTCAAAAGTGACCTGCATTACGATAAATGTATTCTTTTGCATTGTATGATAAGTTACCGTCTGCTAAGCATATTTTACTCCAGACTTTCACCAATAATTCATCTCAAAAATATAATATCTACTCAAAAACTCACTATTAACTGCATACATTAAAACAAATTTATACCAGGGGACTTATAAGGAAGTCGCACCACAATAAAACACAGTTTAAATTGTAAAAAGTGAACTCAGTTTCAATGTACACATTTACGTAAGCTGTCTTATGTTTACGTATTTAGGAAGTGATGTAAAATATAATGTTTGTTCGTAACTCTTTATCTTAATAGCCGTTGAATAAGATCTAGCTGGAATTCGGTTATCTATGATTTTTTTTTAATATCTCATTTACGTGAGTAGTGTGTGTTTCCACGGAAAAGTTATCTGAGGAAACCGGAATAGGACGTGAAATTATTTGTTTTACTGTTTCCTAGAAAAACTAAGAGATCCTAGACCAAATATCTATCATTATTCAAATATTCTTCAATGTCACCCCGTTTAGTGGTATAGGTTACACGTGTTTTACTGGCTGTGGACTTTATCATGACCATGAGATCCTGTTTCCATCCAATAAAGTTTTATGTAGTAAGAATTTTTCAGTAGTAGTACAAATGTATTACATGCCCGGTAAACATCAGTAGCCTAGCACCGATAGCCTAGTGGGAAACCGTTGGACTGCCACGCAGAGGTCTCGAGTTCGATCCCAAGACGCGCATCTCTGACTTTTCGAAGTTATATGCGTATTAAATAGTTAATTATCGCTTGCTTTAACGGTTATGGAATACATCGTGAAGAAATCTGCATGTCTAAGAGTTCTCAATAATGTTCTCAAAGATATGTGAAGCCTGCGAACCCGCACAGGGCCAGCGTGGTGGACTATGGCCTAACCCTTCTCACAGTGAGAAGAGGCCCGTGTCCAGCAGTGGGACAGTTTAAGTAGTATAGTGATATAATTATAAACATCAATATATACCTATACTTCTTATTACGATTTAGGAGGGATCGACCATATAGCTGTCAAAATAAAGGTATAATGTACGTCTGCTTATCTGTTTTGGAATACACAGAGCAGAAATCAATTGATGCACTCGTATGTGGAAGCTAATAGCCTATTCTATACGTATCAAAGGCACACTTATGAGACTTTTAATTAACATTAACAACCTTACTAATAACTATATCGGTAACTAATACTTAGCTATATCTCAACTGAGTTGCCCTTAAGCCCTTGATCAATTAAATTATTATTATTTTGTAAATGATTAAAGTTGAGTAATTTTATGTTATGTGTTTTTCTTAAGCACTAAGTACAAATACTTAACTAATATTTTATATTTGAGTGTAGTTTATAAGTAAGACTATTACAGTTCAGTGAACCGTGTTCTAGTTAAATAATTAACTGTTATCTCCCAGTGTTAATCCTTTATGTATATAGATCTAATACCCATCATACAACATAAGTGATTTAAGCCAAGTGCTCTGTCGTTTCAGATATCCTTACAATCATTCTAAATTATTTAATTTTATTCTAACGAATATTATAAAAGCGAATGTGATTTTGTTTCTTACATTTTCACGCCTTCACTACTAAACCGACCATCATGAAATGTTCTACTTTTGTAGGTATTTGTTGAACTTTTCCCTGAATGTCCTGGATCTATTCTATGTTATGTTCTGTATTTAACTTAAGCATTGATGTAACAATTGCTGGTAAACGACTAAAAATAAAATAAAATATAATATAAGTTAATATTTAGAACATACATCTAAAGAAAATAAAGAACGACAAAAATTTGATTGTTTTAGTCTTGAGCTCACGAGGTTATGTTAGTGTTACCACAAGGATCTTTGTCTATCAAATAAAATAGACGGAAGGCAACAGGAGCTCCGGTTCAAGAAACGACAATGCAAATGAGCCTATATTACAAACTGGCTATTACCGCGGTGTCATACGCGCGGCCGGCACATGGTGCCTATCATCCACGAATTCTAGCGCATGTTATTAATATCATTACTTTTCTATTTTAAACTGATTTTAATGAAACAAATCCTAAATGTTAGCTCAACTATTAATACAGTACTGAAAATACACATCAAAATATTCTACTTATTTCTGAATTTGTTTTTCAGCAAGCTACCCTAGGTTAGCTACCCACTGGCATCTTTCACTACAAATATACAAACATACATTAAAGTAAAGGACGCAAAGTACAGTTGGGTGTATTTTGTATCCACAAACAATTTTACCACACAAATTATTGACCCGTGTGGGACAAATTGCACAATAATCAGCGTGGCGGCGCGCGGCGCGGCGGTGTAGCGACCGCTTGTCTGCTGCGCCATAAATGCAGTGCTTGCCAGTACAAAATCGATATCAAGACAACAAAAATAAGATAGCGAGAGGCTCGCCTCTCTCACGTGGGACCCAACATGGCACCAAATGCAAATCACTATCTAATTGGTACCAAATGGTCATCTCACACGCTGAGACACGTGTTGGAAGTATTTCGGAACACGTCTGGCCACATTCGGAATATAACCTTACTGGGCTCGAGACCGCTGGACGACGCTATCTATTAAGTCGGCCTCCGATTCGGCACGTTGTATTGTACCGACCATCTGATATTATTTATTTTGTATGCTAATGTATTACACTCTGCTTCGGTGACGGAGAGGTAGTGAATGTAACTTTTGTGCATGAGGTCTACAGTTAGATTCCTGGTCGCGTAGTAAAAATTCTCAGTAACAGCACGGAGTCAGCAACTGTGACCGGTAGGTATATGGCTCAAACCATAGGTGGCGTAATTAATGTGTAATATGTGTTTACCCGTTCGGGGATACAGGCGTGAGACTATGTATGATATAACTACAAAGGTAATTTATTGGTTGACTTGTTATGGACCTAGGACCTAAACTAACTACATTGATATGTCGAATATTTAAATATGTCTTAGATATATATCTACCTGTAATGTTAGATATAAATTTGATTGGTAATAAATAATATAATAATATTCTACCATATACACACAATACCATCTAGCCCAAATTAACCAGAGCTTGTACTATGGGTACTAGACAATGGATAAACATACACAAATACTTTTTTTTTGTAAATACATACATATAATACATAGAAACAACCAGACCAAGACAAACATCGATGTTCACGCACACAAATGTTTTGCTTGTGCGGGAATCGAACTTGCAACCTCAGGCGTGGCAGTCGGTTACACTAACCACTACGCCGTTTTTGTGGATATGCAGGCGTTATGGCATGTTGTAGCAATAAACGGCTTTAATGTTAATCGATGTGTATACGTGATTTATCACATGTGAGAGCAGGCAGAGATATTAGCTTCGATAAGTCATTTTTATTTATTATGTTGTAATAACTAGTTTGCGATATGAATAATCTTATACGAAAAATGTTTGGCAATGTTGGTTAGTGATCCTTACACAGTTCCAACATCTATACTCTGTTGTTGAAGGGTCGGAAATACACTTGTGTTATATCCCTATTCCCTATTACTGTTATATCGTTACCTCAGGGGCGCAGCGGTAGTGAATGCGACTGCTGTGCATGAGGTCTCGGGTTGAATCCCGGGTCGGGCCAACAAAATGTTATTAAATTTTTCTGTTAAGAAATCTCAATAGCAGCTCCGAGTTAGGAAGTTGGTGGTATTAGACATCGCTGTGCTTTGGAAAGCACGTAAAGCTGTTAGTCCTGCACCTGATCTCTCTCCGGTCGTGTCGGATTACCGTCCCATCGGATCATGAGAGTTAGGGAATAGAGAGTGCACTTGTATTTCCGCACACGCTTGTGCACTATAATATCTACTGTGCAGATGGCCAGAGGGCATTACCTGACAGAAAATCGTAAACACAAAATAAACTAGGTAACAAGACGTCTTGGCTCTCATAATACCGTGCTCCTAAATTAGGCAGGCGTTCTTATCTCTAAGCAAATGTGAAAAATGTTCGCGATGATCCTCGTGACTGTTTTTTGTTATCACAGCCTTGACGTCTCAAATGAAAACAAAAATCAAATGTAGGAAGGAGAAGAACACTAAATAAATGTCAGGTACATATAGGGCTGGTCACTATCGAATTACAATTCGAAAATCTGATCCGAATATGTTAAAAAAAGGATTTCTATTTTAATGTGTAAGGTTGTAAATATGTTTCAATATTCTAATACTCAATTATTCGTAGGCCGTCAAACAGATTTTGATAAAACTTCGCACAATGATAAAACATGCTCTGGTTTAACATATAAGATATGCTTTGATCTTTGGGATTTGTGCCGGCGATGCTCTAGCTGCAAACAAGTGGTTGAGTTCAGCGCAGTATTATTTACACGAGAATTTAGTTCTTATTCTTAAACGTATTCCTAAATTGCCGAATTAGAAATAAATTCTGTGTCAGATTTTACAAACATTCAAACACCGGACACAAAGAACAACCAGACTCGAAACAATTATTTGTAGGTTACGCAAATGTTTGACCCGTGTGGTGATCGACACAACAAAACTCGGCCCTCTAATAAGAAATAACTGTTAGGTTGTTTGGCAGTAAATCATAAATTTTGGTAGACTGTTATATACGGCACGTACCTAGCTTATCAAGAGAAACTCTAGCTTAAATTTAAGACACCAACCCTATACTTGCATATGTCTGCTTCCGTAATAGTCTGGGCATACTAATAGGTGATATAGTTCGATTAAATTGATCATGAAATTACCTTCGGTGATAATCATAGGCTAGCTAGAGGCCGGTGTGTGTTGACATTGATGTAATGTGCGCCCGCTTATTATTTGAGCGAAAGGGATAATTAATGTTTACAAGCCTGGAAATTCTATGTCACAATGCTATATTGTTATACGTTGCGGCAAAGTTCTAGTTCACTCTATAATTGCTATATTCTGCGTAGGTCTAGCCGGCCCGCTGCCCGCGTTTATCCCGTACGCCTGTGTTTTGCTTATGCGACACTACTCAAAGGAAATTTAGAATTAACTAAAAGATTGGCGCAAGGTTTTACTAAAAGAGAATAAATTAGATTGATTTCGATTTCTCGGTGATATACAAGTACCGGTACAAGTACAGGCTTATCTGATGATAAGCGGTTCATGGATATAGTTGTGTTTTATCCCTCCACAGGAGCACTGCCAAGGGAACTCTGGCAAGCCGCTACCTTACAAATAGTGGACACAGGAATGACTATTCTACCCTTTAGATGGAATGTTAATACTCTCAGAAGTTATTGGAGAGGGGGAACAAGTGGAACAGATCAGATCACAGATAGCGTCACCATTGCAGTGACCCGATTGTAATGGGCTCGATCCCCATACGGGATAAACAATTATGTGATCTACGAATAGTTCATTCACGTTTAGGTAGTCTTTTTATTCGATGTTTCAAGGTTTTGACTCAGAATGTGATGTTTAAAATAAGGATAAGCCTCTGACTAACTGTAGAGGTACATTTTACTTTCACATGTCAATTTTACGACTTAATATGGCTATCAGAGCAATATAATAGAGTGCGTCGTAGTAACGCCAAGTTTAACTTTGATAAGCGATCGTAGTGGCGCACAGGAGTGCGATCGATAGCTGATAACTACACGACACTTCGAGAGCGGCGCGCGGCGCGGTAATGGCAATGACTTTACGCTACTTGTTCAAACATATCGATAATATTCGATATTCGCATGATTTTTTATAACTACACGACTGTCTAAGTGGCGCGGCGAACACATACACGGCAGTCCCATATACGTGAGACTGCCGTATATGTGATCTTAGGTAGATGCTTCGGTCGGGAAGAATGTTATATGAAATATCTTTACAGGATTCTATAGTACTAGCTCATAGTTTTTGCAACTTTGCGCAGTAGAGGCATTAAGGTCTCCCTATTACACGGATATGCAACCATAGCTGGCTAAATTTGGTTGTGATGCACCTCTGCCTCTCCTCAATATAGACGTAACAATATGTATGTTATGTAGGTATATAAAACAAACTAAAAGAATAAAGGAAATATTTACCAAGAGAGTATATATAGCAAATATTAATGGTACAGCCTATAGGGCAAGACTTGTCTATGGTGACCTTTCTGTTACCAGAAAGGTCGTGAGTACGACCGGACGACGAACGTCAAGCAAGAGAGTTAAGTTGCCATCGTGGCAAGTGAAAAGTTGGAGTTTCTGACTATCCCTTCGGGAAACAAGCGAAAATATATGCTTTTATTTTGGAGATCGATAAACTACTTACTATTTATTTAAGACAGATATTCTTAGTGAGAGGAACCTTTCAGTTCTACAATTATGTACCTATAGGTATTTACTTGATTTTCAAAGAAACAATCTTGACTCACGAACTGATGAATAATTAAAAGTATTGTCCATATATCGCAGACGTACATTTGTTTTAATCTATTCACATGTCTCGTATTCTTGCGCAATGATTACCTAATATATTAAACATTGCAAAGAACATCTGAGGTAACAAAAAATCCAGCCAGTTATCCTCACATTCGACGATAAAGGATAAGCACATTAGCTTTAAAATAAGAAGTATTATAAGTTACAAAGATATCAGAGGGTAATCTTATCCTAACTAATATTACCTATAAATGCGTTTTTTGTTACGCTTTTAGTTCTTAACCACTCGACTGATCATCATAAACTTTCGCATACACGTTTCCAGGGGAACAGAATAGGACATAAAGTACCTTTCGTTCGGGAAAAAGCACTATTGGTAATCTAACCTATTTCAATCTTATATCCATATAAGTGCTAATTGTAGTGCTTAAAAATGGTCTCTGGAGCTTAGTAGATATTTATAATGAATAATGATCGATGTGTACTGTATATATAGATAAAAGATTTGAGGCCATTCAGCATGGCATACATCATCTAAATATGTCCTGCTTGGGCGGTACAGCGTCGTGAACTCCAGGACGTTGTGGGAGAAGACCCCTCGTTGCAAGCCGTAATCAAAGCCATGGTCGACAGCGAGAGGAAGTGGGTAGCGGTCGCATCCTTCTGCGAGGACGTCATCTCGCAGAAAAAGGCGGCGGAGCGGATCCGCGAGGTAAGTATCCTTGCGGATACGAGCCGCCGCCGGCGGACGGGGCGGTGAAGGCGCGCATATGTGCGTCTTATGCCGCCGTAGTGAAAGGAGAACGGGGATCTCCCACCCACTAGCCGTTGAGTCGGAGCGACGCCCTCTGTTGTGCCAGAGCGTTGTCCAGGAGTCGTCGCCCGCAGACACAACATCTTTGCATTGGGCACTGCTGGGTGGGCCGCTGATGTAGTTTCAGTTCCAGCGACCCACCCACCATACAAAGCAGCGAGCTGACACACCTTGGTGGTTTTAGTCGGTAGGCCTGAACTCTCGGGAGAGCCCGACATAACCCTCTCGCCTCCCCTTGTGGCGTGTGGGTATACGTAAGGAGCATTTCCCCAGGTACAAAAAAAAAGCATCGTCATAATATATAAATGTGTCGTTATCATATCTCGAATAATCCAATCGATGAAATCACTTAATGGATTTATAAATTTCGTTAATCAATATAAACATATATATAACTTTGATTTTGACCTTTTACTATTAAAACGTCACTGGCAAGTGGCAGGTTACAATTAATTCTGTACAAGATATTCACCGCGGCTTCGCTCACGTAAATATAGGTGAGGTAAGGTTAGTAACAGTAGTTTTTCTGGATGAAAGGTACCCTATGTCCTTTTCCGTTCCCCTGACAACCTGTACGCGAAATTGCATAATAATCAGTCGAGTAGTTAAGACGTGAAAGCGTAATAAACAAACTCATATTTGCATTTATAATGTTAGTCAGGATATTTTGACGGGTTGCCTTTTTATCCGACTAAGATAAAAGGAAGGGTAATGATTTTAACAGTATGAATGTTTTTTTATAGCAGGCTGTACTTGTGTACGTCACTTTGGTATACAACTGTTCGTTGACATCCGTGGACATATTTAACTTTGCTCAATTAGGCTCACAGCGCTTGGTCGAGCATCATAATGACACGACATTCCATTGCAGACTAGTTAACAATTGTTATATATTTGAATTTGGAATTTGTTAAAATTGTTATATTTTAAAACGATTATATAATTTTCATAATATTAATGATGTAATTTAATTATCTGACACAGGCGGCGGAATAAAATCTCATCATATACACCCAGTTTCTGAAAGACTAATTAAAGACGTGTCAAAATTAAATCACATATCAAATCAATGTATTTGACCTGGATCAAGTGATTTGATTGTTTGATATTAATTCAGCAATAATAACCGCATGTTAACTTATTTTAAGTTGATCTGACCTAAAGAACATTCAGAAGTACATTTGTGTACCTAATAATTTTAAAATTAGGTGATTTTATGTAACTATTGACGTCTCGGTGAGAACACTAGTTAGAGAAACTTGACATAGCCAGAATAGTCTTTTGCTCATTCTCAAGCTACCGATTTCAACAGTGTTTCAAAAACGGCCAACTTCACACGTTCTTCGAGCATTCAGGAACTAACTTCTTCGCCACCTGTGCTACTCTAGTTTCAAGTCTAAGTGATCTTTATTTCCATAAAAATGTATTGACACTATGAACTTGGAAACGTCAACTTACCTAATTAATTAATAATTAATAGTAAAAACCAAAATAAAAGCGATATAAAAGTTTTGTGTTGATTAAAGGAAGCGTAAGTGCAATCACAAGCATCCGACTTTCATTTACTACCCTTATAACATGACGTCACGTTGTCACTATCTTTCTCTTATATAAACAGAAGCAATGTTCGCGTGTGTGCTACAAGCTTCAACAGTTGTGCAGCAATTACTGCAATCAGCGCGTACACTACAAAAAAACTGTCGACTGTTGCGTACGACTGCTATTGTTTAAAGATTTATGTTCGACTATGATAACTAAATACATTGAGGATTGTGCTTTGTTTACAGTTATATAAACTGTTATCCATTATATATCCATCTATCCATTCCAGGTCTAAGATGATAATTATTTAATTAGGTGTCGGAATAACTTTAGAATTTTTTGAATTCTACATTGATACCAAGTAAAAACCAAAATTGCAAAAATTGCGTAATTTTGCAATGAATAATATCTAGAAAATTTCAGAGTGTTGTGCAATAACTTATATTTAATTTTTATTCCTATTAGTAGTAATATTTACGCTCAATATTAGTGAATATTGAGCGTAAATATTAAAATATGTATTAAGAAAAACAATTAACTAAAACTAGACAATTCTCTTTAATAAACTAAACAGCTTTCTAATTAGACTGCTAAGTTTGAACGCGTATCCCGCTGCGCCTAGCCTGTTTTGTGTTGTATGAATAGTTAATTGACGAGATAGATCACCGTTGTAATAAATTATCATTCAAGTCCTGCCTTTTACGATGAGACACGTCACAAACATAAGGTAACTAATAATACGATTAATAAGTCGAGGAATCTGACACAAGCAGATAAGTTGTTTAGGACAACAAACAAAAATATATTAGTCATATCATTTGTAGCTTGTGTAAGTCAGGCGCATTAACACGCGACAAAAAATAATACTGTGCGTCTTAATGACATCTTAATATTAGAATGACATCATGTTGAAGCTAGTTATATTTGATATTAGAGTCAATCTGTTGTTTGAGTTATCTAAGTTATCAGAAAATACGAAAATTCGCACTCGTTAGGACTTCTAGAAAGGTGTTTGGCTCTCAGTAGGCAATCGATTACCTCTTCCATTGACTTTAGTAATGGTTTCTTCAATGATATCCCAGGAATTGGTCACATCCCTATTATTCCATATACTCGTTGGTGTGCCAATAAAATTAAATATTATAAGCGGGATGATCGTATCTTGTTTTGTATATAAAGAAAATTACGAGAGCATTTTATTTTATTTTTGTCTGAGAACGAATGCTTGGCATGTTTCCCATACTCCAACTAATTCCATACGCAGATTATAAATAAAATATAACATATATATTTACTCGTTAAATATATGTACTTAATCGTAAAAGAATAGCGCATAATTAAACTATGATTTACGAACTAACCGTAGGTATTTGATCGAAACAGGTTCTGAAATGAAGACAAACTAGAAAAACGAGATGATAAGTCGATCGACTGCGCTTAAACTAAGGATTACTTATAAGTTTATAACAGATGATCATATTAGATATCTCAATAAAATATTTGTTGAACTACTTACATTTCCATGTTCTTTTTGTAGCATTTGTAAAGCAGACACATTAATATAACGAAGGACAATGCCAGTGGTAGTATCACCATCCTCATCCAAACTTTCCGAGTCACTGTTTCTGGTGTTTCGGTTTCTTCCGATGTCACTGGAGAATCCATTTTAATTGTTGCACTTTATATTTACTTTTACAATATATAGTTTTATGTTTATTTCATTTTTAAAATATGTTGTACTTTTGTTCTACAAGAAATGTTTTGAAAAGCGTTTTGATTGTTTGAAATATGGCTTCGTTTAGTATTTACTACGTAGCATAGTGCTAACAGTGAGTTTAGGTAGATAATTGCGGCTCATAAGTTTGCATAACAAATGACCATATTGCGTTATCTATGCATTATATATTATCAGCAAAAGTTTGCTTTTGAAACTGTGCTCTTCCAATGGTTTCGCTTGTATTGACAGTTCTTCCGGAAAATGTTTTCTAACTTATGTAATAGGTTACACGCTTGTGTTTAACCGCGACTTGTGGTTATTTTCTAATAGTATTATGAGGTTTACAAGTGGTTTGTCACCTTTATAATTTTTTTGTCATTTTTTATACAGCGCGAACGTCTAACATAGACTACTGGTTAATCAAACTTTACTTTCCTAGATCATCTTTAATAGACCGTATTTATTATTTATTCATGTTTACCAGCTATTGTTACAGCGATCCAAAAACAACGATTTATATACATATTTCTTAAATGCTAAGGGTACAATGTTTATAGGTAAACACCACATGCAATAAACAACTATATAAGTTAAAAGGTATTAAAATTTATACATGTAAGGACTTGGAAAAATGGTTAAAACATGCATATTTTGTTGCATATCATGTAACAAAATATAAAATAGAAATATACTATTTTGTTTTAATATTTGGTTTAGGTAAATTAGCTTTAGCTAAACCATGCTATTTCTATCAGTACACTACTGTTTATGCCTTTCTGTTATAATAATATATGAACAGCGCTTATTCTATCAGCGGATCCTGGTATGAGACAACATTTTTCTGTGCTTACATGATAGCAATACGAGTGACGATTGCTCTTTACAATTCTTTTACTTGCATTTCATTTATTATCAACTTACGTATATTTGCAAGCCATCATTGGCTTCGGTAAAAACTTATCATGACCAACGGGGTTATAAGCTTGAATATACTTAATTTTTGATATGTGTTGAAATTAATTGCGTTCTTCACTTTTATGTTCTACCTTGCCCTTTGAGCGTTATAACTTATAACCGTGATACTACTACGTTCCGTCACGTTATAACCAGTCATTATTTCAGCAGCCATTACTTCATATCGCCCATAGACAAGTCTGGACACGATTATCTTTTATAGTATCATTGACTGCAATTCATATTCTTTGTAATGTTATGTTGTTGTTACGACTGCAATTAAAATAAGTACTCGTTGTTCAGTGATGTTTGTCACAATAGACTTGCATCTTCAGTGGAATACAATGCTGTTTAGGTATGAATTTTATGGATAGGTTTGGCATGCCTAAGCTGGCCTGTAAAATATCACCACCCTTAAGAAAATTTTTGACAAATCCTTGTGTAATATTCCTCTCGTGACCCCCGTTTGACCGACGCCCATAGTTTAAACCTTGACATAGGGCCAATTTTATTGTGCCTTTCTTCCTTTTGCCACATTATCTGATTCCCCGTACTTCTGATTCTAATGAAATCTGAAATACGGAGTCTAAGGTCGTACGTGGGATCTAAAATGTAGCTATCGAAATATGTATTTAATACATCTTTGCTCATGCCTTTTCTCGAGAGACATAGGCAAAAGTTAAACGCCGGGAACATGGTCTTTGTACGCTAACGTTTTAGTACCTCTTTCTGATTTGTTTGAAAACGCAAGGGATGCCTTATCTGAAGTAACGTCTTACGATAGCTTGCCATCTCAGTTTCCGTAGCATAAACTCTAGTCATTCATAAGTGTTTATTGTTAAGTTTTAGGCGATTAGGCCGTGATTATTATCTAAGGATGTCCTTCCTTAGATAATAATCAAAACTTAAATAAACTTCTCCCGTCATTACTTTAGGAAAATTGTCTTAATAAAGGAAACACAAACATTTGGTACCAGCGAATTATTAGAATATTATTTGTTCCTATTACATAGGCTAATATGAAAATCGTGTTTAGCGCTAATCCGTGATCAGATAGCGAGCGCAAACACTCATTATCTCCGTTTATAGCTGTTGAGTAACAAGGAATATCCTAGTCACTGTTATACACACAGTTTTATGTTGATATTTTTAGTAATTTTGATGAATTTTGACACAATTTTACATTGCAATATTCTTCGCAATTTCGCAAAAAAAGTATATCCTTTAATTATAATCAATCCTTTTTTTGTTAGTAGGTATATGAATGCGAAGAGTTTCGAGAACCTTCCGACTCTTTTTGTTGTATTTCATATTAAAATTACCAATACTGTGAGTGTAAACCTTGTATGTCATCTTGGTAGTGTATATTGTTAGACCGGCGCACTGTCGAAGTGCAGCGTAGAGCACTTTTCACTGCCGAGGTAATTTCAACACAGTTGGCGTTACCCTTCTATGCGATACTGCGCGCTACCTTTTGCCACTAGTCTATTCTAGTAGTAATGACTATAAGTAATTTTATTTGAATTTCTACATTATTTCAATACTAGAAGTGCTAGCCACGTTAGAAGTGCGCCGACCCTACAAATTTCAAATTCCGACAGTGTGTGTGAAATTTTCACCTTGTGGTGGCAGTGGGCAAACAACAGCTCACCCAATCACTAGCCGGAGATGACCGAAGGTTCCTGTGGCTTCCACGAACGAGATAACATAATCACAAGAAAACACTCCAAAAGTAAGAATGTGTATTTTAAGACACAGCTGGTATGCATTAAATTGAATCATCTTCAAGATTGCACCAGATAAGAATAATGTTTCATAAACATGTTATTTTTGGCAGTCACGAGATTTTCGTTTTCACGGTAAAGTGGATAATGATAAGTGGATGATGAACAATAAATAATAATAAAAAATAATTGCGCGGGTTGTATTGAAGTACATGTCGCGTGATTTGAAGATATATGTATGTATTTTAATTTTAATTTATCGTAAGTGCCAAGAGAAGTGTATTACTTGAACAATATTTTCTTCGCAGCTCATTAGGATGTCCTCTAATATTATTTTTTATAGAAAACAAGTGGCGAGCTAGCAAATGGCCCGCCTGATGGTAATCAATGACGGCAGCTATCGCTTGCAACACCAGAGAAATCGCTCATGTTAGACCAGATATTTGAGAGTACTGACTACTAGTATGGGCCGACACAAAGTCTATGACAGGTATACGTGCTCTCCGATACGTTGGTGACTGACTCGTGTAATTTGTCACCTATCTACGAACATAACGATGACACCATTGATTTGCTTTGCAAATCTATCAATGTATGTACCTACATGATCGCCTCTGCCTACACTTGAAACTTCACGCCTGAATCACGTAAGATCACTCCACCTCAGATTGATTTTACACTCTTTAAATCCTTTTTGTTATCAGCTGATGCAATACAATGATAATAAGCGTGTTCCTGGTCCACACGAGGGCGGAACACTACCTTACCGTTCATGAACAGTTAATAGTCAATAGCACTATTCATTTACATAATTGAGCTATTGACTTTTCCCTATAAAATCTAAGGGCACTTCCCGTCTGAGATGTGAAACTAACTACTATTTAGACTAATTGACTATGACCTAGACATTACTGTATTATGTAAACATAAATGTAAATGAGCATGCGTTTTCCATTGTGTTTTCTTAACAGGCAATCTATATATTAATACGTGAAGCAAAAACTTTGTACCCCTTTTTACGACTATTCCGTGGACGGAAGAGTATGAAATTTGGCACAGTTAAAGTTTATATCGATATTATAATCCTAATATTTTTATAAAATATGCGTTAGAAATACATTAAATTAAGGAAAAAATACTACACGCACACAACCATGCATTTGATACAAGCAGTCCAATTGCATTCGTTCGGCATTGTTCGACTCATGTCGTAGAATTCTTCAGTAACTATGGTTACATTTATGTATGTAGAGTAGCTGACTATAAAACTGAAATGTGATTAGATAGACAATAAAACCTTAATAACGATCAAACTTAAAATTTAAATCAATTATGGGCGAATTTCAACCATTTGGCGACCGCTAATAGTGGCGTTGATAGGTTTTATATAGTCACGAGTTTTCGGCTTGCAGCTTTGCAACCTCCACTGAATGTCCTCTCAAAGAAGGCCTCAGCCACCTCTGTGATGACATCAACCGCCTTCTTCAACGTCTTTTGACACGTGCCCTTGAGCCCTTTGGAGATTTTGGCGACACCCTTAATTTCCAAGAGAGCATCTTGGAGCTTGCTCCTCAGCTCCAAGGCAGTGTAGTCGTCAGCATCTTTTTCTGTTTCAGCGACTGGGGTTTCGAACAGTCTTTTCCCGCGGCAAGTTGGTTGCTAGTTCATCTGTCTCTGATGTACCCTTAGACTGCTCCTCCTCCTGCATTGCGGCTTACAGAGCCTCGGCAGCCTCCTTCTTTGCTTTATGAAGGCCTACCGGTTGTGGGTGGTCGAAACCTGCCTCTTTTGGCCAGTTGAACCTTTTGGACTACCTCTTTTCCACTCGAGTCCGACTCAGAGTGACCCGAGTGGACTTCTTTGAGCGGACGCTTTCGCCAGAAACGACCGCTTTTCGACTAGCTACCTAGTAACCAAAACGCCACTAGACACCGACATTAAGCTGGTGTTGTAAGAGTCCGTTATTACAACGTTGTAATGCCTGAGCTTGTTAGAATCAGGCTTATCACCCCTACAATCATCATCAGTTTTGGGCTTCTCGCCTCTCCCACTATCGTCGTTTTTGGGCTTCTCGGCCCTCCCACTATCGTCATTTTTGGTCTTATCGCCCCTCCCACTATCATCGTTTTTGAGCTTCCAACCCCACCGGCTTCGTCACATTTTGTTTTTAATTCAAAAGTATCCATATCAAGACTGGCCGGTTCACTAGCTTGGGTGCAGCGCGCCAGAGCTTGAATTGGAGTAATTTTTATAGAGGTTTTCTTTCTCGCAGTTCGGGTGGTTAAGCCAATACCCTCTTTAAGGTTAGTTTACCTTAAGGAGGGTCTTGGCTTAACCGAACGTAACCTTCAAATATCGTTTTTTGTTCCATAAGTTCGGTTTAATTTTAAACTAATTTTACTGGTAACATTTCTGCCATATGGAATTTTTGCATACATTTTCTCATCTGCATGGAATTGTACGTTTTATGGATAGAACTGTGTGTGATTATTTATAATACTGATACAAAGTGGGTGTCATATAAGTACATCTTCATTTTCAAATAATAATTAAATGTCTAATAATACATCTATACTATATTTTTTTACTTTAGTTTGTGGAAAATAGCATATGGTTTTGTTTGATAGTAAATTGCTTATGCCTATGCGGTTTTCAAAAGCATCACTAGTGTGTGTCGTAGAAGTGTAGAAAAGTCAATCGTCTGAACCTAATAAAAAGCATTAATCTTGATATAACAGACTGACTTTTATTCTATTTTTATTAACAGTTGTAAGTATATAGATTACTTATAGCTATATAATGTCCATAATTTGTACACCGATAAACCAACGAGTGACACAAATAGTTTTAGCGAGATGCGCAAGATTACGAGTGGATTGAGCACTCGATCAAAGCGCCGAATTCAAGAGCGATTTGAAGATATCTTTGATACAGATCGTATTTGAGCTGCATATCGATCACATGAATACACTTGAGGGTTATCTCAGTAATAGTAATGATCACATGGTACTGTAGTCTCTAATAGAACGAGTGATATGTTATTTTGGAACACGCAGTTTCCGGATGTTCGGTGGCCAAATTATAAAGGTTGAGTTCAGCGAATGGACTTAAACATAGCGTTCTCTAAAGTACTTCAACTACTTTTTTATCAAACAAAGAATTAATTATTTTCTTAAAAATTTTCTTTTAATTGAATTTCTATCTTTTAATAAGTATTTTTACACAGTGTTATTAGTTTACAAACTAATTTCCTTTTCGTGAGTCCTACGGCAACGCATACCGAAATGAAAGGATCTACATACAAGTTCTAATGTTGTTAAGTTTCATGCAAATCCGTTCAACGGTTTACGCCTACTTGAGTAACAAACGTCCAGCACGGATGGCGCAGTGATTTAAGTGATGGCCTTGCCACTGCCGCTGCAGCAAGTATTGCGGATTCGATTTCCACACGGGACAATATTTTGTTTAATTTACATAGTTGTGCTGCGTAAGGTTGTTCTTTATGTCCGTTGTTGGAATGTTTGTAAAGTTTGCTGCAATTCAAGAATTATTCGGGCGGGAGTTGCCTTATTTAAAACAAATACATAAGGAATACCCAAACGTATTTATAATATAAGTAGAATGGTTCCAAATTTTTACTTTTATTTCTTATTTAATCTGCAATTTGTTTCGATCGATTTCAATTAGTGATATGTAGAAAAGGAAAAGACGATTAGCCTCGGTACAAAGTACGTACTTCACATCACATTTAAGCCGAATAACATATAAAATATAAGTATTCTTCATTGAGAAATTAATAGATTAAAGATATATTCCGCGATGGAATTATGTGAACAAAGACAATGTGTCTTTAATGATTCAGCCTTGTATTATATTACGTAATTATTTCTATTTTTGTCTAAGAACCATTCAGCTGCTAATAACTTAACTTTAATTTTATGCAAAACATGTTGCTAGGGAAAACACTTTCAAAAACTCCTAGTACTATTATCGTATTTATTACAAAACTATCGTATTTATTACGAAACTATCGTATTTATTACGAAATACGATATATTTATTGAATATTATCGTATTTATGCAAAACATGTTGCTAGGGAAAACACTTTCAAAAACTCTTAGTACTATTATCGTATTTATTACAAAACTATCGTATTTATTACGAAATACGATATATTTATTGAATATTATCGTATTTATGCAAAACATGTTGCTAGGGAAAACACTTTCAAAAACTCTTAGTACTATTATCGTATTTATTACGAAACGATTCTAAGATGTTGTTTAAATGTATTTCCCATACATATTGAATAAATTGAGTTAGGCAATGATTAATACTTTGTTGTTAAGCAACTATAGTAGGTAAGATATTTAATTGATTAGCAGCTATACTCCTTTATTTATAGAATTTAGTTTTATATGGCCAGTAATATATAGCATAATGATTGCAATAATGATACATAAATGTGTTCAAAATACTAAATTTATAATATAATTGCGATTTAAAAGAGTGGCCGTGAGTTTCTTCCAGGTATCTTCCCATAGGCTCAACCTTTTGCCTGAACCTATCAACTAACATAAATGTAATTCAGTAAATTTAGTAAACCTTTGACGTTCTAAGTGTTACTTTGTGACCTAAATGAATATGCTTTTTGACTTTGACTGACTATTACCAATACCTTAGAGACTATCGATAGTATGGATGTTTGTACCAAGCATCAGTGATATCCAGGGGTATCGTTCATGTGTTACAGGTATGATGTAAAACAGTCATTAGAATTGATATGTCAAATTATTACTTAATGTTGACTTAAATTTGCGCGTATACGTATACATTAAATTTAAACTACTTTAGACAGGTTTATCACAAATATTTAAATTACTTTTCGAAATTTGTGTCACAAATTTATTAGTATTAATGAGGGATGTCATAGTGATTGAAATGGTCACCTCGCTACTGCCTTAGCGCCCAGTGTTGTGGGTTCGCTCCCCACGCGGTACAAATATTTGTGTGATCTAGAAATACTTGTTCCGAGGCCGAATGTTTTTTGCATCCGTTGTATGAATAGATTTCGGTGATCCGTTGCTTGTTAGAATAAGTTGCAAGGTTCAGGCAAAAGGATGAGCCTATCAGAAGATACTTCCAAGAAATTCAAGACCACCTTTGAACCTTTGAACGCCAGGTTAAAAAAGTTAAAGTAGGTATGCTCTTAGCGCTTATGCACCACCTATGCGGTGCAAATGGCGCGCAACGAGTTAAATAGACATCAAATTATAATTTCCATATTTTACAACTCATTTATGTACCAGGTGTTGCAGTCATCATGCTATTACTGTCCATAAAAAACTAAATTCTGATAAGTTATTATTATTATGAGAGAAGCATTTCCGTTATGAAATAATATTTTTCAGTAGTAATTTCTAATAGATTTATACACATACACTTTGTGATAGATTAAAAGGTAGTTCGTGACTAAATGTTTGCTTAATAAAAGAAAAGAAAGATACTGTAACATCAATATTAATCAAAATCATCAATAATCACGAAGTATCTTCACATAACTAAATTGACTTATATAAAAGATACAAATCCTGTATGAAACAAGCAACTAGTTTCATGAGGTTTTATCATTTAAGTAATCATTGATTAAATAATAGCCCTTCCGGATAAGCTGACTTTTAACAGCAGTTTTAAATTTGAGTAATGTTAGATTTATAATATCAATAGATAGTTTATTAAAAAACACGTATACTGAGACTCGCAAATTAATTGTAAACTTTATGTAAACGATGCAGTATCATCGTTATGCCTGGCACCTACTAACTTATGCTTATTTCTAGTGTTTAAGTTGTGAATTCTTAATTGTATATGTAAATATTGTGTTTATAAACATAATATTCGTAAACTTACGCCATAAGTGGTCACGGCTGGGTGCATGTCTGATGCGCTAGATTAGATTCGCCGAGAGCCTCTTTGTTTATCTCCATTCTGGCGGACTAGCGTCGGGCCTACATAGATAATAGATAATCATTCACAGATAAATAACATTGTAAACATTCGATGTGATTTTAAAGCGTATCAGACAATGACATACTTTATTGTATATTGCAATAAACAGAGGTACTAGGTAAACAAAAACATTTTACGTAGTCGGTGGCGCAGTGGTTTAGAACACGACTGTTATGCGTCAGGTCTTGGGTTCGATTACCGGGTCGGGGAATATTATTGAGTTTTAAGGCAAGAAATTGTCAGTACCAGCACGGAGTGTGGTATTGTGCCTGTTGGGCGGCAGTAAGTGTGTCCACTATTACGTGATACTTAAAGCCGTTACTAACGATTGTAGGTAATTTTCACTCCTTCATACATCTTCTGAGATATAGGGGTGAGAATATTTATTTATTACTACATTTTGCCCATGGCTTCGCTCGCGTAAATATGGATTATGTAACTTTCTATTCCTCGACAGCAGTATTTTTTTCTGGATGAAAGGTATCCAATATAATATGTTTTTATTAATACGATCAGTAAAGTACACAGTTATGCAAGAAATAAATCTTTATCTTTATCTTTATCAATGCTATTTATTTACCACTGAAAAGGTGTATGTGAAAAATGATGAATGCTCGGAGTAGTTAAGGCATGAAAGCGTGATAAACACACTGACATTCGCATCTATAATATCAGTCAGGATGTATTGTAGCCGAAAAAAAGAACGTTCTGGTTTCACTTCTTAGCAAAATAAGAAAAAGCTTCTTAGCAAAGAAGGAAACAGTAAAACTAATTAGATTAAAGTAAGTATGTAGGTACAACTATTTAAAACACGGGAAAACCAGTACTTTGAATTAGGCACATAACAATAATAAACTCATTTGAATTAAATTACAATGTCTATTTGTTTGACGAAACTTCTAGAAATAATGGCATTGTAATTATGTTGAACCGGTACTTACCCAATATAGAAGCACTTCATATTTACACAAACCAGAAAGGTTGGGCAGGTATATTAGTAACAATTATAGGTATGTTAATGTGTACTAGTCATTGTTCGGTGGTCGAGATTTGACCATAAATTCATAATTCATTAATTATTTCTTTTTATAAATTTTAGCTTTCTGTACACCTTCTTTCAATTTTAACTATGACAAATTTGACAGTCTTCCTTGCTATTGCTATTGATATATCGATTGCACCTACAATTAGCCACATATCTTATAAAGTTATAAAATAATAATAATGTCTTCCAGACCGAATTTTGGTCACGAGGGCCAATCTTAAAGGAGGCTGCACTCTCTGTTCCCAACTCTCATGATACGATAGGCCGGGTATCCGACACGATCGGATAGAGATCAGGCGCAGCGTCAACGGTATTACGTGCTTTTCGAGGCACGGAGTTGTCTAACATCGCCTAATTTCGGGCTGCTATGAGGTTTCTTACTAGAAAATACCTATAACTTTTTGTTGTCCTGACCCAGGATTCGAATCCGAGACCTCATACACAGCGGTCGTATTAAATACCACTGGGCGCGATCTGCTACAGAGAATTGCCTAACATAAACACTCGATATCACTTTGTCGATAGTTCCCAGGATTACATGATCAACCGCAAATGCAAACTTACGGCACGTCATCGACGTAGACAACTTGAGATCTAATAATGTAATTGTTCATTACATAATGATTGTCGATAATTAATACTATTGACATCATCACACGAGTTTTTTAACTGCTTCGACGGATTGGCCTGCGCACTACGTGACGATAAGTGTTGTCTTGAGGGGTGACATTGTTGACAATGGCTAAGCGCGGCATCTCCGGTTCGCTGAGAACTAATGTTACGTAACTAAATCGACCTTGAGGTGAAGTTCGAGAGAAATGTTGCATAATTATCACACACATTAACGCAACTAAGTCTGTACATAATCCATTATCAAGATATGCAAGTGGAACTGCAGATAATGAAGAAAATAATAGACAATTTTCAGTAGATTTATAACTGGATTATGCGTTTTAGGAATTTCCCAGTTAATCTAGGTACATATAATTGCGCGAAATTGGCGTTTATTTATACAGAGTCGGAAACTAGATTTATAGGGCATACGTTCAGCCTGGTGGTGAACTGTTTCTGTAGTTTATAAACACTTGCTACACCATAAGTACATCTCGCATGTTGTCGGTTCTTCGATTAAATAATAACTATACAGAATTAAACAAATATAATTGTTAATAATTCAGCGCTGGCTACACTACTAACCATATATAGGTTGTTTGATTGCGACAAATTGCAGGTTCAAGTGAAGATGTCGCTATGCCTTACACTACAAAAATACATAGCCTTACGCCAGTATATCCCCGAGCTTGTAGAAGAGATACAATTCGTCGGAAAAAAATTGTCTCACCTAATAACTGGCGTACTTCTTGCTATCTACAGGACATAATTTCAGAAATTCCAAGCACCAAAATCCGTCTGGAATAAAACCTTAACCAGTATATGTAAAAATAAGTGAACATTTCTGCCACAAGTGGTACGATGTTGCCCACGGCTTCACTCGTGTTAAAGTATATTTTGTTAGTATATAGTATAGTAGTATATATAGTATATAGTGTGTTTGTTAGTATATATTAGTATCCCTCGAGAATAGTACTTTTGCCTGGATCAAAAGTATACCCTTTTCTGTACCCCAGACAACCTGTGAAATGTTTCATGATGATAAGTATAGTAGTTAAGGCGTGAAAGCGTAACGAACAAACAAAAAACTTACATACACATTTATAATATTACTTAGGATGTAGTTGTCAAATACTACATCGCATATAGTTAACAAATCTCCAACTGCTCAACTTCAAACCAGCTCGTATGTTAAACGCTTAGTCTTTAGTGTGTGGGGGCTGACATAGCAAAACGGCGGGACGCTCGTGAACGCGTCTACACAAGGCAGTCCCTCACGAACACCCTTACTAACACGACGTGTATCCTTTGTGAATTATCGTAATATACGTGTATGGACAAAGTCATCTATTATTTCGCTCCCGACGCATCACCCTGTTACATACAGAAATACCAATATATAAATAGGGACTCAACAAGTGTCAGATAGAGTCGTGGCCTCTCTTAGTCATGTGCACGCAACAGATACACATTAACATTGTTGTATTTACGCCTGACATAGATCGAGTAGTCACGACCACGATATTTATATACTAGGTCGTCGTTGTCACAGGTTTGCCAGCTATTTTTGTATCAGAGGTCAGGGCGTCCCGAGTGATCTCTACTACGTTGCACTGTATCGGTTCATTGCACTTATTATGATTATTGTTTTTTAATCAGTAATCATATAATCGTAAACGTGTGCCTCATTGGTATATTCGATGAGCTTGCGCTCACGCATGCGGTCGATAAGGTTCTGAGTCCGCCAAATCGAACAAAGTGTTGTTGGAGTTTACATTTTTTTTGTAGCAGAACGGAGATAAACATGATTCTCGTAGATGGTAAGAGATTTGCTAGCTCTCCCCATTTATTACGCGGGATGTTACCTATAGCTGGCGAAATTTTCTTGTTCTACATCCCTGCTTGTCTTTAGGACATGTACAAGCGTCATGTTATACATATATTTTTCAATATTCTCGCAGTCTCATTTCTGCACGTACTGCCGAACGTACCGAGGGATAATTTTCTCTTATTAAATTTCACACACAATGCGGTTTCACTTGTGATATTTCATGCAATTATATTAAAACTAGCTGTTCCTGCGACGTCATATGCGCAAATCAATCACTGAATAATAACGGATTAAAACATTTACATAATTATCTTTTTTATCTGTCAACGTTAATACTGTAAATCGTAAAGTAAGTGAAACAAAACCAATCTTATATCTCAACACATGACTGAAAATTACATTATTTTTGCTCGGTTGACGTTATTTTATATTAATTTTGATGTTTAAGGACACTGACATTTGCATTGTAATAAATTAACAACGAATGAAATTATGCATGTCTTGCAAAATAATAGTTTTTAATTCAGTATTATGAATCTTCATTAATTTCGCGTGTCAAGTGGCCATGGGTTAAAATTAAACTAACTACTTTTTAATCACCTCAACACACCCACACCCTCAAAAACGTCGTCATATTCTCTATCACCATCACATATTCACACTCTCATCCATATACATTTGTACTTATTATCTTGTTTGGTTTTATTATATCTATACAGTTTTTAGTTTAGCTCTGTTACTTTTTTTAGTATAATACTATAATTTATTTATTTTTAGTACAAATTCTCAATTTCCAATTGCATCTCAACAATTCAATAAAGTGCTCATATAGATATTTGCCCGAAGTTTGTTACGAGTTATATTAAGTGTTAGTTGCTGTTACATAAATTATTGTTTATTTTAGAATAATTAATTTAATTTATCTCTCTATATTGGCTTCCAAGTTCAAGCTAGCCTAGTTATGGGTCAATATAACATTTTATTTTGCAATATCTATGGAAATCTAAACTACTTACTTGGTCACCTTATTTATGCGACATATGTATACTATTTCATTTTATTTCATGACACTTAAATTGGTTCAAACATTGTGAGGATTGTCATGCACGAAGGCAGAAAGCTTTGTTTACGATTTTATGCACTGTATTAGTAGACATGCAGGTAGTAGTACATAAGAGCCGTGTGTTAAAACGTAAACGTTCGTTAGTTAATAAGCGTGAAGTATTTATCGTCGGCTTCGAGTTAAATGTCTGGAGGACACCTTAAAGGTTCGCTGCGGTGGATTTTAAAACACAAACTGCTGTAAACAACATTGTTAGATGATAAATTGGGTTTTCAGGTCAGTTTTACAATCATTTGGTGTTTTTTTTTCCCTGTAAAGAGTAAAATAGATATTTAAGTAATAAATGAGTATGTTAGTTTGTTTGTTTGTCACTTTTTCACACCTCAATCACTCGACCGATCATCATGAAATTTTGCATTATCAGGGGTGCCGTATAGGACATAGAGTGCCTTGTATCTAGAAAAGAGTATGTACTGATTCTGAGCGAGCGATGTCGCGAGCGGAAACTAGTATAATACATGAGATGAATGAAGAAAACTTGGTTAAAGTAACCATTACTTTAACCTTATGTTATTTTCGACCAGTTTATATTTTCTATATTAGCTACTATTTGGGATTATTAGCTACCACATGTTGCCCGCGGCTTCGCTCGCTTAAATGTAGGTTAGGTTATGTTAGTAAAAGTACTTTTAGCTGCATGAAAGGTACTCATTAATCATTATCATTATCAAAGGTACTAATTATGTTAATATTATTCATTTGCCAATAGGATGCGCACTAGAATTGAAGTGGTCGACCTCGCGGCGGATTCATGATGTGCGGTCAACTCACCGGCATTCGGTCATGGTCGGGCAGACCTTAGCTTTAAATATTAATTACATATAGGAGGTTGAAATATTTTTTTATTGACGCATTTCAATGATGATATAACTCAATTCTAAATCTATAAATCTTACACGATTTTGTTGTGGACCTCTGTTGATTGACTTTCTGATGCCATGGTACATGTTACAAGTTTTCATTGCCGGGCAAAATTGGGTTTTATTAGCCATATTAATATTATGAATGCGAATGTAACTCTGTTTGTTTGTTGCGACTAAATGGCTGAACGGATGTTAATGAAATTTGGCTAGTACATAGATTGTCTTCTGGGCAATGTCCCATGATCATCGATGTCCTTGCTAAACTTCAAAATAGGCAGTCGGTGTCCACTGCATATACTACCCTTTGTCCTGATATGTGTTTTAGTGGGGTTTATGCGAATAAAGGCGCGAGTAGAAACTGGGTTTTAATAGGATACACAAACACACAGCATCTTCCCAAAGAGCCTTCGCAATTGTAGGAACACAACACGAGATTTTTGAGATAGGTACTTCACAATCGGTCTGCTGTAGTTTCGAGAGAGAGTATCAGTAACTACTCAAAATAAAAAACCCATAAATTATTATTCCTTAGTGACCTTATAGGTAACTGATAAAATTGTGAAAGCCGATCATATGACCATATTTAAAGTATATTAAACCAGTCTGTGCATTTAAATTTTCAATCTATGAATCATTAATGTAGTATTCAATTAAATCGTCTAACGTAAAGCTATTCTGTCCAAGGCTGCCATTTCCTCCTCATGAAAGGAAAGTTAATTAAAGGCGACCTTCTTGTAGTTGTGTGCAGTGGAGGTTAAGCAACTGTTACGTCCATGCGATACTTGAATATTTACGCAGAGGTTGAGTTCATTTAGAAATCCATGTTTACTATTGATCTAGGTATTGGAACGTTGATATTACTGACTTATGACCGACATAAGAGTACTAAATGCATTTCAGTGCTGGGATGACGTAGTGGGTTATGTGGTCAACATGGCTGCCGCTGCTTTAAGTGTTATCTCCCAGGGTTTGGTCCCAAATGGGAATATTTAGTACTAATAATTTGCCCGTGGCTTCGGTAGCGCAAATGTAGGTTGGGTTAGTAACAGTTCCTTTTTTTTTATGAAAGGTACCTTATTGCCTTTTCTGTTCCCCTGACAACATGTATACGAAATTTCGTGATGATCTGTCCAGTAGTTAAGGCGTGAAAGCGTAAGAAACAAACTCGCATTTATAATATTATATTTAGTATAATAATAATAATATTCTACCACATACGCACAGCACCATCTAGCACAAATTAAGCAGAGCTTGTACTATGGGTACTAGACAATGGATAAACATACATATATACTTTTTTTTTGTAAATACATGCATATTATACATATAATAATTGTAATATGATTTAGAAACTATATTGACGAACCAAAGCGTTCTTCATTACAGTTGTTTCAATGTTATGTTCCTGATGTGATTGGAACTGGCAGGATTCTTACTCGTAAGTATGTACTTTGCTCTCGCAGGGAATAATCATCTTTGTTCCGTCTACTAAGAACGCAGTGCCAAACCTAGAATTTTTTGACCTGTGACGTTGTCTCTTGCGTTAACAGCACGCCTACTATTTTCCTAAAAGGTCAGATAACGCACGAGTTGTTACTCTGGTATAGAATGTGACCATCGGCAAGGCATTGCTTACAAACAGGCAAGCTTATTTGACCCTAAGGTTGTATAACAAATAAGAATTACTTAGAAGATTTTATACGAAACAACATTTTGGTTGTGACTTCGCCCACGTTTATCTAGATTTTGTCAGTCAATTTTATATTTCTCAGGAACAGTATTTTTTTTGGATGAAAGGTATCCTACTAAGGTATAACCCTATGTCCTATTCTATATCCCAGACAACGTGTATGTGAAATTTCATGATGATCTGTCGAGTAGTTAAGGCGTGAAAGCGGTACAAGGAAGCTTACGTTCGCATTTATGACATTAGTTGGGGATCATAGGACATGACGTAACAGCACAGTTGACTTTTGCCACATAAGCAAATAATCTTGTGACGTCACTAGCCGCCACAAACGTAACCGTTCTAAAACTAATGTTTTTGTATTTTGAAACAAAAACTTCGTTAGCCGGTACGTTTTGTTCGCACCATTAAACTTTCTGACCGTTTGACACGTATTCAAAAGGCCGAATTTATGTTAAGTTCATGAAATTTGACATGCGTGAAACATTTATCTACTGTTTACTGAAGAATGTGACGTCATAGTAGAGGCGAAATTTATACAGACTGTCAATCATTTCTATGTAACATCACTAAAAATTTAACTACATTGTTTAGAAAGAATGATCTAGAAATCAGACAGTGGAATCCTTAATAATAATAAAAGCAATCTAATTTGCGTAGTTGCTCCATCCTATAGCTTACCATAATGCGAAAATGAAACGCACACTCAGTGATAAATGTTTTGGTGACCACCGCGCACCGCGGCAACAATCGCTTGATTTAATTGATCTGTATATTATAGGTATGTATAATTTTATTCTTAATTGTTTAGTTGTACCTACGATACAAGATGTTAAGTTATACAGGGTGATTTTGAAATCGTGTAATTCCTTTTAACCACGCATTCTACTGGTGTTATAGAATAACCCTGACCATATTTTTTCTTAATTAGAATAATGGTTTCGGCAAAATTAGAGTACAGATTTTTTTCATGAAATGATTTCAAATAGTCATATTTTAACCACCTTTTTTTTTTTTTTTTTTTTACGTGGGGGAATGCAGTGACGCATATCCCTCCGCGGGGGCGGGCGGAGGGATTATGTCGGACTCGCCGGGGTAAAAGAAAGATGTTGAAAAGATAATGTACCTCCCGGAATACCGACTAAACCTACCACGGTGTTCCTCGACAAAACCACTATCGACGGGGCCGCGCGAATCGCTTTCGCATGCGGTCGCGACCCCGCCGAGGTTACGGCCCGCCGTGTAAAACGGCAGGCCACTACGCGAAGAGACCTACCCAAAGGACTCACTTCTATAATATACCCTACTGTCCCCCCCCTAGAGGGGAGACGGACTCGAAACAGAGGCGCGCGTGGGAACACGCACGCCGCCTCTTGGACCTGGTGCTGAACGGATGGTGGGCAGGCCCACAAAGCCCACCACCCCCAGGTCAAACCTCAGGGTGGCTGGAGGTCATCTCGCGCCCTCCGGCGCCCGGCTCTGCGGTTGGGGAGAGGGTTTAAACGCTCCCTCTCCCGCTCCGCCGCCTCCTTGATGGAAATTACTTCCTCGCAGAAGGAGGCGACGGCGTTCCACGACCTCTCACTCCGGACCATAGACTGAACTACGGCCGGGAGCGAGAGGGGAACCGATCCGACTGCCGCGATCAACTCACGGCGCTGCGATGCCCAGGCGGGGCAAACCGCCAAAGTGTGCAGCGCCGTGTCCTCAACAACGTCGCGGCAGTCGCCGCAGTGGTGACAACCGGGCGTCTCTTGCCGGCGTATACGACACAGGAACCGGCCAAAACAACCGTGGCCAGTCAGAACCTGTGTCAGCCGGAAGGTGAGGGCGCCATGCCGCCTCTCCAGCCACTCCTCAAACACGGGACTTACCGCCACGATCGTGGCGTGCCCGGCACTAGGGTGCACAAGTCGCTCCTTCCAATTAGCCACTAGGACCTGGCGGAGCTCGGACCTTGCCGCCTTGATTGCGGCAAAACCCGGTCCCTCGCCCCGAGCTAGCGCCTCCTGGCGCCAACGATAGAGCGACGCCAGGAGCGCCGCTTCCAGGTCCCATGGCATCGATCCGGCGAGGAGGCTCGCAGCCTCGAACGAGATCGTGCGGTAACCTCTAATCAACCTGACGGCCATGGCGCGCTGTGGAGCACGAAGCGCCGTGATGTTACGGGCCGTCAGGTTGTTTGCCCACACTGGGGCCCCATATAGGGCCATGGACCGCACGACCCCCTCGTAGAGCCTC
Organism: Catocala nupta; assembly: GCA_963675205.1. Taxonomy (NCBI): domain Eukaryota; kingdom Metazoa; phylum Arthropoda; class Insecta; order Lepidoptera; family Erebidae; genus Catocala; species Catocala nupta. Next base: position 247,707 of record OY776102.1, read on the forward strand.
CGGCAGGAGGTGCTTGGCCCCCCAAGGTTGGGCAGCAGGCGCGAGAGCGCGCCTGCAGCGCCCCGAAGAATGGGGATATTTTAACCACCTGACACAATCTTAATATTTTACTAATTTAAAAATAATAACATAACAATAACTGATGTCGTAAATAATAAGGGGCAATAAAAAGGACCGCTCCTTATTATTTACGACATTAATTATTAATATGTTTTTTTATTTTAATTAGTAAAAAATTAAAATTGCCTCGGTTGGTTAACATATGACTATCTGACACCATTTCACGAAAAAAACGATACAATAATTTTCCAAAAAAAATAAATTCTTATTAAATAAAAATATGTTCAGGGTTATTCTATATCACCAGTAGAATGCGTGGTTAAAAGGAATTACACGATTTCAAAATCACCCTGTATAATTATGTATATGTGAAAACTTATAATTGGCCATATTTAGCTATTATTTTTCTAACCGTGTTTACTAGCTGTCACGGTAGTAGAGCCAAGCTGGTTACAGCAAGAATGGGCCGGCTCAACCGGGGAAGTACTACCCTCTCACAGAAAATCGACGTGAAATAGCAGTGTTTCACTGCTGTGTTTCGTTCGGTGAACGAGAGTGCCGGAGGCCTAAGCGTAAGGTGACGATTCTCGCAGCTTACGAGGGACCTGCAGAGTATCCGTAGTGTCATTGTGTGGGTGGCGCGAGTCGACCCGGCGGCCAGCGAGAGCCGTAGAAACGGTGCTCTGCTGCCGCCCGCGGTATAGTCCAGAGGCTGCCTCATCATGCCGCGCATAATCTCGAGGTGGCTCGTCGTGCCGGATGGTGACCGGAGGGTGGGTCCCGGCGACCACTTTCAGGAGGGTACGGGGGTCCTTCCGTCCGTCGGATCGGCTATCGCCATACCACACAGTAATATGACGAAACTTGCTCTGCGCCTTGCCCCACTTTGCTGCGAGAATAGCAACCACTTTTTTATTTTTCACGCTTTCACTTCCTTTCACTCTATGGCAGTACGAACAAAGCATTGTCATTCAACAGCAGCCGATCGCCGTAACCCCACCGCTGCTTCCTCTTCCGGTGTCGTGGAGTTTATTAACATTAGAGGCCTCCACGCTAACATTAATGCTGTCCAGCACCACCTGGAGACGGCTCGGCCGGCAATGCTCTTAATGCTCTTTCTAACGGAGCCACAAATACGCCGTCCTGCAGACTCGACCTACCTGCAATATCCCGGCTACGTGCTAGAGGAGTGTTTTCTCGCGAAAGCCGGGGTATGCTTGTTTGTTAGGGTGGATATTTGCTGTCACCGTCTACACTGCCTAGAGGAGCCTTCCTTCTCTGTCCTTTGGGTACACGTAGATCATGGCTCTTTCAGCCAAATCTACATGTGCCTCTACTGATCCCATTCAGGAGACGCTGAGACAACTCGACTCTTTGATTACCTGAGTCAGGTGGCAGACGATGCGCAAGAGCAGTTTCCGAACGCTGAGTTGGTGTTCTTGGGAGATTTCAATGCCCACCATGAGACCTGGTTGGGTTCTCTCAAAACAGACCACGCGGGAAGAATTGCCCATGCCTTCGCTCTTACGCATGATCTGTCTCAACTGGTACTCCAGCCCACCCAGATACCGGACATTGCAGGTCAGGCGCCATCTTTGCTCGATCTGCTGCTGACAAGTAACCCGAACCGGTACAGTGTGTCGATTAGTGCTCCTCTGGGCACCTCAGACCACTGTCTGGTTTGTGCCACAGCTGTTGTTGTTACGCCCCCACGACCCGAGGAGGCAAGACGACGACTGTGGCACTACTCGTCAGCAGACTGGGATGGAATGCGGGAGTACTTCGCATCCATCCCTTGGGCTCAACGCTGCTTTGAGAACAGGGATCCATCAGAGAGTGCTACTGCTGTCGCTGATGAAATCATCCTGGGTATGGAATATTATATTCCATACAGTGATGTCACGAGCGGTGGCAGAAAAAGGCCCTGGTTCGGTAGTGAATGCGCTGATGCTGTTGAACGCAAACGGACAGCGTACCGCGCTTGGACCAGGGCTCGCACTCTCCACGACTCTAACGTAGATCACCTGAAGGCAGCGTTCAGCCAAGCCACAAAGGTCTGCAAGAGGGCATACTTAAGAGCGGATGCCCAGCGCGTCGCACGATTCGGCCAGGAGCTCATGGCCCATCCTACGGGCAGTCGTAGCTATTGGCGCCTGGCCAAAGCCGTGCAGTCCATCTTCTGCCAGACCTCGCTGCCCCCTTTGAGATATCTGAATGGATCACTGGCTCATCGGCCGCAAGAGAAAGCAGATCTGCTTGCAAATCTCTTTGCGGCCAACTACCGAATCAGTGACTGCGGTTCGCAGCCGCCTAACATTGCCAACTGCGGCTACACCATGCGTGATATACGTATCAGGTAACGTGACGTTCGTGCGATACTGCAGTCTCTCGATGTTCAGAAAGCCAGTGGACCTGACGGCATCCCAGCTGTGGTCCTCAAATATGTGCAGCGTTCCGAGCCAGGCAACTAACGACCCATAGCTATCACCTCGGTGCTCTCCAAGGTGTTCGAGCGGATTATAAACACCCAAATTGTCCGCTATCTGGAGGATCACTCGTTGATCAATGATCGCCAATACGGCTTTCGGGCTAAACGATCAACGGGTGATCTTCTAGCGTTCGTCACGCACCTTTGGGGTGAGGCTATGGACAAGCACGGTGAGTCTTTGGCTGTCAGCCTAGACATAGCCAAAGCTTTCGATAGAGTCTAGCACCGGTCTCTTCTTTCCAAGCTTCCGGCCTATGGCTTGCCCCCTCAGCTGTGCAACTGGATTGCAAGTTTTAGCAGAAGCGTCGTATTCGGGTCCTTTGCGACGGTCACGCTTCCAAATTTATGCAGGTCAATGCAGGAGTGCCTCAGGGGTCCATCTTATCCCCTACGCTCTTTCTTCTGCATATCAATGATATGTTGAATCTCGGCAACGTACATTGTTATGCAGACGATAGTACCGTGCATGGGCGATATCTCGGACGTCCTGGGGCCAAACAGGCTGAGGTTGAGGGGAAAAGGCAGGATGTTGTCGTTGAACTTGACCAGACCTTGAACCGCATCTCTGAATGGGGTGCCAAAAACTCGGTCCGGTTCAACGCCAAGAAGACCCAGGCATGCGCGTTCTCAACAAAAAAGTCTTCGTTCCTTCCCCTCCCTTCTCTGAAGAACACTCCACTGGTGATACGTGACAGCTTCTCCATCTTAGGTATGGATCTTTGCCGCTCCCTTAATCCCAAAACCTACATCGAGAGCGTCATTAAGCAAGCTTCGCGAAAACTCGGAGTTCTGAACAGGGTGAGGCGGTTCTTCGCGCCTTGGCATCTGCGCCTATTGTATAAGGCACAAATGCGCCCTTGCGTGGAGTACTGCTCTCATCTTTGGATGGCTCCGCGCAGTACTTGCTAGACGCTCTTGGCAGGTTACAGCGGCGGGCTGTCCATATCATCGGAGATCCAGAGGTCACGAGTTCACTGGAACCTCTGCAACTCCGTAGGGATATTGCCTCTTTGGCATGTTTCTACAGAATATAGCACGGGGCGTGCTCTGAAGAGTTATTCCACCTTATCCCGCCCTCCCCTTTCCTATCTGGTACAACGCGTGCTAGGCTCAGATGCCATCGTTACACGGTGGAGTCGACTAGAGTGCCTACCAAAAAGTTTGGGTCCTCATACCTCTGCCGAACGATCAAGGCATGGAATTCTCTGCCAAGGCACGTGTTTCCTTCTTCCTTCAATCCTGGGTTCACCTTCTCAGGTCGTCAAAGGAGAGACCTCAACATCGCCTCGCCTGCTATGAGGACGATGTGGAGGCCACTGCTCTTAGACTACACGACTGCTTACCATCCGGCGGAGTGTGGTCATTTTCACGAGCAAAAAAAAAAAGGTTTCCAAAAATGATAAAATAAAATAAATCCTACAAAGATGTTTGCATATTTGGTACTCAATTACACTTAAACTGTTGAACAGATTCAGATGAAACTTGGCGCACAGATAGACCATGTCCTGGATGTGATAAACATATTATGATATTTTTGTCCTATGCGTTCTCTTAATATTCAGACGGGCAAATCCAGAATCTAGTTCACACAAAAAATGTCCTTTGTATAATAATAGCAGAAAATTTTTAAATTCATAATTAACCTTGAAACTTGATTGCTGTAATTGAACTGTCAGCATTATGATTGATCTGCAGTTTCGATTGAGCGTTAGAACAAATCATTAAGTTTATTTCTATTTATTTTGCGCCCTCGTTAGTCATATGACACCCGTTCGAATTTATGTTCACAAACGGTCGTGAGATCATTGGTATTATTTACAATTATAATACATTATATGTATAATTAGTTACCACTTGGAAAAATACTAATATTTTGCTTTAAATAAAGGACTGAGACTGTTATGTATGGTTATTAAAATAAATAGGTCTGGAATGATTTGGTGCGTGCATGCATTATGCCATGGGTAATGGCCGTATTAGAAGTGCAGTTTGAAAATTTCTTATCACATTTTTGGATCAATGCTTCGAGGTTGATTGGCCATACCTATATGTTTATTTCATTTATAGATCATGCCTCTTTTTTACTGATGGAAAACCACGTAAAAAGGACGATTTCCTTCTATCATCCTCATTATCCGACGCCGTGCTGCCACTGAGAATTTCCCTAGCCTCTTAATCATCTCATTAAGGAATCAATCCTTAAGACTGACTGCAAACATTGACTAATTAGTATGATATTGATGCAAAAATAAACACAAATTATGCCACAAGGACAAAAAGTTATATTTTCCTGATAAACGATTCCTAGTTGCCTTGAATGCCTAGGTATACCTACCCAATTGCTTAGATATAAGTAGGGTATTTCCTCAAAGATTAATTATTAGTACTTAAATTATATGGTATTAAAGCAGCAATTACTGAGTAACTGATCACTAAACGTTCAGCAAGGTCAAGCAATGTTCACCGAGGTCAGACTAAGGATGATTAGCTGTCCCTCATGGTTTCATCCACATTTATGATTAATGCTCCACTCCTGTGTCTTGTAGCGTAATATTATAAAAATAAGCCCGGTATAAAGCTGTTCCACTGCTGGGCACGTGCTTCTTCTCAATGTAAGAAGGCTTAGGCTATAGTCCACCATGCTAGCCCAGTGTGGGTTGGCAGATTTCACATATCTTCGAGAACATTATGGAAAGCTTTCAGACATGAAGGTTTTGCCGCGATGTTTTCCTTCACCGTCAAAACGAGCGATAATTAACTCTTTAATAAGCACATAACTTCGAAAAAACAGAGATGCGCGCCTTGCGATCGAACTGGAGTTCTCTACGTAGCAGTCCAACGGTTTCCCACTACGCTATCGCTGGTACGTAATGTTATATAAATTATATTTTATAACCTTCCTCTATAAACGGACTATGCAATGTAAAAATATTTTCCAAGATCGGACCGATAGTTCTGGAGATTACGTTTTACATCCAAAGTTACAAACTTTACCTCTTTGTAATATTAGTGTATCTACACATAGCGACACATCAACCTAGACTGTTCGGACTTTGAACTATTAGAAGTTGAACGCTGCGAATCGTGTGAGAGAGTGAGTTATATTTTTGTTATTTTGTCTCATTCACGCTGAACGGGACGCGACGCTCTATCCTTTCCATTACATCGACACCACTATGCACTGTCCCTTTCCGACAATTTTGTATTTTGTTTGTAGCGTAGTTATGCGTATATAGGATGTCTAACTAGATGTGTAGTCGTGTATACATAACAATGTGTTAGTTGTGTTGAGTGTTAACATTCATTGGCAAGCACGTACCTACGTAATTGTTATAGTTTGTGACATACATTGTAATTAGATAAATATATACATAAATACATGCTTATGGCAGCGTATCTTTAAAATGGTATATAACTTAAATAAAAATAGTATTGCGTTCAAGTTGCAATGAGTTCCAGCATATATCGGTGTCATGGGTCATGAAATGGCTGATCATGTTTCAAAATTAGCAGCATTAACCGGTATGGAAATAGAGTTCAGCCCGGACTTTTCAAACTTAGTTCCTAAGTTTAAAATGAGATGCTATAATTATTGGAAACAATACTTCAATAATATATCTAAAACAAAGGGCATTTGGTTCAAGAGCATTCAAAGTCAGCTTCCTCTTTCCCCTTGGTTCGACGATGGTAACCTCGATAGAAATTACGTTAAATTAGCCTTAAAGTTACGATCAGGACACTTGCCCTTTTGCAAAATTCATATGCCTGATGGATAAAGTGGATTCACCCAACTGTAATGTCTGCAATAAAATAGAGGATGTGCAACATTTATTAATAGAATGTGTAAGAAACATTAGTAAAAGGGAAGAACTGATAAGGAAATTTGCATTAAACAAATTAGATGTGGGATTAATCCAGTCTATCCTATCATATCTAAAGACTGATGTAGCAAAAAGTCTGTGGTCTTTGGCTACTCTTATATACCAATAATTTATAGATTTAGCTGTATAAATTTTCCTATTTTATTTTTGCGTTAGTTATGTTAAAAGGTACAGTTGGGTCGGCATGTCCATTTGAACAAAAACCCTTATAAAACAACATGGAATAAAAGAAACTATATTTAGTCAGCGATGTTTTGAATCCTGTATGGCGTATTAGTTTATATGGTCGCCTTGCCACTGTCAGTATATTGTGTGTAGAGGATTTGCGGCTCACACGGGTCTGATATTTGTGTGATTCAGTAGGTACTTTCGACTCGCTACAATTTTTAACTCGCCGAGTCAAAAGTACACCCACTTTGTGTGCGTTGTTTGAATGTTTGTAAAGTCTCTTGTTACACATCCTTGAAGATGAGTAGTTTTATTGAAGAAAAATATCGCACGTTATTATGAGCAAGCCTGCTAAAAGCTGGTAGCCCAATGGATGAGGCATGGTACTTGCAATCGGCAGGTCGTGTGTTTATGGACATTATCGAGTGAACCCACTTGTAATACAAGCATTTAGTTTAACTACAGGGGTTAAAAATAATTTGGAATACATTTATCTAGTAATTTTCAAAAGAAAACAGACTCTACGTTGCTCCTACGAATTTATAAACGAAAACCCAATATCATTTTATTCAACGCGGTAATCGCAATAGACTTCACGTAGGGTCATAAATGTAAACGCAAATTGAGAACCAAAGAGATATGTATGTAATATGAGTGGACCATTAGTTCGACGAAATATGATGTAGTTGTGAGTTTCGCGGCAGGTGCGGCTAAATCTTAAACCAAAGAGTTTGTCGCAACAGTTCGTGCAGTAATGCGCTCTACTCAGTAGTCAAACCGTTTGTGGCCCAGTATGGGCCAAAGATACGACAGTAGATACTAAACGATTTATGGTATCAACATTTTTTGCAGGCAGTAGATTTTTGTATACCTCATAAATTAGCAGATGTCTAACTAGCGACGCTTCTTCACCCTAAAGAATAAATGTTATTTTATTTAAAATGAACTCATATTTAATAACTGTTATTTTGTGTGGGACTCATTTAAACAACAAATACAAAAAGCACGCGTGACATGAGTTCGTCGAGATGAACATTTTTGCAAAAACGAATCAACTTTTTATTAAAACATCAATAACTTTTAAATTTATTAATAAAAAGATTATTTATGTAGTGTTTTATTTATTTTCTTAACATCGCTATTCTTACAGAGCTGCCTAATGCAACAGTGTGATCTTTAATAATTAAAGTATTGCGTATTCACTTAGAGAACGTGTAGCCTATAAAGTAGCAGCGGCACACCGGCGGCCAGACACAATAGGTTTTTAACCATGTTTGATTACAGTTTTATTTTAAAAATGTCTCCTCCCGATCCAATAATAATAAAGTACACTTTATAGGAGCTTTATTAACACCTATCCAAAGATAAGCTATGATAAGATTGCCTTACCAGTCCAACTATATGACAACAATAAACCCTGAATCATCGCAGCGCAGGTAGTAGGGGTCTCAAGCCGCGGGTATAAAAGGGCTTATTTGAACAAAATGTCATCATTTGCATAATATAAGGTCACTGGATCCTATCATGGACCGTATGGCTGTGCACCAGACTGACAGCATAAAAATTATATTATATAACCCGCTAGCGGTATAAAAAAGCAACTTGGATGTGATGATTTCATAGCATCACCTTACCTGACATTGTATAACTACATACCAAAATAATATAATAATATAAAAATATGAGCTGTGAGTTCTTTTTATCAGTTCTTTACACAAAATAAATAGACACAGGTGGTCAGCACTCACACAGACGTATGCGTAGAACGATTGTGGCTACATTCGGCCGAATATAGTCTGTCATGATCTGAGATAGAAGCGATAACCTAGTGGGAGACGGTTGGACTGCCACGCGGAGGCCTCGAGTTCGATCCCCAGGCACCTCTGACTTCTCAGACTTATAGTTAAAGTGAATTCTAGTTAGTGTTAAATAATTAATTATCGCTCGTTTTTACGTTTAATGTAAACATCGTAAGTAAATCTGCATATCTAAGAGCTCTCCATAATGTTTTCGAAGACATGTGAAGTCTGTAAACCCGCACTGGGCCGGCGTGGTGGACTGTGGCCTAACCCTTCTCACACTGAGAAGAGGCCCAACAGTGGACAGTTTAAATACAGGGTTGATATTATTATGACCTGAGCTCGCTGTATGCGCGTCTATTTACGTGTGCATGCGATTAACTGTTTCTCTTTAATTTGTGACTACTGTAGTTATTTCTACTGAGTGATTGGCGTTGCCTTTAACTGTGTAGCCGATTTCGGAATAAGACGGGTAAAGTAACTACGTAGATACCGACTAACGTCTTAATTAAACGTCACCTGACAATGATCGTCGCAAGCTCTCAAGAGTTTTTATCGATAGATTGACTATGATATAAGTAGGTAGTTTAGACATAGAGCGTATACGGCAAACACTTTGCCACAAACAGAGCGCATAGCTCGCCTGTACCTTAGAGTGTTGTAACATTTCGCGTCTCACTATACAGACAGTTGTATAGAGTACACCGAGCGCGGTCGGCGCACCACAATGTACTCCGCGCCAAGGATAAAATAGAAAGCCAGGTAAGTAGATACTAAACCAACCAACCAAGTTTGAGACGTGTGTATTAGATATGGATACTGGTACACACTATCCATCATGCAGGATTATGGTTTATCGTCTTTTCGAAGACAAATATGTTCATTCAAGCTTCAAGTACTTTCCCTAAAAATCATCTTATCTTATCTTATCTTTCGTGCTAGAGACCAGCCGTTTGACGTAGGGGACATTACCACATCAGAAAACGGATACATAAACTCCATTTTAGACTAGATATAAACTGTGAATATTTTATTTTGATGAAGTTATTAATTACGTCGTTTATATATACGTTGAATAATACTCACCTGGGCCCAGTATTATTCAACGTATATATAAACGACGTAACATCATGCTTTCATAATACTAGCATATTTCTTTTTGCAGAGGACTTAAAAATTTCAAAAGTCATTAGATCTCAACAGGACGTAAACCTAATGCAGGCAGATATAGACCGATTATCTGTATGGTGTTATGAAAATAAAATCTCGTTGAATAGTTCGAAATGTAACCACATAAAATTCACGAGGAAAATTAAAACAATAAATTCGTCGTACAAAATAAACGAAATGACCTTACGTGAAGTGAATGTGGTACGGGATCTGGGAGTAATCTTGGACGCTAAACTCACATTTATACCACATATTGACAACATTATCAGTCGATCTCAGCGTATGCTTGGATTTGTCATTCGCAATGGAAAGGTATTTCAACGCCCACAAACTAAATTACTTCTTTATAATAGCCTTATAAGAAGCATCCTAGAATACTGCAGTGTAGTATGGAGACCTCACTACGCGACTCACTCGCTGCGAATAGAACGAGTCCAAAAAAGGTTTATCCGACACCTAGGGTACTCAAAGGGAAGGCAATTTAAATATCTCCCCTACCTCGATAAACTAGGCTACTACAAAATGAATACCCTGGAAGCCCGAAGAGAGATATTGGATTTGAGGTTCGCGTATAAACTACTTAATGGCAACATTGACTGCCCACAACTATTAAATAAATTCAATTTTAGAGTACCCCGTAGACCACCTCGCAAACCTATAACACCCCTAGCTCCACCTCTTCGCCATACAGTGTTTGGTGTTAATTCGCCAATACCCCGCATGTGCAAACTCATAAACGAATGCAGCGACCTGGCTGACGTCCATTCTGATACAGTATCGACGTTTGTCAGACAAGTGAAATGTATTAAAATATGATAAATAGTAATTAAGTATATAATATTATCTAGAATTTAAGTACATATATATAAGTATATTAAAATTATATAAGTAATAGATGTTGATACAGAAAACTTTTTGCATGTGGTGTTTACCTGTAATTGGTTGTGCAGTTAGATTTAAGACACAAATACTTGTATGTTCCGATCTATATTATATCTGTAACAACTGTTGGTAAACCTTAATAAAAAAAATAAAAAAAAAAATAAAAAGTATGCTCATAATATTTAAACGACGAAATTATTAAAATTTAACTGTTTTATACGGATTTTATAGCGTTGTATAAATCCGTATAAAGTAATTTAATTTCAATATAACATTCACGTAAACATAAGAGCAATATATCGACGAAACTATATTCTCAAATCCCTGCATCCGTGCAACTAAGCGCATTTTGTAACACTGTTTGTTAAACGTATTTAGTTGAGCCAGTAAACCGAGTTTACTTTCTTTATGTCACTGCATGTCACTCGAACAATGATTGCGATTTACAAAGAATAGACCACACGCTTAGCTTTCACCTTCTCTCCGTAACAGTCCGGATACAATATGCAATACTTTTTTTATACAACAATAAAGCAAGCAAGCATACAGCCTGACTAAGCAGTTACTGTTGCCTATGATCGCTAGAAATAATAATTAATTTTGATTTTGAAGTATCGGCGTTCTTCATGTCCGTTATTAAAATGTTTGTAAAGTTCGCGACACAGAAATAATTACAAAGGCAAGAATAGTCTTTAAAAATCAAATCAATTCAAAGATAAGGGATAAGAACGGGTGAGGTAGGAACCTGATAGACCGGAACTCTTACTCAGTGGGCGAAAGGTAGGGCTCATTGTTCCGCTGGTATAAGTATGCGCATATACTACACAGTACAGTCAAACATGAGCTATCTGTAAGTATTATTTTTCTGTCAGGCAATTATTATTAGATAACACAACGAATTACGTAAATGTGCGGTGGAAGCAAATAGTTCCACTCTTAATACGCGCAACCTTCGAAAAATAGTTGGCAAAGTGTCCGTAAAATATATGTATATATGTATGTCTAATTTGGAGATAACTTATGTCAGCATAAAGTTATGTACGGATTTTATTATCCTCTCGTTGCTAGTCGGGGTGAGTACTTCGTTCAAAACCTTCTGTTTTATAAGGCACACGACGATTCTAGCGGCGCGAGACGTGGGTAATTTTTCTCTAAAATGCAGCATCCGCTCTAGGAATAAATCCTGTATCGCGAGGGACTTTACAAACATTCAAATAACGGACACCAAGAACACCCAGACTCGAAACAACTGTTTGAGGATTACACAATCTTTCCCATGTGGCATTAGAACCCACAACACTCGGCACAGTGGCAGTAGCGAGGCGAACACTTAAACCACTTCGTCATTCGTGCAGTATCTTAGTCGAACGACGTCGTTGACGAATTATTTGTCTCCTACAGACTGCAGCCGTATACCTCTGTTAGGAATCATAGGTAGAATATTAATATTAATTGAATATGTCTAATTGTACCCGTTATTTTCTGTTGGCAACACTGATTTTGCTCGACTGCTCCACTACGCTTGATAGTGGAGGGGATGAGTAAAATTAACGCGCGGAACGACAACGGGCAGTCGTGCGTTGAGTGGCGATCAGATAAGTTGGTGAAGTAAAAATATAAGTGGCGGATATTGCATTGAATTGAATAAGATATGCATATTGTATAACTACGTAAACTATTACTATTACATTCTAATTATATTACAATAATTAAAGTAATAAAAGCCTGAGAACTGATTCTGGAGTTTCCTTACACTTTGTATTCTTGCATGAAGAAACATTCGCACAACTCAAAGAGAAGCGTTGTGTTGACAACAGAAGGTCAGTGAAGTTGCTATTTACCTCTCTATCTCATACAAAACCAGTGGCCCTATACCTTGTATTCTTGCAAGAAGCATTCGCACATCTTTAAAGGGAAGCGTTGTGCTGACAGCAGTAGTCCAGAGGAGTTGCCTTAGGTACTACGCTAGGTGCGGCGAAGCGGGGGCGTGAGGAAGATCCTTACGCCCCGGACGTCCGCCGCCGGAGGAGGGGGCGCAGGAGACGCGCTTATGTCGCTCTCCTGCCCCCCACCTAAGGGTTCTGGGTGGCAAGGCCTCAGGGGACCCTGCCACCCGTGAGTAAGAACCCATAGAGGGCGCGCGCGGTGTTCCCGCGCGCCTTCTAACGTCGAAAGGGGAGAGCAGTGAATTGCTCTCCCCCGGGGACGAGAGGAGGTCGGGAGGAGGTCATATTGACCCGGCCGGCACCCACACGGGGGGGCCTGCTATGGATGAATCTTTTCAGACTCCCAACTGCCCAATGGCCTCCCCATTGGGTGAGAGAGGGAACACCCCAGGTTTTTTAGTGGGTATACCAACACTCGGCTGGTGAGTCCCACACGCCCCGCCGGTGCCGTCTCCTAGCCGGCGGGTAGTGCATCAAGCATTTTTCCTGGATATCAAAAAAAAAATAAAAGGTACTACGCTAGGTAGCATCCCTAAAAAGCGTAGATAATGACTCCTTTTGTAGGATCAGAAACGAATAAGCAAGTTATAGGTCTGGTTTGTTAATATTTATAGGTTATCGTAACCGCTACGCAGTATGTTTGTTAACCATTATATTGGTGATATAGAGTTGAATACAGTCATTATACTCGAATATCCGGTTGACAAGAACGACGGATACTTCTGTCCAGATTAGACCGACCATTGGTGATAATAGAAAACAACGTTGCAAATATAATATAACTATACTAACCCCTAGTATATCCCCATTATTATTTCCAATTATCTTCAAATTCGCCAGAATATATTATAATATATATTTTAAATCATCTCTAGCACTTTGTATGATTCCTGTACGGCGAGGGACTTCACAAACATATAAACAACGGTCACAAAGAAGATCTAGACGCCGTAAAACTATTTGCGGGTCGCAAAAAATCCCGCGACGAGATCGAAGCCAAAATACTCGACTTAGTAGTTAGCAGGCTAGCAGTGGCGAGGCGACCAGTTATTACGTATTTGTTTAAAGACAGGCGGATCTATTATAACTGCATCGCGAATTCATAAATATTAAAATAACAGCTAAAATAACTTACTTGTTACAACTGCCACAAAAAATACAACGTTTAATTTATTTATAAATAAACATTCTTGTCCCCGATGGAGATCCAAACTCGAATTTGAATTGGGCTTTTGGATACGCTTGGCGCATTTTATGTCATTCAACGATCACCTACACAAAAATGACCGCGCTAAATATAGCTTAACCTCACTTATCACCGAAGCGTCCGTAAATACATATGTACGGTGACTATTAAAATTCCTCCATAAGTTAACCTTGATGGAAAATGTCGATAACAATAATAAAACTAACATCAGCTCTATTCATAAACAGTCCCACTGTTGGGCAAAACTCTTTCCTTACTATGAGGAGATGTAGACCATGGCCCATCGCACTGGCTTAGCGCGGTTTTATTAAACTTTAAATATCTTTGAGAACATTATAAACAACTCTCAAATATGCAGGTTTCCCTAAAATGTTTCCTTCACCGTTTACTATGCATATAACATTTTGAAAAGTCAGAGATGTGTGCCGTGGTATCGAAGTCATCACTTCCTCATGTCAGTTCAACGTTTCCGTGCCAGGCTATAGATGCTTATACTTGAAATAATGATGGTATTAAGCGCCGCCGGTATTTCAACGGATAAAGTATGGCACTGGCAATCGTGAAATTTTGATATCCAGGAATTGCATTAAAACAAATATTTAATTTGGCTGAAGAGATTAACAAGAATACAAAGTATAATCACAACCTAAGAGTTACATAGTAATCTTTACTAATATCACTAGCTGTCCCGGCAAACGTTGTTTTGCCATAAAAAAATGTTTTGACCAAAAGATTTACAAAAAATTTTAGGGATGGACAACCCGTATCACTAAGGGATATGAAAAATAGATGTTGGCCGATTCTCAGACCTACTCAATATGCTTACAAAATTTCATGAGAATCGGTCAAGCCGTTTCGGAGGAGTACGGGAACGAACATTGTGACACGAGAATTTTATATATAAGATAAATGCAAAAGTAACTCTATCGATTATGTTTTACGGCAAGGTGGAAATAGCGGGAAAGTTAGGGGTGGTCCAATGCTGTTTTTTTAAAGAAATATTCATGAAATTGTGAATAACGGAGCAGTAGTTAAAAGTAGTCCCTTCACCACTATCAATAAAACGAGTGTTGCAATTCAATCCTCAAATATGGTGATGTACAAATAGTTATCACGAGTCTGGGCGATCTTTGTGTCGTCGGTTGTTTTATTGTTTGTTTGGCAAAGTCCCTCGTGACTCGAGAATTAGTCCTAATGCGGTTGTCCTCTTATTTTTTATATTGGTGTTCGTTCTTTTATATAAGACAATTATAGCCGGCAAATGTAATTATATATTACCTAATTTTTTAACCGCAAGTCTGGTAGTTGCGCATACATTTTCACCAGCATAATGAACAATTATGTATTATACTTAGTAAGTTGTTTTACAGGTATTATGGACGTTCTAACGAGTGGTAGTTGGTTGCATTCCTGTTAACTGCTATATTAATAGATATAGCTTAACTGGTGGACTTATAATAAATTATTGTAATTTGTAAGTTAAGATTAGATATGTATGTTCATTTATCTTGTCACGGAACCCGAGAAAGCATTGACAGCTACCTCGGGTTTCGTGGGTTGATCATTTGGTCCTTCGTTTGATTCCCGAGTCGGAAAAATTACATACACAGTCTCACACCTATATTTATAGTTGCTAAAATAATGCTGTATTACACACTCAATTTCACCTACGATGATTATAGATGTCAATATTTTATTTTATTAACATATTACGTACTAAATCGTGCCCGCTCGCGTAAATGTGGGTTATGTCAATTTTATATGACGTCAATTTTCTTGATGATAGTTACCTTATGCATTTTCTGTACAGTATGCGAAATTTCATGATGATCGGTAGAGTAGTTAAGGCGTCACAGCGTAACAAACGAACTCACATTCGCATTTATAATTTGAATAAGGATATTGTTCTATCTAGTAGATATGTATTTGGCATACCTACATAAATATTTGGATCAATACGAAATAATTAAAAAAGGGTAATTTTCTGTACCAACCGGTGATAACAGGTTTTTCTCACATGGAAACTAAAAATAGCTGATGTTAGTATAGGTGCCAACTGAATCGAGGATAAGTACCTATTCGTAGTATTGTATCTAGAAGATTGTGTTTCTACATCGTGAACTAATTGCGATCGCTATTAAAACTCGTATAAAAATACTTTTATTCATTCTCTGGGATTACATGGACTGTGGAAAATTTATAATTACACAGATTATAACGTTTATAAAATCGTGAGACACATATTTCTAATTTAATAGCTACTTGCAGTAAGAATCCTAACCATTCCACTAATCCTATCCTAATACCTACTAATATTATAAATGTGAAAGTTCGTGAGGACTCTTTCACGCAAAAACTACTGAACAGATTTTGACGAAACTTTGCCGTATTATTGTACATACATCAGAATAACATACAGGCTACTAAATCTATCTTAACATAAATCTACATCAACGCGAGCGACGCCGCTGGCAAAAACTAACATTATAAATGAATGTGAGTCTGTTTGTTTGTTATGATATCACGCCTTAAATACTTGTCCGATCATCGTGAAATTTCGCATACACGTTGCCTGGGGTACAGAATAGAACATAGGGTACTATTCATACAAAAAAGTACTGTGCCTGCGGAATAGAAATTTATT
The DNA here is from genome assembly GCA_963675205.1 of Catocala nupta. NCBI lineage: Eukaryota > Metazoa > Arthropoda > Insecta > Lepidoptera > Erebidae > Catocala > Catocala nupta. The sequence goes on from OY776102.1 coordinate 263,952, forward strand.
GACAAGATCTAAATTAACGCGAGCCAAGCCGTGGGCAAAAGCTGGTATCTTACAATTTGTTAAATGTTGTCGCAATGCATTATGGTTTCTTTCTTACTCTAATGGCATTTTAAAGTAAGGTTATGAGCGAAAGAAATAGTGCTACACCGTATTTGATGACTACGTTTCTTTTGTAAAATAACATTACAGTAATACTAATTTAAGAGGTGGTGGAATACTGGTCGTATGTTTTCTATAGAATTTAGTTTCTATATGTGAAATAGGTATATAGTTTATTGTTAAGATACTTTTAAGTGCTTTGAGAGGATGGTATCTGCAACCAGAACGAAACTGAATGAAAGGGCTTGCACTCGCTAGAGTTTTGATAAAAGAATAGTAACAACACTAGTAATTTGGTATCAAATTCCTGGTAACATAAAAAAGTCTTTGTATTTTATTAGAAAATCCACCATAGTTTATAAATTATATTTCTAGCCTAATTTTGTTTATCCACCGTTAAAGGTCATATATTAGATAACACATAAAAAATAAACGTATTCCTAAAATATAATAAAATGTTTGATATAATTGGTACAATATGAGTTAGTTTCGCGGTTACGTTGCACTCTCGATTTCGACCGGAATTGGGGTTAATTGGTGAATTCAAAATCTTGTTTGATTAATTCGTTATTTTTTAACAGATTTGAAATTGATTTTATAAAATATTTCTACATTTATATTACTCAATATACATTTGTTGTGGCATTTGAAACCGAAACTTTTCAATATTTTTATTGTATGTCGTTGCGTAATGGTAATTTGACTATATGATATAGACTTACCAAAACTTTTGTACAGCGTCCAGGATATCCTTAATACAATGATGAGAACGAGTATGAACATTGGGAGTAGACCAATCAGTCTTCTGTCAGATGCCGCCGACTGTTCCTCCTTAGTCTCCGACGAATTTTCAAATTGATTCTCCATTTTGGATGAAAAAGTCACTTTTTTATCACAGAAAAATATCAGTTAAAACTCACACTTATTTATTCAAAATGTTTTAAAGTTATGTGTATTATCGCACACAAAAATCACGGATCATTTTGAAAATAGAACGATGATTACAATGAAATTTAAATAAATTTTTGTTTTTCGAACACAATAATACACGATTTTAAAATGTTTTTTTTGGATAAAGTTTTTTTCACACACGATTAATAAATGGATAATTGTTTAATGTTTATTGAATATAATGTTTGGGTGCGCACGTCTCGTCGCGTATGCTTCGCTTTAGCGAACAGTAAACAGTAAGGTAGGCAGCTCGAGAGGAGTGTCGTCGCACTGTGTACACACTATCTGAGTTCATTGATAAAGTGTAAAGCTACGTGCCGAATGCTCGGCACATTCATATTACACAAATGTAGGCCATTCTAAGTTGATATTGTGTGCACTAGTATGTAATGGTGAAGTCATTGATTCGCTATCATATCTATTATTAAGTGTCGAGTGGTTGTTATTAATATTAATAATTATAGATTGTACTTTAATAGTAACGTATGTTTTTAGTTTGAGTTGAAATTAAGTTTGACATGTCTAAATATAATATAAAAACGTGCCTGAGTCGTCCTATACAAACAAGCGAAGCTCGAAAAATAAACTTATGAAACTTATTCTTATTTAGTAGTTATAACTTAAATATTGATATTGGTACTTTTTTATACTTTTTTTATATTTTATAAGCACTGCTGCTATGCTTGTAATACAATTTAAAACTTCAAAATGGTAAATAGGTAGTTAAATATACATATAATATTGTGTTTTGCTCGATACAGATAGAATGAGTATTTTTTTAAATATTTCACCAAGTTTATGTCAGTATTAAATAATTAAATAATATGTAATTGTTTATGTATAAATAAAAGTAATAACGGTATCGTTCGATTTACACTTGCAAGGAATATTTATTTTCTTAGTTTTGTTAAATTCCGTCGTATCAATGTTAGCCTCCAAACCTGTACCGTTTACTGTAGTTTTCCATAATTTTCGTTATCCTATTTCTCCCACTGCTGGGCAAACCTATCTTCCTTGGATTTCCAAATTGCTCTGTTCTCAGCTTTCTTTATAATAATAAAAATACAAAAACGATATAATTATTAAATAATATTATGTAAAGTAAACATCAAATCCGTCTCACAATGTAACAGCATGTGAAGGTTAACAACATCTATTAACATTAACCTTACTTAACATTCCTAAGACGTGTATTCTATTCTTGAACCCATTAACCTTAAAAGGGTGATACGCTACAATGTTTTTGATACACCTGTTTGAGGAAAATATCTGTACAAACTAATTTTAGACATTTCCGCTTCTAGCCTGACCTTAGATAACCAACATATCGGGTAGCAGGAAGATATGGTCATACTTAATGATCTATATGAAAGAACTAGCCGTTGCCCGCGGTTTCGCTCGCGTAATGGTAGGTTATATAAGTAACAGTACTTTTTTTAATAGAATTTTGGCTATGTTACTCGTTGATGATACAGCTTTCCAAAGGAGAAATAATTTTTAAATTGGTTGTGTATTTTGAGTTTAATCCTTACAAACAAACGAAAAATCTAATTTTGCCTCTTTATAATATAAGAATAGATTTAAAAACGTTTAAACAATTTGTTTAACAGCTATATTTGAAGTCTAAAATAATAGGTACCGAGTTCATTTTCTTCTATTGAGCATACATAGTTCCAGTCTCCGTGCTGTGATAAAAAATATAGGTATTAACAGAAAATCTCAACAATACTGCTTTATCCGGGATCGAATCCAAGTCTTACGAACGGATCAACGAGACACTTATTCTGTATTACTATATTTTTATTGTTACGAACCATTATTGCTTTGTGCAATTGTAATATGTGATTGCGAAAGGACACTTACGCAACTCAGAGTCACGAGTTCGATTATGAACGTGTTAATTTTCACACATGACGATCCTTGGTCAACTGAAACTTTTTTATACAATAACAAGACAAAAATATATTACACCAGGTTTTGCCTGCGGCTTCACTCGCTCGCAAACAGTACTTTTTCAAGAATGGAAGATAGTCTTTGTCCTTTTGTGCACCCTGACAATGTGAATGCAATATTACATGATGATCGGTCGAGTAGTTAAGGCGTGAAAGCCTAACAAACAAACTCACATTTGCATTTATAATATTAGGATAGGATGGTATACACCACTTCGCAGTATAGCACGTAAGCATTAGGCGCTTGAGGAATGCGAGGCCGGAGTTCAAATCCCAGGTCGAGCTGTTATTGCATTTTCTGTCAGGTTTTTTTAGCAGCAACACGCAGTCTAGAATTTCCCCTCGTATTGGACCGTATAAGGCGGGAGCACTGTACCATTATTTGGATTACCATCCATACCATCCTGACCATAATGTAGTCTACCACCGCAGAGCTAATACTTAACGTTACCTGATAAAATCTGATAAGCAGTTCATTTTAGAATCGAACATGGGACCGCACGACTGACAATTGTGCTTATACTTAGGTCACTCAAACGCTATTTGACATAAATTAATTGATCAATAATAAAACAATAAACGCATTATACTAACTGGCATCTATTTGTGATAATGTCAACAATAATGAATAACCTCGATACCTCATTTACAAGTAAGTGGACGTGATTTGCGAACTACTGATATAATAATTGGCTTTGTAGGCAAAACGGTACTACTGATAACGTTCTTTGTTTTCTCTGTCTACTACTTCTGTAGCGTAATTAGATTAGGCATGGATAAGGCTTACTTTTTGTAGCAAATAGTTAGTGCCGCAAATTATTCGTCGCAAACAGTCAGCCTTTACGTTATATATAGACGATTTTCTTATTTGTGTAAATTGGGAAAAATAAACTCATGTGCTTTTTAATACATTTGTTCGGTTTCTAATCATTAATGATGATAAGCAAGAAAAAGACTACAGAGCGACCAGTACACCATATTTCTGTAAGTACTACATAACATATTAATTTATTTCTCTTAAAGAGGTTTAAGGTAGGGGTTTAAAAATACAATTGTAGTCTGCATTGTGTGAGCTGGTGACTGGTGGTTTATATAAACCTGTATACCAGACCCCACGTGGGAATTGCATTCAGTATACACTTCAACTAGTATTAGTTCATGTGATTCAGAAAACAATATGATATTAATAAGTAACATTTAATTCTAACTAATATTATAAATGCGATTGTGCCGATCATTATGATATTTCGCATACACGTTGTCAGATGTACAGAAAAGGACATAGACACTAAAAAGGACGCAGGACCTTTTATACAGAAAAAAGGTACTGTTGCCGAGGGATAAAAGGTTGTTGATAAAACCTACATTAATGCGATTGAAGGCGCAGGTAGAAACAAGTAAAAAATTAAGAGTAAATGCAGATTTAATTTTATTAATGTCGATGAGAGGATAATAAATGTTATGATTGTAAATAAGACAAATAAGCATCGCCGCATGTTATAATAAAACCGGTTCGTAGGAGACTAGGGCGAGTCGAGGGTGACCCGCCACAACACGAACCGAACTCGTACTTGGTCGCCTTTTATTCCTTGTTGTTTTAGAGTTTACAATATTATCAGTTTAAGTTCGACGCATGTGTGTATCGGTTTTACGAGAAAGCGAAAATGAAAACAAATTAAGTGAGATTTTGTATGAGATAGTCCCACACTAGATCGTCATCCATTCTATCATAGACATGAACTCACTCCCACTACATACAAGCTATGTAACTTAACTAGACGTGCCTAAATATTATTTTTGTAAACAACCGCAGCGATACAGGCTTCATTCCTAGTGTGGGACATTAAGAAAGATTCCTGTGTCGTGGAGGACTTTACAAACATTCAAACAACGGACACAAAGAACACCCAGACTTGGAACAAGTATTAGTGGATCACAATATTTTTGTCCCGCGTGCGGACCAAACCACACAAAACTCGGCGCGGTGGCAACAGCGTGGACACTTAAACTAGTACACCATCCGTTCAGTCAAGAAACTGCACGGCTTCGTATAAGCACACCGACTTGACGCAAGTCGGTTTAGAAGCAAACAACTCACATCGGCTCCTTGCCCGAGTTAATTATAACTGTGCGGGTGGCACGCTTCGTTTATTTTCACGTGTTAACCGATGGCACAGCAGTAGAATGCGACTGATGTGCATCTTCATCTATTTTTGTAAAGACGACCCTTTCTCTATGCATAGTTCCTGTGTCGCGGGGAACTTTACAAACATTCAAACAACAGACACGAGGAACATCTGGACGTTCTTTGTGTCCGTAAAACTTGGTGTGATCCACAAATGGTTGTTTCGAGTCTGGACACGAAATAACTATTTGGAGATCAAACAAAGTTTTGTCCCGTGTGGGATTCGAACCCACAACACTCGGCACAAGGGCAGTGGCGAGACGACCATCCAAACCACTACATCATCCATGCAGTCAGTTTCAATTTCAGTATAACGTGTTGCTGAGATTTTCTTTTTCTTAGCAGCACGAAATTCGGAACTGCGACCAGTAGAAGACAATAAACTAGATTTCTATTACGTGGTTACTCAAAACCGCGGCTGGCAAGATGTGGGTATAATACCTTTGCTTTCAGAGATAAAAGACGTGTCTCCTCTTTGTGTATGTGTATAAGTTACGTTAGTGTCCCAAATTGCTTATGTTCCCCGTGTCGTGTACTAGAGCCATTAAGAATACTAAGCAGCCATATTAAAGACTAATTACTGATAATCTTTATTAGCAGATTGCAATTAGGGTTGTAGTTTGCTAGTAATATTAAAAACAATAGTTCATACATATGCACACCTGTAGTGCTGGAGGGACCCACAGACCAATATCACGGTAATGTTATATACCAGTATTGTAACTCGGCCCTGTCAAAGTAAAGTAGTCAGTAGTAGTGTCAGTATGCAAACACGCGAAAGGGCTGCCCGCCTACAGTACTTTAATTTTATGTACCTACTTGAGTTTCTTTATAGTTTAGTCATTGTAAATAAATATTATATTTTTTATTTAAAAAATGATATTCGTTGTGAATGATGCAGGATGTGTTCAATAAAAATCATGTTGTGTTTTTTGATTAGTAGGTTTAGTAAAAATACCTTTATAGATTTGAGACTGAAAAATATTTGCGCCTCGACTAAAAGTTTTAACTAGTAAAGTGTTTAACAGTAGTAGTTTAAAGTTTCAAAATAATGTAATAAAGGTGATTTATAAAAAAATAACAACGCGATAAAATCCATATAAAGTTGTTTAATTTCAAAGTTTTATTGTTGAATTTAATAGTATAAAAATCCGCATCTGAATAAAAAGATTAATTATAATACTTTTATTTGCAAAAACTAGATATGCCATGCACATCTATGTGATGACATCGTTATTGGGAAGACAGTGCCCTAAAATATCCTGACACTGGTCTAGCCTGGCAGCTGCTCCGTGTAAAAACTGAAATCCAGTCAAATCCTGTTAGACTAGAAAAGCCGATCCCAAGTGACTTGGGAATAATAAAGGCTAGGGGGAAGACTTTTGTTTGCAATTGCACTTTGACATAATTATTATGTAAGTACTTGTACTTATTTCAATGAAATATTACCAAATCGCACGCTTACTTCTGACGAAATCATCACACCATCCGTTCATTACTGCGGCGCATTCGCGACTGGTTGTGTACCGAGTGTATAACGAACTCGAGGCGCGAAGGTATGTCTCGAGTTCTAACCGTTTGTATGAAGATAGAATACTGTTAGATAATATTACCGTGCCAATATTTCGCCAGCTATGTTTATAGCTTTTGTCCGCGGCTTCGTTCGCGATGTTAGGTTAGATTTTGTAACGCGGTTATAATATAGCTTTCTAATAGTGAAAAAATTTATGAAATCGTTTGTGTATTTTTGTGTTAAATCCTTACAAACGAACAAACAAAAACATCAAATCTTTCCCCTTTATAATATTAGTATAGATACAACAGTATAGAATACAAACTGGATCCTTACCTAATATTCCTTCATTGTTCATGTTTAGAAATTAATTATTTGCCAGACATAGGTATATTTCGCCTTTACGCATATAAAGATTAAGGTATGATTAACAAAAGTTGAGATAAAAACTTCGCACGTCTATAAGTAGCATCAACACACGGAAGGACGTTTCTTACGTATTTAGTAGTAATATGAGGAACGAGGAAATCCTCTCGTAAGAAGATAAGTCTATATGTATTACAGATAAATACGTTGGTTTTTAATTGGTCTTTTTTAAAAGACTACTCCCACACTAGGAGTATATCCTGTGTCGCGGGGGACTTTACAAACATTTAGACAACGGACACGAAGAACACCCAGACTCGGAACAACCATTTATGGATCACACAAAGTTTTGTCTCGTGTGGGATTCAAATCCACACCACTCGGTGCAGTGGCAGTGGCGAGGTGACCACTTACACCACCACGTTTTCTGGAACGGGCAAAGAGTATTTTCTGCCAGGTAATAAATACTCAGTCGTAGTTCGGAGTCTAGTACTGTAGTTGGGTCACTCTCTTTAACGTAGGGTCCAAGACCACAGCTAGTAAAATGTGGGTTTAAAAATATCTTATCTATCATCTTGACGTCCACAATTTTGGTTCTTTAATCATAATTTTAAAAAAATATTTTACTCTTAGTTTAGTTGTTCTGGGTATCTGTAGAAAGTTTGTGAGAAAATGTGATTCTACGTACACTACAAAAACAATATCTTATCGTGTCTACACGAGTAGTTATCTGAAAGTACTGGATCGACCCGAGCGTTGACACCGTTGAATATCAGATTTATTTTTATCATGGGCTAAATCACTATCCCTTACAGATTTACAAATATTTTTTACATGATGTCAGAATAAGGTCAGGCGTTTTTTGTTGTCTGACATTAAACGTGATGCAGACGTCAACAGATATTTATTAATACTAATGATGAAAGATGATCCACAGCTAAACAAGTTGCCCGGTGTTAATTAATTTTAGATTATCCTGGTGATAGCTGGATGTAACAGATTATTTTAGAGGAGATATCAGTAAAAATACAATTTCTGCCCTATATATCCTATGTCGCGGGGAACTTTACAAGCATTTAAATAACAGTCACAAAAACAGCCAGTATCAGAACAACTATATTTTAATCTCGCCCCATCGGAGTCAGGGAAAAGAGTGTACTTATGTTTGCGCATATTCTTGTGCACTATAATATCGCCTGCGCAGATGGTCTGTCTCCCCGCAGTGACCAAAAATTCGGCCTGGAGAACATTATTATTTGTAGATCCTGCAACTTTTAGTCTTCCGTAGAACCGTGAACAGCAGAAGCAGTAGCGAGGCGACCACATAAACCTCTACACCTAGAGGGCAGTAATCAGAACTAATTACCTACCAAATTATATCCGCGGATAGAAAATAATTATGGATAAGGATTATGTGATTGGCAACCCTAGGTCGGATAATAATCGCTATATTAGATGAGGTTCGTGACGGAATCTCGTCTCGCCGGAGATCTATAAAACTTTCACCCTGACCTGAATTATTATTGATCTTGATGTTTGGGAATGATTATGAAGTTCGTTCGTTTTTGTTATGGGGTTCATATGGATATTGGGGTTATATATAAAGAATAATCTATATAAAATAAAGTGTTGAGGAATGAACTTTGGTCGGTATTGTCTATGTATGGAGTGAATAGCAACCTCACACGAGCACTGAAATCTCTTTATAACGATTCCAGAGCTTGTGTTAGGATAAATAGGACCTACACAGAATGGTTTGGCATCGAAAAAGGTTAGACATATGGATGGGATGGACGATGGGATGGAGGATGTACAGCGTCACCCTGGCTATTTAACCTATACATGGACAATTGTTTGAAAGATTTAAAAGAATGTGAATGGGTATTAAGAATGAATGAGTTACTTGTCAAATGTCTTCTGTATGCCGACGACCAAGTAATACTTGCGTCATCAGCGGAAGAGTTGCAGACGATGGTAACTATTATGCATGGTGCTTTTGAGAGTAAAGGAATGAAAATAAATGTAAGCAAGATGAAAGGTATAATGATATTTGAAAATTTTGTACGTGACGATGATGATTAATGGAGAAAAAGTGGAGCAAGTGAAATAGTTTGCATATTTGGGTACTTTACTTTAGAACAATTGCTGGCAATAATGTGAATGAAGCTCTACGCGCTTTTATGAACAGTCGAAATGTATCCAAAAAGGCACGTTTGGCTGTTCATAACGGACCATTAGTGCCCACACTTATGTATGGAAGGGAACGTTGGGTATGGCAAAAGAAGCATGAGAGCAGAAGAAGAAGAAGAATGCTGTAGAAATGAGAGCGCTGAGAAGCATATTTGGTGTGACTCTGAAAGATAGAATAAGGAATAGTGGTATTAGAGAGAAATGCGGCATGAAAGTGGATATAGTGACAAGAATAGAAAAGGGTATGTTAAGCTGGTTTGAGCATGTAGAGACATGGCAGGGCATGCAAAGAATGGACGAGAAAAGACTGACTAAGAAAGTTTATAAGGCTAGTGTGAATGGAACAGTCGCAAGAGGAAGACCTAGGCGAACGTTTCTCGATCAGATTGCAGGCGTTCTGGACAAAGGCCAGGTTAAGAGCACCTTAAACCAACGAGCGTGTATGAGGAATGTGATGAAAGTGAATAAAGCCAGAGACGTGTATCAGGATCGTAGCAAATGGCAATCCATTGTCTCTGCCTACCCCTCTGGGAAACAGGCGTGAATCTATGTATGTATGTATCAAACACTACTGTAACAACGAGTCAACGCACGAGGTATCACAGATGTACTCTGCAATCAATCTCATATTCAGTTCAATGGATCTTCATTCAGATATGTGCATGTGATTGTCCTCACGGCATTGTACCAGCTCGTGACTGAATGGTTAGTGACGATTATTGATTGATCTAAACAATTCTCAAAGCGCGTGATCGCGCCTTCAATAGATGTGTCTTGTTTATCCACCGGTAGCCTAGCATTATAATTATATAAGTAAATATATAACTTATTTAATATTCATGTACATATATACTTAGTCTTACGCTTCTCTACACAAAAGTGTAGGCAGGAGAATATTACAAGGTTTCGCCAATTATAATTATTAAGGACCCACGTAATAAGGGGTTTGCTTATAGCCATTAGTGGGGCCCGGATCCAGACTACGTGCTGTTACTGAGAATTCCGTAACAAGAAATTTCAGAAACGCTTTGCTTAACCGAACCTGCCTGAGACCTATTTCTTGGTGACAGGCGGCGACACTACGGTTTCCACTTGCTACCATCCTGATATACCCCTTTTGCTTTATCCATGATCATTCGAGTACAAACTTGTTATTTAAATAATAATTAATTAGTAATAATGGAATTTGTTAGAATTGTAGTTTGTCAAGTTAAGACTTATGGCCAGACAATAGATTTTAATTATGTCTGGCTACCATGCACCGGTGTGCCGCTGCGACTCTATAGGTTATTGCGATGTCTCTTGAATCATTAGATTATTATTTTAATAACAATTTTGCATATATGCAATATTGCAAGAATAAACCTATGTATTTACAGACAAAAAGATGAGCTAGTAAAAGCTCCCTAAGGTATACACAAACGTTTTTTACAAACGGTGCAAAAATGCATGACAAATGCTGGAATAGGCTCACTAAATTAGCAATAGCCAATCAAATAATTCATATGAATTTATTTTGACACGTCGTTGATTAGCCTTTTTAGGGGTTGCATATTAGAAAATCAAAACTTATCTGAGCAAATTTCAAAAGAACAACGTACAAATCAACAAAGTTTAAAATAACGATGGTCATTTGATCAAAAGTTTAGCTGACCAAAGTCTGGAATATCAATGTTTATATTATTTATTACACTATTGACCAAATCGTTTAAAGGTCAAAATGGATTACTGGATAAATTATTAATTATCAAATGGATTAAGGAGTTTTGGACGGAGCCCCGCTTTGCGGGGCTCCTATTTCCTATTTGAACCTAACACAACATACCGCTTCCATCCGTACGATTCCGACTCGGAAGCGGTATTATAAAATTTGATTAGTTTTGATTATAAAATTTGATAAGTTTTGATTTGATATTTTAAAATAATTACATCTAGCAACTTTTGATCAGTCGTTCATTTGATGTCACATACATTGGGATTCAAAAACTTTTCTAAATAAAACATTTGGTCATTTAAATTTTGTTATTTCGTTTATTGTTCTTTCGAAATTTGCTAGAGAAAGCTTTGATTTTTTAATATGCAACCTTTTTAGGTATACAATCATCGCACATACATCTTCAATCTCTGAAATATTTCTAGAAGTGAAAACACTTAAATGATATCACGCCTCAGTATATCTTTTATCACGCTACTGTGTACTGAACTGTGAGGCGAGTACCGGTTGCATTCATTACGGTATCTTCATAAACTTATACTTATTAACCTCTGAGTCTTCTTCGAAGAGGATAATGAAAACACTATGTGGGCATAGCTCCGGAACCACTAAACCGATTGACTTGTACCTTGGTGTGCAGACACCTTGGGGTCATACCTCGGTCGAGTTCAAATATGGGCCCTGTGGGTCAAAAGACCCCCGAGATATAGGGGTCATTTCTTTTCATTACTTTTACATTTAAGACGAAGAGGTTGAATTCTGGGTTTTAACACCCATTTCTTTAAGTTTGTAATTTGACCTCTACGTTGGTAGATATATTCTGACTTATAGACGCACCGACTATTCAATATAGACTGCATAGATGCCGTACTGGTTTAGGTGGTCGCTGCTGCTACTGCACGAGTGTTCTGGGGTCTTATCCCACACGGGATAAAAATTGTGTGATCCTCAAATGATTCTACCGAGTCTGGGTGTTCTTTGTGTCTGTTGTTTCAATGTTTGTCAAGTCCCGCGCGACACAGGAGTTATTCCTAGTGCGGGAGATGTCGATAACAAAAAAGAAAAATATTCTGCCGAGTCTGGGTGTTGTTGGCCTCGGTGGCGTAGTGGTTGGTGTAACCGACTGCCACGCCTGAGGCCACGGGTTGGATTCCCGCATAAAATGCACGCGTAAAATGAAGATGAAAAATGACATAGATAGTCTCAGCTTTCGGATCCTAAGCCTAGTTCGAAGGAGCAAGAAGAGGTCTGCCAACAAAAACCATAGCTAGAGAAAGGTATATAATAACATTACGCCTTTAGTCAATTGAGGTCGTATGTGATAGTAAAGCCTATTTGGCTTCTACCGGACACCGTTCCAGATTCGTATTGGTGCTGAGATTATCTTGGCAGAAAAAACCAATAGCAGTATGCCCGACTTGAATATCAAAAACTTAAGACCTCACATATCACTACCGCTATCCAAATTTTAGAAACTACTGCTACTAACTACACTATTGGCCTCGATGGCGTAGTGGTTAGTGTAACAAATTGCCACGCCTGAGGTCGCGGGTTCGATTCCCGCACAACTCAAACATTTGTGTGCATGAATATGGATGTTTGTCTTGGTCTGGGCGTTTCTATGTATAATATGTAAGTATTTATATGTTTATCCATTGTCTAGTACCCATAGTATAAGCTCTGCTTAGTTTGAGCTAGATAGTGTTGTGTGTATGTGATAGAATATTATTAATATTATTTTGTGATCGTTGTTTGATGTTAGTAATCATACATGGTACATGAATTATAAATAGTGCAGGAGCTGCTTTGTGTATATAATTTAAGAATTAATGTCCTCCAGGCTGAATTTCGGTCATAACGGCCAATCTTAACTGAGTTGGCAATCTGCGCAAAAATATATTATAAAACACAAATGTTTGCGCAAATACAAGTGCGCATCCATTTCCCCACTCTCATAGTTCTATAGAACGACAGTTCCGATGCCACCGGAGGGAGATCAGATACAAGACAAACGACTTTACGTGCTTTTGTCTCACGCCTAGATCCCTGAAGGAACAAGCAGGGGTGTCATTGTTACAACTACATTTCTCCAGTTGCGGCTTAAAGACCCACTGAACAGAAGGCGAGCCTATTGCCGTATACTAGGCATAGTTGTATACTCCTTGCTGCTACAGAAATTTTCTTGTCAGAAATAACACTTTGCCTGACCCGGGAACGATTGAACCTCATGCGCAGTCGTCAATACGCTCTCAAAACTAAAATTTAATTTTATTAATTTAAAAACAAAATTCGACATATATAAGGTTAAGCTTATCTAATTAAGAATTACTGATATAACTGAGCACTGACATTAAATGCATTTAGTCAGTACTACGCTCAAGTCATTTGCCACCCTTCACTTTAAGGACGAGCCAGTCTTAGACTCGGATATGATCGATCCGACTCACACAGACTTGGAACCACTATTTATGGATCAGACATTTTTGTTCCGTGTGGGAATTCAACCCACAGCCCTCGTCACAGTGGCTGCGTCGAGGCGACCACTTAAAGTACTACACCAGCCGTCCATTAAAAAAGCGTTTCTGATTAGCGCCTTGTCTATTGAATTATGTTTATTTTATAACCTCGACTTAATTTAATAATGCCGCTAAGCTTCTATTAAAATCAATCGGGATGATCACGTGCGTTTGCGCAACCTCAGTGGCAAACGTTACGCCATCGAGAAGCATTCGGCATTCATTCGGTGTCCGCTCGCTAAGGTCAAGTCATCACTAACCAATACTTATGATTATGTGATCATATCCAATCGTGTTGAAACCAGCAAGGCTCTGGATAAGCTAAAAAATTGCCAGTCTTGCTTCAAGGACCTACTCTGGTTCACATAATCTTGAGCAACTTAGCTTACCTACAAAAGATCAAAGTCAAACTAACTCGTATTACCTACGTCCTTGTAGCCAGTACTCGTTGTAAAGCCTAAAGATTTCTTGAGAAGGTGCTGTGTTCTTAGCAGGAACGTTTTTTTTTATCGATACTGATAGTTACAAAATTTGGTAAATAATTTTGGATTTAACTCACTTAAGTTAATACAACGCCATCTATCATCATTATGCGGTAGCAATATAAAATTATAAGCTTGTACTACTGGCCACTAGAGAGCAGTAAAAGCTAGTATATTTATAGTTCTGTTACTGAATACTAGATAGCGCTATATACCTATATTTATCACAGCTGATAATATGTTTTATCATTGTGTCTACACATCCGTAAAGTGTTCAGTAATGTTTGTAAATATGAAAACAGCCGATCCAAACAGTTAAATATTACATTTTGTTAGCCACTTCAACCAAGTAATAGTTTGAGAGGGAAGTAAGATAGTTTGTTAGCAGGCCAAAATATTATATTGTGTGAAATTATATTGTGTTATTTGTTGACTTACGTCATTCCTTATCAGTTCAGTTGTCTCATCGCAATTGCATGTAATTGTTTTGATAATATTTTTAATCGAAAAAATAGCAAGCGTACGATGATGTTTCATAAATTAACTTAACTAATATTTAAGTAGGTATTTTATTAAAAATATGTCACATAGAACTGATCGCATGTGTTCTAGGGCGATGGCATAAGGTTTACGTTTGGAGTCATTGTAACATCCCAGGTTCGATGCATGAATCGAGAATCTAAAAAAGTATATAAATAGCTGTCCAGGGTGTCATACATCTCTGGGTATAATTACCTCATTTTAATATACAAGTAATAGTGAGTCAGTATTGTATTATTAAGTATGTTTTATTTTAATTGCAATGAAAATATGTATTAACGTAAATATGTATTACTTGATTCATATGCAGCCGTAAAATGCAGTGATATTCCAATGGTAAAGGGTTACCTTTACCATTGGAATTAAGATTGACGGGCGTGGTGGTGTGGGTTTGATCCCATCCATCACCCTACTGTTTCTTGGTAGCGACTCTTAAGCTTGGTTGGAGTGGTCAATAATATGGTTGACTCATAAATAACATAAAAATTATAAATTTATTGAAACGATTTTAAAAGAAGGTTTATGTGATAGTGTTGTTTATTGCCCATATCCTTTTATATAAGAAGTCTTATTTATAAGTTATTTTACTGCTGAACACGGCCATTTTCATACAGGAAAGAACTATATATGAAAAGGGTTACACCATATTTCACCATATTTGCTAACTCACTGTGGGTTGGCTGACTTCACATACATTGCTATAAGAACATCACGATAAACCATTAGGCATACAGGTTTTCCCACGATGCAATGTTTTCCTTCGCCTTTCAGTAACAATATTGAACTGTTTATGACGCAAATTATTTTAAATGTCGGAGGTGCGCGTCGTGGAAGAGAACTCAAGACCTCTGCGTGCGTAGCAGACGAACATTCACTTTACTAGGTCATAACTATATATGTACATCTGGAAGGAGTACCTATAACATCTATCTTTCAGTAGATACGGTGTTGGGTTGCACATAATAGGCGACGAGCTTTCTGCCGTCTACCGGCTATTGCAGTTCTACTTACTTATCTCATCGGATATTGTTTAGTGCAAGTTCAAGTTATATTTGTTTAATAAAAGGCACATTTATGATTTAAAACGGATATATAAGCAAATTACATTTAAGTAGATTCGGACTAGTGTTCACATCAGTAATATGTAGATGTGCACAACTTGTGTAAAACATGGTACGGCAGTTATGGTCATAATTTTATGACATAATTATCACGAATGTCATAAATAATTATAAATATCACTTATCCATTAATCACCCCAGCTGTAAAGTATAGGTTTCCAGCTGGATAGTATTGGGTTGTGTTATATTGTAGGTTAAGACTTCCATACTATTTTTCATAAATCTAAGAAACATATCAATACAGGTCGCTAAGCTAAGTAGCGAAGTAGTTTTCTAGACTACTTTGTACTCTATTATTTTACTAATTATAAACTATTCGCATTATTGTTAACTCCTCTAGCTAAACTAGAAAGCTTCTGTTAGGAGTGACTTTACGTCGGTATTGAGATTCGACCCCACGACCTCTCGATCGCACGAGAAATGCCTTATCCATTGGGCTACCGCCGTTTGCTTTGCTTGTTAGCTTTTAGTATTTCTTGCGTATAGCAGATGAGCTCCCCAAAACACATTTGAAAACATGCTAGTGCCAGGCTGCACGTAACAACTGTTATATTCGATTCAATAGCTGAGCTCTTGGGCTCATGTGAAGGTACCGCCATTAACTGAGGCCACAGATTACGTAACAGCATTCATTTTTATTCTTCATAAAAGCGGTGAACGTTTTAATTAACGGATACAATGTACACGCAGACTTAGAACAATAACGTGTGGATATCATACAAATAATAGCCCGAAAAAAGATTCGACCGCTTACCCGCTACGTCATTTGTACAGTCATTGATTGTGATTATCACATATTGTAAGTAAGTCAAAAAGACTTTGCGAATACTACTAAGATGGCAAGCAAACACTCAGTTTATCTGATGGTAAACGGATACCGTAGCTTATGGTCAGTTTTAACAGCCAATCATTGATAATCCTGTAGAGTATCGCAGATGATAGACTCTATTTCGATCCTAGGAAAAAGGAATTAAAGGTAGAATATGAGCTTCTTAAACTATTACTTAACGCGTAGACAGTGTACACAAATGTCGGTTTCTCTTAAAAATACACATTCTCGAGCGAGCCATTTCATTAAAAACAGCAAAGCAATTGCTATGTTTTCACAAAACATACATACATACATAAATTCACGCCTGTTTCCCAGAGGGGTAGGCAGAGACTACGGATTTCCATTTGCTACGATCCTGACACACTTCTCTGGCTTCATTCACTTTCATTACTAAATCTCATCGTATCGTCACTAATCAGTAATCAGTGGAATATATGGAATATATATATCAATATATGGAATATACAGCGTATAACATAAAGATCTTATCATAATTTAATAGTTGTTTAAGGTCTAAAAGTAGAAAATCAAGACCGTCAACATTCAGGAGAACATCTCAAAAACGAGGCAAAATTACACATAGCAACACAACACTATAAAGATATCACAAAGAGTAAACTCACCGAACAATCTGAAGCAATGCAGGCAAATACAGGTGAAAGAATACGTAGTGATGAGCATCAGCAACGGCATGAACAGCACGGTATACTCCATGGTGTTTATTCGGCCAGGAAATCGCGCGAACTGACGTTTGGGACGTTATCGGACCGATGCGGACGGCTATCAGATATGCAAATTTATAGTAAGTAATTAGTTGATAATAAATGCTGAACGGTATCCGGCTATATGTATACTGTGTGGCAATTTCGTGAAGTGATCTGAGATTTGTACCTCGGATGCAGAGTGTTCTAATTAATCTTCATATTAATATAACATTAATAGTGTTCATCATCTCTATCTATATTCTACACTAATATCATAAAGAGGAAATATTAGATATTTTGTTTGTTTGTTTGCAAGGATTTAACTAAACACTACTCAAACTATTTTGAAAATTCTTTTTCTATTAGAAAGTTATATTATCACCGAGTAATAAAGAAAGTACTGTTACAAACATAACCAAACCTTACTTACTTTTACGCGAGTGAAGCTGCGGGCAAAAGTTAAGATAAATATAGGCTCACGTTTATATACTAGTTTATATACGTTTATATACTAGGCGTAAACAGTGGGGTATTACAGTTACATCTTATTAGCTATGGGTTAATGCCTACATAAGGGGTAAGTGTAGCTTATTACCGTCTGTGAGTGATGCGATTGAAAGTGGTTACTGGTTACAATAACTCGTGAATGCTTGCAACATCAAAGGTAAATTAGCCATGTGAAGAACAGGGCGTGATGTCCCTTTAATACAAAGGGAGGATCCTCCGACCAGGCTGGGTGATCGTGCCTTGCGGACCGTGGCTCAACTGTTGATGTCGGGCACTTGTATATATATACTTAGCCACTGTGTAAACTTCACTTGTGCGATTCCGGATTGTATGACGGTAATTATAAGCGCCTATTGTATATAGCGACATCTGTTGTCTGTAGTCGGAACTTCTTCGTCTATGTGGTGACGTTACACTACGTAATACAAGATTAGAGATATCAAACATCGACATTTGTTTTTAAGAAGGCAAATATTACAAAATTGCAACCATTGTATAATCGTTCGTTCATTATCAGCATGTTTATCTAAATCACCAATACAGTAGGAAAAATACATTTATTAATTATCGTAATACTGTTTGTTTTCTTCATTTGTTTCGTAGTTTTGAACGACGTCAGGAGTTCAAATTATCATTTGTGATTTTTTAATTGATTATGCGTAACGTATTAATATTATAGATATTCTTAATTAATTCAATTTTTTTTCGGTAGCGACTTCCCAACCATATAGTCTTAGTTACTTAGTGACTTCACACACTGGAACTGTATCCAACGTGCCGAGACCTTTAGAATAAAACTCTTTAAGGGTCTTTTAGGATAACCAAGTGCCGGATATGTCTTAAAAATAAAACCGGTCAAGTGCCAGTCGGACTGACACACGTAGAGTTCCGTACCATGTTACAATTTAAAACACTATTTACTTTTTAAATACTTTTATTTTAAATGTTGGTTTTTATTGTGTTATAGAGTCAATTAAAATACACACTCTGTGAAAATTTCAATTCTCTGCCTAATACGGTTCATGAGATTCAGCTCGCTGACAGACGGACGGTCGGACAGCGTAGCTTTATTAATAGGGTCCCAGCACCCGGGGCACTGTACCGTAAAAAGGGAAAATACCTTGAAACTTACGGTACTCTGAAATGCTCTCAATTCAAAATACCCGCGAATTCTCTCTTTTATGAATTGATCGAATACGGTTGTGTATAGTGGATTGTTCGTAGCTCATGATAATAGTTAAGGGATGTAGCGCTCTTCGAAAGGCTCCCATTGGACTGGAATTTCGTTCAAATCATCATTATCAAGCAGCCCGAGTTGGAAAGTATCTTTACCCTTTAAAAATTCGTAGCCTAGTAACCTTGTGTAATATTCCTGTAGCAAGTAGAGTATCCAGGCTCCTTATAAAACCTTGATGCTAAAAGTACCTCTCTGACAGCATCACGGCTTCATAAGGGGCCTGGAAACTATTTGCTCCTTATGAAGCCGTGATGCTTTCAGAGAGGTACTTGCCTCGGTAAGCACGTAAAGCCGTTGGGCCTGCGCTTGATCTCTCTCCGGTCGTGTCGGATTGCCGTCCCATCGGATCACAAGAGTTAGGGAACAGAGAATGCACTTGTGTTTGGGCACAAGCTTGTGCACTATAATATTTCCTGTGCAGTCTCTGTTAATATTGGCCACCGTGACCGAAATTCGGTCTGGAGACATTATTAGTTCTCTTTGTACCTTTCGCTGGAAACACACTGGACATTGAGTCTTTTTTACAAGCCAATAACCTACCACACATAGTAGCGCATTGTAAGTACCTATAGACTATGATAATCGCTTATCACCATTGTTATGTAAAATATCAAACGACTGAAACTATTAAAGAAGTCGATTCAAATCCCATCAATAGCACTACCGACGTGAACCCATTACTAACACAAGCATATCAGCTTTGCTGGAGGTATAAATCAATAAATAAATATAAAAACCGCGACATTAGACGCGTTGGTAGTAGAAGCCAGTAACTATATCAAAAAAAATTACCGCTGTCTTAATTATTTTATAAGATAAGGACATGTTGTTACACACAGCTTCCATAATCTATTCTATCGACTTCAAAAGATAAACTAATAAAGTATGATTACAATAACATAACAGTATCATTTCATATCATAAATTGTAGAAGATAACCTTAGAGTTCTTAGTCATCACAACTCGTAATATAGGTTTGTGACATATTTAAGTCTATTCCTGCAAGATATACCATTGATTTTATGACCCTCGGATATAAAGCATAACTTGGCACTTCTAAGGTCACATTTCAGACAGAAATGTGGCCTTTGAAGTGCCAAGTTATGCTGGTCGTGTGCTAGTTTATAAATACCAAGAACATTTTTTTGTTACTCACCGTTTCACAGGATTACTTATAGACCAAATAAAAATGATTAAAAATTAATAATTAAAGAAAGGTAAAATTATAAATTTAATATAGAAAGTTGGTTACTTACTAAAAATTCTGAAGACATAACGCCCAATAATTAAATCACAAATCGTTAAATACACAAACACTAAGAAAAGAATAGTAACAAAGAATAACAAGAAGACGATTTCTTTTACACTCAAAATCATTTTGTACCACACAACACTGTACAAGGGTGCCAAATAAAAATGGCCGCGGATAATCTAATTATAATTTAGGAATCGAAGTCGTTTTAAATTCGGCGGATTAATCGTTCGAAGTTCGGATCACACTGATGAATATTCTATCTGAGTGAGTAGGATGTGCTACTTGAAGTACTGATAACATTGACACAGTGTAAGATTACGCGACACTGTGTCTTAGAATGCAATCACATGTAGAGATTAACATGCGGGTTCTATGTTTGAAAAAATAGTGTTTGTGGCGAAAGAAAGCCGTACAGCACTGCTACAAAAAAAAATTAAGTGATTACGTTTTGGCATTGTGTTAATTGCTGTGTGTAATAAAATAATGTTCTGTTGTTTAAAGAATGTTAGGCTAAGCATGAAATATAGTTTTGGAATTTTATTGTCGCGTTTATGATTCTGACGATATATATTATTTTATATATTAATTTGTTAATAACCATTATGATATCGAAGAAAGACGAAAACTCTACACTGTTCTAGTATGCTATTGAAAGAGAGAGACCTAGATAATATTTAAATCCTACATATTTTCTCGCGGGCTCATCGTCTGTGTCTAGAAATATTTCTAGTTGAAACACATTCAGGACAGCAAGAGACTTTGTAATCTTCCTCTAGCAACATCATATGAAATTCAACTTTAATTATGATTGAATAAAGAACAATTTAACTTTTTACTAGTATACATAGGGTTTTAGATAATCTGATAAGCTTATCTTGTTTTACGGAGATTGATTGCCATCATAATATGAGATGCCGCATCTCTCTGGATAGCAGACAATATAGAGCTCAGCGGGGTATCATGGTTGGTTATGTCAGGTCAACGTATTCTGGGCATTATATTGTTATAATATTAGTTTGATGTGCAAGGCCAATATTAATAAAAATCAGCTGGTATATTGATCATAATTGATAAATTGGTGTCGGACTATCGAATTTGTCGGATTATAGAGTACTAACACATACCCCCTATAGTCTGGCAGTTTTTGATAAAGAATACCTTGTAATCCAACAAATTACAAATCAAAATGGTAAGATTCTATTTAACTACACCACAATAGTAGTGGCGCGTAGAAGTTACAACCTGTTCAATCATGCGTTATGTAAATGCCGAAATCAATTTTATGTGCAGTGATAGACATGTCAGATTACAGGGGACGCCGGATTAGACAGGGGCCGGAGGGGCAGGGACAGGTTACAGGGAGTCCACTGTATATCTTCAAAATGAACTTATTAACTGTAAAGACAAGGCATATAATTTTTTTTATGTTTCCTTCAATCTTATGTACTAAGAGTAACTAACCTGTAAATATGCCTAAATAAATAAATAAACAGTGTTACTTTATTCTGTCCAAATATTAGTTACGCAACTTTTGTAGTATTTTTGTATCTGTTCTAAAATTACTCAGGTTTTTACGTCAGCGATGTCTACTTATGCTAAGATTATTTTAAAGACAAAAACTCATGCTCTTTCAACAGTTTGATACAGCAAAATATTTGTTCAGTACTGACTTTCAATTGTCGGCCTCAATGGCGTAGTGGTTAGTGAAACCGACTGCCACGCCTGAGGTCGTGGGTTCGATTCCCGCACAAGTCAGACATTTGTGTGCATGGATGTTTGTCTTGGTCTGGGTATTTACAAAAAAAAAGTATATGTATGTTTATCCCATAGTACAAGCTCTGCTTAGTTTGGGCTAAATGGTGTTGTGTGTAGTAGAATAGAAATATATAGGTAATATATATATATAGGTAGAATATTTGATTGGTAGTTTAACTGGCAGGGTCTATGTCAAATATATAAAATAATATGATACTTAATATGAGATCATTTATTATTTTTCAGACTGTTTTTGTTATTATGGTACAGTAAGCACTAGCATTTTCTCAGTTTCTTGAAGCAAATACCATGCTATTTTTGTTTTATACGACGAATAAAATCGGATAGCTTAGCTTCAAAGACATATTACCTTAATGGCCTTCAAATAAAAAAAATAATCGTTATTCTTGGTAATAATTTAATATCTATTAGTGTCATTATCAATAATTTTAATGTCTTTTGTAATTACATAATCATCAAATTAGTTAAAAATAGATACAAGTTCTGTGTATTCAGAGATGTATCATTAAGACTAAAACTTTAAACGAACTGGGTCTCATTAAATAGGTACAGTTCAGAGAACCTGTTCCATAAACATTGTTGTGCTGCGCATGAGTTGTGTGTCATCACGCAAACCTGTGGCGAGCTAATTACGATTCTGAGAAAAATAAATGTATTATCAACAGCAGCTGTCGGTGTGAGAATTTTGTATAGTTTCATTAGTTAAATAATTGGGAAGAGAGGAACACGCCACACATCCTCAGATAGCTCAGATTCTGGTGACTAAACCTTTCACGGTGTGCATACCCGCTGCTTCGAATAGTGGGTGGATCGCTGGAAATGGAATTACTTCAGCAACCCACTTAGCACTGCTCCATATAGTTTTAGGCCTGCGAGTGACGACTCCCTGTGCGACGCCCTGGTACGACAAAAGGCGTTGTTCTGACCCTATCGTCATACCCGCTACAGATATCGCAATAGAAAAAGGCGCGTCGTGTGAACCGGACGTACTCCAACTTACAGTATTTCGCTTCGAATACAAAATATGCGTTGACACGTGTTTTGCCTCAGTGTCCTCAGTACAGTTTGGTAACGAATAAACATATTTGTTTCCTTTTTTTAACGTTTATTACTCCATAAGAATAAAACTTAATCTAGGTACAAAATTTAGGACTTAAGGAATACATAACAAACTGGAGACCCTGACTTCTAAACTAGGTATGGACCTGTATCTTAGAAGCCAGTGCTACCTTCATTAGTACTAAAGTAACTAACGACGTTGTAGTTATCAAAACTTTCTTAACTCATTGAATTCTGGATCGTAGATTCAGACGATACACAATGCTTTACTGAAGTAAGTTTAAAATAATTTTGAGCAACCTTCCCAGGTAGTATATAATAATGCCAAACCATTTCAGTCTACAGAGCATATTGCCAAATGCTGCGCAGCTAAAGTTCTTTCCCAGGTCTTAAAACCGAAAAGCCGGACAGACTTACAAGTTTAGTCGGACATTTGGGTAAAAAGGTCGGACAATCTTAATTTTTCTAAAGGAGGACTGTGCTAGCCCGCTCTCTTGCGCCAGCGATACCGTGCGAAGCGAAAACCGAGACATGACAAATGTAAAACAACAATGGTGAAATTTATAAAGGCTAACAAAAGCCGGACAGGCTGAACATCGTCTAATTTGGCCGGACACGCAACCAAGAAGCCTGATTGTGTCCGGTTTTATTCGGACGCCTGGCGACACTACGTGCAGCTACTAAGAATTTCCTTATATAAAAATCCGATCGTTTTGGAAATCGTATTCTCGTTAGCCTTGACCATCGGACAATGGAAATATGTTACAATAGACCTTTCCTTTATTACGGGGGGCTAAATCATAACTGTTAACATGCCTGGGTAATAAAATACAGTCACATTTTGTTGACCTTGAAGGGTTAGGCAGTGTACCTCTAATACAAACATACGTGAAGCAATGTATGTAAGTACTAAGTACCATTACGGTAATACTCGGTAACTATGGATTACATATCTCCTCTGTTTTTTATTTATAATAAGAAAAATAACTCCTGCACTATGAATAAACTCCTTGTCACGGGGGATTAACCAAACATTCAAATAGCGGCCACAAAGAATTCGGCGTAACCATTTGTGGATCACACAAAGCTTTGTCCCGTGTAGGATTCGAACCCACAACTCTCGGCGCAGTAGCGGCGACCACTTAAACCAGTACGCTGTCTATGCAGTCAAACATATATACCTTTGCTTATCCCTCAAGCATAGTCAGTCGTGATACTAAATTACCTTTTTAATTCCAATTTCCAATCAACTATAAAACTCCTTCACTGTAATAATTCACAACGTACTACACGATATTATTGAATCATCACCATAACATGTCGACACCTCCCCAGGCTATACATTGCTGCTCCGCACCTGTCGCGCTACATAATGTAATTAACACCTGCGCAGTGGATGACAAACAAACAAAAAGTGTTGCATCGATAACGATTTACATGTGAATTGAGTGCGGTGTTCGCGGTATGGACGGTGAATTCGTCCCGCTATGTGCTCAAGTAGTCATCTAGTGCGCTGATTGTATTGCGTTCGATTTTTGCACGGGCTACTGATACGTCTAACGTAGTGGTTAATACAATCGCTTTACCTCTGCCAGTGTGGGTTCAGTCCCCACTGGGTACAAATATTTGTGAGATCCGTGTCTGTTTAGGCACTACGTCATAACGTGGTATCAAATCAAATTGGATAAACTTTTGTTTCAGAGATGTGATGTAATTTTATTATGTTCTCGTAACTACTTCGTTAGTCCCGTGGCTTAATTACGTCTGCGTGTGTTAGTGATTTAGGATCGATTTCGAAGATCGTGAAAATACTCGCTTCTTATTATATGAAATCTAAGAACATAGCTGGCGAAATGTAGGTATAATAAAATGGCATCTTCCCACCCTTTGAGGATACATACGTGTGTCTATGCAATATAATATAGAATACTAGATTTTGCCCGCAGCTTCGCTTGCGTAAATGTAGTTGGTTAGGATAGCAACAGTATTTTTTTCTGGATGAAAGGTAACCTATGTCCTTTTCTGTTCCCCTGACAGCGTGTAAGCGAAATTTCATGACGATTGGTCGAGTAGGTAAGGCATGAAAGCGTAACAAACAAATTCACTTTTGTAATTATAACATTAGTTAGGATAATATTTTTCGAAGAAGAATTATACATGTCCTTTCATAATAGAAGATAATAAAATATTATAGTTATAGCATCAAATCCGCTATGTAGACCGCAAGTGCGCGTTGTACCGACACGGCGTCGCCCGCGGCGCTACTCCTGCGATCTCATCAGCACATCCCGTTCACAACACATTACACATGTTCCTTACACATGCACTGCATGGGAATGCACCCATTTGTTGCTCTCAAACCATTTAGTATTCACTGCCAATCTGCTTGTGATCACGGATCAATCAATTTGCTTTTTGCAGTCCACATAAGGACTGTCGCTCGATAAGGAATACTAGGAAAATGTCTCTGATATAAATGGAATGTAAAACCAACCCAATTTAAAGTAAAGATCCTCCCTCACACTGAGTGCCTAACTCAGAAATGAATCCTACTAATATTATAAATGTGCAAGTATGTGAGGATGGATGGATGGATCAATGTTTGTTACTCCTTCACGCAAAAACCACTGAACGGATTTTGACGCAACTTTACAGTATTATTGTGTATACATCAGAATAACATATAGGCTACTAAAAATCTATATTAACATAAATTTACATTAACACGAGCGAAGCCAAATCACAATCTAGTTACAAATATTGTAGAGTAGGTTAAGTATTAACCGACAATTCATCGGAAAGAAAATTAAATATAAACATTATTCAACGTTAAGTACGTCAATAATAGTTAAGTAAACACGGGTGGCTGCTGATAATGAATCAAGGACTTATTATTAATTTCAAAGAAAGCTTATTTATAGTGTTAGTATAATTACGGTTTTACGGAGGCGTTACGACGTCTAACAATGGACACAAAGAAAAACCGAACCGGACACACAAATTATTCCCTCGTTGGGGGATCGAACCCACGACACTAGTGGCGTACTGCTGAGAATGAGAGCGGCAACAAGGCAGGCACCCCAACCAGAGGATATGCAGTAGCCCAAGCCAACCTACAAAGGAAGGAACTGGCGACCACCGAACTCTTTTTAGAGGCCAGTGAGCGAGCGATCGCATGGGCACTGGTTCAGGAGCCGTATATGGGGGGGGCTAGGAGTATGAGAAGCTACCGGGGTGCGAGAGTCTACCAGTGCGAGGTCGAAGGAAGCGAAAGGGTAAAGGCAGCAATAGTTGTCTTCGATGATAACTTGGATGTCATTCCCTACCCAGAACTCACCACAAACAACATCGTGGTGGTGGGGATCCGGACCAAAGCTTGGGAAATCGCTGTAGT
This sequence comes from Catocala nupta, assembly GCA_963675205.1. Lineage (NCBI taxonomy): Eukaryota > Metazoa > Arthropoda > Insecta > Lepidoptera > Erebidae > Catocala > Catocala nupta. The sequence continues at coordinate 290,345 of OY776102.1, forward strand.
CTCGTACTACTTTGAGCCAGACCAACCCATAGGGCCCTACCTGGATCAGTTGAACCAAATCTCGTTGGTTTTGGGCACTGGAAAACTGCTAATAGGAGGAGACGCCAATGCAAAGAGTACCTGGCGGGGAAGCACCGTAGAAGACCACAGGGGAGAAGAAATGTCCGGGACCCTGGTAGAGTTGGAGCTTCAGGTACTGAATACGGGAGACACGCCAACCTTTGACACCGTAAGAGGCGGCGTCGAGTACAAGAGCCACGTAGACGTGACAGCCTGCTCGCTGGACTTGTTCGACCTGACAGACGGATGGCGAGTCGATAAAGGGATGACTAGCTCAGACCACAATACCATCTTGTTGAATATTAAACTCAAAAAGGACAAAGGGACAAACATAACCAGGACCACAAGAAAATATAACACCAAAAAGGCAAACTGGGATACATTTAAAGATAAAATAGTAGAATTAAAAGCTGAAAACAACCTTAGTTTTAATAAAATTAGCTTAATAAACAATAAAAAACAATTAGAGGCGATAGTGAAACTCTATCAGGAAGCTATCGAAAAAGCGTGCGATATTGCCATCCCTAAAGTCCGAAGTAGAGTAAAACTTACCATTCCATGGTGGTCCGAAGCACTAGCCGAGATGAAGAAGGACGTCACTCGGAAGAAAAACCGCATCCGAAACGCCGCACAGGTCCGTAGAGCGAAGGTCGTTGAAGAGTACCTGAAAGCGAAGGAAAACTACGAGTGCCAAGCCAAGAAAGCCCAAATTGCCAGCTGGAAGGACTTCTGCCAGCAACAAGACAGGGCAGGAATATGGGAGGGTATCCATAGAGTAATCCGAAGGACCGCGAGAAGACAGGAAGACCTTACCCTGAGTAGCGATGGTGCATTCCTGAACCCAAAAGAATCAGCAGCCTTACTCGCCGACACGTTCTATCCGAAAGACACAGCTGAAGAGGACAACGCGGACCACAGGCTTATCAGAGAAGTAGCCATCCGAGTAAATAAGTGGCGGCATGATGAATATCATGACCCACCATTTACTTCGCTGGAACTAAAGACAGCCGTGGGAGGTTTTAATCCGAAGAAAGCTCCCGGATTAGACGGATTTACGTCGGACATATGCAGTCGAGCTATCTGCCAGGACCAGGACGCTTTCCTTGCCCTGTACAATAAATGCCTAGAGGTGGCACATTTCCCGGACATCTGGAAGGAGGCAACGGTGGTAGTCCTCCGAAAACCGGGCAAGGAAAATTACATGAGCCCCAAGTCTTATAGACCGATAGGACTCTTGCCGGTCTTGGGGAAGGTCCTGGAGAGGATGATAGTAGCAAGAATCAAATGGCAACTTGTGCCGCGGTTTAGTACTCGCCAGTTTGGCTTTATGCCCCAGAAGAGCACCGAGGACGCCCTCTATACTCTAATAAAACACGTACAGGACAAGTTGTGGCTGAAGAAGCTAATTGTCTTGGTGTCATTGGATATAGAGGGGGCCTTCGCTAGCGCATGGTGGCCAGCTATCAAAGTCAGACTAGCTGAGGAAAGGTGCCCGGTGAACATCAGGAGGCTACTTGATAGCTATCTCGACTGCCGGAAAGTGAGGGTAAGGTATGCTGGGGAAGAATGCACGAGAGAGACGAACAAGGGCTGTGTCCAGGGTTCGATCGGTGGTCCTATCCTATGGAACCTGTTACTGGATCCACTTCTGCACGACTTGGAGAGGAGGGGGAATTTTGTGCAAGCTTTTGCAGATAATATCGTGTTGGTCGTAGATGGTGATACAGCGAGTGAGGTCTCCAGAGTCGCCAATGCAGCACTCGATCACGTTCAGGGTTGGGGTGTCAAAAATAAACTCAAGTTTGCTCCGCATAAGACCTGCGCGATGTTGGTTACTAATAAACTAAAGCACGACACACCAATCCTGAGCATGGCTGGGATCGAAATAGCTATGGCCCGAAAATCGAAACTGCTGGGCTTAACAATTGACGACAAACTGACTTTCGATGAACATGTCAAAATTGTTTGTAAGAAGGCCGCTGAAACCTACAAGCAACTGTCACGAGCGGCAAAAGTCAGTTGGGGCCTCCACAGAGAGGTCATACACACCATCTATACTGCAACTGTAGAGCCGATAATCATGTACGCAGCCGCAGTCTGGGCCCCAGCTACGAAAAAGCTGGGCATACGGAGGAAGTTAGGATCCGTTCAAAGAGGATTCGTCCAGAAGCTCTGCAAATCTTACCGTACGGTCTCCCTAAACTCGGCACTGGTACTGGCTGGGATACTACCTCTAGACCTGCGCATACAAGAGGCAGCCGCCATGTATGAGGCAAGGAGAGGGTCGTCCCAATTCGTGCCAGGAGATAGAGAGATCGAAAGTATGGCAGGGTTTGCAGAGATTCCTCACCCTGCCAAGCAAAGGGCCCTGGAGTTTGTGTGCCTGGCAGACCAACAGCTTGTGGACAGTAATAATGTGCAGACAGTGCGGATCTTCACTGACGGCAGCAAGATTGAGGGGAAGTTTGGAGCCGCATTATCTATCTGGGATAATGAAGGTGAAGTCCGGAACCTCAAGCTTAGCCTCGCCGCGTACTGCACAGTCTACCAGGCGGAACTACTGGCCATTTGCAAGGCAACGGACGTAATCCTCAGGTGCAATGAGTCGAGCTACGGCCTGTACAGCGACTCAATGTTAGCATTGCAGACGCTGGTAGGTTGTGGCTCGCTTCATCCCCTGGCGCTGCGAGCAAGATCCAATTTGGCACTGGCTTTGGAACAGAGCAAAGTTGTATCTCTGTTCTGGATCAAAGCCCACGCGGGCCTGCCGGGAAATGAGCGCGCGGATGAATTGACGAAGGAAGCGGCATTGACGTTGCGGAGGAAGCCGGATTACGACTTGTGTCCGATTTCATTCATCAGACGTCAGATCCGCATGGAGTCGCTTGATGAATGGAATAGGAGATTTATGTCGGGCGAGACTGCTTCAGTGACGAAAATGTTTCTTCCAGACGCCGTAGCAGCTTACCGTATTGTACAAAAGGTTCGGCCGACAGGCGTGCTGACGCAAGTGTTGACGAGGCACGGTGGGTTCTCAGAATACTTGAATCGTTTCAAGTGTAAGGAGAGCCCATCGTGCATCTGTGACCCTGAGGTCCGCGAAACCATCCCGCACCTAATTCTGTACTGTCCTGTTTACTCCTCAAAGAGATTAGACCTAGAGCAGGAACTAGAAGAAAATAACTGCAGAGAGTATTGCGCTAATTATGATAGGGAAAAGTAGGAATAAGCTTCTAGCATTTTGTGAGAACATAGCCCAAAGCGTTATAAATAGAAATAAATCGAGATGAAACTATTATGTTTCGTTTATATTGTGTAAGAATATAAAATGTAAACATAAGAAAGTAGTATATAAGTTGTGTAATAGTAAGTGATAACCTAATTGTAAGAAAGATCATGTAAAATAAAATATAGTAAATACATAGATAAGTTTAAGGAGCAATAAGTCGTAATTAGGTTAAAGAAAACTATGTAAAATAAGAATATAAGATATACATAACCATGTAATTAGCTATAAGAAGATTGTAATATAAGTTTCGTAATAAATAATACGGTTAAAAAAGGGCTCTGACCGCCATGTCAGAGGAATGTGCGCAACACCCTGTGATGACGGGAGCATTAAAAAGAAAAAACCCACGACACTTGCCGCCGAGGCAGTTGCGACGCACCACTTCTACCACATACCACATACTCGTACACACAACACCATCTAGCCCAAACTAAGCAGAGCTTGTACTATGGGTACTAGACAATGGATAAACATACATATTTCCATTTTTTTTTGTAAATACATACATATTATACATACAAACACCCAGACCAAGACAAACATTCATGTTCATGCACACAAATGTTTGACTTGTGCGGGAATCGAACCCGCGACCTCAGGCGTAGCAGTCGGTTACACTAACCATTATGCCATATGTCTATAACTAAATTACTATGTTATGTCAGTAAATCAAAGTAGGCACTTTGATGTAGAAAAATCTGATGTAGTTTTATTTAAGTAACAAATCTACAGACACCATGCTTACTGACTGCGGTACAATACTCTTTGAATAATTTTCAAATAAGTTTGTGTGGTTTTCCTGTAATGAGCAGACTCTCAGAGCCCTGAAGCCCAGTGCTGATTCTCTTGACAACAATTAAGCTATGAATTATCCTTAGTGCGTAAGCTACCGTACAACTAAAGCAGATTGGGACACTGCAAGGAAGGTAGTGTATGAAGGGAAGGTCGGCTGGGCTCTAAATGGTATTCAACCGTTCAAGTCACCTGGTCCAGACAGGGTTTATCCCATTATTCTACAATAGGGAGCTGCACTCTTGGTTCCGGATTTGTGCAGACTATACAGAGCCTGCATAGCTTTTGGATACATTCCAAAGATATGGAGGCGAGTTAAAGTCATCTACATACCGAAGCCGGGCAAAGAGGACTAGGAAGAAACCAAGGCATACCGACCTATTAGTCTTGAGTCGTTCTTCTTGAAAGCCCTGGAGAAGTTAGTAGATAGACATGTCAGGGAGGAAGCATTCAGAAAATTCCCCCTTCATGGGCTACAATGTGCTTACCAGTCGAAAAAATCCACTGAGACGACACTGCATTTTGTGGTAAATAAGGCAGAACATGCATTAGATAAGCGGGAAGTATGCATTGCTGCATTCCTGGATATTGAGGGAGCTTTCGACCGGACCACCTTTGATGCCATTAGTGTGGCATCGGCAAATCACGGCATAGAGCCAACCTTTTAAAGGAAGAATAATTAGGTCTGAGTTGTTAGGGGATGAAATGATTGCAATGACCACCAAAGGCTGCCCTCAGGGTGGAGTACTCTCACCACTCTAATAATAATAATGCTTGGTGGTTAATTCACTCTTAGAAAAACTCAACAAAGGTCCATACTTAACGGTCGGATATGCGGATGACTTGGTGATACTTGTCAATGGAAAATTTCCGAGCACAGTATCCAGTTTCATGCAGAGGGCCCTGAGTATGGTAGAAAAATGGTGCAGAAGTAACCATTTATCGATCATCCCAGGGCAAACTACTGTCGTGCCCTTTACAAGGAAGAGAGATCTGACAGGGTTGGGAAGTCTCTCCATGTGTGGTACGCAGGTACAATGGTCCACGGAGGTGAAATATCTAGGCATGACCTTAGATAACAAGCTAACGTGGAAACCTCGTGTAGACAAAGCCATAATGAAGGCCCAGCGGGTCTTCGGCATGATTCGTTCTACTTATTGGAATACCTGGGGGCTAAAACCCAAGGTCATCAAGTGGCACTATGATGATAAGACCCATAATAATATTTGGAAGCATTGTCTGGTGGCCAAGAACTAAACTAGCAACATGCAGGAAAGCGCTGTCGAAGGTGCAGCGATTAGCCTGCATTGCTATAACAAAGGCGTTCCTTACTACGCCAACGGCTGCGTTGAAGATCCTGCTGGACCTAACGCCGCTACACATTGTTGTGGAGTTAGAGGCGATAAAGGCGCTACATATACATGGGCTGTGGAGCCTCAACATGCCAATAACTCGACACACAAAACTGGAGATCTCGAAGGATCTCAAAGAGATTATGAGCATGGGATGTGACAAAATGCAACCAATGCACATATTCAATTTTAAAATAAAGGTTCCCACAAGGGACGAATGGAGACGAGGTCTACAATCCCCTGACAAGGGTTGTTTCATCTGGTACACCGATGGTTCCACAATAGAAACATGATCAGGCGCTGGTATTTATGCCAACGACTGCAAGGTGAACCAAAGCATGGGCAAATATGCAACGGTCTTTCAGGCGGAAACCTATGCTATAATTGCCTGTGCGCAGGAGAATATTAACAACAATGTCACTGACAAGATTGTTTATATTCTCAGTGACAGTCAAGCTGCTCTTAAGGCTCTGAACTCCTGTAGGGTGGACTCAGCACTGGTCCTGAACTGTGTTAAAGCCCTTAACAAACTTGGCAGGAAAAACACAGTCAGGCTGGTGTGGGTTCCGGGGCATGCAGGGGTGCAGGGTAATGAGGGGGTTGATGTATTAGCCAAGAAGGGCTCGGAGCAACTATTTGTGGGCCCCGAGCCATTCGTAGGTCTCTCTGAGAGTACCGTCAAGGCAGCTTTGAATACACATGGCAATGATAAACACAGGCTAGAGTGGATGGTCCTTAGGGGTCTGGAACACTCCAAGAAATTCATTGTAAACAGAGCCACGGGCTTTACCCGAAAGTTCTACGGGTACAACAAGGGCCAAATACGCCTGCTCACAGGAGCGTTTACTGGTAATTTTGGCACCAACGACTTCCTGTGCAGATTGAAATTGTCAAACAATTCGATTTGCAGTGCCTGTGGTGAACAGGACGAGTCCATATCACACCTATTGTGTGAATGTGACGCGTTGGCCGGACTAAGGATGGGTCTGATGGGATTGGCTTATCCGAACCCTGAAGACTTCAGGCTTCTACCTCTGAAGTGTACGCTGCGACTGATGCAGTACATTCATAGGGAGATAGCTCAGGGATAAACCTCGGGGCAGACACAAAAGTTCCCACTGGGTCGAAGTGTCGCCGGTCTACACTGACTGGCCCCCGAATTAAGATAAGATAAGATCCTTAGTGCGTGATATGGTTCAGATGAAATCGGGCTATCCTTAGAGGAATCCAAGGTTTAAAACCTTACTTGTACTGTTATGATACCAAGTCCTTATATTTTATACCGGCTACCCGTGCGCGAGAACTTCCGATATCGATAAACATGTGTTGCGACTTTTAGCATTGTGTATTATTCTGTGAAATCTTAGATTACCAGACATCATTAAAATCTATTCTGTCAGGACACAGGTGTGCCGCTGCGACTCATCAAGTTAAAGTATAAAACAGTGTTAATTTCAAATAATTTATTTCTTACTTATGGTAACGGTCTGATACACAACTCTGTTGTGAACAATATTTATGAAGCAGGTTTAGCATTTATTTTATATTCAAAATCATTTTATAAGGTAGCATTACGCAATACAAAAATATATGTATAGTACTGAAATACTCTTCATACAGATTTCAAAAAGCTGAAATTTAAATAATACAAGAGCAATTTATTGTGTACAAAACTATAGACCTATTTATCACGTTATTTTGTCATTACCAAGGATTGCAAAGCCGCTGTAAAATATTGTCTAACAATGATAATTGTTTGGATTTGATCTCTCCATCAGAAGGACTTATGATCTGTAGGGCACATGTTACGAGATCATACAAGTAACATTATAATCGGAACATTATATTATCTACTATAAAGTCTAAACTAAGCACAGCTGTAATCAATCCAGATAAATAAGTACATCTAAAAGTACCTTGACTAGGTGTTGGCGTAATTTTAGAAGAGTTAGTATTCCTAGAAGATTTTACGTCATTGTTTGCTCGCGCTGGGTTGTATACATCAGATTTAGAAACAGTTCCAAAATAATTTTGTAAATCATTCTTAAATTCATTATTTTCCATTGAATTGATGGCTTCTCTCAAAAAATTTAACGATTCGCTTTGAGGACTTCGGTCTTCCGATGTGCCGTCACCTGATCGGTCGTTCCCGAAGCTCTCTCTGACAACCTGCGGCACGTCTTCGACGAGGCCTGATCTGATGTGCCTGCTGCCTGCCTCGTACCACTTCCTACGACCCGGTGGCTTGGTCATCTTAACCCTTTGCTGCTTTCTAAAATGCATTCTTTGTTCCTGTTTGGTCAATCCTGCAAACCTTCTACTGGGTTGCCTGGTAGTTGAAGTTATCATTTTGTTTTCGCCGTACATCTCAATGTGAATTTTGGCTGAAAAATGAAATCCAAACTGTATGTACAGGTCGTAATTTAACACTCTCCTTGTCCGCCTAGAGAAATCTAGGTATTCTGGTCTGAGCACCTTGTTTGGTACGAACGGATCAGTATCCTTGGGCGGTAAAGTCCTTTCTTCAATAAAGAAATGCCTGAGTAATATGTCTGGTGTTTCGTCTGATGAGGTTAAAGATAAGCCTTCACCAATCTCTAGGAATTCTTTATACGCTATGGTAGCTTCTGTCTCCCACGCGGTTTCCATCTGTGAAACACAAGTGTTGTTCAAGTGAGTGTCGGATTGTCACGAAATTGTTTTACGAGTTAGCTATAGCATTATTTACTTTTCTTAAATAATTTTTAAGTACTTTGGATATTTTCGTTATACGAATTCGTTTGACCTACAGTTGTCCCGAAATTGTTAATAGTTACAATTTTCTCTTCATCTTTCTTCTTTAACGTTTACAGCCTCACCACCGCCGCCGGGCTAGGTGTTGTGGGTTTGAGTTCACACGGGACAATTATTTGTGTAATCTACTAATGATTGTTCTGAGAATTCAGTCTCAGTGCTTTGTATCCGTTATTTGTATATTTGTAAAAGTACCCCACGGATCTCTAATGCGAGAGTTTTAATTTATACTATAGTTATATTTTATTTATATTTATTTTTTTGTATTTACCATAGTTGAATATTAATATAATTATTTTATCGATGCTTACTCAAAATGTTGTTATGAATGGCAAAACATGTACTGTGTATCCCATAACATGTATCGCTTTAATCATGCTCAAATAAATCTATTTTATTTAATAAATGTATTTCTTTCAAGCAGAAATGTGTAGAGTCAGCCAAAAATGTGGTCTAACACCCTACAGTTGAGGTTCATTTGTTATGAAACAACAAGGTCGATTTCTCCTTGCAATAATAGTATGACAGTGACCATTGCTCTCTTTATCATGTATTATATTTACGTCATGTCATGTGTCAAATTTGAATTATCACAGCTCACAACTCACCTCCGATAGAAAAGCCTCATCTCACAGAAACTTTTGTCAAAACTGAAAGACTATTTTCATGGCCGACTGTACTTATTTTCGCAAGGTGGGGCCTTTAAACATGACCACGAATTTGGGTTAAACGTTGAATGTAACGTAACTTGTACTTTAGTACTTACTTTAACTATGACGCAGCCACATATGTTCCGGTGCAAGTCGAACAGCGATATCTGCAAAAGAAAATTAACTTTAGGTAACAAAAGTAGAAGCAAATATCTAATTTGAATATTTATTAACTATTTCCTTAGTTGGGATACTGTAAGTCATTTAGAGGTATCGAGATCGAAACTCTTTTGACACTGAAGTATCATTTGTGAATTTAATTATAACGTTCAAAATAGATTACAGAAAGACCCGAAATCATTTAGGAATTATATAAATTCAAAAAAGTGTAGCCATAGTATACCTATTATTAAGAAAAATACTGAATGTTTGACAGGGGTGGATTGTGCCGAGGAATTTGCTAAGTATTTTCACTCGATTTATAGCAAAAAGCGTGCTGAGCTTAACGTAAATACAGCGGTCACTGAGGCGGGAAGCGTCAATGGCGCGGCGAGAGTTCAATTAAATCAGCTAGTTTTAGGTGACGTAATGAAGGCGCTTAAAGAACTGAAACCAAAGAAATCGATTGGACCGGATGGTATTCCACCCTTCATTCTTAAGGATTGCCAAATAGTACTGGCCGCCCCACTGTTACATATGTACAATCTTTGTCTTCAAAGCACAGTATTCCCGGAAAGATGGAAAATTACGAGGGTTGTTCCGGTACCAAAGGGAGGAGCTGGCAACAAAGACAAAGTAGAAGGATATAGACCTATAGCTGTACTATCAACTCCTGCAAAGGTTTTTGAAGCGGTAATACAAAAACGTATTTTAGCACAAATCAACGGACAATTCACTGACGCTCAACATGGGTTTAGACCGGCTAGAAGTACCTCTAGCAACTTGCTTAGTTATATGGCGGATCTGATACCATCGGTGGATGGTGGAGTGCAGATTGACTCCGCCTATTTCGATTTTCAAAAAGCATTTGATTTAGTCGATAATGATGTGTTGCTAAGTAAACTAGCCGGGTTTGGTTTCACTCCTCATCTGCTGAAATTCCTTGCGAGCTACTTGTGTGATAGGCAGCAGTATGTGGAGTTTGCAGGATATGCATCCAAGCCCTATTACACGCGCTCGGGAGTGAGTCAAGGCACGAACCTAGGACCCATGGCATTTATAATTATGATAAATGATCTACCTAAAGTAATACAAAATGCTTAATGCTTACTATTCGCGGATGACTTTAAGTTATATATACCTATAAACAGCCACGTGGACTGCTTAAAATTGCAGGCCGACATTGACCAAGTGGTGGCATGGAGTAATAAAAACAAATTACAATTTAACACCTCAAAATGTGTAACTATCACTTTTACTCGTGGACGTACTCCAATCCAACACAACTATAACGTAGGGGGCGTTCCATTGGCACGGGTCACAGAGGTGAAAGATTTAGGAGTATATATAGACAGCGGGCTAACGTTTCGTAGTCACATAAACAAAATCTGTAAAAAAGCTTACAGAAACCTTGGTTTTCTGCTCAGAACAGTGCGAAATTTCAGTAACCCTTGTGCAATAGTTACACTATATAATGCATTGGTACGGAGTCAGCTAGAAAACAATGCAATCATCTGGAGCCCACATGAAATTAAATATAGTCTCATGTTGGAGCGCATTCAAAATAAATTTATAAGATACCTTTATATGAAATATTATGGGGTGTACCCCTTTTACCCTCTGTTGTATCCAACCTTATTCATCTTGGGTATGGTTGGATATAATGAATTGAGGGTGAGAAGGGAATTAGCGCTGCTCTTGTATTTATTTAAAGTATTAAGAGGCAATATACATAACCCACAGATATTAGAACGCATCCACTTTAACGTCCCGAATAAGTACACATATCGACGGAAAAACCCACAACTGTTACGATTGCCGCGCGCACGCACCAACTTACTACAGAGGGCGCCTCTATCGCGCGCATACGGTACGCTTAACCAAGTTGCAGATACTATAGATATCTTCTGTTGTACACTGAGTGAATTCACAAAAACGTCACTATTTGTGATTTGTTATAAATAAATAAATATATATATATACTAAAAGTTGTCAGGTGAATTGTTAATCTTATATGTATAACAGATTTTGTTTATCTTTTTTTAAATGTAAGTTAATTAGTATATAGTATACAAAGTAGCTACATTATTGTATTAGGGTGCACCCTGTAAAAATAATGTATGTTTGAAAAATATATAAAAAATAAAATAAAATAGGTCATTCCTCATAGACCACCTAGCTAAAAATTGTTTATTGTTACATTAGCTGGCATTGACCCTATTGTCTGCAAGGTCAATATAGCTAAGTCATGATGTAGAAAATTACAAAATCTTTCAGTTTACCCTAAACATTTATTTTAAAGTCAACTTCTGCACTAGGAATAATTCCTGTATCGCGGAGTACTTTTCAAACATTCAAACAACGGACACAAAGAACACCCAGTCTCGGAACAACTATTTGTGGTTCACACAAACTTTTGTCCCGTGTGGGATTCGAACCCACAACACTCGGCGCAATCGCAGCGGCGAGGCGACCACTTATATCATTACGCCATTCGTGCAGTCATTTGTAAGTGTTTGTTCCGTGAGTCTAGCTATAGAGCTAGCCAGCTGGTTGCATGTGGTTGTTCGGTTGTCTATCTACCTTGTAGTAGGCTGTACCAGTGGTTCCGATTTGGGATTTAAATTCCATTTCTTCTTTATAGATCAGAACCTTGTTCACTGAGCAGGCCTTCTCGTATGCTTCAAATGTGCCGTTAACTGCAAACAAATGTCATGATTTCTTATTTTTGTTAATAATTGTGTTCTTGTTTACCTAAACGGCAACACAGCCAACCGTCATTTTTAAATGGTGGGATTATTGTGGAAGGGAAAAAGTAACTCGGCTCTCGGCGAAAAATCGCTCAGTATTCAGGAACTAGCATTCAACTTAGTAAGACGTGCTCAGCAGTCCGTGTAATACAAGTGAGTTTTATTTTATCTCAAATGGTATGTTCAAAAGCAAGCCCACCGAAGTTAGAATTAGCAAAGGTATGTACATAATAATTCTGTAGTAAAGAATTGAAATATGCATTATAAACTAGCAGCGCTTAGATGATAAAATAACATAAACTATGATTTTATTAAAACATTAGCACTTACATTGATCTTAAGAATACTTGGTCAGGGTACTTCCTGATAGTGTTTTTCAGTTCTAAGAGTGCATTGTGTTTTGCTTTAATACTTGGGCGAGGCTACTCCTCGTCAGTATGTTTGACGAGGTAATGGTGCGCTGAAATGTTAGTTGTCCTTTTTTCTCTTATCTTTAGGTAATTATAATGTTGCAGTGATTTTATACTTTATCAGGGTACTCCCTGATAGTGTCATCAGTCCTTCGAGGATACTGCGCTCTTGTATGAAATACTTCGTCAGTATTTTTGCTGAAGCATAGTGCCGTTGTTTGCTTAGGTATAGAACACTAACGCTTACCTAGTCTGAGTGATTTGGACGCGTGATTGGGATATCCCTATCATGCGATGTTATCTTACAAAATGTATTATATTCCTGCCAGATACTTGGGTGAGGCGACTCTTCAGCAGGGTTTGGCCAGGATGTAGTGTTATTACGTAGGTTGACGGGTAAAAGCCTTGCAAAGCCTTTGTAGTATTGAGGTAATTTTGTTTGTTAAACAAGCACTGCTGGTTTATAAAGCTACGCGCCTGGAAGCTATTGCCATTGGATTCGGAGGCTATTGCCATTTTGATTTGGAGGCTTTTACCATTTTGATTTGGAGGCTATTGCCATTTTGATTTGGAGGCTATTGCCATTTGACTGTATTAGAGGCTAATGCCTCTTGATTTAATTGGAGGCTATTGCCGCTCCATTTACTTAGACAACCACCACTTGATTTGATTAGAGACTATTTGCACGTGATAAGAGGCTATTTCCACATGTTTAGAGGCTGTTTCTGCTTGATATATTCTATTTTCACTTGACTAGAGGCAATTGCCACCAATTTCCAATTGACTGAAGGCGATTATTACTGACTGAAGGCTAATTTTGGAAATTTCCACGAAACAGAGACTGTTTCCATTATATTAGAGGTTATTTTTTGCTTAATTAAAGAATTGCTATCAATTATTTAAATGGTCTAGTAATAATTGACGATGCCCAGTTGAATAAAGAGCTTTAACAGTTATTATCTAAACACAAGCATACATACAAAAAAAAAAACACATACCCAAACGTACATACACAACTACCACAAAAAACTAAAGCTTGATGAAATTTGATAAGGAAGTAACCAGATGTTTCCATACGTTTCAGCCATAATGAGTGATGCAGATTCTGTTAATGAGTCGTATACTCGAAGCGTAATAGACGAAAGGTAAAACGGAAACGATCATTGTTATCTTCTTCGTTTACTTCAGAAGAAAGGACTTCACGACGAAAGTCTCGGAAGACCAGATTGAATACCGGGGATGTGATGAAGATTTTCATTTCCTGGAAGGCCGATCCAAGTAAGATTACCAATTTCTTGCAACTAAATAACGTGATACCGGAGTTTGACCTGACTAATAGGGTACAAAGTATTGAATCTTAGATACGGAAGCACAATGAGTGTTCACAAATTTATAATTGGAACCTGAAGCAAACCATTCATTTCTCCCTTCAAAAACTTGTCGGTCTGGCGAAGAGATGGTTTGAGTCGCTTCCTACGGTAAAATTTTCATGGAACGAGTGGAAAACAAAAATAAAAAGAGCGTTTCCGAGTGGGGAAAATTATGGAAGACTTTTAGAAGAAATGTTAGCTTATACCACTCGTGTCGAAGTTTACGAGAGTATTTTTATGATAAATTAAATCTGTTAAATCGTTGTGAAATAAAGAGAAAGAAAGCTGTTGATTGAACAGTGTATCCCCAGATCCAAAACTAATGATAATCGTAGTAGCGGAGGAAAAGAAGACTTTGAATATTATCGCATTAAATAGCTCAAGGAATACTAACTGCTTACGGCCACCAACGACAAACTTTACAAACCAGTATTGCTAAATGGTCGACCATTTATAGCCTAATTCGACTTTGGTAATGAGTGTAGTTTGCTTCGAGAGAGCTTTGCTATGGAGCTTCAGCTGGTGCCGACAGCATTCCAGTAGTTAGCGGCATCGGCAATAATTCTCGTATTTCGCATCTATATAAGTCTACTTTAACCCTGAAGCTTGATGACATCGAGACTTTATTAGACGTCCTAGTAGTCGGTAACGAGTTCATGTCAAATAGTCTTTTGATTGGACAAAACTATACAGAACTTCCTTTCATTACTATCCTGATAGACTGCAATTGTTTGATCTTCCATAGAACTCCGGAAGATATTCTTTTTAACAATGAGACAATATTACAATTTTCACATCAGAAGCCATCAAAATTATAAATACCTATCACAGTCAGGGATGCTTCCTTTTATGGTGATATTTTTATCGAAGGATATAACTCATTAGAACCCGGTAGAGAATTTCGTTTGCAAGGGACTTATGGAATCTTGAATGGAACTGGGAAAATAACAAAATCGAACTTATCAAGAAAGCCTTTTTTGGTTCATTCTGCATGAACAATGTGTGCGTGCGTGTGTGTGTGTGTGTGTTGTTTGTGTCTGTGTCTACCTCGTTAATACTTACATGAGAACACAGCGAGCGTCTTGTTGTCCACCTTGTCGACATTGAAGTACGACGGCGCCAACGTATCGAAAGGGTATAATTCATACTGCATTCTGTTAGGTTTCGATACATTGCCTTCAGTTCGTCGAGTGTCATGCTTCCTGAAACTAATATTTGAACAGAAAGTTAATACTAATAAACTGGAATTAGCACAAAACCATGTTGGCATCGATCTTTATGTATTGCTCTTGTTCAGCAACAAATATTGCCGAACAAGAGCAATACATAAAGATTTGATTAATTCGATCGACGATCATTAACGCTTCCTAAAGGAACACAAAATAAGGCTGCCAGCCCGTCATCATGTGCATTCCCTTTCAGAACCAACTTTATAGCGCATGTGGCAAAATCCAAATATGTAAAGAAAAGAGTTTTATTCGAGTGGCAATAGATAGCGCTGTGGTCAATTCTATACCATTGCGTACAGTTTGCACAAAAGCTTAATCGCGCCAGCGAAGATTGCAGTATGAGTTCCTGTATATACAAGTTCTTGGCAACCAGTCTAGTTGGAGGAACGTTCCTTTGCAGTACACGCTTAATAGTTTTAATAAGCGTTTTGCGTAACACTGAGTAATCGGTTACTTAGTATTGGTTTGCCTTTATATTCGCACTTGATTGTAAGGGGTGATAATCGGTACAGTTAAATACTGAAGTATTTTTCTACTTAGAAATTCTCAGTCATAGCTTGGACTCTGATAATGTTTTCGATAACCATCATATAACAAATAGTACAAGCTCTGCTTAGTTTGGGCTAGATGGTGTTGTATGTATGTGGTAGAATATTATTATTATGGATTTTTATTTTTTCTCAGCTCGTGGCTGGTTTTAACTACATTTACGGGCCAAAACCAAGTAAATGTAGTGTGTGCTTAAATATTATGGTATAGATGTTGTCTGTGTTATATCGTTTGCGTCTAGTGACATGAATTTTCTAACAATCCTACATGTATTCAATATGGCTGTTTTCTGGAGAATTATGTAAACGGATTCTTTTAGATCTATTAGTTTCAAGCTATGGTGTAGATGTTTGGGTATGATTCCGGTTGTAGAAAGAACAATAGGTACTATATATACTTTATCTTGCCTCCATATACTTGATATTTCTTCTTTTAATTCTACATATTTGCTTATTTTCTCTCTAATGGTTTTTTGTATATTATGTGTATTAGGGACTGCAATGTCTATAATATATGTGGTTTTATTAATTTTATCTTGTAAAGTTATGTCTGGTCTATTGTAGTGAATGGTCTTGTCAGTGAGAATAGCGCGGTCGTAATACAGCTTATGTGTGGTGTTTTCTAGTACAGTTTGAGGCGTGTATTTGTAGTAGGGAGTGTTTATGTCTTGTATGAGACTATGTTTGTGTGCTAGTTTTTGGTGAATAATATTAGCTATTTGATTGTGTCTGTGTGTGTAATCTGCCTGTGTAAGAGTTGTGCATGCTCCAGTTATATGTTGAATGGTTTCAAGTTGCTTGTGACACTTACGGCATTTGTCGTTTGTAACCGCAGGATCTTTAATTATATATTTCCTGTAATTTTTGGTGTTTATTATTTGATCTTGGATAGCTATCATAAATCCTTCTGTTTCTGGAAATAAATTACCTATTTTCAACCATTTGTTTGAAGCTATCGTGTCTACGTGAGTCTGCTCTAAGTCATGAGGATGTCTTCCATGAAGTGTTTTCTTTTTCCATTCTTCAATTTTCTCTATGTGCGGGTCGCTATTGTTAGGGTTTTGTATATTTGGTGGATCGTGTAGGTTAAGTGGGGTGTAGTTGTAATCATTTTCAACTATGGCTTTATGAATTTCACTGGTGTAAGATTTTGTGATGAAGAAGCTTCTCAAGTTATAGATCTGTTTCTGCCAGAGGTGATTTATATCTATGAAACCCCTACCTCCAACCTGCCTTTTAATGGTAAGCCTTTCTATTGCGGATTTAGGATGAAGGTGATTGTGCTTTGTTAATGTGGTGCGTGTACTTCGTTCTATGTGCTCTATGTCAGTTTTTGTCCATTTTATAACTCCAAATGAATAAGTTAATATTGGTAAGGCATATAGGCGTATTCAATGCTTTAATTAAATGTTTGCCAGTGAGTTGAGTTTTGCAAATGGTATTAGCATCATCCACTCGATAGTCACCAGGCCGAATTTAGCCTCTTATTATATGTAACGTTTTACATTTATCTAATCCAAAAGCATTATTTATATCTTTACTGAATTTAGTAGTTGTTTCTAAAAGTGTATTCATATCTTTAAGTGATTTGCTATATAATTTAATATCATCCAATATGGATGACATTAAATTATATAGCAAAAATTAAATGTGAGATAACTGTGTCTCCTGTATTATATTTAAGACAATATCCGGCCTAGCAGCGTCGCAGTAAATGTGACAGAGGGTTCAAGGCTAGACAGAACCACAATGGACTCAGAGAATCGCCCTGATAGATACCTTTCTTTATAAATATTTGTCGGGTCTTGACTATGTTAATATTATTATTATTACTATCAAGAGACTTGTGCCGTCATTACGTACCGAATATTATGTACGATTCGAAACATAGCTGTCGGAATGTAGATGTCTACCCCTAAGGTGATATTTAACTGTCAACTTACTCGAAATAGTCATGCACAGGAACGTTATCTGGCTCAGGCTCTGGCTCATCATTACTTTTCTGGTTTTCTTCAGGTTCGGCTTTCGGGGCGATTGTCGTTTCCACCCAATGGTGGTACCCGCGAAGGTCGATGAACCGTGCTGGCGCTGAACAGCCAGGGCCTCGAACGCTTAAGCCAAGCTATGGACAATCTGGTGTATAAGTGCTTGACCAGATGTAATAATATTGATTTGAATTTACAAAGTGTAACAGTAATGTGTTGTCGTAGTTCATACTGCACAGTTGGCGCAGTGTTTTAACTGGTCGCCTCACCAATGCTCTTGCGCCGAGTGTTGTAGGTTCGAATTCAGAATAGAAGGATTTCGGTGCGGGGTTACATTGAACCTAATGCGTGAGAATATTGCTGAAATGAAAACTCAGTTATCACAATTCAAAGCTACAACTGACAGCCTGTCTAATGAACAAATGGACATGAAGAGGCAGTTATCGGAATTTAGCACCAAAAACACGGATACTGAAAAGAAAATTTAAGTTCTGGAGTCAGAAATCAATGCGATATATAAAGAGGTGCCAGGTGTAAGTAACTCCATTACTTCCTTTGATGAAAATATAATGCAAGAACTACATGAGCGTTCAAACAGAGAAAAAAATTAAATCATTGTGGGATTAGAGTACAGGTTCCAGCGCAGATGAAACTCAATCTTCTGATGCAATTGAAGTGGCTAACATCCTAAATCGCTTGAATGAAGGCTGCCCAATGCCTAACAAAATATTTCGTCTAGGTAAATATAACCCAGCAAAACGTCGCAGTATCAAAGTATGCTTCGACTTACCACATACAGTAAAACTATTACTTCGAAATAAAGACAAAGTACAAAGTGGTATCAAAATCTATTCGGATCAGACTCCAGCCCAACAAAACTATTTGAAGGAACTGAAAAAAGAACTGACACAGAGAACTTCGGATGGGGAAAAGGATATCACAATAAAATATATTAAAGGCATACCAACAATTTTTACAATAAAGTCAACAAAAAACTAACTATTGCCAATCCCAACTACACGAAAAACCCCACAAAGACAACCCATCAAGCAGTTAACAGCTGTCAAAATATAGTCACCAACAACCAGTCAAGCTTAAACTTTTTCTACGGCAATGTCAGAAGTATCTGAAAACCAGGCAAATTTGATGAACTCAAGTGTATACTTCACTCTTTTAAGAAGTGTATACACATTGTATTACTAACAGAAACCTGGATAAGGTAAGAAGAACAAGCTTTGCAATATAATATACAAAATTATAGTCACTATTACTATATCAGATCTGATACCATTGGAGGCGGTGTTCCCATCTATGTGCATAATAACTTAAAGCATGATTTATCCGAAGCATGTTATACTGCATTCTGTTAGGTTAATAATTATTTATGGATACATCTTCAAAAGTATGCACTTGAAGTCGAAATTATATAGAGACCTGGTCACTCAAACTTTAACAACTTTCTTGTAAACTATGAAAATCAACTTTTACATTATAAAAGAACTATTATTTTTAGCGACACCAATGTGGACTTATTAAACTCTGTTAGTAAAACAAAACAATACAAAGAGATGCTTGCTGAATCAGGCTATAAAATAATCAATAAAAACGACGCAGAATTTTGTACTCGTGAATCTGGCACTACTCAAAATCAAAAATCAAAATCAAAAATAAATTTATTCAAATTAGGTTACAAGGTAACACTTATGAATGTCAATGTTACACGTAATTTTTTTTTTCTGTGAATTTACATTTACTGCCACGTTCAGCAAAGCTAGGGTGTGTAGGGCTCATGAGAAGAACGGGCAAGAAACTCATAGCCACTCTTTTTAATCGCCAAGTGTACAATAATATTTCGTTTACAAATCATAACTGTAAGGTGCTGCAACCATTTCTCCATGAACTACTACTCAACCTACTCAACATACTCAAGCATTTGATAAAAATCGATGGTAGCCTCTAAATCAGCAGTATGGTAAATAGGAGCATCCACTTACATGTACATAAATAATCAAGACAAGACGTGGTTATAGTCCGTAGTTTAATCTAATTGTTTAAATAAAATGTAGTAAGTAAATTATCGAATTCCACTAAACCAGAATTCAGAATAAGACTCAAAAGAAAGCTTAACGGAACTGTCCATAATCACGAGTTGTCTTCATTGCACATTCTTCTTGATTAAAATACGACTGAATGTAACAACAATGCAAATTCCAGCTTAAACAAGGTGTAATATTACAAAAAAAAAGAAATATGTATACATATATTAAAAAAAACATAAGTGTTAGTATTTGTTATTTAATATCCTGTGATCTAATGCAAATATTAGTGCCATGGATGTTTGTCATTTAAATAATCATCTATATTATAATATGCTTTAGAAATTAAGCAAGTTTTAATTTTAACTTTAAATTTATTCTCTGGTAATTCTAGAATATTACTCGGGATTTTATTATAAAAACGTATACCAAGACCCATGAAGGAACCATGAACTTTATGTAGACGGTAGAATGGAACACACAATTTATATTTATTTCTAGTATTGATGTTATGTATGTCACTATTTTTTATGTATAAATATATATTTTGACGGACATGCATGATATTAAAATAAATATATTGTGATGCTACGGTTAAAATACCTATATTCTAAAATTTTTCTCTGAGCGAAATTCTAGTTCCTAATTGATAAATTGCACGCACAGCTCTTTTTTGCAATATAAAAATACTTTGTATATCAGCTGCTTTTCCCCATAATAATATTCCATATGACAGAACGCTGTGAAAGTAACTAAAGTAAACTAATCTAGCTGTATCAACGTCAGTTAATCCACGGACTTTTCTAATGGCGTAAGCGGCCGAACTAAGTTTCGCTGAGAGACAAGATATTTGCGCACCCCACTGTAACTTTGAATCAAGTGTAATGCCTAGGAATACTGTGGATTCTATTGCTTCCAGTACCTCACCGTTCAATGTTATGCTAGGACCAAGATGTTTTACACTAGGCAGTATGAATTTAACACATTTAATTTTTTTGGGGTTCAGTACTAAATTATTTAAAGTAAACCATTTTGTTGCTTGAATCAATGCACTGTTTACTTCGTCAAAATGGTCCCTATTCCTATTTACTTTAAATATTAAGGAAGTATCGTCAGAAAACAGTACAACGTCACAAATATTGTTCAAATAAAAAGGTAAATCGTTTATATAAATTAAAAATAAAAATGGGCCTAAAATCGAACCTTGCGGCACCCCTAGCTTTACAGGTAAGCTATTTGATTTTGTACCATTGACATCTACACACTGAATCCTGTTATTCAAATACGACGTAATTATATCCAGTGCATTACTCTGAACACCGTAATGCCTTAGTTTCCGTATGAGCGTATCATGACAGACGCAGTCAAATGCTTTTGAGAGGTCGCAAAAAACACCAATAGCATTTTGTGAGTTTTCCCACGCTCTGTATATATGTTTGAGTAAAGTTACTCCTGCATCCGTTGTTGAACGACCCTTAGTAAAGCCATATTGGTTGTCATGAAAGAGACTATTTAAATTAAAATGTCTAAGTAATTGCTTGAGTATTAATTTTTCAAATATTTTGCTAAAAACTGGTAGAATTGATATTGGCCTAAAATTACTAGGATCAGTTTTACTACCGGATTTAAATAAAGGTATGATTTTACTATTTTTCATCAAATCTGGAAAAGTTCCCGAATCTACACACCTATTAAATAACCCACTTAAATAAGGAGCAACTATATCTATTATACTTTTTACGCCCTTAACGGAGATACCCCAGAGATCCCCCGTATTTTAGATTCCAGAGATTGAAAAGCGTTGATAATATCAGTTGCGTTAACATAATCAAATCTAAATAATACTCTACACTTTGTTACGCTGGAATGTAATAACCTCTCTGCGTCTATAGATGAAGAATTTAATGCGCTCGTGGTGGTAATCGGTACACTAGCAAAGAAATTATTGAACACGTATGCTACATCGGCATTATTTTTGATCATTTTATTATTATCCATCAGACTAATACTATTGTCTCTTTGAGTTATCTTGCCACTAGCTTCGTTAATAGCTCGCCAGGTAGCCTTAACTTTATTAGAGGACTGTTTGATTTTGTTACTGACGAACTTGGACTTAGCTAAACTGCATACCTTTTTAAAAATTTTGGAGTAATTCTTAACATATTCTGTAAAAGTAGTATCAAAATTATATTTCTTCATACTATATAACTCTTACATTTTCACTCTGCTCTTATAAATACCTACGGTTGCCCATTCGTTAAATGACCTAGTTCCTTTAATAACTTTTACTTTAAACCTAAACGTATTATCAAATTCTTTTTTAACAATACCAAAAAAGCTGTCATACTCCTTATTAGGAGATTTATCTTCCCTTATATTAGAGTACATATTACATGAAATTTTATTTCTAAAATGTTGAAGCGATTATTTGTTAAAGGCCTAACAAGTATCTTTTGTTTAATATTATTATTATTAATGTTTGGAAACATTGCTAATTGTCCACAGTGATCTGAGGTTAAGTCAGTGGTAACTAATTTGTATGAAGCGTTACAATCACTGAAAATGTTATCTAAACAAGTGGAAGATGTGCCATGTGTTATTCTTGTTGGTTCCAAAAACAAATTCGTTAAATTAAATGATTTAAATAAGTTTATAAGTCTATTAGCCAAGGAAGAGCCATCTAGTATATTAATATTAAAATCACCGCATACTAATATGTATTTCCTACTAGTTCTGATTTAAGTAATTACATCTTCCATCACTGATTCAAACAGATTAAAGTTACTCAATGGGGGGCGATATACACAAATAATTATATACCATTCAAGCTCAACACAGGACAGTTCTATGGTACGCTCTATAGACAGACAAGTTATGTCTTTACGTTCCCTGTAAGTTGTTGTGTTTGCAACAAGTATTAAAGAACCACCGTGAATGGCTTGTGTTCTTGAAAAGGCGCTATGTACCATATAATTCATACTATTTAAAAAAATTACTTCATAGCTTTTGAGCCAATGTTCTGTTATACACATAACCTGAACATTGTGGGTCTCCAGAAATAAACTTAACTCTAAATCTTTGCCGGATAGTCCTTGTATGTTTTGGTGAGCAACACTCAATTGATAACCTCTATCCTTTGTCCCAACCTTAAGTTTAAATCAACTTTGTCATTATTTATATTTATTTGTCATTATTATTATTATTATATTTATACTAAAACTATTATAGATCATGTAGCCACCAATTTTAAGGACCACAACTTTCATGTTGCCATAATTGAGTCCTCTTTATCTGATCATAAAAATATATATGTCGAAATGAAAAAATAAAACCGCCACACAAACAAAAAACACTATATGAAGCTGTAAATTATGAAAAATTATATAACATGGTCGAATTAGCTCAGTTTGTCAATGAAACCAGCGACTTTTCCAAATTAGACAACTTTATTAAGAATATGATAGAAGAAAATAAAATTAAGAAAACTAAAATATTAAATGAACCACGAAAGGAATGGATTAGCAAAAAAATTATAGAAGAAATTAACGAAAGGAATCAATTATGGAGTCAATTTAAACAAGATCCGAGTAATAGCAAACTAGAAACTGAATTTAAGAACAGAAGAGACAAATTAGTACAAAGAATAAGAAACACAAAGGACAAATATTACTTAGAAGAGTTCTTGAGATGCACAAACAAACCAAAATAAATGTGGAAGCTCATAAATTCACTCGCAAATAATAAAATTATTACTAGCTGTGCTCCTCCAAAACTAAAAACCGATAGTGGATTAGTAATTACAGATCCCACAGAAATATGCGAAACATTTAACAACTATTTTGCAAATATAAGAACACTTCTTGCTAGTAAAATTCCCGCAAAGTATCACAACAATGACACGTATACACTGCCAAGACTTGACCCAAACCCTGAACACAGTGAGCTTTCTATATTTTCCTCATGCACTGCTTGTGAGGTAACCAAGATCATTGATGAGTTGGATAGCAATACTAGCGCAGGTATTGACTGCATTGTGTGTCAAAGCACTTAAATGCATAAAAATCTTATAATTGTCAATTTATGCGACTGTCTGAATAAATTACTACATGATGCATCTTTCCTGAAGTATTAAAAATCGCCAAGGTCACGCCGATTTATAAAGCTGGTATTAAGTCAGATCCTGGCAATTATTGGCCTGTTTCGGTGTTGCCAGTGCTATCGAAAATCTTAGAAAAAATTATATACAAAAGGTTGAATGATTATCTAACAAAAATTAACTATCTCTATCCACAACAATACGGGTTCAGACCCAAGTCAAATACTCTTAGTGCTACCATTGACCTAATTACTCAAATTAAAACCAAAATCGACCGGAAACAGGTGGCACTAGGAGTATTTATTGATCTAAAAAAGGCTTTCGACACTGTGAGTCATTCTCTGTTGCTTAAAGCGCATTGGCATCAGTGGAACCGCGCTGAAGATGCTAAATTCATACCTAAACAATAGATATCAGACCGTGAAAATAGGAAATTATCAAAGTAGTCTCAATACATTAAAATGTGGAGTACCACAGGGATCTATTTTAGGGCCGCTTTTATTTCTAGTTTACATTAATAATATCTACCAAACTAATATAAAGGGCCACTTCTCACTTTACGCCGATGACACTTGTCTATTTTACTTCGGAAGCAGTATTGTAACCATTTTCGAACAAGCTCAAAACGATATAGAAAAGTTACACAATTGGTTCCAATATAATATTTTAACTATTAATGCATCCAAAACATGATATATCATTTTCAGCGCGAAAAATAAAAAACTGCCAAATCATCCCCATCTAAACATCATCGGAGTGACTTTGCGTAAAACCAATCAGGAGAAGTACCTCGGATTGGTTCTTGATAGTCATTTAACGTGGAAGGCTCATATACAACATATTAAAAATAAACTTTCGTCTTTAGTAGGATTATTACGTAGCATGTTGAGATGTATTCCTCAAAAAGCTCGTCTTCTAATCTACAATTCCTTAGATAAACCACATTTACTGTACCTCATTGAAATATGGGGTAATGCATCAAAAACTAACGTAAAATTAATCCAAATACTACAAAACAAAATAATAAAAATATTACACCATTATAAATTTCAAAAACACCTTCCAAAATTATTTCCAAAGATACTCAACTATTAAACATCCATCAAGTATACATATGCAATACATGCATACTTATATATAAAATTATTCACAAACTCACCCATTCTCACATTACATTTACAACGAGAGACAAAGTATATAAGTACACCACACGCCGCGCAAAACATTTGGTATTACCAAGTATAAGAACAAATTACGGCAAAAGTTCTATAACGTATATAGGAGCACAATTATATAACAAACTACCAGTGAACGTAAAGGAGGCAAGTTCATTTAATGTGTTCAAGGAAAGACTTCTAACATATATATCTAAAGACGAAACACTTCTATCGTGATTATATTAAAAAGCCTTTAACTTGGACCACCGACTTCGCTTGGACACTCACAATCTGAATTCTTTTCGTCAGTTTTACTAAACGAGTTTTTATTATTTTTAAGCTACTCGCACCGGGATAATGTTATTAATGTTTGCATAAAAATTGTTGTTCTCATGTAAGTGATATGTATTATCTGAATGAGAAATAAAGTTCTTTAAACCGAATCCCACTCGGGACAAATTTTGTATGATCCACAAATGGTTGTTTCGAGTCTGGGTGATATTTGTGTCTGTTATTTGAATGTGGACAAGTCCGCAGCGACACAGGAATTATTCCTAGTGTCTTCTAAAATAAAAAGAAATATTAAACATATACTTACAAGCGTAAAGTATGTACTGTCATTAGACGCCAGCACCATGCCGTTGTCCCACACGCATTGCCCACGGCTGGACTGAGACTCTCCGCAGATGTAGTGGCGCGGCATACGCATCTTGTCGTCCAACTTGAAAACATTATGATATAACTCTATTATTATTATATTTACAACGAAACATCATATAACCTAAAATATTATATAACAGAAATAAAAAAAGGAAAAACTCAAACTAATAGGCGTCATAGAATTCCTCCACATCATAGTCGATTAGCAGTGTGTCCAGAAGACTGGCAGCATTGCCACGTTGAATGGCAATGCTCGTACTTTCCTATGCGAAATAAAGACCAGCCCTCTGGTCACGGTAAGTATCGATTTATTTTTGTTATTTCTATATATATATAGAGCACGAGCACTGGGACCCCATCACCCTGGCTTCAATCCCTACAGGTTCAAACACTAATTTTCTACTAGGTAAACATAATCTCATATCATTAAATATTTATTTCAAAAATGTTTAGATTGTGTGCAGATGCACGTCTAGTCTTTCCAATTATGAAAGCATCGTTAAGACTTGATTTTCTAAACATTTTCATATTCATATAATTATATACAGAACAGCAGCTAATTAGAAAAGAAGTAATTAAATTCATTGAGCACTTTACCGGTCGACAGCGATGCTGAGGAATTTTACGACACAGCCATTTTTTGTTTTATTTATAAGTAGGTAACTATTAACCTAAGTTATGATTGTTGGTTTTGTTTATGTAATTAATTAATTTCAAAAGCAAAAGAAATCATTTGAATAGTTAAGAACCGTATTGTAAACAAATGACGATTTACAAGCCATCCATAAATATTTCGCCAGCTTTAGGGTTAGAACCCACGTCGCGCACCTCTGACTTTCAGAAGTTATATGACTTTTCGAAATTATGTGCGTATTGATTGACAATTATCGCTAGCTTCGTGCCTCGGAGAGCACGTTAAGCCGTCGGTCCCGGTTGCCATGAACATCTATGGCAGTCATTATTGGGAAGTCAGTGCCCTATAATATCCTGACACTGGTCTAGCCTTAGGGTATCGTTAGCCTTCGGGTTGCGGAGGTCAGGTGGCAGCCGCTCCGTGTAAAAACTGATATCTAGTCAAATCCGGTTACACCAGAAAAGCCGACTCCAAGTGACTTGGGAATAATAAAGGCTAGGGAGAAGAAGAACTATCTACAGATGATAAATCTGTTCCTGTATGTGCCTAATCTGACACAGTACGCTTTTTCAGTTGCTCTGATTGTTGCAGATTATGACACTGCGGTTTAGCCTCCGGGTCGAACAAAATGTCATTATATTTTGCCGTTTGGAAATTCTCAGTACAAACGGAATGCAAATTTATCTAGTACTCAGAGTTAGGACCTAAAACCATAGATGGCAACCACCTCTGTTAGAAAGTAAAACATATTTTGGCAAGTTACAGCAAAAATACTTACTTCAGCTTTATTATAGAAGTCATCGCAGGAGGGCCTGTCTCTGTAGTGCAATCTATATAACATCTTCTCAAGGTATTGATTTTCTGCAAAAGATAGCGTTTATAACATGTAGTTGTTAATTTTTAAGGTCAACAAAGTTCAAGTTAATCTTGCTATACTGCAAATAAAACTAAAAGCATTGATTAAAGAACTCTGCCACACTAGGAGTATAGCCAGTATAACGAAGCACTTTAAAAACATTTAGGAAGAGGACATAAATAACATCCAGACTTGGAAAATATTTGTGAATAACTTGGCAGCGGCGCGGCGACCACTTAGATCACTACGTCATCCGTGCAGTCGATAATCAACAAAGATTGTCACTTTTAAATAATAAGTGTTGCTAATGGCGCTCACAAGACGCCATTTGCAAGACTTGCCTCGACACTGCCACTGCGCCGAGGGTTGTGGGTTCGAATCCCACACGAGACAAAACTTTATGTGATCCACAAATGGTTGTTCCGAGTCTGGGTGCTCTTTGTGTCCGTTGTTTGGATGTTTTTAAAGTCCCCCGCGACACAGAGTTTATATTTAGTGCGGGAGTTGTCTTGTTTAAAAATAAAAGATATATTATCATGGATCAGTTACTATGTAACCTAAAATGGCTTACCGTCTGTATATCCAGCGAGATAGAATTGTTGAGACACGGCAGCCATCTTGCGTGGCCAACATATTGGCCGCGGTACCGCATCTGGCAATCAAGCAAATTTAACTATTACCATGCTGTGACTATGCATGATTAATTTAATAATTGTTTATATATAGACATACAACAATAAATATATAGATAAAATAGTTACTATAATGATTGGATTGCCCCTTAGCTTATGTTTGTGAGATGGATAAATTGCCCGGAAATTTTAAGTAACAGTACAAAAAAGTCTGGAAATGTCCTTTATAGAACAGTAATAGGCATTTATATATATTATAACTATCTGAATTTTGAAATAGCCGGGTCCTTTCCTTTAAAGTTATATTTTTACTAGATTTCGCCTGTGGCATCGCTCGCATAAATGTAAGTTATCTAAATCTTCTATCCCTCGGGAACACAATTTTTTTCGGTTGAAAGATACCGTATGTCCTTTTTGTACGCCTGATAACGTGTGTGCGATTTTATGATGATCGGTTGAGTAGTTAAGGCTTAATTTTTACACGTGTATATAACAAGGCTACTCACAGCCCTGTTCTTTGTACATGTCCAGCTCTACGACGGCGATGGTGTTCAAAGACTTCTGTTTATATTCAGGATGCACGACGTACGACAGAACTGGACAGAACCACGGCACCTCCGGCGCTACTACAAACATAGCTCTCGTGTCTTCTCTGTGTTCACATAATTTTAGGTTATTAATACACGGATGGTATAGCGGTTTAAGTATTCGCCTCGCCACAGCCACTACGCTGAGTGTTGTGGGTTCGAATCCCATACGGGACAAAAATTTACGTGATCCACAAATGGTTGTCCCGAGTCTGGATGTTCGTTGTGTCCGATGTTTGAATGTTGGTACTGTCACCCGCGATATAGAAATTATTTCCTAGGAATCAATACTAATATATTTCCTAGGAATAATTCCTGTGTCGCGGTTGACTTTACCACCATTCAAAAACAGAAAGAAAGACTCCGAACAAACACTTGTGGATCACACAATTTAAAAAGAAAATATACTATTAAAAAGAAATATATCAATTCGCAGGCCTTAACTTTTCTAACCTGTCAAGTCTTAAAATGTCAGTTATAGTTAACTACTGTGTCTGGCCACTGGTGTATCGCTGCGATTCAAAGGGTTAATATTAAAATACATGATAAATCTCTATATAGCTACGCTAACTGTTGGCCACTGGGTCTAGATATATATTTGGCAAGTTGCTAACTCTGCAAGCTCTGCAAGAAAGAAGTAGCTGCCATGCTAGCACAGGAGACAAATAGTACAAAAATATTTATTGACAGCATCAGACATTATTATGGAGCTGTGAAATCCTATTAGCCGCAGGAGTACAGCATATAAATCAGTAAAAATATATACATAACAGAACTAAATTATTAAACAAGCTTTGTATCGAAGATACTCAGTTTCCTAATGAAAATATTGTTGCTATAAATTCGATACAGTTGTTATAATATTTTGCCTTTTGTTTCTGGACTATTTTATTTTCGACATTAAATGAAATACAACTTGACAAACTATAACGACTGAATATTCAAATATTACTTGAGCTTACTCGCCGAAATGTACATAACTATCTAACAATTACTATTCTTAGCTTTTAAAGTCGTTAAGTATTAGTAGAACTGACCTGAACACATTTTCTGGTATCCTGGCGACATCATCTGCGTTGACAAGGGCGTGTTTCATCGAGATCAGCACCATACCCGTCAGCGCTACCTCCGACTTTTCACCGTCTTCTATTTATATTTTATTAGACAAATATTTATAACAGAAACACAATTGTATACATACTTAATACAATACTAGATAACGGGTCTTACTCGCGATTGGGTATTTAAAGGTTATAAATACATATTGATTGCCCAAAGTTTAGATCGACTTCGCGCAACGCATCAATCGTGGTCACGGGTTGACTGGTGTAAGCTCAGCGGCGCCTTCGTGAAGTGCGGGTTTTGGCAACTACCTTTACTTGGTTACTATTATTTATATAATATTAGTACTGTCGGTGTTTCGACAGTGCTAATATAAATAATAATGACCTAAGTCACTGCGCCGACGATTGCATTTGCTGATGACTGGATTCTAAGATGTAGACAAATGTCCCGTTATCTAGTATTATATTAAGTATGTGTACAAATCGCGAAAGTCTAAAATTAAAAACTGTAAATATTTGTTTATATCAGGCTAGTTTTTGCCCGCGGCTTCGGTCGCGTAAATGTAGGTTATGTTAGATGAATAACAGTATTTTTTCTGGATAAAAGATACCCCATGTCCTTTTCTGTTCCCCCGACAACGTGTATGTGAAGTTTCATGGTGATCGGTCAAGTAGTTAAGGCGTAAAAGTGTAACAAACAAACAAAGTCACATTCGCATTTATAATATTAACTAGCTGACAGAGCAAACATTGTTTTGCCATTAAAAAAAATGTTAGGGTTGGACAACCCTTATCACTAAGGGGTATGAAAAATAGATAGTAGCCGATTCTCAGACCTATTTAATATGCATATAAAATTTCATAAAAATCGGTCAAGCCGTTTCGGTGGAGTATGGTAACTAACATTGTGACACGAGAATTTTATATATAAGATTATTATTAATCCACCATGTTAGATCATCTCTGTTTCAGAGCAAATAAACCTTTGTTTGTCTCCAAGCTTTTATAAGAATACCTACTCATAATTACCAAAGTTCAGGATAAAATATTTTCATTGCTTCGAGACTGGCCAATTAGTTTTGGAGATGGGCCATAGATTCTACTTAGTTTTTATAACCTATGTAAGTAAATAGTATTACTAGCCATGCTTTAGTCAAGTGATGTTTCTGGGCCACTTTGCTGGCTTGGTCAAATGACTGATCAACGGCAAATTGTGGCGCCTACGGGCCTGCTTCCGCGAATCCTGAGCCTGATCAGGCAAACATGCTTTACTATATCCAGAATTTTTTTGGTCATTATAGGCAGACCGTGGTCATCACGTATCATGGCTGTATATGTCCACGTGGCTGCGTATAACTGAAGAAACATTTTTTGTAATTTTTTTTATGGCTTAGGTTGGCAAACGAGCAGACGGATCGCCTGATGGTAAGCGATCACCGCCGCCCATGGACACCCGCAAGCCCAAAAAAGTCACAAGTGCGTTACCAGCCCTTTAAAAAGGAATGAAGGAGGGAAAGGACAAAGGAAAGGATAGGGAAAGGATCGGGGTAACTGGGCCTCCGGGTCTCTCACTCACCGATACGAAACGCAACAGTACGGGTACCGTTACTTCACGCCAGTATTCTGTGAGAGGGTAGTACTACCCCGGTCGATCCAGCCCGTTCATGCTGAAACCAGCGATTTATTGTATTCTTTGTCCATATGAAATAAGATTGCCGTATATTTTTTGGGGATTATACAAATATATTAGTAGAAGTGTACTGACGTAGATGCACCCGTAGAACTCCGAGCCAGGGTAAGCTTCTCGTCTGTCCAATGATTCCTTCGTCTATTTCCTCGCGAGACTTGTCACACTTCAGGCTCGCCTTCCCAGGATACAACCCTTCAACAATGGCCGACAGTTGATCTTCTTGACCGAGAACAGAACTCTTACACGTTTTGAAGTTATGGCATCCTAATTTCAATAGAGAAGATGGTTGGAATGTACCACCCGCTTGGGATTCAGTAATTCAAATAGTCAAACCCAAGAAGAAGCAAACCACAGATAGACTTCATAATACTTTGAGGTCATTCTGTGTAAATAGAAACACCAATGATTAAATTATGTTCGGATGCTTTGAAATAACTACATTGGAACATTGAGACAACTACCATATTTGTTTTCCCGTGACCATGGCTGCTGAAAAGCAACCGAAACGTCGGAGAAAGTGTAAACTTAAATACAAATAGTTTTAATAATTTAGTTAGCTTAAAATTAGTAAAGTTTAATAGTAGTGTAGTAGTGTAACAGTTTCTAAATTATGTAATAGAGTGTTGAATAAACAATGTGACAAAATCCGTATATAGTAGTTTAATTTTCAATAATAAAAACATTTTGAAAACTAGTTAGCATACGTTTTACTTGATACATAAAACATAGAGGCCTTATTAAAATAGCCTCATCAGTATATCTATCGAAGTAGTTAACATAATAACCTCCTCCTCTCCTTTTATACCATAACCTACTATTACAGATTAACTTGGAAATATTACTTATTGCTTGAGTATTTTATGTTAACTGGTTTAATGATTTAATGGTTGCAACTCCTTACAAAAAAGACTTAAACTTAACGATTGAAAAGAGTTTCTTGCCTGTTCTTTTCATTGGTTCTAAGCCCTTACTTTGCTGAACATGGCAACAATTAAATGCAAATTCACATTAAGAGTGTATCTTTGACGTTCACAAGTGTTACTTTGTGACCTGCATGAATAAAAAATCTCTCTGACTTTCATGCCGAACGGACGTGTTTTGTTTATTCAACTAGTTATGATCTCTAATTTGTGTTTTGTTTGAACTGTGAATACTTATACTATCGGACCCTCTCGTTTCTACTAAGGATAATTGCCGTAAGACCCAGTGGCTATCTTGCAAAGTGTCGGACTTCTCATGTGTGGACTTCCGATCATGAGTCTAATTTTAACGATAATAAACTGTTATAGAAAATTGCACAAAGTCTCGGCTCCGGCGGTGGCTCGAACTCGGTGTAGCGGTGCGCGAGCGCTGTTAAGCGGCCGCTGTCTACGCCACTCGGCCACGGCGTGCGGCGATGTGAGCCACCTAAGTGAATTTAGCATTGACTTCTGTTTTTAAGCTGAACATTTAATAACGAAATATGAATTGCCACGGCTGCGAGATTATTTTGAACAAAAATAACTTTTTTAAATGCAACAGTTGTGCTTCCAGATATTGTTATGGATGCCTTAACGTTACCGTCGAGTCGGCTAAACAACTAAGCGCTCAACAATTAGCGTCACTGAGTTGCCCCTTTTGTCAGAATGTGACTAGGCGCAAAAATAACGATGATAATACTCCTATTCGGCGAATTCAAAAATATATCTCACCTAACACCTCATTGAATGCATAATTTAGTCAAGTTACAGCCGAATCACATGTTGCTATGAATATTTTCGCAGGCTCCGAATATGCGAACCGGTAACTTTGCAAACTAATGGATATAAAACTAGCCCCGGTCTTATCGTTTATGTCAAATTTGCGCTCCGTTCTCCTGAAGGACTTGAAGGATATGGTTGAAGTGGAAGTTGGTCGTGCTATTGGGGTGGTACAGGCTGAATTTACAACCACAATTGATTTCATGTCGAGTGAGCAAAAATATATCAAACTGGATATTGCCGATAAGGATAATCGGATCAAACAGCTTGAGTCAGAGCTATTGAAATCTCAAAATGCCTTAGTTAAGATCCAAAGACGTCTGTCAACTGTTGAAAAATATCACGCGACTTAAACCTTGAAATTCATGAGGCACCTGAGAGTAAAACTGGAGATCTGGTGACACTATTATGTTTCTAATTGAAATCTATATTCGTAAGAATGAAACAAACTCTGCCTTATTAATAAAAAATATCGAATCGCTAAATAAACTCCTTTAGACTTTTGTCATTTCTGCTATATTTTGTTCAAAATAATTATTGTTTTTATATTCAAGTTTAGTTTTACTATTAAATAATATTAAATATTTATTACCAAAATTTAAACAGGATACGTAGTAAATTATTACAATTCAGCCTTAATTTATTAAACTGTAATTTTGATATCATATGCCTGACGGAAACTAACTTAAACAAAAGTGTATTTGACGGAAAAATTTTCTATGCTCGTTATAATGTTTTCAGAAGGGATCGTAAAGCTATTTCATCCGCCAAAGTTGAGGGAGGGGGTGTCTTATTGGCTATACAAAAGAAATACCATGTAATCTGTCAGGCATCATGGAACACCGATATGGAGGATGTCTGGATTAGTGTTCTTCCTTACTCGCGTGATAGTCCTCGCCTCAATGTATGTACTTGCTACTTGCCTCCTGACATTAGCATTCATAACTAAGAACGCTTCCATACTCACTGTCAAAATTTAATTATTAATTGTTTTCCTTCTGACCATTTCTTACTAATAGGAGATTTTAATACGCCTGACTTCTATTCAGCTTGCTTTAATCCATTATTAGGTACTACTCCCTTAATACAAAACAGAATCCCTTAATTCAATCAGATGTACTTGTACTCGAAAGAGTAATAGGTAATATGAAAGTTGAAAGTTGAAGAAAGCTATATATATATCTACTTAATGAATTGTTATAGCTATATAACTTAAAACAATATAACAATGTCACCAATGTTAATTTGAAGCTTACTGGACTTGGTACTTTCATACAGATTCTATAACTGTTAGTGAAACACTCGCACTAAGCTTACAAGACAAGCATTATCCTGCTCTTTTGATTACTTTAACTTCGCCACACATATCGAAAGGGCTACAACAGTGTAAGTCTAAGCGACTTAATTTTAATAGACGTGATTTTGTAAAAATTTAATCTGACTTCAGTTCTACGAATTGGCATGAAATATTATCTTATACTGACATCGACCTGTGCACTGAAACCTCCTACGATACAATGTTTAAAATAATAAGAAAACATACACCAACTACTTATTTCAATACCCCCGTCATATCCCATTTGGTATAGTAAATCTTTAATTTAATGCAACATAGATAAAAACAAATTTCATAAACTGTATAAAAGGTATGGAAATCCTGGTGATTACGATGTCTTTTCGTTACTTCGAGGAAGATGCAAAACTCTAACTAGAATTTGCTATGACAAATATGTCTCAGACACTGAAGGTTCCTTAAAGAAGAACATCAAATCTTTTTGGAGGCTTGTCAATAGTCGGAAAGGTCAAGTTACAATGCCTAATACTATGACTTATGAAAGAACTTCATCGTCCGATGGTCAGGGGATTTGTGATCTCTTTTCACGTTATTTTGCTTCGGTATTTGAAAGAAATTCTAATACCATCAATCATAGCCAATCAGACTATGCATGCGAAAGCTTTTTGAATTAAATGTCTCACATCTCAATTGAGGAGAGTGAAATATTAAATAATATAAAATAATTAGACATAAATAAGGGTCCTGGCCCTGATCTTTTACCTCCCTCTTTAGTTAAGTGTTTTGGAAAGAAATTATCACTTCCTTTGTGTATTATTTTTAATAAGTCATAGACTAGCTACTTCCCTATGTTGGAAAGCAGCACACATCATCTACAAAATTATATAAGAGTGGTGATAAGTCAAATTGTGAGAATTATCGACCAATAAGCATTTTACCATGTTTCGCTAAAATATTTGAGTCCCTAGTTTATAACCACCTATACAGTCATATCAAACCAATTCTCTCAGATAAACAGCATGGCTTTGCTAAGTGCAAGTCTACAATCACCAACCTATTAGTGTATAAAAATTATCTTTGTCAGGCATTTACCGTCGGTGGTCAAGTCGACTCTGTATATATCGACTTTTCCAAGGCCTTCGACAAGGTCAGTCACCACTTGCTCTGTCGTAAAATGGCCTCTTACGGTGTCCATGGAAGCTTATATCGATGGATTTGCTCATATCTCGATAACAGAACTCAATTGGTTGCATTAAAAGGCTTTGTTTCCTCAGATACTGCAGTAACATCCGGAGTGCCTCAAGGCTCCCATCTTGGACCTCTGCTTTTCATTGTATTTATCAATGATTTAATGCAACACTTGTCTTGCAACTGCCTCTTGTATGCTGATGATTAAAAGGTATTTACGTTAATCTCTAAAAGGGATGATTGTTTAGCCTTTCAGCAGGATGTTAATGCAATATCTGAGTGGTGTAAAGCCAATTTCATGTTCTTAAATGTTAATAAGTGTATTATTATATCGTTTACTCGTAAACGTAATAAACTTATTTGTGACTATAATATTGATGGTCAAATACTAAATCGAACACAAATTGTAAAAAATGCCTAAGGCATCTTTTTTGACGACAAACTTTTATTTCGTGCTTTTTATAGCCATATAATATGTAAAGCCAACCAACTCCAAGGCTTTGTTTTGATATCAACGAAAGGTTTTAGAAAGCCCAGCAGTACTTTGTACCTATACTTTGCCCTGGCGAGGAGTATATTGGAATATGGTAGCCCCATAAGGTTGCCGAATTACAAGGTCCATATTGATGATATTGAACGTATTCAGAGAAAATTTCTTAAAATTCTCAACTACCGTGAAAACCCTCGTCAGTCAAGTTTAAATTACGAAAGTAGACTCAGCAAATATAAGGTTCAGCCATTAGAAACCTGACGCATATATTTCGATTTAGTTTATCTTTACCGTATGATCCCTACGCGTATACAAGTATTACTTAATGTCATATCGGAAATAAATAATAAGCACCCGAATGATCTCATCCTTGTGGCGGGCGACTTTAATCTGCCGTGCGTCGATTGGACGAGCGGACGGCCTGTATTTCTAAAACGGGGGCCTGTAGAAATACAAAATTCAGCACTCCACCTTATAAATACTATGCTTTATTATGACTTGAAACAGTTCAATACCCTTATCAACTCACATAATCATACGTTAGATTTAATTTTACCAATTTTTATGTGACCATTACAACGACTAAATGGCCATTAGTACCAGAAGACGTTTTTCATCCCGCTGTAGTAATAAATGGATGCGGTGTATTGACACCTCCTATGAAAACTAGTTCATTTGACAAATTATTGTTCAGAAAGGGTAATTACGAAGCCATTAATAGCGATCTACTGTCTTGTGACTGGTCACTCTTGTATAACTCATACACTCCAGAAAGCATGGTTGATGTTTTTTACTCTTATATTAACGCGATAATTGTTAAACATATTCCGAAAATAACCGTAGCTGGCACATATACTTATCCTATTTGGTACAGTCGCGCACTGATAAATGTAATTAAGGAGAAAGCTAGTGCTCATAGAAAATGGAAGAAATATAATAATCCACAGGATTATTCAGCGTTCTCTTTATTACGAGAAAGGCAAAAAAAACTACAGAAAGCTTGCCATGAATCATATATTAAGAGTTCGCAAGACAATATTAAAAAGAACCCAAAACTTTTTTGGGCTTACGTCAAATCTAAAAAGAAAAATAAGAATAACTTTCCTAAATATATGCACTATAATAACAATGAATTAAGCACCGAAATTGAAATCTGTAACGCGTTTAACGATTATTTTTATAAAAATTTTACCGAACCTGCCTCATATTATCCTCCCTTATCTGTATACAATGAGTATGACGACACTATACATTGTCTGCGAATAGACAAAGATTACATTTTAAAACTTCTTCGAACCCTTGATATGACAAAAGGGCCAGGCAGTGATGCGATCCCACCCGTGTTTTATGTGAATTGTGCGGATTCTCTTGCAATACCTCTCACATACATATTTAATAAATGTTTTGAAGCTGGGTTTTTTCCAAATATTTGGAAGACGGCACACGTGGTACCAATCTTTAAAAAAGGCTCTAAAAATGAAATTATCAATTACCGTCCTATATCGATACTTAATGTCCTCGCTAAGCTTATGGAGAGAGTGGTACATAACTTTATTTACCCTACTATTTCTAGAGGCATCCCTCAGCAACAACATGGCTTTATTAAGGGTCGCTCCACCAGTACTAACTTAGCATTATTTTTGGAACATGTACAACGGGATATGGATAGCGGTGGGTAAATTGATGTGATCTATACAGACTTCGAAAAGGCTTTTGATCGCGTAGATCACATGATTCTTTTACAAAAGCTTCAGAATTTGGGAATACGAGGTAGTTTACTAAGATGGGTAGAATCATACTTAAAAAATCGATCTCAAATCGTGACGGTCGGTGGATCTAAATCGAACTGTATTCTTGTACCATCGGGTGTACCACAAGGGTCAATCCTTGCACCACTTTTTTATTCAGCCTACTTGTATGACATAGGTAGACATGTTCTCGATGCGAACTTTCTTATGTATGCAGATGACACTAAAATCTACAAGAATATTAAAAATGTTAACGACTGTGAAAAGTTACAAACAGATTTGGATAGATTAACAGCTTATTATAAAATTAACAGACTAGATATTAATGTTACCAAATGCCTAGTGATCAGTTATACCCGTAAAAGTAAACCAATTACGTTCAATTATAAACTTAACGATGTCAATATAAACCGCACTCAGTTGGTTAAGGACCTTGGTGTTTTATTGGACTCGAAGCTCGTGTACTCCGAGCACGTCTCTTATATTACGGGAAAGGCATACAAAACCCTCGGCTTTATCCTGCGAATCGGTCAATCATTTAATGACACAGCTTGTCTTAAGGTTTTATACTTTGCTTATATACGTAGTATTCTTGAATACTGTAGCATTGTCTGGAATCCTAATTATTTAATTTATAAACAACAACTTGAATCAATACAATCCAAGTTTATTAAACACCTTAACTATCACAAAAGATTTATATGCAATAATTACAATTAATCCTGTAAACACCACCATTTACTCCCATTGGAGAAAAGACGAACTATGCTCGATATGCTTTTCCTTTACAACATATGTTCTGGAGCTAGTGATTGCATTCCTTTGAGTAACTTAGTTCTTAAATTAAGAGCTCCTACTACTCGCACCAGACATACTAAACTTTTTGATGTACCACTTAGCAGAACTAATTATGCACAAAATTCTATAGTCAGCCGCTTAAGAAAAAATTACAATAGCTGTTTCAGCAGCATAGATATATTCAATATAAGTAAGTATACATTTAGAAAACAAGTATTAGATTTGATAAGTAATGCGTAATGTGGTAAATTATATTAATAATACTGTATTAAATCACATGCGCATCACGAACTCACCCTATAATAAATATTCTCACCAGAAAACACACACATACACACAAACACACATTCACTTTCATCGTTACACATTAACATGTACACATTCACAATATCACGGTATGGTTTCGAGTATGGTATTGGTATAAACTAATATTTTATGTTCTGATTATTGAATGCCATTAGATTTAACTGTTTTCAATTTATGTATGTCATTGTATGTACTACATTGAACCCTAAGCTTTGTTTCTGTTGCATGCTACTAAGTGAGGTCAACAAATTGTGAATCCGTAATTGGCTGTATGTAATATTAAGCAAAAGTTGTAAATTATAATTAAGAGCTGTGGATTCTGTAATCACAATAAAATAAAATAAAAATAAAATTTACAGAATAATACACTATATTATCGATTCACCAGAGTTACTTTCTCAAATCAGCTTCAATATTAAATTTTGTGCCCGTAGGGCTAATGATATAAACATATTTGCCCTTCAAATATATATAAATAATATTTCTTATAATAATCCATTAACAAGAACGGCCCGTCAATATAATGATATGGCAATACTCAATAAATTACTAGACATTTTCGATCGCAACTATTACAAATATACTAAAAGTGAAAGACATCTTCCATAGTAAGTTGGGTTTGGATGGTTCTGATTTGGGCAGAGGCATCCAAATCTGAACTCATATGTTATTTGCAATATTAGGTATTCATAAATCAGAGATAATTTTTGTGTAATCCTTATTGTTTATTTTATTTGTGTGCACATATTAGTTACGTTACGATCCAGATCTAAACAATGTATTTACGATATGAAATGTTATAAGGATTGTAATGTGTTTTGTGCATTAATAAATAAATTAAAAAATATCTGTGATTTGTACTGCTAGCATCTAACACTTCTCAAAATCTTTAAAAGGTCGACGGACCTCTTATAGATTAGTCCTTTTATAGATTAGTCCTTTTATAGATATACCGATGAGGATAAATTAATATAAAGGCGTCTATGGTTTTATGTACAACCAAGTAAAAGTATGCTATCTAGTTTTTAAAATTATTTTATTGTGGTATGTATATTATTTTAGTAAAAAATATTAATTGTCAATACAATCTTAATTAATTTGCTTTGACTACTAGCTAGCAATACAAGTATGTTCATAGTAGGTAGCGATCTAGTAAAGTCAGGCACATTTGACAATTATTATAATTTAGGAAAATACCAGTTATTATATTTATGACACTCTATTTTGAACAGTTTTCTACTTTTGGTGCAGATCATATTTGTACGCATTCAAATTGGTGTGACGACGACTATCATAACAACACGATAATTGCAATTACAATATAACGTATCAACAATAACATTTCTATATAGAATGCCTGCCAATTAATATTGACAGAAGCTATATAACATACTTTCAGAAGTCTAATTACTTTTTTATTCAGATGTTATTAACTAATAACAATACAAATTATTAATTATATACATAATATAAACAATTCTTTAAAACTAACTTATACCTAAAATATTATGAAACAGAGAAATAAAAAAGAAAACTAAAACCCTCTAATAGGCGTCATAGAATTCCTCCGCATCATAGTCAACTGGTAGTGTGCCCAGAAGACTGGCAGCATTGCCACGTTGAATGGCAATGCTTATCCTTTCCGCGAAATAAAGGCCAGCCCTCTGGTCACGGGAATCGTCGATTAACCTTTTCGCTATGTCTCTGTAAAGAGCACGAGCACTGGGACCCCATGACCATAGCGTTTCGACCCCGAACGGCTCAAAAACATAATCCCTTGCCAGGTTTTTGTATTTGCACCGTTTGAGAGTCTCCGCGGATGCAGCAGCAGTGATATTTCAGAAGAAGTAAATGAAGAATACTTACAAAGCATGATCACAAATAACGTTTCTATACTTAATCTTATCATCACTACATTAAAGAAAACCACGTCAACAAAAACACACACATATGTTTTATCACTACTGTATTCTGCGAATCATGCTCTCAAGAGACTGGTAAGAAAGACTGACTCTGACTTATATACTGGTAACAAATAATACGTATGAGATGTTTACGAATACTCAACACTCGCACCGGTATGTCAGAGAACAAGTAAACAGACAGTTGTTTACTTAATTTTTGCAGTTTAACGTAATTATACGTTGAATATGTTTGGTAAAATTGGAATCAAAATAATAATATGTGATGATTTTCCATCCGATCACGAAAAGAAGGAATATAACACTTAGATAGTGGAAAGAGAAACGAAGGTTATGTTATCAAAATATTTACTATTGATACTTATTTATCTTACATTTTCAATAGATACAATTAGTATTCAGATCTTGTGCCCTTTCAATTATAGGAAAACTGAACATGCAAAAGATTTTACTCATCTGTTGTATCTGTTGTACGAATATCTCTCATGACTAATAGTCATGAGATATATTCGTTCGACGTTCGTTAACAATGTTTAAAAAAACATTGTACGAAACTCAGTTTTGGTCTAGAATGTTCCTTATTTTATGCCACCGGTATTTTTTTGGATGTGAATAGTATACCATCGTTATTGTCTACATATTGCGTATTATTACTGTTTTTGTTTCAACACGATTAACTACCTGGTTCAAAAGTTACAAGGTTTTCTTGGTACAAGGTCCATAACTACTAAAGAAAAAAATAAATAGGTATAAATCGAAAAATATTATTCTTTATTTCTTTTTATTATTTTTCCTAGCGATAAAATGATGTCTAGTTTCACTCATTTTCATATGTGCACTTTATGAAAACTCATACTGTATATATAACGTGTCCCAAATTCAACGATAAGCTACCTACTTATGACTACTCAAGAAAAAAAAGGAAAATTTCTACCTTGATTTGTTTTTTATTACAAAAATAAAGCGATATCCTTAAATCCTTAAAAATGGACATCCTTTATTATATTTTTAAGTACTATTGCTACAATTTTACAAATACTTCTTTTTTTTTTTTGTATAAGTAACATAAGTAGCACTTCTATCCATCACAACTATTAAAGATCCCAGAATGCCTGTAGTTTTTACACAAAAATTAACCAAAATATGTTTTTTATTAAATTACGTAAGATTTTGACTTTTAGTTCACTTTCACTCATCGTGGTGAAAAATAAAAGTATTGACACTACTAAAGCAAATATTTTTAAAAATTGGCGCCTCTGACTGCCATTCTAAAATGGTATAATATTCTAGGCAAACTAGCCACAAAAATATGCATAGGTACTATTTCAGAACAACAAACAAATTTCGTAAATTGTTAGTGTTGATTCATCACTTTTACTATGTACTCAAAATAGGTTTTTTGTTTCCGTGACTAAATCAAAACAAATGATACGAACATTGAATTCATTTATTTTATTAATTCACTATATTATTAAAATCACAATAAATGTTCGAACTGTTTGCCATTGGCAGTAATACAGGCACGACATCGCCTTAAAAACGGTTGTTTTATTCTTCTATTCATGTGATCCGCAGCCTTAACTATTTTTGGGCGAAGCTCGTCTAACGTTGCAATGGGTTTTGAGTAGACCCTGTCCTTAAGACAACCCCAATAGAAGAAGTCCAGGGGATTTAGATCGGGTGAACGGGGTGGCCATAATATAGGAGCAAGTCACCTGATCCAACGCCCTGGATACTCTTGATTTAAGTATTCTCGCACAAGACGGGCATAGTGAGCTGGGCAACCATCGTTTTGAAACCACATGTTTTGAAAATCACTTATCCCAGTATCAATTTAAGAATAACCTATGGACGGACATAATGAATGGAAAAGTGAGTTACAAAGAAACTTAGATATTAACTTAGTATTGTATCTTTATTT
The DNA here is from genome assembly GCA_963675205.1 of Catocala nupta. Classification (NCBI taxonomy): domain Eukaryota; kingdom Metazoa; phylum Arthropoda; class Insecta; order Lepidoptera; family Erebidae; genus Catocala; species Catocala nupta. The sequence goes on from OY776102.1 coordinate 332,550, forward strand.
TTATTCCATACATATGACAAGCTTTATTTAATTTTTAAAACCAAAATAAATTTCGCGTGTCTTAGTATCAGCTTTAGGTCTCGCCATCTTGAATTGCATTTGACTAGTCTTTCCAGTCTCTTTGAGTCTGTGATATTAAAGGGAAAATGCTGCTACGAAGCCAGATCGTCAATTCGTCATTGAAGTAATGTACTAGGATACATCATGAAGTACCATTCGATTTTCACAATTAATTTAATAATATTTAATTCCAAGGAAATATCTCAATTTAGCCGTTCTTTTTCTTCTCAATAATGTGTTGTGTATTTTGTTAGTTTTCTGACCTTCATATGAAATACGAGATATGGGGCACATAAATTCGCTAGCATCGTGATTGCACGTAATTTATAATATGAAGCCTATTGAATCGAAGTAGACGTTACTTGGCGGAAATCCATTCGTCACACGTCTTGGCAAAAACCTCTTCTCAGCATGGGAAGAGTCATACCTATATGGTGCAGTGCGGGTGACTACCCGCAGGCAGATATTAGATCAACAATATTATGGAAACTAGTACATATAAAGGCATTCGCACGGTGTTTTTCTTTATCGCATAAAGTCAGAAGTCTTGCATTATGAAATATTACTGCAGACCTCTCTGTTGGTGTCCAATTGTCTCCACAATGACATTGCTCATGCTCGTTTGGTGAAAAATACCTTGTTTCCTTTTTGTAATCTTTTGGTTGCAGTTGTTATTTTTGTCCGGTGTTGTTAGTGTTCTGCCTGATGAAATTGCAACCAAGCCACCATGATATTTTTATATAAAAGGATTGCGATGGATTTTCAACTGTTTCTCGATCTGTGTATGAAACATAATGTACAATACAGCATAATGCTACAAGCTGCAGTGAATAGCAATATGATAAACCTTGCCTGTCGTGCAACGCGATTATATAGGAATGTATTTTATTATCTATAGTATTAGTAGAAAAAGGAAAGATTTGTTTGTTTGTAATCGATAAACTCTGCTATTACAAAACCTTTTTTCACCCTTATAAAGATACTTTATCCAGAAGTAATTTTAGTTATAAAACATTACGCTACGGGCACCGCTACCACAGAAGTGAAGCAATAATCATAATCGTGGGTTAAAAGGCAGAGAGCTTAAGTAATTTTCTACGAGCATCGCTTGTTTTACTTTTTATTGTATAAGCAATAATAACTATGTCGCACATTTTGTGTCTACATAAACGAATGCGTCAATTATTGCTTAATACTAGACAACATTAATATAATTCATTAATACTTGAAATGCATAATGCAAACCTGGTGGCAGAATGTTTCATTTCAAAAATATATTTTATTGTTCAATCGCATTCCAAGCAAACTAGGCTTTCACATAGAAAAAGGATTCTTAAACCGTGGATCACTCCAGGGCTTCTTAAATGCATCAAAAATCGTGACAATCTGCACATAAAACACAAATGTTGTCCCGATAACATAATTCTCTAAACAACGTTATCCAATACACTAAGAGATTTAGAAAAATAATAAAATTAACTCAAAAGGCCATTAACATAAATAGCATAAATAATTCTCAAAAGGCCATTAACATAAATAGCATAAATAATTCACAAAATAAATCAAAAACTGTATGGCAGCTTATAAATGCCAATTCTAAACAAAATAAACCACAAGAAGGTATAAGCCATATTTTAATTGATGGCAATACTATAAAAAATTCATCCCAAATCTCGGACATTTTAATAATTATTTTATTGACAAAATTTTACCAATTAATAATTCAATTAAATTTCAATTCAAACAATTTTTGACATCTTCACAAAATTCAATGTTTATGCAAACAAGTGACCCACATCAAATATTAAACATAATTAACTCACTCAAAAATACTATGAGCGTGGGCTATGACGGACTATGCACTAGGGTTATAAAGCAGGTATATAATTTTATTTCTTTTTTTTTTTTTTTTTTTTATTACGTGGGGGAATTCAATGACGCATATCCCTCCGCGGGGGCGGGCGGAGGGATTATGTCGGACTCGCCGGGGTAAAATAAAGATGTTGAAAAGATAATGTACCTCCCGGAATACCGGCTAAACCTACCACGGTGTTCCTTGACAAAACCACTATCGACGGGGCCGCGCGAATCACTTTCGCATACGGTCGCGACCCCGCCGAGGTTTCGGCCCGCCGTATGAAACGGCAGGCCACTACACGAAAGACCTACCCAAAATAGGCACTACTTCACCTACTGTCTCCCCCCTAGAGGGGAGACGGACTCGACACAGAGGCGCGCGTGGGAACACGCACGCCGCCTCTCGGACCTGGTGCTGAATGGATGGCGGGCAGGCCCACAAAGCCCGCCACCCCCAGGTCAAACCTCAGGGTGGCTGGAGGTCATCTCGCGCCCTCCGGCGCCCGGTTCTGCGGTTGGGGAGAGGGTTTAAACGCTCCCTCTCCCGCTCCGCCACCTCCTTGATGGAAATCACTTCCTTACAGAAGGAGGCGACGGCGTTCCACGACCTCTCACTCCGGACCATAGACTCAACTACGGCCGGGAGCGAGAGGTTAACCGATCCGACTACCGCGATCAATTCACGGCGCTGCGATGCCCAGGCGGGGCAAATCGCCAAAGTGTGCAGCGCCGTGTCCTCAACTACGTCGCGGCAGTCGCCGCAGTGGTGACTACCGGGCGTCGCTTGCCGGCGTATACGACACAGGAACTGGCCAAAACAACCGTCGCCAGTCAGAACCTGTGTCAGCCGGAAGCTGAGGGCGCCATGCCGCCTCTCCAGCCACTCCTCAAACACGGGACTTACCGCCACGATCGTGGCGTGCCCGAGGTATATCATATTATAGCTCAACCCCTTAGCTATATTTTAAACTTAGTTATAGAAACTGGCATATTTCCAGACAAATTAAAAGTAACAGTAATTAAACCAATCCATAAAAAAAATAGTAAAGAGGATATTGGTAACTACAGACCTATAGGCCCTGGTGCCAATATTCTCAAAAATATTTGAAAATATATTTATGAAGCTCTTTATAATTATTTGGAAAAGCAAGCGATTCTAGTACAAGAGCTAAAGGTATTTAGGCGTAATAAGTCTACAACTATGGCAATTTACAATTTCTTAAAAGTCGTGATGTCTAATGTAGATAATCGTATACACATACGCGCAATATTCATGGATATGACCCAAGCGTTTGACTATGTGGACCATGAAATACTGTTAACCAAGCTTGAGAGGTACGGCATAAGAGGTAACATTCTTAAACTTTTCGAATCATATCTTAAAAACCGCTCGTAGTATACAAAACTGGATAAAGTTGATATAAACACTAAAAAGGAAGTTTCTTCCGTCTCCAATCATTGCCAAACAATGTACGGTGTCCCGCAAGGAAGTATCCTGGGGCCACTTCTATTCCTCTTGTACATTAATCCCGAAAGCCACATCTAATCCAATAATGCTATTTGCAGATGATAGCACAGTTACAATAAAATGTAATAACACTGACACTTACGAACAAGAAATAAAAAACACTTTAGACGATGTAATTAAATGGTTAAACGCAAATAATTTACGAATTAATATTGGCAAAACTACCCTCATGACTTTCAGTCAACGTATGGCTCAGACTAATTTAAATATTTGTCATGGTAATCAATCAGTATGTGAGACTCAAACTACAAACTGTCTTGGGCAGTAGAGATAATCGACAATATACTTACATGGAAACCTGCACTTTGCAAAAAAGTCAGTAAGTCTGTTTACGCACTACATGAGCTTGGCTCAAATAACAAATGTAAGTTCTGTTGTTACTGCATACCATGGTCTTGTCGTTTCGATACTAAGGTACGGTATAATTTTCTAGAGAAATTCAACAAATAAAGATATTATCTTTAAGATGCAGAAGAGATGTATTAGAGCTATGTTTGCCTTAAAAACGACGGATAGCTGTCGTGCATATTTTATAGAACATAAACTTTTAACTCTACCCTGCTTATATATATTCGAAGTAGCTGTATTTGTCAAATGTAATCCAACTCTGTTTATGTTAGCGTCAGATTTTTACAACAGACGTCAAAGAGATGTGTATCGAATTGTATACCTAAAACTAAAATTGCTCTGATGCACAAGAGCATATTTCATATGGCATCTCTTATTTACAACAAACTGCCTAAAACAATCAAAGAATCTGAGTCTAATTTGTTCAAGAAAAAATTAAATGAATATTTAATTAATAAATACTATTATACGGTTACTGATTATCTAAATGAAAAATTATACAATGACATTTAAACTAATTTATATTATTTTTTATTATCATACAGGTCTCGAGCCTAGTACAGACTCCAGCTCTCACTAAGGAACTTTAATATACTTACTTATAAGTTACATGTAAGAACATATTATGTACATGACTGTGCCTTATTGAGAGAAATAAACGTATACAATATTATTATTATTATGCAATTTTAATTTAATTTACAATTTATTATTTTGCTTTAGTTATAATAGCTGGACATCTATTCGGGCACGCCACGATCGTGGCGGTAAGTCCCGTGTTTGAGGAGTGGCTGGAGAGGTGGCATGGCGCCCTCACCTTCCGGCTGACACAGGTACTGACTGGCCACGGTTGTTTTGGCCGGTTCCTGTGTCGTATACGCCGGCAAGAGACGCCTGGTTGTCACCACTGCGGCGACTGCCGTGACGTTGTACAGGACACGGCGCTGCACACTTTGGCGGTTTGCCCCGCCTGGGCATCGCAGCGCCGTGATTTGATCGCGGCAGTCGGATCGGTTGCTCTCTCGCTCCCGGCCGTAGTTCAGTCTATGGTCCGGAGTGAGAGGTCGTGGAACGCCGTCGCCTCCTTTTGCGAGGAAGTGATTTCCATCAAGGAGGCGGCGGAGCGGGAGAGGGAGCGTTTAAACCCTCACCCCAACCGCAGAGCCGGGCGCCGGAGGGCGCGCGATGACCTCCAGCCACCCTGAGGTTTGACCTGGGGTGGCGGGCTTTGTGGGCCTGCCCGCCTTCCGTTCAGCACCAGGTCTGATAGGCGGCGTGCGTGTTCCCACGCGTGCCTCTGTGTCGAGTCCGTCTCCCCTCTAGGGAGGAGACAGTAGGGAATTTTTGAGGGAGTCCTTTGGGTAGGTCTCTTTGTGTAGTGGCCTGCCGTTTCATACGGCGGGCCGAAACCTCGGCGGGGTCGCGACCGCATGCGAAATCGATTCGCGCGGCCCCGCCGATAGTGGTTTTGTCGAGGAACACCGTGGTAGGTTTAGTCGGTATTCCGGGAGGTACATTAGTTCTTTTCCATCTTTCTTTTACCCCGGCGAGTCCAACATAATCCCTCCGCCCGCCCCCGCGGAGGGATAAGCGTCATTGCATACCCCACGTAAAAAAAAAAAAAATAGCTGGACATCTATTAATTATTCATCCATGAATTGCTATTTTTATTCTACAATTGACTATATTATAACTGTATGACATTTATTCATTTTATTTAGTTTTTTTGAATTGTGATATAAAATGACTTATTTTTCGACAAGACATAATTAATTTATTATACTTTTATCAATGTTTGCATGCCACTACTCTGGTCCAAATACTTGCAACTTTAATGCCATTATTTGTAACACCATTTGTCACAGTATTTGCCACGAAGCCAAGGGTAACTCAAAAGCTACTTGGAAAGCAATCAAGAGCATTACCAACTCTTGTCTGCATAATACACCCCCAAATGAATTGTCAAATTTACACAGAGAACCGGGCATATCTGTTAATAAAATCAACGACTAATTTGCCAACGTAGGCAAATCCCTGGCTGATAATATTCATGCAAATACGCAGAGTACCACATACTCGTCAACTTTTGCTGTACGAGACAAAAAGAAATCGGGCACATCCATGGCTCTGTTGAACATTTACGAGAGTGAACTGGAGGAAATAGTTAGTAGCTTAAAAGACAGCTGCGTGGTGGGCTGGGATGGAATTTCGGCAAGTTTACTAAAATTTGCAAGACAGTACCTAATTCCTCCCCTAAAACATGTAATAAATCTGTGTATCTCCGAGGGCACATTTCCTACTATCTTCAAAAATCCCTAGTGCATCCAGTTTATAAGAATGGACACAGGAAAATCATTAACTATCGTCCCATCTCTATATTGACTACAGTTTCGAAGGTCTTTGGGAAGTGCCTAAATAAAAGGTTATTCAAATATCTTGGCCAGTTTGGTATAATTTCGTGCAACCAATATGGTTTTGTTAAAGGGAAATCAACTGAAGATGCTGTTATTGACTTAACGGAAACTGTCATATAGTCCCTTGATAAGAGGCTAAAGACTGGCTATATTTTTGGACCTCTCAAAGGCTTTCGATACCATTTCTGTTCCCAGGCTTATAAACAGGTCGGAATCCATAGGCATAAGGGGTCTTGCTCTAGATCTGTTCCGAAGTTATCTTTGTGAAAGAACTCAGTGTGTGAAGATTGGTAAGCACATCAGTGAAGATAAGTCTCTCACCTACGGCATTCCGCAAGGAAGTGTGTTAGGCCCGAGTCTCTTTTTGATTTACATCAATGATCTGTGTGAACTTTCAATTCCAAACTGCAAAATTTTTACTTACGCAGATGACTCAGCATTGATCGTGTATGCGAAGAATTGGGAACTCACATACAATCATGCCGAAAATGCTTTTTCTATCATAAGATCCTGGCTTGCTGCCAATCTTCTCACCCGGAACGTAGATAAAACAAAGTACATAACTTTTTCTCCATCACCTTCTTCACAGCCTTCAAATAGTTTGGAGCTCAAAGTTCATACCTGTTCCAAGCTCAATGACAATTGTAGCTGCACTTCCCTATCACGAGTACCACACTTTAAATATTTAGGGGTGCTTATAGACAATTGTCTTCGCTGGGATTAACATATAGAGTCATTGATTACCCGGACCAGGAAACTTATTTATATTATAAAAAACTCAGATGCTCCGCTGACTTAGACACTCTGAAACTTGTATACATCTCTCTAATACAGTCAGTGCTTTCCTACTGTATTCCTGTGTGGGGCGGTGCGTGCTCTTCAACTATGATTAAATTGGAAAGAGCACGGAGAGCTGTCCTTAAAGTTCTCTCACGCAAACCTCGACGATACCCAACCACAGCTTTATACCAAGAATGTGCAGTTGAAATCAAACCGAACTATAAAACACAACACACACACACACACACACACACACACACACACACACACACACACATATCTACTCGCGGGCAGAGGGGTTATGTCGGACTCGCCGGGGTAAATGACCAATAATGTACCTCCTGGAATACCGACTAAACCCACCACGGTGTTCCTTGACAAAAACCACCATCGACGGGGCCGCGCGAATCACTTTCGCATGCGGTCGCGACCCCGCGAGGTTTCGGCCCGCCGTATGAAATGGCAGGCCACTACACGATAAGACCTACCCAATATAGGTACCTCTCATTAAAATCCTACTGTCTCCCCCCTAGAGGGGAGACGGACTCGAAACAGAGGCGCGCGTGGGGAACACGCACGCTGCCTCTCGGACCTGGTGCTAATCGGATGGCGAGCAGGCTCTCAAAGCCCGCCACCCCCAGTTCAAACCTTAGGGTGGCTGGAGGTCATCTCGCGCCCTCCGGTGCTCGGCTCTGCGGTTGGGGAGAGGGTTCAAACGCTCCCTCTCCCGCTCCTACTACGTTTCGGTTGCTTTTCAGCAGCCAAAAAAAGCTCGCCGTGACCATGGCTGCTGAAAAGCAACCGAAAAGTCGGGGAAAGTGTAAACTTAAAAACAAATAGATTTGATAGTTTTAATAATTTAATTAGCTTAAAATTAGTAAAGTTTAATAGTATAGTATAGTAGTGTAACAGTTTCTAAATTATGTAATAGAGTGTTAAATAAACAACGCGATAAAATCCGTATATAGTAGTTTAATTTCAATTGATTTGAATGCATTTTTGTTTTATTATCTGTATTTTATTATTCTAAGTCAGAATCTTGTAGGTTAATAATTATTTCATATTTTTTATTTATATCAGATAATTTATTTTATTTATAATTTAATGAAAATCAAAATCTAATTTAAAATGTTTGCATTAGTTCCCACTCATGGAAGGCGCTGGCACCTGTGATACAATGTTTCATTAGTATAGGTGCCAACGTTTCATCATTTTCTACGAATCTCTTACCACATAGAGTGTTCATACTAATTATCAAATTAAATTCTTATTGAAATAAATAAATAATTATTATAATTAAAAAATTTCATTTATCTTTACAATATAATATATTTTTAGTACAATAAATACCATAGCTATGAGGACGATGTGGAGGCCATTGCTCTTAGACCACATTAATGCTTACTAACAGGCGGAGTGTGGTAATTTTGAGGAGCAAAAAAAAAGAAAACCTCTCAGTGTACAGTTAAACTGCTCATACAAACTTAGTAAACTCACATACCTATGTATATATTTTGAAGTTCATAAATATTACTCTGTAAAATTTTGACTTTGTCTTTCACTTAGAGCACACAGCTAGTGACAAAAATAATGTTGTGAAACTTACGGGTACTTGTGACGTGGTGGGTGTATTGTTTGCTTCTCTTCTACGGTTAATAAAAGTCATAGATTTCTTGCTGGAGCAAGGAGGTGGACTCGGATATCCAGTCGTAGTACCGCTGTACTTCGATGAAGCGAGCCGGCGCCGAACACGAAGGTCCGTGGACGGCAAAGCCTAACTGTTAGAAACAGGTCAAAGCTATCAGTAGCAGCGGGGAGGCGAACACTTAAACTACTCCGCCATCCATCAACCCAAACGATTCCACATACACATTGACGTCTAGAAAATTTTTGAACCCGGTTAATAAAGATTTTGTACTTACTAATGTAAAATATTGTGTTGCGTTGGTCACTAGTGCCATACCATTGTCCCATACGCACTGCTTTCTATGGAATGTTGAGTAGCCGCACAGGTAATGAATTGGTTTAGTTTTCCCGTCTGTGAGCTACGAACAAAACATTCGCTTTATAAGGTTTATAGCTAACAAGATATTTTAAAAAGTCTGTAAAGTTTTCTTGAAAAATGATTTATTATTTCAAACATCATAATTATTAAAGTAAAGAAGGTAATATTAATTAAGTATTGAATTAAGCCTCTATAAAAAGCATGTTTATGGCAGCTGTTAAAGTATTTACCTATAAAATCGCCATTTTGTACAAAAACATCGTTGATTGAATCAATAAAAACGGCAACCATCATCTAAAGGAAAATTCAAGCTTACTGATCCGGAGAAACACTAAACAAACTAATTTTGAACTTACTGTAGGATATTGTACATGCCTATTGTCAAAATAAAAATGAATTTGCCAAATAACGATTGTATTTTGTGTAAGAAACGCGTGAATGTAGGCAAAAAATGTAATATTTTAGTTACGGACCCAATTTTTTATTTCTTTGAGTATCCCATAGTTCGAATCTCGCGTTTGTTACAATGCTAGCAATAATAATAGTATGTAAATAATAATTTATTTTTTAAACGCACTCTGTTTACATTTTACAACTTAGGTCCAAAATTAGGTACATATAATATTATACCAGGTAAGTTGTATAACAGTTGTCCCCAAACGAGGTAAACCTGTATCTTTGGAGACAATATTTTATAAATGTGCAGAACAGCATGTACAACTCGTGTTTATCAATGTTATAAGCGGTACAGACGTTTTACATTTTGTAAGTTAGCTCACAATATTTATCACTTTACGTCTAACATTGAACAATAATATACCTACTAATCGGGAGAAATAGAATTTTCAAAATTGTTATGTTGTGTTTGTTTATGTGTGTAAGTGTGACTGCGCGTACAATGTATGTATGAGTTTAAGTGTGTTTATTTGTGTAATTGATGTGTGAGGGGTCGGTGATTGAGGGATAGATGAATGTATACAACAATAACTTTTCTGTGTCATTATAAACTAGAGTTAGAAGCCAATCTCACACCTTAATTTTACAAGCCAAGTGGCTTCGTAAATGTATTTGTAAAATTTTGTTTAACCTTTTGTATAGGCTGGCACTAACGGAATGAAATTGATTGTGTGGTATTATGACGTTCAGTTGGAAATCCGAAGATAGTGTAAATACCGACAATAACTATTTCAACGTACCCCTGATCTGTTGTAAAAGTCCTCACACATCTGTTTGTCTGTGTACTGCACTTTGTATATGACTTTCTCCAGCAATTTTTCCTCTGTAAAATATATAGTTCAGCAGAGTTCAGGAAAAATAATAGTGCGATCTCTACTTGATGTCGAAAAAGATAAAGATTTTATACGACGTCATCTACATGTATGATTGTTGACCTATAGTGTGTTACTTCAAGACTTGTCTTGGCATCAGAATACAGCTGAAGTCAAATATGTTTTAATTTCTGTTATTCTCTGTTATCTTAAAAAGACAAATCCCGCACTAGGTATAATTCCTGTATTGCGGGGATTTTTACAAACATTTAAACAATGGACTCAAAGAACACCCAGAATCGTACAACCATTTGTGGATCACACAAATTTTTGTCGCGCAAGGGATTCGAACCCACAATACTCCAGTGCAGTGGCAATGGCAATGCGTCCACTTAAACCACTCCGCCATCTATGTTTGGTCATCAATTACGTCGTTTTCGCCATAAGACTGGAATTATAATCAAGTTGTCTGATTACTTACCGTCAGTATATCCAGTGACATATAAAAATGTAGAGGTGTTAAACGACATGTCATTTGTAAAACATATCGGTCGCATCGGGTCTGTAAATTAAATAATATTGAGATATTTGGCGTAAAAGTGTATTCGGAGTAATTCACATCAAACTCTGTCTTAGCTTTGCTAGCGTGAATCTACATACATACATACATAAATTCACGCCTGTTTCCCAGAGGGGTAGGCAGAGACTACGGATTTCCATTTGCTACGATCCTGACACACTTCTCTGGCTTCATTCACTTTCATAACGTTCCTCATATACGCTCGCCGGTTTAAAGTGCTCTTAACCTGGCCTTTATCCAGAACGTCTCCGATCTGATCAGGAAACGTTCGCCTAGGTCTTCCCCTTGCGACTGTTCCATTCACACTAGCCTTATAAACTTTCTTAGTCAGTCTGTTCTCGTCCATTCTTTCTACATGCCCAAACCAACTTAACATACCCTTTTCTATTCTCGTCACTATATCCACTTTTATGCCGCATCTCTCTCTAATCACACTATTCCTTATTCTATCTTTCAGAGTCACATCACATATATTTCTCAGCGCTCTCATTTCTACAGCATTTATTCTGCTCTCATGCTTCTTTTGCCATACCCAACTTTCACTTCCATGCATAAGTGTAGGCACTAATAGTCCTCTATGAACAGCCAAACGTGCCTTTTCGGATACATTTCGACTGTTCATAAAAGCGCGTAGAGCGCCATTCACTTTATTGCCAGCAATCGTTCTTCTTTCAATATCTCCCTCATGTGTACCATCCCTTGTAAACAAAGTACCCAAATATACAAACTCTTTCACTTGCTCCACTTGTTCTCCATCAATCACAATATTGCACATCGTCATGCACTCCTCCCTTTCAGATACCATTACTTTCGTCTTGCTTACATTCATTTTCATTTCTTTACTCTCAAAAGCACCATGCATAATAGTTACCATCGCCTGTAACTCTTCCGCCGATGACGCAAGTATTACTTGGTCGTAGGCATAAAGTAGAAATTTGACAAGTAACTCATTCATTCTTAATCCCCATTCACAATCTTTTAAATCTTTCAAACAATTGTCCATGTATAGGTTAAACAGCCAGGGTGACGCTTCACATCCTTGTCTAACACCTTTTTCGATATATAAACCATTCTGCGTAAGTCCCATTTATCCGAACACAAGCTCTGGAATCTTCATAAAGAGATTTCAGAGCTCGTGTGAGGTTGCTATTCACTCCATACATGGACAAAACCGACCAAAGTTCATTCCTTACCACTTTATCATAAGCCTTTTCCAGATCCACGAATGCGCAATAGACCTTTCAGCGTGAATCTGTCGGTAACATATACATGTAAATAAAAGGTATTTTATGTATCAATCCAGGACGTGGTTTTCTTGTGTGCGAGTTTTATTTACATTGGATCCACTATTCAAGTGAGAGTAAGTAACAAAGATCTTCACAAACATATGGATAGTAGTAAGATTCATAATATATTGACCCACGCCTGTACAATCCGAAGGAAGTAAACAGATGTATATTATACACATAGCTGACCCGCGCAACTTCGTCTGCTTCACATAAGAGAATTACAAACAAACAAACTCTACAGCTTTATAATATAAGTATAGATTATAAAGCTGAAGAGTTTGTTTGTTTGGTTGAACGCGCTAATCTCAGGAACTACTGGTTCGAATTGAAAAATTATTTTAGTGTTGGATAGCCCATATATGTATATTACAACACCGAATTAAAACTTACTATTGAGGTCAAGTACCTAGGGGTCATACCAGACAGAAAACTGCTGTGGCAAGCACCTTGACTACAAACTACAACGAGCATGCGCATGCTTCTTTCAATGCAGCAGAATGATCGGAAAAACATGGGGACTCTCCCCAAAAATAATATTGTGGCTATATACCGCCGTAATTAGACCAACAATAACATACGGTGCTCTCGTATGGTAGACCAGGACTGAACTCAATACCGTCATCACCAAGCTGCGGAAATTCCAGAGAATGGCATGCTCAGCAATAACAGGGTGTATGAGAACAACGCCGACAGCCGCCCTCGAAGTCATCCTAGGGCTGGCCCCCTTAGAGCTTTACGTAACACCAGGACCTGTGGGGAACCACCAGGAGTCCACATGGATTGATCTTAGAGCGAGCTACAGCTCACGAACCACTACTCGCCGCCCCGTGTGACAAGATCTCCAAACAACATCTATTTCAGAAAAACTACCATATACAACTCCATGAGCAACAGAGAGATCAATCGGGAATCAACGAGGTCCGAGTCTACACTAATGGTTCAAATACCGTACAGGGAACGGGCGCTGGAGTTCACTCCCTGGATCTCAATATTAACATCTCTATGACACTAGGCTCGCACAGTTCTATTTTCCAATGCGAATGTGTGGCCATCACGGAGTACGCTACCGCGATCGACAGGAGACAGATTCAAGGCTACAGGATACGAATCCTCTCCGATAGCAGAGCAATACTTAGAGCACTAGAGAGCAATAGCTGCAACTCCAGGCTCGTGTACGAATGCCACCTTGCCCTTGAAAGAATTTCGAGGAAAAACATTGTGACTTTACAATGGATAAAGGGGCACAGTGAATCACTGGGCAATGATGCTGCAGATGAGTTGGCTAGAAGAGGATCGGGAACCACCAGGGTAGGTGGACCTTTTCTCCCTTTACCATTCTCACAACTAAGAACATGGATGCGGCTTCGCACTCAGTGCCAACACAACGAACGCTGGGCACGGACAACGGACTGCAGACAGTAGAGAGAAGCCTTGCCGGCCATTTCACCACGTCTGACACACCGCCTGCTCAACCTACAATGATTGGACCTTCGGTGGTCCGACGGTCGTGCACGATGGTTCGTGGGGACCTTAACAGGACATTGCCCGTTGAACAAACATCTGTACAACATCGGAGCAACAGACAGCCCACTCTGTAGGGGATGTCTGACCGAAGAAGAATCTGCTGCCCACGTGGTCCTGGAATGTGTGGGAGTAACAGCACAACGTAAGGAAATCCTCAACAACCCGAGGTCACTTCGCGAAGCTTGCGAAGACCCCAGGAATCTTTTGTGCTTCTGGGCGGAGTTGGGCTGGCTATCTCTACAACCGGCCGATTCTCACGCATAATGGACCAACCTGGAGTTCAAATGCGGAAAAGGGAGTCCAATTACAATTACAATTACAAAATAGCCCATTTATCGAAGAAGGCTACAGGCTATATAACATTACGCTACGACCAATAGGAGCGGAGCAGCAATGAAAACTGCTAAAAAACTGGGTAAATTTTCTTACCTATATGAAGCAGACGAAGTTGCGCGTGTCAACTAGTATTAGTATATGCAAATCCCTCAAGTTAAGATTTATAATCTCAAACTATACTAAATAAAATTATTGAATAACTAGGTTTTGTCCGTGGTTACGCTCATGTTAATAAAGATTTAAAAAATATATCTTTCGAGAACTGTACTTTTTTGGTTGAAAGGTACAGTTACTTATGTGTATGCGAAATATCATAATGATCGGTTGAGTTGTCAGAGCTTGAAAGCGTTACAAGTAAACACACTCACATTCACATATACAATATTAGTAAGGATTACGATCACAGCGCGATTTTCATCTAAAAGATTTAACTGTAATAAGTATCAGAACGGTTTGACAAGTGACTTACACTCTGTTATTTCCTCCAAGTTGAGCTCTAGTACGGCGATGGTGTTCATCGTCATATATTCGTACTCATGGTGTGTCTTGTATGACTTGGGCGGACAGAACCAGGGGGTGTCCGTACTAGCCATGAACATGACTCGCGAATCTTCTCTGAAATTTTACCAAAACATATAACTAAAGGTTCAACGAAATCCAGCTTCAGCAGTTATATTTAGACTACATATTGCCCGCGGCTTCGCTCGCGTTATGTTAGGTTAGTAACAGTACTTTTTCCTGGATGCAAGTAAAAGTCCTTTTCTGACAACGTGTATGTGAAATTTCATGATGATCGGTCGAGTAGTTACGGCGTAAAAGTGAAACAAACAAACAAAAAGACAAACTCACATTCGCATTTATAATATTAGTTAGGATGTTACATACTAGAGGGCGAGCAAATATCCACCTATCGTACAGAGTTCCGGGGTTTGATTTAAGGCCTTGATGGCCGCTGAGACACTAAATAATATTAAACCTGGTTCGGCAAAATTTTCTGTTCAGGCCCTTTTCGTTGAGGCCCTTGGCGTAATGAATGAGACAAACCAAAAAAGGCATAGCAAATGAAGGTTTTTGACACACCTACAGCCGTTGCGCTGGACTCAAACGAAATGTCACTGTGCAAGAGAGATAACTACACCTTAGAGTGATCCTACCGCGCGCTGTAATCATCTTGTCGTATTTCACCTCATTCCTACTCCAAAACTAAACCATACACAATATGAGAAGCAAATTGGTTATCGTTGTATCTCTTTCATTATTTTATTATAATTTTCGTTTAATTTGTTTGATAGATGTCTGAAAACTACAGTACCTATAACCGAGGGAATATATGTCATTTTCAAAGGTATAATTTATTAATCATAAAAATAGGAAAATGTAGGTCTATGGCATTGGTCGATATGGATTACATTTTATTTTTTTATAGTTAAATTCATTAACTAGTTTATTTTTAACCGGTAGGTTATCTTATCTTATCTTGTGTCCATCCAGTCAGCACAGACCGGCGATACTTCGACCCAGTGGAATCTTTTGTGTCGACTTCCCCAATGACGACTGCCATAGATGTTCATTCCCGCTACTGACAGATAGTAGTGCTACTCACTTGAAGGCATCATGTGGTATTTTGATGACGTCATCAGCGCTGACAAGCGCATAACTTTTCCTGATCAACACCAGCCCCGTCACCGCTACGCGCGGTTCTTCGCCACCCTTGTCTACGGAACACCGAAATATAATACAAATGTGATTATGTATATATTTATACGTTAGTAGATTATATGGATGAACGGTCCCTATGTCCATTTCTGCTACAACGACAAGGTGCATGAGAAATTTCATGACGGTCAAGTAGTTAAGGCATGTAAGCGTAACAAACAAACAAACTCACTTTCGCACCCTAACTAGCATTATAAATGCGAATTTCGCATACACGCTGTCAGGGGTACAGAAAGAAACATAGGCTACGTTCATCGATGATATGTTTTATTCCGGAGTTCCGGTGCCTAATTGCTTTAGCGTCATATTAAAAGTTGTATTTAAGAAATTATTTTTTTTATTAGATTTTTTGTGTATACATTGTTTAGTTTAACAGTTGCGCATAACCTTATACTATTAAATGCTATCAAAAACCGATTTAATATTGTATAAACACTACATATACATATGTACATGCATGTGATTGTAGCAATCACGGCAGATTTGCTGCCATTTATTAAAGAATGTCGTTGTATAAAACCGAGGATCTTTATCAGAACATCACTAAATTAGAATGGTACTACCTTGAAATATTACTACACAGTTATTTATTTGTTGTTGCCAATAATGAAAATATCATCAATGTAACCGAAGTCAACCAAATACGCATTATTAAGAATAACTCGAAAACTAATGGTCAAATCTTGATCAAAATTAAATGGGACCAAATGGAAAGCACCAGCTTTCAAATAAAAAGATAATCATCAAAATCAATACACCTAGAAAAAAGTTAAGAGGTACATAAAAAAGACATACAGTTGAATTGAGAACCTCCTCCTTTTTTTGAAGTTGGTTAAAAATAGATAGAAATCTACTAACGTATGAGTACCCGCAACACGCCGAGCCATGAGAACAGTGACGACTGGCCGAGGTTACCTTCTTGTACCATGGCGTCAGTGGAGTCATCGCATTCTGATGTTACCTTCCCTGGAAATATATCATACACGTATACATACAAAAGTAAGTAGGCAAAGACGTATGACAATACACACTAATATCTCGCCAGTTATGCTTAGGTCCTAACTAATAATTATTAAACGTGGAGAAATGCTCCTGATGCATACCCCCTCGCCACAAGGAGAGGCGAGTGGGCTATGTCGTGTTCTCGCATGACTTCGTGTCTACCAACTAGAACCACCACGGTGTGCCACATTAGCGACCCACCCAGCAGGGCCCAATGCAGAAAGGAAAAGGTCTGCGGGCGAAGACTCCTGGCGGTCGGGAGACCCCGTTTTAGATTGATTAGATTATTTTGATTGATTGATTGATTAGATTAGATTGCAGTCTACT
This sequence comes from Catocala nupta, assembly GCA_963675205.1. NCBI lineage: Eukaryota > Metazoa > Arthropoda > Insecta > Lepidoptera > Erebidae > Catocala > Catocala nupta. Next base: position 349,584 of record OY776102.1, read on the forward strand.
GGATCTATATCCAGACTCCGTGCTGCAAATGACGATATCTTATCATAAAAACTTGGTAATACGTAACCTGATAAATAAATTCAATGCTCGAGACTTCGTGCACAGCAGTCAAATTCATTGACGCTGCGCCACTGAGACAGTTGGTAACGGTAAAAGTTTATTTGTTGAATTAAGACTTGCCTACCTCCTTTACTTTTAACTATGTCTTTACAAATATTCAAATAACGGTCACAAAGAACATCCAGGTACTAGAGTAAATGTTCAGTTGCTATAACTTTATAACTTTGATAAATTTTGATTCTGTAAAAAATATTTGAGGATACTCAATTGAACTTTGCTACTTTTCTCAATCCAGAAACCGTGGGTCAGCCACTCCTCCGGTCTGTTTGTGTGTCTGTCTGTGACTTTGCAAACCCCAAATCAACTTCAATATGTTTTCAAATTCCAAAGCTTCAATCGGGCTCATAATGAGCTGTACTTGTGACAATCGGTCGGTTGTGACAATCGGTCGACCTCGATGGCGTAGTGGTTAGTGTAACCGACTGCTACGCCTGAGGTCGCGGATTCGATTCCCGCACAAGTCAAACATTTGTGTGCATGAACATGGATGTTGTCTTGGTCTGGGTGTTTCTATGTATAATATATAGGTATGTATTTACAAAAAAAATATGTATATATGTATGTTTATCCATTGTCTAGTACCCATAGTACAAGCTCTGCTTAGTTTGGGCTAGATGGTGTTGTGTGTATGGGATAGAATATATAAAATTAAAAAAAAAAAAGAAAAAACAAGTCAATTAAAAATTTATGTTTTTGAATTGTGTCGACAGTTTTATAAATTTAACATTTATTATTTTATATCTATGCTTTATTTTATTTTATATTCATTATACAGTTAAAAAAGCAATGAATAAAACTAAGCAGTATGAAATCCCGAGGATGAAATGCATTTATTCAAAAGCCAAAACTTGGTACGGACATACATACCAAATCAAACAATTATAGATAAAACTCACAAATCATATTCACCAACAATATCACAAAAACACATGTTTTCATTATTAAAGTCACTACAAAAATATATTTTAATGAAATAATTATTGCTTACTACTAGTCAGTTCTGTTAAGCGTAGAATTTATGACTGCGAGGGAAATTGGCGCAAAATTACTTCTTAGTTAACATAGCAAAGGAAATATAGGATATAGATATCGAAACAAAAGACTTGTTTAGACAAACGTACCGAGTACCTGACATTTGTCTGATAAATAAACTTCTGTGTCACGTTTTCTTCAGTCAAGTAAAAATTATTATATCAGCCCTATTTATAAATTGTCCCGCTGCTGGACGCGAGTCTGCTCAACGAAGGAAGGTTTAGTTCACCACGCTGGCCCAGTGCAGGTTGGCAAACTTTATATATTTATATCTTAGAGAGAGTTATAGTGAACTCTCGGATATAAATTTCCTTTTCCTTATTTATTATTTCCTTTAAAAAGACACCCGCACTACAAATAATTCTTGTAATGCGGGGGACTTTAAAAACATTCAAACAACGGACACAAAGAACATCCAGATTTGGAACAACCATTTCTGGATCACACAAATTTTTGCTCCGCGTGGGATTCGAACCCACAACAATCGGCGGCGCAGGAGCGGTAGCAAGGCGACCACTACATTTACTGTGCAGTTAAAATTAAAATATTTTCTCAATATCGAAGTCATAGAGTATTTAGACAGAGCGAAGTGGAGGAGAAAAATAAGGAAAACTGACCCCAACACCATGAAATATTTTAGAGAACTCATAAAATATTTGTTCATTTAGATAACGAAGTTACCCTTAAAACTGTAAAATCTATTGGTTAAGACTAATTGCAAGGTTCAAGCAACACGATTTTATCCTTCACCGATAACGCAAGCGATAAATATCTATTCAATTAAATAAATAATATTGTTTATTATGCAATACTTAACTAATTATTGCATAATAAACAATACATGAAGAATATAATACTTATTTATTCTTATATGAATAAATAATAAGATAGATGTGTAAATAAAATTTGCTTTTACAGAAAATGGCTAAGTGTGAGTTGAACGATTAATCGCATTCGAAGTCGTGCGACTGCACGGATGGCAAAGTTGTTTGTGATCGCCTCCCTACATGGTGAGCTGAAAGTCGACTTTCATAGTAAGTCTATGAAAGTCGACTTTGGTAATGGCATCAAATGACTTGTTTTAAGATATATTATAATTCTTGATAAATATTTGGTAAATATCTGACTCAGTCAGAGCTGGCGAAGTTCAGGTTAGTTATACATCCCTGCCTATTCCTACAAGGATACCGCCATAACACTATTTCATATCACGTGTTGTTAAAAATCTGTGTTTCTTAACTTAACCAACCAAAAGAATCCGTTTAATATTTAAAATAAATAATTTCGGTGATTTAAAAAATCTCTGCAGCTGTTATATCTGTTTCCTTCCAAATTCAGAGATAATCGGATTTTAATACTCGTTACATTCAAACTTTTTGTAAAAAGAATGTAATTAATTCGTTTTTGTACAGAGGTAACTCGGATGAGATTTTTGTGTATAGAAATAGCTAATAGAAGCAATATCCGGAAAAAACAGACTAAAATTGAAAACCCTCTATGAAAGTCGATTTTCAGCCCACTATGCGTCACTGCCGCCGCGCCGAGTGGGTTCGATCCCACGCGAGACAAACATTGATGTTATCTACAAATAGTTGTTCCAAATGTGGATGTTCTTTGAGTTCATTGTCTGAATGTTTGTAAAGTTCCTCGCGACACAGGCATTATTTCTAGAGCGGAAGAAGTCTTTCTCCTAGAAAATCTGTGTATTACGGAATTCGTACCGCCGCCATTTGGTGATTGCTCAAATCTGGGTTGTCAGTTTATATTAATGTTGTTTTATTTTAGAATTAATACTATATTAGCTCCAAGATCTATGTTTGTTTATATTACTGCTTTTACGATAAAGCAAAAATATTGAAGTAAACATGTTTTATTATTAACCACAATTTATTTAGTTAAAAGTAAATCCTACCAAGCTACCTATCACGGTTTAATATCATACAATAAACTTTGAGTTTGTTTATATGTTTGTTATCCTTTCACGTTTTAACTACTTAACCAATCATCATGGAGTTTCGTATACGCGTTGTTAGGGGTACAGAAAAGGATATAGGGTACCTTTCATCTAGAAAAAGTACTAAGTAGTCTAAGTTCCCGAGGGATTGAAATTTAATAACAAAATTTACATTAAGGCAAGAAAAGCTGCGGGTAAAATAAAGTAATATATAAGTTTAGTGATGTAGTGACGCCTTGGGTCGATATGAGTTACGCACATAACCCTAAAAGAAAACTATTACGGAAGCATTTGCTGTACCTACTTTAAACGTAGCTCTATAAGCTAATGCTTACTGATAACTTAAATCGAAGCTTTACTTCGATTTAAGTTATCAGTATAATTGTGATGAATAATGACACTGTGTTAAACTAAACACCTGAAAAGCTGTCGTTAATCTATCAATTCTCAGAATACCAGACATTATTATTTATTGTGTCTGGACACCGGTGTGCCCCTGCAACTTAATAGGTTAATAAGGTAATTACCACCAACACAATTTCAAAGGCATACATATTTTTGTTTATATTTTAAAAAGACAACTCCCGCACTAGTATTAATTACTGTATCGTGGCGGACCTTACAAACATTTAAACAACGGACACAAAGAACACCCAGACTCGGAACAAATGGTTACACAAATGTTGTCCCGTCTGGGGATCGAACCCACAACACTCCGGCGGTCAGCGGCGAGGCGATCATTTAAACTCTTACGCCATCCGTGCAAGTCTAGTCTTAAGGTAATAAAGGTACTCTCATTAGGTAAAAAGTTCCTAACAGAAAAAGCCAATAACTTAGTCCGACCCCGGCATAAAACCAGGTAGCTCACGATCAATCGTAAACATCATTGCAATTTGCCCTGGGATCAATCAGCTACCTATGGTGTACGATATACGGTGCCCCTAGCAGGTTATAAAAAGTGATGCAGAACATTAGGCTTGACGCAGGACCATAAAGCCATCTCGTCCGCGGACAACTGAGTCGTAGCGTGGCGTAGGGGTGTCGCGCAAGAGTCGTCGCTTGCTGGCAGCTAATGCCTGCGTTGGGCCCTGCTGGTTGGGTCGCTGAACTATTTTCAGTTCGCAGTTCCAGCGCTCAAGGCAACCCAACTCAAGACAGTGAGTTGGCGCACCGCGGTTGGTTTAGTTGGTAGTACTCGAGACGTTCCATCTTTTCCCGGGTGAGCCCGACATAATCTCTCTTGACTGCACGGATGGCGGAGTGGTTTTGTGGTCGCTTCGCCATTGGCGTCGCACCTAGTGTTGTGGGTTCGATCCCCACACACATTGGTTGTTCCGAATCTGGGTGCTTTTTGTGTACATTGTTTGAATGTTGGGAAAGTCCCAGACGTGGGAGTAGTCAAAAAAAATAAAAAGTGTCACTCCGATCCCTTTTTCCCGCGGAGTGGTATGCGTAAATGCATTCCCTTATAATAAAAATAGCTATGAAGCCAAGTTCCCAAGTCTCAAGACCATCAACTAGCGATTATCTTTACACTATCTATAAATAGCTTTACCGGCCCGCGACCGGTCTAGATCGCTAACTAAAGTGCTCATTGTAGTGGACAACAATAGAGAAGGATGGTGTGGGACGCACCTAAGAGCTGGCTTTGATGACCAGAATTAGTCCTGGTAGAGAACATTAGCCTACATAATTTAGGGCTTTATATTTTCAAAGGGGTAGGCAAGTCGACTTTGAGGTGATGATAGGTACGTTATTAGGTAAGGTTTCACAGTGAATACGAATACTTGTTTCTTTCTGACAAGGGGAAACAGAGATGTTGACCTCATTTTGATGGCTATGTTCTAAGTCTCACGTAATGAAGAGCGTTATTTTCTTTTCCAGGCGTTCTGATATTGTGTATTTCTTAGCAGAAGAACACAACAGCACTGCTTGATGCGGACATTGTAACCGAATTTCATGATGGACAGCAATCATAAACTTAAGCGGTATTCATTCAGAAATCTAGAAAACCATTGCGTGCAAACATATGTTATTCGCGCCCAGCTATTCTTATATGCATGAGATCTTGGTTTCGGCTACCACATCAGGTCAAATGTAATTTGATAATGTGGCTGGTAAACCGCAATAGGCTTGATCCCCATTACTTGCAAACTCCTATTATTTTAACCTTAAATAGTTGGCGAAACATGAATGTAATACAGATTTACTTACTCCTTCAGGGATATGGGCATAAGACTCCATGTATGTACTAACATTATAAGTGGCGGTATATTGCAGTGACTCGACTTAAAATGTTCGGACAGTAAGCCCTAGAACATTACTTAACTTTATGACACAATGAGCGGTATTTGTACCTGTACTTACAGTTACTACAGAAGTGACTTGGGAATAATAAAGGCTAGGGAGAAGACTTACAGTTACTACAGAACTGAAATGATTATCACGGAATATAATATTATTATGTATCGTCCAAATAAACTAAGTTATCTTCTCCCTCCTTCTTCTCCCTAGCCTTTATTATTCCCAAGTAACTTAAGATTGGCTTTTCTGGTCTAACCGGATTTGACTGGATATCAGTTTTTACACGAAGCGGCTGCCATTTGACCTCCGCAACCCGAAGGCTAACGATACCTTAAGGCTAGACCAGTGTTAGGATATTATAGGGCACTGACGTCTCAATAACGACTGCCATAGATGTTCATGGCAGCCGGAACCGACGGCTTAACGTGCTCTCCGAGGCTCGGAGAAGGCGATAATTGTCAATCAATACGCACATAATATCGAAAAGTCATATAACTTCCGAAAGTCAGAGGTGCGCGACGTGGGTTTGAACCCGAGACCTTCTGCATTGCAGTCTGTTGGTCTCCCCACTGAGCTATCGCTGCTATATCCAAATAAACTAAGTAATACTAATGATAAAGCGCATAGCAATAAAGTAATAGCTTCATAACAACATCCTAACTTATTATTTTAAGTAGGAGCTAATCTATACTACGAGAATAAAGCTGAAGAGTTTGTTTATTTGTTTGCTTGAACGCGCTAATCTCAGGAACTACTCATCCGAATTGAAAAATTATTTTAGCGTTGTATAGCTCATTTATCGAGGAAGGCTATAGGCGTATAACATCATGCTACGACCCACTGGGGCGGCGCAGTAATCGTAAATGCGGGTGAAACCGCGGCCACATCTAGTTTTGATATATTTAGATGATTTTTCGGTTACCACTTGATCTCTCCTCGTCAATTTCTTTTTTACACGGTATAGTATATCAGCCAATTTATGGTGTAGGTATATATTAAATGGAGTAATATAAAAAATATTGCTAAGACTTCAAGTATTCGCCGTAAAAGCGGCGGTAGCCCAGTTGTTAAGGCATTGGACTTGCGATAGAGAGGTTGCGGGTTCGAATCCCACCCATTGCACTATCCACATGAACCCACTCCTGACACAAGTATTCTAGCTTAGCTGGAGGGGTTAACAAGAATACTAGTAATTTAAAACCCAAATTGCTAGTAATATATTTAAAAAAAAGAAATGAAAAGAAAAGTATCTAATATTTAACTATAGCACAGAATGCTATGCGGCGTACTAGAAAACTGACCTATCTGGGTAGTCCAGAGGCAATATAGCGTAAAAGCGCATTTGAGTTGCGATGCCAGGGTATCGACTCCCATCCATTACACTAAAAACATTTTACCTTAACTGAGATGAGATGAGCTAAGATGCTTACAGGAAAACTAACAATTAAATTAAATTAATTAAATTATATATTATGAAATAGAATAAAAAAGAACCTTTGTGTACTTACCTTAACAGATAATATGTTCATGCTTCACATCTGCATATTCCTTCGGGAGTGTCATCATTTTAGTGCATAGACTAAACGTCTCGTCTAAGCTAGAACTTAGCTTAGCAAAACATTTGTCATTCACTTTCTTACCAAGATCTTATAACTTAAAGGGAACATTACGGCGGACACTGATTGATGTAAGGTCGTAGGGTAAGCAGTGATTGAAGATCATAATGTTTAAATAGCTAAATGTCTAGAATGAAAGGAGGAAATGAATAAATTACTTAAAACATAACAATCTTAGTCGTACTCTTGTGAAATAATGAACAACAGGTAGGTTAAATAATGAATAACAGGTACTTAAAACGTAGGTACATGTATTATTTTTCTTCTTCAAAGGACAATACAAGTATAAGCACTGTGATGCAGGAGTTTATAAACACTGACTCGACTGGTACAAAGAAGAAAACCGTGACTTAGAATGCCTATTTGTGGATCATGCAAATAATCGTTTCTAATTACGTAATGAATAACTACTAAAATAAGCTGCTAAGGTGCTTACACATTTGACAATGGATGCACAATTTCTTGTATTGTATTACTATAAGACGAATGTAACACATTGAACTTAAAGTACTTTTTCTGACCTTTTTGCCAATTGTTTTTGATAAATCAATAGGTAGTATATAATTTAGAAGGAATAGAGCGAGTGCAAAGAAGCGTGCATGATAATGCATGATGATATTACTATAGAAGAAGTATAATCATGCACAAAGCTTTAGGCAGTTCCTTTTTTGTACCTATGTTAGGATAAAGGTACAAAAAACGAAATTCCTCATTCTATAATAGTTTATAGACGCATTATGTATTTAGGTACTAGAGTTTCTCCGCGGTTTCACCCGCATAAGTCCCATTCCCGTGAGAATATCGTGATAAAAATAGCCTACGTGTGAATACAGGTATTCAGGTCTTCGGTCTACGTACCAAGTTTCATCGCAATCGATCCAGTAGTTTTTGCGAGAGTAATAAACATCCATACATCCATACAAACTTTCGCGCTTATAATATTAGTAAGGATTTTGGTTTCTTATACTTTTGAGCAACTGTGATTACGTTTAACAAACAAGCAGAAGTCACGTGCGTAGTAAATATACATACACGTGTTTTTCTTATGGAGTAATAAACTTTATTATTTATTTATTTATATAAGACAGCCTCAATGGCACTGCAGCAGGCAATTCTTAGATCTGATTCTTGGCCCAAAATGTAATTGAGTTTCTATCAAGAAACTATCACGCACATAAGAAGCAGCACGGTGTTGGGAGCTGTGCCCGATAGACGGCAATAAGCTTGCGTTGTATGTGGTGGAGATTAGAACCAAGGCCAGCGAAATGTGGATATAATACATTAACACCTACTCTTTCGGAGATTTAATGGTAGTTTCTATGGTACGTAGGTAATACTTGGAGTTAGCAGAAGATGCACACACACACAACAGCTCGTCACGCACACACATCCATGTGTCACCGTTAGGCAAACTTTAAACAAACCTTTGTTTATTTGTTTGTTTGTCACACATACCGGTAAGTATCTATTATTATTTCCTTCGCTAGTATTAGATATAATGCGGTCATATTGCAGCTCTTGCTTCACTTCACAATCGCACGTGAATCAAGGAGTAGTAATGCGATTAGTTAAAAGAAATTATAGTGTTGATAAATGTATATTCGAAGTGGTTTCTATAATGAGAAGTTATTTACTAGTGATGTTACTGCTCGCTATGTTCTGTAAGTCTCAATTATATTTAATGTTTTTTAATTCAATTATTTCTTATTAATAAGAAACAAATGAACGGTTTATTTAAATTATTAACTACCTATGTACATGTAAGCACAATTCTTTAAAACTAAATTATACCTTAAATATTATAAAACAGAAATAAAAAAGAAAAAGAAAACTAAAACCCTTTAATAAGCGTCATAGAATTCCTCCGCATCACAGTCGACTGGTAGTGTGCCCAGAAGACTGGCAGCATTGCCACGTTGAATGGCAATGCTTATTCTTACCGCGATTTATTTCGAGCCCTTTGGTCACGGGAAGCGTCGATTACTGTTTTCGCTATGTCTCTATAGAGAGCACGAGCACTGGGACCCCATGACCCTAGCGTATCGACCTCAAACGGTTCAAAAACATAATCCCCTGCCAGATTTTTGTATTTGCGCCGTTTGAGAGTCTCCGCGGATGCAGCAGTAGCGCCAGCACAACCCGTCATGCTGGGAAGATGTGATGGCGCAAGGGTGTCGACACAAGTTGTGTCCCACACCAAGGGTCTAACCATCTTCCTAGGCATCAGTGACGGACCGTCCTGAATACATCATTATATTTAATGATGTATTCTACTAGCTTCTGTCCACGGCTTTGTCCGCAAATTGATCTTACGGGAAGGCATACCCGGATGAAAATGTATCCTAATCTGTTCGTGTTCTGTGTATCTGTTTCATTTAAATCCGTTGATGCGTTTACGCGACATCTACTTCACAAACGTATACATTTATAATATTGTATATATATGTGTGTATATTATATATATAAATATATGTTCAAAATAGAGCGCACATAATTATATTTTGAACATATTTTTTAATAAATAATGTGAAATGAAATGCAATTTATCTTCACATTTTACGTTTATTTTAATTTAAAAGAATAGGTACGTACCATTTTTAGTATTTATAACACTAAAACTATATCGGAACTCTATTATGAGCAGTTTTTATTTTGAGAATTTGACCTTAGATTCGAACCTACTATTTGTGGGCCACACGAGTTATTGTTGATTTATGATCTCAGTGTCTCACTAGCAGAAGCAATATATCGCTATTATGTCATCCATTCAGTATATTGTGTAACTGTTTTACAATATAAAATAATACCATGATAATTGCAAGATGCTAAGAGTAAATATTTTTTATATTCTTTATCTCAAAGTTCCTCAGTATATATATGTAGCTTATTCTGAGGTTGCATTAATATATCAGAAATCAGAAATCTCTATTAGTAAACAAAGGTATAAGATGTTACAGTGAATGAATATGTCCATCTATGCATGTCTTGTATGGAAGCGTGCAAATTTGATACCGTAACAATATGCTCAAGCTCAAACAATAATATTTTAATTAACAATACCTAACGTCTTGATTATTATGATATTTAGGTAAAAGGTTATTATACATCCGACACATTCTGACCAACGTATGGTAAAAAGATGTATTATTGACGTGAACGTCCAAAATGAAGCTTTTTAGATGTGGGTAGCGCGATCTGAACCTAGTATTTACGTTTATTTGAGATAATAACTCCGGACAGTCTATAGTAGAATGAACAATCTTGGTAAGGCACGTAAGATCCATATATCTGCGGCGTGATTTAAGAGAGAATAAACTAAAATATACTAAACGTTCTCCGTAGGAGTGCAGATTATGGTTGAGCCGATGTTTATAATATAATATTCTTGTCATTCTCTTTTGTATTCTTTCTATCCTGTCTATGTGTACGGCATAGAAAGGCGACCGCACTGGTGAACCATATTCTAAAATGCTGCGGATTAACGTAAAATACAAATAAATTATACTACGCGGTCTCTTAAATTCTTTTGTAATCCGTAATACAAAGTCTAATAATTTGGTGCGTTTAGCAATAATATAATCGAAATGTGAGTGAAATGAAAGCTTTTCATCTAAAATTACGCCTAAAGCTTTTTCTCTCTAATATATAATCGTTCAGATGGTAATCAAACAATATTTTGTGATACTTGGTAGTGAAAGAAATGACACAGCATTTTTTTGCACTGAGGATCATATGATTCTCCAAACACCACGTGCCGATGTACTCTAGGTCCCTCTGGAGTGCCACAGCGTCATTGACACTATTCACAACAGAGTAAACCTTTAAATCGTCGGCATATAAAAGACAAGGATTATTTAGTCTATCAACCAAGTCATTGATGAATAATATGAAAAACAGCGGATCCAAATGCGATCTCTGCGGGACTCCCGAAGAGGCTATAATAGCTGAATATAGGTTTCCTTTTAAGGAAACAAGTTGACTCCTTCTAGCTAGGTACGACTCAATCCATTGAAGTAAGCTGCCGTGTATACCGTAACGCCATAACTTAGCACACAAGATACCGTTATTGACTTTATCAAAAGCCTTCGAGAAGTCAGTGTAGATGGAATCAACCTGTTGCCTCTTGCCAAAGGCGCGACATAAGTAATTCTTGTAAAAATTAGGGATAGATGGGACAAGGTTATGTTAAAGACAGTCGTATACAACGGATTCAAAGAGTTTCATACATTATAGAATACTTATTGGTCTATAATTCTCACAGCAATATTTGTTACCCGTTTTGTGAATAGGAACTATGTGTGCAACTTTCCAAGCAGCAGGAAAGACCCTTGAGCGTATTAAGTTCTTAAATATAATGGTAAAAGGTGTACACAGTTTTTTGCTGCATGTTGTGATGAATAAGGGTAGGATGCCAGTAGCGGACTCTGGGTTCCAACGCCAATACCGCGGATGCAACTGGGATAAATAATAAGCTAAGATGAAGAGAAGAGAGAGGGTAGGATGCCATCAGGACCGGCATCTTTGTTCGCATCTAGCCGATAATTTTTTTGATAAACATCATTTACGTTTATAACAATAGATCCTAATGTACAGCTTTGATTACAAGACCAAGTCATACGACCGGCATGCGATATAATTTAAGATTCAAATACCAAGCTGAAATAGTTAGAGAATAGATCAGAAATATCTTTACAATCAGAGGACCTTGCGTTACCATAAGTCATAGTTGCAGGGATTGCATTTGTGGCCTTCTTAGCGTTGACAAATCTCCAGAAGCCTTTCAGCTTAAGTTCCAAGTTCGATTCCGCCGAAAAAATAAATGATCTATATATATAACTCATGAGCTTTTTACACCTCGCGCGAAGCATGCTACATGTTACGTGATTTCAGTTATGAACGTGGATAAAGGGTGTCGTAGTCGTGATGGTTACTATATATGCAGTATAATCTGTAATATTTAAGTTTATCTTTCAAGCAACGCTTTAGAGCCGTGAAAAACCAAGAAGGGTAAACATGTAAGTCATCTTTAGTGACTGGCGTATGCCGTAAATAATAATGTTATTTAAAATGCTGTTAATAATATCAATAGAGTAATCTACGTCGGCAATGCCCAATGCGGCGTGCCAATCAACTTTTCTGAGTTCTTCCCTAATCTTGTCGTAGTTAGACTTGGAAAAGTTTAATTTTACTACGCCTACAAGATTGTAGAGTTTTCAGTGGACAAGCGGCCTGGCAGTCTATTACTAAGGCAGGATGATGGCTACCCAGACGAACTAAGGGTTCAGTATCTGAGGTATCAATGTAACTTAGAGATATTGTTTGGTGTAATTATATTGTTATTTGCAGGCCGGGTGACGTCAGACTGCGATTCTTCCAATCCCATAATAGACGAAGGCAACATCGGACAGGCGGCCACCTTCCCCTGGCTTGGAATACTGCGCGTGTATTTGCCAAGTCAGTACATAACACGACTGTTGTATATTTAGAACAGAGTAAAGAAACTGCATTAACATTTCATTTATAGACTAAAAGCTGTTAGTCTTTTCCTTCTCCACGTCTTAAATTATTCGAAATGGATTAAGTGTTAAAACCTAAAAACAGGGTGAGAGAGAGAACGAGACAGAGAGAAAGAGAGAGAGAGAGAGAAAGAGAAGAGAAGAGAGAGAGGGGAGCAACATTTTTTCGAATATAATAAATAATAATATCACTTTCGCTAAATTTTAAGTAACTATTCTATGTATAAGTAAGCAGTAGTTACTGTGCATTTAAATCGCTAACATACGGTTTCTGAAAGGCTTATTAACCCCGTGTTAAAATCAAACTCATGCCAAGTGATTGCATTAGCTCTTACTAATTCAGTTAGCCAATCACAGCAGTTTAATAATAATATAACAATGTTTTTGGTGATTTGCTTTTCAGGAAGCCGGTGTAACTTTCTTCGTTGAAATATTTTCCGTATGATCGTTATATATTTAGATCGATAGCTTTAATATTGTTTGGTTATAGTAAAGTAGAAATATTTTGGACAACTTTTAGGTGAGCCTGGCGACAAACCGGATATAGCATTGACGGGTCTTGTACTAATCAAAAAGACGTATGCGCTCGTCAGCGCTGACGATGTAAAGAAGATACCAAAAAGGATATTTAAGTAAGATTAGCTGCAGCTTCTTTGTTTATTATTAATGAATAATAGCTTTATGTTGCAAGATTATTAGTTAGATATTTGACTCTTTGGCAACCATGTCCTGATGATGCCTCAGCGCGTATGACGTACTCAGAAACGCCTGGGATTGACCTTAATCGGCCGTTCACTGTAAAGCTTGAACAGACTGACAATAAAAAACCAGTAAACTTTTTATGGCATATAAAAATAACTCATTATTATATTAAAATTGGTAATTTTCAAAGTGAGAAAATTGATTAAAAGAACAACCGTGTGTCTTAAAAGCTCTATTATCCCTTGCTTTGAAGAAATAGATGTCTTAGTTGAGACTCATAGATATATATTGTTGATATATCTTTATTATTATTCTGCGAACTAAATAAATAAATCATTAGATCTAAACCTTAAACCCGTGTTCCTTTTTTTGTAATTTACATTCCAGGGTCGCGTGATATCTTCTGCATTGTGCCGCGACCGTAGCAAGCACAGGCTCATTAATTGGCAGGCTTCACTTTTATGATAATATTTAAACGTATTTAGGCTATACGGTGATGCTTCTAATAATCGGATTGTTAACAGCTAACCAACCAACCAAAATGTTATAATATGTAAAAATGAACGAATTGGACACCAGTTTGAGTAATAATATTGGTATAATTACAGTGAAAATACTCACGCAATGTTCATGGTGGCGCCAGACGCGCCTTGGTACGTGCGACCCAAGTCTTACAGGATACACAAGGAGTACGAGACCACGACTATTAACACCATCGCTGTTCTTCAACTGGACTTGGAGAACGACGTGCACAGTAATAATAATAATACATATAATATTCTATCACATACACACAACACCATGTAGCCCAAACTAAGCAGAGCTTGTACTATGGGTACTAGACAGTGGATAAACGTACATATATACTTTTTAATTGTAATTACATACATATTATACATAGAAACACCCAGACCAAGACAAACATCCAAGTTCATGCACACAAATGTTTGACTTGTGCGGGAATCGAACCCGCGATCTCAGGCGTGGCAGTCGGTTACACTAACCACTACGCCATCGTGGCCGACAATGAGTAGTTTCTAAAATTTGGATAGCGGTAGTGATATGTGAGGTCTTGAGTTTTTGATATTCAAGTCGGGCATACTGCTATTGGTTTTTTCTGCCAAGATAACCGCAGCACCAATACGAATCTGGAACGGTGTCTGGTAGAAGCCAATAGGCTTTACTATCACATACGACCTCAATTGACTAAAGGCGTAATGTTATTATATCCACCTTTCTCTAGCTATGGCTATTTTGTTGGCAGACCTCTTCTTGCTCCTTCGAACTAGTCCTAGGATCCGAGTGCTGACACTATCTATGTATTTTTTCATCTTCATTTTACCAGTCTACCGTCCACGCGATGTCGGTTATTTTTTAGTTTGGTCAAAGGAAATATCAATTGTGTGTATCAGGTATTAAAATGCAATTTAGTATATAAATAAAATTTATTTTTATTTTCAGATCCGTTGCGGCCGATATGTTGGTCCCAACGAATATCGTATCGCTCTTCCTTATATCTTGCTGGATTTACTGACGGTAAGCTACAACTACACTTTTTTAAGGTCCATAGCCAACCTCTTTTTATTTAAAAGTAAACCAAATTAAGTCTCTTCCTTAAGTCGCTTCGGACTTTACGCACACAAGTAACATACACAATGTACACTCAGACTCAGAACAGTTAGTCGTGGGTCACATAACGATTGTCCCGTGTGGGCTTCTATCCAAAAACTTTGCAGACTACGCGATTCTTACAATTAATGCTTATGCAAATGCAATATTATTAAAACTATATAAAATAAGGTCGTTTTAAAATAAAGGTTTGCATTTACAAATTAGAATGACTTTTTAATGTGAATACAAACGTACAATTTATGATTCAACTTATTCAAGAAGCTGTCGATAAAGATATATAGATACATTCAACTAAAAACGATTATTTTATATTAATGTTTCTTATATATATATTTAAAAACGTTTTAAAAAACGATAACATAATTACAAAAACACAAATAATTATATTACTATTATTTACAAATTGTGTTCGCGTATGTCCTAACTTCTTGAAGATGCTTATAAAATATGGCTACAAACCTATAAATAAACTAATTTATTTTTCAGAAAACAATATTCTGGAGAAAGTGATTCACAAAATGCAGTATGCGGACAAAAAGGTTTGCGATGACTTTGAAAACCTTGCAGAGGTCAGTAATCATACTAGTGCAAACTTAGTTGTTAAGTATTGGAAACTAATTTCATGCGTCTTTTTAGATATTCAATTAGTTATCAAATATCTGAGTATAGTTGTTAATTGCTCTCAAAGCCTAAATATAAATAGAAAAATATACAATTACTTGATGAAGCCGCGGTTTCACCCGCATTTATGATTACTGCGCCGCCCCCGTGGGTCGTAGCGTGACGTTATATAGCCTATAATAGCCTTCACCGATAAATGAGCTATCCAATACTAAAATAATTTTTCAATTCGGATCAGTAGTTCCTGAGATTAGCGTGTTCAAGCAAACAAACAAACAAACTCTTCAGCTTTATTATATTAGTATAGATTTTTCAAAACAATTACAGTGCAAATTTTTTATTTGCAATATATGATGTTAATTATAATGATACTACATTATAACAAGTAATTATCATTCTTCAAAAATTTAGAGCTTCGGTTTTACGGCTAGGCCAATAACAACTTATTTTAACATCTATATAGGCCTTCGGATACAAGCTATTATCACAATAGAATATATTAAAAATACAAAAGCTCTAGAATCTCGATTTATGTAAAAGATTTGGTATATTTGATTTACAATTTAGAGATATACAAACTTAAAGCTAAGGATACCTAAGCTTAAACGGAAGCGCTTAACCTGGAAACAGTTCAGCTTTGACCACAAGTATGTGGTGGACTCTTATCTACAGAACATCACAGTCAAAACACCTTGTATTGCACATTTTTGTATCTTTATCAGGGGCTATTCCTCCTGGACCTTTAATATTTTTGCCTTGCAGAACATAAACGACATAATATTAACTTACAATAATAATAAATTATATTAGTGTAGCAAGCGATCCCACGTTGACAGACTCAATACTAAAACCAAAAGTTTGTAATGCTTAGCACTTATTATGTAGCTTATCACATCTCCGAAGTGATATACTATTAAAAATATAGTGTGATGTCAAATACATGATCTGTGATGCTAAAGGTTTTATAATTCATTATTGAACTTGCAGCTGTCAGAATCGAAGCGTACCCCAGCGCATTATCTGTGCGGCTTCTCAATGTCAAAAACTCATTGTGTCTGGGAGAACGGGATGGTGCTCGTCTCCAATTCTAGCAAACTCTTTACTTTGGTAAGTGTTCATAATTGATTCATATAACTTGGCTGCCGCTGTAGTATCTATTACTTCAGTAGCGTGTACAGTGGTTTCATTATTTTACTATTGCCTGTCAAAATGACTATACTCTGCCTTATGGTAAACAGTCGTGTAGTCCACGAGCCCTTCACACCGCGTCGTCACGTAAACTGATACCGAGGTCTCTACTTTGACGGCCAAAAGAGGTGCTTGTTCACGCCCTGCTTGAAGGAGCCTAATTTCTTGGTACGCGTTCTAATTAGCTCTACCGTGTCAACACCTAAGCCTACCACGTGTTGTTCTACATAGCAAAGAAATGAGTTGGAGTGCTTTACAGAACATACTTAGTGAAATAATAATATGGTATTTGATTAGTTTATTATTAATACAATTTGTTAAAGCAATTCGCTGAAATCACAAAATTAAACTCACTTCTGATTCCGTAGTTCGTAAAAGCGTCGTAATAATATTTAATTACGCATTATGTTTACTGTCAAAGTGACAGCCTTTAATAAAATGTGTTGTGATTTACACATACATTTAGACTGCTTCGGTCGCGCAGCGGTAATATGGTATACACTACCGCTGTGCATGAAGTCTCAGGTTCAATACCCGGACGAACAAAGTATTCTTAGGTTTTACTATAAGAAATTCTCAGTAGGAGCTCGGAGACTGGAAATGTATCCGGTAAACAGCAATAGGCTCGGCCCGTATGTTATGTGTCTTAAAACCATAGGTGGTGAAATATGGATGTATAATATACTATATAATATCAGCCCTATATCAAACTGTCCCACTGCTGGGCACGAGCCTCTGCTCAGTGTGAGAAGGGTTAGGCCACAGTCCATCACGCTGGCCCAGTGCGGGTTGGCAGACTTTACACTATCTTCGAGAAAATTATTGAGAACTCTCAGACATGCAAGTTTCCTCACGATGTTTTCCCTCAGTGTTAAAGTGAGCGATAATAAACTATTTAATACTACGAAAAGTTAGAGATGCGCGCCTTGGAATCGTACCCGAGAGTCCCGAGACCACTGCATTACAGCCCAACGGTCTCCCATTAGATTATCGTTGCTATGTTATGCTAAAAGTGGATGTAATACACCTTGTTCAAATATTGCTCGTGCTATTTGTAATATTTGCATTGCTGCTATTTTATTTTGCTTTCAGGTTGGTTTTGCCATCAGCAGCCCCGGCTGTGCGGCACCCGCTAGGTTCATTGACCTGCGTCGCTATTACAAATGGGTGGAAGATGTCACCACCAAGAAGGACGTCCAAGGTGACTACAGAAGAAATAAAGAAGATCCTTTCAGTGATAACGCCACAGATTTTGCCGGAATATTAGGGGATGTACGAGACAATGAGGCCATCCATAAGTATTTCGAGTACGTTTACGCAAATATTACGCATAGAAACTATTTTATACAGCTGAGGAGTTCAAATAACACTATTTTAGACGCTGGAAAACAGTTTTAATCTCATTAAGATTAAAACTGATTGCCAGCGTCTAAAATTTTAATATTAAATGTTGTTTATTTAGTATCTCATGATAAAAGTCCATAGGAAGTACTTAATTTTTTTTTTATGATTCTTTAACATAATTTCTTCCTTCCTTTCCTTAGACGACACTGCACCAGCAGTTATTTACCCTATTTTATACGGCCACGTCTTGTGTCTTTAGTATTTTGAAGTACTTAACTTCCGCTTCGCTTCCTCTTCGCTTCCGCTATGTGTGGTGGGCTATTTTCAAAAAGTATCCATGGCTCACCCACTTTCACCATATAAATATACGGACTTCCCTATATTGCCTGCGCAGCGGTAGTCAATTCAACTGCTGTGCATGAGATCCCGAATTCGAATCCTGGGTCGGACCAACAAAAAGGTATTGGGTTTTGCTGTTAAGAAATCTCAACAGCAGCCCAGAGTTAGGAAGTTGGCGGTGTTAGACACCGTGCCTCGGCAAACACGTAAAGCCTATGGTCCTGCGCCTGATCTCTCTCCGCTCGTGTCCAATTACCGTCCTATCACATTATGAGGCTTAGAGAACAGAGAGTGTACTTGCGTTTGCACACACACTTGTGCACTATAATATCTCCTGCGCAGATGGCCAGTCTCCGTTAAGATTAGCCACCGTGACCGATATTCGATCTGGAGGACGTTATAAAGACTGAATGTTATGTTCTGTTTATTGTACGCTATGTTTAAATATATTCCAGTTTTAACGAGTTCTCGAGTCTGGAAGTGCCTACTTCGTTCCCGATGAAGCACGAGGGATACAGATTTGACACGAAAAAGCCTGGCTACTTCAACGTGGACAAGCTAGACGATCACACCCTCATGGTGTTTCCATGTAAGTGCTACCAGAAATTATGGTAATCTATATGTATAACTAGATTACAGTTATACAGTTGCTCAGGGAAGCCATGATCGACCGTATGAATGTAACCTCGAAGGCAGTCTCCGATTGGGGTGATGCCAACATGGTTTAGTTCAATGAACCACAAAAAGGAACCCATTCCAACTGGCTCCAACTTTCCGAGATGTATCTGTGCCGATAATTGATCGTCTTGAGCTTCTGGGTATATCATTGACTCCAACCCTTAACTTTGGCTCCTATATTGAGACAAAAACCCAACTGGCCGCCAAAAAGCTAGGCATCCTCAGTGAGGTGAGGCAGTATTTTATGCCTAAACACTTGCTTAATTTGTACGAAAAAATTAACGAAACGAAAAATTAGTCTCGGTTTTCTATCGGATACATTTCGGAGAGTGTGCAGAGGAACTGCATAATTTGATTCCTGTTTCTCCTTTTTACCATCGAACGACCAGACAAACAGACCAGTGGCACAGGTACATGGTGGATATTCCACATTTAAGCACGAAGTGCTTTGCTTCCACTTTTATAATGCGTACCGCAAAGGAGTGAAACTCACTATCTAAGTCTGTGTTTCCCGATGATGATCGATACAATCTGGGTGTTTTCAAGTCGCGAGTGAATAGGTATCTTCTAGGTAAGCGTGCTTCATCGTCGACTGCATCTTCACTTAAGATCAGGTGAGATACGGTCAAACGCAAGCCTATTAAAGTTCAAAAAAATAAATATATAAATGGTTGCCAATCACATATGAAAGCATTGGTCGACAACATGAAACTCAATTGACGGTAATCTTTAAAATCAGCTTTCATATGTTGGTGTCCGTTAACCTTGAAAAGTACTCGATAGATTGTCTTGATATTGTTACATTACTATATAAGGGTGCTTTTATGTACTTTTTATCCCGAAGTTCCCTCGAGAACGTGTAATTTTAAATGTCATATTAAGCCACAGCGAATCGTGGCCGGGCTAGCATTATCATAAACCGTAGCTCGTAGGTACAAAATTTGTGTCTATTACATGCACCTATATAGCCATGCCTGATGTTAGAGACAAAGATATTTTTATTTTGTTGTCTTTTTTAATTATGAAGCGTAAATATGTTCAATTCAGTAGTAGGCAAATAGTATGATAGTTGCAGCTTACGAATATAGTTTGTAAAATAAGCAGCTTTGTAAAATTGACGATTATAAAGAGTGACCGTGAGTTTCTATCCCGTTCTTCACATTGATTCTACGCCCTTGTTTTGAACGTGGCAACAGGTAAATGTAAATTCATATTATTGTTACGTTAGTGTAACCTTGACGTTTATAAGTGTTACTTTGTGACCTAAATGACTAAAGATATTTGGGTTTTGATATATAGCTTATATATATTATGTATATATTAGCTTTGCTTGTTTACAGTTGATGGCAGTCAAGAAGCGTACGACAAGGCCTGCTCGAACTGGAACGTTCTGCTTTACAAAGAGATATTAGAGCTTAAAGTACAATTCGGTTTCTATGGACATGCTTACTATAAGGTACGTCGATTATGTTAAACGAAAGCCAACAGTCAGTAGTCTATATAATAATACGATGTGATAGTACCATGAAAATATATATCTGAAACTTCGGGCCAAAGGACAAAGCTTACAGAAAGATATCAGGTAAATGTCATGTTTGTCAGATTTCTTTCTTTTAATATGATGATGGAGTAGTCCACTGTTCAGACTGCTTCATGAAAGAGTCTTAAGATAATTAAGAGATTACATACCAAAATACAGTACGGATATTAATAATATCAGCCCAGTATTAAACTGCCCCACTGCTGGGCACGGGCCTCCTTCTTCTCAGTGTGAGAAGGGTTACGTCATTGTCCAACACGCTGGCCCAGTGCGGGTTGCCAAACTTCACGTATCTTCGAGAACATTATGAAAATCTCTCAGACATGCAGGTTTCCTCACGACGTTTTCCTTTACCGTTAAAGCGAGATTAGATTATTTAATACGCACATAACTTTGAAAAGTCAAAGACGGGCCTGGGCGTCGCACTCGGTACCTCTGCGTGGCAGTCCAAAAATCTCCCACTAGGCTATCGTTGTATTTCAACAAATGTATTTCACGGTACCAACAATAGGCCCGAAACTTCGGCATTTAGATTTCATGGCAGATCTAGACATGTGTTAGTTATCAAGTAGGTACTAGAAACTCTTACCCGTCCAACATTTAATATAATCACTATATTATATAGCTGATGAGATTACAAAATTTTAATTTTAAGTTTTCTTGATTCGTAATTTGTTTCTGAGGTTTTCTGTGAAACAAGAAGTAGAGAGAGAGAAAAAGCACCGAGTCTGAAACTATGTTCAGTGAACGGCAGTAGGCTCGCCCCTATTGTGTAGGACTTTTTCAATTGTAAGGGCTGGCGTAATGTGGCTGAAATACGCATTTGCCTACCCCTTCGGGAATATTGGTTAATAATATGTATGTATGTAAACATATCAATCTTGTTCGTAGGTATCCCTTTACGACCTTCAAAAGAGAGCATGTGGATGCGTCCGAATCAACGTAAGTTTTTATTTGTCACGAATATATTCATGGAGGCAGACAAACAGCCTACACAGTAAGTGAAATCGTTGCCGGGGCAACGATGTTTATAGCGGGTACTACTTACCTGCGGTACTACTGACAACCACTGCTGGCTCACCTAAGGGATTTAAAAAACCACTATGCGAGTAATTTATGGCAATGAGAGCATCGCCATTAATAACTTGAATTAGTTATATCAATGTAGGTATCAATACGGTTATTTATTGCTTCGTTATACCAAACTGTAATGCATCCTAATAATAAATAATTCGATTGTTATTTTAAGGATCCGAAACCTCTATCACATCATGCAGGATCAATAAAGAATGTAAAATACGACAGTCACTTGGGAAAATATATTGATACGGCCAGCAGGTCCATTCGTCCGTGTATAAAGCAATCAATGAATCAGCGATACGCGATTATAGATTATACATCTATCAAATATTATATGTCAAATAAGTATAAACATTCTATTATTTTATTTTTTTTCCAGATTGAAAGTCTGTGGCGGTCTCCGGCTATAATTTCGTATAAAGAATTCCTTGAAGTCGGCGAAGGCGTAGCTACGACATCATCAGAAGAAACACCAGATGAGCTGAAAAGGCATTTTCCAATTAGTGACAGAACACTGCCAACTACTGAGTCAACAAAATGGAGGCCAGGAAAACATCTCGGTGTCGAATTTTTAAAAGGAGAAAGGAGAAGAATAAGAGTTTTAAATTACGATTTATATGTTCGCTTTGGATTCAACAATCGAGCCACATTGACAATAGAAATGTTTGCTGATGCCTTGCCTCCCACTTCAACTACCACAGAGTTAGCACGCAGGATGTTTGACTTCCCAGGGTTAACATCCAAGGAGGAGAGACTAGTATTTTTAAAGCAGAAGAGAATGAAACTAACCAGGCCCGCTGGTCGTAAAATGTGGTATGACGAGACTGCAAACAACCGAAGTGTTAGGTCCGGTATTGTTACATCAGTGCCTGTAACTGTCGCTAAATACTTTGATAGTGACAGCGATACTCCAATAAATAACGTTTATGATGTAGATGTATCAAAAGTTGATTCACTTGAAGATGACGCAGAGCCAGCACCTAAGATTAAGTATCTTAAATTTATTCAGACTACGCCTAAACCCAGACAAGTGAGGCTTGAAGCTAAACATGGTACAGGTAAAGCTAGTCACACACTGACGCATACTAACAGCATACCAGAGTTTATAATAGATGCTATTAGAGCCATGAGCAGTGCACCTATGAAAATAGATCCTCTAGAAACGAAAACCGTTACGCCACCTAAGAGTAGCACTGTTGCGCTTCGCTTACCTTTAGATACAGTTATTTGTCTGAATATACTATCTTTAATATTAATGTTATAAATACTAGAAATTGCAGATTTGGCGGGACGAAGCAAACTAGTCTAACTTTATAATTGTGAATTTTTTATAAGAACTGTGTTTCGGTTTCAGAAAAACGTTTATCAAATTTTATTGATTTCGGGTAAACCCAATTTGTATAGCTTTACTATAACACTAGTTCCAAATGCTTGTTCTAGAAGCTCATGGGTATCCTTTTATGTGAGACAAAATGTGTATTTTTAAACCACATTTGTAAGCAAAATACTGTACTCATAATACATTTTCTACTTACTGAACAATAGCCATTATTATTTAGTCAATAAATAAGTCTGATTTGATGTCTAGATGCCTCTATTACAACTCAATCACAATTGTTGTCGGACGTAACAAGATGAAGCACGCAGCTTGGACGTGTTCTCATAGTTAGGGCTCATAATGGTATCATACACATTATGGCGTATTATGGTTCATTATGTTGTCAATATGAACAGTGAGTGTTAGGTTTATGTGGGAACCCCGCCCACGACTGACCTGTGCTATTTTATTTTTCACTTCTTTAGTAGTTTTATTGTTACATTGTTGGTGGTGTAAATGCAAGCGGTTACAGAATCCTGGTTACGGTTCTCTAGGGATACTAGGTTGGTGTATTCGGTTCAAAAGATTTTGATAATTTAGGGGTTGTTAAAGAAAACCAATAAATTGTCTTATCAATCAAAAGTGTATTTATTTTATCATATTTGCCTGTTCCTTTAATTTTAAACATAAAATACATATCAATACGATGGATACTACTAATTATCCTACCTTATCTTCATAAAATGATCAAGTGTTTTGTTTGTAATTATTTTAATGACGTGTGCGATAATGTGAGTCTCAATTGACATTGGTCACACGGCATTTGCGCTTATGCTTACGTGCAATCGTGAACACTCTAGGTTCGATTGCCGGATCGACCACAGTGTTATACGGTTGGATGTAGGAAAATGTTAATAGTACCACAGATCCTAATCGTAATAAGACCGCGCTCGCTCTTGTTATGTGAGACTTCAAACATAGCTGACGAAATGTGGCTGTAATACAATTGTACCGAACCTTCCGCGTCGATTGTGGCCTGAGTCAATGTGATACATGAAGACTGCCTATAACAAACACACCGAAACATCTTTTTATCGACAAGAATGAACGTTTTTACGCATTTTACAAATAACTGAACAACTATTTAACTAAGAAACTGACTGGTTCTGCCTTCGGTTTTAAAGTCTAGACACAAAGATTGGAGGGACATGAAGATAACTATGGAAGTTCTATATTTTTCGTCCATCTCTATGTCAGTTATTATTCACAAATCAAACCAGATATATGTTTGTAAAAAGAATTACCTTAAAATTTTGGCAAGACAACGTTTTCCTCACAAAGTTGCATAAAGCCACAGTGTACAAAAAGAACAGAATACCAAACAACCACGCAGATGTAAATGTTCCTGGTTGATTTACTGGCGATTGTTTGCGCGTTGGTCGTGTTTCTTTTTCTGTGTCTTAATTACTGCACATACCAAATAAGGCGTCAACTGTTAATTATCTTGAAAGCTACTTTACTTATAAATATTTAAAGAAGTCTTGCTTCGACTGCAGTATTTCTTTTTGTAGCAAAATATGTGCGTGGAGTGTAATAGACAGGTATAAGTATGATTACAAGTGTAACATTGAAATGTGGTCACATTTGGTCTAATAAAGATAAATAGTTATAAAGTTTTAGGGTCTAACTTACTTTTAGGGTTATTATCTAACTGAAGTTCGCAGTGTTTAGGATAGGTATTTTTATAGTGAATAAGATTTGAAATATCAAATAATAAAATATATTTTTATAGGCATTGATAAACTCTCGAGAGCAATGATTGCATTAAATATGTTCGGCAGTGGCCAAGTAAAAAACCATAAAAATAAGCTAAAAAATATATACACGTTCACGACTGGTCGCCTTGGCACTGCTACTGCACCGAGTGTTGTGAATTCGAATCCCACACGGGACAAAACTTTGTGACGTCCACAAATGGTTGTTCCAAGTCTGGGTATACTTTGTGTCCATCGTTTGAATATTTGTAAAATCCCCCGCGACACAGAAATTATACTAAGCGTGGGATTTATATTTTAAGAGAAAAATAACACTAATTTCAGTTTGTTTATTTGTTACGATTGCACGCGAATAATCAGGATGAAATTTCGCTTACACGTTGTCACGTGGCAAAAGCTAGTCGTCTATACTTTACAAACCTTAAATATGATCACACCTGACTCTTACACTCCACATACAATGTTTAATTACTAAAGACAGTATCACGTGACTACGCTTTTATCAAGGTGCCTATGTTAAACATTCTAACATCCCAAGAGTTCAGGTGCAATTCGGCGGGTGTGAAGTAAATCTACTGAACATGAACACCGTGAGCCTCTCGGGTGTCAGGACACGACACCCGACTTGTACGGACAACAACTAATATCGGATACCAAGCGCGTATATCACCCGATAATGGCTTATGCTACTTGGGACTTCAGGTTTCACAAAATCCTATCGAGATCTAGGGTCTTCCGTTTATAAATGACTAAATATTGCCCCGGCTTCACTCGCGTAAATGTAGGTTAGGTTAGGTTAGAAACAGTACTTTTTCCTGGATCAAATCCAATCCAGATCCAATATCCATTTCTGTACCCTTGACGTGTATGCGAAGTTTCATGATGATCGGTCGAGTAATCACACATTTGCATTTATAATATTCGTTAGGATACACAATCTATCTAGCAAGCTTTTGTACATGCAGCCGTAGTCTTTTTCCCGACGGGTTAGGAAGTTGTGTATTACATTTTAAATCCCACGCAATAGGGAGCTGTTGCCGCCTATCGGGCACAGATCCAGACTTAAATAATTCCGGCAAGAAACACAGTTTGGGTGTTTCTGGACTGAAACTCAAACTGGTAAAAACGTCACTCATTTACAAGCATGATACATGGATTTCTCATCTGTTTTCTTTCAGATGTTGGTACAAATTCTTGGGTCACAAGCGGCACATTTCAAATTTGCACTTGTTTAAACGGTGTAATGAAATCTATCGATGTTGCACTACGCTGGGTGTAGTCAGCTCAGCATTTATTTACGTTCGTGTTGTATACGCTGCTCTACGAACAAGTAATCCTACCTGCCGTTTAGGCTTAGAGAATTCGCACAGGTATATAATGTTAGCTCATTTATATTTTGTTAGCTTAAATTATATTATATAATACAAACATAGTTAAGATAGCTTAAATATTAGTTATTAATCGACTAATATTATATTTGTAAGTCACTCAACTATCTCCCGGAAGTTAAAAGTAGTCATGAGTACAGTTTGTTAACTAGTTAGTGCGCCCTCTATCGTTATAGCGAAAGTAACCGAGAGATAGTGGAGTGATATCGCTCAAACGACAAGTCAGTCAATCGTTGGCCGGCGAACAAGTAACAAGTGCGTGTTAGCTGTTGTATCCTATTCTGGGTAATAAATCATTGTGATACAATTATATACAGTGTTTCACTTTTGGAACGGACAAATCCTACAGTTTCAGAAGTGGGATAGAACAAAAATCAATAGAATTTTTGCCACGCCTCGCAAACGTAATTGTACTATTTTTAAACAATTTATTTTATACTGCCATTAGATTAACGGCTACTATTGGACAAGTTTAAAAACTGCAGACGATATTACTGTAGTCACACCATATTTTGCATTAGGCATTCTTTGTGATTTGGTATTGTAATTTCAATCAAAAAACACATTCAGACATTTTATTTTCTTTTCTTCTTTATTCACATACCTACATAACATTATTATTATGATTCTTGGTAATTAATTAATAAGCACTGGTTATCCTAAATAAATAAACATTAAAACAAATAAATTGGTCGATAACTTCGATAAGCAACTATATACGATAATAAATAATGGATACAATTCTAAGTATTATATATTAAATAACCTCTATACGACAGCAAAATACAATAAATATGTTATTAATATACTTATATCGTATAAAACTTTCTTTTTCTCTTGCAATGCCTTATAAGGTCGAAGGTTCTTATTCAATGTACTCTCGTTTATATATAGTTATTTATATTACTATGAACATGTTACGTGAATATGCTGTAGTGTTATGATATTTAATAATAGGCTAGAATTCATTTATGATATTATGTGAACCTGTCCAATAATGTTTATTTAAAGTTAAATATTTTACATCTTTCGTTCCAATGCAGCAGAGCACGTGATAACTATGAACATTAAGCTTATTTATGATACATTTGGAAGAGTACAATCTTAGCGTTTGCTCACATAGTAGACAGGTCACTACTGAGCCTGAATTTTATGACTGTTAGTTTAACGTAGTGCTGAGTAGAGCTCGGTGTTGAAATTTTAAACTTATTAAAAAAAAAAAAAAGTTTAACGGATACCCCTTAATAAAGCATGGCCATATGGATGCTTTGATGTGACTCTAAGCTCGATATTTAAAGTTTTCAGACATGGCGACAAGTGACCAAGGAGAACCCAGACTAAGGGGTCGTGGTTAAAATAATAATATACATGATCCAGGAGCACCCAGGTCACAGGGTCAGGATATTGACAGCGACGACCCAGGAGCGCCCAGGTCACAGGGCCAGGTCTACCGCGATAATCCAGGAGTACCCAGGTCAGAGAGTCGGGATTTTGGCAGTGATGGCCCAGGAGCGCTCAGGTCACAGGGCCGGGGTCTAAACTATAATGCTCTAGAGGCACTCAGGTCAGAGAGTCGTGAACGTAATCTTGACGACTACAATAGGTCGGAGGTTACTCGCAGTGGCTGTGGCCACGATGTAATCAGCCTCCCTCACCAAGATGACGAAATAACGACTAGAGAACAATACTTGCGACCAGAAAATCATCGACCTGACAGGCGCAGACGACGAGGCAGCTCATCGGAGGATTCTGGTGAGCAGTATTATAACTCTAACAAACGTTCAAGACTATCTAGTTCTAAGAGTAAGGATCGCAATACAGATATTCTTGATAAGTTTCTCGATATTTTAAATCGTGTAAAGGGTTCTGACAAGCCAAAACTCAATTTTAATAAAAATGTTATACCTGAATTCGATCCGATGTCTAAGGAACAAGCCATGTTAGCTTACGAAAGTAGAAGAATGTGCGACTATTTATCAATGGGATGACAGAGAAACGATTCATTATGCTCTCCCTAAATTGACTGGTGTTGCAAAAACCTGGTATCAAGGTTTATCAACTGTTTTGCTTTCATGGACTGAGTGGAAGAAGAAGCTAATTGAATCGTTTCCCTGTCGTGAAGATTACGCGGAACTACTTACCGAAATGCTGTCAAAAAAGGCACGATACGGTGAATCACTGGAACATTATTATTATGCGAAAGTAAATTTATTAAATAGATGCAATATATACGGCAAACAAGCCGTAGATTGTATTCTTTATGGTGTAGAGGATCGTGCAGTAAGAGTAGGTGCTCAAGCAGCCCAATTTCCCGAACCCGAACAGGTATTAAGATACTTTAGATCCGTGAGAGTAGGTCAAGGTAAAGACCACCAAGACCCATTTCAACGGCTTCGTACTCACGATCGAAAACCGTATACTGCGCGCTCTTATAATTCTAGGGAAAATGTGAACACAAACATTAAATGTTATAATTGCAATGAAATTGGTCATCGCAGCTCCAAATGCGACAAACCTCACGTAAAGTGTACTTATTGTGAGAAGATGGGGTATTTAGTAGATCACTGTTTTAAGAAACTAAATAAACCGCGAGATAGAACCGAGGTGCAACTTAAAGAGCGACACGAGAAACAAATAGCCGAATTACATATAGACAATGCTAACAATAAATATATAATGCTTATCAAAGTTAATGATTTAACAGTCAAATGCCATATTGATCTAGGTAGTCAATGTTCTTTCATAAGAATAACTACAGCCAACGAATTAAATCTCGATATTGAGCGGTCTGACGATCTACCCGCGTTGAGAGGAATAGGCGGAAATCGAGTACTACCTATAGGTATTGTAACGTGCAATATTGAAGTTCAGGGTATACATGAAATCATTAAGTTGTATGTAGTCGAAGACTTCGTGATCCATCAACCAGTCTAATAGGCCACTCGTTTACAGAAAAACCGGATATTATAATCACAAAAACTTCAGAAGAACTGATCATTCAAAAAATTACAAACGAAAAAGTGTATCTAAATGCTAGCAAACAAATTAACTTAGATCGCAATTGTTTAATACCCGTCCCTCTCGAGTCTACATCCTTCGTTACTGGCACCATTCTCGTTAACGGTTCACTACGGGGCCCAGAGGATAAAGAATATTACCTGCTCACTGGACGGTATGATATCAATCGTGGTCGTAGTACGCTGGTTGTATTAAACGTGTCCTCCGAAATAATAACCATCGAGAAGGGTTCTCTAATGACACGCGCCGTTTTTAAGCAAGGTGATTATTCTTCGCTTGATTGTTGTAGTGTCGAATTTTGTGAAAACAATGTTGATAAAAATGTAAACTGTGGCGAAAGCGTAAGCAGTGAGGAAAGATTAAAACTCCAACAACTTCTATCAAAATACAGTGATTGTTTTTCAAAAGGACTTGATGATCTCGGATTCGCAAAGGTTACGGAAATGGTTACCGAGCTTGAAGACTCGCGTCCTGTAGTATATCGTCCATACCGTATGTCTTATGCTGAAAGGTTGCTAGTAAGAAACATAGTTCAAGAAATGCTTGATAATAATATTATAAGAGAATCTTCCTCGCCCTACGCTAGGCCGATAGAGCTGGTTCAAAAAAAGACTGGCGAAAAACGGTTATGCGTCGACTATAGAGCATTAAATCGCAAAACTAAAAAGCATTACCCTCTCCCTCATGTTGAAGATCAGCTAGACCAACTTTCAGGCAATACTTTATTCACCTCTTTGGATTTAGCTTCTGGGTACTATCAGATACCACTTTCCGAAGAGTCGCGTCACAAAACAGCCTTTGTAACCCCCGATGGGCAATTTGAATATAACCGGATGCCGTTTGACCTAGTCAATGCGCCTTCAGTATTTCAAAGGACAATTAACAAAGTTCTGTCAGAGGTCAAAGTTAAGTACGCCATAGTTAATATGGATGACATTCTGATTCCAGCAAAAGATGTCAATGAAGGATTACAAAGGCTGGAAGAGGTTTTGCAGGTGCTCAAACAAGGAGGCCTCACATTAAAACTGAGTAAATGTAATTTCTTCCAAAATCAGATTGACTTCCTTGGATTTGAGGTTAGTGCTAAGGGTATTCGTCCAGGATCTAGAAAAACCGATGCTGTCTTTAAATTTCCCACTCCAAGTAATCAACATGAAGTTAGACAGTTCCTTGGACTCTCAGGGTTTTTCCGACGCTTCATCAAAGGCTACGCCCTTATAACATCTCCACTAACGGATCTATTACGAAAAGATTCTGTATGGTCATGGCAAGCACCTCAACAAAACGCTTTTGATGAGATCAAAACTCTATTAACTCAAAGACCACTTCTAGCTTTATACGATCCAAACGCCGAAACCCAATTGCACACGGATGCTTGTAAAGATGGTATAGCGGGAATACTTCTTCAGGCCAATACCAATGGAATTTTCCAGCCCGTATCCTATTTCAGTCGCAAGACTACGCCTGATGAACGAAAATTTCATTCATATGAGTTAGAAACTCTCGCAGTGATAGCGTCCTTAAACCGTTTTAGAGTGTATTTAGTTGGAATATCGTTTAAGATATTCACTGATTGTAACGCCCTTAGATATACGCTAATCAAACGCGACGTGATACCACGGGTCGCCCGGTGGTGGGTACAAATACAGGAATACGACTGTTGTATAGACTATCGGCCTGGTTCACGTATGTTGCACGCGGATGCCCTGAGTCGAAATCCCGTTGACGAAGGTGCATCAGAATCCCATGTTCTTGATGTGTTAGCTGTAGAAGTAGACCAGAACTGGATTACTACTGTCCAATGTGCAGATGACGAAATACATGAAATAAAAGAAATTCTTAGTGACCCCAATTCGGAGCAAGTTTCTGATATTTGCAAAAATTACAAACTCAAGAATGGTCGTGTTTACCGTATTGTCGATGATGAACTGAAGTGGCTGGTACCTAAAGGTGTTCGTTGGCAAATAGTTCAAAAAAACCATGATGACGTTGGTCATTGCGGATTTGACAAAACCCTGCAGAGAATTCAGAAATATTACTGGTTTGCGAAAATGCGCCGCTTTGTAAAAAAGTACGTTTCATCTTGTTTAGAGTGTGCGCACCACAAAACACCTGGGGGTAAACGCGAAGGCGAACTCCATCCCATTAATAAAGTTAGTGTCCCTTTTCACACCGTCCACGCTGACCACTTAGGACCCTTTATAAAAAGTAAGAAAGGCAACTGCTATCTTTTAGTAATCGTTGATGGTTTTACAAAATACGTGAACATAACCCCTGTTAAGAATACAAAATCGACTACAACTGTTAAGGTTCTCAAAGATCACATTAGTTATTTTGGTGTTCCTACTCGTCTTATCACAGATAAAGGTATCAGCTTCACGAGTAAAACATTTAAAGAATTTATTCATTCATATGTCATCAAACATATTGAAAATGCAGTTTCCACACCGCGAGCTAATGGCCAGGTGGAAAGGTTCAATAGGACAATTCTTACTGCTCTAGCTACTTCTTCTCATAGTGATGACGAAAAAAACTGGGATGAATACATTATAGACATTCAAATAGG
This sequence comes from Catocala nupta, assembly GCA_963675205.1. NCBI lineage: Eukaryota > Metazoa > Arthropoda > Insecta > Lepidoptera > Erebidae > Catocala > Catocala nupta. The sequence continues at coordinate 381,315 of OY776102.1, forward strand.
TCTCAACACTACTACACACAAAACAACACAAAAATCTCCTTCAGAGTTACTATTTGGATTCAATATTACCAGCAATTCACAGGGCATATTAAATTCCGTAATAAACGATACTCTTAACGTTGTCGACTCAGATAGTTTGAATGACATACGAGAGCAGGCTAGTGAAAAAATAAAAGATCAACTAGAGAAAGATGCACAGAGGTTTAACAAAACTCGAAAACCGGGTACCATTTACAAAGAGGGTGACTGGTGAGGGTGTCGAGAGACAAGTACCACACGATGGTAAATCGCAAAAGCTCGTAAACAAATATCAAGGACCTTATCGAATAGTGAAAATGCTGCCTAATGACCGGTATCTCATAGAAGATTTGACTCGTAAGCAGGGCCGTCGTTACGAAAATGTTGTAGCTCTGGATAAGATTCAACCATGGTTGAGTTTTAATAGAGATCTTGATAGTGATACTGACAATGATGTGTCTATTGATTAAGGCGTATAATTAAATGTAAAATCTGCAGTTTAAATATACTTTAAATTATTAATTAAGTATTTATAATTAAGGTATTATAAGAATATAAAATATGCATCTAATTATCACAAATATGATTTTCTTGTTATATAGTGTATTTTAATAATGTTATGGATCATGTCTCCGTACATACATACATATGCTGTAATTATTCAAATATTGATATGATTTATTTCTCTTTATTTGCCTTACAATGTTGAATCATCTGAACCTTAGCGATGGGACTCGCTAAAAACAGGATGGCCGAGTTGTTAGCTCATTTATATTTTGTTAGCTTAAATTATATTATATAATACAAACATAGTTAAGATAGCTTAAATATTAGTTATTAATCGACTAATATTATATTTGTAAGTCACTCAACTATCTTCCGGAAGTTAAAATTAGTCATGAGTACAGTTTGTTAACTAGTTAGTGCGCCCTCTATCGTTATAGCGGAAGTAACCGAGAGATAGTGGAGTGATATCGCTCAAACGACAAGTCAGTCGATCGTTGGCCGGCGAACAAGTAACAAGTGCGTGTTAGCTGTTGTATCCTATTCTGGGTAATAAATCATTGTGATACAATTATATACAGTGTTTCACTTTTGGAACGGACAAATCCTACAATAATATACAATATGTGGTAGACCGTATGACTGCCACGCAGAGCTCGAGTACGATCAAGGCGCGCATCTGTGACTTTTCGAAGTTATGTACGTGTTAAATTGTTAATTAGCAAAACAAAAACATCGTGAGGAAATCTGCATATCTGAGAGTTCTCCATAATATTCTCGAAGATATGTCAAGTCTGCCAACCAGTACTGTATGTCAGCGTAGTGGACTATGGCCTAACCCTTCAGCAGTGGGACGGGAGTGGGAGTTTAATACAGGGCTGATATTATATAAATTATATGTGACAGAAAGGTTTGGTCTCGTTTAAGTTTCGTAATGCGGACATAAAGGTTATATTTACCAACAGTGTAAATGTATCTGTAAAAAAGATGTGCATGCCATTTCAACAAATGTGTTCTGCACCTATAATTATTAACTTACCACCTACTTTTGTAACTACTGTGGTAGTTTTTATGCATATAAATGATTATTTGTCTGCCCACCCGTACCGGGCCAGCGTGGTGGACACTCAAAAGACACCGTTGCCCAACAGTGGAGCAATTTAATACAGAGCTGATATTATTATTATTGATAAATATATTATTTAGTGTTGCAGAAACGACAGATTTTTGCTTGCTAAGTACCAGATATATCTCTTTTGCTTATACTCCTGGTGGTATACGGCTTCTGATAATAATAATAATAATAATAATAATAATTTCTTTATTGTAACAAAAAGGTATTTACAATTAAAGTGTAAGCCCTGATTCCCAAACTAGCGTGAGCTGTTTAATGGCAATCAGTTCCTCCCCAAAACAAATTATATAAAATTGTTACAAAAAGCATTTGGAACAAACATATTTTAGAACATATTTAAACAATAGATTTTATTAATTTTGTGTACCTATGCGTATAAGTGTATGTGTGTGTGTAAAGTGTGTGTGTGCGTGCACGCGCGTGTGTGTGTGTGTGTGTGTGTGCGTGCGTGCGTGTGTGTGTGTGTGTGTGTGCGTGTGTGTGTGTGCGTGTGTGTGTGTGTTTACGTGTGTGAAATATTACTTCTTCACAAGCAATAAATTTTCTACATCATCGTAGTTAAAACTCTTAAGCCATGTTTTAATAAAGTTTTTAATTTGATAGTTTGATAAGTGTTTTGTTTTGTACACTAAATTAAGTTTATTGTATAATCTAGGTGCAATATTACTATATTGTTGTTGTGCAAAACTACTTTTAACCCTTGGAACTGAACATTTGTCTATTCTCTTTTTTTCTGATGCTTATGATCACTTCCTAATTGTGTGACGCTTATAAACGCTAGGTGCATAGTATAATCAATTTTTTGCTATTGACTGTACAATGAGCGATCGGCACAGTCGTATCTACTTCGCTACCAACTTAGCACGTTCCTAAATCGCTTACGCTGAGACATAAGCGATTGTAGAAATAGAATAGATACAAATGTTGGTAACTTGACTAAAACCTACAGTTAGTTACATTTTAGTTGGTGGTGGCGGAATTTTCCACTCACAAATCTGCCGGGTATCAAGAACATTAAAGAAAGTGGGTGTTTTTTACATAAATAAAATAGCAAAGAATCACATGGCTCATCTAATCTTGCAGTTATTTTAGCACATTCCATTGAGCGAGATCTTCCTAATTTGTAACATCTTATGTCGTTGCCTGGTTACTTTTTGTGTGAGCCAAAGCCATGGCGTTTTTGTGCGACGATAATGAATGTACGGTTGACCGGGATGAGGACGACATCATTATGTAAGTCGCGTGAGAAAAATATTTTGGTGATGAAAGACTTCAATCAAAGCAACGTGTTTTGATCGCAGGAGGACAGTGAACCTCATACGAAGATGATTACGTATATATGGATAATACATAGGTTGTCCGGTAATTAATGGATAAAAAAATTTGAAAAGAACATATATTAAAAAACGCAAGCTATATAAGCATAGCATACTTTTGAATGTCTATCTATTAGCATAATTAGTGATTAATAATAAAACAACAAAAAACCGATGGATTTCATTCATTTATGGTCGTAGTATACAAGAAAGTTATACATGGTCATTAAAAAAAAAACACATATCTCAGGTAGTAGTTAGGATAGATTTCGTTTCATATTTTTTTCTGAACGGCCGTCAGTTCCACTATAAGACATTTCCAGGTTATCCATTAATTACCGGACACACTGTATACTTGAAGGAGGCCAGTTTTTGGCCACGGTTGCCAATTTTTGTACGTAAACACATGCGAACTGAGAAGGACGGGATAATGTTTCGTCCTTCTTATAACACCATGGGACGAAAAATCGACAGAATCGGATAACGATCAGACGCAGTATCAACAGCTGTTTTCTGACGCACAGGGTAAAACATCGACAAGATTTTAACACGGATTTTTCCGATTTAGAATTTCTTGACGGAAAAATCAAATATTTTAATTTTTCGCAGACCAGAGCAGGGAATTGAACCAGACTAACACTAGTCACTAGATTAACTAGAAAACCGTAATATTTTTTGTGACTGCTTCAGCAGCGCAACAGTAGTGATAGCAATTCTGCTAGCAACGTCGAGTGGAAATGAGGAACTAATAGAGTTCCAGATGATTCACTTGAAGAAGCTATCCTGCTTTGCCTGCAGTAAAGTATCCTAAATCTTATTGGATTGCCGTTTAGGTTAATTTGACTCCCAGTAATGGCTACCCAAGGCATTCACGCAGGCAAGACCGTGGGCAAAAATGAGTACTAAATGTTTCTAACAAAATGTAAGAAGGTATTTTTTTGTTTTATCTTTTGACACGGGCGCGTTGTTATGTATATATTACCAGCCAATACCAAATAATTGGTGTGATTGAACAAAAAGTGATTAGACGCATTTCGCGGAGGTTATTAAAAGTGTCATATAAGGAGCGGAGACACTGGCTATAGACGACTTGCTCTGGAATTATATAAGTGAATTCATTTGATTGGCGTACGACATGAGAAGTGACCAGCGTGTCATACAAATAGGTATATCATTATGTTTAGATATAGATTGTACGGATAGCGTATTGGTTTAAGTGGTCGCCTCGTCATTGCCATTGCGCCGAGTGTTGTGGGTTCGATCCCCACGGGAAACAAAAAGTTGTGTGATCTGTAAGTAGATATTTCGAGTCTGGGTGTTTTTTGTGTCCATAATAAATTAAATATCCAAAGTCTTTTGCGATATAGGATTTACTAGTGCGGGAGCTATCATTTTAACCTGTCAATTGTTGGCATGCCAGGCATAATTGTCTGCTAGATATGGTATGCCACTGCAACTAAATAGATTCAAGAAAATATATAAGTATTTTTATATAGGTATGCTATTATTTGTATATTTGGTTGATCATATTCATTTTAAATCATTCATTACAAGCTGTGTGAATAAACTTTTGCAATACTGATCTTTAATTTATTTTTAATGTATAACTTATGTTAATCTACCCAGCAATATAACCAGTAGGTCACGATAGGTAGAGGCGCTTACTTTAAAGTTTCTAGGCTCATGAGTCTAATATTTCTTTTCCGTTGTTCATTTTGGTTACACTGCTAATAAATCTCTTTTATGTTATTTTAACAACCCCCTTTTAAAACCAATAAAATGTAATAACAACAAAAGCCACCCCTTTATAAATAACATATCACATAAAATACGCGAACACATCCCTTAACCATTGTAGTGTTAATTATGACGTCATAGATCAACCCTCTACCGCGCACTGTATTAAAAAGTCGTTAAAATATTGTCGGCGGGTCTGTGAGACCCGGTGCAGATAAATAAAAAGTAGATAACTCAAACAAATGGGTTGTGTTGAGGCATTATTCAAAGCCTCAAGGCGGAGGAAGTATTAGGTGTCACACTTAATAGTTACGATAGTATGCGAGGAAAGGGATCTGTGTCCATTGACGTACGATAGTATAAAGAACTACTTAGTTTAATGGTTGATCACCCGATCGACGTCTCGGCCAATGGAAAGTAATAGGCGGTCAAGGTGATTATAAAGTCGTGGGCTTAATGCTTGGTGTGGGCTGTAATGAGTTAATCTTATTAATTAATTATTCAAATTTAATAAACATAATATGTCTTCATTATAATACATTTTAAGCTTGCATAAATAATCATTCTTTAAAAAAGCAGCGACATAAAAGCAGGCATTTGTGCTGTGTTATCTTAATAACTAAAGTATGAAATTATAATATATTGTTATTAGACACTGTATAATGTTCACGTATCTAAATTTCAAAATTTTGATTTGTTTTATGATACACAACAATGGTGATTCCTCATCTTTTACTGCAGTAACAGTTAAATGATAGTTATTTTAATCACAATTCATTACTACTGAAAAATAACTAAAAGAATTTCATTCATAAAATACCTTTATAAATTTATTTAATGTTAGCTACCTATGTCGTTGACTGTACATGAATTCATATATAACACTAAAAAAGTTTTAAAACAACAGTTTTTGTTACGCTGGCTGAATAAGTGCTATATATAAGTATTTAATACTATTATTAGTAATACATCTAATATAAACTTTAATTTAATATAAACAGCTCTTTACTATAACTGGAACTTCACAAAATTTACACATATAACTAAAGAATATCCAAACCTAAAGCAACTATTGGTGGATCTCCCCATTTTTTCACGCGTACTATCGTTAGTGGCAGATTCACCACTTAATCACTTCTCCAGTCAACTTATTGATACTTATCAGTTCTGTCCGGGATGTCCTTAGTCATTTGCGATACGCACTTTATTAAGTAGATAACGTTTTATTTACACCTTTTAAACACACCAGCCTCTTCAATAAATTGTTCGTAATTAAAAGATAAAATTTAATCAATAAAACGTGTAACTATAAATTGGTTCGATAAACGTAACAGAATTTCGCATTTTGTACTTAAGATTATACACGCATTAATTAAAAACTTGCTGTTTTAAGAGATGTAATTATGCAATATTCTTGTAATGTGTGAATATTGATATAAAATGGAAATTACTACCTTATTGGTCAAGTAGTATGATTATATGATTGCAGAACTGCTGACTGTGGGATCTTGAGTTTAAGTCGAATTGAAAATTTTTTGGTCTTCCTGTCCAAAATTACTCAGTACCAAAAATGTGCAGCAGGCTTTTTTTATTTCACCTTTTTGTAGGACATTGTGACAAAAAATTAAAAAATATGAGTAATTGACTTTGACATCCGGCACTTTTCAGCGATTGTCGTATCGTGACGTATGCTACAATGAACATATACCACGGATAACAATGGTCCATACAAACGCACCAAGACCACACAGATCCGCTGGCTCCTTATAATTATTTCTTACGTATTCAAATAGCACCCATTATGCTCGACGTATTTACTTGGTAATAATGTTCACGGAGTCGTTAACCAATGTGATAATAAAATTTTATAATAGAACAAGCAGTTTGTCTTTACTATTGCATTTGCTTCAAAGACGTTGTTGTTTCTCCGAAGTACTTGTTTACTTCGTAAGTTTAGTATTGTAAGTGACATTTTGGATGCTGATCTTGATGACTGGTATTTATTTTTCAGATTTCGGCAAAGTCTCACTATACAATACCTACTAAACTATAGCCAGGGAAAAATCTACAACGCCTATTAGCTGAGGCCCGCATATGGATATCCCTATATAAAAATTTGCATGTCTTATCGAATAGTCGTGTAACACAGTCCATATGAGTAGTCAAAGCACCTGGTATCCAAATAGATTTTTGCTTGGATGCTCCAAGCAAAAATCTGCTAACCACAACGTGTGCTGTACAAAGCACACGTTGTGGTACTTTTTGTTCCTTCAGTTGTTATAACTGGTACCTTACTATTCGATTTTGATGGTCTACATGTTGAATATTATTATTACCTTCAAAACCATTTTAGGCAAGCGGTAGACAAAAATCTGATATATATCCTTATAGAAAATAGTCTCGATGAAGGACATCCGTAAAAATTTTAAAGTAACCGTGGCCCGTGGTGAACGAATAGAATTGAGAGACATATCCCTTGGTAAAGGATGCTTCTTTCGCCTGATTTTGTTGTGTTAATACTTTTTTAACTTAAAATAATGTGAGCCTCGTTTATAAGAACGGAGACTCGTACTCAGAAGTTCGACACTTCTGAGTTCGAGCCTCCGTTCTGTATGAAAAGAGTATATACTGGGTGTTTCTTAGTATAGTGAAAACCTCTCAGGGGTGATTATACTTGTTATTATGAACAACTTTTGTTCTGGGACATTGCCGAAATCGCGAAAAAATAATCAACAACAAAAATTGTTCATAATAACGAGTATAATCACCCCCTGAGAGGTTTTACTGTACTAAGAAACATCCAGTATATAGGCCATAAGCCAGCACACTAGCCCATATATATATAGATTGGCAGACTACAGACATTATCGAAAACATTATGTAGAATTCTCAGAGATGCATGTTTACTCAAGACAATTTTAATATACTGCCGATTAAATTAAAAGAGCAACAGAACACCCATATTAATCAACAATCGAAAATCAATGGGAAAGAAAGCCATGCAGGTCACTATAGATACGACCGAGTGAAAGTTTTATGCACAAATACTTTTAAATCAGTTCAGTATTGAAAAAGTAAGTCGAGCAAACAGACTTTTGGTATTAAACTTCTCTGAAGCTCTTTCATTTGTACTAAAAAGTCCAGTAAAAATACATGTCGGATTTATAATATTAAAGTAAAGGTGACAGTATCGGCGCGCACAAGAATGCGAGCACAATGGATTTAAATGGCACTATATTGACACGACTGCGTAGGAGGCGAGATAAAAATATCCCTGTTAATATCTGAGAACACAAATATCGCGTACAGTGGATGGGATATTATTGATATTGTATACTAAAACTGCACAATATCAAAATATTGCGACCAATATACATATTTATAAGATAAAATGGCTATTTAAATAAACCATAAAGGTGTTAGATAGAAATATTTAAATACATTGCGCCACTTCCTTAGCCTTTACTGAAATGATCATAGCTTTGTGACCTAATTGGTAATATTCATTTACAATTCAAAGTCAAAGTCAAAAATCATTTATTCATTTAGGTCACAAAGTAACACTTATGAACTTCAAAATATATGGGTTAGTGAGTTTACTAAGTTACTGAAGCAACATTTAGGTTAGTTGCTAGGTTCAGGCAAAGGGAGAGAAGAAACCTGCAAGAAACTTACGGCCACTCTTTTAAATCGCCAATTAAATATAATTTCAGTATTTTACAACTCAGATTAACAAGGTGTAGCAGCCATTATGCTATATACTACTGACTATAAAAAAACTAAAGATAAAAACAATAATAACTTAATAATATTATAGAGATTAAATAATTTGGGCTAAGGTATATGTTTTAATATAAATCTAAAATAGGCAGTAGGATGGCACGATGGCGTATACACTTACACTTTGTGACAATGCAAAGGCAGTCCGTGACTAAATGCGGTTGTACATTTATATTCTTCAATAATCAAATTAAGAAACATTCATTTAAATAACAACTCTTTCTTCTTAAGAGCATTTTAATGTTTAATTGAATCCTAATCTTAACTAATATTATAAATGCGAATGTGAGTTTGTTTATATCTTACACTTTAACTATTCAACCGATTATCATAAAATTACGCATACACGTTGTCAGGGGTTCAAAATAGGACATAGGGTATCTTTGATCTAGAAAAAAGTACTGTTCCCGAGGGATATAAATTTATTGACAAAATCTGGATTAACGCGAGTGAAGCCGCGGGCAACATCATAGTATTGCTAAATGTTTAAAAAGCGAATAAATAGGTAATCATTATTTTCAGTACAAGCAGTAAGTAAGTCACAATGCATACAGACTTGTAAGTAGGTATATAAGTTCTCAAACCTATTTCCTCTAAGCTACTTGTATTTTGGCAGTCACTGGTTCGATGGTCTCTAGTTACACAAACAATACACAAAATTTCATTAATCATTACTGAAATATACTAAGTAATAGCTCTCAAATTGATTCACTCGATAAATTTTACATGTCATGATTTTTATTCTTTACGCGCAAATAAAAATCGAAGAATAAAAATCATGACATGTAAATTTCAGATTAATAATACGAGTGGGTACTATGTACTTATTTCAGATGATGTGTATATTTATGTTTTGATGGCGGTAAATATCGTAAAGAACTATGCGTGTTTGAAAGTTCTAGATAATGTTGTAATGACTGCTTTGTTGCCCGTGGCAAATGCTTGCGTGCAATCGTAAAGTCCCTGATTCGATACGTGGCTTGACAAACACTATTATCATCCAGCACAACTTGCTTTGTGCCTAAAAGCCAGGTGTTTTACGTCACAGAACACGATAGGTCTATGAAACAAAGACATTGCCACGTTAAGTAACTGTCTAGGATGGTAATGACATTTACTGATTATGATCTACTGTATTCTGTAGGTACGACTATATATCGTATAGTGAGTATTGAAATAAAAGCCAATTGATCTGATTACACGTTTGTCTATACATCTATACTAATATTATAAAGATAAAGGATTAGATGTTTTGTTTGTTTATTTGTAACGATTTAACCCAAAAAGTAATAAACTGATTTTAATAATTCTTTTACCATTAGAAAGCTATATTATTACCGTGTAACATGGGATATATTTCATTAAAAAAGTACTGTTACTAAAATAACATTACCTAATATGCGCGAGCGAAGTCAGGTGTAAAAGCTAATTTATTATAATACTAGATGTTGCCTGCGGCTTCGCTCGCGTAAATGTAGGTTAGGTTAAATTACTGATGAACTTCCTTTTGGATGAAAGGTATTCTATGTCCTTTTTTATTCTTCTGATAACGTGTATGCGAAATTTCATGATTATCAGTCAACAAACAAACAAACTCGCTTTCACATTTATAATATTAGTTAGGATGCTTCACAATTCTTAAGTGCCGTAGGTACAATACCAAACTATTTTTATAAGGTATTTTGCTTATAAGCGATATGGATCACAGTCTGGTTCGTCTAATATATTATTTTGTGTCTAAGCAGACTTTATTATCAATAGAATTAAGCCTAACTGAAATCGGGGGAAGTGTATATAAAAATATTGAACGTTGTATACAAAAAAGCCGTATAAATAAGATATTTTGAAATACACTTAAACCTTGATATAACCGTAACGAGCACAAAAGATCTAATTTCCTCACAAAAAGCCTTTAATATGTAATCATACGTATAACGGAATACTTTGTTCCGTACTCCCGACATTATACTCACTTTTATTATCACAAAACAGGATTAACTCACACCTTTCGTATCTGATGTAACCTTTTTTGTGTCAAACAAAGTGAGTCCATTATAAATGAGGTTGTTTGTCTCATAAACATGTCATCGGCGCGACTGGTCTCTCAGACCCGCGCCGGGCGGCGGAGGGTTGAGTCGAACTATTTATTTTGATTTACGACTTGCCCTTTTATAGTGTTAGTATTGTTACAATTAATGTCAATGGTTTTGATGTGAAATGGGTTGAGTTTTATATAAATCTAACAAAGATTTAAATAATAGATGTGTCTCACTGTACTTACATCGCACGAAAAATTATCTTCGCTAAGAAAAGTGAGCTCACACATTACATTAACATGATAGGGTACAGAGTGAGCGTTGATAATACTATATGTATTAGCACATGTATGTAACATGACACCTACATGTTGGCATTGTAATTTGGATGACAACTTAACGTCCAGAAATGTGTCCATATTAAAACAAGTATAACTATAAATTTATTGTAAACGCAGGTTGAAACTACACTAAACAAATAGAATATAATAATATTTGCCCTGTATTAAACTGTCCCACTGTTGGGCACGGGCCTCTTCTCACTGTGAGAAGGGTTAGGTCATAGGTTCACTACGCTGGCCCACTGCGAGTCGTCAGACTTCACATATTTTTGAGATGATAATGGGGAAATGTTAGATATGAAGTTTTCTTATGATGTTTTCCTACACATAAGGTACATACATAGTCCCACGCTAATATCTCCGAAAGGTTAGGCAGAGGTGTCATAACATCCACATTTCGCTAGCTGTGCTTTATGTCCCACTAGATGTGCCCGCGGTTTCACCCGCGTTTATTGTTACTGCGCCGCCCCCGTGAGTCGAAGCTTGATGTTATGTATATATATAATATGTAACGGGTATTAACGCGATCATGCATAATGTTTACCTTTTATATGCTTGAAGTTTCGACCAAGTTACACCGGCCGTGGTCACAAGCTGACTAGTTACATATTATATATATATATCATGCAACGCAAAAGTTTAATAGTTATTATTGATGTTATGTAGTCTATAGCCTTCCTCGATAAATAGGCTATCCAACACTAAAATATTTTTTAAATTAGCACCAGTAGTTCCTGAGATTAGGGCATTCAACCAAACAAACAAACTCTTCAGCTTTATAATGTTAGTATAGATTTAGCAGAGAGCGAGCCTATTGCCATATATCTAACGTATTCCCAGACTACGCGCTGCTAGTAAGAAATCAAATTCAAACGCCAACAATACTTCACAATCCAGATATCAAACCCGAGCCGCAGTGATTGCGATTGCTATGGGTCGGTAGCGTGAGCTGCAAAAAAGATGAATAAAAAATGGAGTACGCGAAATGAAACTGGCTAGTCTACCACTAGATGCAATAAAGACACATTTTTATACTAAAGTTTTAGTCCCTTAGCCTAGTTTTAGTGTATTTTTCTTCCCATTCGCCTTAGAAACCTTAGTCACCTAATACCACACAAACATAACCCAAGGTTATTCGACTGCCATCTATTATACTACCGTGGCTTCTTAACATCAATCATAAACCTTTGTGCTAATGTCGAGTGTTCTAATGATAAGTTATTAATGAATTGAAGTTGAAAGCTGTGCAACTGTGGGATAAATCATTGCGTTAATTATCGTAGGCTTAGTTACAGATGTTTAATTAGTTATCTCGACAGCCATTGGTCTTTGACTGTCTTGGCGCAACGTGGTAACGCATGAAATCGGTTGATCAGAGGGTCTACATCCTTAGATCCAAAGTGGTCTAGGAGGACCCCCAGGGGTCCACAGGAGACTCGACGGGGGTCTACGGTGGCGTGACAAAAAAATGGGGATTCACAATTCGTAAGCGGGTGTTTTAATATTTGAAGAAGCTCATCGACTGTTACTTGTTTAAACATCGGTCGACGGATATTTTGAGGAATACCACTCGCTGAAGACCCGAGAATTCCTTTTTCTTAATTTTTGCCCAATTTAACTTTTTGGTCCGAATATACCCCCAGGGGTCCACAGGAGACTCGACGGGGGTCTACGGTGGCGTGACAAAAAAAATGGGGATTCACAATTCGTAAGCGGGTGTTTTAATATTTGAAGAAGCTCATCGACTGTTACTTGTTTAAACATCGGTCGACGGATATTTTGAGGAATACCACTCGCTGAAGACCCGAGAATTCCTTTTTCTTAATTTTTGCCCAATTTAACTTTTTGGTCCGAATATACCAATTACTTAGCGGATTACATTTCTAGCTGCAGGGGGTCAACTAAATTTTGAAAGTGGTCTGTGACAAAAAAAGTCTTGGCACCTCTGGTCTACATTTATAGCGTAGTGGTTAAAGAGGTCACTTCGTTTCTCTTACTATCGTATCTCGAGTGATGTGGGTTCGTTCCCGATACTTAATTAAAATCTGTGTTACACTAATAGTAATCTCCTAGAATCCTGAGTATACGAGTAGATGGCAATTATCAATTTAATTTGTCTAGAGACTAACTCGATATTAATTGCGTAGCCGTTTCAAATATCTTTGATAAATGGATCAAGAAAACAGTTATAATTTTTGTATCGTATGATATGTTTGTGCCTGATTATCCCAGAAAAAGAGAGACCATGATTATTTGTTATTTAAAAACAATTTTATAAGCTACACGACAAACAGACTATATAATTACTATTATATAGAATACGATTTCCTTTTACTTAGATTGATTATACGCCGAGTCCTCTAGATCAGGGCAGAATATGGCGAGAGTATAAGTACTCTCAGAGTATTTTGCTTAGAGCCACTAGGCAGGCATGGATGAGATCCGGTCAAAATTTCATGACAATTGGTCGAGTAGTTAAGGCGGGAAAGCGTTAGAAACAAACTGATTATCGCATTTAAGATATTAGCTAGAATTGTTGCTAAATTGCCAATCGACGCTTATTGCGATCAAATAATATACGAAGTAAAATAGGGATGTGGCAGAGCGACTATACACAAGAGACGCCCGGTTGTCGATACTGCAGAGACTGCCGCGATGTTGTTCTAGATACGGCGCTGCACACGGTGGCGGATTGCCCCGCCTGAGCCTCGCAGTGCCGTGAATTGGTCGCGGCGGTCGGGATGGATTCCCCTCTCGCTCTCGTCTGTGGTTCAGTCTATGGACCGGAGTGAGAGGTCATGGAACGCCGTCGCCTCTTTCTGTGAGGAAAATATTTTGATCAAGGAGGAGGTGAAGTGGGAAAGAAGCTCTAAAACTAACTCCCCAACCGCAGAACCAGGCGCCGGAGGGCGCTAGACGACCTTCAGCAGTCATGAAGTTTGACCTGGGGGTGGAAGGCTTCGTGGACCTGCCCGCCAAAAGTGGAAAGTGATTCTGCTGACTATGGTTATGTTGAGGAACGACGTCGTAGATTTAGTCTGTATCACCAGGATGTCGCCATGTTTGCCCTGGTGAGTTCGACATAACCTAACCGTCACCCCGCATAGAAGGTATGCGTAAATGCATTCACCCAAGTAAACAAAAAAGATGGACTATACAAATATTTTACGCAGAATTATGCCAACGGATTACTGAGGCAGTCATTCTACTATAATAAAATGACTAAAGTCTCTCACAATACAAGGATTTACCATAAGTGTCCTATAATGGAATAGAGTTTAGCTGGATAACCGAACAAATGCAATTTTAAATTCCAAACAATAGAATATCCCATTCCAGATTATTATGGGAAATATTACTAATATGCTAGTAATCTTTAGTAAGTATATATAACAATACATTGATATATGCAGTAATGGTAATAAAAGTATTCTCTAGTTGATTCACCACGCTATACGATACTACATAGCCACAGTCATTACAGCAACAAGCGCATGAGTTACGGCTGCTAATGTGCCGACGATTGCCGATGACGCACGATGCTTCCCGATCAGTCATATCATAATGTACCTCGGGTACGTGTAATGTGCGCTATTTGTCTTCATCTCTCCGCCGGCTTGTAACGTTCTGATCGATAATAAGTTATGCTTGTTAACGTTTTGTAATGTATTTGTTGTTGGATAGTAGGTGGTTGTGTAATAGTCTGTATGGTGCTTTTCATAGCTTTAACATTACCGGAGTGTCTGAGCGGCACCAAAACTTAAGTTTTTCGCGCGCGAAGCCGAAGATAACGTTGTTCAAAGGGTAAATATTTCCATAAAGTTACGACTGTAAGCTCGAAGGGGTGCGATACTTCTTCGTTGGTCACGTGACTTAAATTTGTACTAATATTTGCTTCCAACCCTAAGGACCTTACTTCGATGCTCGGATCAAGCAATGTGTTTTAGGTTTTTTCTATTAGGTTAGTCGGGAAATGTATCCAATGGACTGTAATAGTCTCACTGTTCCGTCGTACCTAAAAATTGACCCAGCGAAATACGGGTGTAATCAACCTCTCCTTGCGTTTGCGATATACAAGCATGAGTCTATACGGTAAGCAAAGTAATATTGTTCTATCATTATTTCTAAGAATGGTGAATATACGATTTAAAATACTAGGGTCCTAGACTTGACATCTGCTGTAAAGAACCCGATAGCCCAATAGTTAAGGTTTTAGACTAAAATTTACTTCGTAATCATTGCACTACATCACTCCTAACAAAAATATTCAGGTTACTTTGGCCAACCGCAATACTAGTTGCTTGCCGCTGCAATTTCTAGTAATCTAACAAAAATGTCAAGTCACTGATAATAATAAATACGATAAACCTTTGTAGTTTGGGTTGAACGCCTTAGCTGATGCAATATCCACGCCTATCTATTCTTATAAAATGTAATATTATTAGTATCTAGTTATCCACTACATCTAAGTGCAAGAAAACTGACGTTATCAATGTAAGGAATACCTTTAGAATACCATTTTTTACACTAACAGTACCCAAAATGTATTTTCACAACCGCCCAGTGTGCATCGACCCTCACGCGACTCCCGCGCAGGATCACGCTGTAAAATTCCCTAAACGCCTCAAGGCGCGGCACTACACTACGCGCAAATTTTCCACCACAGCCCACTCGTAATTGATTTTACTCGCTCACCAGTTATTATATTATTCAAATGGGTGATAATTCTTGATAAATGACGACTGTGATTGTGTATAATGCGAGCGAGTCGCTCTCAATAGTGTTTGAGACAAATATTTATGAGCGCGAAGTGTTTCCCCTATATTTACATTGCATTAAAATAGGTTTGTTGTGACTATTTCACGCTTTGTAACATTTTATTAGATTTATAGTTTGTTTGCAATGTCTGTTTATGGTTATGAGATAATTTATGAGACATTAGCACTGTGTATTCGATATTAGGTAAAGAGGTGACAAAACTCAATGTATGCAAACGGTTCCATTGTGAAGACTGCAATTCTCGAAGTATACCTGACTGTATCCATTTTACAATGCGTTGCTAATAACTTAAATGGCTAAAGGCGCAAACATGTATGTAGGAAGTTTATGTCTATCGATCAAGCGCACGGATATTTATCGTGTTTATTTAGATTATATTGGCACAAAATATTAAGCAATTGCAATTTTCAAGAATTAAGCATATTTAAAATAAATATATGTATCAGGAGTCACTTACAATTGGAAAATAAAAAGAGGGATTATACACTGGCCTTTCTCACCTTATAATATACAGCCTGTATTTCGATGGACCTTAAAAATATAACGGTCTCAAAGAACACAAGGGCGGCATCAGTATTCACAGATATCTGTGAATGCAACAACTGCTTGAAGTGAACTTTAAGAAGAGTTGATTAGGTGATGTCAATTAAGCAACTCTTCATTAGCCTTTGGTCTTTACTAATACGTTGGCATTGACAATTTAAAAAGCTATGCAGTATAAACATTTTTAATAAAGAAAACATCGAGCGTTTTCTTTATGCAATAATTCCTTCATAACTTGGCATAATGGTGAGAGTAGTTTCTGGAAAAGTATCACCCTTTTCCAAACAACGTAAAATAAATAAGATAAATTCGGTAACGCACGAGTAATACGTCTATCTATACAACCGATCACAGCCTCCATTGACCGCTTACCATCAAGGGGATCATATGTTTGTACGCCACCAAATATACTAACAAGAGTAACTATTTGTATTTCAGTATTTTAGTTTGTATTGAATTAACGTAAAGAATAATAGATCTATTTTAATTATTTTTGTTATAATTTGGTACTTACTTTATCCAGACATAACATAGCCAATATATGAGTAACGTCACGCCAGGAGCCACGAAAGCAAAGCAGTAATCATAAATGGGTAAGGTAATGGTAATGGTGGAAGGTAAAAACTGCGCGAGACTACTAATCTTTATATACATAATTCTTCTGTACGTGTGTTGACAGTGAACTCCTCCTAAACGGCTGGACCGATTTGAATGAATTTTTTTTGTGTGTTTTCAAGTGGATTCGAGGATGGTTTAGATTTGGTTTTGTTTTTTTTTCGCCTGTACTGGACAACGTCTGTCGGGACAGCAAGTATTGGTATAAAATACTTACTTCAGCAATACTGTCTGCGTCAAATAATTATATAACTGTAACTTTTACAAGAATGTCTCAGCGCTACGGCGGGCAATAATAATCTTCGTTGGAACTACACACCGATACTTTATAAGTAGCTCAACTCTTACTTATTGGATACTTATTGTTACATTGTATTACTTGTAACTTGAGATGAGAGAAACAAACACCTATTGGTTATCTTTGGACACTAAGATTCAAATATATTTGAATTGTACTTATTGTAAATATCGATAATATAATTGCACTTTAGAGATTTGATGGCTTTATAGTAAACTTTAACATTAGCACACATTTAACACAGCAGCGATAGCTCAGTGGGGAGACCAACAGACTGTAATGCAGAGGGTCTCGGGTTCGAACCCACGTCGCGCACCTCTGACTTTTGGAAGTTATATGACTTTTCGAAATTATGTGCGTATTGATTGACAATTATCGCCTGCTCCGTGCCTCGGAGAGCACGTTAAGCCGTCGGTCCCGACTGCCATGAACATCTATGGCAGTCGTTATTGGGGAAGTCTCGACACAAAAGATCCCACTGGGTCGAAGTGTCGCCGGTCTGTACTGACTGGCCCCCACACAAGATAAGATAAGATAAGATAAACTTTAACATTTATATGATATATATTTATAGGATTTTTGGGTCACGTCGTGGCACGATAGAAAGTTCTGGTATGATATTTCGAGTCATTGAAATCCTTTGGAGGTAAGTTCTAAACAAAATTTTATAGCTGCTGGCGTGTTTAACGTTGAACATGATACCTTCATTTTGCTTACGTTGTACATATTTCCCGCTTAAAACATGCATATTAGAATACATAATTACAATTGACTTAATTAAGCCTCTACCCTCGATGTGTAAAGATATATCAAACGACATTTCACCAGCTATGTTTTAAATTTTCACGTAATAGAGCTGCGCCTATAGGGGTATAACAGACATTTTCCATACTGTAAATTTCCTAACTGGCTATCAAGTCGAAGTGTTGTTAGAATAACACTTTGCCTAAATCGGGAATCCGACCTCAGACGTCACAATCGCACGCAAACATAAGTACAAAACATATGCGCAGGGCCAACCAAGCACTTAAAACATTATTGGAGACACCTTGGATATATTATTATGCTGTTCGATATGATGATGAATAATGAAGATGAGTAATATTAAAATTTCGTACTATTTTCTTGGCAGACGACATATTTTTCTACGATCTAGTCAGCGTATTGTAACTACTACTCGCGATAGTTTTCTCTGAGGCCTGTGTTTCATTTTCATCGATTAAAAGTGCGCTACTGATTGTCATGTCTGCGATAGGCTTAAATAATAATTTTACAACCATATATAATAATATATCAGCTCCGTATATGACATATAAACTGTTCCACTGCTGGACATGGGCTTCATCGCAGTGTAAGAAATGTTGGAGCATAGTCCACCATGCTAACCCAGTAATCTTCCAAAAATCTTCAAGAACATTATGGAATACTTTTAGACATGCAGATTTTCTTACGATTTTTTCTCCACCGTTAAAGCGAGCTATAAGTAAATATTAGATAACTTTGTAAAGTCAGTCTTGTGATTAAACTCGTGACATCTGTCTGGCAATCCAACGGCCTCCCACTTTTGGCTAAATAAAATATATATAAATAACATATAATATAAATAATAAATATAATAAACAGTTAACATTCCTTAAAAATATAAATAAACCAATAAATCATAATTTCTTCAAAAAACTACGTGTATAACTTCTTACACAAAATAATTAGAATAAACAACCTTTGCGATTTTAAGTTCAAACTTCGGTTGAAATATTAAAATCATTCTTAAAACAAATCAAAAATGTAACTGCTTAACTAAAGGGGACACCCGGATTTGAACCGGGGACCTATCGATCTGCAGTCGATTGCTCTACCACTGAGCTATATCCCCGCACGTCCTCCGTGTTGAATTTTGCATTCAGATGCACAACAAAGGAAAATATAATAAATGTAATGTTTTCAAAATAATTATATTAGGGGACACCCGGATTTGAACCGGGGACCTATCGATCTGCAGTCGATTGCTCTACCACTGAGCTATATCCCCGTATGTACTTCTTACTGAATTTTCCATCCAGTCTCTAAACAAAGAAAATTTAAATAATATAAGTTATATTATTTAAATATTTATATTATAATATTAGTTTATATTTTTCTTGTAAATAATTTGTGTATATATTATGCCCATTTTTAGTTTAGACATTTGTTATTATAATAATGAAAATAAAAAAATAAAATACACATGTAAACAGAAATAATAATATAAGAAATTCAAAATAAACGTAATAGGGGACACCCGGATTTGAACCGGGGGCCTATCGATCTGCAGTCGATTGCTCTACCACTGAGCTATATCCCCATGTAAAGTTGTTTTAAAAGAATTGTTTATATTCATAACATAACGAATATTAAAATACTATGTTTCATAAAAGCGACGATTCATACCTCGTTGGTTCAATCGCATAAGATTGCGCTTTTAGGGTAACGCTTCGTAAGGTTTTGAGTAAAATTTCCAGATCGAGGCAAGCTTTGTGTAGCAATCTTTAGAGTCCAGGGAGTTGACTTGTAGACGGAATAAGCTCACCCTCTATTATATGAAAACCTAACAATATGGCTGACGAAATAAAGCTGTTATATTAGAGCATGCTTTGTCTATCCTTGGGTATAATCCACTAGATTACCCGCCCAACTTCGTCTACGTCACGTAAGAGAATTTGCCTCATTTTTGCAACATTTTTCATTGATGTTCCGCTCCTATTGATCGTAGCGTGATGTTATATAGCTTATAGCCTTCCTTGATAAATGGGCTACCCAACTTTTTCAATTCGAACCAGCAGTGCCTGAGATAAGCGCGTTCAAACAAATAAACAAACAAACAAACTCTTTAGCTTTATAATATTAGTATTGATTATTTTTACTTAACTTATTAAGTACACAAATATATGCAATGGTAGCTAAATACAACACAGTCCATCTCTATATGCCGTGTAGCAAAAATTTATGGTCATATTTAAGCGTCACGTATTCATTGATTTTATATTATACTAAGTTTTTAATATAACGTCCTATACTATTGGACAAAAGTACATACACACAGTATACATATAATATAGTCTTTATTTTATTGTTTTATTTATTTTTTATATTTTTAGATATCTCCGTAATAAAAAATAATTAAGATACATGCAAGTTAATGGAAAACCGTGACAAATAAATCCGTATACATAATAATCATTAATTAACATATAGTATTTTGTTTTTATCCACTTTTGAACAGTAGCTCAGACTAGTCGATACTTAAACAATACTAATCATGACTTCATGATCTCCGTAAACCTAAAAACTGTGTTGCGGGAGCCAGTGCCATCCCCTTATTTAAAAGTTACAGATCATTGTCATTAAAATATCACAAACAAAATTAGATTAAAATTAAAATTTTTAAAAATAAAAAATTGTTAAACTATTTATAAAAAATTGTAAAACTATTTAGATTTAAATTTACACTTTCCTCGACGTTTCGGTTGCTTTTCAGCAGCCTTGTTCACGGGGAGACTTTAGGAGATTATTTAGTAGTATCACAAAATATAGCAATAAAAAGGATAATAGAAAGGATATAATGCGATTGTTTCGATTTGTAAACAATAAACAACTAAAATAATAAAAATGTTTAATAATTAGTTTTATTCCGGGGTTAGAGCATATCGGCTATTTTCAGTTATACTTTACGATACTAAAATATGAAGTCTACACATTGTATAGATGTATTTTTTGTCATTTCTATTTATTCGAGAACGAATATAATCTGAAAGCAGTAACTAAATGATTTTACAATTAATTGTTTGTTTACTATAATATAAGGCAAGTACGTAGGAATTACACTATACGTATGACTAGATTTGGCACGCGGCTTCGCTTGCGTAAATGTAGTTTAGGTTAGACTAGTAACAGTACTTTGTCTGGATGAAAGACACCATGTGTTCTTTATTGTACTCCTGACAACGTGTACGCAAAATTTCATGATGATCAGTCGAGAAGTTAAGGCGTGAAAGCGTAACAAACAAACTCACATTTCCATTTATAATATTAGTTAGGAAAGCTAGGATTAGTAAAATATAACTAGCAATTACAAATTATTTACTTATATTATTCTTACCCCTCAAGTTAAGCTAATATACTTGTGTCATGAGTGGGTTCACGTGGGTAGTGCTATAGGTGGGATTCGAACCCACGATACTTTGGAATAATATGGCTAGGACCATGAAGTAATATGGTAATATTGCACTACATAAATAGTTGAAAGTAATTTAAATATAGATTGTATTTATTTGAGTAATACATAAGACATACCTAAAGACCTGAGATGTATGTCTATATCTCAGGTCTTTAGGTATGGCAGTTATGTATTTTACACTCTTTGGCCAGCTATTGTTTTAAATTCCACATACTAGGCAGAATAGGAGTTGATCATAATACTGTCTCTAAGAATTTGTTGGCAGAAAAATCTAATAACACTGCTAAACTCGATAATCGAAATCGAGCCTTCATGTAAAACAATTGCATTCACTATTAATGCAATAGCCAAGTCAGTGGGAGTTGGCTTTTACCAATACACTCGGCAATCTGGCTAGAACACAAACATTAATGATTTTACATACATTTTCGAATAAACCTAACATTTGATCTATGTTGATAGCTTCTATGCTATTCTTAATCTTCTGCTTTCAAGTTCGATAAATATTAATTTGTTTTTCAGGGAAGATATTATAATAATAATGATAATAATAATATCTTTATTGACTAAAATCAATCAAGTAATACAGAAATCCAATTATATCAACACTAAGTAGGTAGTAATCTAGGCCTGACTGCAACAACCATCAAGGCTAACCCCTTCCACTCCCGTGCTAGTTGTAAACTGTGTTACAGGAATGTTAAGGATAATCCCAAACAGCAGAATTTACAGCGGACAATAAAATATACCAGTGCTATATTATAGTGGATTTTGATTTTACTGAGTCCCCAAACCAGGCGTGCCTATTTCTATGGGGTCCAGTTTAAAAAAAGTAATAAAAATTGAAAACTTTAATAAATTGAAATATTCTCAAAAGTAGCACGATATGAAGCTAAATTCCGTAAGCACAATAGACTTGCTTTTTATTATGTCTGACTTAAACATAGCTGCTCATATGTAGTTGACTTACACCTCTGCCGAACCTTTGAGATTATCATGCGTCATATTAACGCTGACACAACCTCGCTGACAATTCTCACGAGTCTTACAGTTAGCAATAATTACATAATTTTGACGTAAAGTTGAATAAGTGTACAAGGGAACATTGTGCATTTAAATTTATGTGCGTTGCCGGTAATCCTTTCTGCAGTGTCCGCGACTTATTGTGCCTTATAAGTCAACCTTAGCCACTGTTACGTATCACGGCATTACACACTAATATTTATCCCTAAGTTTGTGAACACAATTCCGTAATAAACTCAGCGATAATGAAGATTTAAAAGCAAAAGAGCTGTTAGTAAATTCCTGGCCTTAATCGTTGTGCTTCCAGTTTTCAAATGTAGGTAGGTAAGTACGTAACAATTTGAATTGATACAGGTTTTGGGTCTTTAGGTTTCGATAATGCGGTATTTAATCGAATTGTACGTTATATCACGAAACAAAATTAATAAAAAATATCAGTTTCAATTTCAAATTTCATCAAGTATATTTGGTTAAACGTGGTTACCAAAGCACATAGAGCGTATCCAAAATTTCATGATTCCATTTCACAATTTCGATTCATCGATCGAGTAGTTAAGGTTGTTCGTTTGTTATGCTGTCACCTTAACAATTTGGTTTGATTTGATTTTCCACGAGATCCAAGTAACATTAGCATTTACATATTTCGGGGACATTTTCATAACACGTGCTATTACCAAAAACACATGTATACTGACTCACATGTTTATATCCCCGAGAGTGTTGACAGATGTGTATAACACAACTTCATCAACATAGTGTATTTATCTCACTTAATAGGGAGCGAGTTTTTTTGCTGTCTACTGTCATATTTTCAGAGACCATCGTATCTTGTGTGGGGGCCAGTCAGTACAGACCGGCGACACTTCGACCCAGCGGGATCTTTTCTTTCTACTTCCCCAATAACGACTGCCATAGATCTTCATGGCAGCCGGGACCGACGGCTTAACGTGCTCTCCGAGGCACGGAGCAGGCGATAA
This sequence comes from Catocala nupta, assembly GCA_963675205.1. Lineage (NCBI taxonomy): Eukaryota > Metazoa > Arthropoda > Insecta > Lepidoptera > Erebidae > Catocala > Catocala nupta. The sequence goes on from OY776102.1 coordinate 404,630, forward strand.
TTGTCAATCAATATGCACATAATTTCGAAAAGTCATATAACTTCCGAAAGTCAAGAAAAATAGGTACGCGACGTGGGTTTGAACCCGAGACCCTCTGCATAACAGTCTGTTAGTCTCCCCACTGAGCTATCATCGAGCTATTGCAGAGACCATACTGAACATTTTCTTACAGAGAAATGTTATTACATAAGGTTTATTTAATTTTCATAAGTGTCACTTTGTAAGCATTTACATTAAATCACTATTATTTTCATGAATGTTACAAGGGCAACGAAGTGAAAAAAAAAGGCAGAGGCCTTAAAAGGGTTCATGTTTGAATCAACACAAAATGTAACAACTCTGTAACAGCATGAGTGTAATAAATGAATATGAATTAAATGAGGTTTATTATATAATAATAATATTCTATAACATACACACAACACCATCTAGCCCAAACTAAGCAGAGCTTGTATTATGGGTTCTGGATAATAGATAAACATACTTATAAACTTTTTTTTGTAAATACATACATATTATACATAGAAACACCCAGACCAAGACAAACATGTTCATGCACACAATTGTTTGACTTGGGCGGGAATTGAACCCGCAACCTCAGGCGTGGCAGTCGGTTACACTAACAACTACGCCAACGAGGCCGCCATATGGATATATTACACCAATACACCTGGTCCCCTATAGCGCCGAATAACGCGCGCATTTCCAAACGCCGTGCTGCTGTTTCTGGACAGACCCAGTAACAGGTTGTCCCAACCCGGCAAATGAACACGAGCCCTTATGCGCAGCAGACGCATTCACTGCCACTGCAACACCGAAGCAGTTTTTGTTTTTAAAAATGTTTGTGAAGCAAGGGGCGCATTTTTTGCCCGCAGCTTCGCCAGTTTATATGTGGATTAGGTTAAGTTAGTAAGACTCCTTTTTTTAGATGAAAGGTTACCCTATATATTTTTCTGTTCCTCTAACAGCATGTATGCGACATTTCGTGATGATCGGTCGAGTAGTTAATGCGTGAAAGCGTACTAACAAACAAACAAACTCACATTCGCATTAATATATAATATAAGTTAGGATTAGGATACACTAGATATTGTTTTAAACAAATAATGACATAAAAGCACTGTTTTCATCCATGAATCGAACTCAAGACTTCTTGGTATTCACGCTACGGACTTGCTGCCGAGGGAGTGTTGAAGCAATAAACGTTAAATTAATGCTAAATGCAAGAGCAAGCGGGTTAATGTGACTGCATTTATAAAGTCGCTTTAAGTGAGAATGTATAAAGGTATACGATCGTTATATCCGAGGCAGGTGTACTGCTCATTGTTGATATTATTTATGGTTTATCGTTGAGAAAACTGTCTTCAGGCACTTTCCCTTTTATACCTACACTTAGGTGTTGTTCGTGACTTTGTTCGCTAGGGAAGGGTCTTGTTGTAATAGCTGTTAAATAAATTATGGTCTTGTAATGTGTTCACTAAAGAAATAAATAATCTGACCAAGGAGAACAGTGTTAGAAATAGTTTTCTTAGTAGTAAGAGTCATTGGAGTGATAGCTAAAATTCCAAAATGGATATAGTAACGAATAAGATTCGATCATATTGGACAATCTTTATGTATGTTGTTCAATAAAACATATTTTTGTAATAATTTACTCAGTTTATTGCTTATATATTAAGGCAAAGGGGTTGGACAGGGAAACGAGGTATTTTATGCATGTTACTTGGCGAAAATATAGTATGTGGAGCTTTAAAAGCGATATAGTATAAAATTATTTAAAATAAATGAGGTATATGTTTTTAAGCACATCTTTAATGGTCGTGTTAAATTCGTTAAGTTCGTGCTGATCTGAGTTAGTATTGTATGGCGATAGCGTAGTGGTTAGTGTAACCGAATGCTACGCCTGAGGTCGCGGGTTCGATTCCCGCACAAGTCAAACACTTGTGTGCATGAACATGGATGTTTGTCTTAGTCTGGGTGTTTCTATGTATAGTAGGTATGTATTTACAAAAAAAAAATGTATATATATATGTTTATCCATTGTCTAGTACCATTAGTACAAGCTCTGCTTAGTTTGGGCTAGACGGTGTTGTGTGTATGTGGTAGAATATTATATTAGTATCTGTTTAGAAAATAATAAATATACAGGATTTCGAACTAAAATAAAACTCCTCGCCTTATTTCAGATCGGTACAAATATTCATACTTATTTTATTTTATTTTTAAATTTGGAAAGAAAATTGTTCGTCACAAAATATAAGAACATTGGTACTTATAAAATATCTTATAAAAAGTACAATCAACCACATTTTCCACAAATTACAAAACAGAAAATATAATTCATTAGAAACTAGTGGCATAAATAAAAGTATTGCAACACTACTACTACTACTGAATATTATTGTTTTATTTTAAAAGAGGACGAGATTCACAACAATACTTAGATAGATAGATAGAAAGATAGATTTATTTAAAACTATTACAACAGAATTTTAAAATAAAAATATAAGGCGCATATATAAAACTATAAATAAATAAACAACAATTAAACAACTAGTATGACATACAAAGAAAAGTTGCTTATTTATAAAAACAACAGACAGTCATTGTCGCTAGGTGAGGTGTTGTTAAGAAGGCTTTTGTGCTGGATCAGCATCTTCATGCTCAAGCATTTGTATGACTTCTTTTTAAACCGACCAGCTGTATGTGCAAATATATCAAGGTCTGTGAAGTGGGTATTATAATAAACAACTAGCTGACGCCGTAGTGCGCGTATACCAGCGTTAGTGCTGCAAGTTCCAACTGCAAATAATGTCCTTGCCCTCACCTCACGACGACATACTGTTCTAGAAACTACGTAACACAGTTTATTAATAATTTCAGTGCAATCGACTTTACCATGACATATTCCATAAAGCATTGTGGCTTCTAATTGACTACGTCTGGATTTTAGTGAAAGCAATTTGTATCTACTAAGCGACTGGTACTTAAGACGACTGCGGTGGTATAGATAATGTATGGAGCGCAGAAATTTACGCTGAACCTTTTCTATCTGGTCCACATATTTGTTATATAGAGCATTCCAAACACAGCGAGCGTATTCTAATTGTGATCTGATAAAATTCTTAAATAACATTAAATACGTGGACTCTTTCTTTAAATCCTGAGTCGCCCACGTAACGAACCTATACATACTGAAAGCTTTGTGACACTAAACAACTAATTAAATTATTTTCCAATATTACAATGACTCAAGTGACAGCTACATTGAATAAAAACAATAATGCTGTTTTGCCAAGCTTCGGTAGCTGGCGCCATCTAATGAGTCAGCTGAGACTTCTTCAAACATCAATGGTATTTTAAAAGGGCGCCATAATCAAAACATAAAGGGATCCTAGGCACCTCTAGGTATTCCTTTACATATATAATAGATTATCAATAGACCGCTTAAATCATTCTGATAATATCTTTATAACAAACTGTGAAAATTTTAATAAATATAGCACACAATAAAAAAGTGTTAAGCATATAAATTTATTATAATAAACACGTATTTAAATTAGTATATATTATATTCTAAACGATGTGATCTATCGCCAATTATGATGATGATAATCCTTATTATTACAGTAAAGTAACTTTTACTGAAAATATTACAATTTACAGGAATTATCTATACTATAATATAATAAAGCTGAAGAGTTTGTTTGTTTGTTTGCTTGAACGCGCTAATCTCAGGAACTACTAAACCAAATTGAAAAATTATTTTAGTGTTGGATAGCTCATTTATCGAGGAAGGCTATAGGCTAAATAACATCATGCTACGACCCACGGGGGCGGCGCAGTAATCATAAATGTGAGTGAAACCGCGGCCACATCTAGTTGTAAATATAAACTAATTGTTATTTCTATATTTTGGAGAAAGTTTTGGCCAAAGGTCAAAAGGTCTATTGCGCATTCGTGGATCTAGAAAAGGCTTATGATAAAGTGGTGAGGAATGAACTTTGGTCGGTTTTGTCCATGTATGGAGTGAATAGCAACCTCACACGAGCTCTGAAATCTCTTTATGAAGATTCCAGAGCTTGTGTTAGGATAAATGGGACATACACAGAATGGTTTAATATCGAAAGAGGTGTTAGACAAGGATGTGTAGCGTCACCCTAGCTGTTTAACCTATACATGGACAATTGTTTGAAAGATTTAAAAGATTGTGAATGGGGATTAAGAATGAATGAATTACTTGTCAAATGTCTACTTTATGCCGACGACCAAGTAATACTTGCGTCATCGGCGGAAGAGTTACAGGCGATGGTAACTATTATGCATGGTGCTTTTGTGAGTAAAGGAATGAAAATGAATGTAAGCAAGACGAAAGTAATGGTATCTGAAAGGGAGGAGTGCATGACGATGTGCAATATTGTGATTGATGGAGAACAAGTGGAGCAAGTGAAAGAGTTTGTATATTTGGGTACTTTGTTTACAAGGGATGGTACACATGAGGGATATATTGAAAGAAGAACAATTGCTGGCAATAAAGTGAATGGCGCTCTACGCGCTTTTATGAACAGTCGAAATGTATCCGAAAAGGCACGTTTGGCTGTTCATAGAGGACTATTAGTGCCTACACTTATGCATGGAAGTAAAAGTTGGGTATGGCAAAAGAAGCATGAGAGCAGAATAAATGCTGTAGAAATGAGAGCGCTGAGAAATATATGTGGTGTGACTCTGAAAGATAGAATAAGGAATAGTGTGATTAGAGAGAGATGCGGCATAAAACTGGATATAGTGACGAGAATAGAAAAGGGTATGTTAAGTTGGTTTGGGTATGTAGAAAGAATGGACGAGAACAGACTGACTAAGAAAGTTTATAAGGCTAGTGTGAATGGAACAGTCGCAAGGGGAAGACCTAGGCGGACGTTTCCTGATCAGATCGGAGACGTTCTGGATAAAGGCCAGGTTAAGAGCACCTTAAACCGGCGAGCGTGTATGAGGAATGTTATGAAAGTGAATGAAGCCAGAGAAGTGTGTCAGGATCGTAGCAAATGGAAATCCGTAGTCTCTGCCTACCCCTCTGGGAAACAGGCGTGAATTTATGTATATATGTATATTTTGGACTCGGTTTTAAAAGATTTAACCAAACACTCAAAGTCGGATATCCTTGAATGCCGGATTCAAATAGAACACCTATAGATAACAGAAATATGATTATTCACACACCAAACATAATTATACAGAATTATTAATAATAATTAGATTCTAATTAATTAATAATCTCGACACTAACTCCAAAATAAAGTATAAATCGTTGAATAAACATAAAAAACAGGTATCTAAATGTTATATTAAAAATTAATAAAGAATAAAACGCATATAAATTAGGTTGTTCTGATAACAGGTGGCAAATCACTGCTTTAATTATAATTGTGTATATTATAAATTTATAATACTAACAAAAATATTCGGTTTTACTTATATCTTATTTAAATAGTTTTTTGTTATGCTACTGATGGCGTAATGGTTTAAATCATCGCCGCGCCACTGCTACTCCGCCCAATGTTGTGAGGTTCGAATCCCACACGGGACAAAACTTTATATGAACCACGAAAATGGTTATTCCAAGTCTGGGTGTTCTTTGTGTCCGTTGTTTAAATGTTTTTCAAGTCCCCGCGACACAGGAACTACACCTAGTGAGAAGATGTCTTAAAAAAAAAGAAAACAATCTTAGTAGATAAAATAGCCTTTGCATACGCACATGCATACATAAGTACCAGTCTCTGGAAAGGTAGGGGAACTATATCTCCTCAGAGAGGTAGGAAGAAGAGTATAACATTGAAATTAAACTCATTTATACGGATTTTATCGCGTTGTTTATTTATCACTGTATTACATAATTTTGAAACTGTTACACTACTACTACTACTATTGAATTTTACAAATTTTTAAGCTAATGAAATTATTAAATTTTTGGTTTGTCAAATCTCAGGTAGTGGTCGGACATGACCTGACCTGAGATTTGACAAACCACAGATTCTCGCTAGAGAACACCGATTCCTACCAAGGATGCTTCGCGAGGCTATTGAAATCAAAAAATATCCCAATTTCAATAGAAAAGATGGTTGGCACGTACCACCAGCTTGGGATCCAGTAATTCAAATATTCAAACCCAAGAAGAAGCAAACCACAGCTAGACTTCATGATACTTTGAGATCATTCTGCGTAAATAGAAACACCAATGATTAAATTATGTTCGGGTACTTTGAAATAACTACACTGGAACATCGAGACAACTACCATCTTAGTCTCCCCGTGACCATGGCTGCTGAAAAGCAACCGAAACGTCGTTTTAATAATTTTATTAGCTTAAAATTAGTAATATTCAATAGTAGTAGTAACAGTTTTAAAATTATATCATACAGTATTAAATAAACAACGCGATAAAATCCGTATATAGTAGTTTAATTTCAATGAATAACATTCGCGTAAACAGAAGACAATATTAAGAGTATAACACACAATATTCACCAGCTATGCTTTCAGGTTTCACTTAATAGAGTCTAGACAACTTCTATCTGACCGGCACATTCTCAGACTTCGTGTTGCTTCTGAGAATTTCTTGACAAAAGACCCAATAAAACTGTAAAGCTCATAAATCGAAACCGAGACCTCATGCACAGCGCTAGCATTCACTATCGCTGCACCATTAAGGTAGTTACATAAATTGTTTTTCTTCACGCTACTTTGGAGACAGAGAAACAGTTATATGAACGCTTGAAAAACCAGACGGATCTTGTAAGAAAGCTGTTGTTCTGACTTCTCAAGGGATAAACATATCTTCAGCGGATACATTTATGGCGTATTCAAAAGGAACACAACACAAAGTTGAGTTCTAAGTTGATTGTTATCTAGTTGCAATCTTCTGTAGAATGAAAGAACTTCCTAATCAGAATGCTGACAGTTTAAGAGGATATTCTGTCCTATGCCTTTCTTCTCTTTATTCCACATCATACGTGCCTTTCTGTATTGTTTACTTACATACCTACTTACAGATTAGCTGAACCACTATTAGGCTATCTTAACTAATATTATAAATACAAATGTTTGTTTGTTACGCTTGCACGCCTAAACTAATCGACCGATCATGAAACGAATACAGGTTATCAGGGGAACAGAAAAGGACATAGGTTAACTTACATCCAGAAAAAAGAACTGAGCTTAACCTATATTTACGCGAGCGACGCCGCGGGCAAAACTGAATAAATAAGGCTGCTACTATAAGTGTGACAGCCAGCCTTACCCTCTGGAAATAATTAAGTATCGAAATAGTATAACATGAACTTGCCTACCTTACAGATTTAGTACACAAACAAAGTATACTCAGTCTGGTGGTTTTAATGTATTACTGCGGCCTCCTAATGGGCCGTGTTGAGAAGGTAGCAGTGTATTGGTGACAGCGCTTTGAGACTAGATACACATTAGAGGAGCTTTATGTCATACGACGAGTTGCAGCGCCGCTGGCACGGATACGAGCAGAGCTATAAGCTAAGCGTAAACGCGACGCTTATTGAAATAAAAATTATCTGCTTGAAAGCTTTATCTATGTATATCCTTTGCCATATTTTAATTAGTATAAATAAAATATTGCAGCTTTAGCCTAGTGGGAGACCGTTGGATTGCAACGCAGAAATCTCGAGTTCGATCCCAAGGCGCGCATTTCTGACTTTTCGAAGTTATGTGCGTATGAAATAGTTAATTATCGCTTGCTTAGCGGGGAGGAAACCTGCATGTCTAAGACGTCTCCATAAAGTTCTCGAAGATATGTGATGTCTGCCAACCCACACTGGGCTAGCGTGGTGGACTATGGCCTAACTTTAGTCACACTTAAAAGAGGCCCGTGCCCAACAGTGGGACAGTTTAATACAGCGATGATATTGTTATATATACCTATAAAATGGCGTCTAATTACCATTTTTCACCATGCGTGACCAATTCGAATGACTGCATGATGGTAAGTGGTCATCTTGCCTCTAACAATCCTCATTTCTTGTATGAAGCTTAAATTTCTAGGTGTTGATTGTGTCCAGGCGCGTGCACTTCATACAAGCAAATAAGCACTGCATACCCTAGTCCGCTGGCTTATGTAAATCTATATAATCGAAATCTATTTATTAAATACTACAATATAATATACAGATATATATACACACAAAAACATTTATAAATGAAATGTAGTGCCCTCGCAGAGGTTTTGGGTAGGGCGTGCATACCCTACCAGAAATCTTTGTGCACGCCCCTGATTGTGTCTATTATCTCAAAGTCAGTAATTTATTAACTTAGATCACAGAGTAACACTTATGAATGCTATTGATGTAAACATCTACTAATATGGCAGAGAAAACGATGATTTTAAAACTTGGAACCATTTAACCGGTAGAGTTTAGAGGTAGAGTTAGACATTACTTTAGTTATCTTTTGACACAAATACACGCAACTAAACTACAAAACATTATTAATAAATTATTCTTATTCTTATATTCTTATCCACTTCTGTAAAGAACTCCTAATTGAAACAGAGACATATAAGGTGCAATTAATACTATCGGTTGAACGGCCATGGTTTTGTCACTAACAGGTAACAAACTGGCAATACTACGTATTATTAGATGAACATATAGAAAAAGTAAGAAAGTTTTCTAAGTGGTCTTACTAATGAAAAAATGTACAAAATCTTCAGAACACAAGCTTTGCCAGCAGTTGGTCGGTTCACTTCCATTTAGTACCTCTGTAGTACTATTAGTAATGATTAATTTATGTCTACGTAGTCATTCATCTCCTAACACCACAGAGGTTAGCGACCCCGCCTGCTATCATTACCGTGAAGGCTTTAAATAAAACTAAAAGTGAACATTAACCTCTGCACTACTTACTGTAATGCGATTAACGTTCAACTGTATTATGACGTAATATGAATAATGGCTGCTGAGGTCATAGGCAGTAGAACATTACACTTATGTACGTACTTACGTCATCAACATCATCATCTCAGCCGAGAGACGTCCACTGCTGGACATAGGCCTCTCCCAAGGTTTTCCACACAGACCTGGGCCAGCCGCATCCAACCGCTTTCTGCGACCGGCTCACAAGCTGTTCTCATATCTAGAGTTTTTGCCAAATTCTGACATAGCAACACATGTCGAAATTTTAATTAAGATAACTATATAATTTTTATTTTGAGGAATACGGTAATATATTATGTACTTACATACTTGTATGTAAAACATACACTTGTCTTTAAGTACCATCATATAGTACACCTCTAAATTTCGTCGCTCCGTACTGTGGGTTAAGTTCTTTTATTACAAATTATGTGTTTACAATGGGCGTAAAAATATATCTATGGGGTAAACAATATGCATGGAATGACTATTTCAGGACCATTATTAAATAATCAAAACATTGTGTAAGCATTACTGCAGTGTGAGTGTAGTGAATCTTCAAATGCTATTAAATATTGATTCTTGGTTGACATGTCATTAGCTGTATTTTCTATTTATTAATATTGTGAAAATAATAAAATATCGATTAATCATTAATTTACCTTTAAAACAATAGCATTGCTAAAAGTGAAATGTATTAACTTAGTTTATAGACTTCATAAATACTCGTAGTTATAATCAAAAGCGATACACACCACAAAAAATTAAATTCTTTGGTTCCAATACTTTAAAACCCTTACAAAACTTTCGTTAAGAATTCTGTGAATATATTATTATCGATCACAAACTAGCTGTAACCAATAATTCGCTTGTTCAAAATATTGGTTAACTGAATGTTCTCATATAGCAACAAATGCCGAAATTTTCTAATTAAATAACAATAACTATTTCAAGAAATTCGATAATATATGTATTAATAATTAATTATATTTACCATTATGAGCTTAGCTACTTTAAAATATCGCTGCTAATACCCAACATAGCATAACCAACAATAAAAAAAACTACGCCTGTTTCAAATAAAAAGTGGTCACCTTTTAACGTACGAATTAGCTGAGTTGTCGCGCCGAAAGCAATAAATACGTCACTCGCGATATCTAAGCCAATAAAGTGTCTGACGGATCGCTACCGTCGCCCGGCGCCGCACCGCACCGCACCGCACCGCTCCGCTCCTCAAAGCTCCGACACAGTGCAGAGCGCGCGGCGACAATAGGAACAAACCTCGTTAGGGTTGTGCAACGGTGCATTATCGGTTTATTGCTCCTTTAGCATGCATATTTACGTGTTATATTTGTGTAGCTTTTGTTGGTGTTAATAAGCTATAATTTTTAAAAATAAGGAGAGTTAATATGAGATTATTTAAGGTAATAATCAGAAAATTCGGAATCTTTCTAGTTTTCAAATAGTGACCCAAAGTAAAATTTTTCGAAATGTTTTAATATAGAATTGTAGATAAACTTCAATTAAACCATATAATATTATTTGTGACGACATTACCATCTACCCTAATAATTGTCAGGAAGGTGGTAATGTTTTTGTTTACACTTTCTTCCAATTTATCACTCCGGAAAGCAAGCGTATATCTGAGTATGTATGACTTCTTTGTTATATAGAAAATCTAAGAGTTTTTGTAAACTAAAATTATTCAATGTGTACTCGTAGAAAAGTTATCAAGTTCAATATTTAACACAAAAGCAACATACATACTATTTTTATATTTTTTAAACCTACTTAATCTACGCGTTATCATTGACATAATAACTCCTCTCGCATTAGAAACTCGAGTGTTGTAAATAAATGCTAATTACTAAAGACATAATATTTTTATTAATTTGTTCTGCATTAATGACTATGTAATAAAATAGGCAAACAACTTAGCATATCGAGTAGTAAAACATTAAAATTGCTAATTGTACCTACAATATAAGCATGGTCATAAAAGTCGAACAATTTATAAACCAATCTGTTCTATAAATGTATAATGTTCTACAAAATGACACTAGATTTCAAGGACACTAATTAGCTGAGAACAGTCTCACCTTGAATCTCAACAAAACCAACTTTGTGACTTTCGACACCAAACCTTCCACACTGCCACCCACAAACTCATACATAGTCAAAGCACATCTTTGCAAAAATTCAAGCACTGACTGCAACTGCTTCTCGGTGACCAGAGTATCGGTGGTTAAATACCTGGGGTTGCAGGTGGATGCCTGTCTTTTCTGGAACTCTCAGATTCAAACTGTATCCGCTCACCTGAGGAAACTTATTTTCATGTTCAAAAAACTAAGGCCTTCTGCCCATACTGATGTAATGCATATGGTTTACAGTGCCTTATGCGAATCGATTATAAACAACTGCATCACAGCATGGGGAGACGCCGCATAAACAATAATCATCCAAGCTGAACGCGCCCAACGAGCAGTTCTGAAAGTCATTATGGGCAGACCTTTCAGGCACCCACACAGCAATTATACTCAGAATATAAAGTGCTCACAGTATGCCAGTTGTATTGCCTCCGTACAATAATGAAAAAGCACTCCAGTAAAACATTGCAAAAAATGCCTATTAACAACGCGTTAGAAGACCTAAACCAATGTATCCCAGTGTATTCACGTATACCACTTTCGCACAACGCCATTATCGGTTTTCAAGCGTACTGTTATATAACAAAATTAATGATAAGCTACACATACACTCGCTAAACTCGTATAATTGCAAAACAAAACTAAGAGAATACCTACTTACCCTAAATTATGACGACACAGAAAAAATATTAAAACGTCCCTACACGTAGCCTGAAACACGCAAACACACACCCTACAAACACTTTTCTTTTATATACCACTCAGACACAGAGGTACTCACGCAGGCATATACACATACACAGCAGATGCATAACACACACACATACACACACACACACTTACACACATACACACTCGTACATAAAACAAAACACAAACACAGAATGGAGGGATGTCCTCCATAACACAGGAATTTCCTAGCTCGAGGGACATTGATCACATTGTATACCTCAGATGTACCCGACCTATTTCATTTATTTAAATATGATGATGTATACAGCTATGAACCCTTTTTGTTGCTAATAAACAATAAATATAAAAAAACGTATTGATTTAGGTTACAAAATATGATTATTTATAAATGTCAAAAAATGGATTTACGATTTATGATTTATTTAGTTTGGGATGATTCACAAGGACTGGTGTATCTCATTGTATTAACGGCTGTAGAAAAAATTACAATTAGATATAGTTATGCTATTAACGTTAGCAAATATTAGTTAATTAAATACACGTAATAAATATAGTACTGTACCTCAAAGTAATATTGTAGCTACTTACCATCTTAAAGTTCTAAGGCATTCCGTCGAGAAACACACAAATATTATAGCACAATCTGTCATTCCACAAGAAGCAGCTAAATCAGTTTTATGATTAGTAACAAATCTAAAGTTTGAGCAAACGATATGACGCGCATAGTAAGATTTGTTTTCTGTGTATTAACCATTACCGTTCTTTGACACATTGCGTGACAACACAAATATCACCTGTTCAGGCACATAACAAATGAACCAGCCAATATTCAAAGAACCTATCGCTATATAACATTCCAAGATAAAGGTAAAGTCAAAGTCAGCTCGAATATTAATTAAATAAATCTGTTTAACCTATTAATAGTACATAAAAGCGACAATTAGCTAACTCTCCGTTCATTATTATTTTATATGCAGAACGTAATCACAAACAAGAGTATTAATTATTTGTGACTCACATACATTTGATTGCTCCTTACAAGCATTAAACCTGTTGCACTGGGTTAATGTCACAAGTGTATCGTAAAAATACGGCGCCATTCGATGTAATGATATATTTATTGCGTAATGAAATGTGCCTATATAATATGACGAGGAGGTATCGAATGCAAGCAGCACAGCAATGTTGCAGCAGCAATGTGGTATTGTTTAATATGTTTAGACGGGGTAGTAAGTGATACAACTTTTTTATGATATACATGGATTACAATTTTGTTCTTATTTTAATTTATTTGACTTCAAACTACCTTCATATTTTTAAATTTCTAATTTGAAATCCTACGTGAGCAAAATCGTAAATAAATGCTAGTTACTAACAACAATCTTAATTATTCGTTTTATATTTTATTTTGCAATTATAACCCACAGATATATCCTCAGTCATAAATAAAAACAAGTTTGACATTTCAACATTTTACGACTGATTAATTAATTTAGGTAAACATTTTATGACTGCAATCCTTCAAAACTAAAGTTGTAAAATGTTTATTATAATGGCACTATTGTATTCTGTAGTTATGCAATATTATATTGTACACAGCAGGTCTTAAATGCACTGACGTTAAACAATAGACGTACCTTTGAGTGTAAACTATAATATGTGCCAAATGGTTTTACCACAAATTAACTCTTTATTTTATTTAGTTTTATGATAATGATAGTTATATAAGGCAACGACAAGGCAATCCCCGTCGACTTCTTGATAACTGGCCTAAGATTGTGCATAAGTCTACATGCGATTGCAAGCTAACTGACATTAGTTAGGATATTGGATTATTATATTAGGAAATTCTCAGTGGTAACACGAACTTAAAGCCTACAGCCGGGCTTTTCTCTACAATGCCCGGCAGTAAGGTACAAGTAGGACACAAAGCAAAAAAGGCGGCATGTTGGTATAATACACCTCTGCGGAACTCTTCAACATATACAGATCCAAGTCCATGTTATGTTTTATGATGCTTATGGGAAACTACCAGACAAACTCAAGCTTTGCAGTATTAAACTACTTTAATGCCAATGCCAATTGAAGGCTGGACCTTGGTAAACGATATAATGGATACTGAAGTGCTAACGAACTTATAGACATTGAAGTGCGAAAAATAATAACTTCTTATGCATGTTGTTTATGTTAATCATCGCATATAATGCATGACAGGCAATATACGTTCTCAATTATATAGTTATATTATAATTGCGCGAACTTAAATAGCATATTGTGTCCATCGAATGTGTTCCAACCAAACTTGCAAATAAGTTTATTTGCAAGTTTGGTATCTCTGCATTGCAAGGGATTTGTTTCTAACATACTAACACGTCACCGCCTTTTTGAAGGATTCAGAAAATATCAGTGACTGCATGTACCTTAAGCAACGTTACTTCTATACTATCTTCTATACCATGGAGATACTTCCTAAATTGGGTTGCTATTATCTTAGTTGGCGTACACATAACAAAAACAACCTTAGACAGTTTTTATTTGAGTTGTTTAGATGAGAATACTGCACTTTTAGTGTAACTTATATCTCAGGTAACCAGATTAACTGAATACCTGGTAATAAAATAAACAGCAATATAATATGTAAATTGCAGTTCAAGTAGCACCAATGCTGAGGAATTTACGAGACCACCTAAACCAGTTATTTTTATTTATTTACCATTAAATATTATATTAACAGGCCTAACTAAATTAAAAGGCAAGGTATATAATATATTACAGTAATATAACATATTATATTATTATTATATGCTTTCCTTTTTTATTTTGTTTTTCTTATCAGTTAGTCATATAATATTAGATTAGTTGTTTGTAATTATTAATGCCTCTGTACATTATTTAATGTTCTATTAATAAAGACATTGTCATTTTGTTCAAGTAACTAACTAATAATTACATTATGCAAAAAAATTAAACAGCGAATCATTTAGTAATACTAAAACAATGACTGCGTACTGCCTTGACGTGTAGTCTGCAAATCAGTCAATGAATTACTATTTACTCAACGCGCGCGCATGTTCTGTGCGTACAACCCTGTGGCGCATCCGGATGACGTCACAAAGGGTCCAAGGTATTTGTCACTTGTCGCTTTTTGTTGCTTCCATTGTTTCATCGCGGCTATTTGTTAACGAATTAATTGGAGCGAAGTTCTTAGATCATTCACACACGATACCGCTCGTGTTTAGTGTGAAACTAATTCTTTTAAATCGTTACGTTCACTATGGGTGACAGTTTTTTGTGTTACTTCACTTTTTAGAGAAAGGAGGGCGATTTAAAACAAATAAATGTAGACACAATTGTTTCATCTTTTTTTGGGTTGAATTCTTCGAAGGTTTTCGAATTAGGCTATATGTAAGGTGTCGGCTATGCGACACTGCACACCAGTTGATATAGAATGTAGATCAATATTTTATAAACAATAAAATTATAATACTTTACAATTATGTCAATGCAATTTTCACTTACTTAATTTGATTACAGAAAAGTGTTAGATATTTTATTTAATAAACATATACCATATATATTTGACACATATCAATACTAGTTATAGTATTTGTTAAAATGTTACGAGGTGTTGTCTGTATATCAGAGATTTGTTAGAAAATTATTTGCATATTTCTATATAGTCGCGCAACCAACTAGCCGAGAAACTATTGCTTTAGTTTCAGCTAAACTAAAGCAATAGTTTTAGATAGTTTGACTATATTTTTATTTGACTATTAATATGAAACCAATCAACGGATCATAACATATTTTCATAAATTGGTTGCTTGAAATTCAACTTAAAAACTGAGTCGAATTTGAACTAACTCTATTTGGTAGAACCAGTTGTAATACGTATTTTCTCTCACCAGATAGTATTAGATGTAGGAACAACAGGAAGCTTCAATACACATAAATTTCCTCAATCCATTCTGACATTAAGTACATCAGTCACTAGAATATTATCCAGTAGATCAGAACAAGACGTCAGTAGGTTAACAGTGATCTCAGATTGAGAAATGTGCAGATAATAAAACAATTCGTTTCCCTTTTACAGAGACATTGCCTCCGATACTAATATATTATGTCGCAGTTCAAGTTTATAGTCAGACAGTCGACAATTAGTCCCTAAACGACCGCCTAATTGGATCGTAATTACGGAAAATTACGACTATTCCGTCTTAAGTATGTACTAAACTCTGTCATTTATAAAAAGATCTACCATTATCTCCTTGAGCAGCTCAAGAAAGGGGTTATGCGTTTGCAAACTGACTTAAGATGACTCGCGCAGAGGTGAGACACTTTTTGATGTATATTTTATGTTTGCAAGTTGGAGTCCACCCGGATTCCACAACAGAGCTGTCCACCGTCAAAGGTCTCTTCGGTATTGTCAATATTTTTCTATTGCTGTAGTTGGAGTGGACGATTCGAGATTGCGTGGTTCTTTCCTAAAAATATTTATACAAAAAATCTTATTAAGTAAGATTTACTATACCACTAGAAGTGAAGTATTTTACTTATCAAAATATTTTAGTTATAAGCAGTCTGCATCTTATGAGATTTGAGTGAGACTTGAAAAATGTGATGTACAAAACGTCTGAGAATTAACTTGGTACTATTCCCGCTACAGTTACTGTCTGTCTGTTAGAATTAAGCCTATTCGTGAAAAATAATATGCAATATTTTAATTTTAAATCTGTTTCAAGGAGTAATATCCGTAGTAGATATAAGTGCAATATATATCTTCCCACAATAAATAATATGATGTTTTATAAGAGTACTTATGTCACCGCTATTCGTATCTTCAACAAATTACCAATAGCTATAAAGGAGTTAAATGGAAATATATTTAAAATTAAGTTGAAAAAGTGGTTAATTGAAAATGTATTTTATAATCTTCAAGAGTTTTTTGAAAAAAAATAGTAATCATATAAAATGTATTTATAATAATATGTAATGTTAAGTTTTGTTCCGTTATGTCCCTATATGTTGCATGTCCGATATGGACAAACTGTTGGGTCCTAAAACATATGTTTTTATTAATACGATCAGTAATGTACACAGTTATGCAATAAATAAATCTTTATCTTTATCTTTAGAGACAGACTAATTTCAACTGAAAATAACTGAAGACAACTACCTCATTAAGGACAATTTATTTCACTATGTTGCAAAGACATTGCATTGAACCATTGAACAGCAAGGACTCTGGATAGCAATAATTTTTTTTAAGCAAGACTTAAACATCACAGCCGATATATAGGTAGGTATGATATATATCTACTTACAGCTGTGGGACGCTCCCTGAGTCTATTATCGTATAAGTTCATGAGTCTAAAAAAGTTATGTATCGTTATCAATGACCTATAGTAGTTTAACACAATGACTGATTTCAAAGTGTGACAGTAGCAGTTATAAACCTAAATTTGTGTCTGCGAGCTTGTTGGAAACTTTAGTAGTTATTAACGTCATGTCCGATCAGCGCTGTCGAGAAAGTTACACGTTTTATAGTCCAGAGCTGATAGTTTACACGCGCGGATATGTCACTATTACTGATTACGTGCAGGAAGGGATATCCATCACTGATGTTGAATTCAGTAGACTGTTGTTCGAGAGTCTATTACAACTGCGAAGCATGCACGAGCCGCGAAGTTAATCAGTTTCGTAATAATATAAGCCTGCTTTATAGATTAACTTACTGCTGGAGATGAGCCTTTTCTTGATATGGAAGTATAGAACCTATCTTGATACGATCTAAAGGTAAATCAATTGCCATTTGGATTTATATAGTATATTAGGATATGTACAAATAAAATATTTGTGTCAATACTTGTATAGATACACATCTTTGAGACCATTAGAGAGAAATCTCAGGCAAGTAACTAGCCACACGCTCTTGCTACGTAAGACTGCTTTTTTTAATTGTTTTTTTACATGGTGGAATGCATTGACGCATACCCCTCCGCGGGGGTGGGCAGAGGGTTATGTCGGACTCGCCGGGGTAAAAGAGAAAGATGGAATAAAAATAATGTACCTCCCAGAATACCGACCACACCTACCACGGTGTTCCTCGACAAAACCGCTATCGACGGGACGGCGCAAATCACTTACACATGCGGTCGCGACCCCGCTGAGGTTTCGGCCCGCCGTATGAAACGGCAGGCCACTACACGATGAGATCTATCCTATATGCACTTCTCACTTTTAATCCCTACTGTCCCGCCACTAGAGAGGGGATGGACTCGACACAGAGGCGCGCGTGGGAATACGCACGCCGCCTCTCGGACCTGGTGCTGATCAGATGGTGGGCAGGCCAACGAAGCCCACCACCCCCAGGTCAAACCTCAGGGTGGTGGTGGTCATCTCGCGTCCGTCGGCGCTCGGCTTTGCGGTTGGGAAGAGGGTTTAAGCGCACCGTCTCCTGCTCCGCCGCCTCCTTGATGGAAATCACTTCATCACAGAAGGAGGCGACAGCGTACCACGACTTCTCACTCTGGACCATAGACTGGACTACGCCCGGGAGCGAGAGGGCAACCAATCTGACTGCCGCGATCAACTCACGGCGCTGCGATGCCCAGGTGGGGCAAACCGCCAAAGTGTGCAGCGCCGTGTCCTCAACAACGTCGCGGCAGTCGCCGCAGTGGTGACAACCCGGCGTCTCTTGCCGGCGTATACCATGCCGCCTCTCCAGCCACTCCTCCAACACGAGACTTACCGCCACGATCGTGGCGTGCCCTACGTAAGATTGCCTATATAAAGTTAATAACTTCGAATCATGTATTTTATCGTATACTAGATTTTCCCGCAGATTTCGCGTTTATCTACATTTTGTTAATTAATATCTATACCCCGGGAACTTTACTTTTTTCTGGATTAAAGTAACCCCATGTCCTTTCCTGTACCCCTAATAAAGTGTATGCGAAATTTCATGATGATCGGTCGAGTAGATACGGCGTGAAAGCGTAACAAACAAACAAACTCATATTCACATTTATAATATTAGATAGGATCTTAACGGAACAACACTTTATACTGGGACTTAACTAACGCATGCAAACATGCCACGAGAACAACAAAAACTATTTCCACAGACAATTTAATGATGTCTGCCCAAAACGCAACCAAATCCATCACTACAGCTACGCATGCGTATACAAAACTAGTCTAAAGAATCTGTCAATATTCAACTTTATTTTCAAACAAATAAATGGCTTTCACATCGAAAAATTAGTGGCAACTTCGATTCTACTTAACGACTTCCGGCGATACATTTAATGTTTATTTATGTTCATTATTTCTCAATTTACAACTAAAATTAAGTAAAACCCACGCGGCCATACGTCTTGGAAGAAGTTTTAAAATAATGAGCTATAATTGACATGAGTTTCATAAACAGCATGGCGTCCATACAAGCGTGGCCCGCGGCGGCGCTCATTACCGACCTATTACTGTGTCATTGTGTCTGTCTGTCCGTCCGCACGCAATGCTAAATTGTACCACAGTAAATAATAATAAAGTTTGTGTGGAAATTATAGCTACGGTTTCTTGGAATGTAACTCGGTGCGGGTATTAGGAAGTTTTGCTGAAGGCTTTGCGTCAGGAATTGTGTGTTTTTCTGGGTATTACATAAGAATTTGGCTCCGTGAATTCAGTAGTATTTATTTAGTTTAGTTTGAGGGTACAGACCAATAATATTAAATAAGCATGATGATGCATGACTGTAGGGTTGCCTAAAGGTTTAAGTAGTCGCCTCGCACTGCGTCGAGTAAGTTGGTTCGCTGCCTCCATGGCGCAGCGGTAGTGAATGCGACTGCTGTGCATGAGGTCTCGGGTTCGAATCCCGAGTCGGGCCAACAAAAAAATATTGGGATTTTCTGTAAAGAAATCTCAATATGAGCCCGGAGTTAGGAAGTTGGCGGTGTTAGACACCCCCGTGCCTCGGAAAGCACGTAAAGCCGTTGGTCCTGCGCCTGATCTCTCTACGGTCGTGTCGGATTATCCGTCACATTTGATCATGAGAGTTAGGGAACAGAGAGTGCACTTGTGATTGCGCACACGCTTGTGCACTATAATATCTCCTGTGCAGATGGCCAGTCTCCGTTAAGATAGATCTCCGTGACCGAAATTCGGTCAGGAAGACATTAAGTTGGTTCGATTCTCTTATAGGGTAACAAATTTCAAATCCACAAGTAGTTGTTCCGAGTCTTGTTATTTGTGTCCGCTGTTTAACTGTCGGTAAATTATCCCGCGACACATGATTTAAACATAGCGCGAAGGTAAACGTTTTTAAAAAATATATCTATCGCCTGCGATCTCTTGCTCTCTGAGCTTTCTGATTACTGCTTCGCTATCGTGGCTCATAGTGTGATGTTTTATAGCGTATGTTACGTTTAGATAAAGAAGTTTTGTAATGTAGTATTTTTCAATTGGTCCACTGCTTTTTGAGTTTATTCGTTAAATAGTTACATTTGGATGATTTTTCACGATGCAAGAACTTTTAATATCGGTCTCAAACACAAATACAAATCTATCATCTTAGTAATATTAGTACAGAAAATATATATTTAAGATTTCAAACAAACAAAAAGAAAGCCACACACACATCTATGAAGGCTAAAGAAAATAAGAGTTCGTATGATCCGTTGCGCTTTCATCAGTCATTAGATATTCTCAGTTGTCACTGGGAATATCTAAGGACCGATGAAATATCTCTCTATTCTAGTCTAGAGTAGAGACTAGTATAGTGTTCTGTAGAGTTGTACGTTGTTTTATAGACAATAATTTAATATAATTTCGTTTCACATAAAAAAAATCTCATATTATCATTTCATAGAATAATCAATACACAGAATACTTACTTTAAATAAATTCAACTCAAATGATTTTTGTTACAAAAAATTTTTTGTTTTCTATATCTGTCATAGAAAAACAAATCAAATATTATTTATCCTCATAAATACAAGGACCAAATATTAAATGAAACATTTTCTGCGTAACGAAATTCTATGAAATTTCTGTCTGCGAATGAAGGGAACACCATTCTGTAGATATCAGTAGTATCGTTAATGCTTACATATGTACGTATTCTATGTTATATACCTCTGCCTAGCTCTCCAATGAAGTATGTCGACAAAAGATTAGTGAGGTGTTCAAGTAAATTGTAATTTAGTGTTTGTTACCTGTAAGGGCTTGTCTGCCTGTCTTGTTCACTAGATCAATGGTACGAAACGAGAGGTGATCATGCGCAGTGCGGTACCGCACGCGATCTATCACAATCTTGTTATTTTGTACTCAAACTACAGCTGAAGGCAACTATGATGGGTCAAAGCTAACTAGTCAATAACATGCTTATCTATATTGTCTATGCCTTCTATATTGTCAAAGTTAAAAAAAAGAATTCTTCTACCGTACCGAATAGAACACGTTGTTGTTTTTTGTTAAAACCTTATTTAATATTAATACCTTACTGCTTGAAATCTAGGATTCGAATTTGTGTATATATATTAGTGTATAATTTGTGTATACTATGGTGTGTATTGTTGATATACAAATACATGTTCTTGTGACAGCTAACACTGCACCATGGCGTAGTAGTATAGGTGGTCGTCTTGCCATTGGCCCTATGCTGAGTGTTGTGGGTTCGATTCTTACACAGGACAAAAATTTGCTGACATACATACCTCAAGCGTTAGCTGCTGCTTGCAAGTCAATGTTGATGACCATGTTTGTGCACTATATATGAATCTCAATTTGTAAAATTATTATTTAATTGTCATTCATTCCAGTTATTGGATAATTACCCAATTAATATTCTATTTATTTGTAAAATGTCATTATTATGTATTGTGCGCTAATTATTTTGTTGGTGTGCCTAAAAATAAATAAGGGGAGACCTTTTTTTCTGATTCAATGAATAAATACAATAACAAGAAGATCGATGTTAAAATTTATTTTAACGTCAAGAGTTACTTTGTATAACATCACGCTACGTGTCGCGGGCGGGGAGCAGTAATTACAAACATGTGTGAAACCGCGGGGAACAACTACTTTAAAATAAAATTGGCTATTGCTTTCGTTTACGCGAATGTTACACATTTACGCATTTATCGCGGTATTATAAATTGCAAGTGTTACTTTTTTGATATTATTTATTAGGTACATAAAAATAGTATGAACTGAAATTTTAATAAATCGCGTTCAAACCCGTATGAAATTGTTTAATTTCGAGACTGGGTGTGTTATAAATACATACATATCACCCCTGAGATTACTATACAGATATACAGAGATAACTTATCGTTCCTTAACTCGACAATCAAAAATTTAAATCCAACCATTATGTCAAAACATTTTAATTAAAGTAATTCACAATGACTATATTTCGAACGTACAAGACTCTACTTATAGTGCTCTATCACAGAGGCAATAACTCAGTGAAGTAGCACGGGAGCTCTATCTGTCACCATTTGTCAGAGCATTGTTACTGTCAGACGTGATACTGAACAGTAGCCACGAGATAGGGCTGGCGCACAGCTGACATAACGCTAGGTAATTAATTGGGCTGTTGACCTTAAGGCTATGTTCGAATGATAAGAGCTAAACGCACGTGTTGCTGACGCAAGTTTACAACTACTGGCTACTGCTAAAAATGTTAGAATGTAATTGTATTGAATACAATTCGTGTAGTTGTAAGCGCGCGTTATCGATATGCCTATTGTGTATTGCCACCTGAACTAGGTCTAATTCATCGATATTATACTTGTAGATGGATTAGTTCTACTAAGATAATGATACAACAGTGGGCCGGACCGTATCGCTGGTGGTCTCAGTTATTCTCAAGATTATTTTAATTACTAATTATTAGATAGCTTATTTGATTGCAGGCGAAGTTCGAATTTGAAAAACTGACCTTGGTAAGTAATTAACCGCATAAAATACTAAAGCTTGTGTATCATTCTGACAACGTCTACATTTTAAATAAAATTGGCCTTTTATGCAAAATATCAAAGCCAAGATAATACATACTCCCTTCAATATATTCCCGTAAGAGAATGCAAACGCGCACAAAAACTACACTTCGCTGGCTTTACTTGTAAATGAACTTACTTAATAGAGCCGATACTATTGTCGTCTACCAAATCCCCAAATCCCAAACACATTTAATGCGACCCAGAAATTAAATTCGGGACCTCACGACTGGCTACAAACCTACGCTACGGGATCAATAACATACTCATTAAGTTATTGATGATAGTTTTATTATAATGCATTAGTATCAATATGTGTGCGCGGTGGCCCTGCTGATAGGTGCGCGTGGCAGTAGGCCGCGGCTCGACGTGTTTAGTTACATTGTATATTATTTCACATGTGATTCAGTACCGTCCGCATGAAAATTGGGTGACTACATATTTATTTATTATAGTTTGTTTTATTTCACTTGATAATACATGCTTGTGAATAGCTTATATCTGTCATCTGTTTGTTTGTCAGAAGAGATAGGGTAGTCCGCAATCTAGTTTTAAAACTCGAGAAACCTAATTGTGGAATTGCATCCACTCCTGCTAAAGACACTATCTCTTCTACTGCTAAAGAAAGACATACTTTCTTTAGCAGTAGAAGACATAGTGTCTTTCTTTAGCAGTATCAACAATATTTTTGTGATACCGGTGTTAATACACTACCGTTTTCCGTTATATAGTTAAAATAAACACACACAGAGAGAATTATCTGTCAGTATTTTTCTAATTGTAATGTCTTATCATGGGCGCGTAGTCGTAGATATACAGCGTGTAACATTAAGATGTTATTTGATGATCATATCGACAATCAGATTTTCACATAGAAAACTTTTTATTAATTGGTATTGAAGGATTTCAAATGTTGTCAATACCTTGGAAATCATAATTAGTTACGTAATCAATATTCTATAATGTATTTATCACATTTTATATTAAATTTGGAATAGAATTTCAGCTAACAAAGATTTTTTCTGTCGGTACATATATTAGGGAAAGTTGTGGTCTGCGGCTGAAATGAATCTACCATGCTAACGGTACTGGCCTGGGAGGCTCTAGCACAGGGAGCGAGGAAGGCAGTTGTGTGGGTCCCTCCGCGGCGGATATGAATACATTCATGAGACACGCGCGGGGCCTGCGCGAGCGCACTGTTAACGAATCACACGTTAGACTACACTTGCACTAGACAACATTTGCTGCGCAACATTGCAAAATTATATAACGTTATCTCGCAATAATTAATTAGTAATTTTGTTACCTCGTCATTGTCAGTAAGTAAATGTTGTAAATACCACGCATGAAGCAAACATTAGTGACTAAATATAGTCGTTCTGAGTCTGTAAATTACTTCATTCAAATACATACACATTACTTCATGCAAACACCCGACATCTTTATGTCTGGTGTTTGCAATGAAGTAATGTGCCCTTCGACACGACGATTATCTCTTATAAGGAAAAAACTGCTAATATTTTTGCAAGCACTCGCCCCACAAACAAATTCTGCAGTTCCTAATGACTCCAAGAGCCAAACACACAGTTCCTCCACTCCTAAAATACTTTTGAGAGTGGAGATTCGTTTCAAGTTGGTGCAGGTTTCACAAAAGAATCCTATGCCCTAGCTACCTAAAATACTTTACTACGATATGTTTTTAAATAAGAAGAAACCTACTACACGAGGTATTAAGCTCTATGACACTTGGCACTTTACAAGCATTCAATTATCAGTTATCAGACACAAAGCAGTATACATACACCTAGATTTACATAAATCGTTTTGTTTAAACACGTTGACAGCGGCACTCATTTTTGTATTCTTTCCATTCCTGCGGTACGAAGCGTTTAAGACCTCGTTTGAAAACTATCATTACGGCGGTAAGGGGCTTAGTAGACCTCGTAACGTTTTTGAAACTATAACCTTTACATTGGACAAACAAAAAAAAAAATCTTGGTACACTATTATCAATTATTATGGATTGATTGACCTGAAACTTAAAGCGTACATTAGAGGGTTGGGTTATTTAGAATCTGTAATTAAAAGAAAATGAGGGATCTTACAGATCTCGTATCACACTCAATAAGGGAAGTTTTACATAGATTTTAGCGATGGGAAACAAAAACATCGGTGAATGTTATTACTTTATTTTAATTTTACTAATTAAGTACTTGACATTTTTTTCGTTCAAACAATTTAAACATAAAATATTGAACATTGACATTGTGTGACGATTTATTAACTTTTTTTACGCCTCACGACTATTTAATTCTTTTTACAATTTGTCGTTGCATCCGGCACATTTCCTTCTCTTCTTCTTCTTTTTGACGCTGTTTCTGAAAAGATAAAAATTATTATCACTAGGTAGAATATATAAAACAATGATTTCTGTCTGTTTGAACGGGATCAACTCAAAAAGTACCAAACGAAAACCATTTAAAAGTTATGAAATTATAAAGAGGCTCGGGTGGTGTCAAATTACAAAAAATTCAAATGGCGCACGACTCGCTCGAATTTTATAACAATGAAAAGAATGTTTATTGACGACTTACCTGTAATTGTAGACTTGTCACCTTATCTTCTGCGGTTTCTAACACAATTTTATTTCGACAACATCTCGCCGTTATTACTGTAAGCTGTTAAAACTTAACACGTATTCTCGTGGCAGTCGCTTGCACAACACTGGTGGCGTGCTACTAGCGCAGGGTGCGGTACAGGGTCGGCGGAGTACGAGGTCTATTAAGCCTCGTTTCGCACTGTGATAAAAATAATACCATTATTTAAAAATGGATGTAAAAGTGATCCATGTAATTTCAGACCGATTTCTATATTACCTGCTATAAGTAAAATATTTGAGAAAATTATATTACAGCAATTAGAGAGCCACTTTAACGTAAACAACTTATTTCATACTCAACAATATGGTTTTAGAAAGGGTCGATCTACAATAGATGCGGGTTTTACACTTTTAAAACATATTTTTGCTGCTTGAGAAAATTCACAAGATGCCATTGGCGTATTCTGTGATCTCTCAAAAGCCTTTGACTGCGTTGAACATCAAACGTTATTGCGAAAGCTCAGGCATTATGGAATTCGAAATGCTGCACTCGACCTCGTTGGTTCTTACCTAAGCGATAGATTACAACACGTTGAAATCAACGGAAGTAGATCTTCTGGATTACCAGTCGCAATGGGCGTGCCACAGGGCTCAATTTTAGGACCCTTTCTGTTTCTAGCGTACGTGAATGATTTGCCGTTCTTCGTACAGAATTTGTGCGACATTGTATTATTTGCTGATGACACATCACTTATTTTTAAAGTAGACCGTAAGGCACCAAATTTACAGGGTGTTAATTATTCACTCGCGCAAGTCCTGGACTGGTTCACGGCGAATAATTTACTACTCAATTCAAAAAAAACAAAATGTTTTAAGTTTACATTGCCTAATATAAAGAGTCCTAGCATAAACGTTAATTTAAATAATGAAACAGTAACATTTGTACAATCCACAGTTTTCTTAGGCATTACTTTAGATGATAAAGTTCAGTGGGGCGCTCAAATATCGTATCTTGCAGGGAGACTTAGTTCAGCCGCATTTGCGGTTAGGAAAGTAAGACAGCTTACTGATATAGATACTGCGAGACTAGTATATTTTAGTTATTTTCACAGCGTTATGTCCTATGGCATACTATTGTGGGGTAAGGCAGCTGATATTGAAACAATTTTCATTCTTCAAATTTATAATTTAGGCCCACGAGTTTCCCTGAAAGAGCGTTTTAAAGAAATTGGTATACTTACTGTTGCGTCGCAATATATATTTACGAATATTATGTTTTTTATTTAGTTTAGGAAAGAGATGCATATATATCTAAGATGCCCTATTAAAACATAATTCAGTGGTGTATCTACTTTAAAACTTTTCTTTACTTTTCTTCTTCAGTGCGGTACGAGGTCTAAGTGACCTCCACTTTTAAGGTAAATTTATAATATCAATCGGTAGTTTATTAAAAAAGCGTATACTGAGTCCCGCAAATGAATTGTGAACTTTATGTAAACGATGATACGGACCTACCAACTTATGCTTATTTCTAGTGTTTAAGTTGTGAATATCACTATTCTTATTATATAAGTGAATATTATGTTTTATAAACAAATATTATGTTTTATAAAAAAAAACAAATTAGCGAGTAGCCTTCCAGATTTATCTATAAACATAATATTCGTAAATATATATTGCGACGCAACAGTAAGTATACCAATTTCTTTAAAACGCTCTTTCAGGGAAACTCGTGGGCCTAAATTATAAATTTGAAGAATGAAAATTGTTTCAATATCAGCTGCCTTACCCCACAATAGTATGCCATAGGACATAACGCTGTGAAAATAACTAAAATATACTAGTCTCGCAGTATCTATATCAGTAAGCTGTCTTACTTTCCTAACCGCAAATGCGGCTGAACTAAGTCTCCCTGCAAGATACGATATTTGAGCGCCCCACTGAACTTTATCATCTAAAGTAATGCCTAAGAAAACTGTGGATTGTACAAATGTTACTGTTTCATTATTTAAATTAACGTTTATGCTAGGACTCTTTATATTAGGCAATGTAAACTTAAAACATTTTGTTTTTTTTGAATTGAGTAGTAAATTATTCGCCGTGAACCAGTCCAGGACTTGCGCGAGTGAATAATTAACACCCTGTAAATTTGGTGCCTTACGGTCTACTTTAAAAATAAGTGATGTGTCATCAGAAAATAATACAATGTCGCACAAATTCTGTACGAAGAACGGCAAATCATTCACGTACGCTAGAAACAGAAAGGGTCCTAAAATTGAGCCCTGTGGCACGCCCATTGCGACTGGTAATCCAGAAGATCTACTTCCGTTGATTTCAACGTGTTGTAATCTATCGCTTAGGTAAGAACCAACGAGGTCGAGTGCAGCATTTCGAATTCCATAATGCCTGAGCTTTCGCAATAACGTTTGATGTTCAACGCAGTCAAAGGCTTTTGAGAGATCACAGAATACGCCAATGGCATCTTGTGAATTTTCCCAAGCAGCAAAAATATGTTTTAAAAGTGTAAAACCCGCATCTATTGTAGATCGACCCTTTCTAAAACCATATTGTTGAGTATGAAATAAGTTGTTTACGTTAAAGTGGCTCTCTAATTGCTGTAATATAATTTTCTCAAATATTTTACTTATAGCAGGTAATATAGAAATCGGTCTGAAATTACATGGATCACTTTTACATCCATTTTTAAATAATGGTATTATTTTGCTACATTTCATTAAATTTGGAAAAAATGCCTACATCAATGCATCCGTTGAATATTGCAGCTCTGCGCACGGCAGAGAAGACTATTTTTTCTTAGCCACACCACGAGGAAGACACGTGCAAGGCATATTAGACCTCGTGCCGCATTGAACGTGTCAAGACAACTCCTAAACTAGATATAATTCTTCACAAACATTCAAACATAGAACACCCGGCACTATTATTTGTGGAATAAACAAATTTTCGTCCCGTGTGGGAATCGAACCGACTCGACGTAGGACCTTCGAACCTACAACACTCATCGTTACGGCAGTGGCGAGACTAGTGCTTGTTCGCTGCACGATTAACGCAGTTATGCAATATTATTAATGTTTAAATCAACTCTGTAATAAGTATACAACAAATATTTCTTACTGCCTCAAACGCCTTAATGAGTGCACCACAGCTAACGTTGTGTAGAGTCATTAAGCTTTAATATAGAGCCTTCGATAAGGAGATTCTTTAGGAGAGGACTCTGGCCTTGTTAACAAGTAATTGTCTTTGGGTTCACATTGGCACTACATTACGTCGTAAACATAGAATGGGTGTGGCTTTACAGACGTAGAGGCATTAAGATTTAAAATGAAGTGGTAATTCTAACTAATACTATAATTGCGAATGTGTTTCTGTTTGTTTGTTATGATTTCACACCTTAACCACTCGACTGAACATTATAAAATTTCGCATACACATTTTCAGGGGTACAGAATAGGAAAATGGATACTTATCATCCAAAAAAGGAGTGTTCTCGAGGGAGAGAAGCCGCAGGCAAAAGCTAGTAATAGGTATATAATATCACGTCTATTTCACGGAGGGTAGGCAAATATTAGGGTTTTCCACATGCTGCGATCATGGTATATTTCGCTTGTTTAGTCAGTATTACATAACTTATAAATGTTAATTCACATACATAATTTGCTCAATTGAATAGCTCTCAAGTCCTTGATTAATGATTAACCTGTGATTAATGGTTGCTGTTACTTAACTATTATTCAATTAATACTCAACGGTAATGTTTATTATTGTATTTTCTCATTAGACGCTAGTTAACACTTAGCTGCTTTTCAATATTTGTGATTAGTTTATAAGTAAGACTATTATTTTAAGTTTACCGTTTAATAAGAAGTGTAATGCTTAGCCTTGTACATAAAAAATTCAAACTAAAACTGATAATAAAATCTAAATACAAATTACAAAGCAGTTTTAAAGTCGTAAAACTATACTTAACTAAGTAATTAAATACTGGACGTAACTTGACACTAAGGCCTTGTCCTCAGTGAAGGGCCAAAGCGATGGCAGAAGCAGAAACGGGATTGCCAACACGATATTTACGAAACTAATAGATATAGTCTGACATATTATGAGGCTTACTCTATAGCGGTACAGTGACTGACAGTATTATATATAGTTGGTCTAGTAGTTAGTAGTGCAGGTTTGATTCCTGGATCGGGACGACAAAAATATATCGGCTTTTCAACAAATTCTTAATAGCAGCCCGAAGTTAGTAAGTTGCAGGTTTTTCAGACGCGTACCTCAAAATAGTCGTCAAGACTCGTCTTACGTTCTGAATATGACAGTGAGGGAATATAGAGTGCACTTTTATGTATAGAGTGCACTATAATGTGCTCTGTGCAGATGGCTAGTCTGCGTTACAATTAGACGTCTCGAAAAACTCTATCTCATCTATTGCTTACGAGTATCGCTCCCGATCCCCAAACGAAATACACAAATAGTAGTCTGGGTGGTCTCGTACACATATTTAATAGTTTCGTATTATAAATATTGCTGAACACATTATATCATACAACCAAACTGATACTTATTATAACTCACTTATAACTAAATAATTATATAGCAGAAATAGATTATCAATATTGAAAAATAGGAGAAAACAAAAGTAAGTAGTTTGAACGTTTGTACAGTAGACTATTTGATACCGAGCCCGCTATCGCGTACGCACCCGCGCCAGTCTCCACGCAGGTATTCCGAACGTGTAGTAACAGATACATAAGTCACATCGTCCCGCTGCGCACATTATATTAATTTCGAATAAAGGTTAGTAAGGAAATTAACATTAATGTCATTCACAAATCTGCCGCCTGACTGCCTGCCACGTTTGGACACGCGTCTCTACTAATTGACAGCCACTACCAAAACACTTTACTGCATTTACATAGTAGACTCTTCTTATGCAATGCTAACATAAGATTGTGCAATGTCTCAAATATTATTCACTAATATGGTTTCAGCAGTTAATTAGGTCAAAGGGATTGCATCACTGGTGCCGTAGCAAAAGTTTGCAGTTAATCGTCAGGTCCTGGATTTGATTCTTATTTTTGAGAATCTTGTAGGGTTAACAGAAATTGTTCAGTTGTATAGTATATCGAAATGTCACCGATAAACAGTGATAGGATCTGCTTCTGCTATGTGGGATCAAAAAGTCGACAACATGTGGAGGTAATACACCTCTGCTTACCCCTTCAGGAAAACACGGGTGTGAGTGTACGTATTAAAGTATGAAAATAAATTTAATAAGTTATTTGATTAAAAACCAGATAACTAAGTCATGGTCAAAGTTATTAGTAAGATTAAGTAAATTATGATTTTAGTACAAAAGACATCAACGAGCTCAAGTGTTCTTAATGGTTTGACAATTTATTTCATTTAGAAAACTGTTCAAGAACAGTTGACTAGTTCAAGAACTGACTGTTCAAGAACAGAAGACAAGTCTTGAACAAGCACAATATACTTCTAAAACATATGGGTACTGTTAGAATACAGGAGTTAGTTGCCTGATAATTTTATGAGATAGAGTTAAAATACAATTAAAAATAAAAGTTAATAAAATAAACTTCTTTTTGTATTTTATATTTGATATTATAGTTCATTATATTTGATTTATTTAAACATATTATATATAATATTATATGTTACTATATGGTATCGAACCACTCGGGCACGCCACGATCGTGGCGGTAAGTCCCGTGTTTGAGGAGTGGCTGGAGAGGCGGCATGGCGCCCTCACCTTCCGGCTGACACAGGTTCTGACTGGCCACGGTTGTTTTGGCCGGTTCCTGTGTCGTATACGCCGGCAAGAGACGCCCGGTTGTCACCACTGCGGCGACTGCCGCGACGTTGTTGAGGACACGGCGCTGCACACTTTGGCGGTTTGCCCCGCCTGGGCATCGCAGCGCCGTGAGTTGATCGCGGCAGTCGGATCGGTTGCCCTCTCGCTCCCGGCCGTAGTTCAGTCTATGGTCCGGAGTGAGAGGTCGTGAAACGCCGTCGCCTCCTTCTGCGAGGAAGTAATTTCCATCAAGGAGGCGGCGGAGCGGGAGAGAGAGCGTTTAAACCCTCTTCCCAACCGCAGAGCCGGGCGCCGGAGGGCGCGAGATGACCTCCAGCCACCCTGAGGTTTGACCTGGGGGTGGTGGGCTTTGTGGGCCTGCCCACCATCCGTTCAGCACCAGGTCCAAGAGGCGGCGTGCATGTTCCCACGCGCGCCTCTGTTTCGAGTCCGTCTCCCCTCTAGGGGGGGGACAGTAGGGTATATTATAGAAGTGAGTCCTTTGGGTAGGTCTCTTCGCGTAGTGGCCTGCCGTTTTACACGGCGGGCCGTAACCTCGGCGGGGTCGCGACCGCATGCGAAAGCGATTCGCGCGGCCCCGTCGATAGTGGTTTTGTCGAGGAACACCGTGGTAGGTTTAGTCGGTATTCCGGGAGGTACATTATCTTTTCAACATCTTTCTTTTACCCCGGCGAGTCCGACATAATCCCTCCGCCCGCCCCCGTGGAGGGATATGCGTCACTGCATTCCCCCACGTAAAAAAAAAAAAAAAAAATGGTATCGAACCACTACCACTTAGGACATTGGCAGGGAGGAAGTGACCACTGCTTCCATTCAGTCATTTTATGTAGTTACTGATTAAACATTTTGCCAGCCTGTCGGATCGGTATATAAATTTAGATATATCGGTTCGGTTTTGTATACATAAAGAAGTTTCCTTTAAATCAGTTTTTATTTATTAAATAATAATTGTGCAATCAACATGTTAAAATAAATCTGATTCTACCCTACCCACCCTAAATACATTCAAATAACAAAAACAAAGGTACATCGTGGCTTGTAACTGATTTTGTTCTATGGCACCTAGGCAGCAAAGTCTGACGGTGACTACTTTAACCATTACACTATAGGTGCAATCATTGTCCGTCATATATTGTAAAACAAAGAAGAGGTTAGAGCCAAAATAGCGTCCTCTAATTAATAAAAATACTTATTATTTATATTCTTTATACTTAAGGTTAATTAAATAAATATCATTAATTACATGTACGCAATAAATTATTTTTTACAAGCTCATTATAACACTATCTTGTTAAATATGAAAAATATCAACATTATATATGTAAATTGTGTCAAATTAATTGCCATCATAAATACTTAATTAAAATTCTTATTTATAACAAACTAGGTTGGCTTTTACATGTATAAAACCGCTAGGAATTTGCCAAAGCAGAGTTAAATCATCATTAGGATGAATTCCGAATCGTTAACATGTGTGGACGAGGCTAACGAAATAAAAAATCAATTAATAGACCGCACGCAGGGCAGAATCAAATGCATCCGTATATATTTTTATACCACTTTTTATACCACTAGTATACCATATGCCAAGTTAGCGAGGGTTATTCTGAGTAACCGATAGAAGTGAACCAGCCTCGAGATCCGATAAAAAATCCTACCTAATTTTAATTATTTATTATATATTATTAATGCGAATGTGTATTTGTTTGATTGATACGTTTTCACGGCTCTATTACTTCAACCGATCATCGTGTGATTTCGCATACACGTTGCGAGGGATCCAAATAGAACATATGGTATCTTTCAATTAGAAAAAGTACTGCTGCAGAGGGATAGAAAAATTACATAACCTAATATTGTCTTCTATTTACGCGAATGTTATTCATTGAAATTAAACTACTATATACGGATTTTATCGCGTTGTTTATTTAGCACTGTATTACAAAATTTTGAAAATATTACGCTACTACTACTATTGATTTTATTTTACTAATTTATAAGCTAATAAAATTATTTAAACTATTAAATCTATTTATTTTTGGTTTACACTTTCCCCGACGTTTTCCGTGACCATAGCTGCTGGAAAGCAACCGAAACGTCGGGGAAAGTGTAAACCAAAAATAAACAACGCGATAAAATCCGTATATAGTAGTTTAATTTCAATGAATTACATAACCTACATTTAAACGAGCGGATCCACGGGCAGAAAACATATATTCAAATATATAGAGGATAGCCTTTCTGTTGGCCTTCGTGTGAATTCAATAGCGTCTTTTTAGGTTGCTGAGAGAGGCTCTATTGCTACGTTAGCTATCAGAAAAATTGTTTATATCAAATACGTGCTCACATGCATGTATGTTTATGTACACACACTATACATAATATGTAAACAAATATAGGAAACAATAAAATCCCCTACACACAACAAACTCTATAAGTTAATGTACTTTTATAATTTCCTACACGTTAGTATTGTTTACCAATATAAAAGATGCATACTAATTTGTTACTCATCTATTAGCTACTTAAAGTAATGTGTAGTTGCCTTGTCTGATGGTTAACGATAAACATACAACATTAAACGAACAGGTAAGTTGTGCTATTTTGTTTCCCGGTCACCTAGAATCTTTTAGTTGACCTAAAGGTAGGTCCTATGACGCTGGTAGTCATAAAACATGGACTTCTAAAAAGATGGACTACCTTTTTGCTCTTAAAGTTTATATTTACACCTACCGTACAGTCTAAAGCGTAGTTTGCACCAGCAAGCTCATCCCAGCCAGCCTTTAATCATTAATTATTAAGCTATGTCCTTTTCTGTTCCCCTGATAACGTGTATGTGAAATTTCATGATGATCGGTCGACTAGTTAAGGCTTGAATGCGTAACAAACCTACAAACTCACATTGCCGTTTATAAGGATTACATTTATATAACTCATACATATATAATATAATATAATATTCTACCACATACACACAATACCATCTAGCCCAAACTAAGCAGAGCTTGTACTATGGGTATTAGACAATGGGTAAACATAAATATATACTTTTTTTTGTTGTAAATGCATACATATTATACATAGAAACACTCAGACCAAGGCAAACATCCATGGTCATGCACACAAATGTTTGCCTTGTGCGGGAATCGAACCCACGACCTCAGGCGTGGCAGTCGGTTACACTAATCACTACGCCATCGTGGCCGACAATACGTAATCTCACACCTATGTTTTTAAATATGCCTTAAGATTCTACGTAATTGCGAGTGAGCCTATTATTGTCTACTAGGCAGACTCCGTGTTGCTACTAAGAAATAGTACTAAAGTCCGTGCAATTACTGAGAATTATTTCAGGTCTCAGTATATATGTATTACAAATAATATGTAAGGGAGCTTCTTCTTCATCATTTGTAGGAGAGAGCAAAGTCGTCCTCGCGGAAGTGTGTAAATGTTCTATTTGTAGACAAACCGCACAGCAACATAATATGATAGTATGTATGTGTTTGTATGTCACAGTTAAATATAGAAATATGTTATTTCTTTAAAGACCAGTGATTTAATTGAATACAACAAAACGCTGTTTTTATTTAAATGCGATGTGATTTACGATATTCGACGTAGATTGTTAAGTTTTCGGTACCTCAATATATTACTATAGAATTAAATATGTATTGCAACAAATGATAGAAATTTATTCCTCAAAGATTGAAATTTATTTTTTCAAATTTCAGTTAATTCACCTACTAGGTTTCTGTATAGCCATCAAACCGCTATTAACTAAGCATTCACTTAAATATATAATGTTCAAATACCTACACAAATTTTATTACAGTTTAAGGAAACATTATACAGAAACAAAATAAAATTGTTTAAGTAACACTTAAATAGAGTTTGAATCATTCTCAACATGTAATTCTCAATTTAAAGGGGTAAGCGACAGGTTAAACACATAAAATTGTCTAGACGTCAAATTTGAGCAAAGGTCGAGTTTTTATTGCAAATAGGTGGGCGCATGCATAGTTCATCAGGTTCAACACGACTGACCATTACATATACTAATATAATTTAGCCAAATAACGGAAACCTAACGTCTTTGATAAGAACAGTATACTTTAGCCTTAGCCACTACAACTTCCACCAAACCTTAAAATATTTAAGAATGACGTCATATTATTTATATATGAAAATAATTAAGTAACTACACAACCTTGGTTGTTTCAAACATGATAATATCTGACAATTATGCGGGAGTAGACACGCGAACAATTTAAACAATATTAGATCATTTTCTAGACATTGAGACAATTGCCGCGTGAGTCAACAGACTATGACTAGTGAAAAATGTTTAAAACATCGGATTCATGTAAATAACAGCTGTAAAGGGAATAAACCGGAGAATAAATTTCTTAAATTTTTGGACTACAATCGTATATTTGTGAATATTTTTGTAATATCTAGTGATACGCAGAGAGGAGTTATACCCACATTCCGCCCGCGATGGTTTTCAAGTAATTGGAGACGTGCCTTCTGCCGTTCACGGGCACAGATCCAGGCCCTATGTTGCTGAATATGTTGACCAATAAGCCCATAACGCTTTGCCCCGGGATCAGAGCGCATGACCTCATGCATAGCAGTTGCATTCATTGTTGCTGCACTACCATAAAACTGAAACGAAACTATTTTGAATATGTACGTTTAAAGCCTATTTAGAAATTACTATTTACAAGGCACTGAAATAAAAAAAATGTTTTAGTAGTTTCGGCAGTAGGCCAATGCGACTGAATGGAATCTGTGTGACAATACGCGATAATCGCTTACAATTGCTAAAGGGAAGTGCACACTATTTTCGAACCTTGTTCCGCAAAGGAATTTATAAAAATGAACGGGCACTAATACACCTATAATTAGAACCACACAAATAAATACCCCGTGGGAGATTCAAGCCTCCAAAACTCAAAGCAGTGGCGAGATAACTGCTTGCCTTCTGCGCTATCTTAAAGTGTTAATAAGTTTTAGCCACGATACCTCTAACTTAAGTCAGCGAAACAGAACATTTTTTTTTTTTAAGTCATCTCCCGCACTTCGGCCAATGGCTGTATCGCGCGGGACATTACAAATAATCAGACACAAGTAATACTCAGACGCGGTACAACCATTAGATGTGGGTCACACAAATGTATATCCCATGTGAGATTTGAACACACAACACTTAGAGTAGTTGCGACGCGACCACTTAAAGAACTCTACCAACCGTGCAGTCAAATTAGATCAATTTACGTGAACGTAAATAAGTATATACATACATATTTATCAAATGAAATTGTTCGTCATTATTATAATAGAGATGATGATGAATTAGAATCATTATCGTTGCATGTGAACATCCAACATGATTTATTACGTAGCTCGTGGGTGTCGGAGATCTTTGCCAATCCCTGCGAGGACAAACAGGCGTGATGGTATGTTATTAAAACGAAGCACCAAGAAACGTTATCGAGGATATAATCAACAACTTTTCTTCCAAAAATGTAAAGTTAAGACAATCTTATGTGAAAATAACACTCAGTCTGTTTGTTAATTCCACAGAACTTAACAGCTGATGACAATTGACTGCACGGATAGCATAGTGTACCACTACGCTACTAGTAGCAGTGGACGCCTCGCCACTGCTACTTTTCGGGTCTTGTGGTTTCGATCCCCACTCGGGGATAAACCACTATAGCATGCAAGCGTATCAACGAACAAATACACAAAAAATACGAAAATGTTCGATACTCGATCTGGTACACCACGATTATCTAAGGTCAGTAGAAGCACAAATTTATGATAGAAAACCACAAATCTAATCGCAGGCCACGAACTGTGTTATGGTAATTCTCGGCAATCTGCTTTTTTGTTTTTTAAAAGGGTTTTCTACCCCTAGTCTTCGCTTAAATCTTATTTACTTGTATGTAGTGTTCGAAAGGTTTCCATATCTGTCTCCCCAAAACCTTCCTTCTTATTCCATTTTCATATTCCTATGACCAACAACACGTAAATGCCTCTTGTATTGCAAGCAATCATACGCTACGAGAATAGCTAACAATTAGCTGGTTTGAATAATAAAAATACACCTTTGCCTTATAAAAACAAAAAAAAAGTAACGAACTCACATCAACCAGAGACCTGGCTGGGGCGGAAAGACTGCTTAAAAAATTGCGCACCCTTACAATCAAATACGTTGCATAAGACGCAAGAGATGCCAATTAAAAAGGGCGTGACAGTGGAATCAGAGAAAACCAAAAAATTTGCACTTCTTTAGTTTTCTCTAACAGTTAGACATTTACTCAAAATACGGATCTATCCGCTATCCTGCGACATACACATGAATATTGATGCATTTATCTCGTGACAGCGAAATCAATCTATTCGCGTTCCGGTCCGACATCCATAATTATTCTATATTTATAGAACCTTCCCACTGGCTTCGTTAAAATATCTCACATTCAACACGCGCCTTTCAGTTTATGTTTGAAAAACAACTTGTTGCGGCTCGAGAATGAAATCGATATCACAAACAAAAAACTAGAGCAAAGATAGTGTAATGGTTTGACCGGTCAACTTATCACTGTGATGAAGATTCGATCCTCGCACAGAATAAAAAAGTTAAATCATTCATGGATTATTTCAAGCATATGTATTATTTGTGATAAAGATCACAAATAATAAGCAAAGGCTTATAAGTTTTAAATCGTCCCGTAAGTTTCATGTGCAGGCTTTGTGATCATACGTTCTAACATAATACAGATACATAGACTCACTTTTATTTCTCAAAGAGGGAGTTTGAGTTGGAGACTACGACTTGCTTTGCCACACTTTTCCTGACGATTCAGTTGCTTTTTAGCAGCCAAGGTCACAAAGAGACTTGCCGTGACAATAGCTGTTTCAAAATAAACCGCGATAAAAGCCGGATAAAGTAATTGTATTCCAATGTGAATTTTATTAACGTGAACATAAGCAACTAGATATTGCCTGCGGCTTCGCTCGCGTAAATGTTAGATTAGTAACTGAACTTTTTGGTCCCCTGACAACGTGTATGCGAAATTTCATGATGATCGGTCGAGTAGTTAAGGCATTAAAATGTAACAAACAAACTCAATTTCACATTTATAATATTAGTAAGGATTGAGGTATACTGTGAACGTAAAGAAAACTACTGCTTTTTGCTGCAGTGCTCGCATTATGCCTTGTTTTGTTTTACTGTTATCTTCAGTATTATATTGCCCAGTTAAGCTACTTACAATTTAATCGAGGTGTCTGTCATCTATTGACCTATCCTTTTACGTTAAGTTCTTATATACTTGATAAAACACGACAGAGCTCCGATCTTGTACATCTAAATTGCGATACTCAAGGTAAGAAGCTTATTAATGCTCTTGAATACATCTAATGTAGGCAATATGCCCGTAAAGTGGATTCTATTATCGGGTAGTGTCGTAACAGACACAAAAGAATGATAGTAAGTTCACTACTATTACATGAAGCTTATATTAAACATGGTCTTCCTTCATTAGCGGCGAAGGAAAACATCGTGAGTAATCCTACATGTCTGAGAGTTCTTCATAATGTTCCCGAGGGTATTTGTAGTCTGCCACCTCACACTGAGCCAGCGTGGTGGACTAACCTAACCTAACTCTTCCTACACTGAGAAGAGTCCCGTGCCCAGCAGTGGAACAGTTTAATACAGGGCTGTTATTATTATTTTCCTTCATTAAAGCATGACTCTTTACCACGTAAAGATTTTTCCTTGCACATCGTCCATTGCTTGCCTATAAGCGAATTTCATGAAATGATTTCATAGATTGACATCATCGCAACGTGTGAAGGTTTCCGGTATGTGCAGGCGAAATGCCGGTCGACTGGAGAGTCTTGTTTAGTGGATGCTGCGTCGCCGGAGCGCGCGGTCGTGTCGCTCCCAGCTGCGAGAGAGTACCGCGAGACGAGTGTCGTGCGAGTGAATATCTCAGTTTATTACAATTTATTTTATCGACTAGTGTTTGTGTTATTTAGGTGAATAATTTTCGAGGTGTAACTTTAACATTTTCTGTAAGTTGTTTATATCATTTATTTTCAAAACATTAATAGTTAGTTATAATATATAAATATCATGATGTGCATTTTATATAATTCATAATTTGAGTATTTTTATATGTCACTTATTAACTAGCGTTGACCCAAATGTTACATTTCCAATGAAAACTGCGTTTTGCGGGCTTTTTATGGATCATTTTGTTTACAACTTTTATCTGCACATATTTTAATTTTCACGAAAATCAGTTTGAAAAGCTTCCAAAACATACAAAACGGTTAATTATAACATAAAGTAATTCAATTTATAATTTGTCACCTGTCTGTTATAATAAATGAATATGCGCGATGGATGAGGTGTATACAGAGATTTCTTCTATATGCTAAAAAAGATACGACAGTATTACTTGCTCAAATGAAAATTAAAATGCGCTTATTATTAATCGACCAACCATAAATACAGAAGATGAATTTATTATTATTATTTCGACATATCATATTTCTCACTTAAAATATATTTTTGAAAGTTTTTGCTAAATGTACGTTTACGCCTGCTAACCGTGTAAAAATCGGGATGAAGCTCATACTTAGTAAATTGTAACGTTCTAAGGCCATAAATAATTATTTTAAGTTACATTAAACTGTAACATTAAATACGTTCATCACGGCTTGTTTTGTTTACAAATATAACTATTTGTATTCACTCCTTATCCAATATTACAGTTGCTTTTTAGAAGCTCTGGTCACGGAAAAATTATTTACTCTTATATAATTATTAAACTTTGCAACATTGAAATATAGGTTTTTAGGATATCATATTAGCTATTCAGTTTTAAAAGTAGCACTATTACTTTCCTAAAGTACGTGGAGAAATTAAGTTTTAGTTTTCCCAAAAATCTTATAACACTATATTAGATAGTGTAGAAATATACCCGTATATTCACAAAAGACAATATCACGAGCTACATCATTAAACTAAAAAACACACACACCCCAGTCCTATTATTCTAGCACAACGTTACGCTTAAACTTTATATTGGTCCTGGATGCGATTCGAGGGTCAAGCAAAATATTATATAGACAGCGCTCTCTATTACTTGTAGCACAAGAATATCTAAACTAATATAATAAATGCGAATTTGAATTTGTTTGTTTGTTACGCTTTCACGCCTAAACTACTAGGCCGGTCTTCATGAAATTTCGCACCCACGTTGTTAGGGAACAGAATAGGACATAGGGTACCTTTTATCCCGGTAAAAGTACTGTTTTAAACCTAAACTAAACTACATTTACGCGAGCGAAACAGCGGGTAAAATCTAGTGCCTTAATAAAAAAGTATGAATGTACACCTCTACCTAACCTTATGACGATATACCACCGTAATATTATTGACTAAAGCTACAAACCAATTTGTACATAGCTGCACAAATTAATTAGTGTTGACAATTTAGCTAACACTGCCTACTTAGTACGCAAACATTCTAAGGTTTTGTGACAGGCTGTTGATACCGGAGCTAATACAGGTTCATTCTGTACCTCGTAGTATTAAGCTATGCATTGTGGGATTAACTTTGTAAATAGATAGCTACAGAATAAAAGAGACAGCGATGGCCCAATGATGGCGGGCTTACTGTACGGAAGGCGCCAACTGTCTTGTTATTCCAGTGGGATAAGTTTAGCTTGATGCAGACAATCGTGTAGTGTCGGATTCGAAGCTCAGGTGAGAATAGAAAATGTAATATAAGGAGCTTATATTAAATTTGAACTGTTTTGTTTGTATGGAGTAAACGACCGCACTAGGATTAATTTCAGTGTCGCGGAGGACTTGACAAACATTTAAACAACAGAGACACAAATATCCTTTAAACTCACAGCAACTAATTCTGGATCAAAAATATTACAATCCACAATTATTATTTGCACTCACTGATCGGTAAACGATTAGCGAGGTTAAGCAACGTTGGGTGCGGTCAGTCTATAGATGGGTGACCGCTTAGTGGTGTTTCATCTAAGCGTCTCCGTCTCCGGCACGTAAAAAGTCGGTCACGGTTGTTGCCAAATTGACAGTAGTCGTTAAGCCATATCAGAGGCCTGCGGGCGGCTTGAACAACTCTTGACAATAGGTTGGCCACTAACCACACGAAAAAAAAAAAAAAGAAGATTATACGTTGTTCTGAGTCTGGAATGACTCGTGAATAGAACCCAGAACACTCAGCGCAGTGGCAATGGAACGGCAATCAATTAAACCGCTAAGCCATCCATGCAGTTATAAAATCTATATACTACTTGATAAATAGGTATTTGAATTAGGGTGAAAAAATAACGACTACGTTTTGATTGCTGATCGTGACTTAGGGGCAAAAGGTTTGATTACACCGATAGCACAGTGGGGTAAGTAGACACCTCGTCACTTTATGTAGTCTAAGAGTTTCGGGTTAGATGCTCGCACAGAACACGTAGTGGTTTAAGTGGTTGTCTCACCGCTAACACTGCGCCGAGTGTTGTGGGTTCGAATCCCACACGGGACAAAACTTTGTGTGATCCACAAATGCTTGTTCCAAGTCTGGGTGTTCTTTGTGTTCGTTGTTTGAATGTTTGTAAAGTCCTCCGCGACACAGGAATTACTCCTAGTGCAGGAAATGTCTTAAAAAAAATAAACAATAACTCTATTCGGTCTGAGTCGGCTCGGTCTTTAAATATGTATGTATGTTGATTGCTATTTTAAAATAGAAAATATCTTGTACAAAGAATGATAGAGATATTATGTTGTATTGACTATCTTTTATAATTATACACAGGGATTATAAGCAGTGTTTTATGGCAAATGCGTATATCAATAATTAATAGAAGTAGGATTACTCCATATACCTTTGACTTGCCTCATCAAAGGAATCTGTAAACTTTTGCCCCAATTCTTCGTGATTTGTGAACATAAATTTCACAAATCCCGACTGTCTGGTCCCATAAATGCAGATTTATGGAAAAAGGTATAGGTCGTGTAGAAAAGCAAACAATTTCTTCACTTCGTAGTTAATCAGTAACTTAATTAATATTAGTTGTTATAAAGCAGATAATAAGCTATCTACCGCCGAATGGTTATTAAAGTTTAACGAGATTC
This sequence comes from Catocala nupta, assembly GCA_963675205.1. Taxonomy (NCBI): domain Eukaryota; kingdom Metazoa; phylum Arthropoda; class Insecta; order Lepidoptera; family Erebidae; genus Catocala; species Catocala nupta. The sequence goes on from OY776102.1 coordinate 447,038, forward strand.
GCACACATTTAACTATTATATTTTATTCTTCTAATTAAACGTTGAGATAGCCAGCTTTCTACCTTTAATTAAAGTGCAGGTGTGACACTTCGATAAACTCATTTATTTTAATTGAGTACTTTATAATTTAACAAGAAGAAAATCCGCTCGACGTGATACGCAATTCTATATTCGAAAAAGAGCATATGTTTTTATTGTATACTGAATAGAAAATAAATCTTATACTAATATTATAAAGGCGAATGTGAGTTTCTTCGTTTGTTACTCTTTCACGCCTTAACTACTTGACCGATCATCGTGAAATTTAGCATACACGTTTTGAGCGGTACAGAATATACATAGATTATCTTTCATCGAGAAAAGAGTACTGTTCCCGAGGGACAGAAGTTTATTGATAATATCTAGATTACCGTAAGTGAAGCCACGGTCAAAATCTAGTGATACATGCATATACATGTATTTGTTTAATATAAGATAATTTATAATTTTCCAATGTAATTAATTACAATAAGTAATATATAAAATATATTTTAAATATTTATAATATGGTTTACTAGTAGGTAATATATTCCCTTTTATTATTTCATTACTTGTTATCTGTGCAAATAGTTAATACGAGTTATTTGTGTAAACTTTACAACTTTACACTCTTAATAAAACAACGACTTGAAATTTGGAAATAAGGTAATTCGAATACTAATTAAGTGACTAAATGCTAAATATTAACATTTAGTCACTTAATAAAGTATTTAATATTTGTGTTAAGTAATTGCAACGGAATTTCAATTGTTTGTTGAATGGAAAATAGTCAGATAGGTCCCTGTTTTATTAATAGTGCCACATATACATATACCCCTTAAAGTATAAGCAGAGGTGGATTACATTCACATTTAGCCAATTGTATTTTTGATCTCACGCAATATTGAGCGAGCCTGTTAACGTCTACCCGATCTAGACAGCGTGCTGCTACTTTATCTTAAAGAGAAATTCAATAACACTTAACTTAACCCGGGAATCGAAACCGAAGCTTCACGGGTGCAGACCTAAGCGTAAGCTTACGCCACTTGACCAACAATGTAGTGTAAAATTCTCTCCAGTAATGTATCAATTTGAACGATATTTGCTGTTCGTAGACCACAGCAGGATCCCTGCTTAAGCCATGGATCTTTAACAAACTGGACTAGCTTGAGTTAGGAAATATCTTATCCATAAAACTGACAGTGTGATGCACAAATATTTATACTTATTCTGGGTATACTTTGTGTACCTTAATTTTATATCGGTAAATTCACACGCGACACTGATCCAGCAACCTAAAGTGGTTAAAGAACTAAAAAACAATACAGTCAAACACTGTGTGACATTTGTAAGGCTATTATGTTCCTTGAGGAGACTCCTAGCTTTTAGCAAGGTAGCAGCGAGTTCATTGACCCTTACTTTGGTTGCACAACAATCACTTTTTTTAGGTGTCGCATGACCGATTTTCCTGGTGTTGCAATCGTAAATAAGCTGCAGTAACCACTTACCATCAGGTATGTCGTATGCTTGTTCGCTATTTCAGTAACACAACCAACTAGTTATTAATAAAGCCTAAATTGCACCTCCAGCATACTTTTCAGTCATTTAGAAACTTAAACCAGCTAAGAATGTCTATAATAGCGTTTGGTTTCTGAGAACACAGTCCATTCTACACTAAATATGTCAAAGCTAATCAAAGAGTTGACGAAAGAATCTCCACAAACAGACACCCGACGTCCATGGAGGTTCGTTAGAGAAAATTTCACAAAATTAAAAAGTTTATTAGCAACTGTTTGGAATGCAGTCTGCAGAGTTAAAACACGCCGCTCTACCGACACATGTGTATCGTATTGTATAATACTGTGGTTCTGCCTGACGTTTTACAGTTTTTATTAAGCTAGTTTCCAGAATCCCATGTATCATAACATATTCTATGTATCAAACGAAGACATGGTATATCTGCAATTATCATTCAATTTCAAACTTAGTTTTGCGGTCGGTATTCAAACGGTGTGAATTGATAAATTAAACTTCAAATCTCTCTATCCAATAATCCCTTCACCAAGACCTTACTTAGTGACAAAACTATAAGATCAGAGGTTCGATACGCAGGTCGGACAAAATGATGTGTTTAAGATTTTTCTAGCAGAGACATTTTTATTAGCGGCTTTAAATTATACGGCATAATAATATTGAAAATAGTCCTCTCACCCTATACTACATAGGACTTACAATCATAGCTGACGAAAAGTGGATAAATTTACTTCTGCCTACCCTTTCGCGGATACAGGCTTATGATTATATGTATATATATGGTAGCTGACAAACAATCAAACAGACGTTTAGTCAGTATTATATTCCAAGACATTATATATGCACGTACGTATCGGATATATGTATCGGAAAACATCAACGAAAGTGTCACCGATGTGTTATCTATTCAAATGCGCTGTCCCGTACACTCATTTGGTATTCAAACACCGAATATTAATTTGGTACATTAATTCTTGTGTGTAATTAAAATTACACGATAGTTTTCTTGTTTTATAATGTGTTTAAAAGTGCTCTTAGTGACGGAGCTATGTCGAGATTAAGTAACGTTAGAGTAGTCAAATTAGATGAACCTAATTACCTTAATGGCGAAGGAAAACATCGTGAGAAAACCTACATATCTGAGACATTTTCATAATGTTGTTGATGCTGTCTGCTAGCCCGCACTGGGCCAGCGTGGTAGACTATAGTCTCACGTACAGCAGTGGCGCAGCGGTAATGAATGCGACTGCTGTGCATGAGGTCTCGGGTCCGAATCCCGGGTCGGGCCAACAAAAAGTTATTAGAATTTTCTGTTAAGAAATCTCAATACGAGGTCGGAGTTAGGAAGTTGGCGGTGTTAGACACCCTCGGAAAGCACGTAAAGCCTCTCTCCGGTCATGTCAGTTTATCCGTCCCATCGGATCATGAGAGTGAAAGAACAGAGATTGCACTTGTGTTTGCGCACACACTTGTGCACTATAATATCTCCTGCGCCGATGGCCAGTCTCCGTTAAGATTGGCCACCGTGACCGAAATTCGGTCAGGAGGACATTATATATATACATAGCTTGGCGCATATATCTATAGACAGAAGTACATTAAATCTACATTTCGCCAGTTATGGATTTAAACTGGCTCAGATCTGGCACAGTGCCCAGTAAAAAGCTGTAGACCTTCTCAGAAGCAGTACGGAGTCTAGTGCTACTGAGCATTTCTTTGAAGAAAACCAAATATAGCTTTTACTGGCTCGGCAATCGAACCCAAGACTTCAAGTGCAACATCGTAACAAATATGGAAAAATAAAATCAGAAAATATGAATATCTTTTAATGTGTATAAATAATCTGAAATTTGAAAACTGCATGTGAGTAGACAAAGGTTTGAATGAACATATAGGTTCTTTTCACCCCAAAAAATACAAAGAATTTTTCGGCCAATATTTGTTTCCATATAAAAGGTGTTACTAGGTAGTATCGTTATATCTATTTTTGTCGTGAAAACCGACCACCATGTTGTGTCCGTGACGAAAGTCATTTATAAACAAGGCTAACAGAACAATATTTTATTATAAATTAAGTACTACATTAAGTTGATTGCCTGCCCCGTCCTCGACGTGAAGACGGTTCGATGTTCCTGAAAACTTCTATAGCAGCACGACCTTTGGATTTGTGGTTGATAGATGCCAATAAACAATATCAGTGATGTAGTATAGTCGCTATTTAGGAACAATATTTCAAAAAGCTAATTTATTTTTACTAGGTTGACTGAATCCGTGCGATTGTTTAGTGATTTCTGTGGTCACTGCGCAATGTGTAGAGGATTCGATCCCCGCTCGGGACAATAATTGTGTGTTCCACGTGTAATTGTTCCGAGTGTATGTCTGTGTCTAGTCTAGTTTTGTGTTCTATGGGTCTGTTGTTTGAACGTTTGTAATAGTGAAATTATTAATAGCGCGGAAGCTGTCATTTAAAAAAAAGTTAGTTATGGTATAATTATTATAAATATTTAGTCATTTTATTGTCTATTACAGATAAACAAAATAAAAATAACTATCTATGAAATTATAAGTTTATGGCATATTACTGTTACTCTTTTTGTCGAATGAAATTTAAATTCGTTTTCAGGAAACACTTTTTATTCAGACCAAAAAAAAATTATTACCAATTACAAAAATCTTTTCCTACATATTCACATTCACATCTGAACCCAATAACTACTGGATGTTCCCAGTTCCCGTATATAAAAAATATAACTACAAAACTCCTTTTTGTATTGAATACAGTCAGACACATTTATTTAATATAGATAACTTCAACTCCAGAAATAAATGGCCGTATACCATAAATGTACAACAAGACCCCCGCAACAAAAAGCAAATACAAGCTTTTAAATATTAAATATCTAGCCGCGTCGCCTCGAATCTGAATCTGGATAATGTATCGGTGAGTCGTGACCGAGAAACCGAACAACGCTTGTATCTACATCTGACCGACCCGGGTTCGAAGCTGAGACATCGCGGTATCGCGTTTCTGTGTTGCCTCCAACCTTAATGGCCTAGCAGCAGATAATATAGGACTAGTTTTTGTCTGTGGTATTGTTATTATGGTATTTGTTCTGAGGTTTATATAAAACTTGGGCTTTTTGTTTCTGAGAGGATAGGCAGAGGGTATTACACCAGTCAGCTCTATGTTTTGTTTTTGAGACTTCTTCCGCACTAGGAAATACACATTCGTAAAAAAAAAAAAAAACGTTTACTTACGAGCTAGTTCACAATAAATTAATTGAGGTACTCCTTTTAAGTAACAAAATACTTGTGTTAGGAGTCCACGCTCTTCACTTTACAAAAAACTAAAACTAGACAGTTAATAAAAAAGAAAAGAAAGAAGGGTAAACAAAAATAAATTAATAATGTGTGTCACTTGTATGAAATGTATTGAACAGTATACAACATAATTATTACAACTAAGTGTTGTGTACTGTAATTTACGTTTCGTCACGGGGATCTTTACAAACATTTAAAGAACGGTATCAAATAACATCATTTTTCTACCGTGTAGGGATTGAAGCAACAACACTTGGCGCAGTTGAAGTGGCGAGGCGAACACATAAACCACGTCATCCATGCAGTATATAAAATCCTTAGTATTAGAGGTCACCCTATTGTTGTCTACCGTACAGAGTTCCAATATATCTGCTGCTATTGAAAATTTCTAGCAAGATAATAATTATATTTGGGAACTCAACATCGCCTCGGCTGCTATGAGGACGATATGGAGGCCACTGCTCTTAGACCACACGACTGTTTACCATTAGGCGGAGTGCGACAATTATGAAAAGCAAAAAAAAAAAAAATATCTTGCTAGAAATTGATACCCATTATCATTTGATATCTATGAAACAGGCGTGAATCTATGTATGTATAATGTATGTATCTATATACAAAGACGAAAGTTTCAAAAGTAACAGAACAGCTTAGTAACATTTTTTCCTCTGCTCGTGAACCGATTCCATGTTTATTTTGGAAAAGGTCAGTTTTTTTTATGTGAGGTTCCATATACTGTACTCAAATTTTCAATAATAATTCAGCTCGAATTTCCACCACTTGTTATATTTAATATATAATTTGCCTCGTCGTTCATATCTTTCCACTTATGGTAAACATGGCGAAATGTGGATTAATACACGTATATCTACCCTTTTATATGATACATAAGCGCTTACACATAAGATTAATATCTTATATCCTTTAAAATAAAAACTATATCTTAAAAACAAGCTTTAAAACATAAAAACACCGTTGTGCGACATTCGCTCGTTATCTATGCAATGATCTGTAAAACTGTTAAACACATTTAAGTGTGCCTAATTCAAATTTTATAGATCATTTAATTGCCAATACACACCTAAGTGGAATTTATTTATCTTTATCTGTATGAATTTGTTAGCATGTTATGAAATTTGACAATATAAGTTATTTATTATTTCGATTATAGAAAAGAATTCGATGTTTATTAACCTCTGAGTCTTCTTCGAAGAGATTAATGAAAACACTATGTGGGTCTGTGTGTCTGTCTGTTAGTGACAGTTTGTTAGTGACAGGCATAGCTCCGGAACCACTGGAGCGATTGACTTGTAGCTTGGTGTGCAGACACCTTGGGATCATCCCTCGATCGAATTTGAATATGGGCCCTGTGGGTCAAAAGACCTCCGAGATATAGGGGTCACAAGGTCATAAGGTCAGGGGATATCCACCAACAGAGTGATTTGGAAGTCCAATGTTAAGGCTTTTGCCCAGCAGTGAGACATTATAAAAAGATAACTAAAATTTTTTTTAAATATGTCACTTGAAGACGGAGAGTTTGAATCATAGGATTTTACACCCATCTCGTTAAAGTAGATTTTGCCCGCGTCTTCGCTCGCGTAAATGTTGGTTAGGTCAAGTTAGTAACAGTACTTTTTTCTGGGTGTAAGGTACCCTTTTTTGTTCCCTGACAACGTGTATGTGAAATTTCATGATAATCGGTCGAGTAGTTAAGGCGTGAAAGCGTAACAAACAAACAAACTCCCATTCGCATTTATAATATTAGAAAGGATTGTCTATTTAAGTAATCATCCTCATGTATTCTAATTAATAAAGCGCCTTGTTGGCGCAGCAAAGGTGTCTGTGACTGCTATGTACTAGGTCTCGGATCCGAGTCCTGGGTCGAGTAAAGTGTTACTGTATTTTACTGCTGAAAAATTCTTGGTAGCAGCACAATGTCTGAATTGTCGGCAATAGAGTCACTCCTTAAATCACGTGGGCTACATCATAATTAGCAAATGTATGGATATAATACACATTTGCCTTATTCCTTCAAAAAAGCATGAAACGACAGACAGACGCTTGTTACTACTCCGCTTTAAACAGCACAGCCTGTTTAGCTATGCTGTCTGTAGCAAATTAATTAACACATTGACTCGCAGCAGCACACCAGCGACTAGATACACTGAGAGAACAGTAGATACACTGGGGATAATAACCCTATCGCGAACAACTTGATAAAGAGACATATACTATACATATGTATGTATACTTTAAACAACTATTTTAAATGACATTAATATTGTTCCGTATAGATATCGAATTCACAACACTCACTGAATAACACCACTTCATTTCCTTTTAAAAAGATGATTCCCACACTAGGTATAATTCCTGAATCAGGGGACTTTAGAAACATTCAAACAACAGACACAAAGAATATCCAGTCTCGGAATAACCATTTGTGGAAATTTTCTTCTCGGGTGAGAATCGAACCCACAACACTCGGCACGGAGACAGTGGCGAGGCGACTGCTTAAACCACTGTGCCATCAGTGCAGTGGCATTCCAACAATTGACAGGTTTAAAGGCAACAGCAAAAGAGAACAGCGTATTGCATGCCTTCAAGCGGAATATGAAGAGACTAATTTATTTGTACTAGCGGTCGCCTAGTGGTCAAAATTCGACCAAAATTCCTAAGCTTGCTACTTTGTTTTCTGTTTTTCTTTATTACATATAAATAAGGAATAGGTTACCATAGCTACAAAGAATTGTACGACGTCAAACGAACAATGTCGAAATACTACGAACGCTATTCGACTGCGTGTGTCAAATGCATGGTTGTGTGCGTGTAGTGTTTTTTCATTAATTTAATGTATTTCTAATGGATATTTTATAAAAATATTAGGATTCGCCACTCCTTCTTTACATAAACTTTAACTGTGCCAAATTTCATTCTCTTCCGTCCGCGCAATTTTCGTAAAAAGGGGTACAAAGTTTTTGCTTCACGTATTAATATATAGATGTTATCTGAATTACCCATTTTCGCAATAAATGAGTTTGAGTTTGGGTTTCTACGTAGCAAACATCTTACCAAACATAGAAACAAAAAAACATTTAAAATATTACCCATACCCACAACACTCAACAAATAAAACCACTGGATTAATAACGCATTGAATACCTATGAAACATTGTTAGTTGATGCTTTTAGCTCTACATTAGCTTTTAATAAGTAAAAACAAATTAAACAGCTGTCTTGAAGTGTGTAAATGAGAAGTATTGTAGATACGGTGAAGTGCGAGCCGGCATCGACCGCTGTCGACCATTAATATTTATAAGTTGGTGCATACTTGCTCCACTAATGCGTTGGCTACTTATCGAAGGCATCCCTCGTTATATAGTTATTACTGATTATATGTTACAATGTCTATATCGTTGTCTTGTGGGATAAGTTTGCGTGCGATGGTCCGTATTCGATTTTGGGTCGCATAAAGTGTTATTCGGTTAGACTGCCAATTTCTTTATAGATATACAAATGTGATTATTTGATAATGTCTACTGATTGCTACAATCGTGACTTCTTCTGGCATGCTTGTCAGCTTTGGGTTGGGGTATTCAGGAGTTTGCCCAAAATGTATTTTATTTATAGATGGTTTAATTGAGCCTTTTTAATTGCCTTACAATTATAAATTCATACATAGTCTCACGCTTGTATTCTCTAGGCGGTAAACAGAGGTGTATTACACCCACATTTCTCCAACTATGGTTTTAGGCTGCCACTGAGAATATATTGATGGAAAACCCATTAACACTGTCCGACTTAGAAATCGAACCAGACACCTCATGCACAGTATTCATTTACTATAGTTATAGCTTGCAAGACAGGTTTTATTATTACTTTATACTTCACCCCACAAAGCTCTCTTATCACACACTACTTTCTATCCTTCAAAGACACACACACACACATACATACACCTTATCATAATTATCATAGGCACCGTTACATTCACACACAAATCAACGAAACCAAAAAATAAATAACAGGACAACCCGTTAAGCCTTTTAATAATTATGTTTTACATACAACACACAAATTTTCCGCTTTTTAATCATACGGAGATAAGTAGTTAGTTTTTAATTGATATGTTAATCCGGTCCGGTTTTGTCCGGCCGTCGTGAGTCTGGGCACGCTCGATGGCACCTAATGTATTGAAGCCGTTAATTAATTATGTTTAAGTTGTCAAAACAAACTTATAAGATATCGGTTCACGTCACGCCCGCGCCCGGGGAAGATAACTTAGAATGTATATACTGCTAGAGCTTTATTTTGTTTAAGCTATTGAGTGCCAGCGGCACACCGACGGCTATAGACAGTACGTTTTTAATAATGTCTGTCATTACAATTAATATACCTAAAATCTCTAGCATTAGTAAATATACTTGTGTGATGGTAAACATAATAACTCTTTAATAATCTCTTTTAAAAATGTTTCCACTACAGACGATGATAGCCAAATAACCTTATATTATATTCTTGCAGTGAGTTCCAGGCTTCCTAAGAAGGTATTTTTAAAAAGACTTCTCCTTCTCTAGAAATAAATTATGTGTCGCAGAAAACTTTACAAGCATTCAAACTATGGACTCAAAGAACACCCAGACCCGAAACAACTACTTTTGTCATCCTGAGACCCCGCACTGACGACTAAACTTGACGCGGTGGCAATAACAAAGCGACTGCTTAAGTCACAACGCCATCCGTGCTATCAACAGTTTTTTTTACCCATTCACTGAAAACACCGCAAATTTCTTGTTTGCAGACTCGTTAACGCATACCGCAGTTGCAAGCTTCTTCAAGATACGAAAACCGCTCACACGCAACGCAACGCAAAAATTATTATTATTATATTATTACGAACATTTAAGATACCTCGACAGTGTATGTATTAAATAGCTAATGATCGCTCCATTTAACGGTCAACGAAAACATCGTGAGGAATCTTGCTTGCTTGACTGAAAGTTTTTGAGAGTATTGGCGCTTACCTGATAGTAGTTTATTACCAGAGCTGCTATAATTATCAGCATGTATTTGCCCATGCCCTCACGTTAATCTTATGGTGATGATATTGGCAACAATTTTTTGATCTCCCAAGGACATTCTTTTTTCTGAATAAATGATACCTCAAAACGTGACTATGAAATTTCATGATGATCGGTCGAATAGTTAAGGCGTGAAATCTAATTCATATTCCCATTTATAATATTAGTTACAATAAAAATACACTTACATAACACCTCACACCGAAAGTGTGAGCGCAAACACACACTACGGAAATGACGAAACGTATCACGGCAAAACGAAGATACTTATCAATAAATAAAACAAATTACTAAAGGAAAAGGCTCTATTTGTTTTCGCGAACAAGTTGCCGGAAGTCGTAAATCTAGCGTGCAGCATCCGCTCCCAATTATATGGGAAGTTATATAATAAGACGCATTTTGTAAATATTTTATCTTACTTATAGAATATCATGACTGCACGATGGCGTTTTTAACTTATCTCTTTCTGCAGAAGTAGAGTCATAGTTCATAATTATTATGTTTTGCGTAAATAACGTTACAGCCAAACTGTAGACAACGCCGGCAAATCCGTCTATTGTATCATACTAATATTATTTAATAATATGTTTTAAAGATGTTTGCATATTTGTCACGCAATTATGCATAAACCGTTGAACGGACTTGGATGAAATTTGACACGCAGATAACCAAGTCCTAGATTATACCATAGATTACTCGTTATTCCATAACGGTTCCCGCAGGTTTTATGCGAGCGAAACCGCGGGCAAAATCTATTTCCCAGATAAAACGAAAATCGATTATCAAACGAAAATCGATACGTACAGTCGGCCAAGAAAGTGGCCCAGTACCAGCTTTGACAAAAAAAAATTGAGTTCTAATTATAGCTAAGTTTGACTTTTCAAACGGAGTGTAAGAGATCTCAGACAAGGAGGTGAGTTGTTGTTAGCTGTGTTAATTCAAACTTGACACATGGCATGACACATATATAATCTATATATTAATGGATGATTACGGACGGAGTAGTATGAAATTTGTTATAGTTAGAGTTTATATAAAGAAGGAGTTGCGAATCCTAATATTTTTATAAAGTCTGCATAAAAATACATTAACTTAATGAAATGACACTACACGCACACAACCATGCATTTGACACACGCAGTCGAATCGCGTGTAGTATTTCGGCATTGTTCGATGATGTCGTACAATTATTACCCATAAGTACCCATAAGTACCCACTGCAATTTCGCGGTATTGGCCATTAAATTTTAAAAGTTTATCTATACGAATAAGCTACTTATTGTAAAACAGAATACTATATTTGGTTGGTGCTTAGTTACAGTAACTGTTTTTGGTTTATAAAGACCACTACTATTCATTTTTATAATAATTCGTGAAATACAGCTTGGTCAATATACATAGTATTGCAAATATAAGAAGAAGCACTAATCTGAATTGTTTTACAATACCGTTTAGGTACAAAAAATATATTTATTATTACTTTTTATGATCCCTTATTTAAATCAATTATGGTCGAATTTCGACCACTGGGCGACCACTAGTACAAGATAAAGACAGCAATGGAGTGACTATTGCCGTCTTTATCTTGTACTAGTGGTCATAATATTATTGCAAGGGGAAATCGACCTTGTTATTTCATGACGTTCAAATGAACCTCAACCGTAGGTTGGTAGACCACATTTTAGGCCGACTGTACCTAAGACACAATATAGCATCTGACAGTTATGTTTTCTGTTCAGAAAGAGCGCTTTCAAACTGACCACAGAATAGATAGGGCGGTAATGCAACAGTGTAAATTGTACCGATGTAATCGATTCACTGACTCCGGCATTAACCCGTTCTTTCGTTGAATGTTACCGCCTAGCCTTTCCCCGTGTGTTCGCCTGTCTTCGCCTATCCGACCGTGTCACATACATGGTTGCGTAGTTCAGTGGCTAACTTTAGCTTTCTAGAAATATAATTTATTCTAGATACTAGTCTCTACTTATGGTCATGTAGTATTTTTTATAGTCATGTATTAATTTTTTTGTATCGTTGACCAAACTGCTATATGGCCTGCGTGGTGACTAGCGGTTATCGTAGTATATGTTAAATAACTATATAAGATGGTACAATTTGATTATACCTGCGAAATTCGTAACCAACGAATCAACAAAAGAAGATGTGCTATTAAACATGTACATCTTTTTTGCAGTCATCCTCTACAAAACTTTAAGAGATTTCATCGTACTTTTTTTACCGTCGGAAGGCATTAAACAGTCAGAAGATAAAAATACATATGGCGATATAAATGCGTGTTTGACAAGCAGTAAGTAACTAGCGTTAGAGCTTTTCAAGCAGCAGGCTTAACGTGATGCCTTATGCCAGGTATTATGAACCTTGTAAAGAACAATATCAATTGACGAAATATGTCTAACAACTGGAGCTTATCATACTCTCTAAACGATTGGATATATAGGTAACACCGCCTGCTATATTCAATTTCTATAAATATAACCAACCAGATTTTGCCTGCGGCTCCACTCGCTTAAATGTTGGTTATGTAAATTTTCTATTTCTCGGGCATAGTACATCTTTTCTAGATGAAAGGTACTCTTTTTTCCTTTTCTGTACCCCTGACAATAACTGGTCTCTACCTATCGTTAAGACATGAAAGCGTAACAAACAAACAGACAAAACATTAGGATTTCTAATATTAATTAGGCTTTTCAGACAGAAAAATCTAATAACTCTATGCTTAACACGAAAATCAAATCTCACGATTGGTCATTACGCAAACGGTTATACTTGTGCCACTAGAACAACAAACTCTAACAACTAACAACTAACTCCACTTATGCAAAATCTACGCAAATAAATACGATTTGAACGTGATCACGTTCATTCAATATCTCAACTATAGAACGCGCCTAAAATACAGACATTCATTGATGCCTTACAATTCGATTTAATTTGGTATAATAACTTTTGATTTATAAATCATAATGCTTGATCAATCAAAATGATACAGCAAAATTATTAAAGTGATGCCAGTTTCTATAATTATTATTTCTTATAAATCAGAACTAATACTACAAAAGAGTATGTGAGTTTGTTTGTTTTTAACACGCTTTTATTAGCTTGGTATGTATGTGTCTATGTAATGGAATCTTTGAACGTGATTTTCACCCCTTTCAAACCGACGGATTGATTTGAAACGTTGCACACTTATCGAGGACCGATGACAATACAACAATTTAGAAAACAAGACAAGAAAGAAAAAAAAAAAATATAAAATTTTAGTTTTTTTAAACTATTTTTTTTTTGTTACGCTCTCACGCCTTAACAACTCGACCGATCATGAAATTTTGCATACACGTTGTCAGGGTACTGAAACGGATATAGGCTCCCTTTCATCCAAAAAAATTAATGTAACCGAGGAATATAAATTTATTGACATGATCTAGATTAACACGAGTGAAGCCGCGGGCAGAATCGAGTTTATAAATAAAGGAGATATAAAGAAGGTTAAGATATGACACGAATGTGAAATATAAAAAAATGCCTCGGTTGCGCAGCAACTGTTGTGTAAACAAGGACTACTTGAGGTCTCAGATTCGATTCCAGACTCGAGCAGCGTTATTGAATTTTTCTGACAAGAAATTTTCATTGGTAGCTCTGAGATAAGAACTAAGCCCAATAGAGGGTAATTGGCTTGAACTCTTTCGCCCTTTTACGTGTCGACTCAAACCGTAGAGAATGACATATGAGTGTAAAACACCTCAACTTACATGATCTTCGCTTGAGATTATATATTTCTTTTTTATTAAAACTATAATTTAATTCTTTGACATTCAAACTATGAGTGTATATAAGAAGAGTCGGTCCTTTGTCGTATTAAATCAGTCCTGCGTACAAAGTGCTCGATAATCGTTATCGCCTACATAAACTCGTGGTCATCTAATCGCGGCTGATTGTGGACCGTATTTGTTACTCTGTGCTTTAACAGAGTGGGATTACATCGATTTACTTTTGCCTGATTTAGGATAGCTGCGATTATCAGACAGTTCCTAGATAATGTGGAAAGTAAGAAACATATTTATATTTAAATAGATATGAATAACTACAAATATATAAATATATATGTACATATTACAATGACTATATTCGCGAAGTGTTAGGCATATCACGCCCAGCAGGAGAACTGGCCTCATGCCATTTAGTTCACGTAGTAGCACAGTTTCAGACTTGGTGCTACTACTGAGCATTTTTTGAAAGAAGATCCGAATAGTATTTTGCCCGACCCGGGATCTAACTTGAGACCACTGTACAGCAGTCATGATGTATTTTCTGCTGTACAGAGGTCTACGCTACGCCAGTGAGACAGTTATCTAAAGATTTTATGTTACTTAAAACAGTGTTCCTAGTTAAAACCAGCACTATTGGTTGGTTATTGTTATCTTGGCAAGGCTTGGTAGGCCCAGATTTGAAGCCCGAGTCGGAATAACCGTTATTGGATTTTGATGTTTAAACATTTTGAGTAGCAACACGAAAGCCAGAAATATGCCTGGCAGATTGCAATAGGCACGTAATTTATTACGTAGGACCTTAAATCTAGCGAAGTGATATGTAAAACACCTCTGCCTACATCTTCGTGTATATACAAGCTTGTAACTACGCATATTTATATATGTAAACTGACATTGGTAACTTCTTAAAATTCGAGTAGTTTATTTTTTTTATGGAAACTCTACAGCTTTTTACAGAGATACATTACAGATTTTCTTTAGACTAACTCTAAGCCAATAACAGAGTTCCACGAAAATCGAATATGAGGTAGGAAATTGTGATTTCTAAGGCTAATGTTTAAGTCTAAATTACACTATTAATTTTATATTATAAGAGAACTTATCATAAAGACAGTTATCAGTAACAAAAATTTACGATCAGGTCATGAATAATGCTATTTTTAAATCTATTTTAGACAAAAAGACGTCAATTTCGCTGCATTTTTTGGTGTAAATTGGAAGTAATCGCGTTACAATTGAGTACACAGTTTTTCTTTTTAATGTAATAATAATATTAGTCCTGTATACAAACTGGGACAGTTTGTATTGTATTGACACTCATTGTGATAAAAGTTAGCCGCTAGTCCACCGCGCTGCCCCAGGGTGGGTTAGCAGATTTCACATATCTTCGAAAACATTATGGAGAACACTAAGACATCCAGATTTCATCATAATAGTTTCCTTCAATATTAAATCGAGAGACAATTAACTGTATAATACGCATATAACTTTGAAAAGACAGAGGTGCGTGCCTTCGGATTGCGGATCAAACTCGAGACCTCTGCGTGCCAGTCCAACAGTACACTAGGCTATCGTCTTGGTTTTAATAGAGATCCTATCCAGAACAACACGTGCTGGGCTCAGATGCCATCCTTACACGGTAGAGTCGATAAGAGCGCGCACCAACAAGTTTGGGTCCTCATACTTCTGCCGAATGATCAAGGCATGGAATTATCTGCCAAGACACTTGTTTCCTTCTTCCTTAAATCCTGGGTCCTTCAAGCGGGGCGTGAAAAAGGACCTTCTTAGTCCGTGAAGGTAGGGACCTCAACATCACCTGAGCTGCTATAAGGATGGTGTGGAGGCCACTGCTCTTAGACCACATAATCGTTTACCATCAGGCAGAGTGTGGTCATTTTGACGAGCAAAAAAAAAGAAAAAAGAAAGGAGATATCATAATTTATTTCAAGCTGTCATGGTCATCCAATAAAAATGATTACTCCATTAATAGTTGGCGACATTACAAAGGGAATCCCGGACAAACACTAATAAATAACTGGTAGACATAATAGTTGCATTCCCACGTGATATGGAGGCCATACATAATACGAATTTGACATTAATAGCTTACTAATATAGAGCGTAGAACATATCGTTATACATACGGTTAGATATAATGATGATGTTACACTAGATCAGTCCGGTTCGGTTGAAAATACCTTTTCTTCGGGTTATGAACGCTTATGTAGCAGATCTTATTGATTATGATTCGACAAGTTAACGTAAGGAACTGGAGCTGAAGAATTTAATAGTGAAGTTTATCTGTTTTTGATACAAGAAAAAAGAAGGACTATCCACAAATAAAGATACCTTTTTTCTGATTATTGGCATCTTATCCCTGAGGCTGTTCTCAGTGTTGATATTGGTTCTGATTTGTGAATTCAGTCTTTAAACTGGCAGTTGCTTTGGTATATAATATGTATATATATAGCTGAACAGTCGCCTAAGTCTACAGTTAAGTATATTCTTACCTTAAAACTGTTGCTGTTAACTGTAAAGGTTACCATCAGGTATTAGATGGTTTAGCAAAATGTAATTCTGATAACGAAACTAAATTTTCTCTTAATTTTACTAGAATTTGTATATCTGAGTGACCTTGGAATTCGCAACTATTATTGTCTTGCATTAATTAGAGTTGTTAATAAAATAATAATACAAATAAAAAAAATCGAAGTGCCTGTCTGGGCTCTCATCCTACATACCTTTTTCAGTCAGACAATTAAACACCGATATAACCTAACCGGATCATAGCCGCACATGTACATATCGCCGAACATATACCGTAGAAGTAAATCGTTAAAGAAATAGAGCTACGTAAAATCGATTTGACACGGAGTCTATAAAATCACGTTCGTATAAATGATGGCTGTTGGATGGAGTCGTAGGCAGACGGTGACGTACGCCTTATGGTCACAACCGTTCGTCGCTTTAGTAGCCAAAACGTACAAGGCTTCATTCACGTATACTGTTTAGGTAAATTAGGCTAATTGTGTCGATTGGTATATATATTTTATTGGTGTATATATATATATATTTTATTATATATTATGACTTGGTTTCTTTTTTTAGATATCGGATAGCTTACCTTACTTAACTTTTCGAGAAGACACGTGATGTTATGAATAATGCTTATTAAAGGGGTGTACTTAAACGTATGTCTGTTACTGTAGAAATCTTTTAAATACAAATTGTATTTAAAGGTAAAGCAACTAACTATATATGAATAAATATATGAAAAACGAAAATGTTTGCAGAATAATATATAAAGTCATAAATAGATGTTAACATATTATTTTCTATACTTTTACAGGACCTTATTTTAATTGCTGCTTCTCCCTCACCTCTCTCCTAATTTGCTGTAACCGACAGCATCCATCATGATCTAATATATCTATAAGTCTAGTTTTGTATAATATTAAGAAATGCAGTAAAACAGATATTGAGTACCAAAGATAAAAAGAAAAGAGAAGAAAGGAAAGGAGTACTTATTCGGATCGGTACGCCCGAATCCCAACGCGGCTGTCCACCATCAGACGAGTTCGATACTGTGAATCTATTTCTATTGCAAATTGCAATAGTTGGGACAAAGATGCGAGGTGGGTTCCTCTCTTCACACTTACTATATAATAGATTGCCGCCAAGTAGATGCCAAGTCCTGTCTTGTTGAAATCAAGAGAGTATTAAATACGAGTTAACTGTAGCTCGCTTTAATAATGTGATGCAACCAATGTCAGTTACTGCAGAGTGCTGCATAATGTTCGAATGTGTGAAATCTGTCAACTGTGTCCGTCTGTCTGTAGTGAACTATGCCCTATGTTGTTCTTATATTGAAAGGAGGCTCGCGGATAGCATTGGAATAATCTATGCACAAGGTTTTTAAATATACCTTACGTCGATATTAGTCGGATTATACTTTATACTGGTTTGGTTGTTCACAAACGTTTACACCACTGCCAATCTTGAGGTAACGTTCTATTTGAAGATAGGGAAAATCTTGTGTTAAAAATAGGTAGTAGCTCTAACTGAAAATCTATGCCAAGTACACAACTAAAGTATCGTGATACTTATTCATACATACATACATAGATTCACGCCTGCTTCCCAAAGGGGTAGGCAGAGACTACGGATTTCCATTTGCTACGATTCTGACACACTTCTCTGGCTTCATTCACTTTCATCACATTCCTCATACACGCTCGCCGGTTTAAGGTGCTCTTAACCTGGCCTTTATCCAGAACGTCTCCGATCTGACCGAGAAACGCTCACCTAAGTCCTCCCCATGCGACTGTTTTATTCACACTAGCCTTATTCATGTCTAGACATAGCCGATATAATAATTGCAATAATACACTAAGACCTGGTCCCTATACTCAAGAAACATTTTATCTACAGACCGTTAATTTTGACACGTTTGTCAAAAGTTAACAGTCCGTAGATAAAACGACTCTTTGCTTGATATAGGAACCAGGCCTAAAATGACTTTGACATTTTAACATTTAATTAATACAATTAACTGAAAGAGATACATTGCATTGCAAAGGATAGCGATAAGAAATTCAACTTTCGTTGGGTGTAGGTATACCCAACAAGGCAATATAACGAAACGTAGATACTTACCTATACGTACCTATATACGCACCTGGTCCAAATAAAAATAATGAGGCACTTGAGCACTTCTCATACGGAATAAGTGAGTCAAACGTGCGCAAACGCACGTGCACAGAGTAGACAACACTCGTTATTTTTATACTTCCTGCCATTTTTTATATACGTCAAAGCTAAGGAATCAAAATAGTATATGATTCATGTGATGGTACGCAGTTAAAGTAATCTGTGGGGTCTATAATAACACCAGGTAAGTCAGTCGCCTGCTGCTGTCTCTTCAAAGAAGGGGTAGTTGCACTCTCAAAGGAAGCCAAGGGTAAAGAAAAGAAGCCTTTCTGGGCATCATTGTTTGAAAGTATTGCTAAGAGAGGCTAGTATCCCTACTCACCGTAGGTATAAAATATAAGATGCTTTGGCTGAGATTTTCTGTAAAATGGAGTTCTGGCTACCAATTAAGGATTTCTAGTCTTTTAGCTTAAGCGAACTCTATAAAGTTAAATCAATTCTCTCTCACTTGAAAATTTTCTCAATTAACAAAGTCAAAGTCAACTTGATTGTTGAAATTAAACTACTATATACGGATTTTATCGCGTTGTTTATTTATCACTGTATTACAAAATTTTGAAAATATTACACTACTACTACTATTGATTTTATTTTACTAATTTATAAGCTAATAAAATTATTTAAACTATTAAATCTATTTATTTTTGGTTTACACTTTCCCCGACGTTTCGGTTGCTTTTCAGCAGCCATGGTCACGGGGAGACTAAGATGGTAGTTGTCTCAATGTTCCAGTGTAGTTATTTCAAAGTACCCGAACATAATTTAATCATGGGTGTTTCTATTTACGCAGAATGAGCTCAAAGTATCATGAAGTCTAGCTGTGGTTTGTTTCTTCTTGGGTTTGACTATTTGAAGTACTGGATCCCAAGCTGGTGGTACATTCCAACCATCTTCTCTATTGAAATTGGGATGTTTTTTGATTTCAATAGCCTCGCGAAGCATCCTTGGTAGGAATCGGTGTTCTTTAGCGAGAATCTGTGGTTTGTCAAATCTCAGGTAGTGGTTGGTCCCCTGTTGTACATGTTCACACACAGCAGACTTCAACGAGCGTTTGTGTTTTACGTCAGCTATGTGTTCTTTTATGCGGGTGATACTTTGATCTTCATGATACTTTGAGCTCATTCTGCGTAAATAGAAACACCCATGATTAAATTATGTTCGGGTACTTTGAAATAACTACACTGGAACATTGAGACAACTACCATCTTAGTCTCCCCGTGACCATGGCTGCTGAAAAGCAACCGAAACGTCGGGGAAAGTGTAAACCAAAAATAAATAGATTTAATAGTTTAAATAATTTTATTAGCTTATAAATTAGTAAAATAAAATCAATAGTAGTAGTAGTGTAATATTTTCAAAATTTTGTAATACAGTGATAAATAAACAACGCGATAAAATCCGTATATAGTAGTTTAATTTCAATGAATAACATTCGCGTAAACAGAAGACAATATTATGTCAACTTGATTGTATTTTATCTTTTTAGATAATATTTGTAACCAAACCATTTTTTGTACGTTTTGCACGTGAGAAATTATTAGGTAAACACTTCAATTACATTTTAATCAATGTAACTCGAAATATCACAATAATCAAATATTCGTATACCTTCACGTTTATACTATTAAACAATAAAGCATAGATTGAGGTACGTATCTACTGATTTAATAAGAAAATGATGTCATAAATATCAAAGTACGAGCCATCCACTTTCGATTTATGATCTGAACGGTTCTTAACCGTTACGGATCCCAAAGATTTGTAAAATGACATTAAACAATGCAGTTAAAGGCATTGATAGCTTCATCCGAAAGCGGCAACTCAAAATTTATTATAATGATAATTGATTTAGAATTAATTAAGCGAGAGGTCATTTCCGACAACTCGGAGAGCCGCAACAAATGTCTGACCACCCGTCGACACTCGCGACGTGGGCTGGCGACATATTCATTAAATATTACTTTATTAATAAAATTAATAAACGATTCGGACGGAAAATAACTGTTAATATACAGTTTGTATCTTTTGTCATACCGTCTTGTGATATTAACTCAAAAGAAGCCATCTCCTGCTATATTATGTCTAATTCCTAATCTTGTATTTGTAGGCGTCAATAAAGCCGCAAGAGCTTTCTTGACTGTATTCGTTTTAACTCCTGCTATATCATAACTGGAACTTTGTTAGTAACATTTTGAGTGAAAATTTTCTTACTTCCTTCCTTCTCTTGGCTTTCTATTTTCCTTCAAATAGCATCCTAAAGAAGTTTCTATTTTGAATTCAGAATATAATACAACTGCGTGTTATGTTAGATTAAACTAGTAACTGCCCGCGGCTTCGCTTGCTCGGCAACACTACTTTTTCTGGGTTAAAGGTAGCCTATGTCCTTTTTTGTATCCCTAACAACATGTATGCGAAATTTCATGATGATTAGTCGAGTAGTTAAAGCGTGAAAGCGTAACAAACAAACTCACATTTGCATTTATAATGGTAGTTAGGATATTGAATACTAAGTTAACAACTTTTACACAAACTTGCAAGATTCTACGTCTACAGGTCTTGTTCATTACGAATTGATCTTGATGCCTATTTGATAAGACAGTTCATGAGATGTTCGTCCGTTTTGAAAACCATTTTAGTTTAACAGTAATTGTTTCTCGTGTTCTCTAAGTTGGTCAATAGCAGTAATAGTAACTGATGTAATGCCAAGCCTTTCTAGGTATTCACATTCCATGTAGTTGTTACGTGGGACACATTTTATACCTGTCATTACGGCATAACAGTCTTTAAAATGATTTACTCATTTACCAAACATAGTTTAACACTAATTCAGTACCTATGTCAAAAGTTAATAGAATTGGCAATTAAAATTTAAGCCATATAAGATATTGCTTAGCCTTCTCGATGGTTTTATCGTAATTTTCTGCTTCTGTGTAAAAAATCTTTCGGGTTTTATTTTCTGGGTCGAGCAAAAATAACTATTATTTTTACAATGACACAGCTTAATACAAAATTAATTAAATTCCTAGTAATAATAAGTAAATAAAAGAAGTAAATTATTATAGGTACGATCGGTTTCAATCAAGAACAAACACAAATCCCGTAAATCGTATTGTTTTTAATTGATTCACACGCCAATTGAACATTCCGTCAGAGAGAAGGGAATTCGTCGATATGTGATTCAACATCAAAACAGTTGCTAATACATGCGATTTTAATATCACAACCAAATCTTAAGGGTCAGCAACATAAGATGCAATACGGATGCACTCGCGAAATCACCGTGTTTAATGATATTCTCTTTGACCGTTTTTACTCTAAAGATTAGTAGGTTCAAATTAAGATGGTATTACCTTGAGTCGTTAACGAAAATTTAATTTGAACCTAGTCATTTAGAGTACTGTATTTAATTTATTATTAATATTAGACAGCGTCGCCTCTGTCTTGTTAGCGTGGTCTGTACCTGCGCGGGAGTCGCTCTCATCTAATTGGCAGTAAACCGCGCCAATTCCGCCGCTCTAATGGCCACCAAATATGTATTGTGCACCGTAACCGACCGTTTCATTAAATTTTATACATTTTCATTAGTTTTACGACCATTGTAAACGGTTGATTGGTATTTAATTAGACACCGTGTGCATATGTGTGCACCCACATATTCATAAATATATTTATGTGTGTAACTCTGTGGGTGCACCTATAAATTGTGTATGTCTGTGTGTCTGCGAGCATGTGTGTGTGCGCGATCATCGATTTTAAATTGGTATGGATTTCTATTTAATTCGTTTTGTCTGGTTTTCATTGTTGTAGAAGAACAGAATAAAAGTCTTAAGTCTAATAACTTTTTACTGGAAGGGCTGTAACCAAGACTTAGCTAGATGACGGAACAATTGAGTCTCCTTCTAAAATATTTGGAATTTATGTAAAGATTCAATGTGGACATGAAAGCTCATTTCTTTTTATACAAAAAGATGAAGATGAATATGACTCGCTAGTTGGCAATCAGGCATCAAAGCCCCGACTCTTTCTCTTTAAAAATACAACCTCCGCACTAGGAGTAATTCCTGTATCACTTTCGGGACTTTACAAACATTCAAACAACGGACACAATGAATATCCAGACCCAAAACAATGACTTGTAGATCACACAAATTTTTGTCCCATGTGGGATTCGAACCCCACTACTACAACCACTTAAGTCACTCCTAGTAAATCAAACGCTATACAAGGATTATTATTCGTATGTATGCCGAATCGAAACCACAAAAAGTCACTGAGCTGCCAGCATAGGACATGGTCAATTGTTCATCCTCTTACAATTTTGAAAAACAATATAGGTCAAACTAGTTATTAAAAGGACGTGACTTTGAATCCTACTCTTTACACCGACTGCCTGCAACCCACACACTACCACGCACATATGTGTCTCTACATATGTGTGAGTGTTAGATTACATCCAATCGGTGCTCAAGAAATTCGCGTAGGCTATGGCCGCGCCCTCTATATTACATAGACTCCTAAAATGTTAAAACGATTGATGTCCGTTCTCGATTCAACCTGTCATCCGCCCACCACCGCATTACGTCAGAGTATACAGATGACAGTTGCGGAACGGTTCATTAATTAATTTTTAATATATTACTTGTGACCAAATGTATAAATTTTGAGAGGACAACTTCGTGTGATGATTTATTACCGAAAACTGTTATAGGTAATACTGTCTAGAAAACTTTTAGACTGACATTGTATTGTTCGATTTATTTTTACACAAGCTTACATACCTAAGTTTTTTCTGACCAGAGGTCTCGAGTTTGATCCCAAGGCGCGCCATTCTGACTTTTCGAAAAAGTGCGAATTAAATAGTTACTCATAACTCAATTTAACGTTTTAGGAACACATTGTGAGGAAATCTGCATGCGTAAGAGTTCTCCATAATATTCTCGAAGATATAGGACTATGGTTTAACCCTTCTCACATTGAGAACATTCCCGTACCCAGCAGTGGGACAGTTAAATACAGGGCTGATATGATTATATATTACTTGAGACCAAATGTATAAATTTGGAGAGGAGAACTTTGTATGATGATTTATAACCGAAAACTGTTAAAGGTAATAATCTAACTGTTATAATCTAGAAAAAATTCAGACTAACAAGTATCTTTTCTTGATTTATTTTTATAAAAGCATACGTAAACGTTTGTCGAACCTATGGAAACGGGGAAAAGATGGGATGTAAGAAAAGAAAAGCAAAAGATAGACCTTGTATGTACCTTAGGGAAACATACGTCATGTTCCAAGCATAGGGTCGTCAACACGAAAATGTTACCCCTGGTATTGCATATGATCAAATGCTACGGTAACAGTATATGGTTTGGTTGTTGTTGCTTACCTTTTTGTTTAAATATCAGTGCTAACACCAGTGGCCATTATAATTAGTTTTTCTTTAATAAATATATTATAATCTAGCATGCCGTGTAGAGTCATGTTCGCTATAATCGTCCAATTTTTGGTTTGGGATAATTTTACTAAGCATACGTGGTTTTATTCATAAAAGTCGCAATAAGAAAATGTTAAATGCAAAATTCTAGTTTACCTTTTATTATTTATGCTGCAGATAATAAAGGTTTACATAATGTTTATAAATATTGGTTTTTACAACAAGTTAATTAAACTTACAACTAGGTTTTTAGTAACTGAACGTAGTATGTACTACGTTCAGTTTCTAGTAATGTAAATTAAGTTTTCTTTGATGCCCGAATGGCATAATCGGTCACTTTACCGTTGCCACTGTGACGAGTGTCATGGCAAAATTTTTGTCTCGAATGGATTTCAAGCTGTGTGTTCGAATCCCATAGGGGACAAACATTTTGTGTGATTCACAAATGGTTGTTCCTGTTCAACTCTGGGTGTTGTTTGTGTCCATTGTTTGAATGTTTGTAAAGTCATAAATATATACAATAGAATATAAAAAGAGCGTTAATATTTTTATACGTAACTGCACGCATGGCGCGACATATTAAATGTATATTATATTATGAGTACACCTAACACTGCTAAATATATATTATGAGTTAAATCCCACTCATGACATAGAATACAGTTATAGTTAGATTTTATTGTATAAACATTTGTAAAGTCCACACAAAACAGAGATTATCACAATTGAAGAATCTGTCATTTAAATCGAATCAAATCGATATTTCCATTTATTTAGGCTAATGTTACAACGATAATGCTATAAATAGAAAACTTAATACCCTATAGTTAACCTTACTTGTCAGTAGGCTATCAATAATGCTCGCTCATTTATAGAATCGATAATTATATGAATCGGATGAGCGATGTTTTGGCAATGGGAGCAGATAATCCGCGTTTCTATCACAATATTACTAATAATCGGCTTATTAATAGCTACTTTTAGAAACTTATTAAGCGTGGCTGGTTGTGTGGTCACAAGTAATCTGTCAGGCCACCGGTGGTACCGTGGGCGATGTATTAAGGGCTTATCTACAAAATCAGCCGCGACGCGATGTTAGTTCAAATTAGTTTGTGATCGCCTGTCCACCTGTTGGTAGGTTGGAGAAAGTGGTCAGATTAACAAATCCAATTTCGATTTCCGAGTGCGTTCTTTGCAGCTAAAGATATATCTTTTTTTTATTATTATTTATTATTATACTTTGTATTACATTAAATTTAATATATTGTTTTTTTTAGGTATGAAAATATAAATGTGTTTGTTAATTTATCAAATGATTTGATGATTTTGTTGGCTTGGAGATAGTTTATGGGCCTGAGTGTGATAAAAGATTATTATTCCCAGACATAAGTACAGGTCCTGTGTCATATTCCTATAGCCATAAATGGCCTATGTAGAACCAAGGGAGTAAAGTTACGGATAGAGGCTGGTTATTATATATAATAGCTAAGTAAATTAAAAAAATTACATGTTCATAATAATATTATTCATAATTTTGGAAATGTGAGGCTCCGTGTGGCCAACGTACTTGAATTCAGTGACGTCAACACTAATGCCTGCATTCGTGAACTGCGCCTCTATTTAAGTGAACCATAATGCCGGCTTATCCGATCAAAACAACTTTGCTGTGTGTGGCAACAATTTTACTAAAATTTCGCTATGATTTTAGATCTTTTGTAATAGGGACTAATTGCTGTACCAAACAGAATGCAAGTCACTGCTACCGAGATGTTTTTGAAGAATAGAAAGACGAGAAAAAACAATTTAATAACACTTTACCGGATCCAGACCTAATTGAACTCGAAGCCTTATGTACAACAATCGCATTCAATCCCTTTGCGCCACTGAGAAGATAACTTTAAAAGAAACCATATGATATCTCTTAGTACAACCTGTCCTAGGCAGCGGTAAGTCGAACCGAAGCGATGGTGCTAAGCCTCTGGTTAGAATTAGGATACCTTGCTGAATATAAATTACAATTGACAGTCGACTTCGGACGTACGCCTACACGAACTGACTGACGAAAATATAACTATTAGTTAAATACACTACACACTAATCTAGATCTTTACGATGCAGTAATCTGATTAGCATAACGACTTCACGGCACATTGTTATTCTGCGCACGCGTCGAATTGCGACACACGCCCCTCACAAACTGTCCATCTGTCAAAATTATGTTACATTTCTGACGTAAGTGCACGTGTATTTCTTATTTACCATTAACGTGTAACATAAGACAGTCGTGATGGTAAGCGGTTACCGTAACCTATCATCGCTTGGAATAGCACTGCCAGTTAGACGGTAATGAGTGGCAATGGCAGATAGGTATGTGAGGCTCCGGAAATCTTATTTGCTGGACTCTTGCCGCCATTCTATGTAATCTAGTGGTCGCCTAGAGATCGCAATACGACCATGATCCATTTTTACTTAATTTCAGTTTTCTGCACTCCTGTTTTCCATATAAACTTACTGTGTCAAATCTTACACTCGTCCGTATTAAAATATAGATTGATACCGCCGGTGCTACAAGCATCCGTATAGAGTACTTCTGGTGAAAAGGTTGAAGTTTACTTTTCTGGTGTTCTATCATTTCTTATATCTCATTAGAATAACTCTTTAACCCTTTTGCGCTATTTTTGATGGAACTGTATCATGTCCAGATGCAACTCTAATTAGTACTAGTCTCTTTTTCAATTTTAAATACTTAAATCCTATCTTTAAAAATCTATACTAATATTATAAAGAGGTAAAGTTTGTAACTTTGATTGTTTGTTTGTAAGAGCTAATCAGGAACTACTGGTTCGAATTGAAAATTATTTTAGTGTTGGATAGCCCATTTATCGAGAAAGGCTATAGGCTATATAACATCACACTACAATCAATTGGAGTGGAGCAGTAATGAAAAATGTTGCAAAAACGGAGTAAATTCTTAGCTAGTCAGCTAGTATAATATATTTTTAGAACTGCCTGCTTTGTTGGCGCAGTGATAAAAAATGCTACCGTTGTGTATTTGGGTTTTCTGTCAAAAATCTCTAACTATGGACGTCAATAGGCCCGCTCTACATATATTACGTAGGCCATTAAAACATAACTAGCGAAATGCAAGTGTAATGCTACCTACTTCTTCTAGAACATAAGCTTTTTAGTTTGGCCAACTCAATTTAGCTATAAACCAGTTAAATAAAGTGGCTAAAGCGCTATGTAATATAGTGTTCACAGTATAAAACGAATAGCAATCAAGGAGTACACAGATTGTGTGGCACGTCCCGCTACGTGCCAGCGCTGATGGGACACGAGTTGCTGCTAATACCGCGAGCTTCGACTAGCGGTGCTTCAGATAACTTAGGGTGCCTCAGCTACTTCACTTTCGTTTGATTCTGTTGAGCTTCGCCTAGTTTAGTGCAGCAGGCTGCGTTTATTAACGATCAAAACTGGTCTACACATAGATTATAATGTTTAAAGCTAGTTTTTGTCAGCGTATTCGTCCGAATAAAACTTACAGGACGAATACTAAAGACATAGACTATCTGTATCCCTAGTGTTATCCAAATCTGCGTGATTACGTATTGATTGTTTTTTTTTAAAGACAACTTACTCTCTCTTATTCATTTCTGTGTCACGGGGGACTCTACAAACATTCAAACAGTGGACGCAAAGAACACCCAAACTCGGAACAACCATTTGTGGGTCACACAATTTTTATCTCGTGTGGGATTCGAACCCACAACACTCGGCGCAGTTGTACCGGCGAGGCGACCACTTTAACCACTACGCTAGCCGTACAGCCATATAACAAACAAACATCCAATCATCATCACTATAATGAGATGGGTGTAAAGACCCAGGATTCAACTTCATCGTCTTCATGTGACATTCTTTTTTTTTGTTTTCATCAACTTTTTGTAATGTCCCACCGCTGGCCAAAAGCCTCTACCTTGGACTTCCAAATCACTCTGTTGGTGGATATCCCCTGACCTTATGACCTTCTGACCCTTATATCTCGGAGGTATTTTGACCCACAGGGCCCATATTCAAACTCAACTGAGGGATGACCCCAAAGTGTCTGTACACCAAGTTACAAGTCAATCGGTCTAGTGGTTCAGGAGTTATGCCGGTCACTAACAGACAGACACACAGACCCACATAGTGTTTTCATTAACTTCTTCGAAGAAGACTCAGAGGTTAATAATACTTGTGGAATATTTGTCTATCGACCACTCTATATATGGTAATTATGCACGATTACACTATTTAAAAAACAAGCTCTGCTTACCGTGAGCGTAGATGTCTGCTGATCAACAGATGTAACAAACAACCATCTTTATACTATATTATCTATACTAATATTATAAAGCTGAAGGGTTTGTTTGTTTGTTTGGTTGAACGCGCTAATCTCAGGAACTACTGGTGCGAATTAGTTTTCGATAGCTTATGTATCGAGGAAGGGTAAAGGCAATATAACATCACGGTACGACCCACAGGAGCGGCGCAGTAGCTATAAACGCGGGTAAAACCGCGGGCACAGCTAGTTAAACTATTATTATAGTTTAAAAACAGTTATATATTAATCACATATACATTTCATATCAGTATGACTTACACAAAATTCCATCTACTCTAACCGTTTAAAAACCTCGATACTCCTAGAGGTACAAAACAGATCTATAAATTAGCTAGAAAATCTCTTGTTTGAAGTCAGTAAAACAGTAAGGTAAAACTTGGGAGCTAAATAATATGATTGCACAGACAGCAAGCCTTAATACATCACAAATAAATATCATAAATAAACAGTCACAACTTATCATAAAATTAACATATTTGAACGCACTAACTCACAAAACATAAAAAAAACTTTGTTAAATCATACGTGTAGTTTGAAAATATATATAATTTAACGCATGTGTCCACAGCTAGTACACAATTAAGACAATATCATTTACAAATCAACATTAAACGGTTGACAAGAGACGCTAAACTGTCGTATAACTCAAACCCACGTATCAGTACTTATAACTTTATAACATCTTTGTATCGTATACACCAAATTCATATATTTTATACGCACCATAAATGTATATTAACAATAATGAACCGACGGATCCGCTGTAAATAACATTAGGCCACATCGTAAACAAATCATCGCGATTGCCTTAATCCAATCAAACGTTAGGATGGCCACACGTTCACGATAAGTCGACGCGATTTCTTATGCTATTGCTATTAAATTAGTTCATATAACTTAGTGTTATATCGCTTATTTTCTTACTACTTAGTTTTAAATATATACTATAATATATACACTTGAATATAATATTGTCTATTGCCTCGATGACGTACCGTATATAAAAATGCAACTGCTGTGTATAGCCGTTGCATTTTTATATTATTATTATTTTAAGGGTTAGGAGGGAGAGACATTTATATACGATGAGGTCTCGGGTACATACCTGGATCAGTCTAAGTGTTATTGGGTTTATATATAAAAAATGTTTAGTAACAGCAAGAAGTCTGGCAATGAGCCTGGTAGACGGTAATATGCTCGCACCCTATTATGCGCCACCTAAAATTATATTTGGTAATATTTGAATGTAATAAACCTCTGCCTGCCCCTTCTTATATTTACGCGACAGTCTATGTATGTACGAGACAAAGCATGATTGATAATTTTTAGTTTGCCATCGTCAGCTTACCAGATCGGTTCATGTGACGGGAAGGCTCATTGGGACTTTATTTTAGGAATGTGTCAGTGGCAGCACGAAGGTTGATAATGTGCTCAGTAGCCAGTAAAAGGAAAATCCAAAAGTGTAACCGTGGTTAAAGAACCACGGTTACACTTTTGGATTTTTATTTTAAACATGTGTCTTGCTGGACACTTTCAAAATATTCGAGCAACAGATACAAAGAACACCTAACATAGGAACCATTATTTGTAGATCCCATGTGGTGATAGAACCCACCACATTCAGACGTCGTGATAAGTGTCAAAGCGACTTTTTCCCCGTGACCATGGCTGCTGAAAAGCAACCGAAACGTCGGGGAAAGTGTGAACTTTTTTTAAATACAAATAGATTTGATAGTTTTAATAATTTAATTAGCTTAAAATTAGTAAAGTTTAATAGTATAGTATAGTAGTGTAACAGTTTCTAAATTATGTAATAGAGTGTTAAATAAACAACGCGATAAAATCCGTATATAGTAGTTTAATTTCAATGAGTAACATTCGCGTAAACAGAAGACAATATAATGTGCAAATATATTATACATAGAAACACCCAGACCAAGACAAACATCCATGTTCATGCACACAAATATTTGTCTTGTGCGGGAATCGAACCCGCGACCTCAGGCGTGGCAGTCGGTTACACTAACCACTACGCCATCGAGGCCGACAAATGTTGTTGTGTGTATGTGGTAGAATATTAGAATATTAACTTTTTTTTTTATTCGGTACTAATACCCGAATCTTCACCATGGTTCCAATATTAGCGGCAACTGACGCCATAGAACAAACGAGATAATTACTCAAGATATCTAATTTCAAAACAAGCAGTATTGAAAAATGGCGCCTTCATATTGTAATCGTGTACTGTTCTGAAGTATAAATATGATAGAATGACTTTGACAAATACTGTACACAGCTGGTAGTGGCGACCTACTAACCAAATGAAAACGGAATGTTATTTACTCTGTTCATAAAACAAGTACCTACGGGCCGATAAACTATTAGACACATACGTAATATCATACCTATATTAGTAGTAGTAGGCAGAGGTAAATTTTTCACCCCCCATATTTGCCAGCTGTGGTTTTAGGTCCCACGCGGCGAGCCTCCAACCGGGAAAAGGTCCAGACCTTCTGCCAAAACCAGCCAGACCAAGTGCTGTCAGAAAGACCTTTCAATAAAACTTTTTTGTCAAATCGAAGAGCTCATGCACAGCATTCGCTTTATAGGTGCTGCGCTGACGGCTATCCTATTACCTATTACTTAAATAAAAACATCCGTAGACTCTAAGCCCCTGTCTCTGTAGGGTGGGCAGAGACTACAAATTCACTTGCTTCGATCTTGAAATAATTCTCTAGTTACAATCTATCTCATGCGCGCTTATCGATAAATTAGTAGTACCTATTAATTCCTCTTTATAATGTTTTTATTAAAATAAGCCAGCACTAGTTTCCGTAATATTAAAATTTATGTTGGTGACCTGGTTTGCTTATAATAATTGCTTATAATCTAAACACACCCGACACCGGGTGCTGCACCCGAGGGTGTGTTTAGATTGTAAGCAATTAAAACTAAGGTATATACAGGGTGTCCGTTAATTAATGGATAACCTTGAAATGTCTTATAGTAGAAATGAAGGCCATTCAGAAAAAATGAAAAGAAAAGGAATTACAAAATTAAAAAATATATATATATATTAAAAAGTGCAAGCTATATAAGCATAGCATACTCTTGACAGTCTATCTATTAGCATAATTAGTATTTAATAATAAAACAACAAAAAACCGATGGATTTCATTCATTTATGGTCGTAGTATACAAGAAAGTTATACATGGTCATTAAAAAAAAACACGTAGGTAGTAGTTAGGATAGATTTTTATTCATATTTTTTTCTGAACGGCCCTCAGTTCCACTATAAGACATTTCCAGGTTATCCATTAATTACCGGACACCCTGTATATATATGTATCTACTAATTACACTTGCACAATGCTACTGTACTACATACTTATGTAAATACTGAAGTATAAACTCAATAATAATATCTGTAGACAAACTTAATAAAAAAGATACGTTTGACGTTATCGAACACTTTTATGCCAAAAGTGCTCCCGGAGGTACAGAGAATATATGTACATACACATACACACACATACACAGATTCACGCCTGTTTCCCAGAGGGGTAGGCAGAGACTACGGATTTCCATTTGCTACGATCCTGATACACTTCTCTGGCTTCATTCACTTTCATAAAATTCCTCATACACGCTCGGTTTAAGGTGCTCTTAACCTGGCCTTTATCCAGAACGTCTCCGATCTAATCAAGAAACGTTCGCCTAGGTCTTCCCCTTGCAACTGTTCCATTCACACTAGCCTTATAAACTTTAATAGTCAGTCTTTTCTCGTCCATTCTTTCTACATGCCCAAACCAGCTTAACATTCCCTTTTCTATTCTCGTCACTATATCCACTATTATGCCGCATCTTATATACTTACAGACAAAATCAATAGCAATATTGACAAACCCGGTACTCCACAATCGACAGCTGCAGTTTTCATCACCTCAACGCCACCATACTAACGAGACTTTTATAATATAAGTTACAGCCTGTGGTTACAGCTATAAAAATATTTAAAATAAATATATTAAGTTGATATAGACTATAAAATGGTCACCACGTGCAAAGAGGTTTGGCGCGTTACAGCGACCTTAACGGTGCACGAACTCTTAGACAGGTTTTATTAACACATGTGTTGCACGTCTTCAATTATGTCTGTTGTCTATGATCGAAGCGATGACATGTCCAAATATTTCTCGAGTTACTTTTTTTGCAAACATTATCTGACAAATCCTGCTAAGCTTTTTGCGAAGAATAAGTTACAACTAGTTGTAACGAGTAAATGTATATGTATATATACATATATCCACTGCGGTGACTGCCGCGACATTGTTGAGGACACGGCGCTGCACACTTTGGCGGATAGTCCAGCCTGGGCATCGCAGCGCCGTGAATTGATCGCGGCAGTCGGATTGGTTGCCCTCTCACTCCCGGCCGTAGGTCAGTCTATGGTCCGGAGTGAGAGGTCGTGAAACGCCGTCGCCTCCTTCTGTGAGGAAGTGATTTCCATCAAGGAGGCGGCGGAGCGGGAGAGGGAGCACTTAAACCCTCTCCCCAACCGCAGACCCGGGCGCCGGAGGGCGCGAGATGACCTCCAGCCACCTTGAGTTTGACCTGGGAGTGGTGGGCTTTGTGGGCCTGCCCGCCATCCGATCAGCACCAGGTCCGAGAGACGGCGTGCGTGTTCCCCCACGCGCCTCTGTATCGTGTGTCCGTCCCCCCTCAGGGGGACAGTAGGGATAAAATTAGTGGTGCCCCATTGGGCACCTTTGGCAGGGCTGTTTGTGTAGTGGCCTGCCGTTTCATACGGCGGGCCGAAACCTCGGCGGGGTCGCGATTGCATGTGAAAACGATTCGTTCGGCTCCGCCGATTGTCGTTATGTCAAGGAACACCATGGTAGGTTTAGTCGGTATTCCAGGAGGTCCATTATCATCATTTCAAAATTTTTTTTCTCTTACCCCGGTGAGTCCGACAAAAACCCTCCCCTCACCCCCGCGGAGGGTTATGAGTCAATGCACTCCCCACGTAAAAAAAATCTATCTTTATACTTAAGAGCTTTACTCCAGTCGGTGGAGTGTACGCCATCTTTCTCAATATTTGGTTAAAACTATAACAAGAAGTATATGTAATTATAAATTAAATTGAATTAAACTACTATTGCTGAAACTTCGTATAAATACAATTAGACTCACTTTACATTGAACAACATCACCAACGTTTCATTAGCAGAAGGTGATGTACCTACTTTATGTTATGACAGAATATGAGTTATAAGCTACGTAATAAAAAAAGCCCACACGTGAAGTTTAATTTCACTACTTCAATAAATACAAAGCACACAGCAAATACTGCCATTCACACGCAATTCTTTTGTAGTTTTAACCTTTAAAAACTAAACTAAAATATATACAACCACAAACATTTTAAAATGAATTAACAATACAGGAAACATTTTAAACGCTAATATTTCACATGTAATAAAACCAATTTGCAGATTGTATCGCGAAATTTAATATAATAAAACCAACAATAAAACTGTAACGAGCATATATTAACCATATCAAACATAAAAAACATGCCCGTACTATATAATTTTCCAACAAAAAACGTATCAGAAAAAAACAGATATGTAGTACAAGAGTTGTAATAATGTTGTCAGAACTAGAAACAAGATGGAAGTCAAATAAGAGCTACCAATTATAACTTTGATTCATTTCTACAAAAAATATCATACGACCTTTACACGTCAGTCAGATTCGAAGCAGATAGAAACTAATTTTATGATTATAGACATGTTGAAAATGTTGATTTCAAGTTATTGACGAAATTACTCTCAAATGGCACGTCTATAAACTTAAAGATGAATATGACTTTGATTTTATTTAATATGCTTAGTAGCCACCATAACGTAAACTAAGGCAAACATAACGACGGGCATGTTACATAAAAATCAGAAGATTTTGGTTATGTATCCAGGAACGTTAATAAAAGTTAAAGGAACTATAAATAAGGACATAATAAAAGATAATTTGTTCACACACATAAAAAATATACTTCCCATATCATTGTGCCGAATCATGTTTATATTCTTAGTATTGTAACGTCTAAGTGTAATAAGTAATTGCTTAGAATAAAATAATATATTATATAATTATGGCAAAAGTAAATTTTCAAATCGTTTAACATGTAGATTATAAATATTAAGGATAATTAAATTCGTTGCTGATTTTTATTTGTTTGCTTTGTAGATGACTTTTTGCGAATTTCATAGAAAAAAATGACTGACGTCCTGTATTCGGATTGCCTGCAGAACCAAGTGCTGTTGAGCTTTTAGTAAGGAAATACTCAGAAGCAAAACTAGATAGATCGACATAAGCTTGACCTCTTTTGTGTACCCCTTTGGAGATACGTATTACCTAATACAAAAGCATTAAACTCGGATATTTATTATGTAACACTATATCATTATTATTTTTAAACATTCAAGATAAAATATATTTAATATATAGTATATTCAATATACATTGAATATATAACGATATCTGACTGAAGTTGAAGGCAAAAGCAGTATCATTATCTATTAGGTGTTAACATTTATTAGAATCCAATAAAAAAATGTGTATTGTAGACGATCGCCAACGACGAGGCCTCGCTTCTAACGAGCTGTCGTAAAAACTAATAAATTATATTTATTAATTTATGGTACAAGCCTCTATTATGACTAGTGAACGTGTAGTTATGTTTGTGCTCCATAAAACTATGAGGCCTTTTTATACCTCTATGTCCCTAAGGTTGTACAGGAAATATGATAGACGGAGGTGTATAGAACTTCACGTAGGCCAGCTATATTAAAGAAAGAAGAGAGAGCAAGAGATCCCTCTGCGTATGAATTAATCATATTGCTATATGCCAAACAGATTCCGAGCCACGTTTGCTTCTCCCGTAACTTAGTCTATCATGAACCCAACAACACCATCTTCCTACTCATTGTATAGTTATTCAGGAAGAGTTCTCAGAGGTTTATTTTGTTAATATTATTTTACAATATATACAAAACTGTATTTTATGTGATTAATAACCATAAACCGTGAGGATAATATTAGTATTGTCAACACAGATACAAGATTCAACAGCTATTCGTGAAACATAAATTGTGGACTGTCCCGTTACTGTACATAGATTTTCCACTTGCACCTTATAGTTTAAGTTTAGTGATATTTAATACACCAATGCACAGCTAATTTAGCTATTAAACGTATCGAAAGCTTGCCAAAAGTCAATGCACATTTGTCTAAACATAAAATCCAATTTCGATACACAAGGAGCCGACCAAACGCGCAGTCCAAAGATATTATTATTTGAACCGATCGTTACGCTAAAGTGGAACAAATGTGAAGCGGTCGAATTATGCGGAACCAATAAAATTGTCGTCATGAATAATACTATATTTTCATGTTAACATCCACAACAGTTATAGTTCAGAAACAAAAATGGAAATACAAATAACAGTTTGGGTGTTGGCATCGTATAATAAATTAACAAGGAAATGAGTTATGCCGCAAAACTAAATAATACAAAACGTTGATTTGCAGAACGGTTGATTAATGAGGTTTACTTTTACATACGGATTCAAAACACTCTTATTTTCTGTTGTTCATTGGACGAAAAACTCATATTATGCAGAGACATTGCGACTTAAACATGCTGCATATGAAGTAACTCGTCTATTGAAATGTCCATATTGATAATACTTATATTGCTCTCTTTACGATAATCGTATTGGTGCAAGTACCACAGCATCGTCCCTTGTGGTATCTCTACACAATTCTCATCAATTGTACCATCTCAACGCTGATATAGATCTAAAGTATTTTCCAACTGGTGTTATAATAAACGTAGTTACGAACTAAATTGGATACCGTTACAAAAATACACAAACAGTCAATCGTCGAAGCTATTCATTGATGAGTGCAATCACCTTTATATGAGAAGGTCATTCAGTTGCGTGAGCCGTTTCCTTTACTATTACCTACTTGAGACGTCACTATGTCAATTGCGTATGGAGATACAACATTTCGTAAGTAGTGAACATCATATTTATAGCTCTGTTGTGGCCTATAGCTGTACCAGGTCATTGCCGAGGGCAGTTATTCAGTAACGTAAGATTACCCTGGCTATTCCATTGCCGGTCTATTATAAACCTTGTCAGCTACATGCTAGGTGGTGCTGAAATGGATATGTACCTATTTTGGGTCGACCATGAGATACGTATCGTTTACTGATATTGCCTACCACCGTATACTTAGTAAAAGGTTAAATTTTATGTTCGGTTTTGTTGCATAGATCTATCTTGCATTAAGAAACAACATTTTGTTGCATATTCTTATTAATTACACAACATGTGGATAGCGTTATAAGTTGAGATTTCTTTTATTGCTTTTTGTTTTTAACCTGTTCGAATAAGAAACATACCTTTAACTGTTAGTCTTAGTATATATTATAAAACCAAAAGTAGCTAAAGGCACAGTTCTCGGTATAAGCGACCACGAGCAAAAAATTATCCGTTGGAATTTGGATATTTGGCTAGATAGACAGAGCATATGGACGCTCCAAGTTAGTCAGCGCCCAAAGAAACCAGTTTTAAAACTATTTCGTACATTCAACGTGCGTCTACGAACTTGCACTTTTAAAAAACAATACGTGTTTAATATCTAGCGATGTCTCGATGAGTCAGTTCGTTTTGCACACAGGTCACGCAAGGCTAGTCAATTTTGCACTTAGATTACACAATTTGTTGATTTAAAATCAATTGCATACTTATTTATTGATAAGTGCTCCTTAGCGTGCATAGACCCAGTACCACTTGGTTGTATTTTACTAAAATTTACTGAATATAAGCTTTCAATGATATTCGATAACCTAATAAAGAAGACGATAATTTTGAATAACATAGGGTTCACGACTTATGGTGATGTCTGCCTCTGTGCTTCTTGTAAATCTCTGCGACTGTAATCACGTGCAATTAGGATATTAACTCGTTTAAATAAAATCTGACAATTTCTATTATGTACCTATATATTTCTTTACCAATAAAATTTAAAATTTATCGCCTTGCCAGTGGTTTCGTTCGTCGCGTCGCTACTGTCACAATCCAGGGATGTGAGTTCGAATCCCACATGAGATAATAAATTGGATGATCAGATTTTTCTGAGTTAGGATTTTCTTTGTGTCTGTTCTATGATTCAAAATTATTTCTAGAAAGTAAAAATATTTAGCTTGTAGTGTAAGAGGTTATATTTATTATCTATTTACACGGTTTTTATATTGTTAAATCGTTAACATATTAAAAGTCAAGGCATTAGTCATAACGGTTTTATTACAATATTCAAGAGATTATGAAATATTCCTTTGACACTAAATAATTTTAAACAATAAATCATGAAAAACAAATCAGGAGCCTTTTTTTTAAATTGACCTGATAAATTTGTACATACAGTACTAGTACTCATAACAATTTTAGTTTGTGAACTTATTTTTTACACGGAGCTTCTCTGGCATCTTCGGATCGGATATTTAGCGTATATTTAATTACTTATGGATAGTTATTTAGAAGCTGTTCTAATTAAATTGGATGAATTGGAATCTGAACTCCAAAATAGATTTTCCAGAATTTATTACAATTTCTGCACAAAAGCAATTGTACAGTTAGAGATCTAATGCCAAAGGCATTCTTATTCATGGTTTCTATTATACTAACCCCATTACACACTGTACCTACATAACATTCATGAATTATGTACATTGATAACTATTATTATAAGCTGTCATCTGCATCGAAAATGGTATGGCTTGTTATTGACATTAACTTATCCTACATGTGGTTTTAATAGAAGCTTAATAGAGGTAAACAAATAATGTTAGTAAGCGGTACTGGTGGAAAGAGGATACTGGTAAAGGTTTCTGATTGTGAATAATCATGAATAGCTTTCAATGTCAGGAATATTACTCGTGATGAATCTATAAAGATGGGATGAATAGAAGAGATAGATGAAATGGTATTTTCATTGACCTTTCAAGAGAGAAATGATTATATTATAAAAATATTTTTTATTTCTCTTTAAAATTACAGATGGTACATAATGATATGACATGATTACTTAAGAGCTATTTACAATGCACTTTTATGTGTATAGGACTCCTGTCTCCCAAACTAGGTAATAACCTGTATCTTGGGAGTCAGTGTTACTCCGCTGGAGTTACGACATTAAACAGCAGTGAAGTAGTTGTAAGCTCTAGTATGGCTCTAGTTAATTTACATAGGTACATATATGTATATGGATATTAAGTTACATTTTAGATATAGATATTTTAGTAGTTACAATTGTTAATAATATAGTTCTTAATAATATAATTTGTATCATGTATTATAGCATTTATATTAATGCACACAACTTTGAGGAGTAAGTGGCTTATTAGTCTATAATATGTCTTTCCAGTTTATAAGAGCTTTCTTTAACCATTAACTACCTTGGTTACACAGCGCTAGTGAATGCGACTGCTGTACAAGAGGTCTCGGATTAGAAATCCGGGCTGGGTCAACAAAAACCTTATTAGATTTTTCTGACAAGAAATTGTTAATACCAGCCCGGGGATCGTAGTCCGTCGTTTTGCACATCTCCTATCCTTCAGAAAGCTAGTAAAACCGTTAATCTTGCGGCTGATCTCTCTCCAGTTGCGTCGGTTTGTTGTCCCATCAGTCCTGTATGGGTAAGGAAAGCTTTAAATCGAGATTCAAATCCAAAGTCTCATGTACAAAATAAATTTTCAGAAATAGGTTTAACGAATTTATTACTCATAAAGAACAATACATAGTTCACTTATAATGAATGAGCTTAGACAATTAATAATTATATAGTTGAACAGCGATCGTACAAATTTAGTAAATGTGTCCGTAAATGTAACTAGTTAACTTTGATTTAAACACTGCAAGTGATTTAGTATCTTTGACATCATTTGGAAGTTTATTATATAATTGTGCCCCTTCATAAGTAACGGTTTTTTTTGCCAAAGTTAGTTCTGTGGCTACGAAGTTTAATTTTTTTTGTGTTTCTTAAATTATGATGAAATGTTTTTTGTTTAAGTTTTATATCCGATTTTAGTGAAATAAAAACATGATGTCAACCATTAGTCACTATTTAACCTTAAAACATGACCAAAACTTACTGTACCACGCTGTATATCAATTTTGTAAACTGTATAGTTTTACAGATGACTCAGCAATAACTTTTATAATACCCTCAATATTATTGTCCTACACAGTCAGTGGATCACTAATAGTTACAATGTCACCGATACAAAGTGATTCCAGTCGAGAGTCATAAAGTGTGTATAAACGCAGCAAGTTCGCACATTAGCAGGCACCTGTCAAATACCTGCACATACCATAAACACAGAGCTAATCCTAGGCTATGGGTGGTGCCCAACAAAAGAGGTTATATGACTTTAGTGTATTTTATACGTTCTGAAATTAATTTTGCGTCTGTACCTGTATTTATTGCATCGCAGCTTTATGTTTTAAAGTAACTCTTTAAGGCTATGTTGTACCTATGCGATAAATATTTATTTAGCTAGCTATATTTGGTATCGTAGACGTATAAGCATAGTTAGACACATTACGAGGTATAGTTCTAAATTGAGTACTATTGCTTAATTTTTTGTGTTCTTGTTAATCCCTCCAGCTAAACCAAATGTTAGGAGTAGGTTCACCTGGTCAAAGCCATGAAATCTCGATTGCAATTCCAATGCCATATCCTTTGGACTACCACCATTTCAACAGTTATAACTTCATTATATTAGTAAAATGCCTTTTTAACCTATTTGGGCATCCAACTTGAAACCTCACGATCAACAGTTGCATATGCGCTTACTGGCTTATTATTATAAAAGTAGTGTTTAGTCAATATTATATGTACGAACACAACATATTATTTAACACATAAGCTAATCATAACACAAATGTTATTTGTTCAGGAATCGCATGCATTTCACGAAGCACATTATACCTGTCTTGGTCGCTATCAAAATCCAATTTAAAAAGTGTGCCACGGGCTCAAATTTGTCCCTCACCTATTTATTACTATAAATGCACGACACTTCTGTATTTCGCTGTAATGATACAGGGACTACTTACCATCATGCAGACCGTAAGTTAAACCCCAACCGTTATCGTATAAAAATATACCACTAACTAAGACCGCCGTGACTTAAACCATTACTTGCATCACCTGTTCATAAGGACGATGAAAAACTATACATTCCCGATCAATTCAAATACACCACGTTTATAAAACAAACAAGCATCTAGTATCCATATTATCTGGCCATTCCGATCTCCTCATCAGATTCAGTCTGGCTATATTTCCTAACCAGTTTATCTTGATCTGTGAAATAAATCAAACACATCTGTCATGTGTCTGGTCCCCTGGTACCGAGAACTGGTACAACAGCACATCGGACCACTCAGTTTTTGCTTCATCTTACTTTGTCATTATATAAAAGTGGGCTCCGTCTGTCTGGAAAGAGCATCAGGAGTAATGACTTATGATGCAATTTGAACAAGAAAGTTAACAGGTGCAGTAGGTTTTCCCAGTGGGTTATTAATTAATTAATATAATTATGATTAGCACTGGTTTACTACAAATATAAATTGTTATTGGATAAATTAATTATGACTAACGCTTGCCGAATCTTACTAAAAAAAAGTATTCTATATTTAATGGACATGGTCTATCTATGAGCCAATTTTCGTAACAAACATACAACATCAAACATCAACATCTTGACAAATTATCCTGCCAGCCGAAGAGTCAGATATCACTAGTCTTCTGCTGACAAAGAAACTACTCTAAGAAACCTGCAAGCCTGGAATGCGTCTGATCATGCAGTATTATACCAGGTAAAGTCGAGCTAACTGCAGAAAATGAGGCACTTTGATTGACTTGATCAGAAGCTTCTTGATATTCACAAATAATTATATTAATTAAACATATGGGTATCTACTAGTAAAAATCTCTTCAATTATATTGCCAGTGGTATCATGGCACTAAAACACAGGCGCGCCATGGCAGATAGCTAGTGTAGCCATAATATAAACATCAGAAGCTGTTATAAATAGTGCCTTTATATGGCCTGAGGATGTTTGCGCTCCATTACCAACGGTTGAAAGTACCATTTACATTTACATTTTATTTTTCTGTGTAACAACTGAGCCAACTCCTGCGCGTGTTGAAATATGGTGGGTAAAATAAAACTAGATTTAACTAAGTTATTTAAAATATTTGCTGTGTGCTAAGAATTACGTGTTTTTGATGAACATAAATAATCAGGAAAAGCATCAGATTGGCAAGTGACATATCAATATAAATTGTATATCAGAACATGTAAAATTAGTCTGCAAAACAAATGAAAGTTGGCAGTTGTCTAAGCTACATATTATGCTATTCATATATATTAAGTCTACCTATATGTGAATAAGGTAAGGGATCGTGTAATAATCTTACAATTCGTCAGCGTTATTTTAAGATGCCACGTTAAAGGAAGCAAGCATGTCTACCGGGCACATGATTCAAATTGAACGGCAAAGTTACATTAACAAACTCCGTGTTTCTACTGAGGATTTGGAATCAGGATTAGGATTTAGAAGAAATCCAGAAACAACACCTTTATCTGACGCAGGAATCGAATCTGAGATCGCTAACAATCTTAAGTCTCGGCACAAACGAGGCAGCTTAAATGTTATGCGTGCAATCATAAGCAATTAGCAAATATAGTTGATTTTAGCTTTGTTTTATTGCCTGTTGTTGTTTTGTGTCATATGCCTTAATGCTTATAAATTGGTAAATTGGTGCACGTAAGGTAAGACAACTCCCGTACAAGGAGACTGACGATGATGACTAATGACCTGAAAAAGGTGGCTGGGTTCGACTAATTGTGGAAGGTGGAGGGCCAGACATTGCGGCTTAAAATGTAGAGAGATCAAATAAAACAATGGACTACAATACGCTGATTATAAAGCCTATAAATACACAAAAAACATTTTTACTTAGACTAAAAGGTAATCGGTTTAAGAACAAAAGAGACTTGGCGTGTGCACTGCCACGCTCTAAACCTGCAGTGCTAATAGTTCATTCGTACCTTTTAATTTTTATTATTAAATAAATACGTTTGTGTCCAAGACAGGTGAAACACATTATATGTGTACATGTGTAGGGTGCGTGTAATGTGTACTCATTTGTAGCTGTGACACCAGCAATTTGCTGTCATTACATCAGCCGAACAAAACTTTATGTTTATAAGATATCTTTGCATATAAGCTTTCAAGGTTGTGTTAGTTTTACAGTTTAATAAAGCAAATATTATCGTTAGAGACTTTTATATGTTGTGATTAATACGATTGTGCATAAGAGATGATGTTTTGGGGTTGTTCCTATGCTTGAACGAATCCTTGTCACATAACTTTGCCTTATCTAAAAATAGTTGTCGGACTCTGGATTGTAAAAATATTTTTTTATTATTATGTTTTATAATGGTAGTTTATAAT
Source organism: Catocala nupta (assembly GCA_963675205.1). NCBI lineage: Eukaryota > Metazoa > Arthropoda > Insecta > Lepidoptera > Erebidae > Catocala > Catocala nupta. Next base: position 489,909 of record OY776102.1, read on the forward strand.
CAGCAATTGTCACTTACTTCTTTTACAACAAAAGCTCCGCAAATTTTCACAAATACGAATTTTCACAAAAATATAAAGTTGAGTAAGATACGTGTATGTATGTGTGTGTGCGTGCATATGTGTGTCTAATATTATCAATAAATTGATGTTCTTTGAGTCCATCGTTTGCATATTTCTAAAGTCTCTCGCGATGCAAAAATGATTTGTATTTAAAACATCATCACTATAATTATCAACAAAAAAATTGCAGCTCATAAAATCAATAGGTAGGTATATTGCATAACGGTAATAATACATCGATTTTATAAGCAGCTAAGTGGCATTTAATTTATAATTTAGCTAGTCTTCAAATATTTAAATGAATGTAAACTATAATAAAGCTTATCAAATAGGTATCAAGTAGATTACCCAGCTGTCTCGTTTAACAAAGTACCCTAAAGCAAATAACTCAATCACCGCGACATAATAAATAACTCGTTTATTAAAATTGCATTATAATATGTTATTATTTATTGGTGAACGAGCAATATATTTAAGGCAATTAGATCGGCGAATCAACATGTCAAGCGAATCATGCGATACCGTGGGGCCATGAGAAGAACGATCTTTTGGATATTATGATAAAAAATCAAGCCTGTAAATAAACTGTTCTACTGATGGGTATGGGCCTCTTCTTAATGTGGAAGGTTAAGCCAAATGCAGTAGCCAGTGCTGGTTGGCAGACTTGTGAAGTCTCTATCTTTGAGAACATTATCGAGATCTCTCAAACATGCAGGTTCCCTTACGATGTCTCTTTTACCTTTAAAGCGAGAAATAATTCATTATTTAATAAGCACTGTATAACTTCGTAAAGTCAGAAGTGAGTAACTTGGTATCGAGCTATGTATAAACTTTGCATGGCAGTGTTATGGTCTCCCAAAAGGATATCGCAGCTGATTGTGAATATTGCAACGAATAGCATAAAAAGGCTTCCTCTAGGGGAAAAACTTGGTCGTGTAACATTCAACAACATAAAGAACAGGCAGAATCGAAGCGACCATTTCTATATCACATGAATTTACATGCCGTATGTGATTCGAACCCACAACACTCGACCTAGTATATATTATATTATATCCTTTATATCCTTTAGTCAAGTTGATCAGTCAATTATATTATCACGACTTAAGATATTATCAATTATTACGCTTTAGAATCAAATCGTGCGCTGGCGAACATAAAATTTGCCTATAAAAGCTACAATACTACGCTAAAGGTATTTCAATTATATAACGGATAAGCCTCGGTGGCCCAACAGCAGTAAATAGAACTACTGGTCATGAGGTCTTAGATTGTATTTCTGAATCAGGCAGTGTTAATAAGATTTTCTTAAAATACATTCTCTATAACAGCAGGGTGTAACTGTAACAGTGCCAAAAGTGGAAGGCATTTGTTCGCCCTCCATTACTTAGGGCATAAACTAATAAAGAATTAATAGCTAGTGAAAAGAGGATGTATACTCTCATCGCTACCAAACCCTTTGGAGGTACAGGCGTGAGGTTATACGTGTGAACAACTCATCAATTCATCTAATCTAATCCACCCCGTACCATGAGACTCGCGTTCAAGCGACAACGCTCACTCAGTACTCACGTTGCCATAGTAACAGCGACAGCTAATTCGGTAAGACGGTTACATAATACAATAGTCCGTGTAAAGTCATTAGTCTCATGTAGTATCACAGTGAGTTAACAAAAACAGCTGATTAGCTGAATGAGGTGTCAGTTTTTGTATTGATTTATGTTCGTGATTGGTCACACACCGTCATATGAATTACTGACTTAATTCGGACGCGAATTACGAAAGATTGGACAACTTGATGATGTTCTTACGTAGCGTTTGATGAATTTTATATAATCAACGTCGTATGTGTGCAATATTTCTATATTAATCATGATGTGTCAAAATAATCTTTAGCGTTGATTTATATGTTAACTAGTTTTGTGGTATAAGAAAAGGTTAAAATGGTGGTCCTGAAATTCTCAAGTATTTTATATTATAATAGCTCTAACTATAAGCCATCCCTCTGTTGAGCACGGGTGTCCTCCAAGTGCTAGAAAGGAAAAGATGCTATTGTTATAAAACGGCACTGTTAAATAATTTATTAATTAATTAGCCACATAGTTTTTTAATGAATCCGGGATACGTTTCTGTTTCTTGTTCTGGACACTAATTATTGTTTAATTTTTATATCAATTAATTATATATTACACTTTAGAACAGACAACGTAGGGTTAGTAATACGATTCCTTTGCATGCAGAACCCTTGAAATAAATGTGTTCATAATAAACTTACATAATTGTCATTAGTAACTAATAGACAATAAGTGAAGAGGTAATTTTTCTAACTTATTTTGGCTACACGGATGGCGTAGTGGTTTAAGTAGTCGCCTTGCCACTGCCACCGCGCCGATTGTTGTGGGTTCGATTCCCATACGGGACAAAAATATGTGCGATCCACAAATAGTTGTTCCGAGTCTCGGTGTTCTTTGTATACGTTGTTTGAATGATTTAAAGTCCACTGCAACACAGGATTTAATCCTAGTGCGGACATAGTCTTTTTAAAAACAAAACATATAGAAACGTTTATTTTCTTACCACTTGCACCACACGTCATATTCAGAACCAGATTACAGCCGCAAGTTATTATAGATGGCGGTTTTAATTCACAAATCACGGCAGCCGTTCATTAGCCCACTGTTACACCCGCCCTTGGCATTTGCACCTCATAATAACACTTAGCTACACTAGATATCGCCTAGACCACAGTTTCTCAAACTTTCATATTTATAACCCCTTGATAATAAATTGGGGCGAATAAATACAAATCTAGATCTTCAAAAGAATAGGCAGAGGTTGTTCTCTACGGGCAAAATTGCTAGATTACGTGCTACTATTAAGAGCCAGACAATAACTCCGCGTCCTACCTTGAAATCGAACCCGGCGATGTAACACCCCACGAGATTTAATTTAGATGCCTGTATAGAAACATGTATGGAGAAGTATGCAGAGGCATATTACAGCCAAGAGCTAATCCATTGGCGTCTGCTGGGTACATTGCCTTTATATTGGCATATAAACAACTAAAAGCTGCATCACAACTCCCAATTTCAATCCTATAAAGGTTTTAATGACTTTTAAAAACCGTCTAAAACGGAAGAAGGACTGATGCAAGAATCGCATCCATACCCTGTTTCGTAGTGGGTAACGCGTCTTCTCTCCTATAATATACGTCAATCATTAGACCAAACCACATCTTTCATTTGTTACGGACCTCCAACATTGAATGGCGATCCTGCCGGTGCACAACGTTGCGTCACCTTTAACAAAACAGAAATACTTAACAGTTTTACATTATATATTACAAAGCTTTGTAATATATCTTTAAAGCTCGTTCATTACTCCCAAATTATTCTGAAGATCTAGGTCAAGTAAATGTTTTATGGATGGCTAACTTCTACTAGTAATTTAATTAAACTTGCTTCGGTTTCTAGGGATGTATGTTGAGAAACAGTGTCAATATCTGAGGAACAAAAAGTTGTCAGTAATTAGGCGTCTGGAGCGCTTGATATGATTCGACACGCCTGTTGTGAGCCGCCGCGCCGGGGCGATTATGTCAGCTCGTGTGTGTGCCACCACGCCCGATTGTAGTTGTTAGCTTTACTAAATGGATTAAAGAAATATATAGGTATTTTTAATTTATCAGGGTTTACGCCAAATAATTTAAACCAGATCAGATAAACTTGCTTATATGGCTAAATATGCATAGATTTGACTTCTAGACTATGCTTGCCACCTAATACGGGAGTCCCAAAAACATACATATATAAATGCATAGTCGAACGACTGTATCACAGGTCTACGATCAGTACTTCACTCACATTCAGCCAGCTGTGTTTTAGATCTCACGTAAAAGACAATGAGTATTTTACCGTACACCGGGTACAATACCAGACATCGAGCTGCTATTAAAAATTCCTAAATAAAACTAAATAACACTTTTCTGGAAATTTTTCTGAAAAATATGCTTCAAGAGAAGTGAAACAAAAAATCTCAGTAGCAACGCAGTATCCGAAATAGTGCTATATAATGTATAATAAGCTCATTCTACCTAATATTCAACACTTACATAAATTCCAAAATGATACATCTCTGCCCAAAACTTCGGAACAAACAGGCGTAGTGCTAGATGTCAAAATATTCAAACAATGAGTCACACGTTTCCTCAATCACGTGAGCCCTAAACCGTCTATTTTAGTGTATAGGAATACACCACACTAGTCGATGGAGTACTAATCGTAATTTATTACCGGAACGTATTAACCACTGGTCATTAGGTCACCGGTGCACTTCAGTAAGGGTACTGCCATACTGCGCCAATACGTCTCGAAGCCTTATTTAAACGAAAAAACAAGATAAATTCGACATAGGTGGAATGAAGTAATCGTAGCTTATAATAGTTTGCAATGTCAGGGGTATCACTCGCGGGTTGCTAACGCAAGAGAAAAGTAATTAGAGATGGGATAAAAGAAGGGATGAGAGAGATAGATAATCATATGAGACGCTTGAACTTTTATTGAAGGCCAAATTTGAATTGTTATTCCATGTTTACTGCGTTTCGAGGATTGAATATCCTCGTTAATGGTGTATATTAATTAGACTCTTAAAAAATCCGTTAAAGAATCACTATATCTTTGTATGTGATCTAGCGTTTTAAAAAGGAATGTAATGATTTATTTAAAAGTAGCTGAAGGTACCTGTCATTTTTATAGCGATCTATTTTATTTGTCTACCGATATTATTCTTACACTAAGCATATATCAACTTTTTTTAATACTTTTTTAGGCTCGCGTTTAACCGCGATCTCACCTGATCTTAATTGAAGATGCAGTCGACGATGGAGCACGCTTGCCTAGAAGATACCTATTCACTCTTGACTTGACGACACCCAGATTGTACTTATCGAGAACACAGACTTAGGTAGTGAGTTCCACTCCTTTGCGGTACGCATTATAAAAGTGGAAGCAAAGCGCTTCGTGCGTAAATGTGGTATATCCACCATGTACCTGTGCCGCTGGTCTGTTTGTCTGGTCGTCCGAGTGTGCAGTTCCTCTGCACACTCTCCGAAATGTATCTGATAGAAAAGCGAAAGGCTGGCGACCTTACGACGGTGCTTCAAACTTTAGAGTCATGTGTTGACCAGTTGGTCATTGCCGATAAGTTTCCTAGCCTTTCGCTTAATTGACTGCAAAGCCTCCAGCTGATATTTTGCGGAGCCATCCCATAGGTGAGAACAGTACTCCATGCAGGATCGAACCTGTACTTGGCACAAATTAAGCAAGTGTTCAGGCATGAAATATTGCCTCACCTTACTGAGGATGCCCAGCTTTTTGGCGGCTAGTTGGGCTTTTGTCTGTATACTTCTCCCTAGCCTTTATTATTATTTCCAAGTCATATAATAGTAGTAATATATAATATAGTCACATAATTTCGAAAAGTCATATAACTTCTGAAAGTCAGAGGTGCGCGACGTGGGTTTGAACCCGAAACCCTCTGCATTGCTATCTGTTAGTCTTACTATCGCTACTGCTGGGCTTTTGTTTCAATATAGGAGCAAAAGTTAAAGGTTGGAGTCAATGACACACCCAGAAGCTCAAGATGATAATTTATCGGCACGGATACATCTCGGAAAGTTGGAACCAGTTGGAATGGGCTCCTTTTGGCGGAGAACAGACACGCCTGGGTCTTAGAGGCATTGAACTTAACCATGTTGGCATCACCCCAATCGGAAAACTAGATACAAAACATGAAATATAATATTATGGATATATATATATATCTCAAATATTATCAAAATTAGGCAGCACAATGTTCAAACTTTGTACCGTCCTGGAACTTTCATGCAACGTTGAAAGGAAACATTTAAGATTTAAAATTCTAAACGTCAATATGGACTTTGGTTACGGTGCCGATTCCTGCGTCCTGCAATTATACTGCTGGGAAGTTTGGAAATATGTCCGGTTGACGGTAACAGACTGGGCATTAAATACATCATTGTATTTAAGATTAACATACGTTAATATTTAGTTTTTAGCTATGTATATACATATCTACTAAAATGTAGATTTAAAGGACATATGTGCATGATTGCGTCTATAAACCGCACCTTTAATACTATATTTACAAGACATACCACACCTCGTCTTACAGTAACTCAGTCACATGTAAAACCGTACAGTGTGGCGTTGCATTAACACAACTGGAACAATAACGATTGTCGGGTGTATTTCTTATAGTGCAGCAGAGAAAGCGGCTCATTCGTTCAGCGTTAATTTTAATGTGAGGAAAGTGTGCCCAGCCTGCCTCTCTCTACTGGACTTATTGTTCAGGCGTAACAATACGAGCAGGCAAACAGTTTTAGAATGCACTGAAAATGTGAAAAGGTGTGAATTTCAGCGCGTAACAAGAAAATGTGGTCGTATTTCAGAACTGTTGTATTTGAATGATCTTTACGAATAAATTATCTCTTGAATGTGTATACATTGATTAGTTATTATGACTGCATGGTCAGAGTTATGGTTAAGTGGTCGCCCCGTCACTTCTACTACATCGAGTGTTGTGGGTTTGAATCCAACACACGACAAAACTTTTTCTTGAAATGCTTGAAATGTTTCTCGCGTCACGTAAATTATTTCCAACTAGATTTTTTTTTGCGGCTTCGCTCGCTTATATTTTGGTTAGGTTAGATAAGTAATTTTTCCTGGATAAAAAATACCCTATATCCTTCTCTGTTTCCAAGACAACATGTATGAGGAATTTCATAATAATGGACCGAGCAGTTACGACGTTAACGCATAACAAACAAATCAACAAACTCACTTTCGCATTTATAATATTAATTTAGGATACATAAGTTTTCTTTTTTCAATTCTATACAATTTCAAATTTTATTGCGGTGTTATACTTACTTTTTAGCAGCCAGGTCACAAAAAACTCGTCGTCGGCGAAATAAATTGTAGTAAAACCTTGTTAACAAAACTACGCACACTAAAATCTGTGTAAGCTAGTCAAATTTCAACATTTAACATTTGCATAAATGTAAGACAACATTATATAGTAATATTGAAGCTAATAAGCAATGTTTGTGTTCCGTCGGGAAAGTTTACGGTGAGCTCGCTTTGTTAGAAATGAGTTATGACTAGCTTCCGAATTTCAACTCGATAATTATTCCAAGCTCGTATTTTATGTTCCGTACTCACGCTTAGTATCAAACATTATTAATGAGAACTTGCAGCTTCATTTAATATGAGATCACGTAGTGTTTACTTAATAGAAATATCGCTTGCTTTATTAAACACTACATTTTAACAGCGGCTTTGCTCGAATAAATGTTAGGTTAGTTTTTTTTTGTTCACCGCGCTGCACTATTTGGCCCGTTCGTTCGCCGGGAGTTGATTGCGGCAGTCGGTATGGTTGCCCTCTTACTCCCGGCCATGGTTCAATCTATGGTCCGGAGCTGGAGGTCGTGGAACGCCGTCGCCTCCTTCTGTGAGGAAGTCATATCCATCAAAGAGGCGGCGGAGCGGGAGAGGGAGCGCTTAAATCCTCTCCTCAACAGCAGAACCGGGTGCCGGAGGGTGCGAGATCACCTCCAGCCACCCTGAGGTTTGACTTGGGGACCTGGACTGCGTAGACCTGCTCGTCACCCGATCAGCGCCATGTCCGACAGGCGGCGTGCGTCTTTCCACGCGCGCCTCTGAGTCGTGTTTTTTGTCCCCCCACAAGGGGACAGGAAGGGGGTAGAGGAAGTGTTATGTAGTGGCCTGCCGTTTTACACGGCGGGCCGAAACTTCGGCGGGGTCACGATTGCATGTAAAAACGATTCGCGCGGCTCCACCGTCTATGGTTATGTCGAGGAACACCCCTGGTGAGCCCGACATAACCTCTCCGTCGCTCCACGGAGAGGTATGCGTCAAAGCATTCCTCAAAGAAAGAAAAGTTTTTGTTAGTAACAGTATCTTTTTTTATTTTAAAAATATAGCCCGTGTTACTTCGTGACAATCCAGCTTTCTAATGGCGAAAGAATTTTTAAAATCGGTTGTCTAGTTTTCAAGTTCAATTGTTCCAAACAAGGAAACAAAAATTAAATATTTTCTCTTTATAATATTAGTATAGACTAGATATTGCCTGCGGCTTTGCTCGCGTAAATGTAGGTGATATGACATTTTCTGTTCCTCTGACAACGTGTATGCGAAATTTCAAGATGATCGGTCCAGTAGTTAAGACGAGAAAGCGTAACAAATAAACTCACATTCACATTTATAACATTAGTTAGAATTGTTGTAGTATTACTATAAACTGCTTTATGTAAATGAATTGACTACTACTATTAAATTTGTGTCAGTCGATCTTTCTATTCATACGTATGACCAAAATTACAACTCGTGATAATCAACAGTGTCATAAATGAGTAATACCGCGTTATAAATGTGTAAATTGTAGCAAGATTTACACAATAAAGCTGTTTATAAACTTTTTTAGTTGTTGCCTTTTTGTATCGGTATAGCTTCGATGGATTCTAAAAAGATATCAAACGTAGACATATTTGAATAAGTAGTTCGCGGTTTGCTAACTTATCAATTTGTTCGTCATACCTATTTGTATCAGTATAGCGTCTATGGAAGCTGAACTTTTTAAATCTAAATAAGAATAAGAAGTTACATAGGATCACAATTATTTCCCGAGGAGTAGAGACTATGAAGTTCTCCTTGGCTTGAGTTTGGCATATCTCTCTTGGGTTATTCACTCTCATTACATTTTTCATGCGTCCAAGTAGATTTCTAACCTGGTCTTGTTTTCAGGATATCTTCGATCAGCTCAGAAAATATTTGACTATGTCTGCCGCTTTCGATTGTTTCATTCTAATTAGCTTAATAGACTTTCTTTTGTAAATATAAAGTTGTAGAATAAAACCACTTAAAAACAGCTGAAATTAGCTATTTGGTTTAGAAACAATTATTAATAACGTCTATTACGACATCACTTAATTAATTGTAATTTTACTTAATTATAATTCAAAAACGATATACAATAGCATTATTCTCTTAACGAACTTCAAATATGACCACAACATTTAGTCTCATGAAATACAATTAGGACATCAGCACTAACAAGTAGGCTGCCACATAATATGACATGATAGGCCATGATCTATGAGTCACGCCGAGCACGGCCGAGCGGCGACAAATGTCTTAATTTCAACGCGCAGTTATGTGTACATATCATTTGATACCGCGAATGCTGTCGATCCGGGAAGCGAATCTAAAATTAACTCGACATTTGACTTCGACTGCAATAAGGCGATGTGCGTATTGTACGGTTTAATTGCAACAAAGTTTGTCTATTTTAATATTATTCGTTTTGCTAAGGCTAGTCTCGGGTTAAACACAGTGACTATGTTGCGGTAGACTTAGCACATATTGAAACGATCAAAGATTTAGAATAACTCTTTATGGATCATGTGGCTTAAGTTAGCGGCGGACTATGAGATTTCGAGTGTGATACTTGTGTTGGTCAACATGTTAGCTTTTTGTAAAGACGGCTGCCTATGAATAAATCCTGTTTCGTGGGCGAATTTACAAATAATCAAACAACGGACACAAAAAGCACGCAGACCCCAAGTCCACAAGTATTTGTGGATCACACAAATTTTTGTCCCGTGTGAGGATAGAACCCACAATACAGTGGCGACCTTAAACCACTACGACATCCGTGCAGTCTAGTCTAGTTAGTGGCTTTCTCTATTATGAAATTTAAAGCAACAACGCAAAGTCGGGCAATGAGTCCTGTAAAAAATAATAGGCTCGTCCCTGTTACCTGGGACTTAACTCATTGATTGCAAATATGTGTGTTGCACACCAAAGTCAATGTCAAAAGACATTATTTCCCAAAAAAATGTGTCAAATCTTCTTCTATATAACTCCTTCAGTGACTTGAAATTTAATAATTAGTGGCTAATTAGCATTCACCTCAAGGAAGAAAATCAGCTGACTCGTCACATTGCCTGCCAATCATGCTCACTTTGCGTGCGTTTTACCCGCTAAGCGTGAACCTCACGTAACAATACATTCGGCATCTTTGCCCACATATTGTTATTGCGTCGGCGCAAAGAGATTAACCAATTAGCTCATCACTTACAATTGCGCCGACCGCTACTGTTAACTATTAATTGTTTCTTCCGTCGACCGACGCGTTTCAATTGATCTACTGGCGATAGATCTTGAGATAAACTAGTCTGAATACATCTGGACGTGGCTTTATCTAGCCGAAGAAATAGGCAAACGTAAAATTTGTCTGCCTAATCTCTGTAATGCCTAATCCTACTAATACTCACGTTTATTTAAACAATCCAAGCGAGAGCAGTCTTTGATTACACGGATGGCGTAGTGGTTTCTATGGTCGCCTCGCCACTGCTACTACGGCGAGTGTTGTCACTTCGATACCCACACGTGACAAAAATTTGTGGTCCACAAATAGCTGTTCCGAGTCTTAGGTATTCTTGTGTGGTGTGTCCAATGTTTGAATGTTTGTTAGGACCACATACACAGTAAATATTGCTTGTTCAAGTGGTCTATAAAAGGGGAAAAATTAATAAAATATCACGAAATTAAACTTACTTTTCAATTTTTATTTTGCTTCTTAAAATCGTTTTTGATACACAGCATGTTTGCAGTCTCGTTTGTCAGGTACAAATGAAAACGAATTGTAATGGAGGGCAAACCTATTACCGCCTAACGACCGCAATTCTAAAGAAAACGCCAATAACACATTGCCCGGTAATCAAACCTACGACAGCAGTTACATTCACTACCGGTGCGCCACCACGACATTCCATTTAAATTCACTGCTACAAATTACAAGATCGTAGTCAATAACACGGTCTACTGTTTTTAGACTATCGCGATTTGTACACATACTTAATATAATAATATAATAATAATATTACCTTCTAAATACGTTATCGCGAGTAAGACCCGTTGTCTAACATTATATTAAGTATCTAAGTACGATGTTCAGTTCAATATCGTTTGTCTATATGTATGTATATTAGTATATATATATATATATATATATATATATATATATATAGGTGTAGGTGTATAGGTGAGACGTAGTGCAGGTGTCTGACAGGGTCTATGTTACGGCGACCTGATTGCTACTATTGTACCTAAATGTTGATCTTAAGCGGTTGAAGAACATTAGGCTACAAGTATTGTCTTAATGGGGTATTTAATTGCAGTACATACCTTTAATATATAACGAACTGACTACCCCGTACAAAACGGCGGAAAAATCCCAATGGATTAAGCATTGAACTTGCGATCGAAAGGTCGCGGATTCATCCATTGCACTAACGACGTAAACCCACTCCTAATACAAGCATTCTAGCTTAGCTGAAGGGATTAACAAGAATACTAGTAATTTGATACACAAATTGCTACGAATCTTTAAAAAAAAGTGTACGATAAAGCAATCCAAAATGTTGTGAATGTTGCTCACTATACAATAATACTATTTTGAATTTTCTGACATTGTAATGCATATGGCTGTGGTTTGTAAATTGTTGACGACGTGCTTCCTCATAGGTTCATCGGCTACGATAACCACTACTGAGCAGGCAGCGTTAGTTTGCCAACTGGGTGGTATAAAAAAGAGCACCAATGACTTTGTCAAAACTCTCATCACCTTCCAAGCTTTGTCCCATTTCGATTTGGTCAATAATCTTCATCTTTCAATCTGTCCCATTTACCTAATCACATGTATCTGTGAACTGTATAAAAAATAAACACAACTGTATCCACTCACCACACTGTTATCAACAAAAAATCAATACGGCATAATAATCGTAACTCGCCACTTTTGTACAAAAAATGTTCGGCTTATTCGTGATCTCGATACAGTATTGTACAAAAGAAGGGTCGCCATCTTAAAGCAATGTGTAGGACTAGTCTCAATTATAGTTTATCTCCTAAGATAGCATAAACAAATTTTTATACAAATATTAGGACAAGCGTAACCGTGCCTAATGTTAAATAGTTATCGTAGCTTATGGAATTTCTTTACATTGTTGTAAATATTTTTATATCGTTATTTTTAGTTAGTATTATTGCCATTATAAATAAAGATATAAAAAAGAAATCGACGCCTGCATAACTAGAAACATTCGCGCGATGCATACCCTTCAAAATTTCAGCCTGTGATATTTTTATACGATACGATAAATACAATTATATTTATAAATAATCTCGATTTCCGGATATAGAACTTTGACTGGACGGTTGGCGTAGTGGTTTAAGTAGTCACATCGCCAGTGCCTCCACGTTGAGTTTTGTGGGTTCGATGCCCAGTCAGGTCCCAGAGTCTGGGTGTTCTTTGCGTCCGTTGTTTGAGTATTTGTAAAGTTTCCGCGACACAAAAATCAGTGCGGGAGTCTTCTTCTTTTGATATTTTTTTAAAAAGATATTCTACTCCCATATGATGCCTATTACGCTAGGGATCTCACGTAAAAAGGGGAGGAGCCTGCATATTTTAAGATATCACGGTGCTATTCAAATTGCTTCATTTAAAATCGGACCTGGTACTTCCCGATCCACGTGTGACATAAGCATAAACCGTCAACAGGTCTGGTAGGTCGTGCAGTCTTCGTCACAATTGAAGATAGATACTCTTGGAGAGATTCTTTCTTTTCTTCTTTGTCCTGACATAATGGATTACAATATGGTTATCCTGGTGAACCAATTGCTGGCGGTTCAATAATCCTATAAACTGATGTTTCATCGCATCATCGAAGTGCACACTTGCAACAATGTAACGCTTAGCACAAGTCACGTGTCTAGCACGGGGTCGACCAACTAAGACAAACGATATTGTCACATTATATTCACTTCTGTAATTATCAAGGTAGCGAGTAGATTAAGATTTTAGATATACTATGTGATATATCGGGTAAGAGGAATGATAAACGTCTTGTCTTTTACTTCATATATTTCCGACTGATTGTAAACCTTAATAGACGGGTGCAGTCGCTACACACAGTTTATACGTGACATCTGATAATTGTTCCTACAAAGATGTTCGTAATATTTTACTGATTTTAGTTCTTTTTCAATATAAATTAAGTACTCGATCTCCATATAGAAAGATGTTCAGAGAGTTCTAGGAATTGGTTTACGCATTTAAAGAAAACTTTTCTTTGCGTTATCATCTATAGGTACTAATATTATAAAGAGAAAAGATTTGACTTTTTATTTGTTTGTTGTTTAACTCAAAAATTCCTTAATCGATATTAAAAATTATTTCACCAGTACAAAGCTATATTATCACCGACTAACATAAGCTATATCTGATTTAAAAAAGGAACTGTTAACATAACCTAACCTAATATCACCTCCTTACTTTTACTTGAACGACGCCGCGGGAAGTAGCAAGTAAAAACTATGATCAGAGAATTCTAAGAATTAGTTTAGGCATTTGATGAAAACTTTTAATTGCGTTATCATAAGTAATATAGCAATAGCATTCAAATAATAGAGAAAACGCATAAAATTATAACAGAAATGACGAGACTAGAAAAAGTTTACGAAAATCGCATCATATTCAGGCGTCATTATGATATCGCCTAGCAATCAGCCATCTGTCATGTAGAGCCAACAAAATGGATTGATGTCACCAATAAGCTCAAATTCTGCCAGGGTTTTCAGTGCCTTATAAGCCTACTAATATTATAAATATGAAAGTTTGTCAGGATGGATGGATGGATGAATAGATGGATGGATGTTTATTATTATTTCATGCAAAAACTACTGAACCAATTATGATGGAACTTTACAAACTATTGGATTTTGTTATTTATATTTACTAGCCGAAAAACAAACAACCGCGGGGCGCATGAGCGGTTTTCCGTTTTTCGGTTAGTAAATATATATTTTAAATATATACTTACGAACTAGTTATGAACTTACGAATATATTTTCGATGTTTTATTTAATATTTCTTTTTCTTTAAAATCTAGTAGTTTGTAAAGATGTAAGTACAAAGCTTGCCGAATCACACTTGTTCGAGCTGCCCTGACTACCTTCTCATAGAAAAGAAGAGTCCCTTTGCATACTACGATGACAATTATATCTATAATGACACAGTGATACAGTGATATAGGCCCGTGCTAGGTACAGAGTCTGTGAGCGATGAGTCATGTGTAGTTAGCACAGATCTTAATCCGCGGAATACTATTTATATGGCTACCTTCCGGGAATAGCGCACTAACTAATGTATGGGGCGACCTAATTTCTCACGCATTGTTCATTTTATGTATATATAAGTATTAAAGACGCGTATTATAATAAAGAAGTATGTTGTCATTACTATAGAAAATACATACATATATACACTCTGCTAATTATCGCAATAAAAAAACTCTTGTCAGTCTGATTCAGTAGCCCAAACGTTCTGATTCGTGTACTGTGTTTGAAGTATCGGATTTAAATAACGGGTTGGGAAAAGCTTTATAGAGGTGTACTGTCAAAACGTTCTCAGTACCAGCATGGAGTCTGGAATAGGCTCGCCGCCATTCATGTCAACCTAAATCATAGATAGCGAAAGCAAGAGGCGTACTATATATTTTTGTGCTGTTTACCCTTTTGGGGACAGACATTAAAAACAATATCTTTTATTTTCAAATATGTAAATCCTTGTTATTTTCTTAATATATATAAGCATGGCTTGATTTTTCACTGGGTTACTGTTTGACAGAACCAGTGACTTGTATTTTAGGTATATTTGTATTTGTAAGCTGACAAACCGATCCGAAAAGCCTACTAAATCTTAGGGAAACAAAATGGACTCGACTTTTAAGCTAACAACCATGCATGCGTAGTTTATCTACATATTACACATTAACTGTAACTCAGCTGTGCTAAGATGACGTAGGTCTGGCTACTCTGAGATCTTAGAGTAGATATAAATGTACGTAATATTTACAACATGATCAGTGTGACTTACGACGCGGCTGCACTCGTAACTTCACTAACTACCTATATAGCTGACTGATCAACTCATTTTAATCGTAGGGCTGGCTACATGTATTTACATTTATTTACCTATATTATGTATTACCGAAATACCAACCGCATGAAATACAATTACTAAAAGCTTAATAGACAGCATATAAGACACATTTACAAATGGAACTAGGTGTTATAAAACTGCTAGGAGACCGCTGTACATTGGAGATATTTTTAAGATAGTTTGATAATTGAAGTTGAATATTGAAAGGGATCTGAATAGACACAATGGTTTTTAGCATTTTTGTAACAGACAGGCAAACATTTTGCAGCATATCATGCAAACTAGGTACTGAACGGATTTTAGGGCGCTTTTAACAGTTTCGTAGCTAAAGTTTCAGCTTAGAAACAAAGTTAGGTTTTTTTTTTTTATACAACTTCTTTGGCAATCAAGCGTACGGCCCATCTAATGGTAGGTGATCACCGTAGCCTATGGACGCCTGCAACACCAGAGGCATCACTCGCGCGTTGCCGACCCTTTAGGAAAGGAAGTGGGAAGGAGAAGGAGCGGGAAGGGGGAACGAGGGTGATTGGGCCTCCGTCACTCTCACTCACCAAACGAAACACAACAGTAGGAATACTGATATTTAACGTCGATATTCTGTGAAAGGGTAGTCCTTCCCCGGTTGAGCCATCCCATTCATGCTGAAATCGGCGAGGCTCTACTACTCATAAATCATACGTTTCATCTAAATACCTACGTTTAGTAGATCCTGAGATATAATTTCACAAATTAAATTGAAAATTGTCTTATTGATAACAATAAGACAATTTTAATTAATGTAAATTAATACGATTTTATTAAAATAATAAATATTTCTTAATTCCTTATACAACCAATGAGTTCAACATGAATATGGACCGCCTGATGGTAAACGGTTACCGTACCTAATAGAAGCTTGCGACACCAATGGTATCACAAGTTACCGACCCCTCATAAAAGGAGTTGTGTTGGGAGAGGAAAGACAAAGTTATCTGGTCTTCAACTGACAGCATAATGTATCCTTAAGTAGCTTCACTGTAATTCTTTGTATAGCGATGAAACAGTCAGCGACATAAATTAATTAACATTTTGCGGATATTCAATAATTTTTTTTTTACAAAATATTGTTTTTGTACAGTCAACAACATAAATTGATAATACGCATTTGCAAGTTATAGAATTATATATCAAACAAAATTATTAAGCTTAAGCCGGCAAACTTGACGATCCATGTCGACTTTTTACCATTTACGTTATTAATGATCCACCGTCAGGAGTTGAAATTACCTTCTACATATATATGCTAACCGATATTTGAACAGGCTGAGGTTGAGGGGAAAAGGCCTTGGACCGCATCTTTGAATGGGGTGCCAAGAACTTGGTCCAGTTCAACGCCAAGAAGACGCAGGCATGCGCGTTCTCAACAAAAAAGTCTCCGTTCCTTTCCCTCCCTTCTCTGAAGAACACTCCACTGGTGATACGTGACAGCCTCTCCATCTTAGGTATGGAACTTTGCCGCTCCCTTAATCCCAAAATCTACATCGAGAACGTCATTAAGCAAGCTTCGAGAGTAAGAGTTCTAAACAGGGTAAGGCGGTTCATCGCGCCTGGGCAGCTGTGCCTATTGTATAAGGTACAAGTGCGCCCTTGCGTGGAGTACTGTTCTCATCTTTGGGATGGCTTCGCGCAGTACTTGCTGGACGCTGTCGACAGGTTACAGCGGTGGGCTGTCCATATCATCGGAGATCCAGAGGTCACGAGTTCACTGGAATCTCTGCAACTCCATAGGGACATTGCGTCATTGGCATGTTTCTACAGAATATACCACGCGGAGTGTTCTGAATAGTTATTCCACCTTATCCCGCCCTTCCCTTTCCTATTCAGAACAACGCATACTGAGCTCAGATGCCATCCTTACACGGTAGAGTCAACTAGAGTGCGTACCAATAAGTTTGGGTCCACATACCTCTACCGAACGATCAAGGACGTCACGATCGAGGATTCTCTTTCAAGGCACGTGTTTCCTTCTTCCTGGGTCCTTTCAGCGGGGCGTGAAAAAGTACCTTCTCAGGCCGTCAAAGTAGCGACCTCAACATGGCTTCGGCTGCTATGAGAACGGTGAGGAGGCCACTGCTCATAGACCACACGATTGCTTACCATGAGGCGAAGTGTGGTCATTTCGATGACTAAATAATAAAACAAAAACAAACCTTTCCTTAAAAGCGTCATAAAACGCCCGCGCTAAAGATTGCTGAACCAATCGCATACCAATCATTGAGCGCTAGCGATCGCCTTCTTTTGATTGATTGATTGAGTAGTAATACCGTGCTTCTGTTAATTTACGCGAGCTCGTTACCGCAGTCGTTATAGCCAGTATATAGCATCGCAAATCACTCAGTCGACGCACATCTCCGAGTTGATTTACTGTACACACTTACACTACGTCTCAAGTGGCCGCAGTTGATTTACTGCTGTAACTTTATACTGTGGCATTAACGGCGGTGTTGTAAAATTTGATTAATTTATAATATATTGTTTATAAGTTAATTGTTCGATAGAAGCTCGTGTTTTAGGGCGAACAGTGATTGGCTGTTAATTGGTGTTGTAAACCTATTAATAATGTGTTATTAATTGAATTAAACTGTATTTACGAGTAAGTTACATGTTTGTTTGATGTTTTAGATATTAATAATCACTCATGGCTACACATGTTTATTATATCTAAACATGTATTAATTAGAATCTAAAACAGCGCAAAAGTTATTTGTGTTGCCCCATGGTTTCCTTTGCGAGTAAAACCATGGAGCAAAGATAATTTAAATTGTTATTGATTTATTATATGATGAGAGAAGTTGTTTATATATAGTTACCTACTACTCTGCTCTTTCCACTACTTTATTATTATGCGTAAATACTACTGTTAATAAACCGACAATGTCAGTATGAAATAGAACTAATTAAAAATTTTAACCACAATTACATTGTAATATTATCTTAAGTTTACACGAATGTTTATTATACATATTATACTGTCTTATGTTAGCACGTATTCTACACATTACAATTGGACTGCAGAAAACCAATTTTATTGCGTTGAAATTAAACAACTTTATACGGATTTTATCACTTTGTTTATTTTAATAAAACACTATTGAAATAGCTTACATATAAGTAAACAGTAACTAGTAAAACTGTTTAACAATAATAGTTTAAAATAAAAAGTTGTTTAATTTCAACGCAATAATATTGATTTTCTGCAGTCCAATTGTAATGTATAGAATGTGTGCTAACGTAAGACAGTATAATTTGTGTATGTTTATGATCGACGTTAGCCAAAAGTTTTGGACTCCCACTTTTTACCGGCCATGTTTAGGACTTTATTTATTTATTTTAGACACGCCTACAGTATATAAATACAACATTACACACAATACCTATTTACTATCAAACATCTATTTACTATCAAAATGTTCGTGGTCTTCGGTCAAAGACAACTTGCTTTCTACAAAACGTATGCTTAAATAATTACGACTTGATAGTTCTTACAGAAACCTGGCTTCTTGATAGTATCCATAGTTCAGAATTGTTTGACAATAGATATACAGTGTGGAGAAGAGACCGTGACTACTGTAAAACTGTTCAGACTAGGGGAGGAGGCGTATTGATCGCGGTTCGGACTGGTATTTCTGTAGTATCACGTGAGTCATTTCATTCATCGGCAGAAGACCTGTGGATAACTTTGTCACTTAATCAGAATCGTAATGCGGCAACCAAAATTAACGTTTGTGCATTATACCTCTGTAAAGAAAATTTAGGCTTTTCCTTCTCTCAGCAATTACAAAACTACTTAAATAAGTTGACCGATATTATCTTAGGCAATCCTCAGGATAAATTCATTATATTAGGTGATTTTAATCTCAGTGGTATCGATTGGTTACATACAAGTGATTCTTTTTATCTACCGTCTAACCTCTCTAATAACGACGAATACTTATTAATTGATGATTTGCAGTCACATGACCTTTATCAGTATAATGGAGTTTTAAATAATGTTGGTAGAATTCTGGATCTTGTTTTCTCGAACGATTCAGTTACTGTGATTGACGTCGAGGACCCATTAGTACCGATCGATCCTTATCACAAGGCATTATTGATAACCACTACCTTCTCAGAATTATCGTATTTACCACCCAAACCTAGGAAGAAATACTTATATAATAAAGGTGACTATACTTCCATTAATGAGGAGATCTCTAGAGTTGACTGGTCAACTGAATTTCGGAGATATACATTGGAGGATTCTGTAAATTTTTTCTATTCTTTTATAAACAATCTGCGTGATAAATACATCCCTACTAAAGTTATTAGCAATAGTTCATATCCGATATGGTACAGCAATGCTCTACGTAAGGTTTTAAAGGAAAAGTTGAAGTTTTTAAATAAATACAAAACTTATAAGCGTAAATCGGACGAAGACTCATTTAAGGTATTGCGTGATAGGGCTAGACGCTTAGAAGCTATCTGTTACAAACAATATACGGAATCTGTTGAGAGTTCTATCACGACCAATCCAAAATATTTCTGGTCTTATTACAAATCACGCTCTAGTTGTAATAACATTCCCAGTTGTTTAAAGTACTCAGACAAAGTTTTAACTACGGGCGACTCAATATGTAACGCGTTTTCGGAATATTTTGTGTCAACTTTTCTGGATCAGTCAGCTAGTACTAATAACTCCATGCCAGACTATGACTCATTTAATATAAATCAAACCTCTGCTATAAACGGGGTGCACTTTTCTGAAACTGATATAAGAATATTACTATCTAAACTGGACCCATGTAAGTCTGCTGGTTCAGACAATATCACATCGATTTTCCTTATTGGAACTAGCGAAAGTATTGCCTTACCGATTTCCCTTCTATTTAAAAAATCTCTGTCTTGTTGCGAGTTACCTCATATCTGGAAATGTGCTTATATTACGCCTATCCATAAAAAAGGTTCCAAAACTGAGGTTGTCAATTATAGGCCAATCTCAAAACTATGCATTATATCGAAAGTTTTCGAGAAAATTATCTGTAATCAAGTCTATTCTGCAATTAGTCAATCACTCAATTATAGTCAACATGGATTTATGAAAGGTCGCTCTACAATTTCAAACTTAATTGTGTTTAATGATTACTTAACCCAGGCTATGGATGCGGGCTATCAAGTTGACGTAGTCTATACTGATTATAGTAAATGCTTTGATAGGATAGACCACAATTTACTACTTCGGAAACTACTTAAAATAGGCATTAGGGGTGACTTGCTAAGATGGTTCTCCTCATATATTGACAAGAGATCTCAGGCTGTCGTTATTGAATCTCAGGCTGTCGTTATCAATAACTATATATCTAGCTGGGTTACAGTACCTAGTGGTGTTCCCCAAGGATCCTTAACCGGTCCATTGCTGTTCTTGATCTTCGTAAATGATATTGTTGACTGTTTCCATCATAGCGAAGTCATTTGCTTTGCTGATGATATGAAAATATACACAAAGATCAAGTCAGCCACAGATGCGAAACACCTTCAGGAAGATCTCATGAGGCTAGATAGGTACTGTTTAAATAACAAATTAGATCTTAACCCAACAAAATGCTCCGTGGTAACATTTAGTCGAAAGAAAAACAATATCGCTACTCATTACTACCTCAAGGGACATCTGCTTGATAGACTAAATTCAGTGCGTGATCTTGGCGTTGTCCACGATTCGAAGCTCTTGTTTGATGAGCATGTAGAAGCAATGATTGCGAAAGCGTCTAAATCCTTGGGTTTTATTATGAGATCGACAGCCCCATTTAAGAATGCCACAACATTTAAAATTTTATATTGCGCATATGTGCGTAGCATTATTGAATATGGATCTCAAATCTGGAATCCCCGATATGAGAAATATATTTCAAGGATCGAAAGGATCCAGATGAAATTTATTAGGTTTCTGTGCTACCGCTTACGCACTCCATTCTACACTGGTTATGATAATTACATTAACCTTTGTAAAAAATTTCATTTTCTTCCCCTATATAAACGTCGTGACATAGCCGATATTACTTATATTTTATCCATAGCAAGTAATAAAGTTGATTGCCCTGAACTTCTTTAAAAGTTGTCACTTAACATCCCTACAAAATCTTTAAGGAAACACACACCTCTTAGTATTCCAGCAGCAAATAGTAATTATAGACAAAGTTCATTTTTGTGGCGAGCTTGTCGCGCTTTTAACGACGTCAGTGACAAGCATGATATTGACATTTTTTGTACAAGCATAAGAAATGCAAGAACACTTTTAAGTAAAGATTTTTTTTTTGTAATTAATTTAGGCTTTAGGTATATAAATTCTGGTTACCATTTCCGCACTCTCATTCTTATTTTGTTAGTATATGTCTATTTTTGTCTTAGCTTTTACTTACATAATTTCTATTCGTGTGAATCTGTAAGTGGCTCAATGTTGTTATCTTGTTTGTTTACTTGTAAATTACAGCTGTTGATTAACCATATAATTAAATAAATCAATAAATAAATAAAAAATAAATAAATACAATTCCTTAAAACTAGTTCTTATACATACACTAACATAGGCATGTACATTATGCACCAAGATGTTGACTAAACATTTATGTCAGAAGCTAAAGTTGTACACATATTATACACTAAACAAAACGAAATTAAAATATAAAGAGAGATAAAAAATAAACAAAATATTAATAAAAAGAAATATTAAGTGTTATTATGCGAAGGATTTCAGTATTTTACTTGAAATTCATAAGGGAATCGTGAAAAATATCCAACTGGTCTATATTATCATTCAGCGTATTATATTCATTGCATGCATGAACCATTGGTGAATTAAGACCAAGATTAGTTCATATAGATGGTCGGCAGAAGGATCTAGTTATGGGATGGGGCGTGGTGGCTTACTAGGAATTGATAACTGAATACGGTTCAATATATCACTGCTATCGATGTCATTATTAAGCACTTTATGCAAAAAGAGCACATCGTGTAGCTTGCGTCGATTAGATAAAGAGGACATCCTGAAATATTCCAGCCGTTGGACATAACTACATCTATGTTTGATGTCTTGGTCTTACCTGGAATACAACTCTTTACCATCTTTATTTAATTTGTGGAAGCTAATAATTATAATCTTCAGACACCTTACACCGACGCAAATGCGCCATGGCATTCCATTCAACAAATATTATTCAATCGCTCAATAGTTCAATATAAGATATTTGTGTGACGTAAAGATTACTCGCGTTGTTTATTTAATATTAACGCAAATAGATCAGTCGTATGTCTGTTCTCAGTTACAGCAGATTGGAAATACAATGAAATGCTTTGTGTGCTTCGACAATAAAGACAAAATATGTACCTACATAAGTGTTTTACAAGCAAGATATAAATACATAGTTCAAATATCAACTAGGTAATGCTTACATAATACTACGCTTACTACATGGGTACTAACTATGGCAAGTATTACTATAACCAATTGAATTTACGTTTATTTTTTTTATCAGTATACTTCGCCAAAGTGCCCACAGCTCACAAATCGGGTAAATAGGAATACAAATAGGAAAAAAATTACCGACATTTGTTTTCGTAGCTTATTATAATTTATAATAATTTTCTTCTGGTTAAAACTCCTTAGTTGTACAATTACATCTTACCTACAAGTTATATATAAAGTACACTTAATATATAAATTAATGTCAGCCCTGTATTAAACTGTCCCACTGCTGGGCACGGGCCTCTTCTCAGTGTGGGAAGTGTTAGGCCATAGTCCACCACGCTGGCCTAGTGCGGGTTGGCAGACTTCACATATCTTCGAAAACATTATGGAAAACGCACAGATATTCAAAATATTTCCTCACGATGTTTTCCTTCACCGTTAAAACGAGCGATGATTAACCATTTATTACGCACATAACTTCAAAAAGTCAGAGATGCGTGCCTTGGGATCGAACTCTAGACCTCTGGTTAAATATTAACTAGGTTAAATACCTACTTGTATATTATAAGCTGTATAACAAACAAAAAAATATATATATACCTACATACAGCTATTGAATAAAAATAATAACAAAATACATGCATCTCCAACCTATAGATATCCCTCAAGGGGTAAGCAGCGGTGTATTACCTACATCCCGCCAGCTTTGTATTTAGGTGCTACGTAATACGAAGCGAGCCAATTATCATCTATCTGGCATTGTACAAGACTATGTCGCTACTTAGAATCTTTTGACAGGCAATTACAATAACAATTTGCACGCCCCGGGAATCGAGCCGGAGACGTCATGCTCGGCAGTCGCATAAAGAGAAAAGATAATAAAGAGCTCACAAGATAGTCTTCATTTAATTTATAGTAATAAAACCGTTCGAGCTTCAGCTTTCTGAAATCCGGCAATGTTATGATCTAGTGAAGAAATTGTAATATCCATAAATACAATCAAACCGTCTGTATGTCTCATAAATATGTGCTCCCTGAGCACCAAACCCGGTTACTCGCGCTGCATTGCTAATAGTAAAATCACTAACCTAACTAATACTATAAACGCGAATGTAAGTTTATTTGTTACAGTTTCACGCCTTAACTGCTCGACCGATCATCATGAAATTTCGCATACACGTTGGCGTTTCATCCAAAAAAAAAGTACTGTTCCCGGGGGTGGAAATTTATTGAAATAACCTATATTAACGCGAGCTAAACCGCGAGCGAAATCTAGAATTCACTATCTATTAAAAGTGTAGAATCTCAGTAGTTCCCTTGAGACGCGAATAGTCTGCAACATTAAATGATGAGGAAGGAGAAGTTAAGCATTCGAAGGTGCGATGTCGATGTGACATGTAACCACACGTAACTTCAGATCGGCATATATTGCGCGCTTATTCAACGTTTCTCAAACTATAATATACTGACCCCTGCCACAAAATGTGTGTGTGTGTAATAATCGCAACTTTTTTTATGCGAATCACGTTATAAAGGGATCGATGACTTGGCTTTGAAATTAGACCTCGAGTTACTAACTCGTGTAAAACACAACAAATTTAATACAGAGATTTTCTATTAAATAAACAGACACGTAGAAATTATAAAAGATATTGTTTTGGACTTAGATGCCTCTAAATAGTTAGCAGTAATTTAAATTTTAGAGATTGAATTAGAAGAGGTTCAAAGTGTGTTGTAATGGTAGTAATAAAATAATAATAATAACTTTATTTACAGAAAATAATAGCAAACTAACATTTTTACATCAGTAATACCAAAAGGATTGTCAGTGCTAGAGTTTGAGAAACAATTATTACTTTTAAGAGCATCATAGTAAAATTTTAGTCGACACTAGAAGGGCTGTATGTTATTTTAACAACAAAATACTACCATTTAACATCTTACATAAAACCATATTGTAGAATGTAGAAAGGTATTTGAAATATAGTCTATTATGAGTTATGAGTATAACAGTTAAAAAAATATTAAAAGGCACCGACTCTTAATGACGATTGAGAAAAAAATTCCAAGCAGCCAAGACGATCAGTGCGCTTCTATGCTATAAAAAGCGTTTCAGCTTAACTGCAAAAATTACAAGTTTATGTTTTCTGTCGGTTGTCATGTGTGTTTACGACCCCCACATCAGAAAGTTTGAGCAACTTTGCTATCCTAATCTGACGGATATTATATGTACGTTTAATGTTTACGCTTCTAACCACTTGAGTTATCAATATTATTTTGTGCTACCTCAGGATTACTCAGAATGAGAAGATTTAAGATGCACCACACGTGCTATGTCAGGATAAACATGGTCTTCGCACATGGTTGATAACACTTAATTTAATCAGTAGCAAACATAAATTTGTCTGCAAAGGTTAAGCAGGGATGTATAACACCACATTTCATCTTCAAATTCTAGCATATTTAAAAAAGAAATCTCTTGTATTAAGAATAAATCTTCCATCGCAGGGAGCTTTACAAACATCCAAACAACGGACACAAAGAACATCCAGACTCGGAACAATCATTTGTGGATCACACAAATTTTCGTCCCGTGTGGGATTCAAACCCACAACACTCGGCGCAGCGGCAGTGGAAAGGCGACGTCTCAAACTACTACGCCATCCGTTCAATCATTTTAACAACTATTACTAGATATTGCCCACGGCTTCTCTCGAGTTAATGTAGATTTTGTTAATGCATTTCTATCCTCGGGAACAGTTCTATATTTATACCTGACAGTGCGTATCGAACATTTCATTATTATCGGTTTAGTAGTTATAGCGTAACAAACAAACAAACTCACATTCACATTTATAGTACCTAATAGTTAGGATATTTAAACGGCTTGAACAATAATTGACACCGAATACCGATTGTTTTAAACATCCGTAGCTTCTAATTAATTATTTATTTATATTAATAAGGAATAAAGGGGCAAAACTACCCGCTTTTCATCCATACAAACGATTTCCTATCTCCTTACATTAATGCACCACAATCGAACTTCTATATTTGACATCGATTGGAAAGCACCCACGAGAAAAGTAATCAACCCAATCAGTAGATTATGCGTCCCTAATGAATCTACAGTGGAATTATATGACATTCTTTCTGTTTTAACTATCTCCACATTTAGTTTACGATATATAAAATAATAGTTTCGCCCCGAGGCGTCGTTCGGGTTGTTTAATTTCCTATGATTTGTGTGATAGCCTACAGCGAACTTTAAATAAATAAATATTTAGAAATTCTTGTTGGCATAACGGTTAACATAAATATTTATTCGATGGACTAACTGTTCTAGTTTTTTGGTTTCGATTCTGGCTCACTAGTACTATACAGCTATAAATCGAAAAATCTCCTCTCATATATTGTAGTCAATAATATGGCTTTCCGTAAGACGATGGTCTTTATCTCCAACGGACTGAAAAGTTAGGCTCTGTCCGTTGACCTCCCCGGCTGCCTTCAGGTACGGTTGCCACATTGGACTTATATTGAATCAAACTAGGCGTTACTTGGCGGCAATCTATTGAAATAAAATTATCGGGTAGAGAGGAATACTGTAAGTTGGAATATGCCACGATGGCCATGGATCCCACGGCGCGTCTGGCCCATACCAGAGGAGTTCGGTATTGTCAACCTTTTTCTATAATAGCAATAGTTAGACTGTGTAATCAGAGGGTGCGTGGCAGATTACACTTTTCCCAATAATTTATTCTTTTCTTTTCTTTTCGTGTGGTTAGTGGCCAACCTGTTGTCAAGAGTTGTTCAAGCCGCCCGTAGGCCTGTGACATGGCTTAACGACTGCTGTCAATTTGGCAACAACCGGGACCGACTTTTTACGTGCCCTCCGAAACACGGAGACGCTCTGATGAAATACCACTAAGCGGTCACCCATCTATAGACTGACCGCACCCAACGTTGCTTAACCTCGCTAATCGTTTACCGATCAATGAGTGCAAATAGTGGTTCTAGTAAGTAACTTCACTAAACTCATTTACTCATAAACATTGACGATCATAAGTGTTACTTTGTGACCTAAAATATATTGTTATAAATTATTTTTGACTATGACATTTGACTGCTATGGTTTGTTTTCCGACATCCCCCGGGCTCAGACGGTCACCTACGGAATTCGATTCTTAGTTAGAACTTAGTTATTTTACAACGCCAGTCAAATAGCTTGGCACACCGCTTTTCGTCGTCTATAGAACAGCTTATGGTCTTGAACTACAGGGAGACTAGTTATATGAACAATTGCATTTCGAATGAATGCTCTCGAATGAAATTCGAATACAATTAAGCTCATCGCTAGTTAAAAGTTTGAGGTGCCACTGCGTGGCATTTGTAGTTTATGTTAGTAGTCGACCGTGGGGTACTGTGTTTGTGTTTGTCCCCGTCGAGCAAAGTGTTATAAGGATAAAGCTGTATAGAAAAAAAAAATAACAGCGCGAAGACTAACCATTCGCCACTACGATCTGAGAATTAAAACATAGCGAGCGAAATATGAAAATACAATAAATATTATCTACAATTTATTAAAATCGTGTTAATATGATTAGCCTTCCATCTCGTAACGGATTTCTTCCATTACATAAACCACTTTCCTTCCCCGATTGAGTTGTAAACCTGAATGTTTATTAATAAAATAACCGTTACAGTATATTATGATTATTGTTTATAATAAACACGGTGTCTGCGCGGTAGCTAACTAATTGAATGGGTGCGCAACCGACAGGATAGTGAATGTATGAGACAACTAATGTTCGTGAATTAAACGCGTAACAAAGCTCTTTCTTTATAGCAGTTTATTGTTCTCTAAATGTCAGCATTAAATATAATTATCATAATTGCAATAATAGAAGTCTATTAATTACCTTGATGGTGCAGCGGTATAAATGTTACTGCTGCGTACGAGGTTTCAGAGTCGATTCCCGCGTCAGGCAAAAGGGTCATAAATTTCACCTGTTTAAATTTTTCTAGAACAGTACGCAGTAGACTGTGATAGGCTTTCTGCGTATTAAGAGGTACTTTAACATTACTGGAGAAATGTAGGTATAGTTTATATCTACCTACTCCTTCGAGGAAGGCGTGAAACTTAGTAAGTATATAAATATGTAGAAGTATAACTCGTGTGTTACCAAATTTAGTAAACTACATTGCTTATGTCCGGCATTATAAGGGACGAGTCTAAGTCTTACGATATTTCCAGAATAAAAGTCTTGCTTACTCCTTTTTGCCATTCCGAGACATACCGATAACAACAATGTATTCACCCAGGAATCAAATCTGAAACTCTACGATAACCTATAAACATAA
The DNA here is from genome assembly GCA_963675205.1 of Catocala nupta. Lineage (NCBI taxonomy): Eukaryota > Metazoa > Arthropoda > Insecta > Lepidoptera > Erebidae > Catocala > Catocala nupta. The sequence continues at coordinate 517,909 of OY776102.1, forward strand.
GCACAAACCATCCATAACAACCTATAAAAAGCGATAGCTCATTAATTGGTTATCAAACAAAATAAATAACGTCCATAGACGATCTAAGTTTGCGCACCATAATCTCAAACGCGCATAAACTTTTAAAATGCGCAAACACGCGTGGAATGCGCGCGACATAAACACGTCGCTAATAGCGTTCTCGTGTCGCGTGTGACGACATGCGCACATGCGCGCTCTTGGGGTTCCTTCCATACCAACCTTCATATACAAAAGTTATTAGGATTTGCACAACTACCTACTATAGTCCTGAGTTGTTTATGATACCCTTAGTAATGGTTCACGTTGGAATATAATGTCTTGGATTCAATACTCGGTTCACGCAAGTATTTTCTTTTCAAGAGTAAATAAGTAGACGGACGGGCATAATAAACATTCAGACTTTGATCAATTATTTGTGGGTAACTTAATTTTTTGCCTAGTGTTTAATTCGAACTCACAACACACGGCGTTGTAGCAAACACTTAATCTACTACACCTTCGTGTTCCTGTTAAGAAACTTTTAATAGAGAATAGTAGAGAAAAGTACTCGATATATGGTAATAGCAATGCCAGTTGCTTAAAATCTCTGAGCTGATCCAGACCTTAGTCCAGGGAAGCTTAACCTAGCGTCATGCCATTCTACAGTACAAACTACTAGAAAAACAATTCTCCGAACTATCCGTAAGGCTAATAAGGTACCTCGTATCTCTAAAGCCTAGATCCGAATACCACAACAACCCTTAGCACGACTCCGTGAGATATTACCGAAGCGCTGTTATCTGCGCGCGGGCTAACGGGACCGACTATCGGATTGATAAAACTACCTCGCTAGAACGCGGGTTTCAAGATATACTACGAAACTAGAAAACTAAAGGAATAGTAGTAGATTGTCTAAATAGAGAGATAAAGTATTTTTTTAGAAAATCTCCTTATGCCGTCTTCAAGATTATACCTAAATGTAGAAACATAAACTAATAAGTAGAAAATACAAATCTTTTGTCGAAAGGGACTACAAAATACCAAAATATCATCAAAATATATATTTTATGTTTTTGTTGATTTTGAAAAACAGCTTGATCAATTCGGTATAATTTATCTCTGAAGTATGACATACAAAACAAAAAAGTAAGTGTCATCAAATTCAATTCATAAATAGCGGTGTTCCGTCTTTCTATGAAAGGGGCGAAAGTCAAGGGGCGTACGGGCTCGTAGTCTTTTGAAGTCGGTTAAAAAGAAAACTGCCTTGGTAGCGCAGCGGTAGTGAATGCGACCGCTGTTCACGAGGGTAGGATCATCGGAAAGTAATTGAGTTTTTCTGTTAAGAGATTTTCAATAGCAGCCCGTAGTGTAGTACAGTAAATGTTGCTCACTCTCGTACGTCAAAAGCACACACGTAGGTCATGCGCCTGATGTGTCTATGATCAAATGTGAGAGAATGGATAGTGCACTTGTGTTTACGCATACATTTCTACACTATAATTATATTATCTCCTGCGCTGATCTCCGCCAGATTGGCCGCCGGCCGTGACAGTAAATCTGTATGCTATGCAAGTATTTTTTAATTTCCATATTTCGAATGGCAATCAGACGCAACTGAAGAAAGATCAAGCAAAGAAGCTTTAAGTGCTTTTCGAGGCACAGAACTGTGCCACGCCGCCAACTTCCTAACTTCGCGCTGCTATTAACAGTTATTGACAGCAAACCAAAAAATATTTTGCTTCGCCGACCAACGATTCGAGACTTCGTACGCAGCAATCGCATTCAGTGCCGCTGCGCCCCTAAAAGACTCATGCCTACCTATATTAATTTATGAAACAAACTTAAAACTTTCTTAAGTGCTAAAGTTTATGTTATATTATCACCTGTAAATTATAATAAATTCTTTAAATATTCAACTATCTATATTGGCGCCTACTATACATTCGAAATACAATAAAACTAAGTTTTATTGTATTTCGAATTCAATGTTACATTGTATTTTAAATTAGCTTTTTGGAAATAAACTATCTAACTGAACTGTACTCTGTACGGAACCATGTACGTATCGTATATGTATTACAAACAAACACACAAGAAGTTTAATATCCCAGACTAGACGGTGTTCACTCGTAATTCCCCCATTCTAGATAACACGAACCAGCTCGTAGAACATATCCGTCGTACGGACGAGCCAATGTGTGAACTGCGCTCCGTAAAGATTGCCCTGTAATACTAGTTTTAATGTCTGTTCTTTATAATACAGTGACGACATCTAAAATATCCTTATTCTTTTTTTTTGTGTTGGTTAGGTGGTATAGATAGTATAGGTAGGTTAGTATGAGAGGCAAACAAGCAGACGGATCGCCTGATGGTAAGCGATTACCGTCTCCCATGGATACCCGCAACATTAGAGGAGTCACAAGTGCGTTGCTAGCCCTATAGTGGGGTTGGGCCGCCGGTACCATCACTCACTCAACGAAACACAACGCGAACGCTTTTCCACGCCGGTTTTCTGTGAGGCCATGGTATCACTCCAATCGAGCCGGTTCATTCGTGCCGAAGTGTGGCTCTTCCACGGTCAAAAATATTCCATACTGTACATTAATAAATTTACGATGAAATTATATAAATAGTTAAGCAATTTAAAACTCATGATAGCTTCAAAATTTGATTTACGACTAGTTTGAATTAATCTATTTTCATTTGAAAGGATATAGGTACTACTTGTGAAGGAATAGTTACTCGTAATATCTGAAAATCACATTTATATTCACTTAAACTATTAAGTAAAGTCAAGATTAAACCTAAATCTCCTCATACTGAAAGAAGCGCTTATGTTTACACACCTTAACTGCTCGACCGATCATCATAAAATTTCGTATATTGGTTGTCAGCGGCACAGAATAGGACACAGGGTACCTTTCATTCGAAAAAAGTACTGTTCCCGAAGGATAAAAAATTATCTACGAAATCTAGATTAATAATAATATTCTTTAACATACACACAACACCATCTCGCCCAAACTAAGCAGAGCTTGTACTATGGGTACTAGACAATGGATAAACATACATATATACTTTTTTTTTGTAAATACATACATATTATATATAGAAACACCCAGACCAAGACTAACATCTATGTCCATGCACACAAATGTTTGACTTGTGCGGGAATCGAACCCGCGACCACAGGCGTGGCGGCGTGGCAGTCGGTTACACTAACCACTACGCCATCGAGCCGACAAATTAACCCAAGCAAAGCCGGGGACAAAACCTAGTATATCCATAATGAAAAGGCAGTCATCGCGCCAAACCACATAAACAAGACATAACAATTAAATATAATAAATTATTATACAAACAAATGTACATAAATCTACCGTCATTAGCGACAATTATTCTAATTAAACGCAAAAATACGACGCAAACCGCAAATCACTCTCGTTAAGTTGTCCGTAATGCATCACTCCATGATGGATCACCGTTGAATAATTATAATCAATCTGATGTCAACTGGACTGTGTAAATAGCCCACCAAAAGGATAAAGCTCTGATCACACTCGTGTTTGTCGTCTGTCGTTAACTGCCTTGGTGGCAATGGTGTATGTGGCTGCCCTGAATGAGGTTTCGGGTTCAAATCCCGGGTCGGTCGAACAGAAAGTTATGGGATTTTTCGGACAAGAAATTCTAAGCACCCTGGCGTTCGAAAGTTAGCGATGCTAAATAGGAAAGCATGTTAAGCCGAATGTTCTGCGCCTGATCTCTCTTCGATCTTTTCGGATTGCCGTCCCATGTGTTACTAAGAGTTAGGGAACAGAAAGTACACTTACAGGTTTGCGCACGCACTTGTGCACTATATAATACTCATATAATATAATATCTCCTAAGCAGATGGACTGGATGGATCGTCGTTAAGATTAGCCGCCGTGAACGAAATTTAGTCTAGAGGACCTAAAGTGTTTGTCGTGCTTACTCTAAGGTGTAACCAGCGTAAGCGCGGCGAGGACGCAAACTTCGCTTCACGAGTCGTGTATGCGAATTTTTCGAAAGCGGAACAAACAATATACACACGTTCGCATTTATAATGTTAGCTAGGATATCTTCATAAACAACGAAAACAAAAATGTTTATTACGACTGTTTATCATGTGTACGTTAACTCTAAAACATATGACCTCGCTGTTTTGTAACACTCTGTATAACCTAGTATCAATAACTTTTATTGCACATTGTATCCAATACGTTTAGATAAATCGATCTAGTACTGATACGTGATCTACCTGAGCTCAGATCATTCAGTAATTACTTCTAATATTAATGGTACCTACAACAACAAATTGTAGCATACATTACAGCAACACACACCTCAAAAAACAACTCAAAGCGATTCATTATAAAGTCCATTTTAAATTGTATCGTTTGACTGTTGTAAAATATAATTGAGTAAATGATCGATGACTTGTAGTACGATTGCTTGTCATCATAACGTGGTAACTAATAGATGTGATATAATGTTATTGACGATAGGGAATTGTATGGCTGATTGTTCGTAGATAATGAAGTACATGAATATGGTCGGACACATCTGAGGGAAATATCGTGGCATTCTTGTAGTTTATAGATATATAATATGTCAAAGGTATGACAAGATGTGACTCCAAAGTGATGTCATATATAAATGACAGAAAAAAAGGAAAATCTTTAATTTAAATCAATAGGAAAATTAATAACCTATATCTAAATTTAATAAAGTATATGTATAAAATATCTATAAACAATATACAGAGCACAAGACTTTTAAATATACCTCAATACTGAACTACAACAACACAAAAAATGTAAAGCTAGGTTACTTAATTAAAGGGAAAGTTTAAAATTGTTCTTTTTTTGTTTTAAAAATAACATTCCTGCACTAGGAATAATTCCTGTGTCGCGCGAGACTTTACAAACATTTAAAAAATGGACACCCAGACTTGGAACAACCATTTGTGGATCACACAAAGTTTTGTCCCGTATGGGATTCGAACCCACAACACTCGGCGCAGTGGCAGTGGTGAGGCGACCAACTAAAGCTCTCAGATTAAGTAAGATCCAGTTGCAATGCTATTCCTGACGAAGGACCGATGTCCATTGAAGTAAACGAATCTTAGAGAGGAGACCGCCACTTAATAAACGCAACGTTAAACGCACTAGGCCAGAAGTACTGATGATCTGGAAAAATGATAGCGATAAACTGTATGCGAATAATGAAAAAATTAATATGCTGTAAAATGTAAGAAGCATTTACATATGTATGTAAAGCAATGGGTCAAGATAGGCTGATTGATTATAAGCCCCTGAATTTTAATCCCGGATTGACTACAGTGCTATGCATTATATCGTTAAATGCTTACATAATTGCTTTAAAAAAAAACAGTTTTAGTTTTCAGTACCTGTATTAACGAACACAAAGTACACCCATACTCAAAACAATGATGGGTGGATCATATAAATACTTATCTCATGTGGGATTCAAACCCTTAACACTTAGCACGATAGCAGCGGCTATGCGACTGATTGCCTGCTAAGCCATCTAAGCACTCTACATAAACTGCATGAATGGCGTAATTTTTACCCGACTGCGTGAGAAAGAGGGTAATGTTTTTCGAGCGTATGTATGTATATATGTCCATTTCTTTGGCACGCCCTATAGCCCCAACGGCTGGACGGTTTTTGATATATGAGGTGTCGTTGAATTCATCAGAATTGTGGTAGTGACATAGGCTACATAAATTTTCAAAATGGCGCCCGCAAATGAACAAGAGGGTGGGAATTATTTTTATTTTTTCTTACCTTAGCAATATGGGTATCAAATGAAAGATCGTGAAAAGACCATTTCAAAAATATTATATGTATCATATTACGTTTATATTACAGTTTTAACACAAATTGTCAAAAAGCGTACCAATTATATATAGGGACGCCCGAAGAAAGTATCATTTTCTAGCAAGAATGAATTCAAGTCAGGATAAACAATACTTTGTTACCTACGGGCAAAGAAAGATCTACCAAAACTACGTTTGTCACCACATGCGGCACCATAAAGTATTTAGTTCAACTAATTTGAATATGCATAGGTATGTAGTTATTTCATTATTTGATAAAGTAAGCTTACACACAATGCATTAGTCAGTCGAATTTTACATAGATATTGTGATACTTGTTTTTCTCTTTTCAGTTCATTACTTTTAAGCAGTCGGGGTTTTTTGTTTTTATAATAGTAATTTTATTTAAGTGGTCGTCTCGCTACTGACGCTACGACGAGTGTCGTGGATTCGATTCCCAGACGGGACAAACATTTGTGTGATCCACAAATAGTTGTTGCAAATCTGGACGTTCTTTGTGTCCATTGTTTGAATTCTTCTTCTTCTTGTCGTGTCAACAGTCAACTCAAAAATATCAAATCTGCTTTGAATAGAAGGTGGCCATCTCAATAGCGGGTGGACTGACCGCGTTAAGGTCTTCCTTGGTGCAGGAGATCGGGCTCAAAGGGCACAGTAGTAGGTGTGACATTGACTGGACTGGATCACCGCAGTCGCATGCAGTAGGTCCCCATTTGCACATATTTTGTCTACAGCGACCAACCTGAGTGCGAAGGCGATTTTGTTTGAATATTTGTAAAGTACCCCGAGGCACTGGCATCATTTCTAGTCCGGGAGTTGTCGATTTTAGCAAATTAAAAGAAACAAAAATTATCTCTTGCTGCGTCGCTTTCTATCTGCCTGTGCTCTACCATTTTCTCACACTTCTGAGATATATGTAACTTAAATCAAACCTTAGCCATCGTTACTTTCGATTCTCAAACGGGACAGATATTACAGGAACACACATGTATGTAGTTGAGTCAGCGGGTCAGTATTACATCAGCACGTGGTGAGTCGGAAGTGCGCGGATATTTGTGGCGAGAGTGACGGGTGAGCGCGAGTGTGTGCCGCTTCGTAAAATATTACATAGTTAATAAAGACCCAGAGTACTGTCGCCAGACTGATGTCCGCAGTATCGAAATTTAAACAAAGTATAGTAGATAGTGCATTGCTACACGAAAATGGCAAAAGTGTAGTTTGAAATCCGTTTGATCCGTATGATGTTTGGCCACTTGATCCTCCCCCCTGTGTTACTAAAGTTCCTTATCCTTACAATACTAAGAAGAAGGGTCTTTAGTAACACTGGGGGTATTAATTCCCTGTTGCCAACAATTGGCGTGGCTTGTATTACCAACGACATAATCAAACATCACACGTTTTAAACGGATTGCCATTTATTACGATCCTGGCACATATGCCTTTTGCTTCATTTTCATTATTATTCTTGCACGCTCGTCGACTAATGATAGATATTCTTAAACTGGCTTTTCACTAGAATGTCTCCGAATACTCACAAATATCTCACGTGTTCATCACGTGAGATATTTGTGGTCAGACAACGTTCGCCGAGGTCTGCCCCTTCCGGCTGTCCCATTCATATTTACCGTAAATAACATAATTTAAATTTTTTAAACAGGCAGCTCCCGCTCTGGTTCCTGTGTCGAGGGGCAGTTTACAATCATTCAAACAACAAACACAAAAATCCGGCACAATCATTTGTAGGTAACAAAAATGTTTGTCCCGTATGGGATTCGAACCGACTATACTTGGCATGTAGGCAGTGGCCAAAAAACGACCAAAAAGCGACCAAAAAACCACTACGCCATTTTATGGTCAATCTTTATTATTTACTATCTCACTTACAATTATCCAATAAATCTCTCAAATCGTGGCCGTCGACGCTCAAATATTGCGCAAACGCATACAGAACAACGTCGCGTCGCTCCACATACTCGCGCGCACAATACGACAATGTTTAGTGCCGTATCTTTGTATGCGCGTCTAATGCGCTCATACTAAACACAACAAATACTTCTCTATTCGGTACATTGTAATTATTTGATGTTAAACTAAGAATATAGCTTAGTGTTGCTTATTGTACAGTGTTACGCTTTCACGCCTAACTGCTCAACCGACAGGACTGCAGAAAAGGACATAGGAGGTTTTAATCTAGGGAAGTACCGTTCCCGATACAAATTTATTGTCAAAATCTACATTAACGCGAGCAAAACCACGGGCAAAAATAGTCCTAACTAATATTATAAATGCGAATGCGAGTGTATTTGTTTGATTGTTATGCCTTAACTATTCGACCCCTCATCTTGAAATGTCACAAACACGTTGTAAGGGGTACAGAAGAGGACATAGGGTATCCCTTTATATCCTTTCGGGATAAGGGATACTTCATTTATTTCACTACTGTTCTCGAGAGATAGCTAGTGAATCAATATTCTAATACTCTATATGATAAATAGCGGATGCTTAGTGGCGATAACGCTGGAGTGTCACCCTGCAAATTTGATACCTCGGCACGCACCTATGACACTTTACAATTTTCGGTTACTTTAAGGCTGATAATAAATATTTAGGAAAGCTATATGTTTTCTTCTTCATCATATTTACGAATCTTAAGCCTGCGAACCAAACTGCATAACCCTTCTCAAACGTCAGCTTATTTCTCAGCATCGTCAAAACACTGTCGAGTATATAAACATATAATTATTATGTCTACTGTGGATTGCTGGCGTCATGAGTTGATTTAAGCTATCTAAAGTCTGATCGCGAGATTTCACCTTCAACAAATTTTTTTCTTATAGCTTTGGCACACCTGGGTGGTGTGGCAAGAGCTATAAGAAAAACATTCACTTACTATGCTTGTTTGGCGATCAGAACACTAGCTGAGAAACTCTGGGTACAATATGTATACAAGTGACTGGGCAATCAATAGGAAAGAGTTATGAAAAAAAAATTCAAATTAGGTTACAAGGTAACACTTATGAATGTCAAAGTTACACGTAAATTTTTTCCTGTTAATTTACATTTCCTGCTACGTTCAGCAAAGCAAGGGTGTAGGGCTCATAAGAAGAACGGGCAAGAAACTCATAGCCACTCTTTTTAATCGCCAAGTGTACAATAATATTTCGTTTACAAATCATAACTGTAAGGTGCTGCAACCATTTCTCCATGAACTACTACTCAACATACTCAAGCATTTGATAAAATTTGATGATAGCCTCTAAAGCAGCAGTATGGTAAATAGGAGCATCCACTTACATGTACATAAATAATCAAGATGAATATAATAAATGAAGATCAAGATGAAGATAACAATGAAAATGTTACATATATCCACCGGGCGCATTCGCACAGAGCCTCACAAAACTAACATAATTCATTACACACACGTTGTACGGCAACTCTTTTCTCGCTACTCACCTATACTAATAATATTATAAAGAATAAGATTTGAAGATATGTATATTTGTTTGTAAGGATCAAACTCAAAAACTACTCGATCGATTTTAAACATTCTAAAGCTTCTATTATCAACATAGGCATCATTTAATTTTAAAAAAGTAGCGTTTCTGACATAACCGAACCTAAAGAGCAAAACCGCAAAAGCTAGTCTCGATTCAGACAACTACCTAACAATAGAAGTAAACACTTAATCACTTCACCATCCTATCAAAAGAACATTTAATAATCATTAATCAGCTAATATATTATAATTAAAACTTTGATCATAACTCTTATCCAACAAGCTCGTTGGCTAAATTGCTCATCAAAAATATTACTTCACGTGGAGAGAACCGTAGAAAGTTTAATTATAAAATGAACTAGTGACACAATGACTGCTAATGATGTCGTGATTGACTGATTGATGGTTGACGCTCCCTCTGACGGTCACTGATGACACTCTTACGTAACATCACGTTATGTAATAAGAACATAATATGTATATTATTAAACATGTCTTTTGAGGTGTTGTTACACAGCAGGCGTTCTGTTAGATGGCAGCCAAGCTGTAAGGATGTCAAGTTATTAAATAATGTATTTAACATCTAAATTATTCATATGTTACTCATATATCCTTATTCATATATTATTGCTGTGTTTTAGACTAATATTTAATTAAATATCTCTTTTCTGTTGAACCTTTTCGGATAAAAACTATACATTTAAACACTCGCATATAGCACGATATATATTTAAAGTCTAGCGAACCAGACGGTCATTGTCCTGTCCGGGAACTGAAGGAATCATGATCAAATCAGCTACTTCGAAGAAGCTTAACCACATACACACGCACAAGAGAATAATCGGTATACTGTGTGTCCGGTCATGGACTAGCGATATTCTAAATACTCATAAAACGACTATTTTTATACACAAATACACTTAACACTTGGGCCCAATTCACTTCCCCGCTATGTGGCAGCCATTTTGTTTTTTCGTAAACATATTCCCTATGTAGGTACAAAAAAATAATATCTTCCAAATTTTTAGCCTTATTGAGATAAAAATGGGCTTATTCGAAGGGCAACAATATTGTCTACCGTCTATATTACAAAACACACTTGTGTTCACATGTCCATAATTTTTGAAAACTATATGAAACTCAATAAAAAACATCAACAAATTATTGTAAATTACTTCAAAAACACCTCACATAACCCTTTTCATTTTTGTACTAGATCGACAGATGTTGAGCTAAGCTACAATACAAAATTTAATTTACAACTGTGTGTCTATTACTTTAAAAGTTATTGTTATTTGAACATAGCCTATTCGCAAGCACAAAAGGTCTTTATCGGCACCCTAAACAGGAAATTTTTTAAAACATTTATCATTCATATTAGATTTTATTTAATGGTTTTACAATATTAAATTACAATAGCTATATCAGTTACTCAAAGTGGCCACCTTCAGCTTGTAGACACGCTAACAGCTCTGTACCACTTGGGTTGATATTATGTATAAACCAGCTGACGCCTGTTCGATGTTAGGCAGTTATTGGGACTTATAAATAATAGTAGGTACACCATTATTTTTAAGTGTTGAACACCCTTCTAAAAGGATAAACGTCTTCTAAAAGGATCTATTAGAATCATTAGCCATTGACAATTGCAAGGAAAATATTATACAATTTTTTGACCTCACCGCAATGTCCGCACATTCACATGATGATCAATTCGTTGTCACTGATTACAATTCGAATCATAATCGAGTACTTGATTTGGCTACAAGTTGAGATCGATAGTGTTTTGACAATGTTTCGTATAGCCTCGAAAGACAGAGATAATAACATGTATAGATCTTCCTTAATATTTCTATCAGTCACTATTCTATTCAGTTCGATGACCATGATCTCGTACATGCCAGCCAATAATATTCGTATCGATGTAGAATTAATACATAATCAAATAATAATAGATTAAATAATCAATTAATGTGAAATTTTAATGCATTCAATTATTCGTCAAAGTTTCGAATATTTCGATTCCTATGAACAATCGAATAATTCGAATATTTAATCGATAATCGCCCATCGCTAGTTATGATCGTTTTGAACACGTATAACTATGAATATTGTTACAACGATATTCAAAAGTAATCGCTTTAACTTACGACAAAAGACCTTCATTAAAATCTGCAATAATATTGAATCACGTAGCTTCATCTGAAACTCATGCACATTCAGTGGAACTATTAGCAGCGCATGCGCGTTGTGCAACTGCGCACGAGACGCGCTAAGTGCGTTAGCACACAACACAAACACAAATGCACACAAGCTATATAGACAATAAACAATACACAAACATATAGATACAAATGCAGCGGTGACATTGAATTTGTGTTATTTAGGTCACTGGGTTTTATTTGAAACCTTAAAAAAGAAAGTCATTTATCGTAAATAATTGTCGTAACAGTTTCATTGATCACGTGGCATTCGTTTGCATTTCCTTCTTTCGTTTTTATGGGATTGCGGGATCTCAAGTGCCTTCCCCGGGTGGAACAATGTGTTAAAAATAACTCAGCACGGAATCTGGTAGTGAGCCAAGTAAACGATAGGCTAGGCATTAGGCTCGCCACCGATCACGTTGGACGTAGGATAAGTAGATACAAGCATTGTGCACAAACAACATGAAATAATGTCTAAATTATGACCAATTACAGTTATCCACTATTACATTTACATGTTTATCGCTTACAAAGAACGTACTTTTATTAATTAATACTTGTACCTAACAGATTTAAAAACTTTCTTTATAGAATAAAATAAATTGTTAGATTGTGATGAAATGTTTAATATACCTGAAGTCGTCACCCTCTCTAGACTAAAAGGTGTAAGTCCATAGATATTGTCTTATTATTTTTTTGGTTTTTAGCCTGTCAACATAGAAACATAATACATAACACCGGCTCCCGAAAGAGGTTAGGTTAAAATTTTAATTCAATCAATGTATTTCTAACTTATTTACTGCGACGTGACGTAAGCTATAAACTGCCAATGATGTGCATCCAGATTAGATTCTCAGACAGCTTAGCTAGACATTCCTCAAGGAGTGTGCATCTGTGTCCCGGAGACAGTAATAAATTCGCGCTCTATTAAGTAAATAGGGCACAAGTCTATTACTGCAAGAAATACGAATGTAAGAATATCATCCAACGCATAATACATTCATTATCTAACGCAAATATTAAAGGGTAGGCTGAAGACATCAGATCCGCAATGCACTAGCTATTTTTAGATCCCACGTCACAAAGACTAGTTGTAAAGCTTTTAAAATATCACACAACGTCTGTTAACTAAATCCATATAGTTAATCATTACTTTTCATAAAAGGCTCCGTAGCTCTATAAGATTACTAAAACAGAAGATCTTCGCCGTCTTTTAGATTAGTAAAAATACTGGATATGTATTTTCTTTTATCCAAAAGAAACAAACTAATAACAACGAAGATACGAGTTTTTTTTTTTTTTTTTTAATCTTTTTTATTTAGAGGCTTTTACCTTATAAAGGTATGCCAGAAGATACGCGTTTAAATTTCGTGTGAGGTCACTATTAGGTACAAATTTTACAAAAGTGTGACGTCACAAGCCGCCACTACCTAACTTTAATGGATCCCTATCCATAAGCATAAAATTTTAAGACCTAATATAAGTTAGCATAATTTTGTTTCGCATAATTATATTTTCGCATAATATAATTACGCATAACAGCATACGCATAATTTTTTAAGCATAATTTCTCTAACCATAATAATGATTAAGCATAATATTCATGCAGCAAATAAGCAAGCATGCAGCATGCAAGCGAGCATGCAACAGGCAGAGTTTCTGTCACGGCTCCGGCGCTGCGGGCCTCCGGTGGCCCCACACTTCTACACGATTTTAAATTACACTCCCTAGAGTGTAATTTAAAATCGTGTAGAAGTGTAGGGGTAGGTAGGACAAGCAAGACTACGTAGAGTCGGTTTTGCAGCAATTCGGTTCTGTCACTAACTTTTGTGCGAATATCGCGTTATTTATGCCAAAACAAATTAGTCTTTAAGATGATTATGCCAACATAAAATGTATGCCTAAAAAAATTATGCCGAAGTATTATTATGCCAAAACAAATTGTGCCAAAATCGTTATGCCGAAGTATATTAGCACAAAGTACATTATGTGAAAAGAAGGGATCCCAACTTTAATACGTTACATCTTAATTGTTTTTAATTGTTTTTTTAAAACTAAAAATAGGTGTCCAATATTTTTGCTAATCTTAAAGATGGGCTCTGTAGAATCGCTTATTTTTAACCGTGTCATCATGCCTATTGCCAAGCCACTATAACAAAGTAGTTTTGGTTTCGTGTTGTTTTAACTAATTGAGTTGCAACGGCACACCGGTAGCCAGACACAATTAGTTTTCAATTAGTTGACAGGTTAAGGTAACTTTACATTTACTTACTTTTTGTGGTTTCATGTCATTCAATAACCATTCTTCAAAAACCCAGTCATTGTTTTGGTTGTGCTTAGACTCTTCTTTCTCCAGAGTGACCATTAATAAAAATGTTCTATTTATACAAACATTGAATGAACACACATGCTGCAGTTTTATTTAAATAACACAAATGTTAACACGAGTTATTGTTTACAGGTACAACAACAACGAACACACGGTGTCAACTCCGCTGACGCAACAATGCTTACACAACATGATATCAAAACTATTAATTATAACTAGCCTGCAAAAATACTATACAAAAACTGTCCCAACAAGCATGCATTCAATTATGAACCGGTGTTTTTAACGCACGTAATTTTGTACAAAGTGTCGGTTACATCAAACCATTGTGCATGTAATTCCATAGCAAACACAGTGATAGCTCTAAGCAAAATTTTTGGAAAAAGTGACGGTCGTTATGTTTGGAAATATTTTGGATTTTTGTTCGTGTTGAATAATAGGAAGTGTTTAAAATGTGTGTGCAAAGATAAGTGTGTGTTCTGAAGTATTAAGGATGTGAACCATGTCGGGATGTGCGCCACGGCCGAGCTTGCAGAGCCGCGCGCCCCTCACACCGCACAGACCTCGACACTCGCTACACACCGCGACCAGACTTGTGCTGCTTCTGTACCTATACCTACACTGTGTCAGGTGAGTCTGTTTATAGCCTGCCATGACATACTCTAATAAATTATTAGAATATAATAAAAATCTTTAAGGCATTCTCAGTGAGAATCTCAGCTAAGCTAAATAATTAGCTAAATAAATTCAATTTTTATATCCTACGTTATCCTACGTTAAGAATTGAATTTTGCCGCCTCTATATATACATTAAATATGGGATATAAATAGTTTAAATAGGATATTTACATATGTATGATTGTGTTTGTTATTTAATAATATACGCAATGTCTAATACTATTGATAATAAATAATTTTGTGAAAACTGAATCAGAATTCTTTGTGAAATAAGACCGTATTAAACGTTTTTAATTAAAAAAGTTAACTTTTTTATAATTTTAATATCTCACGAGACATAGCACACATTTATGTGTGTGCCGTTTTCTTACAGTTACATAAATATAAAAATATTTGAGATACCAAATCTAGAAGATATCTATGTTAAAATTTTAAAAGAATTAGCTAAAATCTTTTATTAAGAAATATTATAGCTAATTATTTTTAAGGATAAATAATAAATTGATGTTAAATTATTAAAAGCAATTATTTTTTTGTTATCAACAGTTTCTAAACGTATCATTAGAATAAAATTGCGAGAAGAACATTGGTCTGTTATCTTTATTACATTTTGACAACTAAACGGCTGTACCGATTTTATTAGTACCTATATTATTTTATAGGCTGGCCGAAGATATTGAGCAGGATCATTATACTGTTTTTAAGTTAACTAATTAAATTCTTGTTAGATAAATGTCTGTATAGTATTAACAATTATTTATTATATGAATAAATAGTTAAGTTTGTAATCCTTAACTTATTTTAATCTTAAATATAATTTATATCAATCACAATGTAATTTCTTTATGAATGAATGATGTTTTGTGTTGTGATAAGGCCTTAACACCGGGCACGCCACGATCGTGGCGGTAAGTCCCGTGTTTGAGGAGTGGCTGGAGAGGCGGCATGGCGCCCTCACCTTCCGGCTGACACAGGTTCTGACTGGCCACGGTTGTTTTGGCCGGTTCCTGTGTCGTATACGCCGGCAAGAGACGCCCGGTTGTCACCACTGCGGCGACTGCCGCGACGTTATTGAGGACACGGCGCTGCACACTTTGGCGGTTTGCCCCGCCTGGGCATCGTAGCGCCGTGATTTGATCGCGGCAGTCGGATCGGTTGCCCTCTCGCTCCCGGTCGTAGTTCAGTCTATGGTCCGGAGTGAGAGGTCGTGGAACGCCGTCGCCTCCTTTTGCGAGGAAGTGATTTCCATCAAGGAGGCGGCGGAGCGGAGAGTGAGCGTTTAAACCCTCTCCCCAACCGCAGAGCCGGGCGCCGGAGGGCGCGAGATGACCTCCAGCCACCCTGAGGTTTGACCTGGGGGTGGCGGGCTTTGTGGGCCTGCCCGCCATCCGTTCGGCACCAGGCGGCGTGCGTGTTCCCACGCGCGCCTCTGTGTCGAGTCCGTCTCCCCTCTAGGGGGGAGACAGTAGAGAAATTTTCGAGTGAGTCCTTTGGGTAGGTCTCTTGTGTAGTGGACTGCCGTTTCACACGGCGGGCCGTAACCTCGGTGGGGTCGCAACCGCATGCGAAAGCGATTCGCGCGGCCCCGTCGATAGTGGTTTTGTTGAGGAACACCGTGGTAGGTTTAGTCGGTATTCCGGGAGGTACTTTACTATTATTCCATCTTTCTTTTACCCCGGCGAGTCCGACATAATCCCTCCGCCCGCCCCTGCGGAGGGATATGCGTCATGGCATTCCCCAACGTAAAAAAGAAAAAAAGGCCTTAACACTGGGGAATCTCTTAAAATACTTTAACATCATTCGTCGTAAGTAACAAAACTACTAGTATAGCAGGAACTACATTTAAAAAAACAGCTAGTCTCATAATTTTATAATTTAATTGATTAAATAAATTAATATATTTTAATAAAATATTTGATCATAAATATTTATTTACAGATTTATTATACAAAAATATTTTTTTATTATGTAACAGGCTGCCAAATAAATTTATACGTGTTCTGTTTTCTCATGAGCTATCGAACATATAAAAACGCTAAAATATGAGCTCATTAATTTTAATTATGATCAACCGGTTCATAGAAATATTTCTAATATATTTTTTATTATATCACAACGGTACTCTTGTCTAAAAACAAAAGCATTGACACTGTAATCAATATCTTACGAATATTATAAGTGAAAAAGTATGTGAACATGTTTGTATGTTTACTAGTCAATCACGAATAAACTGTTGAATTAATTTGGATGAAACTTGGCACACAAATAGCTAATCTCCTGAATTAATACAAATAATACTTTTCATACTGATATATTACATTCACTTGAGCGAAACCACGATATTATATAAGTATACTCATAAATTGATCTCATGACATCAATAAGTAGTGGTAAGATAATTTTGGTATAATGACATAAACTGTTCCAGCTCCAGTGACTTCTATCGCGTGATATTGATTTAACGGACTCTCGTTAAAATATCTTAGTTATTATATTGGTGTTACCGGTCAATTTGCGTTATTCTATAAGGTCATATAAATCCTTTGTAAATATAAATTTGCAACGAGATTTAACCAGGTTTAATACAGCGCTCCTAGCAAGTGATAAATGTAGTTTATAAATGATTTTAACGTAAACGATACAAAGAGCGCATAGGCGAATCTATAAAAAAATAGTCGCTGTACTAAAACAAAAAGAAATTGTTAATAGACTTGTACTTTCTTATAGGGACTATGGAAACTCTTCTGAACTCAATAGTGTATCAGATTTTAGGCTTTGTTTCTACCGTGCACCGAGTTTGTGCGAAATATTTCACTAGGAGCTCTATAAATATTCGTAAAACTGAGATCACCAATCCGGTTGCCAATTATATCAATAATCTAATCATCAATTTAGATGATCTTTAAGATATTCCACAGCATATATTATGTATGAGTTGTTTTGATTGATTTATCGTCGAACATAACAACTCCCCGACATGCCGATATTAATACGATCATTATGCAAATTCTATGTAAATATATTCATACATTTATACAACCTATCAATACAGTAGTTATCACAAATTGCCCTCGATCTCGGCATCAAATCTCTGTCAATAACGTGCTACCAGAAAAAACGTTGTTCATCAAAATTCATCGAGAACCCAAAATTATTGGACCCATACAGTTTTTTAATAAAGGTACTACACAAAAGGGAGCCATACAATAATACATACTCTACACGTACCCTATAATTACGTACAATAAATCCGCAAATTCTCAACAAAAACATACAAAAAGCACCATCAAATCTCACCGAACATCAAACCTATTAAGTCCGAAGTTTGACGTGAATAGTTATTTATTTGTCAACACGAAGTTTTTTTGGTGGCCGAAACGTAAACGTTGATCGTTGTCGAAATTGTGCGTTGTGGAGTAGCTCGGGGGCCAATTATGATGGTTTTGTATTCAGTAATGGGCGCTTGTTAAAAGTTTTTCGTGCGAGTACCTGCTTGTATTCAATGCACTGTTATAATTGTGAAGCGTTTGTGCTACTGATAGCGTACTCGCTAGCGAGCAGGCTATGATGAGCCTATACACGATATACCTACATGTAAAAATAAAAGATAATTAGTGTGAATGAAATGAATGTAAATGAATATTTCGTATCGAGACTCATACAAATTTGGTAACAACGCGATTTCATACAGACATCTGGTAACCTTAGGCGATAGGACACGGATTGCGGATCCAAAACCATATTGTAAACATTTGGCGATTGAAAAGAGTTGACATAAGTTTTCTCATGAAAGCTCTACTCCTCGAATGGACTATTTTTAATCCGTCTTATATCTTTTTCATTATTATAATTTATTATATAAGTATATTGAAGTATCTAAGGTTAGGTATGTATACACATATATATATATAGTTATAAACTCTTTTGTACTTGACTTTGAACTCACGCTATTTAGAAGCGGAGAGTAAGATGGGCAGCGCGTAAGTCTGATCTCTGCGATAGTTGCTCGCTCACTGTAAAACAAAATCCTGAGGAATGTCCATCAAATTTCCATATTTTAATGTTAACAAGTTTGGGTCGCAAATTATATTGTTTGTGTAGGGGCTGGTTCACCGGGCGCAGCTAATCACACTGTCGAACGAGCCACGCTCAAGTTTAAGTGTTACGCTGCCATTTGCATGACGCAACGTGGCACGCTGCGCCGAGTGTACACTGTGCATGGTCAATATTGACCGGACTCTACTTACCGTGAAACACAGGGTCATAGATAAGGAATACATCCTACTAACATCATGAATGTGCAAGTCTTGTTGTTTGTTAGTAAACGTCGAAACTGGTGAGCGGATTTTGATAAATTTGAGATAGCTTAAAGTTTAAGCTATCATACAACGGTTAAACGGGCACGATTAAAAAAAAATTGCTATTGTTGAATAGTCTTTTAACACTATCTGCATTCATTATACTAATAGAGCTTTATAAAATATTATAAAATACAAAATACATGTCGTATTCAAAAGCTATAAAAACTCATAATATAAATACTGTATATAGACAGATAGATGTTTCGACCAAGTTACACCGGGTCACACGGCCGTGGTCAAAAGCTGACTCACAAATACTCTAAATATAATTAAAGATTTAGTAGGTTTCAAGCTACATGTATTAGTTAACTGCAGTAACATTGCTTGTATGGCTAGAATAAGACGTTAGACATTCTTCGTTTTCGAGCTACAACTACACATTTATTCTATTGTACAGAACATTAACGAAAAGATCTCTCCTCTGATGAAACTTGACACGAACGAACTCATCATTACTGCCAATCCTTCTATAAGGGCAGTGAGAAATCACCTTTACTACATTCCTACAAACGAATTTAAACCCTAAGTCAATTTTATTTAGGTTCAAAATTAATTGCATTCTATTTTGATTATGACAGTCGATCATTTCCGATTTCGTATTTAAGAGGCACGCCCCCTCGCCCACGATTCCGTATACGCCTTTTGATTTCACTAACAAGTTAACGTTCGGTTCCAAAGGCTATTGTCGAGGTGTGGTAACGTAAACGCTTACGTTTTAAGTTTTGATGACACAATATCGCTGCATCGTATATTTAAATGCATTTTAGGGCTTATTCTCAGTAAGCGTAAAGTTTGTTGACGAGTGTTTGCTCATAAGTGTACCCATTATTATATCTGACTAATATTCTTATGTAATAACTTAGTTATATAGAAATATAGACTCACAGTTAAGAAGCAGAATTAAATATATAATATCCATAGTTAATGTGCAAGTTTCTCATAATAAAAAGTAAGAATATTCATATACCAGGCACATTAGCAAACTTTGTACTAATAAATAATGTTAGAAAACATAGTAAAGGCAGGTGAAATCCTGGAATATTAATTGCATTTTATTAATTTGGTAGTTTAATATATTTAACGTAATTTTAACTATTATTTTGCGACTATCTAAATACTTAAGCACTCCCGATACCCACACAACGCTAATATTTTGGGAGCCTACAAATAATTGCATTGTACATATTATAAAGCTTTTTATACTACATTTTTGATAAGGTAAAAGGACATCCTCCTTTCACTTTTTACCTTAGTTAAAAATAATTTCTGTCACTTTCACAATAGTTGTTGTCATAGCACAAACTATTAACCACAAACCGTGAGCCAACTGAGGACGCAGCCTTATACCCGGCGTTTTATTAAGGCAGCGCTTGCGCAAGATGTCTTGTTAACATTATATTATTACAATAGCGTATTATAGAGTTTTTTGTGGCACTAAATTAACTGTATTGGATTTAAATTAAACGATAATGTCTATTAGTTGCATTCCAATGGAGTGTTCGCTTTGGAAGCGGAATAGTTCCCAGTAGAGATGACATAGATTGGGTTCTTTTGATGTACATAGCGTATAAGTAGAAGGACGTAAGAAACTGTACATACAATTGTCTTTTAGTGCCATTGGTTGAACAGAGCAGTTTTTAAGTACTGCACCTGCTTTAGGAGTAATTCATGTGTCGCGGGGAAATTTACTAGCATTCGAACAACGGACACAAAGAACGCCCAGATTCGGAACAACTATTTGTGGATCGCACAAATTTTTGTCCCGTGCGGGGATCGAACCCACAAACCTTGGCATGGCGACCACTTAAGCCACTACTCTATCCTTGCAGTATGGACTAACATACTTTAGAAGCGACGATAGCGTAACCGAAATTAATAGTAACGGATTCGATTGCTAACTTCCTATTTATATCAACACTAGGTTTTGTTTAAGTTAGATTAGTATCAATACTTTTTTTACTGGATGAAAGGTACCCTATGTCCTTTTCTGTATTCCTGACAACGTGTATGTGAAATTTTATGTAAACCAGTAGAGTAGTTAAGGCGTTAAAGAAACAAACAAAAAGAAACAAAACATGAAACTAACATTCGCATTTATAATATTACAAGGATACATAGACGCACGCATGTCATTAAATATTTTGAAATGTTATTTATGTGACCGGGTTTCTGCTGAGAGTAAGCAGTAACGTTACCTATCATTACGGATATTTTATTCATGCATTACCTTGCACCTATAAACAAACATGTGATCCACTGAAACTCACACTCACTTACTCACTACATGAAAAGCAGTAGTAGTATTCTCACGCCGTTTTTAGAGTTCGAAAAACTCTTATACAACAGCTTTGTCCGTCCATCTGTCTGTTACACAACTTTCAACTCAAGAACCGTAAGAGCTAGAGAGTCGCAGTCAACGCCATTCCACTCAGCATAGTCGATATACATCCGAAATGACTATGACTTTTAACCTCTGACCTCAAGGTCACGTGGTATCACGTGACCTTTGCATATAACTTGAACAATTTTTTTCGAACTCTAAGATTTACAGTAATTCATTGCCGTTTCTCACTTGTTCTATAACACTTTGATAATTCCTTGAGGAAGCCAGCTTATATCTGCCGTCCAAAATTAACTTCCAAATTTTCAAATTTTTGACTAGCAAAGGGGCTTCCACACGCACAATTTGTGTCTTTAATTTTTTTATAGATTCTCGTATCATGGCTCTTAGACATAGCCAGGCTAGATTTTGCCCGCGGCTTCATACGTTAGGTAATTTTAGCAACAGTGTTTTCCTGGATGAAAGCTAGTCTATGTCCTATTATGTACCCTTGACGAAATTTAATGATGATCGGTCAAGTAGTTAAGGCGTGAAAGCGTAACAAACAAATAAACACACATTTGTAATTTATAATATTCGTTAGGATGTAACTCATTATAGACACACGCTGCATGGCTGAGCATGAGCGTTTTCCTCAACAATATATTTCGTTCTGAGAATTACGATCATTCGTAACAAATGCAGAGATCATATCTTTCTATGAATTTCCTAGAGATTATAATAAATACGTATACGTATTTAAAACTACCGCGGGCAATCTTGTGTGCAAAATGTAATATAATAAGCCGATGTAATATATAGCCAGCATAGTCATAGTGTCAAGGATAAGATATAGAGGTGTTTTTTAATAGTAGGAGCAAACATAATGCCCTCTACCGGGCACTTAGACTTTACCAAACTTGTATTACTATTAAGTATTTTTTTACAGATAAACCCAATAACACTGTGCCAAATCCGGGAATCAAACCTGAGACCTCATGACCTTACGCAAACTTTATTCCACGCGACCAACAAGGCATCTATGTACATACATATACGTTAAGACTCCCAACTATCATCATATAGTTCTATTAACAAAAAACAAACTCTTAAAATATCATTCAGTTAACAGATTTCAGACTATATTCGTTTTCTAATAAATACAGTTGACAAAATATAATTATAAAGACTTCATATAGATGGGTCTTTATGTATTCTCTCCAGCTTCCTACTGGTAGCTAAAGAATTATCTAAAACAAACATGCATGCGTACTTGCATATTTGTTTTTATTACACTGAACAAAAAACCTATAAATCCATTTAAAATAAAGGAGTCTGCCCACTACCCCGTCTCATACCATGACCGTGCTAGGAACGTGACAGGCAAAAAAATATTCTTTATAAGGAAATGTATAAGACTATGCCCACTAGAACGTTCCGTCACCGACCAGCAGTTCCTAAAGCAGGGCGTATCGTGTTGCTTTTCGTGTCTGATACGTTCCTAGCACGGGCATGGTATGAGACGGTGTAGTGGGCAGACTCCTTAAAGTACAAAAATGATTTAGTGATAGAAAAGAAAAAACGGCGTTTGAAATTTATACGGATTTTGTCACGTTGTTTATTTTATACACTTTTATTACATAAGTTTTAAATTATATTTCAATGTATAACATTCGCGTAAACGTAAGATAATATTAAGAAAAAAGCAATATAGCAAGTTAGAGTATATTCGGATCCCACGATGCAGCTGTCCCCCATCAGAGAAGTTCGGTATTGCCAACCTTTTTCAATTGTCAGATTGTATTGTTAGGTGTAGTTGAGGTGGGCAATCCGAGGATGCGTGGTGGATTCCACTCTTCGCAATTATGTTATTGTTTATAGCCTAGTGGAGAGCATTGGACTGCCATGCAGAGATCTCGAGGTTGATCCCAAGATGCGCATCTCTGACTTTTCGAAGTTATGGGCGTATTAAATAGTTAATTATCGCTCGCTTTAACGGTGAAGGAAAAACATCGTGAGGAATCCTTCACGTCTGAAAGTCCTCCATAATGTTCTCGAAGATATCTGAACAGCGGGACAGTTTAATACAGAGCTAATATTGTTGTATATACTATATGTTGCCCGCGGCTTCGCTTATAATAATAATTCGCTAATTTCCATCCTTTGGGGATAGTACTTTTTCTGTCTGCAAGGTACCTTGTGTCCTTTCCTGTACCTCTACCAACGTGTCGCCGAAATTTCATAAAAATCGGTCGAGTAGTTAAGGCGTGAAACTGAAACAAACAAACTCACATTCGCATTCATAATATTAGTTAGGATAAGCCAATAAAAATGAACTATACAAACTAAATCTATTCTGTAATAAAGCTCACCCAAAGAAACCACAGACGGCTTCCTACCACCATCATTAAAATGTCTGCATAACATTAGCCAAATTGGAAGCGCTCCTATTATTCTATAGGTCACAAAAAGGTTGAACCATCGATCGTCGCAAATTAGACCAAACCCATTGATTTAAAGATCGCCGATCTGTCCGAGACCTTCCTAGAACCGATCACAATACGTTAATTTTACGACTGCGCCATCGGCTATAAACTAGGTATCAACTATAAACCTTGAATAATGACGTTACAACACTGTAAATGTAGTGTTAACTTTGATTAGTTTAGTAATTAGATTAGTAAAACTAAATTAAAATAGTATGTAGCTCATGGTCATTGAAGAAGATACTAGAATGATGGTGCAGCGGTAATGTATGCGACTGCTATGCATGAGATCCTGGGTTTGATTGCCGGTTCCGAATAATGTTTTTGAATTTTTTTGGTAAGAAATTCTCAGTACCTCGCCCCGTATTACGTGGGTCTTTAAAGTACAGAATTGTATATGTGGGGGCACCTCTGTCGCCACTTTCAGTTATATAGGAGTGAGATTACCTATGAGCTGTAATTAGAAAGCGAAAGCCTAGTTGACCGTTGGACTGTGACGCAGAGGTCTCAAGTTCGATCGCAAGACACGCAGCTCTATCTTTTTGAAGTTTTGTAATTGTAATTGGACTCCCTTTTCCGCATTTGAATTCCAGGTTGGTCCATTATGCTTGAGAGTCGGCCGGTTATAGAGATAGCCAGCCCAACTCCGCAAGAAGCACAGAAGTTTCCTGGGGTCTTCGCAGGCTTCGCGGAGTGACCTCGGGTTGTTGAGGATTTTCTTACGTTGTGCTGTTACTCCCACACATTCCAGGACCACGTGGGCAGCAGATTCTTCTTTGGTCAGACATCTCCTACAGAATGGGCTGTCTGTTGCTCCGATGTTGTACAGATGTTTGTTCAGGGGGCAATGTCCTGTTAGGGTCCCCACGATGATCCGAAGGTCCAATCTTTGTAGGTTGAGCAGGCCGTGTGTCAGACGTGATAAGATGGCCGGCAGGGCTTCTCTCGACTGTCTGCATCTTTCATTTCATCTTTTTGAAGTTATGTGTGTATTAAATAGTTGATTATCACTTGCTTCAACAGTGAAGAAAAACACCGTGAGGAAACCTGCATGTCTGAAAGTTCTCCATAATGTTCTCTAAGATTTGTAAAGTCTACCAACCCGCGCATGGCTCCCGTGTTGGACTATGGCCTTACCTTTCTCACACTGAGAAGAGGCCTATATCCAGCAGTAGGGCAATTTAATACAGGGCTGGTATTATATTAGGTACGATACATATGATTATAGGCCTTACAAACACATTAATTTATTTTTTATTTTTAAGCACATAAAGTAATAATAACCTTTATTTGTAACAAAAAACAAATCATACAAATTCATCTACACTTCGGCACATAAAACAGCTAAGTTGTACATATTTAGTATACCTATAGCAGCCGTGCTAGGTCACAGCCCTGTGTTGCAGCTGCTATGCCTTCCTTCTTACAAACTAATGATCAACTTACTAATAAGTACAACGTATTAAGCTCAATGACAAAGAAAAATAACAAGTCCCAATTTACTTAACAAAATTAAAAAATATGTATATAACAATCGGGTAGTTATAAATTATAATAACCAATATTACTCAGCACGCCAGCGCTGCGTTGAGAAGGTACGATGTACATACGTCTACTATACTCGGGTTGACGTGTGGTACAATCGATAAACGACAACAATAGGTAAATTAAGTAAGTATACCTATCATATAAATATACTAAGATAAGTTAGCTGCACTTATTTATCAACTATCAATAATTTCTCAATTTCTTCGTAATCTAGAGACATTAAAAATTTTGTTATGGAATGTTTGCCATTAAATCGGGTTTGTGTATAAATGGATACCAATTTACTTATTCTATTATAGAGATAGGGACCCAAAAAGCATACATGTCTATGAGCATAGGATGATGTAAATTGTTCGATTGTTATTATACAACGACTTTATATCCACAAATGTAATAGCAGAAATGTAATACACCCACATTTCAGCAGCGATATTTTAGGTCGCATTTTATAGAACATTTATTACTGTCTACTGAACACATTTTAAAAAACTATCGTCTATCTATCCTAACTCACCCTTTACTTGACTTGGGAATCAAACCCGCGACCTAACGATACGCATACGGAAAGTCATGCCAAACATTATACCTACCCGTAACTTAGTCGTTATAGCATATAGAAAAAATCCATTTTTATGATACTTACTAAGGCTAAAGAAAAAGATACAAGATTCGTATCCTTGATTCTACGGTCATGAAAATATCCACATCTACGCTTTAAAACGTTTATTAATTTCTCAATAAACTTCTTTTATAGCGGTTTATTTCTATTTTCTACCTGTTCTGTGATAGTGGCTCCATCCTACTAAATGTTAAGCTGTGAGTGGAGGCTGTCTCGATAGCGCAGCGATTGTAAATGCGAGTGCTGTCTATGAGGTCGTGGGTTCGATTCTCAGGCAACGTTTTATTGGGCTTTTCTATGAAAGAAAAAGAAATTAAATATAAATAATAATATGTCTGAGGATTCCTTCATCAATAATTTTAATTTATTTATTTTGGTTTGCTAACAAATGTAACAATAATACATTATCACAATTATATACACATGAGGTTTGAGACAAAAAGTTACATCCAATTACAAGCACTACATGCACTAATAAATATACCTATAATTAATAAACATTTAAAACTTAAACTTATAAACTAGTCTAACTTATACTTAAATAAAATCTAATCTAACTTAGTCACCGAACACTGGACTTCATAGTCGGTAGATGTATGTATGCGCGCATTTTACAGCGCTACCTATAAATACACGTATAAGTTAATTTTAAAATAAGTCGCATCTAAAAGCAGTAGTTACAACAATTTATGAGTTTCTTACAAATATTGGTAAAGGCTGACTTAATTATTTTCTGTTAAATTAATGCAACTACGTAACCTAAAATCTTATCGTTATAATCACAAGTGAGACAGATACAGATAGAGGAAAAGATAGAGATGGAGTCTCAACAGTTGACGAGTAATCACGAGCGGTTACGACACAAATTAAATGTTTGGAGGTTTTAATCTAATCGAGATGCCATCGCCACACTACGAGATAATAATATACATTTGAAGAGTTAGGCAGAGGCACGGTAATGTTATCAAACAGTATTCTATCTTCATACAAACGATCGGAACGCGAGTCATACAATACGCGCCTCGAGTTCGGTATACACTCGGTACACAACTAGTCGCGAATGCGCCGCAGTGATGAACGGACGGTGTGATGGTTTTGTCAGCAGTAAGCGTGCGATTTGTGAATATTTGATTGAAATAAGTACAAATACTTGCATAAAAATTATGGCAAAGTGCAATTGCAGACAAAAGTATGAATGCATGCAAAATTATGAATGCATGCAATATAAATGCGGAATTTTTTATACTATTAAATCTAACAATAAAACTTTTCGTACATCTCAGTCGAGGCGCAAATATTTTTCAGTCTCAAATATACAAGTTTGTTTTTTTAATTAAATCTACTAATAAAAAACACAACATGATTTTTATTAAACTCTTCCTCCAATGAAATATCATTCACAACAATTTCATTTTTAAGTAACAAATATAATATTTACAATCACTAAACTATAAAGAAACTCAAGTAGGTAGATGAAATTAAAATACTGTAGGTGGGCAACCCTCTCGCGTGTTAACGTACCGCGCGGCTGTAGGTAATTATTTCAAGGACAAGGCCGAGTTACAATACTGTTAGATAACATTACCGTGGCAGCGGTGTATTACATCCACATTTTGTTAATTATAGTTTAAAATCGTATCGTATTTACATTGACTCGCGCAGAGGGCACGCATTCAACTGCTGTACATAATGTTTCTCTCGGTATTGATTCCCGGAGCAAGTAAAGCGCTATTGGGTTTAATTAGTTGCATTGCCAGCGATTGCGCTACCGATGAGAACTCGCTGGTAACACAAGAATTTTGCTTAGCTCATTTGTTTCACAAGAATACCAGTAATTGACAACACACATTGTTAAAATAATGTTATCAGTTCTGTGTATAAACTGTTTCACTGCTGGGCACGTGCATATTTTCAATGTAACAATTATAAACCACGCTGGCGTAATGCAGATCGAAAACTTCACATTTATTCGAGAACATTATGCACAACTCTCAGACATGCAATTTTCTCACAATGTTTTCCTTCGCCGTTAAAGCGAGCGATAATGAACTTTTCAATGCGCACATTTCCTGAAAAAGTCAAAAGCTCGAAATCGAAGTCGAATTCTTCACATGGAAGTCCAACGGTGTCCCATTAGGCTATCGCAGCTCTATAAACTGTTAGTCTTATTAAAACAGCTAATCTTTATTATAACAGCTTAGTTGTATGTGTTTGAAGCAGCGATAACTCAGTGGAGAGACCAACAGACTGCAATGCAGAGAGTCTCGGGTTCGAACCCACTTCGCGCACCTCTGACGTTCGGAAGTTGTATTACAAATTATGTGTGTATTGATTCAGAATTATCACCTGCTCCGTGCCTCGGAGAGCACGTTAAGCCGTCGGTCCCGGCTGCCATGAACATCTATGGCAGTCGTTATTGGGAAGTCAGTGCCCTATAATATCCTGACACTGGTCTAGCCTTAGGGTATCGTTAGCCTTCGGGTTGCGGAGGTCAGGTGGCAGCCGCTCCGTGTAAAAACTGATATTCAGTCAAATGCGGTTAGACCAAAAAAGTCGACCCCAAGTGACGTGGTAATAATAAAGGCTAGGGAGAAGAAGGAGTTGTATGTGTTTGGAGTTCACGTTATTAGTGTAATGGGTAGATAAAGGACCGACCTCGCGATATTAGACCTGACACGTTAACTGTTCTGCTCGCGCTACTTAAATCTTAATACATCACTAGGTGATCGGTTGTCTATCCGTGTTGTATCTTTAATAGCGTTGAAGTGCCACGCGCCTATTTCGTTATTTATGAAACCGTATAGAAATGTTAATCTGTGTTAAATCTGATTATTTATATATATCATTTATATATACACCTTTACTGCATCATAAGGCTCATAATAATCGCATCGTAATGTGAAGGATATATGAAATTCCACTAGAACCAGATTATTTCAATAATCCTTGTTAATGACGCTTAGATATACGGGATTTGAAAATTGGACCTGTTGTCCAAAAAAGACATCAGACATCAAGTTGCTTCTAAAAAAATTCTTAATGCAGATAAACCCAATAAGTCTTGGCCTGGAACTCGAACCAGAGACGTTATGCAAACACAAGACCAACAAAGAAACAACATTTTACTAAATTATTGTACAAACACTGCTGATTGCTTAGTGAGCACATAAGTTGACTGCACTGATGACGTAGTGGTTTAACGGGTCGCCTCGCCACTGCCATCGCGCCGAGTGTTGCGGGTTCGATTCCCACACGGAGTAAAAATTTGTGTGCTCCGCAAATAGTTATACCGAGTCTAAGTGTTCTTTATGTCCGTTATTTGAATGTTTGTAAAGTGCCCGGTGACATAGGAAATATTCCTAATGCGGGGAGTTTTATGAAAACAAAAATACAATAATGTTTAATTAATTCTATTGCTCATAAAGTTAAATGGAACCTGGCTGATATTTGTCTTCACCTTTCTCGCCTCTACTTGTTAACCGACATTTTCTTATTTTTTGTTGTTAAGTAGCTAATGACAACCTTTACAGCTAACAAATTAAACATATAAAACTGATTAAAAATATCGTTGGTCAAATGCAAACTCATATATGGTTTTCTCAAAAAATAATAAAATTTTGATCGATTGTCGACCTCTGGGCGAACACTAGTTTTTACTAACACGAGATAGTTATTTTCCTAAAGAAAAATGTATTAATCTCCCGTTATCAATCGACAACTTAATCATCTAACTAATAAATATACAAGATAATCACTTACGAAGTGTCGGTAAGTGTTTACCGACTCTACACTTAACGTGAGTATCAACACTAATGTTCTACTTATAAAGTAATCACTTATAAGTGCCACTAATTGAATTGCTATCACCTTACATGTAGCCGATGTTTACTGATAGTACCTACACACTTGTGACGTTGACGTCGGATTCGTAGGCGTCGCTACGAGGTGCAGCTACGGCGTAGAGCGCTACGTAGTACTTTGTGATTACTTAAATTATTGTTGGGTAAATTGTTAAGTTAGTTTTGAGGCTTGTTTAATTATAGAACAGGTAAAAATATAGGGCGTTCGCATGATAATTTTTGGAGATTATGTAGCGGAGAGGCGAATATTGAGTAGCTCAGTAACAGATGGTCAGATTAAATAAAAGATGTAACGTTATAAAACAAAAGGGTTAAATTAAGTTAAACAAATAAAGATGAAAGATAGATTGTATCTTCTTCCTAGCGATTATTAATCCCAGCTTATGCCAGGGTCCGCTTATTTCTGGTCTAACGAGATTTAGCTGAAAGATAGATTATATATTCATACATAATCTATAGAGCCCACATCCCCGAAGGGCTAGAGACAGATGTATTACACCCACACTTCACCAGGCATGATTGTTAAATCTTTGTAATAAGGGGCCCCTTTTTTCATTTATCGGGCATCGCTTGAGACTCCGTGCTACTACTAAAAATTTATTAATGAAAAATTCTATTAACACTGCTTAACACGGGAATCGAATACGCTAGCGTAACGCCATTGTGGCGGTCCATATATGTATGTATGTATCTTTCCATAAGGACAGATCAAGTCAAAATACCGTTAAGTTACTAAACTGCACACTATTTTATATTTTACAACGATCACGAAGTCCCGGTTTCTATTCCTGAGTCGAGCAGTATTATTGCGATTTACTGTACAAATTCTCAAAAACAGCGCGAAGCTATGATATGCGCGTAGAAGATGGCTATCAACACTCCTATTACCTAAAAACCTTATGTGGATGGAATAATATTACCTCTGCCTACCCTTCAAGAAAAGCAACCGTGAGACTGAATAAATCTCAGAAGTACTACCGACGTCAACACAAATCAGTGCATTAAAATGATTTCCTATATTTATCGAACAGATTACACCGCGGCATTCGTTACTAATGATTCCTCATTAGTCACGCTCCCGTGTTAAATGCGGTTATTAACTAAATTAACTGGTGCACAGTCTACTGAGAGCAGACACCTCACAGCAACTGGTCAGTCTTAGTGTGGTGTTCACACAACAAGTGAAGAATTTCTACGCGATTATACACCTGCTTCAATCTTACTGCTACTACATAAAAATGCGTACAAGCAAAGAAACGCAGGTTGTGTTGATTGTTGATTATATAAATATTTAATGTCATCTTGACTGATTTCGGTCAAGGCAGCCAATCTTAACGGACACTGGCCATCTGAGCAGGAAATATTATATCGCACAAATGTGTGCGTGAAAACGAGTGTACTCTGTGTTTCCTAACTCTCATTACCCAATAGGATGGCAATCTAACACGACCGAACAGTGATCAAGCGCAGAAACAACGCGTTCTACGAGATTTTTCAGGCATGGAGTGTGTAACATCACTACCTTCTTAAGATTGATTTCTTGTCAGAAAAACCCAATAGCTTTTTCTGGCGCGACCCCAGATTTAAATCCGAGACCTTATGCACAACAGACGCGTTCAGTACAGCCGCGCTACGGAGGCAGTAGGAATAGTAATAATTTTTATTGTGAAAAACGTCGAAGATCCTCATGGGTGATCGTGGCTGGCTGGCAATTTAAGAAGAAAAGGCTCCGTTGAAGTTGAGAACTTTTATACATATATGTATAGTAACTCGTACTGTAACTTTGCTTGTGACATTCAGGACTGTATGGAATAGAGTACAATTTTGTACAGCGCCATCTGTGTTGTAACTTATTCGCTTGTGCGGAGCCCTTACACGAGTAAGAGTTCCAGTGGCTCAGATTGCTCTTCAATTTCAATTCCTCCTTACAATCCACGTTAGTCCACATTACGGACAAACAATTTATTGGTTAACCTTTTCGGGGCTAATTCGCGCATCTGTGACAATAACGTACAGCCGCCGACAATTCCAAGTTGCGGACTCTCAATGCCTGATATCATCATCAGGCAATGTGGTGTCCGCAGGGAATTGATGTCACTAGATGTGCGTCCGGACGGGATACCTCCTATAGTGCTCAAAAAATGCGCGGCAGAGTTCTCTCCAGTGCTGAAGAGACTATATTGCTACTCCTACCTCTCTGGTAGTGTGCCTCAATCTTGGAGAGAAGCCAACGTGCAACCTATCCCTAAAAAAGGGGACCGGTCCGATCCATCAAACTACCGCCCAATAGCAGTCACCTCAGTGATCTGCAAGGTGATGGAGCGGATTCTTAACAACCAGCTAATCCGCTACCTTGAGTGTCACTCCATCATCAATGATCGCCAATATGGGTTTCGACCAAATCGATCAACGGGTGATATTCTTGCTTATCTAATGCACATTTGGGGTGAGGCTATTGATAAGCGAGGCGAAGCTTTGGCAATCGGACTGGACATTGCTAAAGCATTTGATCGGGTGTGGCACCGCGGTCTTCTCTCCAAGCTGCCGGCATATGGTCTTCCCAGCCGGCTAGTTAAATGGGTCTCCAGTTTTTTACACGAGCGAAAAATGCGTGTCCTAGTGGACGGATGCTCTTCACGTTTCGTAAGTGTAAATGCTGGAGTCCCACAAGGTTCCGTGCTCTCTCCCACTCTATTTCTTCTGCATATCAATGGCATGCTATCTATCTCTTGTTGGCATTCATTGCTATGCAGACGATAGCACGGTTCATGGTTTTTACCATCTACAACCACCTAGCAACCGGCAGGATACTGAGAGGAGGCGGGTAAAGCTTGTCACTGATCTCAACAGGGTGTTGGATGACATATCCGCTTGGGGTTCATCTAACCTGGTTGAGTTCAGTGCTAAGAAATCTCAGGTGTGCGCGTTCAGCTCAAAAAAAACCCTATTATCTCCACTTCCACTATTCGGGGCACCACACTGCCACTGCAGGATAGTCTTAACATCCTAGGCATAAACATCCGCCACGACCTTAACTCTAGGGATTACATCGAGAGTGTAATAACCACAACTGCACGCAAACTCGTAAACAAGGTGCGGCTTTTCTTTACTCCTTAACAGCGGTATTTGCTGTATAAGGCCCAAGTCCGTAGCAGCATGGAGTACTGTTCGCACCTTTGGAATGGTTCCGCTAAGTACCTACTCGATGCCTTAGATAAACTGCAGCGTCATGCCATACGTATAATCGACAGCCAGGAGGTTACGAAGGACATCAAACCGCTACAACTTCGTAGAAACATTGCGTCCCTTAGCGTTTTCTATCGCCTCTATCATGGCAAATGCTCCGAAGAGTTATTTGACCTCATCCCACCTTCCCCCTTCCTTTTGAGAACCACACGTGCCGGTCTTCGTAATCACCGATTGACGGTTAGCACAATCCCGTCTCGCACCAAAAGGTTCAGCAATTCCTTTTTATGCCGTACCATACAACTTTGGAACAGTCTGCCGGCTCATGTGTTCCCTCCCTTCTATGACATTGGGTCCTTCAATTGTAGTGTGAAGAAACATCTGGTCAGACCGGCTTGACACTGACGACGACTAGAAGACATCTATCTTCTCCTCTTCGTCACTGCCTCTGGACTGTAATTGGGCTTTCCATCAGGTCCGTTGCAAGCACTTTGCCGCGTCACGATAAAAAAAATTTAAAAAAACATTTTTTTGCCGACCTTATCGTTACTGGTAGACTACAATCGGCTTATATGCGATCGAAAGCATAGCTGTCAAAATATAAATGTTAACATCTCTACCCCTTTATGTATAGATGGACTATCTAATATTTTAACACAGTAACATTGTAGTAAATGTCTTATGTACCAATATACACGTGCCTTAAGACACATAGGCCACACGTCACAGTCGCACGACGTGCCGGTAGCCATCGATAACTGGCAGTAGTGCGATATATTTAGCGATACACAACAGCTGATCCAGTGCGCTGCTGTTTATAAACGTTACGAGTTATTCTTAACTGGAATGTGCGTGTGTTTAACCCGTGTGTCTTCTGTCATTCAGCACATGGCACAGCTGACTTGTAGGTGATGTCTCGTCAATATGAATGCACGGATGGTTTAGTGGTTAAAATGGTCGCCTCATCATTGCCACTGAGCTGACTGCTTTCAATACCAAAACGGGAAAAGCATTTGTATGATCTTCATATGGTTGTTCAAATTCTGAGGTTCTTTGTGTCCAGTGTAGGAATGTTTGTACATTATCCTTCGACACAAGAATAAGAAACAGAATAGAGGTCATTTAAAAAAAAAAATATATATATATATAAGTAAGTAAGTATATGATCTTAATGTCCTACTGATTACGGATTAAATGTGATACTAACTGGCAGTATGCTCGCTTGCCTACAAAAGCTTATTATTTAAACCTCGTATCCACTAGGCAACATTTGACGCGCTACATGTTGCACAACATTGTAAACAGGCATGACCAGTCGTCGGCAACATGTCCCCAGAGGAACTAGTGTTGATTACAGCACAGTTTCATTATACCACACTACGAAAATTTCTGCGCGTCACGTCTCTACTTGACAACAGTTGATGCTCAACTGCTCGGAAACAAACAACAAGCCACGCGTCATGTTATGCACCAACTGACAACGTCGCGCGTTGTTGTGCAACGTTGCCGATCTTATTGAGAGTCACGTGTTGTGCGTCAATTGTTGCCTAGTGGATACGAGGCTTTAAGAATTTGTCGATAAGTGGTTGTCTCGTCGCGCTGTGTGTTTGGATTGTGGGTTCGAATCCCACACGGAACAATTATGTGTTCGATTCAATAATTTTCTGAGTCTGGGTGGAATTGTGTACAATAATAATAAGTTTATATAAGTCCTCCGCAACACAGGGCTTGATCCTTACGGCTCTATATGCTTATTTAATCTTATTCAATTCAATGTTTCGGCGATTATCTAGTTAAAATATAATTACATTCTCGACTACTATCTGTGGTATCTAATACTGTTTCTCTATCGTGTGAAACGACTGCCGGGCTCCTTGGCGACAGCAGAATTACACTAATAAGCATATAAACTACACAGTTGACTAAATAAGGCGTACCGCACACGTTATACTGTAGAACATTTTGTTGTTGTAATTCAGTGTCTTAAAATCTACCATTATATGCAATAGATTTTATTGGTTATTTAATTTCTTTTATAAAAATAGGTCACCCACAAGGAATTATTCCAGTGTCGCGGGAGACTTTACAAACATTCAAACAACGGACACAAAGAACACGCAGAATCGAAACAACCATTTATGGATCACACAAAGTTTTGTCCCGTGTGGGATTCGAACCCACAACACTCACTCTGCAATATTGACAGTATGACTAGCTGCCAACCTTGTTTTAAACAATTAAATCTGCTAACATTTCCATCGCTATATATTTACGAAGTAAACATTTTTGTAAAATGTAACTCTAATTTTTACAACCTAGCATTTAAAAGTTATTATAGACAGTTGCGAGACAAAAATAAATTAGCGGTAGAAGTACCGTATGGCGCCACTGCCCTCATGAATAAGAGTTTTTTTGTTATGTCATCGCTTATTTATAATAAATTGCCAGATCACGTTAAAGCATTACCTGTATCACAGTTCAAGTTAAAACTGTTTAAATTCTTGATCAACAAGTGTTACTATGACATCCGTAATTACTTGCTTGACAATGTTAATATAACTTAATAATTTTATAATTAATGAGTATTTTTTATTTAATCAAGCCTTTTTTATTTTTATTAATAGATTTCATTCAATACAATTTAATTTAATCCAATATTGACATACTAATTATTTGTAATATACCTATGACGAATATTCTATTACTATTAGTACAGTTCTATTGACACTTTGAAGTAAATACTAAATTAAACTTGACATCTGTTTGTTATTGCATATTTAAAGCTGTTTGTGTATTATTTAAATTTTTTTTTTTTTGTTTGCATGTAATAAATTTTTATTTTTATTTTTACGTGATAATGTAACTATCTTGTCATTTTTCAAAAATTGAAGCATTTGCACACCAAATGGTAATAATATGGTGAAACCCTAAAAATACTGTAAGACCTGTAACCTGACCTGTATTATGCAAATAAATGAATTATTATTATTATTATTATTATTATTATCGGCAGTGGCGAGCCGACCACTAAAAGCACTACGCCATCCATGGAGTCTCCTCTTTCTATATTTACTTTAATTCTAGACTAGTGATGGCACAGTTAATTACATATTCGACTCGCCACTGCTTTTGCGCTCGTTTTAATATACAAATCTTATCAATGCTTAGTACTTATCTTCTAGTTTAAGTCTTATCTTTATTACTCTAAGTCTTGGTATGTCAGACATAATTGTAAAAGGAAATTAACTTTGAGTGATTCAATAAGTTAATATCTATACTATTCTTGACACACACTCTCTATTAAGAAGGGACTCGTGCCAAGCTTTGAGATATTTATAAACAAGACTAATATAACTATAATGAAGATTCGGGTTAATTTAATGAGGTCAAAGGAATCAAGATAAGATCTAATTACCTTGATCTTTAACTATAATAATGCAGATTAGTGATGCGCAATTCAGTATAGCGTTGTGTGGGTTCGATGCATCTGAGACAAAACTTTTTGTGTCTAGATAATTATTTTGTATCTTGATTTAATGCTTGTAAAATCACTGTACACGGGCATCATGTATAACTGCACGAATAGTATAGTAGATTGGTTTGGTCACCTCGCCTTTGTCACTGCGCGGGGTGTTGTGGATTTGATCCCCCACAAGGGACAAAAATTTGTGTGGTCCATGAATAGTTTTGCCTAATCTGGGTGTTCTTTGTCCGTTGTTTGAATGTTGGTAAAGTTTGTTCCTTGCAACATAGGAAACAAACCTAGTATTTAAAAAAACATTTATATTCTATAACCTACAAGTCGTATACGTTAAGAAAACAAAATACAACAAATTATAAACAGCAAATAAATCCAAAAAATCTGCGTTACAAGGAACAAGGCCTGGTTTCTTTTTCAATCTTATTACGAGCACCGTTATTTAGTTTTTATTAACACTTACGAGTATAAATGTAACACATCCTAACGTATAAGGTCACAGCGGAACACCAATGACAGACACAATAGATTTTTAATTACATCCGGTACATGAGAAATTAAAAAAATGTGTAGAGTGTGTATGAAAAAATACTTTTTCCATTAGCTAGATTGTACACACGGTAACAGCTTACCACGATACGGTTGGTTTTCCACCTTATTATTACAAAAAACTTATCACACATTGGTGTGCAAACGGCTTTATACAACAAGTTGATACTTTAGATTTCCTCTGGCGTTGACCGGTCACATTACACGATACCCCGATCGTCGCGACTGAGCATTCACATTCAATTTCAATAACCTCACCAGATACAACCTCATTGCTTTGATATTACTGACAACTGACTCCAAGTGGCTACTTGTAAAGTATTTTACGCTACTGTACTGGAAAATTGACATAGGCGATGATGTTAAGTATAATCACTTCCTAGATTGTATCTATGCTGTTAGACTAAGAGTACTTCTAATGCGTTGCATAAGCGATGCTATTTCATTGCCAAAGCGATACATGGGTTAAGAACATAGCCTATCCCTAAGAAGTTTGTGTACAGCAGGTATATTCTAATAATGTCTTACGATTACGTGAATATTATACATTGATATTAGACTACTTTATTCGGATTTTATCCAGTTTACTGCTTAAATATACAGTTGTTAAAATACACAGCACGGATGGCGTAGTGGTTAAAATGGCCGCCTCGCTACCGCCCTGCGCCGAGCGTTGTGGGTTCGAATCCCACACGGGACAAAACTTTGTGTGATCCACAAATGGTTGTTCCAAGTCTGGGTGTTCTTTGTATCCGTTGTTTGAATGTTTGCAAAGACTCTTTTTCTTTAAAAAAAACTTTTCACTTATATTTCAGCAGCCGTGTTCACGGGGACACAAAAATGGTGCACGGCTCATTGATTGAATGTATAGTTATTTAAAAGTACTCGAACATTATTTAATTGGTAGTGTTTAACGCAAAATCAGCTCAAAGTATTATGAAGGATATGAATATTTAAATCTTATCGTTCACTGACTTAAAATGGATACTTATTGAGAGAAGGTGTGTTTAATAAACAACGGTTATCTTATTTTTTTTAAGAATAGCTGTTAATATATTCTTTATTTTGCTAAAACTCATCTTCCCTACAAGGTTATGCTATATGTCCGTGGCTGGCTCACTGGAGGTGATTCACTATGTTGCTCAATGCTCAAGGGTCACGGCAACGAAACGACACAACTATCAAAGCAAATTATACCATCGTTGTCAAATCTATACTCATTTAAAAAGGAAATATACGCTGCATGTATTATAGTATATTATGTACGATGCCAGTGCTAAGCTTTTGCTAAACTCAGCCAAAGCTTTTTGTTCTTCTTAAAGTGCATCTTCAGCTAGTGAAGGCTGACAATCGGTTTTGCATATTTCATCTGGTCATTGGCAAGGACAAAAATTGTTGTATTTATCATGCCTGATTGCTTGTGCGACTGCATCTTTTCAAGCTTATATAAACCGTTCCTCGCTTTAAATTAAAATACACCCTCTCGTTCCATTCCCCGTAGTTGCAGAGGATTTTCTGTCAATCGGTAGCACTGTACCTTATATTACTCGTATTGCTAAAACTGTATTGTTTGCGGATGATACAACTATAATTGTCGAATGCGAAAACATAAGCACATACGAACATGAACTGAACGTAACTCTAGACAAAGTTATTAATTGGCTTAATACCAATAATCTTAAAATTAATATAAACAAAACTAAAATGGTTCAATTTGAAAACCATAAACGGCAACAAGTCAGTCTGAACATAGTACATAATAATACGAAGATAGAACAAGTACAAACAACAAAGTTTCTGGGAATCGTTTTGGACAAACATTGCAGTTGGAAGGCGCATTTACGAGTAGAATATGTCTGTGACAAACTGAATAAATTCGTATTTGCCATAAAAAGATTACAGTAACTTCGGATAACAGTAACGGAAGCAGCACTAAGTGCATACCACGGATACGTATCATCCACGCTTGCGTATGGTCTTTTGCTATGGGGAAATTCGGTCGAATTTGAAAAAGTGTTTCGCATACAAAAAAGGTGTGTAAGAGCAATAACTGGAGCATGGTTTATGGAGAGTTGTAAGCCTATTTTTAAAAAATTTCGTTTTCTCCCCTCAACATGTATGTACATAAAGGAGGTCTGTGTTTTCATTAAACAACATCCAGAGTATTTCGAACTTCAATCTGAAGTAACGAAACGTAATCTAATACCTAGGAATAAACATATACTCCATCAACCACAACGTAAATCTGTATTATTTAAAAAAAAATCATATGTCAATGCAATTATTGTCTATAATAAATTGCCCAATATATTTAAGGATTTGCCCTTAGCAATATTTAAAAACAAGTTGAGCAAATGGCTCTTAGAAAAGTGTTTTTATGGTTTAAATGATTACATGTCGTATAAGGAATAATAAATTTAACGAATAGTGGAATAATTTTGTTACATTTAACCAACACGGACATTAGAATTATATTTAATATGACATCTCACTTATATACTTATCTACTGAAATTTATAAATTTGACATCAATTAATTATTTATTTTATTTTTTGTTTTCGCTGTACCTAATATCAAAATTTAATTCCTACTTATTATATTATAATAGTATCATGACATGACAACAAAAATAAATATTTGCACACCATATGTAATGGTAGAATGTATATGGGACATTAGAATTTAAGATCATACTCTGTAAACCTACATTCTAGCAAATAAATAAATTTGAATTTGAATTTGAATTGATTCTAGATGTACTTAGTATATGTAATTATTGTAGCGGTATCCTAACTGATATTATAAATGCGAATGTGAGTTTATTTGTTACACTTTCACGGCTAACTGCTCGACCGATTATCATGAAAATTCGCATACACGTTATCAGGGCTAAAAAAAAAGAGTCCTGTTCCGGCGGGTTACAAATTTATTGACAAAATCTACATTAACGCAAGCAAAGCCGCAGAAAAATCTAGCTCAATAAATAAAAGTAAAATAAACACAATTTGCACAGACAATCGTATTTGTGCAGAATTTTCCGCACTTGATTTTCATGAGCCAATGTGCCATGTTTCAAGTGCGACCTCAATTATCTAAAAAGTGACTGATATTACTTATAAGCCTTATTAACTGTAGTACTGTTCTCATTAACTGGAG
This sequence comes from Catocala nupta, assembly GCA_963675205.1. Taxonomy (NCBI): domain Eukaryota; kingdom Metazoa; phylum Arthropoda; class Insecta; order Lepidoptera; family Erebidae; genus Catocala; species Catocala nupta. The sequence continues at coordinate 558,063 of OY776102.1, forward strand.
TGTAATAATAAATTGTCGAGTATTTGTCATACGGATCGTTTGATGTTTTAATGTGCTTGTTGCATTAGCTGTGTGGACGTCACGGTGCCAGAACATATACACAAGCGGAAGCGACGCAAATTATAACTACCAATCGTTAATAACACGACCTGCGATGAATACCTGTGTAACGCAGCAATGTTGTTAAACTTGAGGTATCGGATTCTATTCCAAAAACTTGACTTTTCAATTTTCCTCTTAATTTTATAGTTTACTACATTTTGCCCGCAGCTTCGCTCGCGTTAATGTAGTTTTATGTTATGATAGATTTTAGTAGCCTATATGTTATTCTGATGTATAAACAAAAATACTGCAAAGTTTCATCACAACCCACCAAGTAGTTTTAGCGTGAAAGAGTAACAACCATCCATCCATCCACCCATCCATACTCACATACTTTCACATTTATAATATTAATAGAACCTACTAAACTACATTATTGCATGCTGTGATGTCTTGTAAGTGACAAAACACAAGACATAAAATTGTATTTAGCTTTTAATTGAATTAGATGTGTATTTGTTATCAACTCAACGTGTTATTAAAATCTAGTGAACAGTTTTATATTATGGGTATTATTATTATATGTAAACATATGTATATACAGATGTGTGAGTGAGAAAGCGCGATTATTAAAGTGGTCAACTTGCCACTACAACGATAAATTCGATTCTCACACAAATATTGTGTACTCCACAAATAATCGGTCTGAGCCTTCGTTGTATCCGATATTTCACACCGTTTCGGTGTTACGGTTACAACTAAGGATCCCTCTATGACACAGGAACTAAACATACTACGTAAGTTGTACTTCCAAAGTTATAAAAAAATAAGCCAGTAGTCAGTGTTAATCTCGAGGCATGTAAAAACTTTGATTACTTTCTTGACTGGCGGTTGTTTGAGTGACGTCACGCCATTTTCATTGCGGCAAGTGTTGTGGATTCCACTCCAACATGAACAACATGTGTGATCCACAAATGGTTGTTCCGAGTCTGGGCGTTCTTTGTGTCCGTTGTTTGAATGTTTGAAAAGTCGCCCGCGACACAGGAATTATTTCAGCGCGAGAGCGGAATACTAAGTTCAAAACTTAAACGCGGCTAGAACGATCCGGACCTAATGCCCACCCGCGTCGCTCATGTATACATCTCCCGCCTGCAATCATCATAATTATAAATCTTCTACTTTATAGTATTGGCATTGATTCAATGCATCTTTGTGCTCGCTGACAACATCACATACTTAACATCTAACTACATTTAAATACTTATATTATTATACACAATAACAATTATAAACCATAAAGTATGTCTGTATGTTTGTCGGTCACTTACATATATTACTAGGATTGAAAGTATACCTATTATTCTCTAGAAAGAGAACTCTCAAATATACTTACTTCGCTGGCTTAGTGATCCAAAGTGGATCTTGGCCTACAACATTAAAGTACGCCATTCCTTCTTATTTTGTGTCAAGACCAATCGGGCACATTCATCTCTTTCAGGTCTTTAGCTATTTCCTCTTTCCATTGGTATCTTGGGCGACCCACCGGACTATCAGATATACATCTGCATATTTTCCTTAAAGACATCCCTTCACTAGGAAACCTTTACTTCCGATGATTTTTAATCTGAAAACTTTTATATTTTATTTTTACTGTCTCTCCTTTTCTATGAGAACGTAACAAAGTCAGTAACATAAAAAGCTGAATATTTAATTTATTTGCAAAAATATTTAATGAATTAAATATCCTAATTATTATTCTGCATTTTGAGATTTATTATTAAATCAAATTTTGATTTAATAATAAATCTTATCTATCTTAACTACTACTGCTATGCTCGAATGGCGTAGTGGTCGCCTCGACACTGCCACTGCGACGAGTGTTCGAATCCCACGCGAAGCAAAAAATTATGATTAACAAATAGTAGTCCCGACATTGTTTGAATGTTTGTAAAGTCCGCCGCGATACAGGAAAGATTCCTAATAAGAGAGTTGTCGTTCGTGGATATAGGCAAAGGCGAATTTTGAAATATAGATGCACTCGAAATCTTGTAAGTGTGTATCGACTATTCGTTGTCTGTACGATGATATTGTCGATAATCGATTCATGCTGAAACCAGCATGGTATAAATCCTTGCTGGTTGCAGCATAAATCAGTTCAGTCTGAAACCAGCAAGGATCTACAACTCAAAACTTTAGCTGCAACTAAAATCTATTGTGTTTAATATATATTACAAATAAACTAAATTATGACTTCATTATAACCATTAGCAAATAAACAAGTCTGTCTCAATTAAATCAATAAATTATAAATCGAAATTAACACAAATACAAGATAGAGATCTCGTTCCAAATGTTCGTTAGTTAGTAATATCAGAGTTAATTCTTACCGTTATTAAGATGCAAATCATTAGTTATCTCAACAGCGGGTACTTTGAATCTAAATAGTACACACTAATCGAAGTGCCGTGTACTGCATTAATGTTATTAATAAACTATTGTGTTTATTAAACATTTGTAAGACGTTTATATGTATTGTTTAATGTTCTGCTGAGAGCTTTGAGCTATTATCATATAATTCATCGGGCCTGCGCATTGTGTGACTCAGAGTGACAAGGTCAGGGTTTCAATAAACAGTGTCTTTACTTGTTAGCAATTGTGCGCAGGATTGGCTTTCCTTTTATTTGTATAAAAAGAAGCAAACCTCGTATCGCGGGGACCTGTACAAACATCCTAACTAATATTATAAATGTAAATGTGAGTTTGTTGATTTTTTACGCATACACCTAACTACACGACCGATCATCATGAAATTTCGGTACATCTCAGGACGTACGGTATCTTTCTTAAAAGAAAGTACTGTTCCCGAAGGATATATCAACGTGATCTTGCATAATGTTTACCTTTTAACTCTTGACGTTTCGACCAGATTCTTTAACTAATGCAGGGAACGTTTATACGTAGCAACTAGTTATATAAACTAGTAAATTCAAATATTTACCTTTATAAGTTTTGCTTTGTGACCTAAATAATTAAATTTATTTATATTTTGTAAGTTTATAAGATAAGATATATTAAGTTATTGATGTCTCAATAACTTCTTTACTGCTAACTTGAATAAAATCTATAGGGCCTAATTAAAACCAGCGTTAGTCATTTGTCTTAACATAGAATACCTAGTTGCAAGTTGAATTAGGTATACTAATTTATTCACATCCTGAGAGTTTAGGTTTTACTTACTTCTCATTCTCGTATATAAATGTTTTAATATCTTTATGTGCACTGTGCATTTTTTATTGATTACTGATGTGTATTTTTATACATTGACTACACTGATGACGCAGTGGTTTAAGTGGTGACCTCGCCACTGCCACTAAGTGTTGTGAGTTCGATCCCCACACGGGACAATTTGTGTTATCCACAAATAGTTATTCCGAGTATTCTTTGTGTCCGTTGTTTGAATATTTGTAAGCACAACAACACAAGTTTTATTGTAGACCAGATTCTAGGGCAGAGTTATCTTAAGAAAATAAAGATATCTTCTCCCTAGCCTTTATTATTCCCAAGTCACTTGGCTTCTACTGGTCTAACCGGATTTGACTGGATATCAGTTTTTACACGGAGCAGCTGCCACCTGACCTCCGCAACCCGAAGGCTAACGATACCTTAAGGCTAGACCAGTGTCAGGATATTATATGGCACTGACTTCCCAGTAACGACTGCCATAGATATTCATGGCAGCCGGGACTGACGGCTTAACGTGCTCTCCGAGGCACGGAGCAAACGATAATTGTCAATCAATACGCACATAATTTCGAAAAGTCATATAACTTCCGAAAGTCAGAGGTGCGCGACGTGGGTCCGAACCCAAGACCCTCTGCATTGCAGTCTGTTGGTCTCCCCACTGAGCTATCGCTGCTGAAATAAAGATATGAAAAAAAAAATTACAACTCCTTTCTTTAAAAAAAATACAAGCTCTCTCGATTCTTGACCTCTAGTCACCTCACTGGAGTCAAATACGTACCACAGTAGTCTGTCAAGTCCCCAATAGCATAGGCGAGTGTACAAAAACGTAGTTCTATGTAACAAAATACAAAGTGTCGGTGTTTAGTTACTGCGGCGACGGACACGGCTCCTGACTACATACTGGTACCATCTACCTATTATATGCCGACACTATTTTGGGTATCTTGTGACATATGTAAACTATATGTCCTCTGAACCGAATTTCGCTCACGCAGGACAATGTTACATTAGTGCAGGCGATATTATAGTACACAAGTGTATGTGTAAGCACAAGTGCACTCGCTATTCTGACTTGCTCATAGTCTTATAAAGGGTTTTCCAATAAGGTCGGATAGATGTTGAAATGAAATGAAAACAAGCTGTATGTAACCTATGTTATGTTCACCTTTAAGACATCGGTCGATTGTGGTTTATTCGCATAGACCTGTGACTTCAAGAAACCCCACAAGAAAAAGTATGGACTCAGATGACATATGGTTCCAGCAGGACGTCGCACAGCGCTACGTACCACACAGCGGCCGCCACAATTGAAATTCTGCATGAACGATTTGAGGGTAAAGTAATCTCTTCCAGGGCTGACGCGAATTGGCCAACAAGGTCTTGCAATTTGACCCCGCTAGACTTTTCCTATGTGGTTTCTTGAAGTCGCAGGTCTATGCGAATAAACCACAATCTACCGATGCCCTAAAGATGAACATAACACAGGCTATCGCTCCAATTCAGCCGGATCTGGCAGAAGACTCATTAAAAAAAATAGACCACTTGGATACGAAGAATAATAAGAAGCCGAGGCGGACATTTGAACGATGTCATATTTCACAATAAATGGCATATATGGGCCTTTCAAATAAAAAAAGAGATTTGTTAATACCTCACACACAGCTTGTTCAATTTCATTTTAACATCTATCCGCCCTTATTGCAAAACCCTTTAGATGGGATTGCAGCCCCTAGCGACCGCTGAGAAATGAGGCGCTGGACAAATGACTTTAGGCGATTTTTTAGGCATGTGGAAGCACCAGCTACCTCATGCCGAGCTACTCCTGAAAACTGACTAACTACACAAATGGCTTAGTGGTTTATCCCTCAAACCGGAACAACTACTTGTAAGGTACACAAAAAATTTGTGTGTTCCACAAATAATTTCTTGTGGCTGTTTTTTTAATGTTTCGAATACATCGAAAGTGTCGACAACGCTATGCTTAGTACGTAGCGCACGTGCACTGCGTTTAGGACTATCTCGGTAGAGCAGAGGGTACGATTTTCCGTGTTGCTCAAAGCGTTATTAATAATTTTCAGTAGTAGGATAGTTTCTGGAAATATACCCGGTAGACGGCAATTGATTCAAATCCTATTCACGTGGGGTCCCAAAATCGTACCTGTTGGAATCTGGATGTAATTCAGCTCTACACACCTTTACTGATAGCCTGGTAAGCCTTTACCGATAACAACAGTGGACAACCGTTGAAATGCCACGCAAAAGTCTCAAATTCGATGGCAAAGGACCAAGGGAGCCAACCTCTGACTTTTCAAAGTTATGTGCATATTAAATAGTTAATTATTTTTAGCTTTAACGGTGAACGAAAACATCGTTATGAAACTTGCATGTCTGATAGTTCTACATAATGTTCTCGAAGATATGTGAAGTCTACCAACCCGAACTTGAGCAGCGTAGTAGACTATTGCCTAATTCCTCTCCTCTTTCTTTCTAAGAAGAGGTCTATGCCCAGCAGTGGGATAGTTTAAAACAGGATAGATTTTAATAAATACCTTTTCGAGGATATAGATACGAGACTATTTATCTATTATGTATATTTGATTAGCTCAGAGCGAGTCCTGAACGCCCTCTGTTAATTAGATGATGTATTTAGAGAGGACACAATACGTCTGGTGCGTTGGACCATGTCGTACGTCGCGTCAGTCTGTGGTCACGGGTGACCGGCGCGTTCACCGGGTGACCGGCCGTGAAACACATTACTGTCAAGCGATGTCTCAATACCGTCCCATTGTCAAATGTAACGTGCAAGCTTGATGTATATGACGATTGATTTGTTGACTGTGCTGGTTCGTTGGTTGTAGCTATATTGTTGTGTGTGATTGTTAGTGATGCTTGTAGGATTGCTATGGCGTTATCTATAGTTGTAAAAGAAGCTGACTGATGTATTAACTCACAGTTTAATACGTATACATATAATATGTTATAAAACAATATTTTGTAAAATGTTTTGTGTCCGCTATTTGAATGGTTGTAAAGTCCCTCGTGATGCAGGAATCATTCCTAGTGCGAGCGTTGTCTTATTAAAAGAAAAAACAAAGGAAATCTAACGCAAATACCTATTTTCTGGCAATAAATATATTGATTTTATTTTATTTTTAAATAATAAATGTATGTTGCAAATACTTGTACAATTATTAAGATAAGCTAAACTACATGCTTGTATTACGAGTGAGATCATGTCCGTAGCACAACGTGTGGGGATCGACTCATGACCTCTCGAACGCTTATCCAATGCCTTACCCATTAAGTTTTAACCACTTTGTTAAATCTGAAATCTTCCAACACAACTGCTTTATATTTTATAAACTTACAATTGTGTAATTATATTATTACAAAATGTATATTATTAACGACACAAATCTCAAAAGAACAATACTGCTACTTAAAAATATTAACGGACTGGAACAATTCAGGTTCCCTAATAATTTATAATAGACAGTACATGACATGATGATAACGTTATTAATTGGCTCGTCGACAAAAGGTAAACGCGCAGTTGATTTTTAAAAAAATACTGTGTTATTCAATTTGGCAATCAAATAAAAACAAAGTTAAAATATATTTAAACATCAGCTTCAGCCTTCTACTTGATACACAAATGCTACATGTATATAATAAGATATTATAAAATAGGACAGAATACATACATGTTGCTATTTAAAATATGAAAAATAAATAATCTTTAGAATGTTTTTATAATAAATACTTCTAGATTTTGCCGCGGCTTCGCTCGCATAAATGTATGTTAAGTTAGTAACAGTGTTTTTCTGGATGAAAGGTACCCTGTTCTGTTCCCCTGACAATAAAGATTTGATTCAAATTGCAATAAAGATTGATATACCTACCCGGTGATCTGACAATACGCTGTCTTCTTTACAAAATCAGTTAAAACTATGCCCTTGCACCGCACAATAGATGACAGATGCAAAGTAATGCGCGCCGTGAACCGTGGCGTATTGTTAGCGGTCATCCACTGACTGATACCACCAATTGCGTGCGTGACTCACGTATCGCGGTTTTGGACGTGGTTTTTAATTGAATACGGATATAAAGTAATTGTATTAACTGGTATTATGCGAAATACATGATATGGTATACATAATGGTGATTGAGAAGGGAGAATTAATGAAATTGTTGTTAATTTTACATTTACTTATATACTAAATTATATATACTATACTAAACTGTGGAATGAATTGTCGCCTGCGGTATTTTTGGACCAATACGACCTCCAAACCTTCAAGAAAAGAGCGTACTCCTTTTTAAAATGCCGGCAACGCATTTTTAACGTCTTTGGTGTAGCAGGTGTCTATGGGCGGCGGTAATCACTTATCATCAGGCGATCCGACTGATAATTTGCGTTCTATACCGAAAAAAAAATAATGCCACGTAAAACAAAGGAAGGGCTTAAAATATATGTGAAGAACTAGCTTCTGTGCAAATGTTGTGTTTATAATACGATTCATATCTGCTAGGAGTTGTAACCATTTACCTGCTACTGAACAAACTCAAATAAAGTTGACGATGTTAGCGTCCAACAGCTACTGCTGTTAGATGCTGTGTTGTAAAATAGCAGCTTGCATTTATATGTTCACAAATCGATAAAATCAACGCACGATCTTAGTGTAGTCCATAGTCAAATCTGTATTGCTAAGATTTGTAATTAGTAACATATCAATTACTGAAATCCAGTAACCAAGGCCGAACAGTCGTAACAAACAGCATCCATTCACGAGTACGTCAAAGAGGTTTTGACCCATTTTTCGTGCTTGTGAATGAATGACATCGTCTGACGTCATTTTGAAGGTAGAAGATGACCCAGTCCAGGACGCTACCACAAGTAAGTACCTAATGAAATTAGTGATTTTTTTTAGATAACTTTCGCACTAGAAGTATCTTCTGTGTCGGGTGGTACTTTACAAACATTAAAACAAAGAACAACTAGACCCGAAACAAAAATTTGTGGATCACACAAATATTTGTCCCGTACGAGAATCGAACGCGTAACACTCGGCGCAATTATAACGGCAAGGCGACTACTTAAAGCATTACGCCATCAGTAATAACAACTTTAATAAAAGTAAAAAGTAATTTATCGTCTACATCAAAGGAATACCGCTATACCATGAATACGTCTCATAAACTATTAAGATTATACGCTTAATATCGTTATAACTGAGACATACGAGCAACTACCGAGCTATAATAATAACTGCCTACTGCTACATCACTCCATGGAATATTCTCTGTCAATACTAAACTTATTATATTAGTGGGATTATAATGATATGATAATAATGTATAATAAGGACGACTGCACACAGTATATAAAGAGGCGTGCTATTCAGAAGCTATGAGTCAACTTAATAAACATAATGCTTCAGTATAGAGGATTCCAAACAGGCATTATATTTACTGCAATGTGTGGCTGTAATAAAATGACCAGCAATAACAGCCACATTACGGAATACAAGACAATATTTTGCTTATAGAAACAAGTTGTTTAACAAAGCTACTGAATGAATATAGTGATATTATAGATATCCATTCTGACTTCGTAAATAAATTCATAAGCCACATAACAAAAGGCACCTAAACCAGATAAAAATAAATTTGTAGTACCTACATAGTTTTGTGTTACATGCTTCTTCTTGCATGATATGAAATAGTTATAACCGTTTTTTTTTCTAAGTCCATGTATACATTTTATGCTTTATTAGCTTATGTATTGTATAAATGTAGCAAACTGTTTATTGCATGTGATGTTTACCTGTAAAGATTGTACAGTTAGTATTAACTGAATATGTATGTAAATTATTTTTTTGTATCACTGTTACAATAGCTAGTAAACACGAATAAAAAAATGTATGTTCGGTATGGCTAACGCATTTAAATATATTTTCCAGCTGGCCGGATTATAACTGAAAACTTTGCAGACAGAAATTGTAGTAAAATGTTATGCGTTAAGAAGCCTCTTCACTAAGCCATTTACATTTCACAATGTTAATATTTCATGTTTTCTTTTATCTATTAAAGTAGAAGTTTTGTCTATAATACATATGTATCTTCAAAATAAAAAACTATGATGAATTGATGGTAAGCATCATCATTCAATCTTTAGGGCTCTGTAGGTGAATGCACTGAGGTTACTTTGAGATTAGTTTTCAGTATGGATAGTCCAGGCTGTTTACTTTAACTCTATATACCTACTGTATTCATTAAGGTTACAAAGTAACACATAACACATGTTGTGTTCAAGAACATCAGAGTTCTTTTAGTGAAATAATAAAGGCAGAATTGAAATTAATTTTTAATGTTTGTTAATATTTAGTAATTGTTTCATAGTAGTATATTAAGAGTTCAAAACTAGTACAAAAAATAACAAACGTTAATCTGCATACGTTGGTTACACATACCTACATACATTTACATATTACATATTTTTAGCCATGCAAAAATAAAGTACCATACCACATAAGTACATACCATAGCGTCCATTTGATTTTAAAAATCATTCTGTATTATTAAAACCGTACAATTATAGCCTGCAGTACCTCAATACATATAATTACATTTACTCAACATAAGAGAATAAAATATAAACATTACTTAATTTCAAATAAGGGACTTATTACATGTTATAAACTCCTTAAAATGTCCATATAAAATCATAACCTAATAAACACAATATAAAAATAAAACTACTACGCAGCAAACGAATGAAAGTATCCAACGAATGCCATTAGTTAGTATACGTTCGATTGTCGGTAAAGAACAGACATTCCGACAGATATATTTTGTTCTTAATGTCAACTATTTGTTAGCTATAAATCTTACCGCGCAGCTTTGTGTGTGGCGCTACACCAACACACGCACATGCGCACACGCGCACGCACACATACAAACGTCGCGCGTGCGTGAACGGCGGGCGGCGCGCGCGCATCTCTAAATTATCGCCTTATTACACGGAACATTACATCATTTGTACACGATTAGACGCACCGTTTAGTAGGGGTGTACTTGCGAGCTTAGAGCTAATAATAACATTAATTTTATTATAGTCCTTAATTATAATAAAAATCGGATTATACGCTGGCCTGGTTCACAAAAGAATAAAATATGGCGTACTCAGCTGATACTGACAATTATTTTTATTTAGTACATTGCTAGATGGCTCAAGCTAGCATTTTAATGTAATGTCAGCTCTCCAAGGATCTAAAGTGACATCGTAATCCTAACTAATATTATAAACGCAAACGTAAGTTTGTTTTTTACGTTTTCATGCCTTAACTACCTGACCGATCATCGTGAAATGTCACAGGGTTTTATATGTTTTAATAAGTTATGTATCCAAGGAATAGAAATTTACTGACAAAATGTAGATGAATGCGAGCCAAGCCGGGGGCAAAAACTACTATCATATAAGGAACTTAAATTTCGTCATATTAATTTATTATCCTAAAGAAGCTCATTACTTAGAAGAATGTTCAAATTTTGCATCTAATAAAGATAAACGTATTAAAGGAAATTTATTTATGGGTTTCATCTTAACAGCTATCACAACCGCATCGTATCTTTTAAGAATCTTATTATAATTAGTTCCAAAATCACTAATCTGTATAATATCTCTCATGCATCTACAAGATAATAAATCTGTGGAGCTTATGCATAAGTTCAATGACTTAGATACATCATCGTAAAGAGTAAATTAATCATTTAAAGACACTAAAATGTTTTTATGCGTTCTACAGTTTACAATAGCTTCTAATCAGAGAAACCTATTTTGAATAGCTAGGTCACAGATGTTCCGAGTGACAACATAACATTAAGATGGAATTTATCTAACTGTCCCTTGAAATATGTTGGTCGGCATACTTAGCCAATTAAGCTTACTCTTCAGATCTTAGTAGTCATTTGACATGTACAGTGTATGAATCGAATATTCTAGAACGACCATTGACATATATATTACTGCGTAAATTATTATTAATAAAATCCATGAGAACGACACACAGTGCCGTGCGAATTTAATACAACAATGTATTAAAAAACTTGATGGACTGCAGCGCTTCTGCAATTCGATTGAAACATATTTACAAAGGTTGCGGTTGCTACATAGACCTAAATTTGTATTATTGATCTGATTAAATTTCCAGGCTCCATGCTGTTGTTACGTTATGACAATTTTTTTAATAGAAAAACCGAATGACACTTTACTATACCCAGGAATCTAAACCGAGATTTCACAAGACCATAGGCATAGATAAAAACATTATAGCTTACAAAACATCACGACTCGTGGTTTTTTTTATATTGCCATTAATGGCAGACCAGTTTTTCTACTTATGGGAAGACCTGGGGCCTGAAGCCCAAGGTCATCAAGTGGCTATACACGATGATGATAAGACCCATAATCACGTATGGTAGCGTTGTCTGGTAGCCCAGAACCAAACTTGCAACATGCAGGAAAACGCTGTCGAAGGTGCAGCGATTAGCCTGCATGGCTATAACAGAGGCGTTCTCTACTACGCCAACGGCTGCGTTAGAGATCCTGCTGGACCTAACGCCGCTACACATTGTTGTGGAGTTAGAGGCGATGATGGCGCTATATAGACTATCTATACATGGGCTGCGGTTACCACAAGGGCCAAATACGCCTGCTCACAGGAGCGTTTACTGGTAATTTTGGCACCAATGACTTCCAGTGCAGATTGAGATTGTCAAACAATTCGATCTGCAGAGCCGGTGGTGAACAGGACGAGTCCATATCACACCTACTGTGTGAATGTGACGAGTTGGCTGGACTAAGGATGGGTCTGATGGGATTGGCATATCCGCACCCTGAAGACTTTAGGCTTCTTCCCCTGAAGTGTACGCTGCTACTGATGCAGTACATTCATAGGGAGATAGCTCAGGGATAAAGCTCGGGGCCGACACAAAAGATCCCACTGGGTCGAAGTGTCGCCGGTCTACACTGACTGGCCCCCGAATCAAGATATGATAAGATAATGGCAGACCAGCAAGTAGCCCACCTGATGGAAAATGGTAACCGCTCCTCATGGACTTCAGCAATGTTAGCACACAGTAAAGCCACTGCCTACCTTGGAAGAACTCTCTTTAAAACTCGTTTGAAGAAAGACTTATCATAGCGCTCGGATATGTATACTCGTGACAGAATATCTAAGAAAACAATTACTTAATCACAGATTTTAACCACTCAAACAAGGATCGATATAACAAGCAATACAGTAATTTATATCAACATGAAATAACATTGTAACTGGTCTATGTCAGTACATAGAAGATAGGTATTTAAGAAAATTAATGTGAGCTTTGAGAGCTATAGTAGCCAAAACATTTATTTTTAGAAAGTTTTGTCTGTCTGTATGTTTGTACGGGCATCATGCTAAAACTACTGTACGAAGTTGAATGCTGTTTTACAGTTGTATTTCGTAGGTCAAACATCAAATCTGCAGCTACTTAGTCCACGCGTACAAAGAGGCGGACAAAAAGTAGTTGAGAACAAAATAATGAACTTATGACACATCCCTACGGCCGGCCGCGAGGGACGCTGGCGACACGACAACGTGGCGATACAAATAAATCTCGCATGGACGATAATGAGACCCGATTATTGGGAATATATAGTTCTAATGATAATATACGGAGCTTCAAACGATATATATCACTGAGGGACAAACTTACGTAATGTTTTAATAAAGTACTCTCACTTTGTGGACCTTGACTTCGGTCAGACGACATTTTTGTCGGCCTCGATGGCGTAGTGGTTAGTGTAACCGACTGCCACGCCTGAGGTCGCGGGTTCGATTCCCGCACAAGTCAAACATTTGTGTGCATGAACATGGATGTTTGTCTTGGTCTGGGTGTTTCTATGTATAATATGTACGTATTTACAAAGAAAAAAGGTATATGTGTATTTTTATCCATTGTCTAGTACCCATAGTACAAGCTCTGCTTAATTTGGGCTAGATGGTGTTGTGTGTATGTGGTAGAATATTATATTAATTCTACTATCATAAAATTGTAACTAGATTAGACTGTGTATATATTTGAGACATTCGAAAAACTATTTAGGTTGGAAGTTTTACGATTTCTGAAAACAAAACAATAGTTTTAGAAATTTTGTCTCTATTTTATGCGATATTTCACTTTTTTTTTTTTTATTGCCGTTAGTGGCAGACGAGCAAGTGGCCCGCCTGATGGAAAGTGGTAACCGCTGCTCATGGACTTCAGCAATGTTAGCACACAGCAAAGCCGCTGCCTACCGTGAAAGAACTCTCTTTAAACCTCGTTTGAAGAAGAACATATAATAGCGCTCGGGAAACACCGAAGCAGGCAGTTCACTCATACGTGGAAGAAATGATCGCTGAAAGCGTACTGCGTCTTGGATTTGAACGCTTCCACATTTAAGAAAAGTTAATTTAAAAACTAAGCTAAGTACCTTCCAATCGCAATCTGTAGATTCGGAGATCATACTGAGGGGCTACCAAACTATATTTAAAACGAGCAAAGCCGTGGACGAAATCTACATACATAGTGTCACGCTTATGTCCCCGAAAGGGTAGATAGAGATTTATTACAACCCTACATAGTCAGCTAAGTTTCAGGTTCCATATAATAGGGTGCGAGTCTATTGCAGTCTACCAGGTATAGTTCCTGACTCTAGCACTGAGTTACTACTTAGAATTTAATGACAGTAAAGCCCAAAAACACTTTGACCTACACGGTAATCCAACCAAGGACCTTTTGCAGAGTAGAAGCGTTATCTACCGCTACGCCACAAAGACAGTCAGTTGAAATACACGTACGCAAACGAACTAGTAAATTGAACTCGGGAATTTGGGTCAAATATAACGTGCAGTATTTTTTTACACACAAACCGGGCCTAGTAAAAGTAAATAAAAGCTTTTAAAAATAATTGGCATCGACGTTTTAGAGGCACGAATAAAAAAGAAATCGATATTTTTGTTTCTCTGTTAGTTTGTTGCAGAATCACACAATAACAAAAGAATAGATTTGATATTTTTTACAATTCAGTAACATGGAAATCTATCATGGAATATCATATCATGGAAGTCTAAATTGAAAACTATGCAATATCCTAAATTATAACGGACTACCTACTACTTACCTCAGCATGAGAAATGCTTATAACAAATCTTAACATAAACGTTTCCATTAATTCCATTCAACAGAACTAGAAATGAATTGCATGATGTGATTAACTTAGATAAAGGCGCATCGAAATTTATTCGACGCGAGCGAAATGACGAGCAGAAAGTAGTATTAACATACTTGTATAAGTTAGAAGCGACCAGAAGAGCCTCAACGATTCTGGCCTATAACTGAAAACCTGGATATTGCACATTTACCCCTGATTAACCCCCAAAGGATAGGCAGAGACGTATAACACATACCTACATATCGCTAGCTACGTATTAAGTTCGATGTAGTAAGGTATGAGCCAATTACCACTTTTAGAAAAAGGCTACATAATAATTTACCGTATGAAAACTGCTGTCAAGAACTTTCTAAATGACACGTTTTGTTAAGTTTTAAGTTATGATAAATGTAAGTAATATTATAAATGTAATTTAGACTAAGATTTGTATTGATTAATTATTTGATTTATTTGTGTACAGCTGTGTCTTGCTAATACACAGCTGTGCACTATACTTCCATTTGTTTTTGTAAGATCTTTTTATAAACCTGTGTTTAACAAATAAAAATAAATTGAACTTAAATTGGAGTTCTATCAAAAAAAAATCTACTAGAAAAGCCCACTGCAATGTTTGAGGTTCGTAACAAATGAAAGATGTGGTTTGGTCTAGTAATTAACGTATAATGGGTCAATTAAAAAGTGACAATGTAAAATGTGTATATAGGAGAAAAGGCGCGTTGCACACTACACCACTAAAACTTATCTTGCCCAGATATATTCACTAGATTAAGGGACTAGTCTAGTACACTGCAGACAAAGAAATTAATACATAGACTAATTCCGCTTATGATTATTATATCGTTATTCCTGTAGCATAGGATTGCAATTACGTCTGATGATAATTGTGTCCTAGTGATGCTTGAAATACGGATAACGTTGAAAATAGGTTTCTTATCAGAAATGAGAATTTGCTAGTGTACCCAGTAGACAATTAAAGGCTCTCATTAAGTAAGGTTGACTGCAAGGATAGCAGAGCCGTCAAAAGGGTATTGTCGCGTGGTGTGGTTTCGAATCCCACACAGGAAAAGAATGTGTGTGCCCACTAACGGTTGTACCTTCCCTGGTTGCACTATGTACCCGTTAATTGTAAATTTGTAAAGTCTTCCGCGAAATAGGACTAAGCTAGAGCCCCAGGTATCTTTTATTTAAAAAATATCTTGAATTCACTGTGGTGTCCCTGCGTCGAGTGTTGTGAGTTCGATCACACGAGACAATATTTGTGATACAATGATATGTGTTCCACGAATAGTTGTTCCGGGTCTGGTTGTACCTTGTGTATTATCTTAACTAACATTATAAATGCGAATGTGAATTTGTTTGTTTGTTGCACCTTCACGCTTTAACTCCTCGACTGATCATCATAAAATTCGCATATACGTTGTCATTGGAAAAGAAAAAGACATAGGGCACCTTTTATCCGAAATTGTACTGCTTCTAACCTAACCTACATTTGAAACCGCGGCCAAAATTTAGGCTTTAATATTTGTAATGCTCCGTACAAAAAGTATTCCTAGTGCAGGAGCTATCTTTTAAAAGACCTTATAACATAGCTCTCAAAATGTGCGCATAATAAACCCGAGAGTCTCACCAGATATTCTTGAAAGGGTGGGCAGCCACCCTTTCAAGAATATCTGGTGAGACTCTTAAATACAATAAAATAAATCGTACACGATTGGACCGATCGTCGACAGATCAGCTTAACATTCCAATACGTTAGTACGTCGTAATTATGAGTCGTATATGTCCGTCGTAAGCGGTCCGCGCCGCGCCGCGGTGTAATGTGAGCTCTCTGAAATGGTACACGAATATATCGTGGCTACTGTGCACGTATCGTGTGACAACTGGACACAGTTTAGTGTCTTACATTTGTGGTTTAGTTTAGATTTATGTTTTATTAATGTACTAGCTAATATTTCAACTACGTATGCGAGTAGTGGTAGAACAGAATGTTCTAGCTTCCTTAAAGAGACACCGTTCTTTTATTGTTTTACAATAACAATAAAAGAACGTTGTCTCTTTCTCTAAAAGAAAACACCCACACTAGATTTGTTTCCTGTGCTGCAGGGGACTTAACACACACTCTAACAACAGGTATAATAATAAAAGACCCAGGGACAACGATTTGTGATTCATACAAACTTTTGTTCTGTGTCCAACCCACAAAACTCGGCGCAGTGCACGACCAGCACGACGCCATCTGTGCAGTCACTCGTTGTCAAATTCCATAAATATGTGTAAGTAAAAACTAACGAACATTAGTGAGGTAGTAGTAGTAGTAGTTAGTAGAGTAGGTGAGGATGGTGATAAAGTGATGTCTCAATGAATCATTGCCATTTTATCATTATCTTTTATAATTATCATTATTAATATCATATCACTTTACTAACAATAGTTTGTAAGTCATTATTGTAATTACTAACACATTGGATCTTAGTCATCTGAATAAAGGAATTATTATTATATTATTATTATTAGTTCTATTCCACGAGCCTAAACTAAGCTAAAGTCAAAGCTAAAGACGACCACTTTTAAGCGACTCGGGTGCTTACTACGAAAGAGGTAGTCGCTTCTATGTTAGCAAGGCTTCGACTTAGCCACTTATGGCAAGCCGAAGTCGGCAGTAGACCTAGACGAAATAAGCCATGACCATTACACCGGCAATATAACTATGGCACTTATATAATCGGCAGAGGTACTGGCTGCGCTCGGCACCGTTTTTTACTTAGTAACAATGTAATTTATACTTTTGTGTGTATAAAGCTTGACAGTAACTCGACATCTTTTTGAAGAGTAGTGGTAGGCTTCCACACTACATAGACTACGGTGATCGCTTCCAGCCAGCCAATGCGTTTACTTATTTGCTATCATATGTGAATATAAACACTGACTATGCTGCGTGAGGCTAACAAACAGAATAATATCAGCTCGAATTTTTGAAGATACTTTCACTACGAAATTATTAATAAAGAATCAAACGGTAATGATTGGCGTATATAGGGTTAATTTTAGGGTAGGCGCCGGTCCATAACAGGCGATAGCCTACATACTGCTCTCGAATTTTGGATTGAAACCCTACATTCCGAGGTAGACGGAGCCTCCTCCTCGCCTCTTATATATCCTAATAATCCTAAGGCACGACAACCTTTTACTTACGGGGATTAGTAAGAGGCCCTTAAAACGTAGCTTAAAAACTACGAACAAGAATCAAAGAGGCCCGACATTCTTCCAGAACCAATGGAACTAATAACTAACTTAATTTAAAAGCTCTGTACGAAACAAATTCGTTCGATAAACATAAAATGAGTTGTATTGAGTAGCGGTGTCGTCTCGTGAGAGATGTCCCGGCGCGGGCGCACGAGAGCGGCGCGGGCGCAGGCGGCGCGACTAAACGCATGCCTTTCTTATAATCATCACGTGTCGCATACAGACATACAGAATTGATAACTACGTTAACTGTACTGCCAAGAGTCCTACGAAATTAGAATTTACCAAATATGACTTTTAAATTGTTATAATAACATGCCTCACTGGCCTCATAGATGGACAATCGGTGCCTATGTTTATAGCTGATCGTAAGATCTCGGATCCGAACCCTGGTTAGACAGAATATAATTGGGTTTTTCTAAATATATTAACCTATTCTAACAAAATATACCTATTATTTGTTTTTTAATTTGTTCCTTAATTCTTAGTGTCCGGTAATGCCATAGCAGTACATGCCAATAAGAACTTTTAATAACGTGGAATCAAAATAAACTGTAATGAAATATGAAAAATCGATGTCTGCATTTACTTAATCGCAGGCATTTCGGGCGTATGCTTACTAGGAGAATCCTTACTAATATTATAAATGCGAATGTATTACCATGCACGTTGTCATGGCTACAGAAAAAGACATAGGTACATATCCCGAGGAATAAAATTTACTTAACCTACATTTATGCAAGCAAAGCCGCAGGCAAGATCTAGAGGATCATATTTTGTAAAGCGTCTACTACATACATCAAAAATCATGGACTATTCTCGTTTTTCGGGTTTCGTAGTGGAACCAAAAACAAGTCATATAACGTGCAGTCAGATCTCATCGGTCGTGTGTCAGAAAGGTTCGGCGGCGCTTTAAATGTCTCCGCTACACTTTCAGATTTAATGGCGAATTAAATAGCCTCACGAGATAACGACTCGATCGAATGTGGTCCCTACTTCGATGTAGAACAGGCACTAACAGACACCGACACTCGTGTAACTAATGCTTTAGATGTTTAAAGTTTAGTGAATATCCAAATATGTTTAAAGTTTAGTTACATACACTGTGATGTCTGAGACTTACTTTGATATTGAAAACTGCTGTCACTACTTTATTAAATACGACTACGGCCGGTGTTATCTGAAAGAAACGTAAATCATCAATATGGTAAACAATACGCATGATCGCGTTAAAATCCGTTACTGATTGTATTTATATAACATAATTGGTTAGCAGTGGGGAGACCAACAGACTGCAATACAGAGGATCTCGAGTTCGAACCCACGTCGCGCACCTCTGACTTTCGGAAGTTATATGACTTTTTGAAATTATGTGCGTATTGATTGACAATTGCTCCGTGCCTCAGAGAGCACGTTAAGCCGTCGGTCCTGGCTGCCATGAACTTCTATGGCAGTTGTTAGTGGGCAGTCAGTGCCCTATAATATCCTGACGCTGGTCTAGCCTTACAGTATCGTTAGCCTTCGGGTTGCGGAAGTCAGGTGGCAGCCGCTCCGTGTAAAAACTGATATCCAGTCCCACCCGGTTAGACCAGAAAAGCCGACCCCAAGTGACTTGGGAATAATGAAGGCTAGGGAGAAGAAGAATTGGTTAGCAGTAAATATAAGCGCGGTGTCCTAAATCAAGTAGTCATCTCTGGGGACGCATCATGTCCTAGCCACCCACCACAGAATAAACAATCCATCTGTATATATATAATAAATCTATGTGTGGGTAGGTAGATCTATCTATAGGCAAACATTTAAAAATAAAGGCGGAAAGATAGCTATCGAAGTTGGAAATTACTAAGCCTACTTACATAAAACATTCTCAGTTGATTCTTTCCACATGCCCAAACCACTTTAGCAATCAGAGGTTAAGCTATCAGTCGTTAGTATATAAGGAATTATTAAGAGCTTTTCTTATACTAAGTAAGAATGTAAAACTCAAATCATTAGGTACGCGGCACTTGAAACCGTGACCTCGGCAAACCGTGTCGTCGCTTGACCAACTATTGTAGTGGCATTCAAAATCGCGGGTTCAAGACTTGCATCAAAGATTATCTTTGCCCTCCTTCTTTTATTATTTAAATATCTCCCAAATTTTTACTGTAATGGAAAACATCTCCTTTATATTAGCTACTTACATACATACATACATACTCTCAGCATTCATGCAGGTGTTTTCTCATAGGCGCAAGATTTTGCCTAAATCAATCTACCAACGTTGACGTTCATAAGTGTTACTTGAAGACCTAAATGAATAAATAATTCAGTAATACTGCATACTGATTAAATTAATTTGCGATTGGTCAACATGTCCTCTGGAAACTTGTCAGTAGTAGGAAGGGGGCGGGTCTCAGCATGAGCTATAACCACCGAGCCCTGAGGCCACTCTTGGTCTTGTAACAAACGCGTTCTCCCACACCGCGGCTCACTGATAAGCGTTATCTACGAGCTTCGTAATTAGCACCGCGCCACGGACCGTGAGCGACCGGCCACTAGCGATGGTGGTGCAGCCATTGCATTTTTCGCTTATGGTTATCGTAAAGGATCCACTTTTCGTCACATGTCACAATATTGTAGGAAGGGTAACGTTAACGCCGCTAATTCCTGGGTAGTTAGAATCGGATCGGCTTCCACCATCTCCTTCAATTCAGCGTTATTCATGGGCAGTCTTCCACATGGTTCGTTTTTCAAGTCGTAGTTTCCATTACAAAAGCGTTTAAACCAAAAACGCACGATGTGTTCATTAGCAGTCTCCTCTCCAAACGCAGCGTTAATATTGCGAGCCGTTTCTGCCGCGGTTGTTCCGCGTCGGAACTCGTATTAAAAAATGACTCGCATTTTCTAAATATTCATCTTTCTCATCTAAGCTGAAATAAAAAAACATCTGAATGTCGAAAATCGAATGCTGCACATTTTTTTTAAAGAAGAATCTTATAGTTATCATGTGAAAAGTTTCATCTGAAAATCTCACACCATGAAGGTTTTATGTCAATTCAAAGTATCTAATACTATACAACGGCAACTTCATACTTTAACCCCTATTAAATATAAAAAATATCGGATCTGGTTTTTAAGACTGGCCAGCGCCATCTATCGAATTACTTTCAGCAAGACATTTTTCTTTCTCAAGTACTTTTGACACTAATGGATGAATTAGCATTATATATCAAGATCGGATTCAGCTTCAAATGCATTTTGAAAGAAAAAAGAAATTCTCTGATCTCATCACATTTGTGAAAGCCTCTTATTCCTTATCACATATTTCACTTTTCTCGCCAATTGGTATGACAAATCAATTTTAGCACGCAATGATATCAGAAAACTTCTGTAAGAAACGGGATCCTATAGGAAACTCGAAGCCCAGGCAGGCATCATACTATTTCCTCGTCAATCAAGATTTCAATACTAATAAAATTGTAGGAGCCGCTTTCAACGTATGTGGGTAACACCGGCTCAACAGCGATTGTATTTCGATATTGTAAGTTATGTCGCCTGTCTGTTCGCTTGTCGCGATCACCGATACCGACCTGACACCGCTGCACCCAGCTATTATCATGTTTGTCATAAATTGACAAAGTGCTGCAACTGTTATTTACAGCAACAGATTTATGTTGACAGCGGACAAAAGAGTAACTATAACAAAACGTTGAACATTAGCTGCGGTTTGCGTAGACAGTGGCGCCCTCGCGACTGGATATTTAAATTGGTCGTGTTGGTAGATCGGGATCGAATAGAAAGCTCTATTTGTCACTCAAATGTCGATGAATCTATGGTTGTCATCTTGTTTTCTTGTATCGTTTGTTGTCAAATTGATCTAACCACGGACTTGTAGTTTATGTGCAAGTTAGTGGTTGATGTATTGTAGAATGATTTTTCATAATATACGTACACCTAGATACCATGTTGACAGGTGTAGTGACACTTACATTTCGCCAGCTGTGGTGTTAAGCACGGGTGGATATGCCGTGCTGATGCTGAAAATTACTTGACACAAAAATACAAAATTCGCCTTACTAGAGAAACGAACCTAAGCGACCAAATATACTACATAAAAAAAGAATATAAGATAAAGAAGTGCTTTTATACAGCATTGTAGAGAATACCATACAGCGGTACGTGCATTACTCTCGCGTAGCCAACACTTCAAAAGGGTGCTACCAGCGCAATAATCAAAGAACACACTAGTCCCCTAACAAGACAATTTCCTGGAAATTCTCCTCACCGCAGGAACAAAGTACAAAGTTGTATCCCAGAAGTCTTCTGTACTGCGGAGATACATCCCCAATTATGCTGTTCTCTTTGATAGAAATCTGATGTCTAAAACTACGCTTAAACATCGGAATTGGAGTTTACCATTACGGCTATACGCTTAGCGCAATAAAAATAATTAATATAGTTAGTTCATATTCTGATTAATTGAAGGCTTTTAAACTGGTCTGTCTAAGCCTATAGTAGAAACAATAATTATACAAGTATCGCCTTCAAGCGTAAACAACAAATAAATCAAAACAAATTAAAAATTATGTCCTTATAACTGCACGTTGTGTAGTGGTTTAGATGGTCGCCTCGCCATAGCTACTGCGGCGGACAAATATGTGTGAGATCCACAAATGGTTGTTTCGAATATGGGTGTTCTTTATGTCCATTGTTTAATCGTTTATAAAGACCCCCGTGACACAGGAATTATATGTAGAGCGGGAAGTCTTCTTAAAAAATACAATATATAGAATAGGGTGTCAACATTTAATGGTTAGAGAGTTCACTGAATTTCCTTTTAAGTTAAGTCAAAGGATTGAGTCTATGAGAAGATGTTCGAGACATGTCCGAAAATTTTATATTAATCTTCTGTTAAATACAGTAAGAATTAACAGAAATGCTAAATATTGCAGCCCCCGTTATAATTTAGTCGATCATATAATAATAATTATTAATCCTTCTTTATAAGTACCCCAAGCAAAATAAAATCAAATAAAACCATTGCCACAACTTACCCCTTTAAAATATACGTAAGCACAATTACGAGTATATCAAAGTTTCAAGCACGCTAATCATCCAGCTCAAATTAAACGTCACTTAGCAATCAATGAAGGCAGCAGTAAACACCAACTATTAAATAATCACTCACATAATTATACCTATTTGTGGAGAGCCAGTACTTTCAACGTCAGTTTCAACTAAACACCGAGATATTAATGTTACCAATAAATAACTTCATCGAACCGCAATACTTATGTTGTATGAAATAGAAAGTGTGTTATTGATTGGAGGCGGTACTTGGAGATACAAATCAAAAGTCATAATCATAATACAGAAGGTACAAATATTGTACAATTGAAATAAGTTGAGATTTAATTTGAGTGGCGAAGTCTTTGCGCTATTTACAAACATCATCATCTCATGCCAAACTTAGAGTAGCATCACTTTTTCTGCGTTTGGCCAGGTAAGTAAGAGTGCCGACGGTGTACATATCTACCTCTCATATTCCTTCCGTTTTATACCATATTTAATTCCTTTAGGTTGACGACGCACTATTGATAGCCCTGGTTCCATAATGTATTATGAAATAATAATAATGTGTATTAATGATATGTTTTAATTGACTGCTCGCTTGACGTATTCGTTTTAAGTGGTCACCTCGTCAAAGCCACTGCGCCGAGGGTTGTGATTTCGATTACTACACGGGATGAAACTTTATGTGGTCCACGACTAGTTGTGCTGAACCTGGATGTACATTATGACTGTTTTTTAAAAGTGTGTATATTTTAAAGGTGATGTGAGTATTTAAAAAGCAGCTAACAAACTATAAACAATGCGAATGCATGGAGCGTTTTCAAAAATATGTATATTTAACGTACAGAAAGTATACCGGAACATAAAACAATAATTTGTTGAACACAAAAATACCTATTTGTCATGTATGTACCGTGCGTCGTTGCGTCATATAAGCGGCCAAATATACGTATAAAATAGTAATAATTATCTGGTAAGTTTTACAATGCTATAATTCTAGTATAACGAAAATAAATTAAATGTACATATTAATGCGATTTAAAATAATATCTAAAGGAATTTCGTATATGTTATATAAGCACTAAGCTTAAAACACTGAGACATTAAATGATATAGCGTTCACATAAGTGTCGCGCGCCGCGGCGGCGCTCGTATACGTAATTATGATATACGCGCCGATATAAAAGCGCTGAGTAAACAACACGCTACTCACTACCAGGGCTGTGATACGTGCTAATATTATAACATAATTATACCACGGATTTTTAAAAGGATTCATTCAATCAAAAAATAAATCTCAGTGTCGTTGAGAACTTTAGTAACATTGAAACACCGTTCACAAGCAACATCCTGACTTGAAATAATTCAAGTTTGCCCATATTTTTCTGGATGGGAGCCTTATGTATCCAACTTTTTAGAAGCCACAACCACTTCGGAAAATCCCTTAACTGAATAACTCAATTACTTTGCCTAAACCGAGGATCGAACTCGTAATTATGATACACGGGCCGATATAACAGCGCTGAGTACACACTGCGGTACTCACCACCAGAGCTGTGCGACGTGCTAATATTATAACATAAACAAACCAAGGTTTTTAATGGTAACGTCCAAACAGAGAATAAATCTTTGTGTTGCGGAGAACTTTACTAACATTGAAATCACGGACACTAAAAACGCCCTTATTCACACTTTTTTCATGTGTAGGACTCAAATGTACCCAAGATTTTCAGAATCTACACTGCTATGAAAAATTCTCTTGAATTTAATTCTAGAGATTTTTAACCTTAACCTAATAATACTACCCGATCCAGGAATCGAACGCCATCGCTTCCACGTAATACCGAAGACTTATGCTATGGTACTAACCCTTTAGTCAATTATACACCTACAGTTTTCGTCTCACTAATTTATCCAGCATATGTTTATTATAGATAATATATATAATCTATACTAATACAAGATGTCCCAAAAGAAAGTTCATATTTATTTAGCTACGAACGCAACTTATGCTTATTACTTACGCAACGAATCAGCGGGGCGCAGGGGGTATGTCAAACGGTAGCCTGACTCTTGGGAATTTAGTCGCTATGGAGGTCAGGATCGAAGCAAATGGAACCGTAGTCTCTGCCTACCCCTATGGGAAACAGGCGTGAATCTATGCATGTATATATGGAGCGTTTCTCGGGAGCGGATCGCGCGTTGTGCGTGCAAGAGTTTCACAAAAACGATGATTCGGCGACTGCAGCGCGTAGAAAATTTTGTAACATTCAAGGTTTTCGCTACTTAAATAAGGCGCAAAGCATACAACTTATTCGAAAATGAGTGGAGAAGTTTAAAGAGACCGGTAAAACATTAAAAAATCTAAATCGGGGAGTCCAAGATCATCAAGAACAGCAGAAAAGAGAGTGAAGAGTGTTTACCAGTCTATTCGTGACGCTCCGACTGGTTCTCTCACGAAATGATAACCATCACAAAGTCGACCTGCCGAGCCATCATAAGAAATTTTAATTTTCGAATAAATGAGTGCCGTGACCGCGAGGGTTCCCATTTGAACGATGTTATTTTTAAGAAATAAATTCCAAATTATGTATTAATAAATAATAAACAGATTTTCATTATATGGCTTATTTTTTTTGTAGTTTGTCCACTGAATATAAACTTTCTTTTGGAGCACCTTGTATGGTTATTTTGTATTTTATGTTTGATTGTTTCGAATGATTTAATTAAAAAACAATTCAAAATATTTTTAGAAAATTGTCTTCTTAAGAAAGCCGTATTATCACCGAGTAACACAGGTTATATGTTATTGTTTAAAAAAGTACTGTTACTAGCCTAACCTACTTTTACGCGAGCGAAACCACAGGAAAAAGCTAGTAATTAATAAAGTGAAAGAATAAAAAGCGGAACGCTTATTTAGTATATCAGATCAGAATTAAGATAGATAAGAAATATAGGAAGGAACCACCTCACTCTATCATCTAGGCAAGCTGACTACAGAAGAAAACAGTCAGATAACGTTGTGTTATGTTCCTAGTTCCTACATGAGCAATGCATGGCTGGCGTAGTGGTTTTAATGATCGCCTCCCCATTCACCACACTCCGAGTATTGTGCGAACAATCCCCACACGAAAACACTGCGTGATCTGCAAATAGTTGTTCCGATTACATCTTCTTGGTGTCCGTTGTATGCTTGTAAAGTCCACTGTCCCCGACACAGGATTCAATACTAATACGGTAGTTGTCTTTAAAAAAGCGATTCCACAGCTCCTTTAAACAGCAAAATCCTAAATAACGAGGCAGAATATTTTGAAGAAAGCTCCACTTTCTTCTCCTATGAATTGTCAGCCCTAACATGAGAGGCGTGTGCATGCGCCTCCCACGAATGCCTCGAGTCGCACTCTACGACGACTCGCCTGCGCCTGCGCAGCCGTACTCATTATACGAGTTTAATTAAAACTATATTATTGCCTCACTACTTCAACTATTAAATACTTTTTGTTTGAATTAATATGCAAATTAAACGCTTTCCTATTTATACTTTATAGATGTAACAGGCTATAAAGAGTAGATGAGATACGTGCCTAATGAATGAATCGACGATAAATATTTCACTGGAAATA
Organism: Catocala nupta; assembly: GCA_963675205.1. NCBI lineage: Eukaryota > Metazoa > Arthropoda > Insecta > Lepidoptera > Erebidae > Catocala > Catocala nupta. Next base: position 584,529 of record OY776102.1, read on the forward strand.
TTAAACTGTTGGCGCCTCATATTTTTATGTACACTATTTTTATAACTAGCTGCGCCTGCAACGCTGTTCGATTGAATCCTTGGATTGGCTTCGAATATAATAACTTAACAGAAAGTTATTAAGTTTTCTGTAAAAAAAATTCAATAACAGCCCGGAGTTAGGAAGTTAGCGGCACGGGGATGTCTCCCGTGCCTCGGAAAGCACGTAAAGCCGATGGTCCTGCGCCTGATTTCTCTCCGGTCGTGTCGGAATATCCGTCCCATCGAATCATGAGGATTAGGGAACAGAGAGTGCCCTTGTGTTTGCACACATACTTGTGCTCTATAATACTTCCTGCGCAGATGGCCAGTCTCCGTTAAGATTGGCCGCCGTAACCGAAATTCTCTAGTATATAATAATTAGACTTAGACTGCGGCCGCGCTCGCGTAAATTGGTTTAGGTTAGGTTAGTAACAGTGCTTTTTTGCGGATGAAACGTCGTCCTATGTCCTTTTCTATTCCCGTGACAACGTGTATGTGTAATTTTATGATGATATATCGAGTAGTTCAGAACAGTAGCAAAGAAATAAACTCACATTGGCATTAATATATTTTTTATTTATTTACTGTATACAACTATCATCACAGGACTAGCCTAATACAATAGTGTAGCGATCATATATATAAGTACTATTTTATCATGAATCCTTGCTAATATTATAAACGCGAAAGGTTGTATGGATGTATGGATGTTTGTTACTCTTTCACGCAAAAACTACTGGACCGATTGCGATGAAACTTGCGATGAAATTGGTTGTTACTTGGTATCTAGATAGCTGTAGACCTAGATTCATACATAGGCTACTTTATCCCGATATTCCCACGGGAACGGGACTTACGCGGATAAAACCGCAGGGAATCTAGTATTGTATAATTATACCTATACTAATTACTATACCAAATTATAAACAATGCTACCTTTGTAAATTCACTCAGAGCACAACAGAATGTCTGTTTCCTTAGCTATAAGGTTTAGAGTGTGAACGGCGCGCGTCAGTGGCGCCTCTCCCAACAGATTGGTACTATATAAATAGGTAGGATATACATATTTGAAATTAGTCCTAGTAGACTAGCTAGCTAGAGTGTTCACATACCGAGTAAGGTAACCGAAAATTGTAATCGTCACAGCACTTACAGGACAGGCGTGCTTTGTCTGTCAACGGTTAAATCAATGTTACGTTTTTGGCAATAAATAATTTTAATTTTATTTAATTTAAATAAGCTTTCGTGTCCCCAAAGGGGTAGGCACATTTCTCTAGCAATGTTTTTGCGAGCCTATTATTCCTTGTATTCGTGCAAGTATTGAGAATCGCCACTACTTTGCCCGTCTAATAATCGAACTCGGAGACTTTCGGTCAGCTTTAAAAGTAAACTCAAGCTTGTACTACAATACTAACGACCACAAATCAATCTAATGAATAAAGTCTAGATTTAATCACTCTTAAAGACAAACTATAACGTAAATATAGGTTGTGTAGTAATAAGCCGAGTTTACGTAATGAAGTGTTTGCCGACAGATTATAACATTTTCTCTGCACATAACTTGTAATTACAGCTAACGAGGAAGGTAGCTCAGACCACATACGTCCGTCACACTCATTATCTCTGACCGGCCCGCCGTGTCCTGCGCCGCAGCCTTTTCATTACCTATCATTTATTTATTCGATTTCACCCGACTGCCAATCAATGTTGCTTTCCCACACTACACTACAGTAAACCACGCAGCAACCTCAATAACAACACAACATCTCACACAAAAACAACCTTTACTTTTCTAAAAATAAGGATGTTTTTGCTGTGAAACTGGTGTTGCTTGTGTTAGTACCTGTACGCTAGTGGTAGGTTTCATTAATACGTCGGCGGTAATACGTCGCGCCAATTAACGAACAGTCGCGACTCGCGGCGCCCACGCCGTCTCCACCGAACGACTATCTGACACTGCGAACAATACCTTATTAATTACTAACACAAACACACTGCGCGACAAATATACTGTTCTATTAGAAAACATGTTAATTCCTATTTGAAAGTAATAGTTTAATACTTGCGATTGTCGTCGAGTCGGCCGTCTGCGAGCGTCGTAATTATAACGTTTAACGTAGACGTGCGATGTCAGGTGTGACGACTTGTATCTTGTGTGAATGCGCCGCTAATTGACAACAGGATAATACTAAAGAGCTTGAGTCTGACTTAACGGACATGCTTTATTATGTGGAAATCATTTTGCTGTAGGCTTTCTTTGAATAAGATGTTGCTCCATGCTATATGTGTAGTGTGGTCTGTTGCAAAATGAGTTTTAAAAGACACACAGCGCAGTGTGAGCACAACTATTAATTATTTTTGTAAGAATTACAAGAAAACAGTAACAATAATACTAAGATATGTCTCATGGCTCAGTCCTTCATATAATTTTGCTAAAAGGCATTTATGCATTTATAATAACTAGCGGTCGCCTAGTGGTCAAAATTCGGCCAAAATTCCTAAACTTGCTAATTTGTTTTCTTTTTTCTTTATTACATATAAATAAGGTATAGGTAACCATAGTTACAAAGAATTGTACGACGTCAAACGAACAATGCCGAAATACTACGAACGCGATTCGACTGCGTGTGTCAAATGCATGCTTGTGTGCGTGTAGTGTTTTTTCATTAATTTAATGTATATTTAATGCATATTTTATAAAAATATTAGGATTCGCCCCTCCTTCTTCATATAAACTTTAACTGTGACAAATTTCATACTCCTCCGTCCGCGCAATTTTCATAAAAAGGGGTACAAAGTTTTTGCTTCACGTATTAATATATAGATGTTAGGATTCGTACTTTGAATGGACAGTCTATGATATGCCTATAGAAGCTAAGTGTTATTTAAAAAATATCCTACAGCATTACTTCTATGGTACCACAACTAAGAAAACAACTATGATAGAACATGACTGCACGGATGATGTAGTTTTAAGTGGTCGCCACGCACTGGCACTACGTCGAGTATTGTGGGTGCGAATACCACATTGGACAATAATTTCTGTGATCTGTAACTGGTTGTTCCAAGTCTGGGTGTTCTTTGTGTCCATTGTTTGTATGTTCGTCACGGGGGACCTTTACCCCAGTGACATAGGCACTATTCATAGTGCAAGAATTAACTTTTAAAAAAGAAATACTATGAAACAGGGACTTAATGATATTAGTATTACAAAATAATACAAGCGAGTAAATAAATTGGTTCAATTTATTCAGTAGTATAGTATACATACATAGATTCATAGATTCACACCTATTTCCTAGAAGGGTATGCAGAGACTACGGATTTCCATTTGCTACGAGCCTGACACACTTCTCTGGCTTCATTCACTTTCAGTAGATATTATCCATAAGACAAAGTGTAGTATTCTTGGCTAATATCTATTTAAATGTGAATCATCGGCATCTCCATTAACTTGCTCGTATTCCCACAATACTAAAAAGGTCTCACAACTGTACATAATCGTCCCAACATATGGGACATTGTTCATAAAATTGACTGCATTTACCAAAATATAAAATTGCCTCGCTTCCACATTAATACACGATCTCTCCCACGTATTGACATTGAAATTGCCATAATTTTCTTTGAACAGGAAACGTCGCTTGTTTATTTGCCATTCTGTGGATAATTGCGATTTCCGCGACATTCTGTGCGCCTGCGCATAGCGGATCTACGGTACGGTGACGCGGTATTTGAATAACGTCATAATGTGGTCATAACACAATGCATTGAGGATGGCCCATTCATGGCTTGATTATATATTAGATACAGTATTACTCATACATATTTTAGAAATATTTAGTAAGTCTAGAAGAGAAGAATCACGTTTAGTCTTTATATCGGTGATGAGAAAAATTAATGCTGGTTAAGATTACATTTGTAATTTAGCTCTTAAATATTGAAACAAAGATAGAGCCTTGTGAAACGCCTATAGTAACAAAACAGTGAATTTTCACAATCAGAATAGATTTCTCTTGATGTTAATTATTTACCTTTGGATTATATTTACTTGTCATCAATTGATGATGATTATGTTATAGATACATTTATCCAAACAAAAGTGGAAATATTATTATAAACTCTGGACAATATAACCATTTCATGACTCAACACTACTTGATCAAAAGCCTCGTAAAATACATACATTTTTTTAAATTGGTTTTATTTATGGATAATATTGATTGTTACAGCGTGGCAGTATTAGGAGGTGGCGGGAGCCCCTCCTTAGGAGCAGCACTAGTGTGCGCACGTGCCGCCGGCCTCACCGAACGACAGCGTGCCATCTGTCGAGCGTCGCCAGCTGCTGTGGCTGCTATAGGGGACGGACTCAGGTACTTACAAACCGTCATCATTTACCTTCGGAACTGAGTGTAATGATATCTAACAAAAATGCAGGCATTATTCATTGTTTTTTGAGTTTGGTGACAAGTGACCCAGTCTGATTGTAAGCGCAGACAGTAAAATGACTGCCTACTGTAACAGAGAGGCGAATAAGAACACCCATGCTGTTCTTTATGATACATTTTTTTTCTCAGCTTTATTAGACAGAATAGTAGCATCAACCGATTCGCGACCAACATTTAGTTTTCCATCCAATATATAATGAACCCTGCCACTGATGCATGGAGAGGAACGACAAGGAGCAAGACTGCAAGTAAAATAGAATACATACATATTAATAGCTCAAAAACATGGTGCATATCCAGTTCAGATAACACCCAGACTATCCTATTAATATTATAAATGTAAAAGTTTGTTACATTGGTTGGGAGTTTGTTACTCAAATTCCCATAAATTTGGATGTAACTTGTTAGAACATGTTCTGGACCAGCATATCAAACGAGAAGTAGATTTTTTGAATTTGAATCCTGTATCTGAGCCAGTTAAATATTTACCTCTGTATTAAATAACTTAATAGTGTAAGAGACAATTCATAAGCACTAGAGGATTTATATGGTCGCACGCACTTAATCTCGATAAAACAATAAAAAATAAAACATAAATAAACCTTTTAGCATGCGTTGCAATTGCATTTACATAGGCCGCTGTCAAAGGTTAGTAATTAATACTTTTTCTCTACATATAGAAGTGTTTTATTAGTAATCAAATATTATGTATATAGAAGTATCGAAATATCTCGGTTAAAGTACCGTTAATATCTGCCATGTTTGTCAGATTCGGGGCAGTCCATCAATTATCGACTCGTAGCAGTACACTGTGACATCATCAGCACAGCTCTAAACATTCCGTGTACACTGTACATGGATACTTAGACTATTATTTTACATGTGTCTGTTAAAAGAACTAACGAATTGCAGTTATTGGGAACATTGCATCTACCAAAATTGAACAAAACAATTATAGTTCTCTTATTATAAACCAAAATATACATTTACTATTGGAGAAATCATTGATTGACTCAACGCCACAGACTACCTCGGTGGCGCATTACTTTCGATCTCCGCATCAGGTACTATCCACCACTCGCACGTAGCTAACCCAAGAAAAAGGGATTAAAGATGGAATGACAGGCAAGTGAAGGATGGGGAAGTCAGCCTCCGTTCAGTTCTTAATCAAGCCCACTGATATTATTTCCTAGCAGAATTTATCATATGTATCCTAGTGGAAGACCTTTGGACTGCTACGCAGAGGTCTTCGGTTCGATCCCAAGTCTCTGATCTGATCTCTGACTTTTCGTACTTACGTACATATTAATTAGGTAATTATCGCTTGCTTTAACGGTGAAGGAAAACATCGTGAGGAAACCTGCATGTCTGAGAGTTCTGCATAATGTTCTCGAATATATGTGAAGTCTGCCAACCAGCACCGGCGTGGTGGACTATGGCATAACCTTTCTCATAGTCAGAAGAGGTCTGTGTCCAGCAGCGGGGCAGTTTATTTACAGGGCTGACATTATTATTATTTATGTGTCGTATGTGTCAGGATGGCGTACGCGGAGTGCCGGTGGCAGCTCGCGGGGCGACGTTGGAACTGCTCCGGCGTGGGCGACTCACACCACTTTGGACATGTCATGCCGCTCGGTGAGTACCTACTTCTTCTTCTTCTTATTATGTCAATAGTCCAACAGTCAGTTAGATTATTCAGTAATCTTGATAGTGGTTAAAGGGTCTAGTGTTCAAATACAAGAGGCTTACCCACAGATGTTACGACGATGATTCTGGATCAACGCAGTCACACTTGAAAACTAAGATCCCTGAAGACTAATTTACACATATTAACTCCTAATTAAATTACTTCGCTGTAGACAGCGAAATCTTGTGTTTAGGTGCAAAGTCTATTAAAAGTCTTCTAAACTCAGTAGGCTTAGAAGACTACGGTATATCAGTATATAACGTCACGTGTGTGTATCCTTAAAGCCTACCTACCTTTAAACAGCTACTTTTCAGTCTAACTTTACGCACATATTTACATATGTAGCGTTGTCAATTCGAATTCGAAACCAATTATGCATTTTACTATATCTCGATCATTATTTAGTATTCCAGTAAAGCTATCCGGCAGGCAAAAAGCAAAAAGTTATAACAGTTCCAGATGTAGTAATGCTACTAAAAATTGCCCTACAGACAAACCCCTTAACAGTTTTCGAGACTAAATTTGAGTCGGGTCTTTACAAACATCGCCTGCGTTTATGTTGACAATAAAATCACTGGTTCAACCTGGCAATCTTATGTCTAATACTGTTAATAGTATTGATCAGATTTATTAAGCAATCAATAATTTTCTCACAATTTTAGTCCATTTTTATCCTAAGCCTAAATCCACTTACCTTTAAAATATAGATTCCAATCCGGATTCCTGTTCTTAACTACATTTCCGCCGCAATTTACGATATCTAAATGTAATTGATATCTTAATTGACTCCCTCAGTAAAGCAACAGTAGGGAAACCACTGTTGTAAATATAGTTTCAGATTCAAATCCCAGTTTAAACAAAGTGTATAAGGTTTTCTATCAAGTAATTCTTGGCAGCAACATGAAGTCTGGCTATATGCCCAGTAAACAGCATTAGGCTCGTTCTATAATTTGGAATCCAAAACCATCGCTAGCGGAATGTAGGTACATTACGCTTTCACGCCTTAACTATTCGACCGATTATCATGAAATTTCGCATACACGTTGTCACGGATACAGAAAAGGACAAAGGGTATATTTCATACAGGAAAAATATAATAATCGAAAGTGAAGCTGCGGGCAAAAGCTCGTATCTAAATAAGAGGATTGAATATATAGGCAGGTAAGCGACGCATCGTTCTTAATGCTCCAGTAGACGGAATTATGATTGATATTATACGTACCTTGTAGCAATGTAGGCTAATGAATTGGTCTAGACGCTACGGTACATGCGCACAGAATCTTTAGGATGAGCACATAAAGGTGTAACCTTTAATGTTAAGTCTATGTAACATTCACAAGATACAATATCGTTTATTTGTCTAAAATATGGATATACGAACAAGGCATGCAATACATTAAATTCCTTGGTAATGTCACAGTCATTTTTCGATTTATTTTACGACGCACTAATTTTGGTGGGATACTAAATTATTTATGTAAAACATTAGTATTTAGATTCGTTACTGATGTAAAATGTCGACATTTTGAATCGTTGATGATTTTGCATATGTTACTTTTAATCATATAAATCAAATATTCAGATTTTTGCTGTTTTGGTTGTTAAAGTTATGTATCTCACTTCAAAAATATAAATAGTAGCTACTTAATACCTTGTTGGTCAGAGTGGTGATTCTGTTGACGTAAACTGTTTAAAATTGAGTTTCGATCTAGTCGCGGTGTTATAATGATCACAAATGATATTCTCCTTAATTTATATTAACATCAAATGTGAAATTCAATTACAATATTGCTTTCTTTTAAAACACAACTCCCGCACTAGGCATAACTTCTGTGTCGCGGGGACTTTACAAACATTCAAACAACGGATACAACGAACCTCCACATTCGAAACAACCATTTGCGAATCACACAATTTTTTGTTCTGCATAGGGATCGAACCCACGACACTCGGCACAGTGGCGAGGCGACCCCTTAAACCACTACACCATCCATGCAGTCAATTCACATCACGTTTAACGTTTATTAGACTTTTAGATAAACAAAATTCGTATAAGTAGTTTAATATTAAAGTATAACATTCGCGTAAACTTAAGACAATATTTACAACACACACACTCGGATGATGAGCTTCATACAAAGCATGGATGCAGGATGATATAGAGTAATACTTAATAGACCATGCCAATCTCGTTTTACTAAAGACTGAGCTTCGCATATGATTATGTTAATATTAGAAATACCACCACCAAACGACGGCGACGGTTCATTAGGACATGTTTTCTGTTAACTAGCAAACAATTAATGGTACTTTACGATCATACACGAGAAAACTATATTTAAGTCCAGTACCGGATTAAGTTACCATGGAGCAGACAAGTCTTCTAGGCCCTTTTTGTACAAATATAAGTATCCGGGTCATGCTTGCATAGAGCAGATAAGATTTCTAAGCCCTGTTTGTACAAAATGTAAAATGTAAAATCCAACTATTATTGGGTTCACTGTCAAGATTTTTTAGAAGCAGCACGGAGTCTGGATCTTCGTCTAATAAACGGCCTTCTATTAGATAGGGTTTAAAACTATAGCTGGCAAAGTATGGGTGCGCCGAAAGGGTTGGCTTCAGTGAAATAGGCCTGAGACTATTATGTACGCATATTCGAGATCGTTGAATTTACAAAAGGTATATAGTAAATTAGAATTTGCATTTATATTCCACACAGTCATAATAAAATGAATTAACGTCAGTAATTTACAATGTCAAATAAGAACAATCCGTGATCATTTGTAGTAACATTAGTTATTTTGTATATCTTTTCTCGTCTGGGTTCACATCCCAAATATCGCCATGCTCACTGAAATGCCATTGCTCGTGGTGGCTACATGGACCGGGTCATCTCCTTCCCTTCAATATGGCAAAGGTGACGATGGCTGGCCCATGCGTCGTACTCATAAACAGGTGCTACTTGTGGTGACTGGTCAGTCTTGGTTTTGTGGATTCTGGCAATATTTTGTTTTCTCTTATCTTAATATTTTAGAGTTCATCTCGGACTGCAATATGGTCTCACGTTGTTTTTATTCTGTATACACGTAAGTGGATGCTCCTATTATACCATAAACTGCTATTGGAGGCTAACTTTGAAATGTTACTTATTGCTTGAGTGTTTTATGAGTCGTAAGTGGTTTAATGGTTGCAGCTCCTTACAGAAAAGACTTGTAAAATATACGATACTGTAAACTTGGCGATTGAATAGAGTAGCCGTGAGTTTCTTGCCAGTTCTTCTCATTGGTTCTACGTCCTTACTTTGCTGAACATAGCAACAGGTAAATTTAAATGTAAATTCACATTAACAAGTGTAACTTTGAGGTTCATACGACGTGTTGTACGACGTGTTACTTTGTGACCTACATGAATAAACATATTTTGATTTTGATTTTTGATTTAGTATACGTCAAAATTTGTCAGTATCAGAAAGGCGTCTATGACTGTACCTGGTAGACTGCTATAGGCTCGCCGTCTGGGACGTGGGACTAAAAACAGCTGGCAACATGTGTTTATAATACACCGTACTAACCTAACCTACCATCTCTGTGCTAAAGAGACTATGAATCTGAATATTAATAAGCATCTCTTGATAAAGAATTACGAGCCTATTGTATTGTATTCTCAAAAATCCGGATTCATCAGACGCGCGGGGTATTTAGCATTTTCTATATCTTCTATATACCTAATCCGTCACTGTTCTATTCTATTAACTAGCTATACGCAAATGTTCGAGAAAATCATGTAACGCTGACCATCAATTATCGTAGCGATATATAGCGTGCTAAAACTATTAACTGGCTGATTAACGGTCTTGTCGCGACAACCTGCTAATTACCGCTGGATTAAGGTCTCCCCACAGCTATCTACGCGGTGCAGAAGTCATATAATATATCCGAATAGCAATAAACTGATTCTTCTTGAATAAAAAGTCGTGTTTGTTACAGAAATCTATTTTAGTCCTGCTTTTTCTACCATGACATGGTGACACAAAAGCAAAGCGAGTCGCTTTGATAAGCAGTTATCAAATGGGCTGACAAATACACATTCTTGCCCATCACAACTTACTTAACTTTATTGCAATCGCATGTTTAGGATCGAATACGTCACAAACAAACATCTACTTTTTTGAATAGATGTTAGTTATGTTGCTCAAAACTTAAAGAAAACACACTTAGAACAATAAAATTGTATTACCTAAATAGAAAGATTTAATCGAAACATATTTCATAGCACCATAGTTATTAGAATTCGTTTTAATGTAGGTAATGAATACATTAGTATTCATTAACCTTTTTAAATATTCCAATTATGAATCCTTTTGAAGAAAATTTGAATGTATACTTACTTACAAGTGTCAAATCACTTGTAAGTCAGTATACATTCAAATTTCAATGCCTATGAACTATATACCCGACGAGGTAGGCAGGAGTGTACATCCATATTTCACTTACTATGAGTATAGATAATCGTAATACAAGCACAGATCGTTCAAGTTACAACAACCTCCGTATCAATTATAATATCTCGACTGAAATACCCAATAAGACTATGCCCGAGAACCCGAAACCTCGCACAGCAGTCACATCCAATCCCGCTATACCTTAGATGCCTATTTCAAATTCCAACCCGCCACAATTCCGCATAGGTAAGTACAGCAATGCCTTTACACATGATTATCTACGAACTGATTAACAAATTGATTAATAGTTTCCCGCGGCTCCAAGCAGCACAATCATAATTATTAATACTACGATTGCCCGCACACCTGTACTCGGGGCGCAGTCCTACCGACATAAATCACGATACATGATCATTATAATTATATACTGTACATGAGAGCAATTCGTTTATTGATTTTGTTGCCTGTCGGCTGTCATGCCTGTTTGTTTTTCCGTTAACGTATCGAACTTTTTATATGAATCAGGTGATAAAAACATAAGCAGCGCTTAGTAGGAAACCGTTGGACTGCCACGTAGAGGTCTAGAGTTCGATCCCAAGGCGTGTATATCTAACATTTTGAAGTTATGTGCGTAATAAATAGTTAATTATAGCTCGCTTTAACCTGCATGTTTAAGAGTTCCCCATAATGTTTTCGAAGATATTTAAGTCTTCAGTCTGCCAACCCATACTGAGCCAACGTGGTAGACTATTGCTAGCCCTTCTCACACTGAGAAGAGGCCAGTGCTGGCTGTAGATGGTTTTTGTAGCCTATTGACGCTTCTGACATAAGAAGCATCACTCAGGCATTGGTGAGCCGTAAAAGGGAGTTGTCAGAGTAAGATGCAAATATCACTCTCATTGTGATACATTAGGGCCTCTTAGCTTAACTCAAAGCCGGGTAACTTAGAGACCCAACACAGGGTTCCTTGTTGTGATGTTCTGTAAGTCGATGATATATTTCCCAGCCAGGCCGCACTTATTTGAGTTACATTCTAAGTAAAAGCGAAGTCACCAGTCTGTCTTGATATTCAGGGTGACTACTAATTGGTGACTCATACTAATACACGACTAGTTTTTGCCCGCGGTTTTGCTGGACAACAATACGTTTTCCTGCATGAAAAGTACCCTATTTCCTTTTCCGTTTCCCTGACAATGTGTACCTACGCGAAATTTCATAATGATCGATCATGTATTTAAGGCGTGAAAGTGTTACAAAAAAACTCACATTCGCATTTCTAATATTAGTTACTACTGCCTCCGTGTCGCAGCGGTAGTGAATGCGATTGCTGTGCAAGAGGTCTCGGGTTCGAACCCCGGATCGGGCCAAAAAAAGTTATTGGAATTTTCTGTTAAGAAATTTCAGTACGAGCCCGGAGTTAGGAAGTTGGCGGTGTTAGACACCCCCGTGCCTCGGAAAGCACGTAAAGCCGTTGGTCCTGCGCCTGATCTCTCTCCGGTCGTGTCGGTTTATCCGTCCCGTCGGATCATGAGATAAGGGAACAGAGAATGCACTTGTGTTTGCGCACACACTTGTGCACTATAATATCTCCTGCGCAGATGGCCAGTTTCCTTTAAGATTGGCCGCCGTGACCGAAATTCGGTCAGGAGGACATTATTATTAGATAGGTTTGAATGTATAATAACTAAATTTCCTAGGGCGGTCAGGTGTATTGAGCTTTTCTAACTACACGTAGGCCGTCATATGTCTTGTAGATAGCAATAGGCTCACTCTCAACTATTTGGTCAAATCTCCTTCGCTGACATATAGCCATGAATTAATGAAGATATACGTTTATGGGAAGGCAACAAGCATACAGCATTCCAAAGAACAACCTCGAAATTGTATTGCTGGAAAGACAATCGGCATTGATAACAACGTAGTACCTCATAGGCAATTTTGGTAACCCCCAGGACTGCTTACATAGCATTTTTATAGTCAGTAATATATGGCATAATGGCTGCAACACCTTCTTGATATGAGTTGTAAAATACTGAAATTATATTTAATTGGCAATTTAAAAGAGTGGACGTGAGTTTCTTGCAGGTTTCTTCTCATAGGCTCAACCCTTTGCCGGAACCTAGCAACTAACCTAAATGTAGCTACAGTAACTTAGTAAACTCACTAACCCATATATTTTGACGTTCATAAGAGTTACTTAGTGAACTAAATGAATAAATAATTTTGACTTTGACTTAGACTACTCCTTTATTAGATATCAAGTATTTTTGTACGGAGGACTTTACAAATATACCATTACCAGACACTAAGGTTCAAAACAATCAGAATTCCTGTGACATTCAAACCCATAACACTCAGCGAGACAAGGCGGCAAATACGATCGCTTGCTCGTTACACTATCCATGCAGTATTCTATGATGTATTCATAAGTGATAGATATTCAATAGCCATACAGTAATCATATTGAAGCATCGCATCGTGTCGGGCTCCGCCCTCGATGTCATTATCTCCCGAGGCTTCTCGGTCAACAACAACTGCGACATAAATGTTCGTAGTGCATGTGTGCTAGCATTATTCTATAATAGTTAAAACCTCCTCAATGTTGTTCCGGGTCTAAGTGTAGTATGAGTTTATAATTTTATCTTCATATGGGTAACTAGATTTTGCCTGTGACTTCGTTTGGGAACAATACGTTTTTTCTGGATGAAAGGTATCCTATGTCCATTTTTGTATGCCTGGCAACGTGCATGCGAATTTCATGGTAATCGGTTGAGTAGTTAAGGTGTGAAAGCGTAACAAACAAATAAGCAAAAAAACAAACTCATATTCGCATTTATAATATTAATTAGGGTTAGGACATCTCTGTACGTGTGTATGCCATTGAACTCCTCCTAAACGGCTGGACCAATTTTAATGACTTTTTGTGTGGTTGAATGTATCCTTGGACTGCTCAGTGGCATTGCGATCGGTTCGTTTGGCCAGGACAACAGCGGTTGTCGGTTCGGCTAGTTTATTATATTTTCTTCCGCGTCGCGTTTAATACTCCCGCAATGTCATTAACTTTGAATCAATCAATAATTTATCAATTAATCTACTTATCAGACAACTACAAAGAAAATAAAGTGATCGACGCCCTTTATTAAAAATATTATCATACTACTTCTGTCCTACACCGTGGTCCTATATATAAAGTCCAGTCACTGTGCAAGCTTTGATTTCCCAGCGTCGATCGCTGCGAAAAACAACTTACTTGGACGAAACAGCCATCTTTTTTGTATGTTAAAGCAGACTTACAGTTGAGTACTTTGGGTAGATTATTTTTAAATTTCTAATGTAGCAATGATTTAAAACAATACAATTATATTAAAAATGTTCATGATAAAATTTTAGATTTGGTAATTTCTAATACATCGAACTCTATACAAGTATCGGCTGCTAATGACATAATCTCTAACATCGATAATTTCCATCCACCTTTAGAAATTAACATACAACTTAAATTTCCATCTATGCTTCCTTATTTGTATAATCCCAAATACCAATATTATAAAGCTAATTATGATCAAATTCGAATACGAATTGCCGATGTTGACTGGAATCAGGAACTATTGTGTACATTATCCGTTAATGAGGCCATAAATAGATTTTATGTAATATTAAATAGTATTATTTGTGAATTAGTTCCACTACAACATTCGAAAAAAAGTGCATATCCTTGTTGGTACAGTAAAAATTTGATTATGCTTTTAAAAGAGAAAGAAAAATGTAGGCGTGTTATGAAAAAACATAGTAATAAACGTGACGAATATGAATATACCATACTTAAAGATAGAACCAGTAAAATGATTAAATCTTTATAACATAATTACATAGAGAACATCCAAAAAATTCTAACACAGAACACTAAATGCTTCTGGAAATATATTCAATATATTAAAGAGTAATAGTCATTCTACAATTCCCAGGCAAATGACGCTCAGTAATCAAACTGCAAACGATAGAGAATGTATTGCTAATCTATTTGCAAAATACTTCGCATCAGTATACAACCCAAAATCGTATAGCAGTCAGTTTTCACCTCCATACGAGTATATATCCTGTAACAACAACTTACATCATTTACATATTGCCGAATGTAGTATTGAAAAAATACTAAAACAGCTGGATATATCAAAAGGATCAGGAAGTGATGGTATACCACCTCTATTTTTGAAAGAGTGTGCTGATCAATTAACAAAGCCTCTTCATATTCTTTATAATAGATCCCTCTCTGAAGAAATATTTCTGCAATATTGGAAAGAAGCCATAGTTGTACCCATACCCAAGTCTGACAACAAGGCTGATATTAGTAATTATAGGCTAATAAGTAAACTACCTATAGTAGCTAAGGTGTTTGAATCGTTAGTATGTCCTTAAATAAGTTGGCACGTCAAGAATATAATTTCTGATAATCAGCATGGTTTCATCAAAAATAAATCCACGATAACTAATTTAGTTGATTTTGTTGAAAATACCCTAACTGATATTAGTAATGGCAATGAGATTGATGCAATATATAGTGACTTTAGTAAAGCGTTTGATAAAGTGGATCATAACATATTACTTCATAAGCTTTCTACACTATTTAACATTCATGGATCTCTCTGGAGTTGGTTAAAAACATATTTAGAAAATCGCAGAGCTAAAGTGGTTGTAAATGGGTACTCATCTAAAATTTTTATGCCTTCTTCTGGTATTCCTCAGGGATCTCATCTCGGCCCGATATTGTTTACAATATTTATAGACGATATAAAGTATTGTTTTGTCAATTCATGCTTCCAAATGTATGCCGACGACTTAAAACTATTTAGAATAGTTAAATCTAAATCGGATCAGGCCCTTCTGCAAGAGGATATTGATAGACTTTGCAACTTTGTGTGATAATAATGCCATGGAATTAAACATCAATAAATGCAATCACATTAAGTTTTCACGAAAACGACAAAAGTTCGGTACTAGTTATACCATGAAAGGCAAGATTTTAAAGATCGTCAGTGAGGTGAAGGATCTGGGTATTACGATTGACTTTGAAATGCGGTTTCTTAAACATATAGACAACATGATCAACAAATGTAATAAAATGGTTGCTTTCATAAATCGTAATACTCGACAATTTAAATGCATAAAAGCTCTGAAAACGTTGTATTACGCCTTAGTATGCAGTAATATAGAATACTGTTCTATAGTGTGGTACCCTATGTATCAAAACAATATCCAACGTATTGAAAGCATACAAAAAAAGTTTGTAAGGAGTCTTTCTATGGTATCCGGTATTCAGCGTACGGTCAAAGACTATAATGAGAGGCTTAATTATTTTAATATAAAACCATTATATTGGAGAAGAGACTATTTGGGTTTATTGTTTCTACATAAGATATGTAATCAGGGTGTAGACTGTACGCCATTAATATCAAAAATAAATATTAACATACCCAGAACATCTGCTAGGTTAGTGAACTATAAGCCGTTTGTTATCAAAACTAGTCGCAACAAATATGGGAGCAACACACCTCTATCCTATATCCTCGGAAAATGTCATGCTATTTATAATAAAGTAGATATAGATATTTTCTCAGAAAAAATAGTTACATTTAGAAAACAGTATTTAGTCTAGTATAGTATAATTTAATTTAGTATAATATAGTTTTAATTTAGTCTTTAATTTTCTTGTGTAGTTTATATAACTTAGAAATTAAATTGTAACCTTACATGTATGTACACTTTAGATATAGTCAATGCTGTGCTCACCTTTAATTTAAAAGCATACACTTAAATATTTGTATGAATGTTTTCATGTAAATGCTTAGTATGTATTTTAGTTGGTAAGCCTTAAGTTAAATAAATAACTAAATAAATAAATAATAACTTCTCACTAGTTCGCATAGATCGAATTCTAAAGTAGAGCATCTTACACTGTGCTTGCCTTGCTATATTCATCTCTCCCGAACCTTCCTTCCTTGACAGTGGTTACTACAAGTTCAAGTGCAGTTAAAACTATCATGAATACTGCATTTTAGTACCTTTAAAACTTTCGTATCCCATATAAAGTAGTGACTATAATACGCTTTAAAATTGGACATAAAAAGCTCTATTAGTTGTAAATTTATTAATAAAACAGACAAGTTAAGTGTGGTACACAAACTACTATTATTATCACCGACTAACATTAATCGTACAAGAATATAATTATAATTCAGTACGCGCTTGATAAAGTTTTTGTCTACGGCAAGTCTACTCGAGCTCTGGGACAGGGTAACGACCTAAAGCGAGAATATTTAACATTATTTATGCAATAATTGATCGCCATTTAACAATAATATCGAGTATTTCCTGATCTATATCTTGAGATATTGCCTTTAACTGTGACAAATGCATCGAGCGCGTTTTAAATATGGTAATTACTTTGCCATTTGTGGCACGAAAATATTTATTAATGGTTGTTACCACGTGGTTTTATATACAGAAGTTGATATAAGAATTAAGTAGCGAATTAATTTATTGTCTCGATTCTCATTTATTTATTTATGACTTACTTTTTACCATGACTAAGAAGTCACGTGTGGAATTTGAAAGTATAGTAGTGCCTATCTATTACATATATTACATATTTTTCTTTCTTAATACTCGAACTATATGCGGCGTATCAATATAAAATATGTACCAAAATTTAAATTACAATTTCAGCGATATAACCGCTTTCAATTTCATGCAGTAATTTCTACGTAATGCGCGTAGAAATATATAGAGAGACAAACAATAATTCTAAAATAATTGTTTTATCTTCTATAGCTCTTATAAAGATCCCTCACAATTTTATTATATGTATAGAATTGTAACGACCTACTTTTGCCAATTATTTGGTGACAGAGTAAATAAACCAGCTTGTCCGGGGAAATGCCACCCACTTTTTCTATAGGACACTGGTAAGAGTAGTAGAAAACATTGTGGCAGTACAAGAGTATTTACCAGCTCCGGCTAAAGGCTCACCTGATTATATTATAAATGTGAAATTTTGTAAAGGTGTTTGAATTCTTGTTACTCAGTCATGCGTAATCCGTTTGGATAGATTTAGAAGCAACTTGACCCACAGGTAGAATATGTGGAATCAACCGGCGGAAGCTGGTGATGTATTAAACTATAGCTGGTTTTGAGGAACTAGGTGAGATGTTTCTCCAACACAAAAGGAAGAGCCTCCGAACAGGCTAGGTGACCGGCCCTAGCAGGCCACGGCTCGACCCTTAGTGCTCAGTAACTCGTACTGCAAACTTCGCTCGCGTGATTCAGTATCATATAGAGTAATGTGTAACTGAGTACAACGCCATCTAGTGTCGCTAATTGTAACTTTCTTCGTGTGGGATTCGCCACGACAGGGCTTTGTGATAGCAAATTTATTGGACTTGATTAGCTATTATCAAAGTAGATAACAAACGCTATACCACAGTATTTCGTCAATCCATCTTAACTGTTCAATATTAACAGAATGTTGCGTTTGCAACAGATTATGTTCGTTATTATTTGACAACCGATAGTTTACTGCAGACAACTATGTCAAAACTAATGACTGAACCAGCTTACTAGAAAACTATTGTGTATAGTCAACATTTATGTATCAATTATTGAACGTTGATAGACAATGGCTCACCCACGCATTGGATATAGATTATTAGTTCCGCCTGAGTTGTTTTATTGCACTACAAAAGCCTTCTTCTTTCCCGTTTGGATAATCTTTGTGACTGTTGTTTCAATGTTTATGAGGTTGCCTATGATATGACATTAAATATTATTCGCGAGCGAATTATGTATTTTATAGTACACACAGCGAGTCATCAACCTAGACTGTTTGGACTTTGAACTATTAGAAGTCGAACGCTGCGAATCGTGCGAGAGAGTACGTTATATTTTTGTTATTTTGTCTCATTCACGCTAACCGGGCCGCGGGCGTCGCCGCACGCGCTAGTGCACCGTGATAGGTCTACACCACTATAAGAAAGAAAGAAAGAAATCACGTTTATTTCGTACATAGCACATCAGCACACACAATTAATTAAATCAAAATAAACAAAAAAAAATGTGTATGCCCTCGCCAAAAGGGTCACCACCTCAGCATTAGCTGGGCATCCAAATTGAGTACACCAGCGCTGGTTTTCAGTTGGTCACCCGATACAAGTGATGCACGGAGGCAAATGCTTAACATTACAACAAAAATACAATAAATGTGGTTCTGCTACATACATACACAAGGAAAACGTATAGGGCATATTAAATTATGTTTATAAATTAGGTACATTTTAAAAATATATGAGAATAGAGGTAGAAATAAAATACGTCAATATCAAATAAATAAATTTTAAGGGGATAGGTACAAATAAAAAATAAAAAAGTCATGCAACTGATGACACAATATTAAGCGCAGAGTGAAACGTAAACAAAGTGAACGACTTCAGCGTTGTAGGCTATTTGTATTGTTTTGTTAGTTTTTGCTTTGATATCCTTCTTTTATACGTGAGACTATCTAATATAGCTAATTGTGGAGAATTATTACTTAAGTGTAGCATACACAACATAAAGCGGTTCTGAGAAATGTAAATTTATGTGAAATGCGAAACAGCGTCCACAGGTGAGTTGTTAATTTAAATTATATAATATACCAATCGTGTTTAAATAATAATAATGTAGACTATGCACTGTCCCTTTCCGACAATTCTCTATTTTGTATGTAGCGTAGGTAGTTATGCGTATATAGGGTGTCTAGCTTGATCTGTAGCTGTGTGTACTATAATACCTATTTTTTTAATAATAAATGAGTGAGTTTGATTGTTTATTTGTTACACTTTCATGCCTTAACTACTTGATCAACCATCATAAAAATGTTGCATAGGTACATGTTGTTAGGAGTATAGTAAAAGGCATAGGGTAACTTTAATCCAAATGGATATGACAAAATCTAGAATAACGCGAGCAAAGCCGTGGGCAAATACTAGTATACAGGATGTCTGCTATAAGACATTTCAAGGTTATCCATTAATTACCGGATACCCTGTATATGTTTTTAACTAGTCCTAACTCATTCACTGACTGACTTATTATTAACCCATTGAATCTAAAATACTGCAGGCCTTTATGATGTGTACAAAGTACAAGACCAGATTAATCAAACTTTCCACAAAACATTGAATTAAGAGTTATTTTAAGTTGCCTTGTTTATATCGTGTTTAATATCATTATTTGAGAGTCCAAATTTACCATGTAGGTAGCACCTAACAACTGAAGTCCATGTAGACGGTATCGCGGGCAAAGCTAGTATAATTGTATTTCTATCATATAATTTCTCCGTTCTATCATTTACATTTGAATCAGATACCTTCTCAATATTTAATTGAGAAGGAATCTGAGTTGATAGTCGTAATAAGTTACTCCTAGTTTCCCATAGCTATAGAAAGCACAATGATATGATCGAACAGCAAATAAAACTGTATCCGCGCGCGCCGCTGTATATTCCAGATTGATCCGTAGGGCTGCCACAGAAAGTATTTGCTATTCATAAACCACACTAAACTATTAAATTTTCACAAATGTTAAAATATAGTAGTATATATCAGAGATTTATTCAACATATAGTTTTATTTATGCTATAATGTAATATAATATTATAAAGACAGATTTCAATAAATTCAGTGTAAGACAAAAATATTCGGTGACGTAAATTTCTTTAAAATATTAATGACGAATCAAGTTAATGAATCAGTTAGTTCGACAACCCTACGTGACGCCTACACGGTCGCAGTGTGATTTATACCCAAGAGCTAATTGACGAGCGCGCTCTACTGGATAACGACTAGTCGCACTCACAACGTACGAGCCACAAGTCGCACGCGACCGCGCGACTAGTCGTGACGCAGTCGTTACGTGGGCGGCTGCTTTATTGTATGCCCGTGAGCATGTACCGTCAATTAGACGTTTTAGTTTTACTTAGACTTATTGGCTTCCGTAGTTTATGGGTGAATAGTTTCTGTGAAAGTTTCACATAACGTTGCTTGGCTCGTTGTTAATTAGGTTTGTCGTAATATGCCATAAATCTAAATGTTATTTAAATAGAAGTACAGCAATATTTTATTCTAGTTAGGTTTTAATATTATACCTAGAGTAAATAAAATTGTTATAGAAAAATGAATTTGTAAATTCAGTCGTAAGACGCAATATCTTATTGTTAATACAAAGTTAAGAATGTGATTTTTTCAATTTGAAGCCGTCAATACTTTACATTTTTAACACAATTTTAAGTTCCTTATTTAGAATAAATAAAATTTGTGCTTGACCATTTATTTATATTACGGGATATTTAAACTTTTATTAAGCAATCACAACTTAGCATTGACTTTAAAGTACCTATAAAAAGCATCAGTGTCTAGATAAATTAATAATAATAATAATTAATTTCTTTATTTATAATTATTATAATTAAATTATAAGTATCAACAAAATTTTAACGTCGCAAATCAAGAAATTACATATCATAAATTCTTCTCAAAACGACTCTTTATAGTGCATGGTACAGATAAATTTAAAAGCAAGTATAGGTGCCAATCCAAACTACCCATCATACTGTCTAAGCGTGGGCTAGCAAGATTCACACACTTTCGAGGACATTGCTAAGAACTTGCACACATGCCATTTGTACATGATCTTATATTTCAAAATAACCTTTAAAAGCTAAAGATGCAGCTTTGAACACAAGTTTTCTCAGTCAACAGTCGAACAGTATCTCCAGTAAGCTGCCACGTCTTTATTGTAAATGTAAATTTAATATACATAGATAGAGACACATATATCTTGCTAGCAAAGCAAGATCACAAATAACACGACGGTATTGATGGTAAGCATTTACCTTATCCTATAATCGCGTGCTATTCTATGAATATAACTGGCGCATCACCGACGGTAGAAGAGACAAAGATTTAATATTCCTGTTCTGACAACAAATCACTTCCACTCCAGAAATCCTAAAAGGCACAAAGATCACATTTATAATATAAGTGGGATACAGGTAACGTTTGTCGTGTCGTGTCGTGAGGTGTAAAGCGCTCAAACAAACGTCACAGCATGTTTGTGGTTCTGTCCGCGCGTCAATTAACCTATCCGCACACACAACTATACAGTGTGTAGTAGATACAAATGTGCTCATATTTAAGAAACGTAACCAACACGTTATTTAAAGCTAAATTACATAACTATATTAATTAGCAGAATATATATACGAACAGATTTTTACAATAAAGTTAACCTAAAGACACAAAAAAATAACATCATACGTTTTAAAACGATTATTAAATGAGGATACATAATACACGATAAAACTTAAATTGCCGGCATCACAAAAAGGAACATTGATTTTGAAGCCCGGACTTCGAACGATGGCTATAAAATAAAAAGTAATTATTAAGTAAGAATAATTATACATTTTCATGCATTTAAATTTATCTTTGTGTCCTGCGTATAAAAAGAGAACAATCTAAAATATAACCCCATTTATTTATAACATGCTATATAAATGTTAACTTTTGTCCTCACCCTTAATTGAGGCGATAGTCAGGTGCGGCTATACTCCGCAGCGTGAACAACAGACAAAAGCGTTCGACATGGATTTACTGGTTCTGATATAAATACTCGTAAATATCCTGCTGTCCACAAGTTGTCTGCTTACATCTAATTTATACAAATAAATTACACATGTCCATTCAATTTGTTTCATTAATCCAGTTTTTATTATTTGTTTTATTGTATTTTGCTAGTCTAGACTGTTCCGTTGATCGTATGTTATAAATAAATGCATTTGCCACTTCTCTTTGTAGAAGAAGACATATTGGTGCCAATTCTGTTGTCACAAAATTGTCTTATCTTAGCTAAAAATCTCTAAAATTTAGTTTAGTCCTGTCACTTTTAGCGATTTCAGAATACGAAATGTTGTTTGACAGGACTAAACTAAATTTTAGAGATTTTTAGCTAAGATAAGAGAATTTTGTGACAACAGAATTGGCACTAATATCTACCTATCTATAATCATAAGGAACACGTAAAGCGTTTTTTAGCTGTCTGCAGATAAAATAATAGAAGTAACCGTAATATAGCGGCCTGCGTGAGGTTTAACATATTATTATTTATGATACAAAAAAATATGCACATTATATTCAAAAACGGAAACCTACAGCCAAACATATATATTTTTATTGTCTGAGATTATTATTATTGTCTATTTATGTAGTTTTGAATTTAAACCATCTAAATAATTTGTGAGATAAGTATGACGACTATAAAATGACCAGAAAGATGGAAAATACTTCGTATTACAATTGTCTTTATGTGATCCAGTACGTGTTATACTGGATAACACAAAGGATAACACGATATAATTATTATATACCAACATAGTTAATTACATGTATGTATACATAGTATCATGCCTATAATGCTGAAAGGGTGAAATATTCATATTTCTTCAGCTGTGATATTAGGTCCCACATAAAAGGGAGCGAGCCATTTACCGGATATGTTTTCAGACTACGTGCTGTTACTGAAGATTTGTTGAAAAAAATCAAATAACACTTTTCATAAACGAACCCGTGACCACAGTGTAATGTCACAATACAGCAGTCATATTCACTACGTCCGCGACCAAAATGTAATTAACCCTTAACTATCCAGTATGCTTTTGTAACGTAACTGACCAGTAGTGTCCAATAGACACTGATAATAAAACAGATAAATGTAAGGTATAATGAAAGAAAAGAAAGTTATTTTGAATGAAAAAGACAGTATAAAGACAGTATTTCAGTAATGTATATTTTACACTTATTTACTTACAGATATTACAAATATTTGTTTTTCAGAATGTTCAGAGCAGACATTGCGATTGCATTTATCACAACACTGTTTGGAAACCCTTGATAATTTCGAAGGGCAAATATAACAACGCTTCTTCCCTTTCGCAGCAGGTTCAGGTGATTGAGTAGCTTCCTGACTTGATCCTGTATTGGGTAGGGGCTCAATACCATAAGATTATAAGTAAATGTAAATAAAAACAATCTACCTTCAAACAAAATGTTATTGTGTCTGTTGGACACTTGTGGGTTGATGAAGTACTATTTTTGTTTATTAACATTAAATAATAAATTATTCATGTTACAAATATTTTCATTGCACATTTAGATTCGTAAAACATTGGCGATAAATTAGATAGAAGGCCGATTCATAAAATAAATACTTTAGTTTTTATGAAAACATAAACGTAAAATTGTGTCCGCGAGACTCTTGTGGGTTGTTAATGGTTAATAAAAAAATTTAAGGGTCAAATTCTGTCTTCTAATTTGTGACGCGTGACAACCCGAGCAGTCGAGTAGGTAGGTACATTGTCCGGTCGGCCCGCGCTGCAGAGCGATCATAAACAGTGATGACATCACGCAGTAAACGTCACGCGTGACAGCCGCTGTCACAACACGATGTTACAACGTCACACCGAGGAACACTGAGAGTACACCCGCCAATAATGGCGGTGTACTTTATGAATATAATGTCTGAAATATATTGCAATGGATGGAATTGAATGGAAGTGTGAAGGATGATTTGTAAGGATCAAACAACGGGGCAAAATATTATGGCCTTATTGTTTATATTTTAACTGAACTTAAACGATTACGCCTCACCATTGGGTAAGGCGTAATCGTTTAAGTGCAGTTATTATGGTGGCAATAGCAATCGCAGTGGCAATCCATTGCGCCGAATTTTGGCGATCCAAGCCAACCCGCGAAAAAAAATGATTGTTCCACGATATAATTTAATACGTTCTGTCTACAAATTTGCATCTAGTGCCGAAATTGTCTTTTTAAAATAGGAATACCTACCTACATATATTCAATTTTGAAAAGTAACTCTTTGCAGAAATGAACATTCAAATTTCTAAAACCTTAACAAATCGAAACCAATGGTAAATCTATGTCAATCACAAACCACTTATCCCGCACTGGCAATAATTTCTATGCCCCGAGGCACTTTACAAAAATTGAAACAACAGACACAAACAACTCTCGGAATCTGGCTTATATCTATTTGTGAAATCACAATTTTTTTTGTCGATCTTGTTTGTATTTATTAATCGAACCCACAACAATCGGAACAGTGGCAGTGGCGAGGCGGCCACGTAAACCACAATTATTACAACTTACATAATGTATAGGTTACGGTTCACAGCAATCCGTTTCAGCAATTTCAAAATGGCGGGCCTCCACTCACAGACCACCGTAAACACATAGTTAAAAATAGCTTCGGAAATCGTAAATAAGTACACGAGATGCTCAATAATTAGTTCGTTCTATTTGTAATTAAATAACACATCTCGGAACACTCGAATGCGCCTACGCGTCTCATTTCAAATGAGTGGCTATTACCCGCATTCGTTTCTTTCCAATGAGTACTTGTAAATACTAGTATCGTATGGACTATTACTGTGTCATACATGGAATTGAGAAGGTAATGAATGTGGTACGTGCTTGTGTTACAATGCTGTTCAGATGAACATGAATTCAAACATCTGACGCAAATAAGCTTACATACATACCAATTTACCTTTACATTGCCGAAAAAGAGAGCAGAGTTGAGAGATGTAATACACATCTACATTTTCCAATTTATTATTTTCTATATATAAGAGGTGAGCCTATTGCCGCCTACCGAATACATTTCCATTTTAGAATATAGACTTCTAAAACCGAAAATTGAGTCAAAGACACATAACTACAAGAAAGTTAACTACACAGTAAAACAAAATTGAGTGCAATTTTACATAAAAGCATAAAAGAATAAGCAAAATAGATAGTGAACAGCATACATTCGATTAAACATTTACCTTTTAATTATGTTATGTTATATCAAGTCTATGTGTTTATAATAGCTAACAACTCTATTAATAATAGGTCTTTTATCAAATACTTTACGAATTTCATGACCTTACAATTTCTTTTACGCACACTGGTTCCTACGGGCCTACAATGTAACCTTTTTAAAAAGACAACTATTTACTGAACGATCTCAAGTAGAAATGACGATAAACTACCCAAATTAATAATAATAATATAAGCCCTGTATTAAACTGTCCCACTGCTGGACATGGGCCTCTTCTCAGTGTGAGAAGGGTTAGGCCATAGTACACCACGCTGGCCTAGTGCGGGTTGGCAGACTTCACATATCTTCGAGAATATTATGGAGAACTCTCAGACGTGCAGGTTTTCTCTCACGATGTTTTCCTTCACTGCCAGTAGCCAGTTGCACTCACTGATCGGTAAACGATTAGCGAAGTTAAACAATGTTGGATCCGGTCAGTCTATAGATGGGTGACCGCTTAGTGGTATTTCATCTGAGCGTCTCCGTGCTTCGGAGGGCACGTAAAAAGTCGGTCCCGGTTGTTGCCAAATTGACAGCAGTCGTTAAGCCATGTCAGAGGCCTACGGGCGGCTTGAACAACTCTTGACAACAGGTTGGTCACTAATCAGACGAAAATAAAAAGAAGAAAGACTGTACCCAAATTGTAAGAAAAGATATACTAACATTCACGCATCGAGAGTT
Source organism: Catocala nupta (assembly GCA_963675205.1). Lineage (NCBI taxonomy): Eukaryota > Metazoa > Arthropoda > Insecta > Lepidoptera > Erebidae > Catocala > Catocala nupta. The sequence goes on from OY776102.1 coordinate 610,776, forward strand.
ACTAAACCTTTTGGGAGACTCTTATTTAAATCAGATTTAAATTAGAAGTGTGTCAAGATCGTAGCAAATGGAAATCCGTAGTCTCTGCCTGCCCCTCTGGGAAACAGGCGTGAATCTATGTATGTATGTATTATTTAAATCACCACGCCGCATCCATTAAGATGTTTTCCTATGCCATGGTACAATACATTGGTTTCTGTGTAATAGGTAGGTATTAGTAGTCCGTAGTCCGTATTCCACCGTTCGCTCAGCAATCACAGCGGTGAGTAATATCGGTGCTGTGTCAATGAGTGCTGACATTAGTTCTGTGCGTTTATTTTGCACTCACATTACGATTGGACAGACGTGGGACATGAAGCAGTGATTAGCTCCACCCCACAATTGTAGACTGTGTGTAATCTATGTTTACTGACAGTTGGACTGCGCGAATGGTGTTGTGGTTTAAGCGGTCGTCTTGTAACTTTCACTTTGCCAGATGTTGTGGGCTCGATCCTCCACGGCCCCAAAAATTTGAGTGGTGTGTTCTTTGCATCCATTGTTAGAATTTTTGTAAAGTCCTCCACGCCACAGGAATTATTTTAGAGTGGCAGTTCTCCATAAGAAGTAAAAAATAATTATTATAAATTCATAAGCTTTAAGAGCCAATTTTCTTAAATACCACTACCAAACTCACATTCGAGTTTTTCGGATGTTTACACTAAAAAGACTCCCGGGCGGGACAGCTACATATATAGGACAGATACATATATAGGACTGATATTATCATTATATGTAATAATATTGACAGTAACACTTGGTAACTACCTATGGTTACTGGCAAAAATCGGGATAGAGAAGCGTATTTTTGAAAAACTGCAATTTGGATGGTAGGCCAGCCAGCAGCCAACCTGATGGTAAGCGGTAACCGCCACTCATGGACATGGCTGTGTCTTCTTGGTACTTCAGAAGCAATCCTGAGGAATCATAATTATTCCGCTGCCTACCGTAAACCACGTAAACAACCAAGCACGGTCTGCTCTCTAATAGGAAGCAGTGACTGTAGCCTATGTGAACAGGACTGAGGCTCGTAAGAGATCGAATCTGTGACCGCAGTTTAATGCACAGCAGTCGTACATTTACTACACAAAATAAAAAAATATTTCAAAGTATCATATCCTTCCCCCTTTTTTTAGGATTTATACCTAGTGCGGGAGTTGTCTTATTAAAAAGATAATTCACGATGAAATCAGTAAGACTCTACTACGTAGTACTAATGTGTGTTCTGTTGCTCTACTATTCAATCAAATACATGTCGTGAAAACAGCCAATTTATGCCATGTAGTCCCCTGGGTAATGTAAGTCTTGAAATGAATTATTATACAGAAGAAGTCGTTTTCTAGGATTGCGAATCTGCTACGAAATACTAACGAGTCAACACTATCTATTATCTATATGACTATTGTTCGGGACGTATAGCATGGCCATAAGAGGATTATAAAGGTAATGGAAATCAGTTTTCTCTTTCTACATGGCTATGAGTTAGTTAGCAAAACTAATTTAAGTCCTTATTCATATGTATAATTCCTTCACAATAATATCATCTAGGCCCTTAGTTCCCAAAGTGGTCCAGGTGGACCCCCAGGGGTCCACGGGAGTGCGACGGTGGTCAACGATGACGTGACAAAAAAATGGGGGTTTACAATTCGTAAGGGGATCCACGAAAATGTATTTGCTTTCGATAGTGAAGAACTATGTAGGCAGATAATATTTTAAGAAGCTCAGCGATTGTTACTTGCTTAAACGTCGGTCAACGGATATTTTGAGGTATACCACTCGAAAGGAAAACCGGAGAAATTCTAAAAAAAAAAAGTTTAGCCCTTAGAGATTTGATAAAAAAAAATTAAAAATTTAACTCGATTTAACTTTTTGCTCCGAATATACCGATTTTATATGGCGGATTAAATTTCTAGCTGCAGGGGTCCACCAGAAATTGGTAAATTTTAAAAATGATCTATGATAAAAAAAGTCTGCGAACCTCTGACCTAGGCAATTCGATGAGAATTTTATTAAGAAACTAACTGACCCGCGCAACTTCGTCTGCGTCACATAAGATAATTTTCCCCGTTTTTGCTACATTTGTCATTGATGATCCGCTCTTATTAGTCATAGCGTGTTGTTATATCAATAAATGGATTATCAAACACTAAAATAATTTTCAATTCAAACCAGTAGTTCCTGAGATTAGCGCGTTCAAACAAACAAACTCTTCAGCTTTTTAATATTAATATAGATAGTATATGTAATTTCTTAACTTTCAATGAATATCTATTCATATCAAATTTCATCTAATTCTGTTAAGACATAAAACCGAAATAAACTAACAGAATTACTTTCGCAATTTGTACCTACTATTATTGACTGCAGCAGAACGAATGCGAACATGAATTCTTTGTGCTGAATTCTCGGGACGAGAAAAGTGTTATTAGGTGTTACTATCAAATAAAAGACTCGGTACCAGCACGTAGTTTGGTATTGTGCCAAGTAGACTGCAATACTCTCGCCATAGCTGCTAATATGTGGATGTAATACACCACCACCCCCTCAGCGATACAGGGAGACTATTTATGTGCAGTATGTATTATACTAGAGCAGCGATAGCTCAGTGGGGAGACCAACAGACTGCAATGCAGAGGGTTTTGGGTTCGAACCCACGTCGCGCACCTCTGACTTTCGGCAGTTATATCACTTTTCAAAATTATGTGCGTATTGGTTGACAATTATCGCCTGCTCCGTGCCTCGGAGAGCACGTTAAAGCGTCGGTCCCGGCTGCCATGAACATATATGGCAGTCGTTATTGGGAAAGTCGGCACAAAAGATCCGACTGGATTGAAGTGTCGCCGGTCTGTACTGACTGGCCCCCACACAAGATAAGATAAGATGTATTATACTATAAGCACGTATAAGTATCACACACATGTTTAATAGTCGCTAGTCGGATCCGCGTCGATACGCCAGGGGCTACGTTACAATCACCGTAGTTAGATAAACGCAGGTAATGCAACAATAATGGACAAATTGGCGGTGTGTGAAGCGCCGCCAGCCATTCATGCATTACCTACTAAACACCGAAGCAATACTCACTGGCTCTGAGAACAACGAGGTACAGTCGGCCAAGAAAGTGGACCACCAGTTATGACAAAGTTTCTGTGACATCTAATTATCCCTAATGACTTTTCTAATGTAAGAGATCTTAGACAAGGAGGTGAGTTGTTGTTAGTTGTGATAATTCAAACTTGACACATAGCATGACGTACATAAATATAATCTATACTAATATTAATATACTATTTCCTAATATAATATATAAAGCTGAAAAGTTTGTTGTAGTTGTATAAAGCTGAAAATTATTTTAGAGATTAAAATAATTTTCAATTCGAACCAGTAGTTCCTGAGATTAGCGCGTTCAACCAAACAAACAAACAAACTCTTCAGCTTTATAATATGAGCATAGATGTGTGAACAGACTGCAATGCAGAGGGTCTCGGGTTCGAACCCATGTCGCGCACCTCTAACTTTCGGCAGTTATATAACTTTTCGAAATTATGTATATGGATAGCCTATTAATCGAGGAATATAATATAACGCTACGACCTACGGGGGCGGCGCAGTAACCATAAACGCGAGTAAAACCGCGGGCACAGCTAGTTCATGATAAAGAGAGCAATGGTCACTGTCATAATATTATTGCAAGGAGAAATCGTCCTTGTTGTTTCATGACGTTCAAATGAACTCCAATCGTAAGGTGGTAGAACACATTTTTGGCCAACTGTACATGCATTACCGCTTAAAGTCTGAAACGTTAGACGCAGTTTTATTTTTGTATAGAACGTGCCTTGGTAGCGCAGTTGTGTATTAGGTCTCATGTTCAAATCCCAAAGTATCATTCAGTATATTATCTAGCTTTTCTATTAACAACTTCTTAGTAGAAGCACTGCTACATGTAGGTACTCTAGAAACTCGGTAGATGCCACGGCAATAGGCTAGCTTTCTAATACACACTCTGCTGAACTCAATTCCAATTTTTTTTACTGCTACTGAGAATTTATTTGGCAGACAAAACGAAAAGCATTTGTTTGGCCCTATGACTGATGCAGAGCAGTTGTCTTCAATACCAAAACATCGTATTGTTTGCAAGCAAATTTATTTAAAAAAGGACAACACTTGCAAAACTTGTCTGAGAGATCTAAATTTCGATACCCACTTCCCAGCAAATATTGAGGTTTTCTGTCGAAAGAAATTCGCAGCAATACAGATTTAGGAACTGTTGCCGATACACGGCTATAGGCCCACTCTCTATGATGTTTCTATGTATAGTATGTACGTATTTACAAAAAAAAAGTATATATGTATGTTTATCGATTGTCTAATACCTATAGTACAAGCTCTGCTTAGTTTGAGCTAGATGGTGTTGTGTGTATGTGATAGAATATATATTAATGTGGGAACACAAAACATGGCTGGCGAATTGCGTATCTAATACATCTCTGCCTAACTCTTCAGGGATGCAGACGTGAAACTACATATGTATCAGTGGTGTAGCGTAGAGGGGGTGGCAGGGACAGCCCGCCCCGGGCGGCACTTTTAGAGGGCGGCGAAATTTCACAATGTATCTTGTAAATATTAAAACTGCACAATACACTATATTAATTACTGTTTTTGCCGAACAGTTCTTTAGAATTACTCATAATTATAATGAAATACCGAAACAAGAGGGCGGCAAAAAAAACCGCTCCGATCAGCTGACACCCACGCTACGCCACTGGTATGTATATTAATTAACCTGACCAACTCATTACCAACAAAAGCCCACAGCTGATGGTAATGAGTTTGCATCTTTATGAGACACACTTCTCTATAAGGAGTTCTGTCTAATTTCACCGCTACCGTTCAAAACGATAATCAGCATTGAACATCAAAACACATGTTTACTCCTTATTGACTCCTGGTACACATAATCTTCTATATATGGCAACATCTAATTCTGTTCGCTGTCGTTGAAATTCTTAGTGTCAGTGTCTTGAAATAAGGTCGTTAAGGACATGGCATATGTGGCTACCGGGCATGTGCTGCAAATCTGGACAGATAACCATGATTCCAGAAATTATGGTCATCTGTTCAAAATGCTGACGCGACTCGTTTGTTAATATAAATATAATTATAATTTTCAGAATTAACTCTACTAATGCTATACTCTAGTAGATTTCTATAGTAAATTGTTCAAAATTAAATTGATTAAATAACAAATTATAATAAACACTGTTTTTCAAACGTTGTCGTTTTAATGACTCGTAATTAATTTAAGAGATTTATTTGTAGTAGGTATAATGTGTGTCTGATTTATTTATTGCTAGTATGGAAATAAATAATTATTATTATTAACAATATTTTGCACTTAATGTTTGTTAATTGTTACTTTAATTAATGTCGGTATAATATTGTCTTATGTTTACGCGAATAAAATCCGTATAAAGTGTTTAATTTTAATGTCGGTATCTTATATGTAAATTGTGTATGCCTATCGACAGACCACAGCAGGTCGCTGATGCGCTAATGAGAGCTTATGTTTCATACACAGTCTTAGCGCTGCCCTGCTTTGGCAGGTGTACAGATGTATACCTGGCAGAGCTGTCCCACACTTTCTTTTTCGGCTGATTTAGGTCCCAGCTAATAAACACCGAGCTTATTGCCATCTACTGGGCAAATTGCTATGGATGTACCCGATAGATGGTAATAGATATAGCGTAGCACGGCATTGCTACAGGAAAACCGCTGCAGCTAAATAACTGATCCAAACATTAAAGTTCACCATATACGCAGGGTCAACATAACAATCTAAGATGTTTATTTCGATATCATTTTATTATCGCAAGACATTTTTGTGACACGGGCTAAGTTAAATTATCCTGAAAGCCATTTCTATCCTGTCGTTCTTTCGTTATTCCAAGTTGAGCGCCACGAAGTCAACTCGATATCGTTGTATGAACAGAATGTTAGTTATAATTGGTTCCATTGACCGCCGGCGTGTTTAGTATTCACCACTTATCAGTACATTTGCTAAGTGTCGCCCGTTTGAATATTTAACAAGTGAGGAGATTAGACACCAGACAGACAACAGACAGGTTTTCGTTAAAGAAAATTGTCATGTAGAACATTGAAACGTTTAGTGTAAAGTAATATATTAAATTGTTGAGCAGGAAGCAGGACTGAAACTTGCGAGCCTTAATTAAATTAATAGTGTCGTGTACATTGGTAAATGTACCACGTTGATATGTGTTTTCTGAAATTGTACAATATACAGCGTTAATTACGCCTACAGGCAGTTATAGAAAATACAATAATTGCATTAAATTAAATTATAGAGCCGATGTTTGTATCGTTTAGCAATTTTTTTATCCATTCCTCTTGTCCGTTCTATTTCACATACTAGGTAGTAGTGTATGAATTTAGTGAGTAGTTACGCTCGTGTTAGTTATCCTTGGTTAATGGTTATTTGTTCTGATCATACAAAAACAATTTAGAAATAACTCGATCTAAATAATATAATAAACTCCGTTTAGTATGTTTAAGTCATATCATCATTAATGATTTTTGGCAAATGATTTGGATTCACAGGATTTCCTGTTACTGACTTTCCTGTAGTTATTTCAAAGTACCCGAACATAATTTAATCATTGGTGTTTCTATTTACGCAGAATGAGCTCAAAGTATCATGAAGTCTCATGAAGTCTAGCTGTGGTTTGCTTCTTCTTGGGTTTGACTATTTGAATTACTGGATCTCAAGCTGGTGGTACATTCCAACCATCTTCTCTATTGAAATTAGGATGTTTTTTGGTTTCAATAGCCTCGCGAAGCATCCTTGGTAGGAATCGTTGTTATTTAGCGAGAATCTGTGGTTTGTCAAATCTTAGGTAGTGGTTGGTCCCCTGTCTCATAGTTACGAAACCTTATTAAATTGCTGGTAGACGAATCAGTCGCTAAACTGATGTTAGGTGGTATCCGCCGCTGACAGACATGGCTAAGTTACTTAGGATTGACAGAGACGATACCAAGGCAACGCAACCACGTTACTACCATTAAAAGAGATAAATAACAAACAAGCACACAAGAAGCAAACAAGTAAACAATTACCGTAACCTATGTGAAGGTGAAAACCTACGGGCGTAAATAGCAGGAAAAGGTAGGACAGGAAGTAACCGATGGATGATTGTACCTTAGGCGTGCTCAACCTCATAAATTTTAACGAATATAAAACTAATTCTATACTTTTTTATAAAATTTGACAGATCGCATTTCAACATTAGTACCAATTTTTGTCGCAAAATGGCGACTTGCTTTTTTCTAGTATCCCTACACCAGGAATGTTACTACCACGTTCTCATCAATAACCAAGTAGGTCTTTTGAGTTGACAGCGAGATTGTGTAAAATCTAACAGCATTGCTTACTTGTATGCGTGAGTGTAGCTGTCAGGTACCTAATGTATGCGTGGCCGGCAACACTCGGCGTTCGTCGCTGTCACCGTCGACAGCCGCGCCGGTATGCTAATACAACTAATGCTTTAATAGACTCGCCACTAGATTTGCTAACGTACTGATGGACTTTCAATGGATTGTGGAATCGTAAATAAATACTTAGACTATGGAGCTATAGGACTGCATTCAAAACCGTTCCTAACATCATGGGAAACTTTGCTGACTGCCTCAGTAGCGCAACTGCAGTAAATTTGAAGGCTCGGGCATAATTCCCGGGAAGGATAAAATGTTATTGGGCTTTTTAGTCATACAATTTTCAGTAGCAGCGTGTAATCTGGAACTATGACCGGTGGGAGACAATAAGCCATAACGCAGATCTGCTAAAACCATATCTAATGAAATGTGGGTAATACACCTTTCCCTACCTTATAACTAGGATAGCCGTGAGAATATGTATTTATGTATGTATGTAAACGTTTGTGTTTGTTTGCACATTATCTAATACTTACTAGCTTTTGCCCGCGGCTTCTCTTGCGTAAAAGTAGGTTAGTTTATGTTAGTAAACCGGCTTTGACTGGATTTCAGTTTTTACACGGAGCCTGACCTCCGCCACCCGAAGGCTAACGATACCCTAAGGCTAGACCAGTGTCAGGATATTATAGGGCACTGACTTCCCAATAACGACTGCCATAGATGTTCATGGCAGCCGGGACCGACGGCTTAACGTGCTCTCCGAGGCATGGAGCAGGCGATAGTTGTCAATCAATACGCACATAATTTCAAAAAGTCATAAATCTTCCGAAAGTCAGAAGTGTGCGACGTGGGTTCGAGCCCGAGACCCTCTGCATTTCAGTCTGTTGATCTCCCCACTGAGCTATCGCCGCTTTTTTTTATTGAGTAAATAAAGTTATTTTTTTATATATTTAATTTCTGACACTTTAGAACTGTTTCTCAAAACTATTTCAGTAATAAAATGCAACACTAATTCTTTCTGTTTCAATCTTTCTTTGTTTTGTATATTTTAATGACATATTAGACGAACGAAACCGCTGGCTAAACTAGTTTAAAAGATCATAACGTACGTCTTATATTTCATCATTTTGTGGTTAGATAAAATTCTTTGATATTTTTGCATACTTTTGCCAACAACGGCTTGCGGAAAGTTAATGAACTTATTTAAATGTATGTACACACGTTGGTGTTCAACGTTATTGATAATTCGATATATTTTCTTTCTTAGTACGATCTTCCATATCCAATTATTAATATTGCGTTTCGATACAGCGATGTATACAATAAACATTTTGTATATTGTATACCAACCCAAAAAGAAGTACTAAACCAAAAGTGAGTTTAAAAGTAGCAATGAATGCGACTATTCTGCATAAGGTTTCTAGTTTGATACCAGGAACGGGTAAAATGTTATAAGACTGTCTGGCGAGAAAGTTTAAAGTTTCAAAAGTAGCACGGAGCACAATATAGAGCAATCGACACGCTTCCTATTTCATTAAACTTAAAATCCAAGCTGGCGAAATTTAAGTGTAATATACCACGTGTCTCCATTAAAAAAATATAGGCGTGATATTATGTATGTAAATTAAAATATAATATAATATTCTATCACATACACATAACACCATCTAGCCCAAACTAAGCAGAACTTGTACTATGGGTACTAGACAATGTATAAACATACATACATACTTTTTTTTTGTAAATACATACATATTAAACACCCAGACCAAGACAAACATCCATGTTCATGCACACAAATGTTTGACTTGTGCGGGAATCGAACCCGCGACCTCAGGCGTGGCAGTCGGTTACACTAACCACTACGCCATCGAGGCATACATATTACATATTATACATAGAAACACCCAGAACAAGACAAACATCCATGTTCATGCCCACAAATGTTTATCTTGTGTGGGAATGGAACCCGCGACCTCAGGCGTGGCAGTCGGTTATCCTAACCACTACGCCATCGAGGCCGCCGCCGGTCTAGCAGGATAAGATAGGTCAGCGGCCCCACAAAGATAATTTGAAAATAACTTGTGTGGTAACATTGGCGAGGTATAAACTTACCATTGCCTTGTGTCAATAGTAAGTTTGAAACCAGAGAGACTGAAATTGTTTTCAGTCTCTCATTTCGCTGCGTTCTGGAGATAATTGATCAAATAGACGCTGGGGCGAGTATTTTTCAAACTGTTTTTTCGAAAACTGTTGCAGCTACACTAGTGAAATAAAAACTATTCACTAGAAGAAATATTAGTCTACATTATATATTTTTTATAGAATTTTTATATAGTTTTTTTCTTGATATTATTTTACTACCAAAAGTGCAAAAATATAAAATGGTGACAACACTTCCAAATAAAATTAAAACTCTTATGACAGTCATGGGTACTAATGACTTCACATTTACTTCAAATTATCTTTTTGGGGCCGTTGACCCTATCTTATCCTGCTAGACCGTTTCGCATACACGTTGTCACGGAGACAGAAAAAACGTAAGGCACCTTTCATCCAGAAAAATTACTTATCTATCCTAACCTAACCTACATTTAAGTAAGTGAAGCCGCAGATAAAATCTAGTGCTAGTATATTTAAAGGTGTGCACGTGTAGTAACTTGTATATTTTGTTGTTCCAGCGACCCGCGAGGCGGCGTTCACATACGCGATCACGTCGGCCGGCGTGACGCACGCGCTGAGCGCAGCGTGCGCGCGCGGCGATCTGCCCGCCTGCCAGTGCACCGCCAACCGGTACCTATACCTACTACCTACTGCTCACCATTATATACTGTTCTTTATTTATAATATAGGTAGAAATATTATTAATATTTCTACCTATATCTTAAGCAGCGATAGCCTAGGGGGAGACCGTTGGACTGCCACGCAGAGGTCTCGAGTTCGATCCCAAGGCGCGCATCTCTGGCTTTTCGAATTTATGTGCGTATAGTTAATTATCGCTCGCTTTAACGGTGAAGGAAAACATCGTGAGGAAACCTGCATGTCTGAGAGTTCTCCATAATGTTATCAAAGATATTTGAAGTCTGCTAACCCGTACTAGTCCAGTGTGGTGAACTATGGCCTAACCCTTCTCACTCTGAGAAGGGGACATTTTAATACAGGGCTGATATTGTATATTATTATATAAAAATATTTACTAATGCTTAAGCTATCCAAGCCTTTCACGAGGTACAATCGAAATGTGGTCTACCACCCTACGGTGGAGGGTAATTTGAACGTCATGAAACAACTAGGTCGATTTTCCCTTGCAATAATATTATGACAGTGCTCTCTTTATCATGTATTATATAAACGTCATGCCATTGTGCCAAGTTAGAAAATTCAACATTAGCGATAGTTAGACCTCACAGAAACTTTTGTCAAAACTCGTAGACCACTTTCTTGGCCGACTACCATATTTGCACCATGCCGTTTGCGCAAATAAAAATATGGTCCCTTATTCTTAAGGAGGCAAGTGAACTACTAGTCAGACTAAGACAATAATACCTTAATTTGTAGAAGTTATGGTTCGGGTATTCCAAGCGTCCTAAGAATGCGGTAAACGCTCTCTGTCAAGCAGACTGTACTTGATCGTAATACCACTTAAATCGTAAAAAAAGTTAGACGCTACCGGATGTCTTCTATTATGTATTAGGTATGTTTTCCTATCACGATAATCGTTGCAATACAATAGGTCCTGACTTCACTGCAAACTCTCGGATAATAAGAGGTGGATCATACCCGTTTACCTCTCGTAGTCTCTATGGAAACTATGTTGGAAAATTCATTGAAACCGCTTGATGCACGACCGTTTTAGTTCAAAGGTGTGAAGACAAAATCCCTGTCGATGGCAAGCCTTGCGTAAATTTGCCGTGAGCATAATCTGAAATAATTCTAGCCTCTTTATTTCGAAGATTCCACTGCTGTAGGTTCAGAGATACTATTGAAGCCATATTGTGTTCAGACGACGCGGCGACACGTCCACATCGGAAAGGCTAAGGCAAGCCGTGCTATGAACAGTTGTCATAATCATCATTTCGAACGATTCTAACCTCTTTATTTCGAAGATTCCACTGCTGTAGGTTCAGAGCTACCATTGAAGATCTGTTATGTGCAGGTTTATTTAGAAGATTCCACTACTTTAGATTCAAAGATACCATTGATGTTGTGTGCAGACGGCGTGGCAGCTCCTCAACATCGGAGCAGTTCGAGTGGGGCGGGTGTGGCGAGGGCGCGTACGGCGCGCGGCTGGCGCGGCGCTTCCTGGACGCGCGCGAGCTAGAGCGCGACGCGCGCGCGCTCATGAACCTGCACAACAACCGCGTGGGACGCAAGGTGAGCGAGGTACTCACTGCACCTCACCGCTGCACGCTTTACACTGCTGCCTCTCCACTACTCTTCTCTTACTTACTTTCTGATTCTAGTGTTGAACTCGCAATTAACTCTTACACCATTTTTTCCTTGCTATCTGTAGTACACATTTCACTGCCTACTGCCCCACTGTTCTCCTCACTCAAGCATTGAATCTATTGCACCGGTTATTTTTTTGCAATTTTAGTTTATAGTCACTTTCCATGGCTTGCTTCACAAGTAGTGTCATCCTGCTTCCTTTCTGCATCCATTATTGAACACGCAATTACCGCTTACCATCACATCGTACTACTACAATGAAAGCAATACTACCGAAAGTCTATATCTTTAGGCATTATAACTATATCGACAGTAATGCTTTCATTGTAGATTATACAAATCTCGATAAGGCTAAAGAGGTCAAATGACAAAAAAGACTGTTATCTTTGTACTGTTATTTAAACTTAGAACTAGATGTAAGTATACCTTGTGGTCCTTCTTGTTAGCCCATTCAGCTAAACTAAAATGCTTGCGTTATAAGTAGGTTGATAGATCATGTTTATTCGGTAGTAAAATGGGTTGGATGCGACTTCACAATTGCTCGATCGTAAGTCCAAATGCCTTATCCATTGGGCTATCGCTGCTTCTGATAACAAAATCCAACAAGAGTTTGCCAACCCGAGAATCGAATTCAAGAACAGAGTCGCATTCATTTCCAATATGCCTTCAATTTTATGATCGATCCATGACTATTCATGATTGTTCACTTGGATATTACTGGTACATAATACAGGCTTAATGACGACTTAATTTGACTGTGGGTGGACAGGCGACGGTGACGGACGCGTCGACGGTAAGATCTCACTCAACGCGCCGCCCTCTGCAGGCGCGATACGTGTTTATAAATAAACAATCAAAAGATTCTCCGTTTTCTGATACACCAGGCCATTAAGACTAGTTTTTAAAAACACATACGTAGTATTATTTTTTACGCATTATAAATGATCTAGTTTCTGCCCGCGGATTCGCCCGCGTGAATCGCACCGGTTCACATACCTTGCCAAAATGAAATAAAAGCGCGACAGTGACAGTTTAAATTTTAATTTAATTTAATAGAAAATAATTTAATGTAAGAATAATTTGCATAAAAATTTTAAATCATTACATTATATAGTAATAGTAATATAAGTAACTCCACAAATCACAAAAATATTTCATCTGACAAATATATAGAATTTAATTCCGCAACTACGTCTTCCAAACCTTGCATTCAAGAACGCACGGAGGCTGTCTTATATACTGCGGTTGCAAATAAAATGCTGTTAACATAAAATCAAAATTCAAAAGTTGGACATCATTTATTTGTAATAAATTTCTTTAAATATTTTGAGGTCATGTCAAAATTCAGGAAATAAAAAAAATATTTATATCAAATTATTTCAAGAAGTGCAGCCTTCTTTGAAAAGTGTTACACAAATTTATAGTTACCTAAATAATGTAAATTATAATATTTAAGACTATAATATTTAAGAAAGAGGAGACTGTACCATATTTATGACTATAGACAAAATGTATACGTTTACGTTACTTATACGACTCGACTATTACGTAGCGTGTAGAAGAATACTCGCTAGCTGATGTGCCTGCAATCTTCAAAATAAAATATATCAAACACTAATCGCAAAATAAAATGCGTATTTAAAACTATTCATGCTTTAATGAAATTATAGTAAAACTGAAGATCTCAATCTATAATAATACGTCGATTATGTAAAATTCTCATAAGAGAAGCTGGTATTTCTTGTTTTTACTAAAGAAACAGTGAGTTTTATCAGGCATCTTATCGGATTCAAGTCAATCAATCCTTCAGACCGCCGCCGTCGAGGTATAGTGTGCCGCAGGCAGCTCAAACGTACCATCATGCTGAAGTATCTGCATGAGCCACAACTTTGCCATAAAATAGATAACCACAGAAGCACACAACTTGCACTTTTAACACAACGTGCAAATCAGAAGCGCTCACATATAAACGCGATCGACCACCGAAGCCAGACGTCAACTCAATGTCAATTCCTGCATTCAAGTTACATGTGTGTTTTCGCGCGTTCTAATGAGCCGGCCGTCTGTATTAATGTAATCTGTGTCAAATAAAAGCACATTAAAATAAAGATATCAATGTTACGCCCATATTTCTACAAAGCATGGTAAACAAAGCCCACATGGACAAAAACTTGGGTGATCCGTGAATGATTGCTCTAAGACCAGGTGCTATTTTTCCTCAATGTATACATACTTCCCCGCAATTCAGGAGTAATTTCTAGAGCTGGAGTAAACTTTTTAACAAATACAATAATAGGTTAATTTAGATTAAAATTATTTTTCTGCGTTATTGCTAAGTTTAAAAGCTTAAATCAACACAGCCGTCTTGCAGCGAAATGACCGGTACGGATCTATACCACCCAAAACAAAAACCACAATTAGGTAAATCGATTTGAAAACGCATCTAGTTTACAACAGCATCCATTCATATCAGCAGTAAGTTAATAACACAACATTAACATATAATTTCCACACTCGCTACATGCAATTTGGCAGCATCCCGCAGTAGTCGGTGAGAACTCATCATAGCATCTCATTTACGTTTACGAGTGTGAGTTTCGCCCGGGGCTGTCGTTACTCTTTTATTTGTCGAGGGGTAATGGCACGCACCGAGGCTGTAATGGCCGCCGCTAATGCAACACGAAGGCTTCATCATCATTGATTCCTTCATTTTTAACTGCCTTTAATTATTGTGGAACTGAGATAGGCTGTAGTCCAATATTTCTGTTTTTGTATTCGTTTTAGTAATGTTCGAGTTGCGTCTGTAGTTATTTGAATATGTTTACAGCATGTAACTGACAATATGAACATACATTCCGAAGCCCACTTAAATTTTCTTGTATAAAACAAGCATTTTAGACCTAATTGTTAATTGAGCGCCAGCCCACCTATGGTCAAATATTTGGTAGCGGTGTAATCTCTGGGAATTACAAGTCTCATACAGGAAACTGCGATTCGCCTTGCAAGTGCCTAAGAGTTACGGAAGCACACGTACCTACTTCACCTTTTCTTTTCCCTAAGAAACCCTCCCTCCCTTTACGCGAGCGAAGTCGCACGCAAAAGCTAGTGTTACTAAATAAATATTGATTTCTGTTCATACTCTCAGTATTATTTAAACTTAATGTAATTGATCTGGTCTGATATACAAGAAACTATCCCAGGTTTCGTCGTTTTCTTGATTTGAGTATAAACAGCTGTTATTATCATAATATCCGTAATATTACAAGTTATCATAGACTACAGTAACTGCTTACCTTAAGGCAGTATGTATCAAAGAAGTCCGAATTTTAACTTACAGTCCCACAATTTAATAATTATAATAATAATAACAATATTCTATCACATAGGTACACACAACACCATCTAGCCAAAACTAATCAAAGCTTGTACTATGGGTACTAGACAATGTAGTAATACATATGTATATACAATTTTTTTGGAAATACTTACATATTATACATAGAAACATCCAGACCAAGACAAACATCCATGTTCATGCACACAAATGTTTGATTATTGCGGGAATCGAACCTCAGGCATGGCAGTCGGTTACACTAATCACTACGCCATCGAGAAAATCAATACCACTTGCCGACCTAAATAGCGAACTCGATATCGAGGATTTAACACATATTGATGGCATTGTATCAACAAGATAGTTCTCTGTTTAAATACAATTTCTAGTATATGATGTAATTACAAATTTAATTAAGTCGTAATTACAATAAATACTCTGATAGGCAAATTTTTCTTATCAAGTAATAAAATATACCTATATTATATAAATACTGGAAAGTGGAAATGCAATAAACATTCCTACTTTCTAACGCTTATTTTATTTTACTGGTTAAGCGTAATATCACTTCGGCTGTATTTATAATTATTATGTGTTAGCTAAATGGTTTTCGTGTAAGCCAAGTTATAACTTATAATATAAGTGAGAACCAAAAATGTTAAAGATATATTGCAATATCGAAAAATAAATGAGATGTATAATTTGGCGACTTTTCCAGATAGTTAAAGTTTAACTTAAGAATCTAATCTCTGTCTCTTATGAGGACTAAGAAAGGTAATCTTAGAATTAAAAGGCAAAAGCTCAAAGGAAAAGTCAATTGGAATTGGTATTAAAAATTCGTGGACTCGCAATCGTAGTTCATAAGCTAATTATTATTACTTACAAAATGTAGGTAATATCCATGAATACATACTTAGTGTCCCGCCAGAGGGAACCCTCTAAGGGATAGGCAGACGTGTATAACACATTACGTATATTTCGTCAGCCTATGTGTTTGGTAATACGTGATAGAAAGCGATACTATTGTCGTCTACCGAGAACAGATCCAGACATCACGCTACTACTAAGTATACTTTTGACAGAAGATCCTATTTGTTACAGCACTTTGTGTCTGTTGTAACTAACAACTTAGAATATTTCAAGTCCTCAACGTCACAAGTCACAAAAATAATCCTAGTTCGGATTTTGTCTTTCTCAATAAAAATAAAGAAATAAGGACCGGCTACTAAAATTTTCGGCTGTAGCTTGCGCCGACCGTGCACACGTGAGGCACTTGATGAGTTTACAGTTAGAGTGACGAGAATTGATAAAGCTACGCTTCGGCACAGATAATATAATACTATACTAGGCTTCGGCACGAATGGTCCGGCTCGACCGGAGTGATACCACGGCCTCACAGAAAACCGGCGTAAAATAGCGCTTGCGTTGTGTTTCGTCGAGTGAGTGAGGGTACCGGAGGCCCAAACTCCTCTCCTCTCTTCTAAGAGAGAGGGGGAGGCAAATTTAAAAGACCGGCAACGCACTTGTGACTCCTCTGGTGCTGCGGGTGTCCATAAGCGGCGGTAATCGCTTACCATCAGGCGATCTGTGTGCTCGTTTTCAGAAAACACAATAAAAAAAATTTAATAGAACCTATTAGGTACTTGAACCGTTAATAAATTAAGTAAAATATTGTCTATCAAGACTCGCGTGCGTGTATCACGTCTCGTTTTCTCTACGACTTTGTTATCTAGTTTATTTTAGCAGATTGCAAGACTCACTTTGGTCCACTAGAGACGAAGGTTTTTTAAAAGAACTAAAATCGCAATAACCTTACAGTTGTCTGCGAGTTCCGAGCAAGTTGTAAAGCTTGCCTGATAATCGCTATGTTTAGTCTATGAGCGTTTAGAAGGGCAATTAATTCATCAAATTATCTTGCCTTCTTAAACGTTCAATTATTAAACTATTTTACTATTTATTATTTCAAACTTTTTTTTGTATGTACACTTTGCCTAACTGCTTTTCAGCAGCCGTGGATACAGACAGACTAAGAAGGTCTTCATCGCGAAGTGTGATATTCAGTACCTACCCGAATATTGTTAATTATTGGTATTTCTATTTACGCAGAAAAATCCGTAAAATGCAGTTTAATTTCAATCAAACAGCGTTTGAGTGTTTGATTGGAGTTAAACTGCTTTCGTGTTGAAATTAATTTTTTATGCGCGGTCGACGAACGATTCTAAACGTAAAGGAAGCAGCATAAGATTATTTGGCTAAAATTAACAGCGCAAATGGGCAGTCTTGAATATTAAGAGAGATAAAAGCATAAAACACGATAGCTTGCTTCTATAGAAGCTACATTTTTCATATTCCATACAATTCCTTACCGCCAGTGACTACACAAGCGATACAAATTTTAGACTATTACCGCCGAACTGCACTTAGCGCCTTCTATCATTCGCCGCAAATATTATCATTTTCGTCTCTAGTAGAAGTATTGCATGCCGTATTTCGTACTCCGTGAAGCAATATAGCGTGAGGTTCAGATATAAACCAATTCTGCATATGTTACAGAGAATTATACGCCTAGCATATAGCTTTTTTTAATTCTCGTACTCGCGACTACTGTACATAACATATCATTACTAAATGTTAACCAGTATGCCATTTGAGAAGTCTGATGCGTGTTGACATTCAAAAGAAAAGACATAGTTTATACCTTACGTGTATTCTTGAGACGCTAAACGGTTTTAGTTTCTCTGGTATTTGCGTATGGTAATATATAATTTAAGGCTTTGAAGGTTGGATAAGTGGATGTGCTTAGTGAGTTACGTGATTTCTGTTAGGAATAGACAGTGTTAGTACCTCAGTCAAATAAATGCAGTTTAGTTTCATACACTTTCACGTGTATGCTAATCGCTATACCTTTGAAGGCGTTAAGATGAAACACTCTTCGTTTACAAGGCTAGAATGAAAAAGGCTTGTAAACTACTGCGCATTTAAAATCGACGCCTTGTTCCCTTGAATTTCGTTGTTAATTTATTTGTCAGTTTGTAAGGATTTAACTCAAAAACTGCTCAACAGATTTCAAAAATTATTTCACCATTAGAAAGATATATTATCACCGAGTAACATAAGCAATATTTTATTGAAAAATATGTTCTGTTACATCTTACGTAACCTAACTTCTTTTACGCGAGCAAAGCCGCGGGCTAGTCTTTCATAAAAGAGAAATAGGAAAGTGCGTGTGGTTTACTTGTTTGATGGTGCAGGTGGTGAAGGAGCTGGTGCGGCGCGAGTGCAAGTGTCACGGCGTGTCGGGGTCGTGCGCCGTGCGCACGTGCTGGCGCGCGCTGCCGCAGTTCCGCGCCGCGGCCGCCGCGCTGCGCGACAAGTACGACCACTCCAAGCTGGTGGCGCTACAGGCGCGCCGCCTGCTGCTCGTGCGCCGCCACAAGCACGCGCCCGCGCTCGCGCCCGCGCCCGCGCGCGCCCCGCGCAAGGCCGACCTCGTGTTCCTCGAGCCCTCGCCGTCGTACTGCGACGCGGATCCAGCCGCCGGCTCGCTCGGAACGCATCACAGGATCTGCAACAGAACCTCCAGAGGTAACTGATATTCGCCACTTTCTTGATCAGTAACATTTTATGAATAGTTTGCTGGCTGGAAGAGTTAAGGGGAAAGTGGTAAGAAAAGAAGTAGAATTGACTGGGATGCCTTTTTTCAGACGATGCGTTATTTTTTTACTTTTAATTAGATTATCCTTAATCTACGTTAACTAATCAATTAACGGAATACACTTGCCTGTTTCAATGAATCAAAAAGTGATCGTTAGACCAGTCCACTAACTTTAGTTTGTTATGAAACTATTTGCAAAGTACTAAAGAATTTCTATCCCTCCAATTTGCTTAGTTGATTATTTATAACATTAAGGTAGAAAATTAAAGAAATATATTATTGGTAAATTGATAACTTCTTAGAGCTGAATATAACTGTTGACGTAGGTACATAGCTACGGAGATCTTCTGAATGCATCCTAATGAGTTTATAAATAAAGATAAAGTCTGTTGAAACCTATTTCAAGACGGAATTAATAGCACTACCAACTCTTTGATGTTTTGCGTGAGCGTCATCAGATAAGTACATTATGACACTTAACTGATCTCCTCTAATTTGTTTGACTCTATAATGTAGTGTTATATGTCCTCAGGTGAGGACGGATGCGAGTCCCTGTGCTGTGGTCGCGGCTACAGCACGGTGCGACGCGTGCTGGAGACCAAGTGTCGCTGCCGCTTCCACTGGTGCTGCCGCGTCAGCTGCGACACTTGCGTCACGCGCACGCAGTCGCACGTCTGCAACTGACTCGGTGCTCGATCACGCGCCGCGTCGAACGTCTACAACTGACTCGCCGCGCGACGTCGCGACGTGTCTCACTCAGTCGCACGTCTGCAAGTGACTCGCCGCGCGACGACGCGCCGAGTCGCACGTCTGCAACTGACTCGCCGCACAACATCGCGCCGCGTCGCACACAGCCGCTCGACGATACATATGATTCGAACGATAAATGAGGCTTACAAGAAAAATTTTGAATATATAGACGCGGTTCAACTAATTCTCTTCGAAAGTCGAAAAATCCATCAATATTACGATTGACTGAAGTGCAGACAATACGACTATTATACTTTGGAATAGGTATGTTGAGCGTTGCGTATCTTACCATACACTTTGATTCGTTTAACAAAATTTTAACTTTTATAAGGATATAAAATTTAGCAGGGTTGGCAAGGAGCAAAAAATACTCCTGGCCTGTACGAAAGAAGTAGCTACTTACCACCAGGTAGGTGGTAGTCCAGTTTACCATCTCGGAGACAAAAAAAATTATGGACGGGCGTCAACGTTCAACATACTCGCAAGTTAAGAAAATTCGTATTAACGGTGCAAGTCTACGAATGATTAACGATATACTTCATTCAGAGCTTTGGAGCAACTACAACAGATCAACGACTACTACACAACAGGCCAGCGACGTTTATATCGCCTACGAACATTATTATATTTAGATACGTTCTTAGCGAACGAATAAACAAACATATGTATTTGCATAGAGCACCTTATTCGTCGCAAGCTTCAAAAGGCAGTCTACATCAATCACTAAGCCAGAGGTTTTAGAACGGCTTTAATAATTCTAACAATTAGTAAGCCACGCAGGAACACCAGTGACTAATATAAACAGTGACGAACTAAAGAAATATGAACTTATGAAACAAGAAATCAATGAAGTGTATAAAAAGATATTAACAATCTAAAAGGACTATTATATAACTAGTTTAAGTAAGTGATGTGCATTATTCCATTCGAATAATATTCGAATAAAGTTGTGTACGCTATACCTATTTTGCAAGGTCGCGGACGCAGCGCAGGTACCTACTTATGTATTGTGATGGCAAGCCATTCGAATAATATTCGAATAAAATTGTGCACATCACTAGATTAAGTTAATGTTTTACGTACTATATAAAAAGTCGACGTTTCTACTTGCCTTTGTACTTTTAATCGTAATAATTAACAATTGTATTGCACATTTGTAATATTTCATATTTGTAACACATCGTACCATTTTGACAACTTCTTACTGATTATGAATTAACTAAAATAAAACGCTCGGAATCATTTCTATATGATTTATCGAACGATTGTTAATAAAACAGTGAACAAGATTCTTTAATACTTCTTTGTTTCACTTTTTATGTTCGTGTAAGGAAGAACACTTGTTCTTTCTTACATGAGTATTTTTATGCTACTAAAAATAAAAGCTTGTAAAAAATAAATAAGTGAAAGCCAAATGGTTTTGCATATCTTCCAGACATAATAATATGTCATCTACGAGGGAATTTTGGTCGCTAAATATATCTTTAAAAAATAACGAAACATCTCAGACACCTCATATGTTATGAATTATGGTACATAACAATAGAAAATCGATTGTTACGTATCATATGAGATTCATCGGACAGAGAATCTGTTAAAAAATGATTTTGCTACATATTGGTGTCAATTCTGTTAAATCTCTCAAATTTATTTTAGTCCTATCACTTTTTGCGAATTCAGAATACAAAATGTCGTTTGACAGGACTAATCTAAATTTTAGAGATTTTTAGCTAAGATAAGAGAATTTTGTGACAACAGAATTGGCACCATTGTAAAAGAATAATTACTTTCTAAATCCGACCGAGTTACAATTTTATTAAATGATTAGATTAGATAATTAAACATATTGTAACTTATTCAACGTAAGATATAATTTTTATCTTTTTGTTGTTTTAACAGCTACTCGATAGATTTTTTTATACAATTCAATTTTCACAATATGTTTTATTAACTCTCGTTGTAAAAACTAAAGTACATTTATATTTAACTTAAAATAAGTTACTGTCGTTTTTCATAATAATATGTACTTACTCATTTTATCATTTATTGCATAAAAGTTAGCAGTCAGTTACTTATTTTAAGGTAAATATGAACATATTCAAAGGTTATGGCTCCATGATGCTGAATGCGATGGCGATTACGAGTTGATTATTAATTAGGCGCCTAATAGGGATCCAGTAATATTTGTTGCACTGTCAGAACGGGTACTCATTTTTAAAGGAGAACGCCAAGGACATGATAAATAAAATTTTCAAGTATTAACAGGCGAGATAAGCCTGTTAAAAAAACGATTCGAATATTATTCGGTTGTTAGAGATTGATCGATAGCATTTTTAGCGACAGCACTAATTAAATATTATCCAATCAAAATTTTAAAAACTAGGTAGGAACTTTAAATTGTTATTCAATAATACAATTGTATTGATCTCTCGCCATCGCCCTTCGCTAAATACATTAAACTATATTTGCGTCTAGAGCCAACGACTTTATTAATCAATTAAATATTACATAATATATTAACTCAGAATTCACTGTGCAATTGTTGTATTAATGTAAATATGTTATTGTAAACAAGTGATTGTGCATTTACTGTAAGTACCGACGGCTTTAATGAGTGTTAGAATTATGCGAACTGTATTGTTCGAGCGTGACGTCAAACGATCCCTTGCAATTCACATAATAATAGTAAAAGCTTATTTGTTTTGTAAACAACTACAATTTACAATATGCATCAAAAACTAGTTAATTACTTCGACAAGAAAAGAAATTATGTTTTATTTGTATCTCCATACATACATAATCTTAATTGAGATAAATACAATTGAACTGAAGGCGGCGAATACAACACAACACTAATCTCTAAGGAAATTGATATATTCGAGAATTTTATAATATCGTGAGCACTGAGCAGCATACCCTAAACAACTACGACCTATATAAAGTAGTGTCACCAAGTTTTCAATATTCGATTATGATTCGAATTTATAACGAGTTACCTACTCATCATTCGAATATGAGATTACATTTTAGAATATTCGTATTCGTTTTTCCAAATGATCGCACATCTCTAGCATATTATACAAGTTGCTTAAAACTCGTTTTTTAGTAACACTAGATGTGCCCGCGGTTTCACCCGCGTTTATGATTATTGCGCCTCCCCCGTGGGTCGTAGCGTGATATTATATAGCCTATAGCCTTTCTCGATAAATGGGCTATCCAATACTAAAAGAATTTTCAATTCGGACTAGTAGTTTCTGAGATTAGCGCGTTCAACCAAACAAACTCTTCAGCTTTATAATATGAACATAGATGTGTGATCACAATATTCTATTGTCTAATAAAACGTTTACATATGATAGTAGAGCTCCACTTCAATTTCCATATCAGGCAAATCGTTATTGCGTTTTTCTGTTAGCAAATTCTGATACCCAACCGCGGATAGACTTTGACAGGTTCGCTCTGTGTCACATAGGACCGAAGTCATATCTAAGGAAATGTAGAAGTAATGCACCTATGCCTTTGGGGATATGACAGTATTGCAAGAGGTCGTGTGGCATCACTGTACGTTTAGTTTAAGCGCACATTCCGATTAGACGTTACTTAACTTATTCACGCGTACTCGACGAACAATAAACAATTTACCACATACTCTGTCAATATTTATTCTAGCATATCCTTTACCTGATCCTTTAAAATAATATAATCTATGAGGCAGTCCGTATGACTGCCTCGGTGGTGCAGCGGTAATGAATGCGACTGCTGTGGATTCGATTCCCGAGTCTGGCAAAGCAATAAAACTGACAAATATTTCTCAGTAGCAGCAAGGAACTATACCTAGTAAATAGGGTTACCAACCGTACTTTATAATAAAGTATTTCGGGTAAACGTACTTTATACTTTATTAGGAATATAAAGTACGTGAAAATACTTTATTTACTTGTACTTTTTTTTACCTCTGACAGTAAATAATAGTAATAATATTCTATCACATACACAAAACACCATTTAGCCCAAACTAACCCAAATGTACTCTATTTTTTCAAAATAAAAGTGGCAACTCCACTAGTAAGAGACGATTTGTTTGGCTCTTCACATGGGACCTAAAACGAAAGCTGGCGAAATATGGGTCTTAAACGCCTGTGCCTACACTTTTGGGTATATAGGCGGCAGACTATGCAGGTATATGTATTGTTACGGCTAGTGCCATCTGACGGCACTGTGGGAAAGACTCGGCAGTCCTTTCTGATAATTTATTACAGCACCATCTATTGACATCTTACGGAACTACGTATTTGTCGGTACGAGTCGAGTGGAGAGAGTGCTGGCACATTCTCGAATCATCGCGCTGTTGCGTGCTGTGTGTGACGTTTTCTGGAAAACTCCAGAAGCGCTTTACCCGCGTATAAATAGAGCGCACGCGCACCGCCGAGTCAGTTCTGGAAGCGAGACCGGGTTATTGTACTCCCAAAACCCGGCAAGGACCTCAGGAGGCCGGCGAACTACCGGCCAATAACTCTCCTCTCGTCGACGTCCAAAGTCTTCGAGCGGCTGCTGCTGGCGAAGATGAACCCCCACCTGAAGCCGAGGCCCGAACAGTTTGGATTCAGGGCCCAGCATTCCACCACGCTGCAGCTGACTCGAGTACTGGGCGAGATGGCCACGTGGATGAATAAGTGCGGGTATACGGTGACCGTGATGCTCGACATGGAGAAGGCGTTCGACAGGGTGTGGCATGACGGCCTCATCCACAAACTGTCGACGTTCTCGCTTCCGCGACGACTCGTCACGGTCATCGACTCCTTCCTTCGAGGAAGAACGTCGAGGACGCCACGTCAGAGAAGAAGACTATCCAGGCCAGGGTCCCGCAGGGGAGCTGCCTCTCCCCCACCTTGTACGCCCACTACACCGATGACATCCCGGTGGTGGGCGACGTCAAACTGGCGCTCTTCGCCGACGATGCCGCCTACCTGTCCAGTTCCAGGAACGCCAGACACGCTGCACTAAAGATGAGCCGGGCACTTGAAGCGCTTCCGGGCTGGCTGAAGAAGTGGAGGCTCAAGTGCAACGTGTCGAAAACTCAGGCGATGGTGACTGGACGGGTAGTCCAACCACCGCCACTCCAGCTGATGGGGGTGGAAATCCCCTGGTCGCCAACGGTAAAGTACCTGGGCATCACCATCGACAGAAATCTGACGATGATGCAACACGTACGGTCGACCGCCGCGAAGGCCAAGGTAGCGCGGGCGAAGCTGCGTCCCCTGCTGTCCTCCAGATTGCTGTTGCGAGCAAAGCTCACAATATATAAGACTTACGTCAGGTCGCGCCTCACATATGCGGGGCCGGCCTGGTACAGTCTGATATCGGGGTCGACGCGGGAGCGCCTCCAGGCTGTGGAGAATATCTGCCTTCGCTGAGCGGTCGACGCGCCCAGGTACCTCCGGAACGCCACCATCTACCGGGACCTCAAGTGGCAGCCGATCGAGGGTTTCGTGAGCAGGTTGGCCGGGCGGATGTTTGAGCGGGCGGACTGCTCAGCTCACACCCACCTGACCAACATCGCTCCCCTTCCCCATCCAGAAACTACAACGTGGATAAGGAGGAGACGGAAACGCCCCATTCGGGAGCTGATTCCAGTTCCCTCGAGCGGGGCACCGCCGGCACCCCTTATCCACATAGAAGGCGAACCTCCACCCTCTCGGAGGCGACTAGCTGGGTCTCTCACAACGGAGACTCACCCGGCTGGCCGGCCTCGAGGGCGTGTACTGGATTACGTGGACTGGCCGCCTTAAGGAGACCCTCTCCCAAAGGCTCCTCCACCCCCTCTCAGGGAGGTGAGAAGACCATGATACGTGCCGAGTCAGTTTACAATCGTAAGCCATCAAGTGTTCATCGAAGCGAACGGAAGCGAAAAATACTACGGAGTTTGAAGCAGTTACAGTGAAAAAGTGCAGGATAGTGTTTGTTGTGTTTTAAATTTAATTGTGTGAGAGAATAAAACGTTTGAGTCAGTAATATTGTTTTATATTCTTATCCGTCGAACCCAGCACGTAACAGTATATTATTATAATATAACAGCACGTGAAATAACCTTGCCGCTTCGTTAAGGCAACACAAATTCAGAAAATAGAATACTAAAAACGAGACGAAAGGCCAATAGATTTCCATAAGAGTTGAAGAGCCACACAAATGGGCCGGCTCGATACGGCGCGGCGTGATACCATGCGCTCACAGAAAACTGGCGTGAAATAGCACTTGCGTTGTGTTTCGTCGAGTGAGTGAGGGTACCTCTCTTCTGAGAGGAGGCGGGAGGTCAATTTAAAAGGTCGGCAACGCACTTGTGACTCTTCTGGTGTTGCGGGTGTCCATGAGCGGCGGTAATCGCTTACCATCAGGCGATTCGTCAAGCGAGATACCAATGGTTAGGCCATTGGACTTGCAATCTAAGTTGTTGGTTCAAAGCCCACCCCATTCCCAGAATACACTAACAATGTGAACATACTCGTAACATAAGCTCTACTCCTCTGGCTTTGTTATATACAATTATGTTAAATCTCTAGAATTCTCTTTTCCTCTATATGTAGCTAATATATGAAGATAAGGTAGTGCGTCAAATCAGATAGAGGTATTTGACCTGTGGGACAACTAAAAATAAAAAAAATACTACGTCAAGTACCTAATAAGAAACATTCAAAACTGAACAATTAAATGATAAATAACAACAAAAATAACGAATGTTTCAATCAGTTATATTTTGGCAGCCATTGTTCAGAAGCATGAATATTTAATGATTGTTACATATATAATTCAGCCAATGACACCGAAATCGCATTTTCCATTTTCTCTACTGGCAGGTGGTTATCACTTACCGTCGCTCCGCTTGATGGTAATCGGTAACCGCTGCTCATGAACTTTATCAATATCAGAGGTATTTACTGCCAAGCTATGTATGTGGCTTTTACGCTCGATCTTCAAGGTATGTCAAACCGTATATTTGTTACTTCAAATTTCAAAACGTTGCCGCTAGAGGCGCTTTTTAAAATGTAAGGAAAGATGTTATGCCTATGATCATTAGTATCAAATTGTGTCAACGCGAATTCTTACGGTAGACCTTGCGAAGATCATGTGCTGTATTTGTAAATAGACTGCATATGCAGAGCGGAAGAGCAGGTGTCGTGATACTAAATGGGAGATGCCTTGATCCAGTAATAGTTTGCAAATTATAATGATTGATATACATAGGTACATATATAATTATATTTTAATTAAAATATTTCGAATTGTTTTATGTACGATCGACGAATACAAATGTGTGTGAATCTGCATAAAATTCAACTGCAAAATACAGAGTTTTCTGTAACATATGGCTATATGTGCGCTATCATGGGTCAGTAGTGCGATCATAAAGCTATAAATAAATAATGCACATCGGCAAACATCGTTTGTCGTTCGGACGGGTGGCGCACGAGCCGCGATGCACGACGCGACGTGCCATCAGATACAGCCCATAACTCACTGAAACACGCATTTCATGCAAATGCCGCCGCTTATAATGATTCATACGACACTTACACCATTTAGCGCAAACTGTCGACCCATAAAGGATTTATTTGCTCATTTCCGGAATATCAAAGCAGATCATCGTGCTCCGTTATGCGAAATGCTGGTACTGATTTACAGCTGTTTGGTTTTCATTCATGTTAACAAACAATGAAATGAGTGCTGATCGTGGACAGTCGCCGGATAAAATATATGGTACCGGTAGACGCAAATAAAATATGCAGGTATTTAGCATTCTTACAATAATATCACATCGTCATAGTATATCTCTGTGCTGAAGGTTGCTGCTGTATTAGTTCGTAATGTAAGGGAAAGCGTTTCTCTGTTATGATAAAAAGCTATTGATATCAGAACCTGATTTCATATTATTTTTTTACATTTCCAAACATTCGGCTGTTTATTATATAGGCTTATAACGCTATCTAACGAGTAAGATACAAATAACAATACTAACGCTATTGGTTAAGAGATGGCGCTAGTTACCGCGCTTGTTTCTTTTTACGTATGTATATTACCATTTGAAATAAAAAGGTAGATCATTTTATTTTATTAGCCGCTATACTAAAAAAAAGGCGTGATATTCTATACACAATAGTAGCAGTAGTATATCTAATCTGTTTTACATAAAATATTTGAAATAACATAATAAATAATTCGATTTACAAATAATTTGAATTGCGGCTCTTTGACGAAATGGAATGCATCTGTCTAATCTGTCACTCAATACAAACTGTCAGTGTCACATTCATGTCGAAGCGTCTGTTATGTTATGATTCTTTAGAAATATTTAGATCCGCAAGCAATGTGTTTATAACAATTAAAATCATTTGACGATCAACGCGAAACAATGCCGAAACCAACTTGTGTTCAATGTAGCTCCGACGATTCCTTATTATGGCGCAGCGCAGAAAATGGACAAATATGTAACGAATGTCATTTGGCGAACACTGCCAGTAAAGAAGCGAAAGCTGAGGCGTCCGTGAAGACAGAACCTGAAGATAAGAGGGATGATAAGGACGAGGATAGTAGGAACGGGAAGAGTGAAACTGAAACGACGCCTGCTAAAGCTACGGGGAAAGGTACAAGAAAGAGTACACGTTCGACGCGATATAAAACTAAGACGCCTGCTCCGGCGAATGCCAAGACCCCCGCGCCGCGCGGCCGTGGGCGCCGCAGCATGTTCAAGCGACAGCCGCTACGAGCGCCCACAGCAACAGCCACTGTCGTGACCAGCGACACTATTTTCTACAAAGGCAACTATATGCAGGTAATCACAATATTCAGGTTTTTAGCATAGCATCTATTTAAAGAAGTGATGGATGGACATAATTATGCCTGCAAAAAGTTTAGGATCTAAAAGGTTTTGTTAATGGTTCACACATTTCTATTAAGTAATATTTTCACATATATTTTATTTTTTAATAAGAGATATGAATGTACAGTTTGACATTATTAAAGCTTAAACTCATATTATACATTCCTGAGTGTTTGTCTTCCACATTTATGCTATTAAAAAATAATCCTTTAATGTTATCATTATTTTATTTACAGGTTGGTGACATAGTGTCAATGATAGACTTAGATGGGGGCACATATTATGCACAGATCCGTGGCTTCATGACTGATGAGTACTGCGAGAAAAGTGCCGTTCTCACATGGCTACTGCCTACTAAAGCCAGCCCACCTCCCGAGAAGTGTTTTGATCCTGCCACATACATCATAGGTAAATCATATTTACGCAATACTATAAAACAAATACTACTGGTTGTAAACCATTGTGTCTATTGTTTGAATGTTTGTAATACTTTACAAACATTAAAACAACAGACACAATGGTTTCAGGGATCAGGGATTACACAAATGATTGTCCCATGTGGGGATTACAAAACTCTTAGAAATATATTTCTAAGAAACTGGAATTTGAATACAGTTCTTCAAAATGAAACATCGTCATCATTGTCAGCCATAGATGACAGGACAAGCAAGGTTACAGTGCATGCACAGTTGCACACTTATGTATGTTATGTAAAGTGTTTTGAATACAATAATGTAGTATAGAGATCTTTGATTGTTGTTAAATTATATCTGTTTACAGGTCCTGAAGAAGATTTGCCCCGTAAACTAGATGTGATGGAGTTTGTGATGCATGCTCCATCTGACTATTACAAAGCTAGCAATAGTCCTTACCCCCTCACAGACCATGAAGTCAATGACTATTCTGGTTATATATGGACCACTCTTGAACCTAAGGAGAAAACATAGCCTTTTACCTCTTACTGTATATTGTTGTATTGTTTAGCAATAAATATAATTATAAGACAGTTTGTATTCCTTTTACTGTTTACTGAGCAAGTACTGCAATTGGTGTACTTACTGCTAGCTTACTTGCTATATTACTCTAGGCCTTTCTATATAATGTATACCTGTTAAATGTAGTATATTCTCCCCTCTTTTACAAAAATGTAATAATATATGTAAAAGACATGTTGTTTAATTCACGACAGTAAAATTACTTATTGCGAATTTCTATAAATTTTAAATTATGTTTAATTTACAAAATTATTACAAATGAATATTACATTGACTCGTAACTAGGCCTGTTTCAAATTAAGTGCATCAAAATAATTAGTATAATATATAGTATAAAGTATCTCGAGAAATAAAATGGTAAGAATATTTTTTTATTACATTACTAGATAAAATTGTAAATACACCAAAGTTTATATTTAGTTATAATAAACATAGAAGAAACTAAACGTGGCATGTTGTCAATATCGTTATTCGGGCTTCGGGTAGATACGTGACATCTTTGACATAGGTAGTCTGTCAAAATAATTTTAATTCAGAAATAATATACCAACAGCTTAATTTTCTCATACCTTTAATTTTACATTATTAGTAATCACAATGAGTCGTAAAGAAGCTCTGTCATCGTTTATCCAGCAGATCCACGGACGGCCGGTCGTCGTGAAACTAAACAGCGGCGTCGACTACAGAGGTTAGCATTTATTGCCGATACTTGTTTATTTACTTTACCTTGAAATCCTCATGATGATGGAGATGACATAAGTACTAGCTTTTATTGACTAGGTAATGTTTAAACGTTTTAAGTGCAATGTGTTTGCCAATAATAAATTACATATTTTATAGGTTATGACGATTGTTATTACCTACTTCAAATGACGCTACTATAACCTTCATTCATGCTCTTTACAAATCTAGTTCCGCATCATTGTTTGGATTGCTACCACGTTCTTGTAAAATAACGAATCCCGTTCAATATAAGGAGCAAAATAAAAAAAAAATATATGCTCTCCTTAGTACTGTTTGACGATATCCTGTTGTCGTTTAGCTCTTAGGGTTATTTTTTTAACCCCACGATATGGTCGTCCTACGCTCGCACCATATTGCGAGTTTGTTATACTGAATAAAATCAGTTGAAACATGTCTTAAATGTGACAAGTTAAATCTGATCAAGAGGCTCAAGATTAAAAAACCCTATCATGGAGATAGACAAATAAAATGTTTACTGGATTTTATTTCCTAAATAATTAAATATACCTTTTATCTTACATTCCAGGTGTGCTAGCTTGCCTTGATGGCTACATGAACATAGCACTAGAACAGACAGAGGAGTATGTAAACGGACAACTCAAGAACAAATATGGTGATGCATTCATCCGTGGCAACAATGTGCTATACATCAGCACACAGAAGCGCAGAATATAACACACACACTTACATATTCACTGTGATAACTTAGGGTTAAGGATATAAATGAAGGTTGCCAAATGATTTTTATTTATTTAATACCACCCACCATGTTTCCATTACTTAATTAAAGACCAAAGCAGATATTTATACTACTTCTTGCACAGGCTTTAGTTGATTTTGTGACTGATTTTTAATCCAATTGTATAGATACCTATATTGTACATATTAAAATTTAGTTTTTAGTGTATGCATCAATGCTATTTTAAATTTGTTGCTGCTTCACACTACAGCCTGATGAATCAGACTATGTAGATGCTGCAGGTAATTTAATTATTCTTGTTGCTTACCCTAATATTTGCACAATCATGGCATTCAATATACATTTTCTTGAACAAAAGTTGTTCCGAACCTTATCACCTATGTATAGTAAACTTTCACATCTCCATAACCCTGTAAAATAATAAATAACAATGAATATACATTATATGCATAAAAATTTTGAATGCTGCAGTTCATATCACAGACAGGCTACAGTTACCATAGAAAACTTATTCTTTTATCGGAGTTGAATAATATTTAGATTGCTGAAGCACAAAGATAGAAAGCAAGCAGGAATAGCTTATTGAGTGACCTTTGCACTGCCATGCAAAGATTTCTTCATTGCAAGCTCTAAATAGTTAATTATCACTTGGCTTAATAGTGAAGGATATGTAAAGTCTCAAACCTACACTGAGCCAGAGAGGATGAGGATGGCCTAACCAACCTTATACCAAGGTGAGACTGTACTTTATGCTCTCATACACTAGTTTATAACCAGGGATATATATAATTACATAGAATATGGATCACAATAATAATGATATAAACACTGTCCCTACAAATATATAAACAAACTTAGATATTTACCATATCAGAACCCATCGAGTTATGCCTAGGACCATGCCCATTGCCTAGATCAGCTATAAGTCTCTCGCCTTTATAACCATGTTCCTTCTCAAACTGTTCTTGAGCAGAGCGTCCAGTATCAGACTGAAAAGGTACATCCACCCTGTAGTTAAGTATTCTTCTATCAAACAATGGCGCCCAAAAACTTGAATAAATAGCTGATTGACAGCACAACATAGTGAGTAATATAACAAATAGTTTAAGTAACATGTTTAGTATATGGTAGTACGATTTATATTGACGAGTGATGCGCTCAGTCTGTTCTACAAATAGGCAGCAAGTATATTGTTTGTGAGCAAACAACAATGTTTGAAAAGTCGCGCTGTTCAAGGATATCGCACTAATGTGACCTGTTCTAATACGTTGTTACTGCCTGTTAGTTAATACATATTTTATTTCGCGTCTATAATAATATAAATTTCACATCAGTGAAGTGATATAATAAAAGTACCATTATTATTTTTAGAGACAACACACACGCTTAGATTTATTTATTCCTGTGAAAATGTAAATGTGTAAGTTGGTGAAGATCCAAATATCTTCACAAACCTACATGTTGATTCTTCTTTTCATATCTTTATAAAAACAGTTCTTGCACTAGGAATGATTCTAGTGTCGCGGAACCTTTACAAACATTCAAAGAATACCCTCGGCACTCGGAACAAACATTGGCAACCACTTAAACACTACTTCATCCTTCGCTAGCTATGTTTTAAGTCGCAACAGGAAGGAAGCTAAGCTACTGTAAAACGTAAGTACTCATTTACAAAGGTCTGCTTCTTTTTTTTCGACGTGGAGAGACCGTACGAGATTATCTCGATTGCACTCGACCGAAACCTGGCCTACCTACTAAAAATCCACGGTGTCCTTCTCTTGCTTGTGGTGTTGGTGAATCGCCGGTAATGTAACTCCATCAGCGTTCCGCCCAGCAAGGCCTATGACTGTGTTCTTACCATGTCACAGTATACAGAGCAAGGTTATGAAGGAGTTGTATTGTCTACAAGACCATGGTCCGTTAATTTTCAGTTGACAAGACAGAACTTTAGCTGGAACGGGAATAATGTAACAAAATGATGTTGCAAGCGTATATGACTGCTTATCGCCAGACAGACAGAATGCTATTCTATCATCGTATAAGTAGACAAAAACAATCTGTATACTTTTTAGTCATACTAATGATAGTAATTATAAACTGTTGAAGTGTTTCATTGTTAAAGTAACATTGAAAATAGTCTTTGTCTATTATGTACCTCAATACGGGCTATGTAATAACTGTCAATACAAAACTAACCAGGCAGTTATAAATGTATAACTTTGCTCGTTATACTAATAATAATTTTAAGAAATACTCATAATTTTTTGCCTGCACAGAAAGCCACCATTGCCGAGTGCTGTGCGTTCGATTCCCACACGGGACAACAATTTGTGTTTGACAAATACATAGTTGTGCGAGTCTGAGTGTGGATTGCATGTTTGTAAATTCGCCGCAATACAGAATTCGTTTCAAAGTGGCAGTTCTTTCAAAAAGAAAATACGGACACAAAATGTAGTTGTGTATGTATTTATGAGTTGTAGTTTAGGTCATACACTATCTTGAATATCCTCAAAGATGTATCCTGTGATCGGATATTCGGGCGCTAATATATCTAAACTTCACTTTTATTCCCAGGAAAGAATAATACTGACATGCCTTTCAGAATAAAGTATTTCAGTTCTAGTGTTTTAATTTTTGGATAAAGTTTTTGTGTTGCTTGTTGCTTTGAAAATTTCAATAATTGAAAGTACAAATGTGAAGTGTTTAGCAGTCGGGGGACAGTTTTATTAATTATAAAAAGTTCACAGTCGTGTTTTAATTTTTTACGGTGGTTTTTGACAATTAAGTTATCCTATGTCACTCGGGATGACATAAGGATTCTAACAATACCACACATTTCAAATCGGTTCAGGCATTTAGAAAGTACATACATGCATAAAATAATAGATTCTGAAACATTTCTCCGACATTCGCTTCGCCGTTGATCGGTTCACCGACAGAACGATTCACTTTTCATTTTTCTCCGACAGAACTTTTCAATGACGAACGATTCGCCGACAGAACGATTCACTTTTGAAAATTACATCGACAGAACCTTTCACCGGCGAGCGATTCGCCGACACAACGACACGTCAATACATGTATCGTACATGTTATGGTTATACATACGTTTTGTAAGGGGAACTGAAATATATTTGCAAATGAAAATAATTTTTATTATTAACAAATAGCTAACCAACATGATTAAAACCAAAACAAAAACATAACAAATCAACTATGATTAACAAAAACAATTATAAACTTCATAGGATACTTATTTTGTATTACATAAATGAGAAATATGAGCCCAGCCACTTAAGTAGGTTTTTATGTCCATATCATCCTTTTCTGACAAATGCTGAGTAATCCTCTCTTGATATTTTGATATTTTTCTCATAAGCGTTGGCTCCGACGAATTAATGAGTTCGATAGTGCATTCTGTGTGCTTTTGTTCCTTCTGGAACTCTACTATTGTTTTGAAAATGTTCCATTTTCGCCGGCCTAATAAGGTATTCCACCTATTGTGCCACGACTCCAGCGCATTTTGTGATAATGGTACATGTGAAAGTTGGCTGTCGTGTACTGACCACATCCTTGGAGGAAATATTGGCGGACTTCGCTTTACTGTAATTTTGGAGCTAATGGATTTTTTAATTATCGCTGATCCACTGACATAATATTTTTCAAACCATCGCATCACTCTCTTAGCTTCATCAGGTATAATTTCGTTATTTATTATATCAAGTGCATCGGGAATTTCTATTGGCTCTAAAAATGCCAGTGCAGCAATATGTCTCATTTTGTGGGCAAATACTGGATCGCTGTTGTATTGTTTCGCGAGACCAGCCGATTGAATGTGACGCCATATGCTTTGGTTCAAATGAAAAAAACAAAGTTTATTTAAGCAGTCCGGGAACACCATTTTTATAGCTTTCATTGCTGCGCGTTCAAAATCGGTGAGGATTATTTGGGGGCACAAATCGATATTCAAGATATTTAGTGTGTGTCGTTTTAATATTTCTAAAAATATTTCATAACATTTTACAGTTTTATGTGAAAGTAAACCATAAATTAAAGGAAGTACTTTATGCGTACCGTCCGGGATTCCGACTATTGCATGTATAGAATATATTTGTCGAAACGGGGTGGGGCAACAGTTAAATGTTCCATCCATCAGCCAATAATTTGCTTCACTTAAAAGTCTGCAATTCTCATTCATTTGTGCCAAATACGATTACGGATTCTTCATTATGAGTGTAGTGACCGATAAGGAAGTTGACATCTTTGTTAATTTTGGTTAATTCATCGGGAATCACAACAGCATGTATATCTTTGGGAATACTTGGTAAATTCTTATTCCTTACCCGATGAACCATCATTCTCATGGCATCCTTAGTCGGCATGTAAGGAGCACTAATACTTGGTACATCTTGAATACACCGTTGAACAATTTGTGAGGGTGCATCCATTGAATGGTGGGCTTTTTGTTTGATGTTAGCTTTTACAGTTAATTCAATATGCTTATCGGGATCCGGCAAATGAACATGTTTAAAATTTTTCGAAATAACTATATGAGAATTATTCGTAGACACTGTTGAAGTGATAGCAACATTGCACCGGGTAGAATCTTTTCTCGTACACCGCCAGTAGAACTTCGTATTTCGTATTCTATTTAGATGATATGAATATCCTTCGTGAATCAATATATCTTTACCGCGTTTTGACTTTAACATTACACAATCACTCATTTTTTAACAACAAATCTAAACCTTTTCATTAACACGTTGAAAATTAATTTCGGGCAGACATAACAACGTAATGAGGGACGTTGACAGGTAAAAAACTGAAGACTACCCTCATTTTCATATTTAATTGTTTTCGTTTAGAAATTAATATCAAGTATGTATGTCTATCATTACCTCAATAATACTAGCCTGCATTGTGCATTTAATTTAGAATTATATGCAATTAAATGATAAGCTAGCCGGAAATTATAAAATCCTTCGGAATGACTATGAGTGCAAAGTTTAATTTTATGTATTAGTATTATATTGTATTATTGATTGTATTTTGTGTGTATTTGTGTGTTTCTTTAAAACAATAAACGGAAACAGGTCTACATATCGAATACCTATGTTTTATACCCAGGGGCAGATGAACAGTTGTGTCGACGAATCGCTCGCCGGTGAAAGGTTCTGTCGATGTAATTTTCAAAAGTGAATCGTTCTGTCGGCGAATCGTTCGTCATTGAAAAGTTCTGTCGGAGAAAAAATGAAAAGTGAATCGTTCTGTTGGTGAACCGATCAACGGCGAAGCGAATGTCGGAGAAATGTTTCAGAATCAAATAATATTATGTAATAAATACAAGTAATATTTTTTAGTCTTCTGTTCGTATAAAATACAATAAAATTTGTCGTTTCGATCACCAATCTATTAGACAGATAAATAAATTTCCACTACTTGATTTTTGATTTTTATTGATATTCCATTTGTGTTGAATAAATAAAGATACTAAATTAAAATAACCACTGCTATAATTTCATTAAGTTTGTTATAGTTGGTTTTACAAAATTGGTCTATCCCGGGAACCCGGGTCACTTATTTATTCAGAAAGGAATGTCCATATTATTCTTTCGTGGGAAGAAGTTTAGATATATGTATAAGCGCCCGATTATCCGATCACTGAGTATCCGATATCCCACACCCATATTTAACCAGTTATGTTATAGTCTGCTTTGTCAGGCTATGTTAACAACTTTTAAGAGAAAACTAAACAGATAGTTATAAATGTACAAGAAAGCTCGTTATATGATTAATTATTTAAAAAAAGGTATTCGTTTTTTTACTATTCGGATAACGTTGTGGTAAAAGTCGTCGCCTTGCCGGTGTCCCCCGCATCCAACACGGGAGAATTATTATTAGTGTGATCCACTATAATTGTTAAGTTAGGTGTACCTACTATATCTCCTTAATTGTTTGTTTATAAAACACTCACTAAATAAGTAGGTATTATCAGCTGTGTTACAGTACTTCAGCTGTGGACAAAAAACCTATGGAGAGCCATAGTCAAGCTGCGCATGAAACAGCAATACTTTCAACAATCTGCCATCGTAGGGTACCTATACTATGTATACTATTCTCACAAATAAATAAGTGTATTTCTCATTAATGCTGTAAAATTATTGCAATAAGCGTAGTCTCAGGTCTCGTATTGAGTTTGTATATATCCTTCTTACTTGCACATTGCCTACTAAACAGGACTACATCTAGAATCTAGAATTAAAAGACGTAAATATTCTTAATTATTTTATGTTACAAAAATATGTACATACAAATTAAATTGAATAACTACGTACAAAAGCACGATCGTGGGATCGTGTTTAATTAATTACTATTATAAATTGACTAAGCGCCGCTATGACTAGTAGATGCCCTCTAGCGGCGAGTAGGACTTGTATTGGTAGAGTTCAGGTCCGCCGTAGCCGTACAACAGCTTGCCTTTGCCATTCTCGTCGTAGTACGGGTAGCGGTAGTTCGGTCTGCAACATACAACAATAAATTATTACTTATTAGCCATCCCTTGGGAACAGTATTTCTTTTTCTCTAAAAACGTGTATGCGAAATTTCATGATGATCGGTTGAGTCGTTAAGGCGTGAAAACGTAACAAACAAACTCACATTTGGATTAAATAATATTAGTTAGGATAAATCGATACATAATAATAACAGAGCCAAATTTTTTTTTTACTGGACTTCTGTACCTCGTAATGTAAACACAAATTCTCTCTCTATTCACTCAGTCTCGTAGTCCGATGTGATGGCATTCCGACATGACTAGAGAGATATGGCTGAAAACCAACGGCTTTACGTGCTTTCCGAGGCGGAGCACGGTGATGTGCTACATCCCCAACTTTATAACTACGGGCTGCTATTAAGTATTTCTTGACAGAAAAGTAAATAATGTGTTACGGTCCTGACTCGGGAATCGAAACCGGCACCTCACGCTCAGCTGTCGGCTTTCACTACCGCTGGACCAACCAGACAGTTAAAGCCGAACCGGCGCATAAACAATGTAGGTACGTTAGAATAACGCCATCTTGCGAAACATAACATTACTATAAACAATTGAATCAAGACGATATATAAGAAGAAATTTCAGAGTTTAATAAAGTTTATTGATCCCGTTAGTATGTTTGTAAATTATATTAAATATTGTTACCTCTCGAAGTACTGGAAGTTGGGTGCTCTCGGCTGCGGGATGGTTGAGTCTGCTGAGATGAACATGGACAACACCACCGCCACCTAATGTCAACAAGGAATATTATGTATGTACCTATGTCATCCAAAATGTCAGTATCTTCATAAACCTCCTCCTAATTGGCATTGAACTGAGAGGCTAAGGGCCTGTTCCACAACCTCCAAATAGTATTGAGATATAAGATAAAAGTCTCGCCATCTCTCTTCTTTAACTTAACAAGAGTGAGACAGCATACGATTTATCTTTCGGATAACTTTTACTTAATAGTTCTGAAACTGGCCATAAGAGTCTCTCACAAGTGATTTATAGGTTACTCAGAATAATCATACATTTTATAATCCTCATACCTACCTCTGCATATTTGATTACCTCTATGCCTTGTCGTTAAGATCGCCCTAAACGTAGGCATCGATGAAGCAATCAAATATGTAAGAAATTGTGTCGATATTCGTCTAACGAATGTGCTTTGTTTGAGTACATGCTGTACCTACCTAAACCATAAACCCTGGTCATGAACATAAGTGACAGTCAATATTATATAGTATAATGACACAAAAACCCTAAGTGTCCCTAGGTCTAGTATACCTACTTTAATACAAGTAGTATAAGTCATTATCATCGGGCAAGAACACTGCATTAACTATAGGTATGACCCTACTGCAAACGTAATGTAAATATTCACCTGCAAATATAAGTTTAATTACAATTGGTTCATTTTCATTTTGCTTTAATTGTCAATGTTACTATACCTAATTATATTCTAATACTATACCTATAGACCATACCTAGACATGTTTCGCATTATAAAACTATGGATGCCCGTGTGCATACAAAAGCGATAGTTAACGTTAATTTCTACGATTAAGTGTACCTATATAAAAGTATGAATTTTGTTACATAATGCAGTCAAACCATTTCTTTGATACCATCTGTCATATTGTGTTAGGGGAAGTATTAAAGATATCACTTCCGGCCAAGTCAATGCTATTTAAGTGTTTCGCGGTTCTAATGAAGAAAGAGTTTTGTCTATAATTGGTATTACAGCGGGAATAAGTACATACATATGTCATTATTTAAATTTGGAAATTCAACTGAGAAAAGGTAAATTGAGTTATTTTTGCGTTTGTAATATTACTAAATTTTAGTAGGTACTAATACTTTTTCTGGATGAACGGTACCGTATGCCTTTTCTGTTCCCCTGACAACGTGTATGCGAAATTTCATGTTGATCGGCCGAGTAATTAGTTATGGCGTGAAAGTGTAACAAACAAACAAAGTCACATTCGCATTTATAATATTAGTTATACTTATTGATTTAAAATTAGGTAAGTAATCTTGTTTAGTGTGTAAGCATCCAATATACTAAACTTAATTCTTCTTATAGTACAACTATAAAAAACGCCAAAGCTGTTTAGATGTTTGTTAGTTTATACCGTGAAAACCGTCGAACAGATTTAGATAGAAGTGCCCTGGATAAGCACAGTGGTTACTTTTATTCTGGTATACTTACGGTTCCGTTGGTTTAGACCAACCTTCCCCATTAGTAAATTCAAGAATTCATAAATCAATTGTGTAATAATAACTAATGCCATCTACCGGCAGCTATCAGGATTAGGTTTTTTTCTTTACTGAGAGCAAAAGTAATGAAGTCACTGACCCAGTCTCGAATATGCCAAACACACTCAGATGACCGTGCTCACACAGATAATATCTAGGTAAATGGGTTACTTTATATACATATATCCTCGAAATTACTTAAATTTATCAATAACACACTACCTAAAGATCCAGTCTTGTTATATTGATACTCTACGCTATAGCCACTATATATTGTCTGTCTAATATTAAACTTTGAAGACATTGAAAATATAAGGGATAACTGCTTATTTAACAGTTTTCCATAACATTCTCGAAGTGTAACCTATTCTTGGCGAGCGTGGTGGCATAACCGCTCGCGTGCTTTTCGCTAGTTATCAAATAAAACCTAACTTTTTATTTTGTATTTTATTATTGTGTGTTTATTTACGTATTATAGTCGTCACATTTCACCTCGAACAGGGCATCCTTAGTAGCACACGGACACAGTTTCACAACACCTTACACAACCATCATAATATTACACACGAATACAACTACTAACCATAGCCAAAAGGTATTTGAAGCACTCCATTTTTCGTTTTCTTTTTATCACTAATGTTCTTCACGCGCTAATGAACTGAATTCCCGCCAGAAACTCGTTCTTTTTTCGAAAATGTGCCAAGTTGAATGCACTTGCAGTGTGCGTACGTGCACGTCCCTGGCTTGGAGTTACAACACTAGTGAGTTACTGGCGGTCGAGCGAGCTTGGTGGAAGGGAAAGCACCTCTTGAATGTTAATGAGGTCCAATCACCAAACAACCTAATAAAGATTATTTATCATTATTAATGGGAGGAACGAGAAACCAAATGTTCATGTCGCAGCTAGTTAAATTATGAACCTATTGTTTTTTTTAAGCCGAATGCCTAATGATTTTCCTAATAAGTTGTTGTACAAGAGCCATAAAACTTCACACGCTTCACTCGCAAGCAACTAAAATGTCTTTTAAACTTATAGAGCACCAAATAAAACACCACAATGAGTATGTAACTTATTCATATAATATATTTGGTACAATGTACCTACATTTAGAATTTAATTCTCGTAGACTTAAAATGTAGGGTTCCTAAAATAAATTAAACATGTACATTTCTCATT
Organism: Catocala nupta; assembly: GCA_963675205.1. Lineage (NCBI taxonomy): Eukaryota > Metazoa > Arthropoda > Insecta > Lepidoptera > Erebidae > Catocala > Catocala nupta. The sequence goes on from OY776102.1 coordinate 651,728, forward strand.
AGTAGTGTCCTAAAGTATATATAAGTAGCAATAAATAATAGAAATTGTAAAAAAGTATTAACTACACGATGGCAAAATGGTTTATGTAATCATCGCAACACATCCAGTACGTTGAGTAGGTATTGTGAATTTGATTCTTGTACAGAACTTCCACAAAAAGTTGTTTTGGTTTTTCAGTGTGTTCTATATGTTTGTAAAGTCCACAATACCGGAATATTTTTAGGTCCTTTTACGTAAAGAATAATATTTGGTATACTAGGTATAGGTCAGGTATAGTTTAGAGCGCCCCACCATCGGCGAGCTGATAAAGTGAAAGTTTCTACAGGTAAGTACCGCTACGTGAGCGAGCGCGCGTTCCAACTCGGACGGCAATTGTTCTTAACCCTTAAATGCATAGAACCTCAGAAATAAACGGCAAAAATATATTTGATAGATTTCTAGGTCTAGTTTCAGGGAAAAATAATTAAAAAAATATTTGGCTATTTTTCTTTTATATTTTTCAAAAATATCGTACGTATCGTTTTCGATACATTATGCATTTAGGTAGTCATTTTACAATAGTAGTAAGTAGTAATAATATGTAAATAACTAAAAGTACATCTTCAGAAATCTTGACAGTTATGAAAGAAATTAAAGCAGTCCTTACTTTTTTTTGAACAAAGGTAAACTTTACACTTGCCACAATATATTATACTTAATAAATTGCAACCAGGCATCATGCATCGCATCCTGCTATCGCCTCGTTTTTGATCATGCCCGACACCGTCGAGACGAAATTCTCTAGGTGGCTTTTGCTGGCACACCACCCCTTTTCTTATCTTGGCTCTTGGGCCATCTTCAACACTTACATTTGGACGACCTCTGGTAGCAGGAGGAGTAAACTTACAGAGTGTATCTGCCAATTCTGAGCGAAAATCAGCAAGTTTCAATATGTTCTTGGGATTTTCACCTTTTTCTAAGGAAACTTTTTTGTAAAGTACCCAAGCGTTTATTACTGTGAGGTCCAGAACGTGGTAAAAAATCCTCATGTACCACTTACGGCTCTTCATCCTGATCCGGTACCTACCCAAATATGAGTCCATTAGATCAACGCCACCCATGTGTGTATTGTACTCTTTTACTAAGTTTGGACAAGTGATAGTAACTTTTTTCTTTTCCTTCTTATCAAATCTTAGAATTTGACCCACGGGTTCTGCCCCCACGTACGTGGAAGCCAGGGTGACAGGCTTATTGTCCTTCCAGGATACAGCGGTTACATCCACGCCATCAACACTGGTGATATTCTCCTCAAAGGTACCACGAGACTGCTTCGATAGTTGATCTTTGGTCATGAGTTTGCATTCTTTTCCCAGCCTGTTCCTTTGAATAGTACCTAATGTATGAATACCTTGTCCTGCCAAATACACCATAAGTGGTATCGAAGTATAGTAATTATCAAAATAAACTACGTGGTTATGGTTTCTTGGAATGATTCTTGCTAATTTGATGACAGTCTGAGCAACTGGTCCTAGATCGGGCTCACCTGGCAATGTGTCTGTATCAGCTTTGCCAGAGTAGATGATAAATTTGTATGCGTATCCAAGCAGGCTACACAACATGAAAAGTTTGAAACCCCATTTATGGGGTTTGTTTGGTAGATACTGTTTCATGAAGTGGCCTATTTTAGTGGCGCACATTTGCTCATCAATAGATAAACGCTGATCTATTGGGATTGATGAAAATCTATCATTTAAATGATTTATTACTGGACGCAGTTTATGAAGTCAGTCATGATTTGAGTCACTTACAGGTAAATGCTTTTCGTTATCATTGAAATGTAAGATTTTTCGAATCCTCTCGAATTTGTTGACGGTCATGACTTCTTTGATAGGAATGAATCCAAATTTTCCCCAATATGATCTTACACTAGGATAGTGATAGACAGACATAAATATTAAAATACCCAAAAACTTCCTAAGATCATCGACAGTCATATATTCAGGTCTATCAGGTTGCTTTTGGATTGAGTATTTTATACTCTCGACAACAATTTTCTCCATAAAATCTGTGGTGAAGTAATAAATAAAAAAGTCATATGGGGTCCTAAATTCTTTTATCTGTATATCAAATGAGGTGTTTGCAGTGAAATTCAACCTTTCTGCGTTGAATTCCAAGGAATCCTTCTTCCAAATGAGAGGTCTTCTATTAGAAAAACCGGATGCTCTGTGTACGCTGGGAGCTGCGAAACTTGAGTCGTCTGATATGCCGTCGTTGCTCAAAGGTGGATCAATATTATCGGCGTTGTCAATGCACATACCTTCTGCACTTGTTGAAGAGTTCGGCGCGATATCATCACTAACCTCATCTTCAGCACGTCGATGCTGGCCGTCGATGTCACCTTCTAACTCGGCCTCCAACGCTTCACGAGTCGGATAGAAATCTAATTCATCACCATCAGATTCCTCTCCATCTGAAGACAGTTCTCCGCATTCTAGCTGCCGCAGATATTCTTCGATTTGTTTTAAAGACGACATGGCTAAAAACAAAATGAAAACAAACCATGCACCACTCCCAAGCAGAACGAAAAAATGCACCACACGATACAATTTTATAAATCATAAAAAAAAATTGTATTGAAATTTGAGTACAAATGTATAAGTAAATATGTAGTATTAGTCCATGAATATTCTTGCAAAACAGTTAGTAGTTTTTAGCATTTTGATAGCATTAGAAAGCATTACCAAGTAATAAGCATAAATAATACGCATTATCATTTTTGCATGCCGTTATTGCATAATGTTTCGATTTCGATACAACCAAAAAAAACGCTGAAAGTATCAGTATTTGCAAAAATTCTTGAGAAATAATAACATGCGAGGGAATTTGAAATACATACCTTATTCCTAGTATTTTTTTCAAAACCAATAGTTTCACAATTTTAACGTTGAAAGCGGATTGCAAGTATTGATTTTGCAACAAAATCATATATGTTCGCCAACACACAAGATGTCTCCTTGAATCGAAAATGGCGCCACGAAAACAATTGTCAACTTTTTTTTTTAACCTAGCTTGACTGACAGTTGTTACCATAGACTTAAATAAATCATTGCCATTAAAAAATACGTGATAGAACCTTAAGAAGTTCAAGTATCGATTTCGATACAAGATGCATTTAAGGGTTAATCTAGCGCAATATATTATATAACCGAGTTAATCCTTAATAATACGACATTTCTAAATAGAAAAGTATGAATTTAATTTGTTAAATTAAATATTATCCAATTCAATCAAACTTATAGCTAGTTATAAGGTAATTCCTAACTAATATTATAAATGAAAAAGTGAGTTTTTTAACGCTTTGGCGCCTTAACTGCTCGACCGATCATCATGAAATTTTGCATGTAATATACGTTATCAGGGCTGCAGAAAAGGACGTAGGGTAGCTTAATCCAGGAAATTTTTTTGTTGCTGAGAGATAGAAGTTTATTGACATAATCTACATTAACGCGAGCAAAGCCGCGGGCAATATCTACAAGTTATTTATTATAATATATATATATTAGCTGCACAGTTGACTAAGCAGAACCGGCTTCCATAAGGACGCCATCCAAAAAAGATTTCACTAAAATTACTTCGTTAACAGGAGTCTCTTTTCTTCTGGTCTGTCCTGTACTTAGTCTAAAAGCACCGCCGACGAGATAGTTTACGCACTTAACCGAGCTTTGAATCTCCCAGTGTGATTTTATCTTGCTTTACCAAATTCTTTCTTTTTTGTAATTATTTTTAATTAATTAAGGCGGTATGCCCAAGTGGTTGATCATGGAATGGACGTTACTAAGTACTTATATAATTATACACCTGTATATAACCCATGTATCACAAATAAACTATTTGATTTGATTTGATACCAATTACAGTCGTAAATCAAGTTGATTTTAAATTGTTATCAAATTAGTTTTGTCGCTGCCACTCCGTGTTAAGTCGCTACGCTGACACTAAATCTAGCTTGTCTACCTGTTACCTGAACCTTCAAATTTCGACTATACAGAAGCAGATTTGATATGATGTACATATTTCAATAGACGATCACGAGATATGTACATATAGATCACGGCTTCACCCCCGAAACGGTAGGCAGAAGTGAATAACGGCTGCCTCACTGGCTTTGTCTTACACACGTAGGTACCTAATAGGGGTCGAGTTTATTGCAGTTTATCTTAAACAGTTTAAGTCTAATTCTAAGTCATGAAACTGTGCCTAATAGGCGTTAATAACATTAACCGATTCGGGAATTGAACTCAAGATACCCATCGCATTCACTACTGCTACGCTACCAAGGGGACCATTCCCGAAGGGATAGGCAAAGGTGTACGATATTATAAACCTGGTATATTATTAATAATAAGTAGAAATATATTTTTATTTTAAAATCAATCTTGCGTTATCTTGTCACTCAGTTATAGTATAATAATGTCTGTCAATATATGTACATACAATATTTACCAAGGCGTCAGTGTCAACTATTATGATACCTTTCATTAGTGACGAGAGGAGGATCACAAGTTTCAACTTGGTCGTCACCTGTAATAATAGGTAGATCTTCGTCAAAACGTAATATTCTGTCCTCAGAAGTTTGTTCTTCATCTCCGATGGCATCTTCAAGATCTTGTTGAATTTCCAGTGCAGGTCGGTAATAGTTTACTTCATCTTCGGGTTCAGAGTCTGAAAATTCTAAATCATCTTCAGATAGATCCCAACTTTGTAAAAAAATCACTAATCCATCCGATAAACCAGCCATACTGCAAATGAAAAATACAATGAACCTATTCTTAACAGTCTTAACACACACACAACACACGGACACAATAAAACTTACACTTTCACTTACCTGTAAACTTACAATTTTTATTAATAAATCTCTTCCTACGATATCGGCAAATTATTTTCGTTCTAGCGCCAAAAAGTGACAGACGAAAAATAGTTAAAAGTTAAATTTTATCAATGTTGCCAGTGTATTTATTTATTTCTAGAGATAAATCATTATTACGTATAGTTAAAATTAAGAACATATACAGGTTGTCCGGTTATTAATGGATAATCTGGAAATGTCTTATAGTGGAACTGAGGGCTGTTCAGAAAAAAATATGATAAAATATCTATCCTAACTACTACCTGAGATATGTTTTTTTTTTAATTACCATGTATAACTTTCTTGTATACTACGACCATAAATGAATGAAATCCATCGGTTTTTTGTTGTTTTTTTATTGAACACTAATTATGCTAATAGATAGACAGTCAAAAGTATGCTATACTAATATAGCTTGCACTTTTTTATATATTTACCGGACACCTGTATATATATTAGTTGGTTATCATCAATTTTAATATTATGTTGTTTAAAAACTACATTGCTCCTTAATGGTTAAAAAAAACAGCATAAGGGTTAATTTATTTTCACCTTCTAATCTCTGCTTGATGAGGGTTATCATGCATGGAAATTAAAAGCTTCCTTTACTACGGTACTAAAAAATTAAACAACTGGAATTTATTTATTTATTTATTATGTAATTTATCACATTCGATCATTTAACAACACTATAAAACGTTCTAATAGGTAACTACTGAGCGAGTAATACTACGAACTTTCACAGCAGCTATCCCTCATTTCTCTTAAATATACGACTTGCTTAGCTAAGCGACGCTGTGGCTGCCTATTCTATCACTTAATGTGCACTATACACGTAGTATGACATGCTACTACCAGTACACATGAATAGTAAGTACGTTGGATTAACTAGCGATGCGCGATTGTACGAATTATTAAATCGTAATTCGAGTATTCAGATAAGATCACGAAGCTGTTTAATTGATAATTGCATTGCATTGTATTCAAATACTCAATTGTGTTGGAAAGACATCAAATAAATTGACATTCGAATATTCAATTATACAATTTTCGAATTATTCGAATTTAATTTTGGTTGTTTTCGCGTATCTCTAGTTCTAGCTGCTTCAGCCACGCTCGACACTTTTTCAATGAGAACATCTCAATACGCAGTCTAAACTATTTATTGGTGAATTGTTATAAATTAAAATTATTCTTTGACTGCCGAAAATGTTCTCACTTAAAAAGAATTTATTTGGCTATGGTAGTAAACACTGCCTACATGATTTAAAATTTTATCAAAAAGGCGCACTAAATCATTATAATATTATAACTATTAATATAATATTTAGCAGTAGCATGAAATTGCGATACAAAAAGTATGAAAGTATTTGAACATTTCTAAACGTTGACTAAAGGCATGTGTAGACTACTGACTAGATTATACTTTAACATTTTATTATAATATCATAGTACACGCACCGGGGTCTTTCTCCCGGCCATCTTAACATCAATGTTTTAAACATTATTTATAATTATAAAATGCATGAACATAACGGTAGTTGTACTACCTAAATATTGTTTATAAAACAAAGTTTCGTATAAACTCTACGGTAAACATAGTAAGGTACTACTGGAGGAATAGCGCCGAAACTTAGTCTCGACGTAAACTATCTACATATTTACATTTTAATTTAGTAAGCTAACGCGCAGGCGTTGTTGTCGTGTAAAAACGGCTTATAATAATATCACTATTAGAGTCCTTTGTCTCCTTCACATGTTTATATTCCACTGCTAAACCACCATGTAGTTTTTCTCGAACTCATCGATTAGATTCAAATTTCGAATAGTTTGAAAGTCGAATTTTTGACGGTTAGATTTAATCGACTATGAGAGTCAATCTGATTGGTTATTGAGAGGTAACCTCTTTGTGAAAAAGGTGTTCACCGAACTCATTAGTTACGATGTCTCTGTAATGCGATCGAAACGTTTACCGCGTTTGGCTCTCCGATCGGTTAAGAGCTCGGAGCGGGTCAATCGGAGCGCCGAACGTCATAAACGTGTCGATGCGTTAACGTTAAAACAATTCGCACTAGGCGCCTCGGTGATTATTTATAGAGTGGAGAAGTTTCATACGAGTACAAAACTCGTATGACGTTCGTTGACATCATAAAGTGTAACTGGTCGATGGGACGTATTCGAGTGTCACGTATGGTGTGCAGGTTCAGGCGGCGCCGGCGCACTGCGCCCGCGCCGTGACGTAGTCGGCGAGGCGCTGCGCGATGCTGCGGCTGCGCGTCAGTGCGGCACGGCGCCGGCGCGCTGCGCCCGCGCCGTGACGTAGTCGGCGAGGCGCTGCGCGATGCTGCGGCTGCGCGTCAGTGCGGCACGGCGCCGGCGCGCTGCGCCCGCGCCGTGACGTAGTCGGCGAGGCGCTGCGCGATGCTGCGGCTGCGCGTCAGTGCGGCACGGCGCCGGCGCGCTGCGCCCGCGCCGTGACGTAGTCGGCGAGGCGCTGCGCGATGCTGCGGCTGCGCGTCAGTGCGGCACGGCGCCGGCGCGCTGCGCCCGCGCCGTGACGTAGTCGGCGAGGCGCTGCGCGATGCTGCGGCTGCGCGTCAGTGCGGCACGGCGCCGGCGCGCTGCGCCCGCGCCGTGACGTAGTCGGCGAGGCGCTGCGCGATGCTGCGGCTGCGCGTCAGTGCGGCACGGCGCCGGCGCGCTGCGCCCGCGCCGTGACGTAGTCGGCGAGGCGCTGCGCGATGCTGCGGCTGCGCGTCAGCTGCGCCGCCGCCTGCTCGAACTTGTGCTGGTTGCGCCTGGCGACAGACACTAGCATTGTACCAATGTATTTGTATACTAATATAATATTGTTACGTGCTGGGTTCGACGGATAAGAATACAAAACAATATTACCGACTAAAACACGTTTTATTCTAGCACACAATTAACTTTTATAGACAACAAACACTTATACTGCACTTTTCCACTGTAACTCCGTGGTATTTTCGCATCCGTTCGCTTCGATGAACACTTGACCGCTTACGATGGTAAATTGACTCGGCGGTGCGCGTGCGCTCTATTTATACGCGGGTAAAGCGCTTCTGGAGTTTTCCAGAAAACGTCACACGCGGCACGCAACAGCGCGATGGTTCGAGAATGTGCCAGCGCTTTCTCCACTGAACTCGTACCGACAAATACGTAGTTCCGTAAGATGTCAATAGATGGTGCTGTAATAAATTATTATTAGAAACCGCCGACTCTTCCCCACAGTGCCGACAGAGGGCATTAGCCGTAACACTGCCCCTCTCTTAGACATGTTCGTCCCGAACATTGTTGGATCCGTAGTAGCGTGCCAATCGATCCACATGAACGATCTTTGGTGTACCTCGTGGTCCTTTCTGGATCTGGTAGGTGACGTCATTCATCTTAGCTTCTTATGCGATAGGGTCCATCCCATTTTGCCTGCAACTTAGGAGATTTTCCTTTGCTGCGTACCGGATTATGTAACCACACCAGCGATCCTTCCTCGAAGCCTTTATTGTTCGCCTTCCCATCGTAACGGGTCTTCATCCTCTCAGACATCTGCGGACCGGTCTGTCTGTTGTGCTCGTATACATCATTCATCCTGTTGCGCAAATCATTCGCATAATCTGTTATGCTGCGTGGAGATTCAGGTGGGATGCCGGTGATCAAGTCTGCAAGTAATCGTAGTTCTCTTCCGAAGTTAGCGAAAGCAGGTGTTATTGATGTGCTTTCGTGAACGGCACTACGGTATGACAGGAGAAACGGTTGAATGTGTTTGTCCCAATCCCTTTGTTTGCTTTCTACGACTTTCGCCAGATATCTTTCCAGAGACTGGTTAAATCGTTCAACCATGCCGTCTGATTGCGGATGATAAGCAGTTGTCCTCGTTTTGTGGGTACCCATCACACGACATGTCTCCTTAAACACTTCAGACTCGAAGTTCCGACCTTGGTCACTGTGGATCTCTAAGAGCACCCCGAAACGACAAAAGACTTCATGGACTAGCTTGTCGGCCACCGTAGATGCCTCTTGATTGGGAATTGCGAACACTTCCGGCCACTTTGTGAAGTAATCCATGACCACCAGGAAGTACTTGTTCCCACTTTGGCTTTCTGGAAACGGTCCGGCAACATCTAATGCTATACGTTCCCACGGGGCTCCAACATTGTACACTTTTAATGAACCCTTACTGCGAGTGTGTGGTCCCTTCACGGCAGCACAACTCGTGCATTTGCGGCACCAGTCCTCAACGTCTTCTCGACAGTGGTTCCAATAAAAACGTTCCCGGATCTTAATCAGAGTTCTCTTAACTCCCATTATGATAGAGTTGTAAAACTGCCGGTATCTTGAGCTTTGGCACGACCATTTGCAGGTGACACTTGTCACCTCGAGCATTCTCCCATTTACGGCACAGAACTCCATTCTGGATAACCAAGCTTTCCCACTGTGCCCAGTAACTCTTGGTGATAGAGCTCATTGCTGCAACTTCGCTCCAGTGAGGTCTCAAAGCACCTGTTTTCTTCCATTCGAGGATGGGTCTTATGTCTTTGTCTTCTTGTTGCGTTCTCTGCAGAGTTTCCTTCCAGTCTTCGCTAAGATCCGTCCTCAACATCCTCACTAGTCCTTCCTGCTTGGCCTCTTGCCTGGCGCAGTGCCTACACTGGTCGGGACACGGTCTACGCGACAGGGCATCTGCATTACCATGTGACTTGCCACTGCGATGCTGTATTACGAAGTCGAATTCCTGTAGTTGTTCAATCCATCTTGCTACCTGTCCTTCTGGGTCTTTAAGCTGTAGTAGCCATTTCAATGCAGCGTGGTCAGTTCGCTGGTGAAATTTCCGCCCCAACAAATATTTGCTGAAGTGCTGCAATGTCTTTACGACAGCTAGAAGTTCCCTTCGCGTGACACAGTAGTTCCTTTCAGGTTTGGATAGGACTTTGCTGAAATACGCTATTACAACCTCATGCTCTCCTTTACGTTGAGATAACACGCCACCAATGCCGGTGTTACTGGCATCTGTATCTACTGCAAATTCATGTTCATTGTCAGGATAGCCTAAAATCGGTGAATTACATAGATGTTCCTTCAGCTTCTGAAATGCGACGTCACAGCTCTCATTCCAGCAGAACTGTATCTTATCCTAAGTAAGCCTATGCAGAGGCCGGGCGATGTCAGCAAAGTTCCTTACAAACCGTCGATAGTAGGAGCACAAACCAAGAAATGCCCTGACTTGTGTCATGTTCTCCGGAACTGGCCAGTCCTTGACAGCAATGATCTTATCCGGGTCCGTTTGGATGCCTTCTTCGGAGACCACATGTCCTAAGAAGTTCACTTGTCGCCTGAACAACGCGCATTTCTTTAGGCTTAACTTCAGGTTGGCTTTTCGAATCTTCGAGAGCACGCATTCCAGGTTGCGAAGGTGATCCTCAAAGGTGCGTCCTACTATGATAATATCGTCCTAGTAGACCAGGCAGGCGTCTCCAATCAATCCAGTAAGTACTCGTTCCATCAATCTCTCAAAAGTGGCAAGGGCATTACACAATCCAAAGGGCATGACATTGAATTGCCACAATCCTTTGCCTGTGGAGAATGCTGTCTTTTCCTTATCTCGAGGGTGTATCTCGACCTGCCAGTAGCCACTTTTTAGGTCTAGAGTAGAAAACCACTTCATCCTCGTTAGCGTATGAAGAGTGTCGTCAATCCTTGGCAACGGATAACTGTCTTTCTTTGTGATGTCGTTTAGCCGACGATAGTCCACACAAAAACGCATACAGCCATCCTTCTTCTTCACCAAAACCACTGGTGAACACCATGGACTGGACGAAGGTTCAATCACACCTTCTTTTACCATACCCTTGATCATAGCGTCAACTTCACGTTCTCGTGCCACTGGCACACGTCTTGGTCGCTGGCGGATCGGTACCTCATTACCTGTGTTTATATTGTGTTGAACTAGGGCAGTCTTGCCTATATCAGCATCACTAGTCGAGAAGATGTCGGCAAACCGGTTTAACATCGTCTCAGCCTTGTTCTTTTCTTCTCTCGACAGGTTATTCCGGCAGTCCTTCAAGAGGGAAGACACGTCGTACCTTGCCCCTTGAACTTTGGCGTTGGTAGGCTGTTCATGGCATCTACGCATCCAAACTGCTCCTTCACAGGTGCCCAATATCGTGCCCTTCTTGAGTACCAGCTCTTTGTCGCTTGGGTTCAGTGCGCGTACCGATGTAACGGTGGTATCCTTTGCCAGAGTGCGTGCAATCTTCCATGGAGCGTCGTTGTCCAAACCTTCTATAATTACACATCGATTTGCCTGATCAGAATTCCTTGGTAGGCAAACCGGTATGATTGTTTCCGACCTCGGGCGAAGTACTACTTTCTTTAGGCAGTACACTTTTCCCGATGATGCGCCCTCCATGAATACTTCTTCTGAGCCACACTTCAATAGTCCTTGACTAACGTCGATCTCACAGTGATGCTTTCGCAAGAAGTCTAAACCTAGGATGCAGTCGTCTACTATGTCAGCCACGATGACGTTGTGGCGGTATATTTTATTACCTAGTTTCATGTCCACCTCCCTCTCACCTCGGACGGTTATGTGCTGACCGGTAGCTGTTCTAAGATGTACACATTCATGGTTCCTGTAATAGTCCCCAAGAAACCGTCTTGCTAGTCGGAAACTGACGACTGTTCGAGAAGCTCCAGTGTCCAATGTCAACTTGCACGGCGTTCTGTTAATTTCGCCTTCGATGGTCAGGCTGTTCCCGTTACACGATTGTGAGATCGAGATTCTTGGGGCTCTCCACTATCACCAGCCAGCACCCGCCCCGTAGTCCTGGCGTCTACTCGTTTCCCTGCTGTTGTTGCCCGGCAGGCACATCAGGTTTTCCTCCTACCGGCGACTGGTTTCTGCTGCGTGGACTCCATGCTTCGGGCAGCTCAACCTGATGTGGCCTTTTTCGCCGCAGCTATAGCACCGGGGTGAAGTCGACACTTCCCTGATACGGTGAGCGCGATCGTCCCGTCGCACTGCTTCAACCTCCAGAGCGTGGGCTAGGGCATCCTTTAGGTTTTTGAAGTGTCCGAGTCTCACTGCGGCCTTAACCTCCAGGTCTCGGATCCCGTCGGTGAAGGCTTGAACGAGGTTCCCATCGATGAGCGCAGGTGAGGACTGGTACGCCTTTCGAACCAGCTTCTCCACCTCCAGGGCCCACTGCTGCAAGGTTTCACCAACACGTTACGATCGGTCTTTCAGCTGGGCGCGAAACACGTGTTCCAGGTGTGCGTCGCCATATCTCGCTTCCAATGCCTCCAACAGCTTCTCGTACGTGACGTCTTGACCAAGCGCTTCTAGCACGGTTAAGACCTGATCGAGAAGCCCCAAGGTGAGAGCAGTCAGAGCCTGTTCTTGCGTCCACCCGTTCGATTTCATGACGGCCTTACTGACGAACTGAATCTTATAGGCTGACCATGACGATGAGCCGTCGAATGGTCGGACTTTAAAGCCTCGTGGTGAAGGCGCCACAACCGCAGGTGTCACGATGCCATCTCCAGCCTTGAGCCCACGTATCGTTTTCTCCACCTCGGCGATGCGACTTTCGTGGCGTTGGACTTGCTCTTTCACCTCCTTCATCTCCTTACCAACCGTTGCGCTGAGGTCCTTTAACATCATCAGCTGCTCCTCCTGGCGGCGTGCCTGCTCCTCCTGGCGGCGCATACCCTCCTCCTTATCGCGTTGCAGCTGTTCCTCGAGGCGGCGTGCGTGCTCCTCCTGGCGGCGTGCCTGCTCCTCCTGGCGGCGCATACCCTCCTCCTTATCGCGTTGCAGCTGTTCCTCGAGGCGGCGCGCGTGTTCCTCCTGGCGACGTGCCTGCTCCTCCTGGCGGCGTGACTGCTCCTGCATAAACGCCATCAGGGTCGCGAGGTCGGGATTCAAGGCAAGTGAGCAGCACTAGATGGTTCCGCTGCAGCCGCGGAGTCACGTGGTCCCACTGACGTCGGCGAGGGGGCGTCTCCGAAGCGCCTCTGGTCCACATCTTGCTGGCGCTGGTTCCTGGTACGCACCCCTTCCACTTCCTCCTTCGGTAGTACTGGCATATTCTTATCTCACTTCTGACACCAATTTGTTACGTGCTGGGTTCGACGGATAAGAATACAAAAGAATATTACCGACTAAAACACGTTTTATTCTAGCACACAATTAACTTTTATACACAACAAACACTTATACTGCACTTTTCCACTGTAACTTTGTAGTATTTTCGCATCCGTTCGCTTCGATGAACACTTGACCGCTTACGATAGTAAATGGCGGTGCGCGTGCGCTCTATTTATACGCGGGTAAAGCGCTTCTGGAGTTTTCCAGAAAACGTCACACGCGGCACGCAACAGCGCGATGGTTCGAGAATGTGCCAGCGCTTTCTCCACTGAACTCGTACCGACAAATACGTAGTTCCGTAAGATGTCAATAGATAGTGCTGTAATAAATTATTATTAGAAACCGCCGACTCTTCCCCACAGTGCCGACAGAGGGCATTAGCCGTAACAATATCTAACTATGTTATACGGAACTGGGAAACCTTCAAGTGTTTGAACTATAAGGATGACGTAGTTCTTTAAGTGGTCGCCTCGCCACAGTCGCTGAGACGAGTGTTGTTCGTTTCCAACACGGGACAAAAAAAAATATGATTCACAAATAAGTGTTTTGAGTCTGGGTGCTCATTGTGTCCATTGTTTGAATGTTTGTAAAGTCCCCCGTTTGAATGTTTGTTATCTTATAGTCTAGCAGCTATCTATCAGTTAAAAATAAAAACAGACCAAGCATCCTTAATGATAAGAATATCAGAATTTCCACCTGATACTCATATTATTTCCATAAAATATTTAGTTTTATAATAAACAATAGTTACAATATAGCACTATACCTGATATAAGCTGCGGTATCGACGAGCACGCTCTCGAGTTTCCGTTCATCGATTTCGTCCATAGCGCACTCCTGCATTAGCGGAGGGTTAAACCGGAAATAGTTGCCAGACGGAAGGAGGTCGTTCAGTACCAGATGCACACCTGTGCCATAATAAATAGACCGTTAATAACTCCATAGTCAAACATTTGCTTTTTTAAACGTTACAATATTTGAGTGAAGTAGAACTACAGACAAATAAAGATTTTTTTCAAATAGTTACTTATGTAATCGCAATTTTTTTTTTAACGATGTACATTTTTTAACCTCATCTAAGCAAGTATCAATTGGACATAGCTATGCAAATTGGATCCAGCAACACAAACTGACTTTTGAGACAATTGGAGTTTCATTAAATTTGTTATATGTATAAAAATAACAAGACTGACAATTAATTTTATATATGTTTCTTGTTTCAAAAACATTTGTTGTATACAGGGTGTCCCAGAAGTAGACGTCAAGCCGGATAAAAATAATTCAAAAAGTAAATATCTGTACTAACAGGAGTGAAAAGACTGTCAAAGGATGTAGATTATTTGTTTCTTTTTTAAAATGCCTATAATTTTTTGAATACATAACCAAGTTGTTTTTTAATATTTTTGTAATATTATAACTTAGCCTGTTACCTGATTCCAGCTTGACTTCGACTTCTGGGACACCTCTTTATATTTTATTACCATTTATAACAGTAATTAAAAACAAAGTGTTTTATGGGTTGATCCATTTTGCATAACTATGTCCAATTATAAAATAATAGGTATATAAAAATGTTGTTAAATAAAAGTAGGTAACCTTCAGTATCAGTGGCGGAGTCGAGTATCTTGTTGAACTTGTCCTTCCAGCTGGTGGAGGGTGGGTCGGCGGTGGTGGTGGCGCCGCGAGCCTCGTGCTGGGCGAGCGCGCGCCCCGTGCCCACGGACACCACGGTGCCGCGCGCCACGGCGGCCGCGCCGAACAGCAGCTTGGCCTCGTGCAGCCCCACGCCCGTGGGGTTGTTGACCATGATGCCGCCGTCCTGGTGCAGCAGGCCGTGCAGCCGGAACTCGTCGAAGTACGTGGGCGCCGCCGCGCTGGCGCGCACGGCGTGCCACAGCTTGGCGCGCGACGTGCCCGGGAACACCGAGCGCACGCGGAACCCCACCTCGTACGAGCGGAACAGGAACGGCGACATCCGCGAGCCCGCGTTCACCACGCACGATACCACCGCCAGCTACACGAACAAACATAAACCGTTTTAACTCTAATTATTTATTTCTATACAAATGATTGAGTATATTTTGAGCACATGTCGACATAAAAAATTATTAAATAAGGCAAGTAATAATAATCAAATATTAAAAAATCAAGTCGAGTTTGGCTATAAGATACGACTATCTCAAAGTATAATGTATATATAAAATTACACACAAACTGGGTTTAAAATATTTTCTACTAAACACGAACTCGGTATCAATATTTTGTGATCGAATCGATTTTAGCATTTTCATAAATATATTTTGATAAGTTTACAAAAATAATATTAGAAAATTATTCATGTCATTAAAATTGTGTATGTGATCAACAACTATGCAGATTCTTAGTAAGACCACGTACTGTTTGTTTTTATTTATAAACGATACGAAAATAAATTATATAATAATTATTTTTTTTTATTTCAAGAAACTAGTTCCATAGACAGCAAATAATAATTCATTATATCCATTACATTTTCACACAAAAATCATAATTAAAAACCTCGTGTCTTGGTGTTTGTGGTCGCACTACTCCGAAACAGCTCGAAATTTTTTTATGAATTTTTTAATGTATACTTGGTAGGCATGAGAATAGGCCGTAAAGTATATTTCATACCGTTAGCAGCTAGTATAATATAAAAATCATATTTTATACCTGTTTTTCTAATTCTATGAATTTAGACACCATGTTTTCTCATTGTCTATTTTCTTGCTTATTGACTTATTATGGCCAATACTGACATTTTGAATTTGCTATGTATACTAAGTGAAACTTAGAACATTGCCTACTAATTATGTGCATAATAAATGTATATCTAA
Organism: Catocala nupta; assembly: GCA_963675205.1. NCBI lineage: Eukaryota > Metazoa > Arthropoda > Insecta > Lepidoptera > Erebidae > Catocala > Catocala nupta. The sequence continues at coordinate 667,635 of OY776102.1, forward strand.
TCGGGGTAGACAGAAACGTCCGTCTATCTCCATTAGCTACAAAAATAGAATGTGAGAATACCTTAGGCATATTATTCCTGTTGCAGTGCGCGAGCGTGCAATCCTTGAGATTATCCTGCAGCATCTTCTCCCAGGCGGCCGTGTCATAGTATGAGTGCGTCCACACCAGGCGCGAGGCTCCTCCCAAGCGCGTGGTGGCGCCGAACATGTCCCGCGAAAGGGTCAGGTACATGCGGCGCGCGTCGTCCAGGTTACCAGCCCCCGAGCCCAACACAGCGGCGATGATGGCGCCGGTGCTGACACCTATCGTGTATTATATTGCTCTTAATATTAACTGCAGCGGTAGTGAATGAGACTGCTGTGCATGAGTTTAACAATGAGCATAGATAAGTAGGGTTGCCACATGTGTTCAAACCAAAATCGACTAAATTTTGTAAAAATGCGATAAAGTAAATATCGCAATATATCCAGACCCCATGTCATCAAAAATAAGCAAAACAAAGACCCCTGTAGTGCTTACATTGCCTACGTAATACTTGAATGGCCCATTTCAAAATTATGTAATAAAGTATCAAATAATACTGGGTGTAAGGGACGGCGTATAGAAAACTTAAGCAAGACGCCTTTCTATTTTCTTATCTCGACGCAAATCTCTATTAATCATAAAAATGCAAGATTAAGATTTTATATTGATTAACATTATTACGCGGTACGCAATGGATTGCTACCAATACAACGCACCGCGCGGGGAATGACATCTGTGCTCCGCGTGCGAGAAACAGCTGATCCTGTTAAAATCACGACGATTTAATTACATTGCTGTATTTCAGTAGAATGTGGTATTCTTTGTTTTTATTTAATAAAATTGATAGTTTATGCATTACGTTATGATGCAGTCAGAAAATTAAAATTGAAGAAAAACATTGATTTTCTAAAGAAAATATCATCTATTTGAACTCAGAATAATGGTTTGAATCTACTATTTGAGTTTTCGGTACGCCGCGCGCCGCGGCATGGGTTAGAGGCAGTATAGTAGATCCGTAGGCGTATAGAGTAGTAGAGTTAGGTTAGTACCGATCATGTAGTCGAAGAGCTCGTGCACGCGGCGGCCGGTGAGCCGCTCGAGGTGGCGCAGCACCTCGATGGCGATGATGCCGCGGATGCCGCCGCCGTCCAGCGACAGCACGTTGGCGCCCGCCCAGCGCGGCGGGCCCGTGTAGCCCACCAGCGCCAGCGCCTGCGACCACACCGGCCATTAGTTATACGCCCACCCTCACGCCTGATCTCACGACGGTAGTGAATGCGACCTACTGTGCATGAACTCTCGGGTCGAGCCAACAAAAAGTTATTAGGTTTTCCTGCCAGAAAACCTCAATAACAGCACAAGAGTTAGAAAGTTGGTTGTTATTGCTACACAGAGTAGTGATCCTTTTTTGCTCGTCAAAATGACCACACTCCGCCTGATGGTAAGCGATCATGTGGACCAAGAGCAGTGGCATCCGCACCATCCTCATAGCAGCTGAGGCGAACCAAGAGAAGCATAGGCACCCGCTTAAAAAAACATATAGCTGATGTTAAACACATACGCTCGTTGAAGACTGCTGTGTGTGAACATGTGCAACAGGGGACCAACCACTGCCTACGATTTGACAAACCACATATACTCGCAAAAGAACACTGATTCCTACCAAGGATGATTCGCGAGGCTATTGAAATTAAAAAACATTCTAATTTCAATAGAAAGGATGGTTGGAATGTACCACCAGCTTGGGATCCAGTCATTCAAATAGTCAAACCCAAGAAGAAGCAAAACACAGCTAGACTTCATGATACTTTGAGCTCATTCTGCGTAAATAGGAACACCAAAGATTAAATTATGTTCGGGTACTTTGAAATAACTAGCTACACTTCAGAACGTCGGGACAACTACCATCTTAGTCTCCCCGTGAACATGGCTGCTGTAAAGCAACCGAAACGTCGGGGCAAAGTGTAAACTTAAATATAAATAGTTTAAATTAGAAAATATATCGCTTAAATTTAATAGTAGTAAAGTTCAATAATAGTAGTGTTAGAGTTTTCAAAATTATGTAATAATAATAACAGTGTTTAAAGTAAAATAAACATCGCGATAAAATCCGTATAAAGTGTTTAATTTCAATGTATATCATTCGCGTAAACATAAGACAATATTAAGCTGAGGCGATGTTGAGTTCCCTTCCTACTTTTCATGCCACGCTTAAAGGACCCATGATTGAAGAAAGAACGAAGCACGTGACTTGGCAGAGAATTACATGCGTGTGCGTGTGCGTGTGTGTGTAGCTCCCGCACGGATGAACCGATTTTAATTTTGTTTTTTTTTGTTTGAAAGGTGAATCAGTCGGGTGTGTTCTTAGTTATGTTTGATGAAAATCGTTCCAAGATGGCCGCCGCCACAAAATGGCGGATTACATATTATTATTACCCAACTCCCTCAATATGGGTATGAAATGAAAGGGCTTGAGTAGTAGAATACTATACACTATGATAAATTTCAAATCCAAGATGGCCGCCACCACAAAATTACATATTTTTCACAACTTCCTCAATATTATCAAATAAATTTTGTGCCGGAGGATTTTAAAATTTTATTTTTTTAGTTTTATGTTCTTTACTTAAACCAGTAGGCCATATACTCGCCTAAGTATTATATTATTAATTGAAACACACCTCATTGACAGCGCCCTCGATATCGATGGCGTGCGGCGAGTCTGAATGCTTTTGGTGTTGCACACGTAACAAAGCGCGGACAACGCCCTCCTGCCAACAAACAGAAAAAAAGAATACATTAATAAAACAACATACCTAATGTTATAACTTATAAGTGGTCGCCTCGCTTCTGCCACTGCGCCGCATGTTGTGGGTTCGATCCTCACAAGGAACAAACATTGGTGTGATCCACGTCTGGATGTTCTCTGTGCCCGTTGTTTAATTATTAAAATTTGTAAAGTCCGCCGCGACACAGTTATTAATTCTAGTACGGGAGTTGTCTTATGAAATAAACAAAGTTATCTTAACAAAATAATCTAAGAAATGTATGTTAATTTCTATAGTTCAAAACAATTTGACGTCGGCATTAGTTTCAACATACGTCACTAGAGGGTCGCATGCGCACGCACGCAGTCGCATACGCACGTCACAATATGCGTACGAGCGGATTGCAGTGCAACGTGCTTGCAAGTAAATAAACATGATGGTTTACAGTGGGCAACGCTCCCGATATAAATATAGCTGACCAGGCGATGGGCACTCGCAAATATGTCGCAGGCAATAAGGAAACGTGCGATATTTATCGCGCAGATAATGTGCGAGTGAATGAAAATAATCTGGTTATCAAGGTCGCTTGCACTCGAGCGCGCATGCTCACATACTAATGTATGTTATGTTTTGTGCAAATATTACTGTTGTTGTAGATATTATAGTTATTATGAATTGCTTTATACAGAGTTTAAAAAGGTTAATTTTGTGTACAACTTTTCATATTTTCACTATTCTTGACATTATTTTATTTCAGTTCTATTTGATTATTATTAGCACCATAGGAGGTGATTAGCATAATTCTTATTGGATCCTACACTATCAAAACGATAGTTAACTAGCTGAAAGACACCTAAGTAATTATTAAGTGTATCGTAAGTACGTGATTTGAGCTCGTTAATTAGTAAGACAAAGAGTAATAGTACTACGAAAAGATTACAAAATCGCTCAATGTTCGCCTTTTAATTACAACGACTAAAGCTGATTGCTGATTATAATCACTATAATGATATTGAATAAGACATTGCTAAAGTATGAATCATAGCATTGTTATAAATTCCAACGAGCTTTATATCAGATACGCTACAATACCAAGATGTTTTGATTGTTCCCTTTACAAGAGATATAGGTATCTTATATCATAGAATTGCAATTGCTCATCATGACGATAAAAAATATTATTAGATATTTCTCTTTCATTTACGTGAATGTGGATGGATTATTTCCCGTTGTTTATCATAAAACACTATTTTAATATAATTTTGACATTACTATTGTCGAAATTATGACTTAAAACTAAAGTCTCCCCGTGACATGGCTGCTGAAAAGCAACCGAAATGTCGGGGAAAGTGTAAATCTAAATAGATTAATAATTGAAATACTAGTAAAGTAGGAGTGTAATAGTTTCAAGATTATGTAAAAATAGTGTTTAAAAAAATTAACAACCTGATAAAATCCGTGATATTTCTGTCAAGAAACTGCAGTACAGTTGCAAAATCAAGGTCATAAAGTCATGTATATAATAATATCCCTGCTTATCTTTTATGGATAAGCAGTCATAATGTTATGGTAGTAGACGTTTTGTGGTACTAGGAGCGCAGTGTTAGTATAGAGGTGTTACCTTGATGGCATAGTCTCGCGCTTCTGGGTACTCGTGTAGATGGTCGATGAGTCTTTCAGTGCGGCGAAGCACGCTCTCGGGTGTCTCCGCATTCACGATGGCGCTGATTACGTACGCTGTGCGCGAGTGGATTGATGTCTGCAACAATATAATAATAGTTCTATAATGTTTGTTATATTACTTAAGCAGACTGCCTCGGTGATACAATTGTTGTGCATGATGTCTTGGCTTTCAGTTTCGAGTTGGACAAAGTTTTGTTAGGTTTTAACTGTCAAGAAATCCATAGTAGCACGTAGTCTGCTCGGTAGACGGTGCAAAGTTTGTTGCATTACATAAAACTATACCGAATTGGCTAAATCTGTTTGTAATACACCTGTCCATTAGTGTGTTAAATGAGATCCGGGTGTGTCGTACCTACCTCGGCTAGTCTAGTGTTCATCTGAAAATGTTATTAAGGTTTCTACTTAAAATTCTAGGGTTGTGTGTAGGCCAGCAACGATTGCGGATCAGGCCTTTCCAAAAACAGAACCCTATCCTTCCGGAAATATAGGCGTGGAACTATGTATACCATGTAATATACTAAAGATTAATTAAGACTACTCAGGATACCACCAACTATTGCCATTACCGCATCAGATGGCAAAACTCCGTCCCTTCACAACAAATGACATAGATGTATACCTACTAGCTAAGTAACACAAATAAAGCTAGACTCAATTAGATCGCGAAAACAAAACATGTGTAATGGCAAGTTGCCAGAGTGACAACGTCGAGCGAGTGGCGCGATCTCTCGCCTAATTCCTAGACATATTTTCTCCCGCCAAAAGTAGTGACACGTCACGATATGCGGATATGCTTTACATTTCTTCAACCTTCGAGTATTGAAGCGCTATCGTATATAATCTGAGATATGTATAGACATATTACGTAAGCTACTTCTTACATACTAACTGCGTTGCAGAATATTATATGATCGATAGATTACAGTATCTATACTAATATTATAAAGCTGAAGGGTTTGTTTGGTTGAACGCGCTAATCTCAGGAACTACAGGCTCGAATTAAAAATTTTTCATTGTTGGATAGCCCATTTATAGAGTAAGGCTATAGGCTAAATAACATCACGCTACGACCAATAGGAGCAGAGCATAAATGAAAAATGTTGCAAAAACGGGGAAATTCTCTTATGTTGTTTGACGAAGTTGCGCGGGTCAGCTAGTTTAATGTAAGAATATATTGTTGTATTTTTAAGCCTAATACTGATAGTAGGCGCCCCCACACAGGCGCAGCAGTAACAGTAACGGCAACATCGCGATTTCGAACAGATGATAAATGGCGGGAAAGTTATGCGTACTTGTTGTTGCGTAACATCAGGTGATGTGCTAAATAAATATGTTTTTAAGATCAAACACCTTGTTATGAATATTATCGTGACGTGTACTGCGTAATGCGTAACTGAATAATATGTATGTATATAATATATAATAAGTAGATTTGATAACATAGATGTGCTTTGAATATCTGCGTAATTTGCTACAAGTGTAGAGCACAACTGTAAACAGCATGCGGTAGGCACAGCTAATCTACATAAAATAACTAAGGGCCACGAACTTATTTTGCATAAATTTAAAAACACGTAACTGGTTACCACGACGTTATATTACGTCTATTATTATTTTCAATAATGGATTCTTATTCAAAATCAAAATATACAAACTGAAAACCCATCTAAATGCCGAAAATGCAGAAATATTACAGACTACAATTTAATTTACATATTAATACAGATTAAATAATTTTAAGAATAAATCAGTACCAGTAAAGTAATATATGACCTGATTAGATAGCAAACAGCAGACATAAATATTACATTGATAAGTGAGCACAACACACACACAAATTTTATGTAGATAACTCATGTTCACACTGACATGCTATCTACATTTCTCCTGATTTGTTATTATCATTGAAATGGAGTGTGGACATCACATATAATAATTATCACAATCGGATTACTATCATGAATAATGGTGGCATGTTCTAGTGACATCAAAGAATCAATTATAATCTGTGACATTCTACTTTTCATGTTATTGTTTGTTGACAATAACAAATTAGACATTCAGTTATATTTAGTCCTGCATACTGATTTGGGAACATACAAGCCACATACATACATAACAAAATATGTAGCATTATTTAGTTTAAAATTCAAGCAATTAAGGGTATTTAGGGATAAAATACTGTAGTTTTAATAAGGTAATACGTAAATATCGATATAATCAGATTACTATAAATATATGTATTTATATGCAAAAATTCAATGTAAACATATCATGTTATGCCAAATATGAGGCATTACTAAATGTGCAAAAGAGCTAAATATGAAATCTTCTCCCCATCATAGAAAGAAAGATTGCTAGCTAATGCGGTTCTGTTGGTGAAAGATACACCTGGCTCAAGGACTTGCAGGCTGTCACAAAAGCCCTAAAGCTTTTAAACTTCTGATAGGAGCAGAGTAAGAAGACGAGTAACAAGCACTTTAACGGGACTCACCTTAGACACGGCTTGTTTGTTTGGTTTCCACGTAGGTTCTGATATCTTGCCCAAATGAATGTCTTTTTTCAGCTTCAGCCCCTGCCATAGACCCTCCACTGTAAGCTCCTTCACTTCAGTCACCACACCAGGAGCAGTCTCCTTATGTGCCACTTCCGGAACGTCCTTATTCACAACCTTTGTATTGCTAGTAGCATCTTCAACCATCGTAGCCTTAACTTGACTGCCATCTTGTAATTTGTCTACTGCCAAGTCCTGAGCGCCTGTGACCCGAGTTGACAGAGCCTTCTCAAACCTCTTGATGAGATCTAGAATGTTATATTGTTTATTTAAGACTATGGCACATTGCTTAATCATCATCAATAATAAACCACCACTCATTTGTACAGTACTTTAAAGAAAATAGTAGAATATTCTACCACTCTGTGTCTATTTTAGTATCGCGTCAGTGTGTCGACGGCCTCAAATGAACTAGATAGTCTAACAACGCTATAAACCTATAACAATAGGTACCTACTGCTATAATTTATGGTCACCAATCAACGCTGTATGAGCATTGTTTACTAATTATTAGGTATATAAGATATGTACTCACTGTCCCATTGCTCAGGAGAGACTGGTTTGATCTTCTGCACCAACTTTTCCACCTCCGTGTTCAAGTTGCTCAGTGACAAGTAGTGCCGGATCACCCGCCACTGACCGCCCAACGAAGACATCTTCATAAAACTTTAACACTCACACTACACAATACGTGGTATGAACTCTTCGAGAATTATCTTATGCTATTATGAGCGCACTATCAATAAACAAATATTATTATTTGTCACAATTAACTGCTCAAGTTTATCGTTGCAGAAAGATAATTACGACTTAGGTAGATATGCTAAGTTTGATTATTGATGTGTTCGTACCACTCCACTGCACAATAATGTCTGACTTTTGCGCAAATCCTTGGCGCGAGTCGCGAGTAAAACAATATTCGTAAATATAAATAAATCAATGACAAGTTACGTGACGTCAAATCGGACGATATGTAGTCAATGCTGCCAACGTAACCAAATCAAAACAAATCCGACTTCGTTCCGTTCGTTCGTAATAACTTCTTACAATTCAGAAAGAGTTAAATAATTCAAAATATATCACTATTAAATCTTTCTGTTATATTAAATTCTTCTCTTCTTGTTTTCTATAAATGTCTTCTTTGATAAAATAATACACTTAACAAGCTATTATGAAAGATATCACAAGATTTAGCAATATGTCCGTTGTAAAGGAACGACACGCTGGCTATTAATAGTCCAAGATATTTCACTTTCCCTTTTTAATTAAATTAAATTGTTATTATTGTCACTCTTTGTTGTTGTTTTTATAAACCACTCAACTGTTAAAAATAAAGTAGCGTAATATCCTCTGTAAAATTTTATAAAATGAATAGGTATTGAATATGCACATTCGGTGTTCCGTAGCATACTGAGATAAGGCATACAGCGAGTGCGATCTTTATAGCAATCTATTATCAAAACATGTTTTTCAAATGCTTAATTCGCGACGTAGTTCTCAGCTGAGGCGCGCGTCGTGACCATGTCGTGACGACGTTGGCGATTGGGGGATAGTGTTCGTACACGGTATGTGTTTGCCACACCTCTCGCGCGATCCATTCACCGCCATGCGATTTGTAAACAAACATCGTACGATCGAGTTTTGAAACGGTTCCAAGTATTTTCACCTCAAAACAATAACTGTATTTACCAGCAACGTGACGGTTATTTAGTGTTTTTCATGAAATAAAGATGCACGCAAAAATTAAGTGGTCATTGAAATTTTCGTCATGAGTAATCATTTTAGATATCGTTATAACTTAGTGATAAATTATGACCTAAATAATAGTTTGTCCTGTCCTTAGTCCATAGTGTGCTCATTTTTCCTTTGTTCAAAATCACTATCAGCTATACATGTGAAAGCTGATAAAATAATTAAAGGCAGCTTGTATAGCCTTGCCCATAGTAGAGACCTACATAATTAAAATCCCACATAACAGACAGCAATGAAATCTTTTGACTTAAAATTTTAGCCTGTGTAATCGTTGTAAAACTGAATTTCCTGACATACCGATCAGAAAGGTCTATCAGATCCAAGAAAAAGAAAACAAACGAAAAAGAATTAGTACCTTTATGGCCAGTCCCACAACTAACAAGTAAAACTTATCCGAAAGATATATCGCATGCTGTCTCACTCTTGTTAGGTTAAAGAATAGAGATGGAGATACTTCCATCTTATAGATAGATGCTTTTTGGAGGTGGTGGGACAAGCCCTTAAACTAAGTAATACCTAAGTATATGTAAATGCATGGGTACGTTGATCACCTACATAATATACATAATATGCTAATACAAAAAATCAGCCGTGCTAAAATGACATGGGCCTGGCGGCTCTGGAATCTCGGTCTATAAAAACTAGTGATCAAAGATCTATTTATAAAAAATAAATATTATGTTCGTTGACTAGCACATCATTTGAGAAAAACAAGACCGACTTGGCATTGATTTTTAAATGTTCGTAATGGTCCGAATGTTTACTTTATACAATATGGAAAATTGAAAAGTTGCCTAAAAAGTTGGAATGTACTTGCAACTTTAAAAGTGTGTTGCCTACCATGAAAATTAGAAAGGACTACGTTTGTTGGGTCAGCCAGTAAGCAATAAAAACTATCAGTTAGCATATTATTGTTTAATATAGAAAAAGTAAGTAATTAGTGGTTAAAAGAAACAATTATATGAGTGACAAAAGATTAAACATTTCAATTTTAAAAGCAGTAGACATTCTCGCTCTTTTGACTTTACTCCTTGAGCTTGTTGACTTTGCCTTCAAGCTTACTTTTAAAGAATCTGCGACTTTGCAGCTTCGAATCCTTTTTCGCTTGCGATAACGACTTCTTTGAGGCCTGAAATAAAGCAAAGCGCTGTAGGAAAGAAAAGGGGCTGCAACGTTTTGGTGTATGCGAAGTAGTGATGCGACTCAATTCCAATTTTCCTCGAGCGACGGTTAAAAACGTATTCGCGTGAGAAAATAGGTACCCCTTGGGACTTTTGCTCAAGTAATTTGCCGCCGCCGCCGCGCTGGCGAGACAAACATAAACAAATAGATTTAAACGTGTACGTGTGCGTTGCAGAACAAATAAGTATGACTGTGTTTTGTGATATCTATATATCATTTCTAAAATTTGTCATGGCCGATGATGACTCATATTTACCGAGTGTAGTGTAACACAAAAACTACTCGACACTCGAGAGATATTCGAGTGAGACCTGAAAATGGCTCGAGTAACTCGATTAGTAAAATTTGACTTAGGTTAAATGACTAATGCGAAGTGCGGTAAAGACTAAAGGTAGACGATACGCACGTGCGAGCGCGGGGCGCGTAGCGGCGCCGTGGCGCGCTCTCCGCGCGCCAGCGCATCGAAGCGACGGCTCACCTCCAGTGCCTGGGATAAGCATACATCACATACATTACCTACATCATACTCATTATTCCTAACAATAAAATTGTCATATGATAAAATGATTTATTCTAGTCACAAGTGAAGAAGAAGTGTGTCAGGATCGTAGCAAATGGAAATCCGTAGTCTCTGCCTACCTCTCTGGGAAACAGGCGTGAATCTACGTATGTATGTACAAGTAGTAATAGGTGTCGAAATGTATCTCTTGGTACTGCAGAAAGTTTGATTCTTCCTACCAAGGAACGTTCTCGTTGATAATTTTTAACAATTATTTATTTTAGTTAAAGACTTTGGAATGAACTATTTAATATGTTTAGCGAGCGCTATGGCGTATTAATATTCGTTCAAATAAGAATTTAAATGAAGTTTGGTCGTGTTTACTACTGATATTGCCAAAATAATAAAAAAGGAATACATCTCCCCCAGTAGGAATAATTCTTGCGTCACGAGGGACTATACAAATACTCAAACATTTTATACAAAGAACACCCAGACTCGAAACAATAATTTATGAATCACACAAATATTATTCTCCTGTGGGAATCGAGCCAACAACATTCAGCGCAGTGACTGCGGTGACCACTTAAATCACTACCTGTCCAGTCAAAATCCACGAGCAGCAGTTACCACTTACTGTCAGGGCTGCCACTACAACAAAAACATCAGAATAGAGACGAGACTCACATCAAGTGCATCACTGTCCATGCTGCCGTCGCTCATATAGCTAAACACCATAGCATCTCGCTCACGTTCCGCAGCCGGCGCCATTGGCGTCGGACGACCTGTCAGCTCCTGCTGAATATTACTGATAGTGGACTGCATGGCACGAATACGCTCCTGTAACCGCTCCTTCTCACTGCGGACTTCGAGGATAACGTTCTTCTGCGTAGTGATCTCATCATCCTTAGCCCGTATGGTAGTCTCCAGCCGCTGTATGGTGGCTGAAAGGTCAGCTCGTGCCGTGTCTCCGGCTGTCCGTTCAGCGTCGTGTTGTTGGCGTGTGGCGCTTAGTGCCGCTTCTGAACGATTACGGGCTTCCGCCTCGCCCTTCAAGTCACTCATCAGACGAGTGATGGTGTCTGTCTTCACGTCTAGTTCGCGTTCGCGTTCTGCTAATGTTAAGCGTAGCTCTTCTACCAGTCGTGTCATCTCCGCCCTAGGACAATTTACAAGAAATGATGAATCAATGCAAGAGCATTGATTCATCATTTCTAGGCTAGCAGCGATAACCTAGTGGGCGACCGTTGGACTGTCACGGAGAGGTCTTCATTTCGATCCCAAGGCGCGCATCTCTATCTATTCGAAGCTATGTGCGTATTAATTATGTAGTTAATTATCGTTCGCCTTAACGGTGAAGGAAAAACATCGTGGGGTAACGTGCATGGCTAAGAGTTCTCCATAATGCTCTTAAAGATATGTGAAGTCCGCCAACCCGCACTGGGCCAGCGTGGTGGATTATGGCCTAACCCCTTATCACATTGAAAAAAGGCTTGTGCCGAACACACAACAACAGTGGGACAGTTTAATACAGGGCTAAAATTATGTTTTAAAATTAAGCCTACAAGTGTTACTGGTAACTACCACCGCCTGCCTCCAAACCAGGTAGCAGTAATTTATAGAAACTGTCTCTACCCTAAGTGAATCTTGCAGTCTCATTTGTTTCGACTACCAGTGAATTAAACAGACGATTAACTATCAGCCTATCTTGGAATTTTTTATTTGACCATGATTTTTAAGAACTGGATGTATTGAGACTTTTTTTTATTATATTCTTTTGTGTCTGATTTCCGACTAATGGTGGCAAAATAATTTAACGGGCTTCTTTCATATCAAAGTAAATCTGTAAACTAGAATATAAACAGATAAGCACTGGTGATCGGCATGTGCCTCCTGAATCTTGGTGATGTCTATCTCCAGCGCGTGGACTCGGCGCGCCATCTCTTCAGCACGTCCGTTCTCACGTTGTCCGCGCTGCAGTGCCTCTTCCAGCCGCTTGATTATTTCCAGCCTCTCGGCCTCCAATGTCGACAAGCGGTTCTTCGTATTAACCAGTTCCGTTTCGACGGTCGTTACTTGCTATAATAGAGAACATATTTACTATTTCCCTATGGACTTGTCAGGAATTACCACGATTTCCTTTAATTATTCACCTTTTACTTCGTTCATATATTATTATTATGGTGCAATAACGCCACAAACGTATAGTCAGCGACATAAGTAGCTAAACACTGAAATAATTTTTAACATTCGTTAATGAATTAAAACTTTCTAACAATTATAGCTAATGTTGTAAAAATGTAAAAACAATGTTTACTTGTAAACAGAAAATTCAAAATCATACAAATGTCCAGCGACTTATGTCGTGTTTGTGGCAATATTGCAGCATAGTATACGAACGAAGTAAAATGTGAATAATTAAAGGAAATTGTGATTCTCTCAAAGATAGCCAGGAACTATAATAACTAATGGATATAAAAACGAATAGTTAAAATATTGTGTCGGTCTAGCCTAATTATGGTCTCATTTATGTACCTTTTTACGATATGAATAAAAATACATACACATTATACAGTTTAGTTTTGATTAAAGTTGCTGCCGATACTTGCCTGTTCACGATCGTTGAGCATTTTCTCCAATTCTTTCTTGCCTTTATTGGATGACGCTAGTTCCTTGTTAAGTAGCTCAACAGTAGTAGAGGCCTCCTGAAATAAATAAAAAACTATTGAAGGTTACTGTGCTACGAAAGCAGACATGAACACGAACGTTCAAACACTCTGACCTGCTCTCAATAGTCTTTGACTTCCTTCAAACAATCTTATCCCCTCAAAACGACCAGTGCACGAGTACACATTGAGAAGCTGAGTCTCGCGGAAGTTCAGCAGGCGCTTGGGAGTCTCAAGCCAAAACGTTCGTCTGGCCCAGACGGGATACCAGCGTTTCTGTTCCGAGACTGCGGGAGAGTACTGGCGGAGCCATTACTTCACATTTTTAATGCATGTTTACAACAAGCCACGTTCCCTCAAAGGTGGAAAATCACGCGCGTTGTTCCGGTTCCTAAAGGAAAACCAAGTTCAGATACCTGTAATTATAGACCGGTGGCTGTACTCTCCACGCCTGCCAAAGTGCTCGAGTCGGCTATTCAGCGCTCCGTTCAGGAACAAATGCGTGCGCGTCTGTCAGATGCACAACATGGGTTCCGACCTGGACGCAGCACTGCTACAAACCTTATTAACTTTATGGTACAGGTGGTGCCTGCAGTAGACTCGGGGGTACAGGTAGATGCTGCGTACTTCGATTTTAAAAAGGCGTTCGATACGGTGGATAATGACATCTTGTTAAGGAAGCTCGCGAAAATTGGATGTACACTACCTCTGCTACAGTTCTTCGCTAGCTATATGAAGGATCGCCAGCAATATGTCGACTATAATGGCTGTGTATCTCAACCGTATTACACGAGATCGGGCGTGAGCCAGGGCAGCAATGTAGGGCCTCTCGAATTTATTGTAATGATAAATGACTTGCCGGAAGTCGTCAGACATGGGACTTGTTTATTGTTTGCGGATGACCTGAAATTGCTGCTCGAGGTTCGGGATCACTCAGATTGTGAACGCCTACAGGAAGACATTGACAGAGTGGTCGAATGGAGCAATGACAACAAACTGCATTTTAATGTTGCTAAATGTTCGGTGATGTCGTTCACTCGCGCACGAACTCCCTTGAGATATCAGTACAAGGTTGAGGATGTGCCGATGCAACGAGTGTCTCAGGTACGAGACTTAGGGGTAGTCTTCTCTCAGGAACTAATCTTCCGTGAGCATATCAATAGGATATGTAAGAAGGCATACAGAAACCTAGGTTTCGTACTCAGGCAGTCCCAGGGATTCACTAACATCACGACACTAACGGTACTATATGACGCATTAGTCAGAAGTCACCTAGAACATAGCGCATTCATTTGGGCTCCTCATGAGGCGAAATATAGTGTTATGTTGGAACGTATCCAAAATAAGTTCACGAGACACTTGTATTACAAGCTGTATGGGGTATATCCATTATACCCATTGATGTACCCTACACTATTTGTTCTGGGTATGGTAGGGTATAACACTCTAAGAGTACGACGGGAGTTTTCGCTCGTAGCGTATGTGGTGAAACTACTACGTGGCCTGGCGCATAACCCGGGAGTGCTGCGACACCTACAGCTGTGCGTGCCCGACCGGTACGTGTGGAAGCGGCGGCGCCCGCCCCTGCTTGCTGTGCCTGCAGCCAGGACCAACCTACTGGCGAGAACTCCTCTCACTAGAGCCATACGCGTGGTGAATGAGGTTCACGGGAGGGTTGATGTATTGTGCTGCAACTTGAGTGAATTCGCAAAAGTTACACTATATGTAATAAGTTATTTAGATTAAGATATTTTTTAACCAGGTATAATGTGTAGATTTAGGATTTAGTAGCCACTCTGTCGCATTGGATCATAGATCTGTAATGATAGTGTAGGTAAGATTGTTATAAATAAATAAATAAATAAATAAAAACATTCTTTGAATCCCCTAAAATATTCCCCGACACTTTCCAAACGGTCTTTGACCAACTCCACGACTAACTATTTGGAAGGGATATCCTGATCTCGTCCAAATACTATCTGACCCTTTCCAAACAGTCCTGGCCTCTTTGAAATAGTCCCTGATCCCTTACAAACGTTGTCTGACCCACTCTATACTATTTGGAGGGGTCAGTGGACCTATCATGAAACGTAAATGCCGAAGTTTCGGGCCTATTGTAGGTACTGTAAGTACCATGAAACACATGAAGTAACACTTTGATCATACTAAACTCGACAGTGAAATAGTCCTAACAACGGAATAATAATAAAGCCGAAGAAACTTCGTGATAGGTATAATCTTAATATGTTGTTCGCCCGTAGTTTCGGTTAGGCATTTTAATGGTAGACCTACTGGGACTACATTGATCCCCTCCAAACAGTTCAATGGCCATTTCCATATATCCCTTCAAAATAGGTTTTCACTCAGTCCTTTTTAGTAATATAAAAGGATTTGCCCGCGGCTTCAATCGCGTAAATATAGGTAAGGATAGGTTAGGTTAGTAAGAGTACTGTTTTCTTGATAAAAGACACTATGTCCTTTTCTGTGCCCCTAACAACGTGTATGCGAAATTTCATGATGATCGGTCAAGTAGTTAAGGCGTGAAAGCGTAGCAAACAAACAAATAAACTCACTTTCGCATTTACAATATAGTTAGGATTGGGATTAGGATAGACTTTATTTCCAAAAATACTAGTACAGGCTGTTACATTATTTATCACAGAAGTCCTTGCTAGGCTGCTAAGTAGCCTTGTGTTGGGACTGTCCCAGAACATTAATTTTAGATCTGCGGCTGTGATATGATGGTTACCTGATATTGAATGCTGAGCGAGTCGAAGGCATCCTGCGCGTCACCAAGTAGTCGCTGCAACGACGTCGCTTGTCGCTCTGAGTCGCGCAACGCCGCGTCGACCTGTTCGGCACGCGAGCGACTCGTCTGCAATCTGTAATAGATCCATTCGCGACGTATTCCTTCCGTCAATGTGACATGTTTGTCTGTAATTTACCGGGTACAGTTCCAAACTCGTTGCTGCTCAAATTTTTTTCTTAGCGGAAATCTCAATAACGCTTTGCCTGACCGGCGACTCAAAATCGAACTCCGTGCACAACAGTCACATACACTATCGTTGCACGTGGCTTTACAAAAACCAATTTTTTTGTACATCTATCCTAAGTTAGCCAAACGTACAAGATTTATTGTGTGAACAGTTATAATAAAGCTGGGAGCACTACAAAAGGTCTTCTCGACCCGCGAACGCGAACGTCGAATCACCGAACCATATATTTTTTCTAAAATGAACGTAGACTCGGTTACTCCTTAGGTATAACTCTTAGCTATTTGCCGTCGGAAGTCCGTCGAAAAACAATTTTAAAATATTTTAAATATAGTACTTATACGAGAAAACAAATTTTTTAAATGTTTTATATTTGATTTATTCATATAAGTACCTACCATAGTAAGTATATACTTTAATATGCATTTAGTAAAAAGCGTTAATTTTTGACATTACAAACAAACGCTTCAATTTTATTTGCATATATAAATGTGCAGGAACGTGTTCTGATGTCTCTCCAACACAAAGGGAGGATCCTTCGACCAGGCCTGGGTGATTACGGGCCGCGGTCTGACTGTTGATGTCGGGAACGTCTGTATATACTTAGTCGCTATGTAAACTTCACTTGTGCGATTCAGGATTGTATAGCGGGCATGATTATTAGCACCTATTGTATACAGCGCTATCTGTTGTCTGTAATCAGAACTTTTTATTCTATATGGTGTCGCTACAATTACGACTCCTTACATACATAATTACATACTCACAACTTTACAAATCATGAATTATCAAGTCAATCGACATAAACAATACTCACTCTAGTTCGTGTGCGTTAACCGCACGCGTGAGCTCCGCGTTCTTCGCTTCAAGTTCACGTTGCAGTCGCGCTACGTCTGCCTGCAACAGCACCGCCCCTTCCTCCCGCTATAGCCAACACAATATATTATATGCAGCCGAACTCAACATTTAAATTAAATGTAGTGTAATACTTTTCCTTTTTTATTTTATTAACATTAGGGAATGCATATATTTTTCTTTTTTCAAAAAGACAACTCATGCTCTAGGAACAATTTCTGTTTTGGGGACTTTACAAATATTCAAACAACGGACGCGCTCGGAACAACGATTTGTGGAACACACAATTTTTTGTTCCGTGTGGATTTTGAACCCACAACACTCGGCGCAGTGGCAGTGGCAAAGCAAACAATTAAATCACTACTCCAACCGTGCAGTCAAACCTCTCTGCGGGAAAGGAGGAGAGATTTAAATTATCGAGTTTACCCGGGCAAAAATAAAACGTCCCGGGTACTACCGACTAAACCTACCACGGTGTGTCAACTCGCTGCCTCGAATGGTGGGTGGGTCGCTGGAACTGAAAAGTGTAACACTTACCCGACGCAGCTCGGCGCTATATTGGTCGAGCCGCTCAACCAGTTCCCGACGCACCTCTTCCAGCAAGTCACAACGCGCACGTGTTGCGCCCAGCTGTTCCGCGCTAAGCGTCAAGCGGCGTGCATCGGCGTCGTGACGTTCAAGCGCGGCGCGCGAGTCGCTCGCGCGAGTGTGCGCGAGGTCGCGCGCGCGCGCGGCGTCGGCGGCGAGGCGCCGCACGCGCGCGCCGCACGCGCCGTACGCCGCGCCGAGCGCCTGCTGGTCGGCGCGGCAGCGCGCCACGGTGCGCCTCAGTCGGTCTCCGTACTCCTCTAGTACGTCGCAAATGTCCCGAGTACCCGCAAGCCTGTGGACTCATACTACACTGACGGACTCGTAAACTGCATCAAAGTTCAGGATTACTTTTGAATTCATATTTTTGATAAGCATGCAAACTTTTTAAACTAAATGAAAATGTCGAGGCTGTCCATTAATCATAAAAAACAATTGTTACAAAAACTGAAAAACACGCTTTATTAAAAAAAGTGAAAAATAATTTAATAATTTTTATGTAAAAAAGCGTGGGCCCACCTCACGCCCAAAGCCGCAAAAATAAAATATATACATAGTCTTAAATTCGTGTGTTGTAGATTAAAGTTTGAAATGGTGCGGGCAGGCTTGGATCAACGAACGATTGCTAGAAATTTAAATTTAAATCAGTCTACGGTGTCTAGAGTATACCGAAGGTTTGTAGAGATATGTTCATACAAAAGGAGACCCGGTACCGGCAGAACTCGAGCAACCACCCGTCGTGACGACCGATTTATTGTTTCATCTTCCCTACGAAATGGTTTCCTCACGTAAATCAAAACAGAGCTGAATGAAGTGCGTAGAGTAAACGTGAGTACACGAACAATAAGAAGGAGGCTTAAAGAAGCGGCAATCACTCCTTTTAGACCAGCAAAGCTGTTTGCAGACAAGCTCGTTTAAGATTTTCGTGTGAACATCTTAATTGGACTGAAGAGCAATGGGCCTCCACATTGTTTACCGATGAGTGTAGGACATATTTTGCGTGTTCCTTTTGGAGGCGGTTTGTGTATGATGTGGGGTGGCATTTCGATGATCGGGTGAACGGAACTTGTGTTCATCGACATGGTTCGTCAAAACGGTAGAAGAGGTGGTTTAATGGTTCGGCACAACACTATATAACAGAGGTTTTAGAAGCTCACGTGGTACCTAACATGGGATAGGCGAAAATTTTACTCTAATGCAAGATAATGCCCGACCTCACGCCGCTGCACAAGTTCGACAATATTGCGAAGAGGTTACAGAGGATACGTACCATGAATTGGCCAGCACGCAGCCCGGATCTTAATCCCATTGAGAATGTTTGGGACAGTTTAAAAAAGCTGTATATGCGAGAAATCCTGTGCCCACAACAGTGGCAGCACTAAGAACAGCGATTTCACAAGGATGAAACAATATTCTGCAAGACCGTTTAATAACCCTAATCAGATCTATGCGGAACCGATTAGAATCTGTAATAAGGGCACGTGGAAGCAATGCAACTTATTAAAAGAAAAAAAACCTGTGCGTCAACATTATTGTAAAAACCAATTTTTCAGTAAACCAACCAAAACCAATTTTTGTTACATACCTATATCGTGTTTGTTCAAAAAATTAAATGGTCCTTTCCAGTGTACAAGGAACTACACACTGTTATGAAGTTAACGAACCAAACTATAGGTTTCAATTTAAATTCGTATAAAGAGTTTGAATACTTGGTTAAAATGTTTATTTCAAAGGCGTCTTGAACATTGATGCAGTTTATGAGTCCGTCAGCATATATTACTACGCTTTCAAATCTGCCTTATGAAAGTCCAATTGTTAATTAAAATAATCGAATTAATAGGTTATACTGGTTATTCAATAATAAGTACATATATTCTCGCGCCTCTATCCCCGAATGGTTAGGCAGATGTGTATTACACTCAAATATCATTTTAGGTCTCATGTAATACGAGGCGAGCCTATTAACGTTTACCGGGCAGAGCAAGGGCAGAGTTCCAGATTTCGTGCCGCTACTGAGAATTTCATCACCTAAAAACACAAGTCTTTTGCTCGCCCCGAAAAATCAACCTGAGACCTTGTACACAGCAGTCATATTAATTTTATCGTTGCGCTACCGAGGCAGTCTGCCAATAACAATAATAATCCAATAACAATCAGTGCTTTTAGATTGTGGTTAAATAGTTTAACACTTGCATAGCGCTTAATACAATAGAGTAGGTATGCGATTCTTATTCGATTATTAATAAACGAATTAGTAAAATTAACAACGAATCGTTAATTTTACTAATTCATCTTTTATTGATTTGATAATATTCTAATGTACAATTCAATTCAAATCTAATTTTGAGTACCTACAGCTACATATTATATTAGGTACTTTATAATTATGCAATATGCTAATATATAAGTAAGATGTATGTAGGTATATTAGTTTGCTATAATAATATATAAAGTAATCTGTTTTATATTTAGCGAATCTGACTTATTGAGAGTATCGGGGCGGAGGCGCAGCTCCTCCTGGTACTGCCCGGAGATGGCCTCGTGCTGCATCTGTACCTCCACCATGTTCTGCTGTAGGCGCTCATGGTTCCCTTCCAACTGTTGCAGCTTCTCCTTCAGATCCCAGTAAGCTGTATCTTGAGCTACCTGTAGCACGCCCATTTCGTTTTACAAATAGGCACTCAGTCCAATGTAGCATTTATTCATTTATTTTACATCAAATAGAATTACTTGCACCAATTATTTAATCACAAAAATATAACATAGGTACATTTAAAATTTTGCCTCCACGCGTCCTGCTCACAGTACCTCATACATTCTAATAATATATAGTAGGTACCTTCAATTCATGCGCAAAAATATCAACTTCTGGATTAAAGTCCAAGAAACCGTTAAGCTGCTATTTTGACCGAGGCATGGGTGAGTTATATAACTATGACTGTGTTAATATTGTGTGAGGGTGAAGAGCAACAACTATTCAATACTATACCTACATACTATACATACGAACATATTACTTCACTTGTATGTATGTACGTATCAGGTGCACGCACTTTCACTTCACAGAATACATATGTATAAATGGGACATGTCTCCAGGAGGGAACCCTTTTGGAGTTTGGCAGATTTAACATAAATCATGATATCCGCGTACGTTTCACCAGCAGGCTATGTGTATGTTAGTAAGTACAGCGTAATGGTATATAAGATCTTTGACGTTCATATCGCACCCCTAGATGAAAACTCCACTAAATCAAAAGGTACGCCTTTTGAGTTAGTGGTGTTTTCGAATTCCTGACTCGAATATCTACACGGAGATATAACTCGCGTAACGATACCTTCAACCGTTAACAAAAATGGCGCGAAATGTTGCTTTACTTGAATTAATTACTCAAGACGGTCGCGAACACAACTCCACCATTTTCAGTTGTCTCCCTGTCGACGCAGGTAGAGGGCGAGGGCGAATTTTTATTTCAAGTTATTTAAATTTTGCTGAAATTTAATTGACAACAATAATTTTGATTTGCGGGAGTTTTGATGATATTATATTGCAGTTTTTTTTTTTGATATTTCGTGTTATTCAGATTTACATGAAAGTAAATGTAAATTTTGATTTACAGTAGTTTTGTTGAATATTAGATTAACAATTTTTATTTTTGTCCGTTTAGTGAAATAAGTACTTTTCTCAAAGAAAATAGGTTGCTTATGACATTTTCAATTGAATTTTTTGATCGATATAAAGTTTTAAAAAGCAGTACGTGATATACTTAAAGTTTTTGAATCGGTTGACTTTACTTAATTTATATTAAATATGAACATTTTTAGTACAATGAAAGGCCGAGGAAAACGCTTGGTAGATATTATAAACGCCGAAAAAGAGGATCCTGACCAGTCAGCAGCATTGGATATTTCGTTCAGTTCGAAGTTCGAGTCTGAGTTACCAGCTCAACAAAAAATAATTTTATCACCAAGCATTTTATCGTTACATCTTGATGAGCAGCCTACAAAAGCTGACAAACAACGAACCGTTGCTAAACGTCAGTATATTGTCTCACCAATCCATAGCAGCGACGTAACCGATTTCGACGATTCCTATTTAGATCCGCATTACGAAAACTCCATTCCAAAAAGAAAAATAATATTCTCTCAATTACGTAAATCGCCTATTCCATCACAGACGCTACGAAGACGCTCCCTCTCATTTTTGTCTAGTAGTTCGAGTTCATCAAGCTCGAGTAATAGCTCCAGCAGCAGTTCTAGCAGCAATACAAGCAATATTAGCTCAACGAATTAACATAATGCCACTAGCTCTAATTGTGAGATTTAGAATGGCAAATATATTGCTTAAAATAATAGTTCTGCGCTAGATAGAAAATTTCAGGGTAAGAAGAAACTAAGGAAACCGGAGACATAGAAAGTGGAAAGAAGCCATAATCCTAAAAAAATCAGGAAACGCGTACAAGAATCCCGTAAAGAGATCCCTGCACGCAAAATGCGATGAAAAGTGTCGTTTGAAATGTAGTACACGACTCACGTCAAAAGCTAGCCAAAAAATGTTTATGCATTTTGGGAAGGCGGGAAACTTCTGCGGTAGAGGAGTAGGTAGTTATATTCCCTATAACCTTATGCTGCAATAAGTCAGTGCAGGTGCAGTATCACGTACGCTGCACTTCCTTATCAGCTAGACGTGGCGTGATGTTCGAATGTTCGAGAACGTCCACCGCCTACGATGTCATCCGGTGTCGATGCATTAGAATAAGTAGAATAAGGCAGTCTTACATAGCATCTGTAAAGCTCGGGTCGTATTAATAAACTCTTAATTCGATTCCCATTTTAGTTACTTTTATTTTTAGTTTTTAAAAAGCCATTTCGTCGCTCCCGAAATCAAACTGGCGCAGCCGGTAGGATTGCCGCTGTTAGCCTTCGCGGAAAGTCGCATTTGAAAACTGTGAAAAGTGTTATAACGTACTTCGCGACTGGTTACAGACTTTACGTAGAGGCAGTGCTTAAAATCAGTGACGCGCTTTACATACGGCAATCCACGAACCAAATAAATAAGTTTTGATTACGCGTAACATAACGCAGGTGAGCAGAGATGTATAAGGTGGTTGGACTGTGAGTAACCTACTTCCTTCCCAAATTCCCTACACAAATTTTGTTAATATAATTTTAACATTGTGTATTTCACCATATGAATAATACTTTTATAAAATCTAAAACTAAATCGTATGAAAAATAATTATACACGATAAAATTTCGTAATAAGTTGTCGTACTTAAATAATTTCTTAAAAGAATATTAAGTGAATAAAGTCGTTACGTTTGCTTATATTATTCCAAATTATATGGAATAACATTTTTTATATGATTTAATTAGTTACCTAAGGATTTATATTGTTTGATTTTTAATATTATATTTTTGTGTGTGTGTTAAATTTTAAAATGAATCAAGGTCATATCCCTGTGCCCACGGCAAGCGCGGCAGCTGCGTCTGTTCGCACCGATACGCCGTTATCTATGCAATTGCCGGAATTATTAATACCGCGTGATGTGTTAAGATTAATTCCTGAGTTTGGCGGTGAAACAAATTTACTTAGTTTATTTTTGCGAAAGTGCGAATATGTTATTGGTAGATATCAAGGAACCTCAGAACGAAATGAATTTTTAATGCAAACCATTACAAGTAAATTAAAAGGTAAGGCAGCAGCCCTTATTAGTGAAAGAGGTGACTTTGAGACATATAATGAATTAAAATCGTTATTGGTCCAACATTTTGACGATCCTAGAAGTGAAGAGTGCGTTGCTATTGAGTTAGAAACCCTAAAAATTAAACAGAATGAATCTTATTTAGAATTTTGTAGCCGTATACAAGATATTCGTGCTATACTTATATCCAAAGTTAATCAGAACAGCAGTGTAACTTTGAGAGAGGCTAAGCGAGTTATTTATAACAATACTTCTCTTAACGTTTTTATGTACAATTTACCAGAACATATGGTACGGATTGTTCGAATTAAAACCCCAAACACTTTGGAGGATGCTCTAAAATATGTCCTTGAAGAAGTTAACTTTCAGGAACAGTATAATTTACGAAGTAAAATGTTACAACACCGATCATCATCAGCTTTTAATTCAGCCAATCCGAAACCAGCTCTAACACAGCCACCCTTGCAATATAATAATAATTTCAGACCTCAGCCAAACCAAAGTCAATTTAAGTTTGGCATACAAAATCAAAATGTTATTCGCCCAAATATGCCTAATCAACACATAGGTTTTAGACCTCAGTTAGCTCAAATTGGATACCGACCTTCAACACAATTTGGGTTTAGACCCCCGAATCAATTCGGATATCGACCCCCAGCCTTACCGGGGAATAGGCCGACAATGCTTGATGGTAAACAACCACAACAGTTTGGATATAGGCCCTCATTTGCGCAATTCGGCGAAAGACCCTCGCAACCTTTAGGCTATCGTCCACCCAAGCCTTTTGTTAATGACCGTGATGTATCAATGAGAACCGCCCCAGCACCGGTTAAGCCTACACAAGGTTTACCTGTAAACGAACTATATACTGGTAACGAACAATATGTTTATGACGACGGTTTTAATGAATATATGTATAATATGTCGACGCAACGCGATTATGATTATACAAATATGTACACTAGCGATGGTTGTATAGATCAGACCCCTGACGCGAATGCGTATATACCGTACTTACCTGAAAATAGCAATGATTTAGATGACGTACAAAATTTTCAGATGGATACGCAGCAAATTACCCTGAAATGATAGAACTTAACTATGATGCTAATTTAAGACATCCTTATATATATATTCCTGACATAAATGGAAAATTTATGCTAGATACGGGCAGTACCAGGTCTTTCATAAGTCCTAGAAAAGTTAATGAATATTTTGCCGATTCAGTATTCTATGAACCATTTACAGTGACAAGCACTCATGCTACTAGTAAACATTTTGAAGTTGCTAAAATTCCACTTTTTTCAATTTTCAACGAATATGGTTATCATAAGTTTTACATCTATGACGTTGACGATAGGTATGATGGTTTGATAGGAATGGACCTAATGTCTCGACTCAGAGCTGACATAAGTTTCAAGGATAGGATTTTTAAAACAAATGATATTAATATTCCCATTATTTATAATACAGACCTTGAATTTAAATTAGACCCCCGTACGGAACATAGAAAGCATTTTAGTAATGTTATAATTTCCTTATTTAAGAAAGGTATGGTAAACTTTTATGAATGCACCGAGCGAGTAGTCTATGTAGAAAATGAACAAGAACAAAAAGCTATCGTTATTAAATTACACGAGGGCAAAACTTGCCATCGCGGAATTTCAGAAACTATAAAACGAATTCGTCGTAATTATCATTGGCAAAATTTAAATGAGATTGTTACCGCTATTATTAATGCGTGTGAACATTGCAAATGCGCTAAATACGACAGAAATCCCATTAGACCAGTATTACAACTTACACAAACCCAGAAGGCACCTTTCCAAGAAATTTTTATTGACATATTCAGTATAGAATCTAAACACTACTTAACACTTATCGATGCATTCAGTAAATTAGGCCAAGCTATAGAAATCCCGTCCCGCTCAACGCCTGAAGTAGTTAGGGCATTATTAAAATACTTTTCTTTCTACGGTTTACCACAGAAAATCAGTTCTGACCCGGGTACTGAATTTAACAACGAATTACTAAAGGAACTTACAGATTTACATAAAATAAAACTGCATATCACTACACCAAACAACCCAAATTCTATGGGGTTAATAGAACGTTTTCACTCCACAATAATAGAAGTGTACAGGTTAGCCAAATACGAAAGGAAATTCACAGACGCAGCGTCTGTGATAACATACGCTGTTATGGCTTATAATAATACGATCCATAGTAGCACAGATTTAACACCTTTTGAAGTCGCATTTGGTCACACCGAATTAAATTCTACATTTGACTCCGAATTTGATAAAGCATACACACAGCAACTAATTAAGGACCATAAGAAAAGAACTAAAGCTGTTTATAGATTTATTTCAAAAAAATTAAATGGTCAAAAAGAAAACATTATAGCCAAGCGGGGTGGAGAGGCACAACCAAAATTAACAGTAGGACAGCCGATTTTTGCTAAAGCTGTTAATAAAAGACAATCTAAAGATAAACCAAAGTTCCAAAAAGCTGTTGTCACAGGACAGATAGAGCGCAATATTGTACCAATAAATCTTAAAAATAGAGATACAAAAGTGCCTGTTAAAAATGTAAAACGTCCTCCACAGGTGGTGTATAGTCCTGCTGAGCTGGACAAGAATCAATTGGGCTCTCCCAAACCTGGCCCTTCAAGCAGTAGAGAGTAACCAAAATCCTGGTATTCTCCCCGTAAAATTAGGTCAAGCTTTTGTACAACATGATAAATGGTCTATAGTAAAAATTATTAAACTACAAGGCATAATTACAGATTTGACTTTCAATATTCAAAAATATTCTGAGTTTAGTCAAATGCTACACCCTAATAGGTCTTATATGGATGAATTTATGAATCTTAAAACACAAGTAGAGTATATTCGTAATGAAACTGTAGAAAAATTACAGCAGTTAATACCTTCCAAAAGATTTAAACGTGGCCTTATAAATCCTCTAAGATCATTTATTAAAATTATAACAGGTAACCTTGACCACGCAGATGCGATTAGATATGACCAACTCATCGATAACATTCAAACAAAAGAGCAGGCAATATCAAATAAATTCACTGTGATATCTGAAATGTTGGATCATTTCCTAAACTCTACAGAAATAATTAATGAAAATACCAGTAAAATGAACGCACGCATTAAATTAATTGAAGGCCTTGTGAATAATCTTAATACAAGTAATAATCATTCAATTTATATGACCTATGTATTTGGATTACTTTACCAGTTTATTGTAAACTTTAGAACTATCTATATAAAAATTGGTGAGTTAGAAACGGCCTTGGCTTTTAGTAAATTGTCTGTCCTACATAAGGCCGTAATAAATTCCAATGAATTATTGAACTTGTTAGAACAGATTAGTAAACATGATAATTTAATGTATTCTGTGAACAATCAAAACCTTATTAATATTGAAGAATCGTTGTGTGTAAAAACTTACCTTAAAAGTGATGAAATCACTTTTATCATTGAAGTACCACTAACTGATAATGTTACATATAGTTATTATAAATTGTATTCCCTTCCTATGGCTGATGATTCCTTTAACCAAACCCTTGTTATTATTCCTGAGTTTCCTTACCTATTAGTAGAAGGGACAAGATATCGTCCGATTGACCAACCATGCCGAGAAATAACAGCTAAAGAATACCTTTGCTCTGAAAATAATATCGCCCAGTACGCTGAGGAAACTTGTATTGAACAATTATTGAAATACCATTCCAACTTGTCACGCTGTTTCCCACGTAAAGTAAACGCAGAATACCTAAAAATCCAAAGGATTGGTCCAGATAAGTGGATAGTTTATTCAAAACATTACCAAGTTATTTCACAAACATGTGGCAATGACAACACGAAGGAGTGCATTCGAGGCACTTATATATTAACTGTAGATGAACAGTGTGACGTTTATATAGAAAATGCCCATATACAAGGACGACGATCTTACTCACTGCCGACGGAATATATGTCAGTACCGATTATCAATTTACCTAAGTTACCGCAAGGATATGCCGACGCCGCCGCCACAGTAATGGAACCTGTAGATCTGAAAGGAATAGACTTAGACGACATACGCCGTCTAAATTACATTCTGAAAAGCAGTGTCAATAGTGTAAAAAGTGAAACAAGTGAAACCGAAAGATATAGTGTTAGTGTCGCTCTTTTCGTACTGTACGCGATCGTCGTTTTATTATTAATAGCCATAGTTACATATAAGTACTTAGATGTAATAAAAATAATGTGTACCAAGAAAATCGTCCCCAACGAACTGACTGAGTTGGAGGAAAATACAAATAACCAGGGCCCTATCTTATTAGTAACTTAAGTATATTCATTATTTTGAGGTAAATTAGGTAAAGTAGTATGTGTTAGACATCTTGGCCCTTGATATTATTTTAGATCTTATAATTTCTGTACTTATCATTTATCTTTTGTAACTATTATTATATTTTATAGGTTCACGAAGTTCTCGAAAAATATACCTCTTTTTCGCTAACTTCGATCTAAGGGGGGAGGAGTTATATTCCCTATAACCTTATGCTGCAATAAGTCAGTGCAGGTGCAGTATCCCGTCGGGCACGCCACGATCGTGGCGGTAAGTCCCGTGTTTGAGGAGTGGCTGGAGAGGCGGCATGGCGCCCTCACCTTCCGGCTGACACAGGTTCTGACTGGCCATGGATGTTTTGGCCGGTTCCTGTGTCGTATACGCCGGCAAGAGACGCCCGGTTGTCACCACTGCGGCGACTGCCGCGACGTTATTGAGGACACGGCGCTGCACACTTTGGCGGTTTGCCCCGCCTGGGCATCGCAGCGTCGTGATTTGATCGCGGCAGTCGGATCGGTTGCCCTCTCGCTCCCGGCCGTAGTTCAGTCTATGGTCCGGAGTGAGAGGTCGTGGAACGCCGTCGCCTCCTTTTGCGAGGAAGTGATTTCCATCAAGGAGGCGGCGGAGCGGGAGAGGGAGCGTTTAAACCCTCTCCCCAACCGCAGAGCCGGGCGCCGGAGGGCGCGAGATGACCTCCAGCCACCCTGAGGTTTGACCTGGGGGTGGCGGGCTTTGTGGGCCTGCCCGCCATCCGTTCAGCACCAGGTCCGAGAGGCGGCGTGCGTGTTCCCACGCGCGCCTCTGTGTCGAGTCCGTCTTCCCTCTAGGGGGGAGACAGTAGGGTTTTATTTGAAGTAGTGCCTATTTTGGGTAGGTCTTTCGTGTAGTGGCCTGCCGTTTCATACGGCGGGCCGTAACCTCGGCGGGGTCGCGACCGCATGCGAAAGCGATTCGCGCGGCCCCGTCGGTAGTGGTTGTGTCGAGGAACACCGTGGTAGGTTTAGTCGGTATTCCGGGAGGTACATTATCTTTTTTTTTAACATCTTTATTTTACCCCGGCGAGTCCGACATAATCCCTCCGCCCGCCCCCGCGGAGGGATATGCGCCATTGCATTCCCCCACGTAAAAAAAAAAAAAAAAAAAAAAAGGTGCAGTATCCCGTACGCTGCACTTCCTTATCAGCTAGACGTGGCGTGATGTTCGAATGTTCGAGAACGTCCACCGCCTACGATGTCATCCGGTGTCGATGCATTAGAATAAGTAGAATAAGGCAGTCTTACATAGCATCTGTAAAGCTCGGGTCGTATTAATAAACTCTTAATTCGATTCCCATTTTAGTTACTTTTATTTTTAGTTTTTAAAAAGCCATTTCGTCGCTCCCGAAATCAAACTAGGTACATTGTGCGGCATACCCACGAAATTACGGAGTTATTTATTTGGTAAATAAATAACAATATTCTATTTCAATACACAATTGTTTTAATTCAACTCTTTTAATTCTAGAGCACCTACATACAAATAAAAACAAAAGCTAGTATTTCTAATCAAAGTTAGTTGTAATCACCCGTTAATAGCATAACTCAAAACCCCAACAAAAAGTTATCTTGTGAAAAGTAAAGTAACTCATATATATTTCAGATAAAGTAAAGAAACTCTACTTAGTACGCAAAAACGTTGCTTATTTCCATTACAAAATTAGAGTAACTAAGAAATTTGGATTCCCCAGGTTTTTAACAAAACAATAATAAAAATAAGTTCATCCGACAAGCTTTAGAAACTGGTACTTTTATGAATGTATTAAGTATTAGATTTTTGATATCTTTCCTAAATATTCCAAAATCAGTTCTTCATTATTTCTGGAAATTTAGGTTTTTTGATTTACCGGTGTTTTCATCTAGGGATGCGATATACTTAGTAAGTACCTACGTACTATTTAATAATTTACAATACGTTTAAGTGTCCTTGTTGTAGGTGTCCAAATAAATGCTTCATAGTAGGTATGAATGTATATTTAGCTACTGGTACCATAAAATGAATGCATATAATATATTGAACTACGACCTAGCTGTGTGGTTGTTGTGTGGAGAGACGATTGCCGCACGGCGGGCGCGGCGCGGCGCCGTCGCATACATGCGCCTCAGTACACTAAATTAATGCACGAGCTGAGTGTCCTTACAGTTAAGGTTACAATAATTATTTACAAGATCTGGATACGTAGAGTGATATTGTAGAAATAAAAAGTCGTTTTAGGTATCTACGTAACAGCGTTAAAACACTATTTACTTATGTACATAAATGATAACGATCTTTGATAAACATCAACACTACCATTATCTCAGCCGTATGAGAGCTAAGATTAACTATTTGTTTAGCAGTCAAGCAGTCCTCGAATTAGATATAGCCGATAATTATTTTGATAAAAAGCCATACGAACCTTCAGTTTAATAATTTTTGCAGTTTCCTGTGATACTTTTTCCCGAAGTTTCACTGCATCAGTGTTCATTCTTTTCCTGTTGGCCACCTTATTAATATCTGATATATCCATTGTTAGTTATTATAAAGTAACTAAATATTATTAAATTTAAAAATGCCCGGCCGATTCTTTTTTGTTTCAATTTCTTTATATAAATCCCGCCAATTCTACTTTTCCTGTTTCAACCAAAGTTATACACAGATAATTCAATAATAACCAAAAATATAGAACAGTTTTCAAAAAAGTAAAACGGTAGTGAAACTAATTCTATTTTCTTTTTACTAAAACTAGAGCTACTACAGTAGGCTGAACTTAATAATAAATATAACAAAATATTTATCACCCCACTAAATTAAATCCATTAGTAAAGTAGTTATAAAAGTTTAAAAGAAGATGACGACGATCATAACTTACGTATGACTTATAAAACTTTTGAAATTACTAATACATCTTGGCATTGCATAAACAGAGCATTGTTTCACACAAATCTATATCAGAAATTTAATATTTTCAAAAACAGCTTGTTTGAGAAAATTTACTTGAAGCTAGGAACGAAAGTTTATATTTACTAAAAGATGCTGTTTAAAATAAACGTTTACAGAATATTTATAAGTAATGGTTTTTGTAAAACGTTATGAGTATTTTAACTATGTATGTAATAAGCTTTTAGTAAGATTTTCTTTTTATGAATATGACCTTATTTTTGCAATTGCATAATGAGAAAACAATCAGATTTATCAGTACTAAAACCAAAAATCAGCGAAATGATTAGAGATCTTATCATTAAAAATAAAATTTAATATGTATTATTGAAGTTACTGTTTTTATTATGTAATCTTTCTCTTGTTTGTTATTCATGCCATCAATCAATATTGCCGTCGTACGCACCTCAGAATAATGAGTTATTGTTTTGGAGAGAAGCGCCAAAAACGCATTTGACGTACTGACTTAACTACGCGTCGTATAAAGTTGCTGCTCATAACAAATAATATTTTGACAAACAAATTGAATATTTATAGAGCGCTTTAACGATACCGCAAGCATTTGCACCGAAAAGCCATATAAGGATTTTCGATTTTTACCGTCTAAATTGCTTTAGCCACTGGCCTGTATCATGACATTCATGACGATAGACTATCACCGGTTTTTCTGTCGGTACGAATTACTGATAGATTTTTGTGTCCAATTCAATTCTTTATTATGTATACTCAAACTATTTCGACATTTTTAACATTAAATTGTTCTGTTGTTTGTGGATATTTGCTAATATACGGCTTATAAGAATGTTGAGTATTTAATGTCATTTTAATAATTTAAGGTTTATTATAGAAACTTACAAACTAAAGTTAGTATTGTTTATCGCTGGTATAAAGTATTAGTTCCAAGTACATCTGCTCACACTGCTGTGAGCGCCAAAATGGTAAAAATCTAATTGAATCACTTTTTTGGTCACGGTAGTAAGTCCAGCGAGTATTATAGAGGTCAGTGCGTTTGGCGGATGGGCATTGGGCCATTACAAGTAACACGTATTTCATTATACACACTTACACAGTACAATTGTGTAGAATGAAATACAATATGTTCAGAGAAATTATGAAAATGAAAAATCATGTCTTATTTGTGCTTGAAAATTATGTACCTAATTGAATAACTAGATACACAAAAGAAAAGGTACGAAAATATAAGTAACTCTTACAGGAAGACAAATTAATTATATATTTATATATGTATAAAATGGTAGATTAACACCATCACTTGAGCAATCAGTAAACTAAAATGAAACGAAACGTGTATACCTTTAAACCTAAACTGACGTAAGAAACAGTAAACAGAAAGAAGATATAAAATCGAGAAATGACGGTAGTCAAACAAAAGTTACACAACTAATTTATTTTTTTATCATACCTATTGCTACCACGTGCTTAGTATTTATAACGAAACCATGGAAAATTTAGAAGAATACTCACCAGAAAATTTGCAAAAGCTTTCCTACAGATTTTTGCAACAGACTGCCAAAGGCCTAAGCTTACCATCAAATGTAAAGGTAAGGTTCTATCATACACATAACTCTTATCGTCTTCTGCAACTTAATTAAGTGTACATATATAGAGTATAAATACGTAATTTATTTATGTAAACTGTACATACGATAAAAAATAAAACGATGAAAGGAGCCAACTTTTGACAAATTCATTTACTGCTTTCTAGTGTGTACAATAACAATAACAACTTGATTCATAATCATAAGTCGTAGTTTATTATTGTTTATTGAAATATTTTGTCAGATTCTCAAATTCACGTGACTTAACTGAACATTTTGATAATCACATATATATTTCATAACTGGTATATTTATATACATACATAAGTCTCACGCCTATGGCTGAAATAAATGGCTGGGCAGACGTGTAGTGCGTCCACTTTTCAACAGTCGTACGACTTTAGGTCCCATATAATGGAAACAAGCCTTTTGCCATCCATTAGACAATCCTGATTCCCATGCTGGCTACTGAGATATTCAGTCAGAGTGTAGCAAGCAAGAAAGGATGTGCAAGTGGATTAGAGCTCCCGTTGCCAATCCTTTTATCATGGGGCCAACAGAGTAGTCTACTGTAAGTATAGCATTAAATTATGTTTTATGTATATTGATACTTTGTGTTATGGTTTCAGAAAGTTTATCTGATCCAACTCATACATGCCAAGAAGTACTGTAGTGAAGAACAGGTAGAAAACCTGGTAAGGCAGGTGCGCTTAGAACGTCAACAACTAGCGTTGGTCCGCAAGAGAGCTAAGAACAGGAAGAAGCACATACTGGTAGGTAGTCAATCTGAAATACTTAAGTTTAGTATATGTGCTAATCACAAATGACCATAAACAATATGTGTAATGTCTACGGTATGTATATGGCATTCAATGTGTTATTATTATTATAATGAAATCTAATAGGTGCCTGACCATTTATAATAGCAATGTAATAGAAAATATTATTTTCTGTTTGCATTGCCTAATGCTGGAGTCTTTTATTTCTGTAGTAAATAAATTGTGATGCATTTTGTTTTTGGTGTGGTACAAATTTGGCTGATGATTGTTTGCTTTTTGGCAACAATTTGTATCATGTTGCATAATGCATTATACAGATACATACTGCATGTAGAATATTAACATACTATTTACTGCATTTATATAGCAATCATATAGGACTATTAACATCCCCTCCCACCGTCTTTGCCTAAGTTGAACATAATACCCAATATCTTCTATATCAATAATTATATGTTGAAATCATAAAAATAATAATAGTTTACTCTTCAAATAGTGAAGAAATATTTAAATATTTCTCTCCACATGCAGGCGTACCTAAATTGCATTCTCTATTTTGGAATGCTAGACATTAAAAACGTATTCTGTCTGGCTGCTGGTGTGCCGCTGGGTATCAAAAGTATAACAATACTAATAAACAAGCAACTGTAACATTAACAAACATAACATTTTAACCTTTCAGCAAAGTACAGCAATATCATCAACAAGCAACAGTAAATCACCTCCCATAGCAACCACTCCAAAACGAGTTACCCAGATCACAATACGCTACAGCCCAGACCAATACTTACTACCTAAAAAATGCACCAACCGTCAAATCATCAGAACTGTTGGACAGACCACTATGAGTGCCAGTGACCGTGTACTCAGAAGTGCCAGATGTGTCAAGAATTCAAACTTTATTTTAAATAACAGATTGACAACGGTCAGGAAAGAAGATAAGTATCAACAGGTGAATATGTCATCATTGCTGAAGAAAAGGAGTCTTGGGTGGAGAAATGGTAATGAGATAGTTCCAATGACTCAGGAGAGTTGGAAGGGTGATGAGATTATACCCATATGCAGTCAGAACAGTATGGTAAGTTACTTGATATTTGTATAGGTACATCTAATATAAGCCTTCACATTCAAAGCACTTATTTATAAGAGACTTGATGTTTTTGATAGAGATCTGTGTTTGACATCTTTGTCTTGTTAGCTCAATGATAAAGCTTTCTATTTGTGCTTATGTACCATAGCTGTGGAGACCCAGTTTATCTATTATAGATATTTTGTTGGTGGCGCAGCCGTATGTGACGACACGCGACTGCTTTGCACGATGAGGTGTCAAGCTCGAGGTCCGAGACAGGCAGTGTTATATTGATTTTTGGGGAGTCTCTTTTGAGTCTGTGCGCGGTGACAACAATGCGCGGTAGATGGCAGTAGAATTGCCCCTAGTAGGTAGAACTTAAACAATCCAATTTTTTACAGAATATGTCACCACAGCCTATACGACCGCAGCGCAGACTAAGTGGCATCTACCCTTTAAACGAAGAAATACAAGCACAGAACAAAACACTAGTATCAGTACGTCGTGCAGATGGCACGTTATCCAAACTAAACGCATACTACATACACAAACCGTTACCACAGAACAACTGCAACCAGGACCAGCAAGAGTGTGAATCACAATCATTACTCAGCAACGAGTCAACGGAAAGTAACAACACATTCTCAACCATATCCATAACCGATAACTACAGTAACACAGCAGTGTCTAATATATCTCTAGACATGTCTTCAGAAACCTCACTCAGTTATGAGAATGCATCTGAAGAGATAAACTTATCAAATGTATCTTCATATAAAGAGAATCAAGGGGATTATACAGTGTATTATCATAAGAAGATAAGAGCAGAACAAGTCAGGTGTCTGCGGAGTAAAGAGATGGTTCGTTGTGACAGTGAGGAGTGCAGGCTACCGAAGATCAATGATGTTTTCAGTAAATTCAGTGATGTGTATGGCAGAGATGTGACGCAGCCAATTTATATACAAGTGGAGAATAATCCAGAGTTGGGTGAGTTGAAAGTATCTAAATGAAACTATCCTATTTAGCACTAATATTATGATTGTGAAAGTGAGTTTGTTTGTTAATACGCTTTCACGCCTTAACTACTCGACCGATCATCATGAAATTTCGCATATGCGTTGTCAGGGGTACAAAAAAGGACATAGAGTAACTATCAACCACAAAAAGTACTGTTCCCCAGTGAATAGAAAATATACCTATAAATTTATATGTAAAATTTTATGTCGTCCCATTATCCGTTGCTTTGTGAATGACGGACAAAGCAATAATCGTACTTTCGCATTTATAATCTCTTGCCCAACATTCAAGCCCAGGGGTCAGACATAATGCTTTTTCTATTGTGCCTGGTTTTCAGCTAAATCTCTCATAAATATTAGTAGAGACAGGGGGTTTCTTATCATCATGACTATACTACTGAATATATTTCGATAAAATATTATTTGCCATAATCTGGTATGGATAAATCTTGAACTCTGTAAAATACTATAAGTTCTGGTATTCGCGAAATGTAAGCGATGTTAACAATAAGATAGGTTTTTTGGAAGAATGTGGTCTGATATCCCTCTACCACAAAAAAGGGAGGATCCTCCGACCAGACTGGGGCATCGTGCCCGGCGGATCGCGGCCTGACTGTTGATGTCGGCAACTTGTATATACATATTAGTCGCTGTGTAAACTTCACTTGTGCGATTCAGGATTGTATGAGATCGTGATTTTAAGCGCCTATTGTGTACAGCGCTATCTGTTGTCTGTAGTCGGAACTTCTTCGTATGTGCGGTGTGTCCACAGTTTTTTTAAGACTACTTGTGGGGTCGTTGCCGACACAAAACCTTTTCACTCAGCCGGGTGTCGAACCCGGAACCTAAGCTCAAGCACTACGTATAGCAGCAGGCGAAACGAAGCAGTGTTATGAAAGATAGATGAAGAAAATAATAGATGAAGAACGATAGGCGAAGAATGAATTTTTATATTTAAACAAAACGATATGATTTATTAAATGACAACAGCAATATTATTTAAAGTGATACAAATATCAATAGCAAGCGCGAAGCGAACTTTCTCGAACAGAGCTGCGAACCGAGTGTCGTGTCGCGCGGTCCTCTGTATCCATGCGCGAGCGCGCCGAAGGCCGAACGATGCCGGCACATGTAACTCGGCTAGCCAATCACATTGGCCCTCGCACCCGTCGTCAGTGTTGTCGAGGGATGGCCCAATGTTCACAAGCGGAGCGGTTTACTCCGACTTCTAAGGCAGGGGTCCAGAGAAGTAATTGTGGCGGATAGTCGCCACATACTCACTAAGATTAATACCTCTGTCACGGGTACTTTGCAAACATACAATTAAAGGACTGTTTACGTGCTGCGTTAGTGTTTATCTTTTAAAGTGTCATAAAATATGGCACATCGTCAATATTCAGCGCAACATATTGCTGACATACACTTCGTGTATGGCTTTTGCAATGGAAATGCAAATCTGGCTGTACAAGAATATCGATGAAGATACCCTAACAGGCCTACACTGAGTCGCCAAACTTTTATCGACGTGCATTCAAGAATAGCGGAAAGAGATATTCAAAGAGCTGTTAATGAACGCGATCGCTTGGAATCGCGCTATTGCTTGGCCTGAAGATGAAGAAGAAGTGCTTAGGCTAATAACCAATGATCCTAGACTAAGCGTTAGACGGTTTGCAGTGCAACTTCAAATGTCTAGGTAACATGTATGGAGAATTTTGAAAAGAGAAACCTACACCCTAATCATTTTCGACAGATCCAAGATGTGATCGGAGCAGATTTTGGTGTATGATCTATTTTATGTTCGAGGATCAATAGAAATGTGAGACAGAACCGTAATATTGTCTTCTATTTACGCGAATGTTATTCATTGAAATTAAACTACTATATACGGATTTATCGCGTTGTTTATTTATCACTGTATTACAAAATTTTGAAAATATTACATTACCACTACTATTGATTTTATTTTACTAATTTATAAGCTAATAAAATTATTTAAACTATTAAATCTATTTATTTTTGGTTTATACTTTCCCCGACGTAAACCAAAAATAAATAGATTTAATAGTTTAAATAATTTTATTAGCTTATAAATTAGTAAAATAAAATCAATAGTAGTAGTAGTGTAATATTTTCAAAATTTTGTAATACAGTGCTAAATAAACAACGCGATAAAATCCGTATATAGTAGTAACAGAACCGTAAATTTTTACAAAGAATACTGTGGACTGACGGAGCGAAATTTACAAGAGCTGGGATTACAAACCACAGAAACGATCACCTCTGGTGCTCCACAAATCCAAGTGCGTCCAAGCTCATTTCAACATGAACTTTTTGTAAATGTGTGGGCTGACATAATCAACGATAGACTGATAGGGCCATTGGAATAGCCGCCTACATTAAACGACGCTAGGTTTTTAGAGTTCTTAGAGACACAGATTGCGGATAGGCTCATGGACCTACCTTTATCATACCGTCGACGTATGTGTTACCAGCTCGATGGTGCACCCGCGCATTTTTCTCGAGCAGTGACAGAATATACAAATAATCATTCGCCGTGGATCGGTCGTGGTTGTGCAGTAGCGTGGCCACCCCGCTCACCCGATTTGACACCCTTAGATTATTTTTTGTGGAGTCACATGAAACAAAAAGTATACGCCACAGTTCCAAACACCGGAGAAGAATCGTCGCAAAAATTATTACCTTCGCCGAAGAAATTTGATCAGATTTGGACTTAATTAAGCGCTCATCAACCCAGATGGCATGGCACAGAGAGCTGTAGCGTGTCAACCAGCTGGAGGTGGCTACTTTGAGCAAGTTTTGTTATTGACATTTAATATTGGAGAATCATTAAATAAAAAATATGAATGTTATGTGTTTTTAATGATTTCCTGTTTAGGGTTCTGGCAATGGCCTTATGTGCTTACGCATACGCTATGTTCAAACAACAATAATTCAAAAAGTGTTAGACATACAGTTGTAAATTTTATGTTGTATAGTAGCTTAGTTCAATATCTATCGATCTAGCTACAAAGTAAAAAAAGTTGTCAGGGGTGTTTTTGCAGTAATTAACCATTATTTATTGATTTGCAAAATTTATGGGTTCCTTTCTCGACGTTGGTTTATTTTCAAAAGTTATGGAAATGTGAACACTTTGTTTTGTAATGTAGACGGTAGACAATATTGTAGCCTTTCGAATAAGCCTATTTTTATCTCGGTGAGACCAAAACTTCGGGAGAAATGTTTTTTTTGTACACTCATAAAGACTATTCCAACCGAAAAAAACAAAATGGCTGCCACATAGCGGGGAAGTGTATTGGACCCAAGTTTGGAGTGTATTTGTACTTTAAAATAGTTTATATTTAATTATTTAGAATATCGCTAGTCCATGTCCGGACACACTGTATATATTTCCGCTATAGAGCACATTATTACTATTGTTACAGTGCCAAATCCTCCACTACTGTATCCCGAGCTGCATAACTACCAAACGACGATGTTAGAAAAGCTATACAACTTGAAGAATGTGTTCATAGTGAACCAGCCGCTACTCCAGATAGCTACCACCACGAACACTCGTTGTGTTTACAGTACACCTGTCATATGTACTGCGTAAGTATATACTTATTAATATAAAATTACGCCAGATTCTATTTGAAGTGTTAGGATTAGTCTATTTGGTGTTTCTTGCTTGAATGTAATAGGTACCAAGTCTATTTTCTACAGGGTACAATGTTTGTATTGTGAAATATAATTAGACCTTTATCTCATCAGAGTTTCAGAGTATGTGTGATACCGACCAATAAGATAAGGTTTTTTTAATATTCATCTAGGTCAAGCCAATTGCTAAGCGCCATTACATACAAGTCATTTGTCGAGATGACGCTTAGCATGACTTAAAGATACAGAGGCAACATAGTCATTCTTGGTGTAATACTATGAATAAGTAGGTTATTTTTTTTATGAAGCGATATCACGTGGTGCGGGTTCAACACCTGTTTCATGAAAAGTCTTTATATTTTTTAAATAAGACAGAATTCCTGCAAAGCTGGTAGAACGGATAATTTTTAAACGTTAGGAAAAATATACAATTCTCATCGACATAATCGCTAAAATGCAGGCGTGCAAAGGAAAAAGTGTCATATTCTCACTGGTGTTCCGATTTGTTTAATAGCCATATTTAAAGTATTAATTGCCTTCTCGTTTTGCATGTAATTTAATGCTGTTTTATTCACAAGAAAAATTACTTTGCTATTTGCTGTTACATATTAAATAATTTACAAAATTAAACATAATGTCCTCCAGACCGAATTTCGGTCACGGCGGCGGCGTCATCTTAACGGAGACTGGCCATCTGCGCAGGATATATTGTAGTGCACTCTCTGTTCCCTAACTCTCATGATCCGATGAGACGGATAATCCGACACGACCGGAGAGAAATCAGGCGCAGGGCCAACGGCTTTACATGCTTTCCGAGGCACGGCGGTGTCTAACACCGCCAACTGCCTATGAGCTCATTTTCATTAGTCGTTAGCGCCGGCATGCGGGGTGCGAGAGATTTCTGTAACGCATGCCATATGTTAACAACTGATAATTTCATTGGTCGTAATCCCGAATGCGGGGAGCCCCGCACGCTTTTAATCGACCGAGTATCGATCGACGAATTTCATTGGTCGCTAGCCCGCATGCGGGGAGTTCCCGCATTCGGGCTAATGACTGAGTTAACGACTAGTGAAAATGCGCCCTAACTCCGGGCTCGTAATCAAATTTCTTAACAGAAAATCCCAATAAACATAGCCAATTACTCAATTTCAAGAAGAAGTAGGGATATATTTACAAATATGTGTATATTTTGTAAATAACATTGCACTCGTGTGCTTGCAGCGTGACTTCGCTTTGACATATTATACAATTGCACTTCTGCGCACAATTCTTTTGATTTGTTTTAAAAAAGGACGACTCCCTGTAGTTATAATGCTTATGTCGCGGTGTATTTTAGATAGAAAAACTAATAGATGTTTTATTTGACTAACACATGACTTTTACACGGATTACGTAGTGATTTAAGTGGTTACCTCGCCATTGCCATTGCGCAGTGTGATTGATGTGTATGTAAAAAAATGGTGAGAATAGTTATTCCGATTCTCGTTGTTATTTGTATGTCAATATTAGTAAAGTCCCCCGCGACACAGGCATTCAATCCTAGGACGACGACAGTTGTCTTTTTTAAGAAAAAGGGAACGTTATATTATTTTGCACAACCTGTTCTTTCTTGCACGTTGCTTACGCTTGCATGTGTGGTGTGTCTGCAGCAAGGCGCAGCCGACGACAACCGCGAGCAGCCTCTTTAACATCGCTTGTGAGTTATGCTTTCCTAATACTTCAATATTCAATCTATGTGCATCATCTTTTTATACGAAATTGACGCTTTTGTTATGCTTGTTAAAGTGTTTTTTAATATGTTTTGGTGTAGTTATTCTAGTTAAATATGTGAAATTGAACGACTTAAGGCAAAAGCTGATCCTTTAAAAGTGTTCGTTGTGCTACCAGCGCACGGAACAAATATAGCTGGTTACCAGTGACTCTGGCAGCACCAAGCTTTTTTTAAGAAGAGAATTTACGCTTTATGATCTTTTTAGAATAGCCACGTGACAAATGAGTGTCACTTGTAGAGGATTGTAAATGTAATTAATTTAAGAACTTGGGCTTGATTTTCAGAATATTTGTAATACACTGTATAAACTAAAGTGAAAGGATATCATAGATGAAATATAATTGTATTTATAGTTTATAATTTATAGCTTATAAGTTATAAGGAAACTCCACTTACCACATGTCAGTATACGGTTATTTAACTGTGATTTCCTATAGGGCAAAGATATTTCCCTAACAAAATCTTAAATTCAAGCAAGGATCCCACTGTGCTTAACTTGCTGGTCTGACACGCAGAGGCCTCAAGTTCGATCCAAAGGCACTTCTGACTTATCGCTCACGTCAACGGTGAAGGAAAACATCGTGAGGAATACTGCAGGTCTGAGAGATCTCCATAATGTCCTCGAAGATATTTGAAGTCTGCTAACCCGCACTAGGTCAGCCTGGTGGACTATGGCCTAACCCTTCTCACACTAAGGAGCCCGTGCCCAGCAGAACTTGTATAAAGGGCTGATATTATTATTATGTATAAATATATTTCCAGTGTCGCAGGATAGTCCACAGTTTTGCGTAGATGATGCTCGTGAGCACGATTTCCCACAGGACTTCCGATGTGAAGGTAACTTCTGTCTTGTAGTCAATGTTTATCATCAAAATCACAGTAGTACGAAGTCTAATACAGTTAGCGGTTTGAGATTATAGATTAAATGTTTTAATCATTCGAATGTGATTAAATGTATTCGAATAATTTTGTTAATAATTCGATTATTTTGTTGACTGTGTAAAAAACTGAAAACTAAAACCTAAACTACAACTAGATATTATAGTTATCTTCTCTACTTCTCCATTTTATAATAATCTATACCAAATCTTACACTCTCCTCGTACGCGCAATATACGGGTACAACGTTTTCTCTTCACATAGTAATATACTTATACAAATATTATTAAAAAAAAAAAAAATTGTTTGTATGTAATCGATAAACTCTGAATCTACTGACAGATTGTAATAGTATACAAATAGCATCACAAACTTAGGTCAAACTGCGCGGGACAGCTAGTACATTTATCACTATTACTACATATTATAGTCTGTCTACTAAACTAATGAACGGATTATCATACGATTTTACCAATAGTGATTCATGAGGTTATGTTCGCTCATAATAAGCCACCCATTCCAACTTCTAAAAATGGTCACACATAATGTGGTACACTGATGCTACCCGCGCGAAGCCGGGGCGGATCGCTAGTTTTATCTAAGTAGGTGTTTCAGATACAACAGTAGGAGGTCGCACAAGCTCCTATGGGGGCGAGTCGCCGCCGACACAAGAGTTGGGCGCTAACGTCACCATACCGGAGATGGTAGAGGACGCGTTGGAACTCATCAGTCAAGATGGGGTAATACTGTTGTATATATTCTTCTATCAATATTCAAAGCATGGAATAGTAGAATTTTCTTTATCTGGCAAAGTTTATTTACTGTAAGAAAATTATCAATTAACAAAATTCTTTAAACTAAGTCAGTTTATATCTAAAATATTATAAAACAGAAATAAAAAAGAAAAATAAACCCTTTAATAGGCGTCATAGAATTTCTCCGCATCACAGTCGTCTGGTAGTGTGCCCAGAAGACTGGCAGCATTGCCACTTTGAATGGCAATGCTTATTCTTTCCGCGAAACAAAGACCAACCCTCTGGTCTTTCTTTATTCAATTCAAAGCATGGTTAGACCCTCTATAAGGTGGACCGATTATCTAGTAATAGTGCCGGTCTTCGTAATCACCGATTGACGGTTAGCATAATCACGTCTCGCACCAAAAGGTTCAGCAATTCCTTTTTATGCCGTACCATACAACTTTGGAACAGTCTTCCGGCTCATGTGTTCCCTACCTTCTATGACATTGGGTCCTTCAAACGTAGTGTGAAGAAGCATCTGGTCAGACCGGCTTGACACTGACGACGACTAGAAGACATCTATCCTCTCCTCGTCATCACTGTCTCTGGACTGTAATTGGGATTTCCATCAGGTCCGTTACAATCACTTTGCCGAGTCACGAAAAAAAAGAGATTTTGGACATGGACTGCACTGCTTTTAGAATGAGAGAGCGAGAGAAATAATTTGTTGTTGTGTAAAATTGCGTTCGAATTATTTGCGAATGTTTTTTATTTTTAATGCATTAAAGTAATCAATAATAATGTTTCAGGATTATATGGAGCGAATGGGAATGGACATCAGGGTGCAGTGCGTCCTTTGTAACTGGGCTGGACCCAAGATCATTCTTGAATATCATATTAGAAACGTAAGTAAACTTATACTATTTGAAATTGCAGATATTACTTTGTTATAAAAATTCAACTTGATAAATGCAGACTTCATTGGAAGAAACAATTTGTAACTTTATTAACTTTGAACAGTAGGTTGGTCCGCCATCTAGCTTTTGCTGCATCTATAGCTAGATCAAATAAATCATACGACAGAAACTTACCTCTGGAATCGGGCTCTTTCGGAT
The DNA here is from genome assembly GCA_963675205.1 of Catocala nupta. Lineage (NCBI taxonomy): Eukaryota > Metazoa > Arthropoda > Insecta > Lepidoptera > Erebidae > Catocala > Catocala nupta. Next base: position 710,794 of record OY776102.1, read on the forward strand.
CTGAGTATTTTATACAAGCTGTCCATTGTCCAGATTTCCTCGAAAAAGATATTCGTCAATGTGCCCACAAAGCCACGCTATGCCTGTTCTCTATTAAGACCACCTTGGCATTAAAACAAACTTCAGTAAACTCGCCGATTAATCAGACTTTCAAATCTATAAAATAATATGTACTTCTGGGAACAGTGGTGTGTTGGTGGATATGCCTACATTGCAATCAATATGCCTACATTCACCATCACACACTGTTACTGAACTATTATTCAATGTTTTTACTTAGTCATACATATTTCTGTTTCCATGTGTGTAAATGTGTATATGCTTAATATTGTATTATGAATACTCTCTTGATGATCACATAAACAAGCACTCTGAACACGCAATCTTATTTTCCACTACGGTGAACATAAAAGTCTTTGGTAGGCGTAGCTTGGCGGAAATCGATCGTAATAAGATAATTGGTAAGACCGGAACCTAGTATTGCAATAGAAAAATGTTGACAATACAAATACTGAGCACAAAATATGGGTATTTTATTTTCAACCTTTATATGCATATTTTTTTAATACAGTTTATTTATTTATTTATTTATGGAGGTCCAACAGCTTATCCTAGTTTGACAAAATATTTGCATAAGTATTCGACAGCCAATTACAGGTCCTCACGTTTAACATTTCATTAAAAATTACACATAGTTTCCAAAGAATAGCAATTACACGTATACATATATAATTACATACAACCAAAGTACAACACAGCTCAGCTAGCAATATAACAGTTTAAACAAAGAACTGTTCACTCATTCGTCGTCTCGCCACTGGGATACTGGTGCAGAATAAATCCAAATTCAGATCTTTAGCAGTGGAGTTGAAGCTATTGCTCGCTCGATTAAGGAAAGAGTTTTGCCGATAGTTAGAAGAAGATCTAGGTACATGCAAGGGTTTTGCAGATCTTAATAACTTGGGTGGCGCATGGAGGTTGAGTTTGTTTAATAAGTTTGGACAATTTATGTTGTTTGACGCAATTTTAAGTATATAACAGACGTCGGCAATATTTCTTCTATCAGAAAGGGTCAGTAGGTGAAACTTCTTACAAATGTTCAGATATTGACTTGTTTTAAATGGAATTTGGAGACGATAACACATGTATTTAATAAATTTTATTTGATTTCTTTCAATTCTCATAACGTACGTATCGTAACGCGATTTAATACTATACTAGTCCTATTTTTGAGAACTTTCGTGAAGGTAATGAAACTTCTGAAGTTCCATTTCATTCTCTAAAGTTCATATGGTTTCTTCTTTTCTGCTTGCTTCTAACTTCAGAGTGGAAGAGCTTTACCACCCCGAAGTTTGATTCAAGAAAGTAGATAGAAACTTGAAGAAAGTAGCAAATCTATGCGAAATTAGTAGAACCTTCGGCAAGCTAGTCGAATCTTTGGTAATGTAAACGTTATACAAAGGTTACGTTCTAGGAACACGGAGGGGAGATAACACGACTTGAGGGTAGCGAGTGGAGCACAACGTACACGCTGGGGGCGCTAGCCTCGCGACGCGAGTGGCTCAGCCGCGTGCTGGAGTACAGCGCGCGACTCTACGTCATCAGCGTCAAGTACGAGGATCCCGACTGCTTCTGCGCCACGCTCTCAGTAAGTACGTACACTACACAACGTACACGCTGGGGGCGCTAGCGTCGCGACGCGAGTGGCTCAGCCGCGTGCTGGAGTACAGCGCGCGACTCTACGTCATCAGCGTCAAGTACGAGGATCCCGACTGCTTCTGCGCCACGCTCTCAGTAAGTACGTACACTACACAACGTACACGCTGGGGGCGCTAGCGTCGCGACGCGAGTGGCTCAGCCGCGTGCTGGAGTACAGCGCGCGACTCTACGTCATCAGCGTCAAGTACGAGGATCCCGACTGCTTCTGCGCCACGCTCTCAGTAAGTACGTACACTACACAACGTACACGCTGGGGGCGCTAGCGTCGCGACGCGAGTGGCTCAGCCGCGTGCTGGAGTACAGCGCGCGACTCTACGTCATCAGCGTCAAGTACGAGGATCCCGACTGCTTCTGCGCCACGCTCTCAGTAAGTACGTACACTACACAACGTACACGCTGGGGGCGCTAGCGTCGCGACGCGAGTGGCTCAGCCGCGTGCTGGAGTACAGCGCGCGACTCTACGTCATCAGCGTCAAGTACGAGGATCCCGACTGCTTCTGCGCCACGCTCTCAGTAAGTACGTACACTACACAACGTACACGCTGGGGGCGCTAGCCTCGCGACGCGAGTGGCTCAGCCGCGTGCTGGAGTACAGCGCGCGACTCTACGTCATCAGCGTCAAGTACGAGGATCCCGACTGCTTCTGCGCCACGCTCTCAGTAAGTACGTACACTACACAACGTACACGCTGGGGGCGCTAGCCTCGCGACGCGAGTGGCTCAGCCGCGTGCTGGAGTACAGCGCGCGACTCTACGTCATCAGCGTCAAGTACGAGGATCCCGACTGCTTCTGCGCCACGCTCTCAGTAAGTACGTACACTACACAACGTACACGCTGGGGGCGCTAGCGTCGCGACGCGAGTGGCTCAGCCGCGTGCTGGAGTACAGCGCGCGACTCTACGTCATCAGCGTCAAGTACGAGGATCCCGACTGCTTCTGCGCCACGCTCTCAGTAAGTACGTACACTACACAACGTACACGCTGGGGGCGCTAGCGTCGTGACGCGAGTGGCTCAGCCGCGTGCTGGAGTACAGCGCGCGACTCTACGTCATCAGCGTCAAGTACGAGGATCCCGACTGCTTCTGCGCCACGCTCTCAGTAAGTACGTACACTACACAACGTACACGCTGGGGGCGCTAGCGTCGCGACGCGAGTGGCTCAGCCGCGTGCTGGAGTACAGCGCGCGACTCTACGTCATCAGCGTCAAGTACGAGGATCCCGACTGCTTCTGCGCCACGCTCTCAGTAAGTACGTACACTACACAACGTACACGCTGGGGGCGCTAGCGTCGCGACGCGAGTGGCTCAGCCGCGTGCTGGAGTACAGCGCGCGACTCTACGTCATCAGCGTCAAGTACGAGGATCCCGACTGCTTCTGCGCCACGCTCTCAGTAAGTACGTACACTACACAACGTACACGCTGGGGGCGCTAGCGTCGCGACGCGAGTGGCTCAGCCGCGTGCTGGAGTACAGCGCGCGACTCTACGTCATCAGCGTCAAGTACGAGGATCCCGACTGCTTCTGCGCCACGCTCTCAGTAAGTACGTACACTACACAACGTACACGCTGGGGGCGCTAGCGTCGCGACGCGAGTGGCTCAGCCGCGTGCTGGAGTACAGCGCGCGACTCTACGTCATCAGCGTCAAGTACGAGGATCCCGACTGCTTCTGCGCCACGCTCTCAGTAAGTACGTACACTACACAACGTACACGCTGGGGGCGCTAGCGTCGCGACGCGAGTGGCTCAGCCGCGTGCTGGAGTACAGCGCGCGACTCTACGTCATCAGCGTCAAGTACGAGGATCCCGACTGCTTCTGCGCCACGCTCTCAGTAAGTACGTACACTACACAACGTACACGCTGGGGGCGCTAGCGTCGCGACGCGAGTGGCTCAGCCGCGTGCTGGAGTACAGCGCGCGACTCTACGTCATCAGCGTCAAGTACGAGGATCCCGACTGCTTCTGCGCCACGCTCTCAGTAAGTACGTACACTACACAACGTACACGCTGGGGGCGCTAGCGTCGCGACGCGAGTGGCTCAGCCGCGTGCTGGAGTACAGCGCGCGACTCTACGTCATCAGCGTCAAGTACGAGGATCCCGACTGCTTCTGCGCCACGCTCTCAGTAAGTACGTACACTACACAACGTACACGCTGGGGGCGCTAGCGTCGCGACGCGAGTGGCTCAGCCGCGTGCTGGAGTACAGCGCGCGACTCTACGTCATCAGCGTCAAGTACGAGGATCCCGACTGCTTCTGCGCCACGCTCTCAGTAAGTACGTACACTACACAACGTACACGCTGGGGGCGCTAGCGTCGCGACGCGAGTGGCTCAGCCGCGTGCTGGAGTACAGCGCGCGACTCTACGTCATCAGCGTCAAGTACGAGGATCCCGACTGCTTCTGCGCCACGCTCTCAGTAAGTACGTACACTACACAACGTACACGCTGGGGGCGCTAGCGTCGCGACGCGAGTGGCTCAGCCGCGTGCTGGAGTACAGCGCGCGACTCTACGTCATCAGCGTCAAGTACGAGGATCCCGACTGCTTCTGCGCCACGCTCTCAGTAAGTACGTACACTACACAACGTACACGCTGGGGGCGCTAGCGTCGCGACGCGAGTGGCTCAGCCGCGTGCTGGAGTACAGCGCGCGACTCTACGTCATCAGCGTCAAGTACGAGGATCCCGACTGCTTCTGCGCCACGCTCTCAGTAAGTACGTACACTACACAACGTACACGCTGGGGGCGCTAGCGTCGCGACGCGAGTGGCTCAGCCGCGTGCTGGAGTACAGCGCGCGACTCTACGTCATCAGCGTCAAGTACGAGGATCCCGACTGCTTCTGCGCCACGCTCTCAGTAAGTACGTACACTACACAACGTACACGCTGGGGGCGCTAGCGTCGCGACGCGAGTGGCTCAGCCGCGTGCTGGAGTACAGCGCGCGACTCTACGTCATCAGCGTCAAGTACGAGGATCCCGACTGCTTCTGCGCCACGCTCTCAGTAAGTACATAAACTACACGACACTTGACTAAACTCACTATACTACAACTTTATTACACTTCACTACAACTGCAATGCAATTTATACATATTGCACCAAAATACCTATTGCAGGTTTAATAAATGAAACAGAAGCTTTATCAGTCTTATTGGCTGATTTCGCACATAATAAACAGCATGTAGATATAATATGCGTAACTGAACATTTTGTTATGTCGGAATATGAATCTCATATTTATGTACCCAATTATATTTTAGCTGCTTATTATAATAGACCTGATAGTAAAAGAGCTGGCACATGTATACTCGTAAGAGTGGGGCACATATGGGAAGAATTACCTGAAATTGCTTTGCTGTCTATAAATGTTGTTCTAGTGTGCTGTGCAATGGAATTAACACATTACAAAATAATTATCATATGTTTATATAGGGTGCCAAAAATATATAATTTAAATGTCTTTTTCCAAAGACTAGAGCAGATTTTACTACATATAGGTAAAAAGAAATATGACAATATAATAAATAGTCGGTGACTTCAATATTGACATATTAAAAATTATAACTTTTAAATGTTTATTGAGTTATTTTAACTTATTATTAGCTCTAGAGCGCCCAACGTGATTAGCAAGTCGAACATGTATCGACAAATTGCGCACAACTTCAAAAACTTTGGAAAGCTTATGTGGTAGACTTAGCTTTATCTGACCATACGACACAAATTCTTAAATGTCCAGTAGAAAGTACCTGTGTCTTAAAGTACTGGCATAAGAAACAAACAGACAATGCGTCAGAAGCCATAATAAAATTCAAAAAAGCACACAGTACACGGCAAATAGTATATTTTTTTAACAATTTAGTCTCTTCTACAAACTTTGCTTTTCACGTAAGTTTGTTACTGTACAAGCTAACAAAATCCGAAATGGATTTCGCGAGGTATAAAAATCTGTAGCCGAAAAAAAGAAAACTTCTATGGATTTCAAGAATAAAACCATCTTTATACAATAAACTAAATTATAAAAGATATTCAAATCTTTTCAATAAGGTAATAAAGCTAACGAAATGCACGTAGAACATTTACAAAATTAATACATCTGACAACACTAAACTAAATGTACCAAAAGAGACAATACAAAAATTAACAATAAACAATAGAACTGTAACTGAGCCAATAAATATAGCTAATAGTTTTAATGATTACTATATAGATAAAATCGTACTGACACCCGGTGTCAGTACGATTTTATCTTATTTTAAAGGAACAAACGCTACTTCGTTGATAGCACATAAAAAACATTCTATGTTCATGGCTCCTAGTACACCTCAAAATATATCAGCAATAATTAAAAATCTTAAAAATACAAATAGTGTAGACTACGATGGCATTTCCACGAAAATACTTAAATCGTTAGGTAGCCTTATTTGTAGTCAGTCACATACTTAATATGTGTATATATCAGGGTGTATGCCCGGATGGTCTAAAAAAGTCTATAATAAAACCAGTACATAAGAAAGGAAATAAAGATATAATGGCAAACTAACCTATAGCACTGATAACATTATTTTCGGAAAGTTTTACTCTCTAAGTATCTATAAAGAACTTTATAGATACTTAGAGCTCAATAAAATTATTTGTGCTGAACAGAAAGGGTTCCGAGAAAATGTCGAGTAATATGGCTATTTATGAATTTTTACACATAACCATATTAAACATAGATAAGAGAAATCCAGTTTGCGCAGTGTACTGCGACATGACGCAGGCTTTTGATCACTTAGATCACACTATCTTAAAAATAAACTCGAGTGCTACGGTATTCGAGGAAATGTGTTAGATCTGCTCGTGTCGTACATATCGAACAGAATACAGTGCACGGCCATAACAAAGATAGATTTGGAAACAAAAGAAATTACATCTTACTCAAGTGAGCGTGTAGCTATGTATGGTGTCCCACAAGAAAGTGTCTTGGACCCTTTACTCTTTAATTTATATAATTATCAATGACTTGCCCAAAACAACTGACCAAACTTTGACTCTCTTCGCAGGTGACAGCACATACACAGTAGCATGTCAAACATTGGACCTATACGAAAATTACATTAATAAATCACTATCTGACATTATTTATTGGAAGAATAATAATTTAAAAATTAATATTAGCAAGACGCAAATTATGCATTTTGGCCAAAGGGCTACAACTTCGCAAGACAACAAACCTTACATTAAATACAATAATGTAAATGTACATGATGTTGATAATGCTAAGTTTCTTGGTCTAATTATAGACAACAAATTAAATTGGAAAGCGCATATCTCACATTTATGAACAAAAATAAGTAGCCGTACCTATGCTCTATATAAGCTTGCTCTAGTAATTAATACAACTACATTACTTATTGAATCATGTCTTTGTTGAATCCATACTTAGATATTGGCTCATATTCTGGAGCAACTCAATTGATAAGGATACAACGTTCAAACTCCAAAATCGCTGCATTAGAGCAATGTTTTGTCTACAAGTCATAGACAGTTGCAGACTGTACTTCGTAAAATATAAAATTTTAACGCTTACGTCATTATATATCTACGAAACAGCTGTATTTGTGAAAACCAATCCACAACTATTTAGTAAACTATCAGATGTCTTTATTCGCAACCGACGTGATAAGCATAAACTGTGCATACAAACTGCAAAAACAGCGCTTTTGGGCAAGAGCATTTTCTGCATGGCACCCAAAATATACAATAAAGTACCAAATAAATTTAAGGACCTTAATGTTAATGTAATTAAACGTAATTTAAGAAATCTTTTATTGCATAAATGCTACTATAATATTAATGATTTCCTAATAATCTTATTTTTTTTTTCTTTTTTTAATAATCATTTATCAGGATCTAATTTTATTTGACATGTTTTTAATTATTGAATTTTTATCTATTACTATTCTATTATTGGAAATAACTTATTAATAAATTATTTTTATATTTATTGTACGGATTTAAACGTATAAATAGGTCACTATTTATAATATATCTTACTTCATTGTTAAAAGACGCTTAATTGACATGTTAATTATTATATAGATCCAGCATAATTTTAAAATTCTTATTAATTACAAAGCACATACCAGACAGAGTATGTTGAGACAAAAAAATATCTGTGACACCTGATTTTACACATGCTGAGTCAAATAAATTTATCTTTATCTTTACACTACACTACACTGCACTACAATTTACTATACTACACTACAATTCACTACACTACATCAAACATCACTACACTACATTGCACTACTTTACTACTCTTGTCGAATGTGGGTTGATAGATTCGACACAACTTGGAAAGTTTGTTAACAATTCTCAGCCATGCAGGATAACTGACGATTTTATTCACCATTAAAGCAAGTGATAAATCATTACAATTATTTGCTTTACAAATATTTATTTAATACACATTACTACTAAATCCGAGCTAACGATGTATGTAAAAATAATTTAGTCGCGTTAGGTACCCACAGAACAGGCTTGCCTCTTGTGGGGCCACAGAATATTACTTTTAACATTGTTAATATTTTTACTATATGTGTGCCATTCCATTAAAATCATTGCGTAACAATCCATTAATCTCCCCACTAGTTTCTCGCAGCAGTTGCTTGTGCTAAGATCAACGGTACTCCATCTCAATTTTTCCTCCAACAGACAATCTCAGGTGACGATGACATTCAAGAAACTGGCAGCATAACTACATACAACAAAGTGTCAGGCGAGCCCTACACTTGGAAGGGGATTATCCCACAGTTACCCCTCACTTCTCCCAACGAGGAAAACTCAGACCGCTTAAAGTTAGAAATTTCTAGAATGAACCTGCTACCTAATAGCGCGAATTTGAAACTTTTGAACAGAGAACTAGTTGTGAGATCTCCCACCAAAGTGGTTGTAGGACAACCAGAGTTGAACAATATAAATATCTCGTTAACTGTGAAAATATACGACAGTATTGAAAGTGCTACGTAAAAATATATAATGTTGGCGATATATAAATAGTAAATATAATATATTTAACATTACCTTTTTTTTAGAACTGGCAACACATACAAATACTGTCAAAATCTATCATTTTAATTTTTAATCATGGCAATATTACTCATCTAATACTTTCATGTCATAAAGACACTTGTCTTTTTTTATGTAATATGCAATCTTCTAAAACATCTTATCTATATTAAAATCATATTCATTAGAGTCTAGATTTCTAGAAATACACATTTGATAAGTAATATAAGAAATAAAGATTTGATTTGTTATTACTTAGGGAACAAGAATAAGGATTTGTTTTCTATTATGTCGTAAGAAGTAGCTATATCGCTATGCTTTAAAACTCAGAACTGACTATAATATTAGTTCTAATTATTTTTATAGTGTTTTAAGATCTTGCTATGTAGATAAAAGCTCAATAGCATAATATGTGATAGATGAAAAACAGTGGCACCAGTAACTCAGTCGACTAAGTTATTTTTAAGTTTTTGTGTTGTTTAACAATATTTCTCTAGTTAATAAGGGTCCCATTACCATGGTATTATACTTAGGAAACGATGTTCCTTTTTGATATGATTATTTAATTTCGGTCTTTCATCAATCATCTTTTTTTTAAGAATGTATTTTTATTGTTTGTTTTGATGACAAAATTTTATTAAGATAACTTTTTTGAAATAAATGGTCATTATTTTAAATCGGACTTCTCCATTATGTTAGTACATATTTTGAAAAGGCATTTAAAGTTTAATATTTCGTTACATGACTTAATAAGTATAATAAGGAATTGAGTAGATAACTACTGGTGATTTATTGATGGATTCTTTGTGAACCGCGTGAAGAAACATGTTTTAAATTTATTTCCAGCAACCATTTTCGATAAATTAGTCACTAAATTCGTTATCTGTCTTGGTAATAGTAAGACGGTCAAAATCGAATCATTCGAATTATAATCGAACATTAGTATGACTATTTTATGTCACATGGATAAGAGCGCTTGTCTTTGTTAGCTCTTTTATTCGTCACGACTCAATTTTTATATTATCGAACGCCATGAATAATTTGACCATCCTATTAATAAACACCTGCCAGCAATTGAGTCAAACGCTGACTTGCGATTCGGTGTAGTTACCAAGTAATGTATTCGAATGAATATCAATATTTCGATACGTTCGAATATTTCGTCGATAATCGTACGTTACTAGTTCATCGATATAAATGTGGCATTGTTCTACCGAGGTTCTTGTAACTGTATCCTTTCATTCTAGTGGCAGTGAGACTTATGAACATCATTATATGATTAGAATACAGACTGCAACTTATTAACAGTATTATTAGTTAGTTAAGTATTTTAGTTTTTAGTTCCAGTGTCAGCTCTTTACAGAAATTTCTATACTATAAAGTTCTCTCAAAATACCGGTATTTATTTTAAGAATAAAAATGTGTTTTTGATATGTTCGGTATTGCTAATAAATAGGTAAGACTACGCGGAATCTTTGCTTAATCAGGTATTTCACTCACAACATAGAAAATAGGCTTAGAGGTAAGCTCAACATGGATACCTATCTCTTTTGTCTCTGGTATAATCACCTCAACTTGGCGAGTGTTAACATCAACACATTTTATAATAAAACTTATATCGACATATTAGTGTAAAAGTACATTTTGTCGATATTTGTTTTACATAACATTTTCCGTTTTTACTTTAAGTGTTCAGGTATTTTGAGAGAATTTGCTTTAATCTAGATATTTAATTACTTTTTACTAAAGTAGTTGAGTGTTAATTATTGTTTGATTTGTTATAATTTATAATCACGTTAACTTAGTTCTCGTTTTTGACACTTTTATATTTTGGTTGTATTTCTTTCATAAGAACTCTTTGTTTTTTTTATAAATCTTTTATTACTTTTAAGTGTACCGAGAGTGCTTGGACGAAATCATTGTCTTTGGCGTTGTGTTATATTGTTATGTATTTTAAGGTTGATTTTTAATTAAACCTATAATTTAATCAAAGTTTCTGGTTTTTGTTGACTTGCACATCCTTACTAATATTATAAATCGAATGTGTGTTTGTTTGATTGTTTGTTTGTTACACTTTAACACCTTAATTACTTGACTGATCAGCATGAAATTTCGCATACATGTTGTCAGGGGAACAGAAAAGAAGAACATTTCATCCAGAAAATAGAACTGTTCCTAATCTAACCCAACTTAATCTACATATACGCAAGCGAAGCTGCGGGAAAATCTAGAGAATAAATGATGTGTCGCGACCCGCGGGAGACTTTATAAACACTCAAACAACGGACACAGACTACCCTGACCCGAAACAATTATTAATGGAACACACAATGTTTTGTCTCATGTGGGGATCAAAACGACAACTGTCGGCACAGTTGGTGATTGGTGGTCCAGTTTAACGACTGCGCTATCCGTGCAGTCATTGTTTATCTATAATATTATAAAGCTGAAGAGTTTGTTTGTTTGTTTGGTTGAACGCGCTAATCTCAGGAACTACTGGTTCGATTTGAATAATTATTTTAGTGTTGGATAGCCTATTTACCGAGGAAGGTTAAGGCTACATAACATCACGCTATGACCCACGGGGGCGGCGCAGTAATCATAAACGCGGGTGAAACCGCGGGCACATCTAGTTTTCTTATAAATAACCTTCGAGCAAAACAGCAAAGTGCAATAAAATTTGTCGTGCCGACCGATTTTCAATGACATAGCCAGTGGTCGGCAACGTTGTTGTCCAAAAGAGCCAAATATAGACAATCCACAAGTGAAATCTATCCAAAGAGCTATTTTAACCAACTTCCAAAAAAGGAGGAGGTTCTCAATTCCACTGCATTTTCATTTTTTTATTTTAACTTAAGCTTTGCGTTAGCAGGGGACATTATAACAGGAAAAATTGAATTAAACGTACACTCTCGAGCTTGCCTTTGTCAAATAAGGCTTAGTTTAACAAACAGTAAATTAAATTAAATTTGGTATTTTACTTATATGGCAATAATAAATAATATTCTGTGCCTGCACTTAATATTTCGTGGAAGAGCCGCAGCCGAGGAGTCAAAGAGCCGCATGCGGCTCGCGATCCACGGGTTGTCGACCACTGACATAGGTAAGTGAACTATACTACCTACACAGGAGATACGATAGTGCGCACGTGTGTTTGTTAACACTAAAACACTCTCTATGCTCTATTGGTCTAATTGGCGGTAATCCAACACGAATAGGGAGAGATCAGGAGCAAGACTATCGTCATTATGCATTTGCCAAGGTGGGAGGGAGATATATAGCTGTCTATATTACACTAGCTATGGTCTCACGTGACAGAGTGAGCCTATAGCTGGCTATCGAGAATATTTACAAACGCCGTGCTGCCATAGAGAATGTCTAATAGAAAGGATTAATAAAACTGGTCGATCTTGGTGTCGAACCACAGGCCTCATGCACGGCAATCGCATCTATATCCTATTTTAAGTGTCATAATAACAAGAAAACGTCGGTTCCTCCATTCATTTAAACACGATATCGACTTGCATTACTAAATTGCTTGAGCCAGAATATTGCATAGCTACTGAAAATTTATTGATAGAGACCGAGAGTTGCCCGACCAAAGCATCGAAGCCTGGACATCAGAGCACATGTTCAGCAGTCGCATTCATTACCGCTGCATCACCGAAGTAGTATAATATATCACATCAATATCAGTCTAATAAAAACTATTTAAATAGATTCGTTGCTGGCTGGTCATTACTTATACGAAAGTAGGTACTTTCTTCATTATAAATAATTATTATCATTGTCAATTACCATTGTCAATACATACGACAAGATTTTTGTTTAATTGCGTACCTATTTTATTGGAAAACCTAATAAAGCAGCTATAAATAAATATAATTATTAATTGTTTAACGATAAGAAGATGAATCCCAACAGTTCGTCGGAGCCACCCCGACCTAATGACCCTAAGGATGGATTCGGACCTCGTGGCTATCCCGAATGTTATTACGTAAGACTGTGTTTGTACTATAATATACATTTTATCCTAACTAATATTATAAATGCGAATGTCAGTTTGTTTGTTTGTTACGCTTTCACATAGACTACCGTATTTGATCTATCAATCTGTGTTTGACCGCCGGTGTGTTGCTGCTTAAAATCGAGACAGCTACATGCCTAATATGATATCATCATATAATATTATGTAGCTGTCTAATATGATCTCATAATTTGTTTTTTAATTCTTTCATATCAAACGACTATTAATAAGACAAATCAAATCATCTGACCAGTTTTTGTCTACGACGAGCGGTTCATCGCTAAATCGCAGTTTAAGTGCGACACCTATGTACTACAAAAAGACAATTTCACAAAAATACTACAAGATCAAAATATTTTTAAATGTCGTTATTTTGGTATTCTATCGTATGAAAGATGAAATCTTGCTTAGATTTCATCTTTCATACGATAGAATTCTTCCCCTCTTGTAACGTTTTCGCTATCATCAACCGTTTTACAGTAATTACGACTCCAAAGTGTATGGGGATTTTAGACATTTCACAATAACCGTGAAATAAAAAAGTCCCAACTCACTTGCATACCCTTTGCTACACTCCAACCCTTCCAGCTTCGAATGCGTTTGTTAGGAGTAGGGTCACGACGGTAGTTAGTGGGTTTAAACCCACAACCTGTCAATCCCAAGTCCAAAGCGTTTTTTATTAGGCTAGCAGGTTCTAATTAACTTATTTAAACAGACTTCTCGCACCCTCAACTCGACGTTTCGCTACGTGCGTTTCGTTAAGAAACTGCGACAAATGGAGGAAGAGATCAGTCGCGGGGTCGCAAACGCAAAGAAGGAAACGGTTGATACACAGAACCTCAACTTCTTTATACGATGTGATCGCAGGTTTGTACACTGTACGGAATAGGTATTCAATGTGAATAAAGGGCAAAAATGGCAGTTTATGTAATTAGATGTACGATGCAGAAATGAAATGAAATGAAAGTTTATTCGCATGAGACATTGTTACAAAGGATGTTACAAAGGTTAAGGTACATCATATCTCGCCTTTAGTAGGCATACGAATGTTATTACATAGTACAAAAATTTATTAAGTAAACATTTTTTTTTTTTTTTTTAATCTTTTATTTTTACCAAAAGGGTTTAGTCATAATTGACTACGACACCCTCATTATTACAAAAATACAGAAATAGGCTTATGAATTAAATCCTTTTCCAACCATCTGAAGAAGTAATTTTGCTTCTTGCGATGTAGGCGCAGCAAGAATGCTGTTACATTTACCTACATCATTACATCTTAAATCTAATTTGACTCTTTCTGCTTCGTTCCTGACACATTCCATAAGTACATGATAGGTATCTTGAATTTTGTTACAGTCTGGGCAATTGGGTGAGGCCACTTTACCCATTAGATATGCAAAACTGTTTAGCGGAATGTGTCCTGAACGAAGTCGAAGAGTTCTCACTACATCTTGCCGACCCATATTGGTTTGCTCAATCCAGGACATGCGTGACAATGTTGGTTCGATTGTTCTGTACCATATGCCCTTAGTCAATGACCTCTTGTCGTAATATTCGTGCCACATATCGTTACATTGCTTTTTAATTAAGTACAAGACGTCACTGAAAAAGGGCAAGTAATGGGTCTCAATACCATCAACCGTAGCTTCTCGCGCTAGACCATCCACTACTTCATTACCCCATAAACCAATATGGGATGGCACCCACTGCAATACAACAGTCTTATTTTTCGAAACTATAGAACCAATAGATCTCAAGATATTATACGCAATCGGGGTTCCTCTATAGGTTGATGTACATCGTAATAAATGTTGAAGAGCGCTTTTTGAGTCTGTAAAGATCACAAAACTATGATATTCTATAGATTATATGTAGGATAGCGCTTCTGCGATCGCAATCAATTCTGCGTACATGATACACATGTTAGCTTGAATATTTAGTCTAACAGAATCTTTAGTTTGTAAATCAAAAAACGCTGCTCCAACTTTATTTTCATTTTTAGATCCATCTGTGAAAATTTTGTAAAATTGTGTATAGCTTTGATTTACGAATTGTGAACACGCATTTTTTAAAAACGTTTTATTGTAAGCGTGTTTTGATTTAGTGATTAATTCTATATTCAGTTTTATGTAAGTTGATAAATCTATATTGTTGACCCAAGTGTCTAATAAAAACATTTCGAATTGAGGGCTGACGTGGATGGGAACGGAAGTGAGAGATTCGTGAATTTTTATTAAAATGAGTTTCTTTTTACGCCTCCAATAAGGTTTTAGACAGTACAATTGTAATTCCGCTAATGAAGGTAAAATATTATTATTGGAGCAAGACTTCAACTTAAGCCAATATTTACCGCCAAGATGGTGTCTACGTATTTGTAATGGTTGAATATGCAATTCGTTTTCCATTACATGGATGGGAGTGCTCTTTATGAAGCCTCCAATGAGCCTCAAACACGAATTTTGAATGATGTCTAGTTTGGTTAATTGAGTCTGACTACTGTTAGCAAAAAGAAAGCTAGCATAATCCAACCTACTGCGTACTAGAGCTATATATAAACGTCTAAGGTGTTTAGGGTGAACTCCCCACCCAGGGCCTGACAGTATTTTAAAAATATTTATTAATTTCGATACTTTATCGCGAGTTTCGTTTATATGCTTAGACCACGACAGTGATCTGTCTAACCATACGCCTAAATATTTTGTGGTGTTTACAACGTCTAACGGTACATCGTTTATTTTAATCTCTATGGATAAGGGGTTTCTCATGAATCCGGATTGGAAGATGCAGACTTTACTCTTTAAAGCAGATATTTCGAGACCTATATTCCTGAGTAGTTTACTTAGGAAATTAAGCGCTAATTGTAAGTTATGAGCAGCAGAAGATATATTAAGACTAGTTGAATATATCACAAAATCGTCAGCGTATTGGGAGATGTAAACATTTTTAATACTTCTACAAATATCAATAGTCGCGATATTGAACAACAATGGAGAAAGTGGATCCCCCTGTGCCAAACCCATACTGGTGTAACGACTGGCTATATCCTGACCTTGAATGTTAAGTATTCTAGTTTTTAAGAAATTCCATAAATAGGTGCATATTTTAGACCCTATTCCCATATTGTCCATAACATGTAAAAGAAATTTAACGTCCACATTATTGTATGCATTATTTATGTCTATAAAACAAGCAGATGTAATGAGCTTTTTAGAGAATCCTAGTTGAATTTGGGTTACAAGATTCGTTAAGTTATCAATAGTAGAACGACCCTTTCTAAAACCTGTAGTATTATTGCTAAAAAAGCAATTCTTTTCCATATACCACTCTAATCTATGTATTAAAATGTTATGGAAAATTTTACAAATACATAACATCATGGAAATAGGGCGCAAAGACGAGGCACTATTAGGGTCACGTCCAGGTTTAGGTATAGGCACAATTGTGATATTTCTCCACTGTTTAGGCACAAAACCTGTAGTTAAGCAACTATTGTAGATAAGCATAAGAATGTGTTTTCCGTTTTGAGGTAGATTTTTAATCATAGAGTATGAAATATTGTCATATCCCGGCGCAGTATCTTTAGAACGAACGCATTTGTTAAATTCAACTAAAGTAATTTTACTTTCTAATTTAGGGTTATCATTAGAAAAAACAGGTTCACTAGGTGTTACAAAATCTGGTGTTAAACTGAGCAGCAAATCCGTGGCTTTGTCACTATCAACATAGCTTGACTGATACTTAAAGCCCTTTATCCATTTCATTTTTCGCCATACAATAGTTGGGGACGTTGAGTCATCCAGAGAAGAGCAAAAATGCTGCCATGTTTTGTTCTTGGCAATGCGAATAGACTTTTGTGCTAAGCGGATTTTATCTTTAAGTATGATGTAGTTTGCCGGAGTTGGATTGCGCCTAAATTTTGCTAACGCTAAACGACGTTCTGCCACTAGTCTTGATAATTCCGAATTCCAGTATGGTTTGGGGGTGAATTTTGTGAAAGGGTTTGGGTTTATTTTAAGATCGGGTATACATACGTCTGCCGCTGTATTGATATTGCAAATAAAATTATCGTAATTCATTTGCAAATTATTAGAGAATTTGAAATCTGTAAATAGAGTATCAAGTAATTTTTTATATGCCTCCCAATCGGCCTTTTTAAAATTACGTTTATATATGGCCGGAGATTTAGCAAAACTAGAAGAAATTCTGATAATACAATGATCGCTACCAAGCGTTTCATTTGAAACAAACCAGTTGAACGATAAAGCTATATCCGAGGAAACTAAAGAGATATCCGGAGAGGATTGTATGACTGTACCGTTATGTAAACTAATTCGAGTGGGATCACCGTTGTTTAAGCTAGTCAGATGATTATCCAATGATGCTTCAAAAATTAGGATGCCTCTGCCGTCTGTTTTATAGGACCATGAGGAATGATGTCCATTGTAATCACCAAGAAATAGCGTTTTTTTAGTTTGAGTGGATAATAGAGAGTCCCAGTCGTTTTGAGTTGTTCTAGCAGATGGTGGGCAATATACACAAACAATATTTTCAACAGCAGAGCAATTATAAATTTTAACTGAAATAAGTTCTATATCTGAGTTACTGATTTGCATATTAATTAATTGAGATTTTATTGATTTGTGAGTTAAAATTGCTACTCCACCGTACCCATCAATTCTATCTTTACGATATATATTATAGTTAGATAGTGTCAAATAAGTATCTGGGTCTAACCAGGTCTCACATATTGCAACAACATGGATCTTTTCCTGTAC
Organism: Catocala nupta; assembly: GCA_963675205.1. NCBI lineage: Eukaryota > Metazoa > Arthropoda > Insecta > Lepidoptera > Erebidae > Catocala > Catocala nupta. Next base: position 728,363 of record OY776102.1, read on the forward strand.
GAGTAAACTCTCTAAAGCGGTTAACTTTGGTCGTAGAGATTGTGCATTCCATTGTATAATATTAAATTTTGTAATATAATTTTTGTCACCCATTAATGTAATTGAAAATACTTTGTAATACAGGCCAATCAGACAAATTTTCTACTACCACTAAAATTAACCACTCGACACAACATTTAGCCACCATTTTTAATTTAGCGCCTAACGGATCGTTTTTAAAAAATAGTATCTCTTTTAACCTGGATAAAAGCTCCTCGAAGTTAACTTCTCTTTTTTTATCATTACATAATCTAGGTTTATCTTCATCGTCTCCGTGTATTTCATCTGAACTGCTGTTGCCACAGTCCAACGGTTCCTCAAAGTTACCATCTTGAGTAAAATCAACGTCCAATGTGTAAGTTCCTACTTTTTGTTGATGTTTTGTCTTGCGCGACGTTGATTTATTCGGCGTTGGCTCATTCTTTCTGAAAGAATCTATACTTGTTTTTATAACATCAGCGTAACTCTTGGACTTTGTATTTACGTCTAAATTCACTTGAGTAATTTTTTGGTATTGCTCCGAAGAAGTTTCTTTAGGTATAGAACAATCATACGTTGTTGTATGTGGGGACGGAGGTACATACATAGCTATATGTACAAATATGGCTTTCTGGTATGTGCAGTTAAACTCTGCCATAATCTCTCTTATTTTCTTTTGTTTAATAAAAACCGGACAAATTTTCATTAGAGCCATATGTTACAATTTACACATTTATAATCACTTGTCACAATTGGCATGATGGTCCCCACATTTTGGGCAAACAATTTTTTTTGAAGGGCATATCTTTGCGGGGTGTCCAAATTTCCAGCATCGTGAGCATTGCGTCACGGGAAAGATGTAAGGTTCTACTTTTATCCTTAAATCGTTCACGAATACATAAGCTGGCAAGGTGGAGCCTTTAAAGCATAGTCGTACCGCTTCACTCGGAATCCAAAGATCTTCTTCATGGGTACTATTCAAATTGCGTTTTTTAAGGCGATTAATCGATAATAATTGCAAATTTGAATCAGTAAAAGTAATGCTACTCTTTATCTCTTCATCGGAAATGTCCAAATCCACGTTTTTAATCACTCCGTAGGATATGCTTTTTATCAGAGCTCGTTGATACCTCCAACCCTTGTCTTCCAAAACTTTGCAAGTTTCTAATTGAATGGCGTTTACCTCATTCGAGAAGTCCACGCGCATTTTATACTGACTTAAATATTTGACACCTTTCACGTCTTTAATATTATTCTCACAAAATAATCTCGCTAAAGCAAACTGTTTAGGTAATATAACCTTACTAGTTAGGTATATATATCTGTATATTTTCACCTTCCTCTTTTCTAATCTTTTGTTTTCGTTGAACCACTGTCCATTCCGTGTTCGCGTCCCCTTCCTCCTCTTCTCTCAATCGTTTTTTCATCGTTCTTTGTAATAATAATTCATTATTACAATCATCCGTACTTTTTCCTACGTCCGATTCCGTCATTTCATTATCATATAACGAGTTTTGGCTCGCGTAAACGTGTGATATCTCCATATTTAAAATATTATCATCATCACTAGGCCGATCAGCCGCCATAAGGATGTTTTATATGAAGAAATATCATATTAAAATAAGTGATAAAAACAATGCACCGGCACGGCCGGCGGTGCCCGCGATGATAGTATTAGGGTCACCTTGCGCACGTGTGAAAAGGATAGAATGCTAATGAGCAGGTAAACAAAGTTATCGCACCGGTACGCGTCCACTTCGTACGTACACCGTAACGACACTGTAAACATATTATTCAATATTATAAACAATCGCCGCGACATCACCATCTATGCCAGATATTCAGAACCTATATCTTACATAATTTTGCAATAATTGAATAATAGATGGCGCGTCTACGCCTTGCAATCAGTAGAATTTCAATGTTGCAAGTTCACCTATCAAAATCTTTTATAAATATAAATTTCATGCGTTCAATACCTAAATCTATGGTTTTTTGATTAATTGATTATTTTGTTGTGTACCGCGATATAAGTTTGCGCTTATATGTAGCTATGTATTTGCACGCGATTGTGAGATCTCGTGTTCAAGTTCGAACCAGAAATAATAACGTTTCTATGTATAAAATATCGAATTAACCGCATAAAGTTTATTAATTTATTTATTTTAGGAAAGCTTGTACATTTGATCAGTTACAATTAAGGTACACATGTTGCTATTTACAAGCTTTCACGTAATAATTAGTACACAACTTGTATAACTATCTTCAACTAAACAAATGGGAAAACATAGATAAAAATAACAGCAATAAACAAGAAACATAAAAAAGCAACAATAATTCATACACATCAACCAAAAAAAAACACATCGTGATATAATGAGATTAAACGAGACCAAAAAAAAAAGAACTAATCTATAAGTAAATAAATCTTTAACAACTTTATTTTTGATTGAGTTCGAACTTGTACATAGTAAGTCAATTTCCAATTTCGATGAAATCTTGTTGAAACTCATTGCACCTCGCGAGAAGAAAGTATTTCGTCTATAATTGGTGAGTGAAAATGGGACTACTAACAAAAGACGCTCTCTGAAACCTAATTGATTAGTGCGTAGGCATATTTGATAGAATTTCAGGAGAATCAATGGAACCATTTGCGATGTTTGCCAAATAACATATATCACTAATATTTTGCCTATATTCAAGTGGTAGGAAATAGTATTTCTTGCATCGGTTGAGGTAATCAGTTTTATATTGATGTGTTCTGTAATCGAGATATCGTAAAAAATTTCTTTGTATACCTTCGGTGCGAGTTATATAACTTGATATTGCGGATTTCAAACTTGTAAATAAAAATGTTGCCAGTAGACGGCAAACCCCAACAGGATCGCCTTATACTACTTCAGTCTATATAATATGAAAATATAGTAATATGAAAGAGTTAGACATATTTAATCCCAATTTCAAAATATTTATTCATAGCAATAAAGACATCCTCCATAGTAAGTAGATTGAACTTGGATGTTTCAATCATCGGTGATGTCAGAGGCATCTTACGCTAATCTGTTATCTGTATGCATTATTTTATATTAAAATGTATGTAGCGTCCAACTAAGCTTCGTTCTTTGTTCCATTTTCTATAATTGAGCCCCTGTATTATTTGTAACTTTGATTTTGATGTATGCACTGTTGTTACGTTGCAATCCAGAACAGAAATATCTAGTTTAATATGTATTTTTGTAAAATGACTGTATTGTGTTTTGTGCATCTAAATAAATAAAAAAAAACTATGCCATGAACCTTTTTCAACCCACTTTTTATATAGGTACTTATTTATGTGTACAACTGCCTCCAAGGTGGAGGATATTGCTGTGCATAATATCTCGGGTTCGTCTGGAGGACATTATTATTTATGTACATATGTATTATCTAGTCTAGAGTTAGCTTATATTTAATATTCTGGCTATTTACATATAACGTTACATTTTATAAATGCATAAATTAAGGATATTATTAATCTTATTAATATATCACACAATAATTATCTTTTATGTGTGGGTAGGTAATGAATCAAGTACTTACATGTTTAATATTGTCACGTTGCAGAAATCTTATAAATAAAGTATCGCATCGCGTTGAGCTGTGTTTGGCGTCGTACAATAAAGATCTTAAAGAAAAAAGGAAAAGGTAAGTTATTATTAATTAATTAGCAGTTGCCCACGACTTCGTCTCATTATCTCGAGTTATCATAAGTCGATCATATACCTAAACAACACTGTCTCAATGAACTAGGGGTAGTGAATGTGACTTATGATAATGAGGTCTCGGGTTTATTGTCCTGTGGTTTACCTCTAAGGGAAGTATATGCAATGGCGGGATTGCCTGGATTTACCTGGCGATTACCGGCTTGGGCAAGTCTCTTTGGAGTTTTCTGTCAAGCAATTCTAAAAGACAGCACGATGTGCTGGGTAGATGCCATCAGACTCGTCTCCTATTACGTACGTCTTGTGGGGTGAGATGTCAGTGTATTTATACACCTCTACCTACAGCTAAATGCGAAATATGCGTGAGGCTATGTATGTATATGTATTCTTGTTATTGTGAAACGTAGTCATTTAAACACTAGATTATTGTTTGCGGCTTCGCTCGCTTACATGTACAATAGGTCAGTAACAGTACAGTAGTCATGTCCTTTTGAAACTTCAACAAACAAACAAACTCACATTAGCATTTTATAATTTTCGTTCGGATTACTTAAATTATAAACGTTTTTACGTGTATAAAATATTTTCTTTCAGATTAGTAGAATTGCTGTCGGCAGATGAAGAGATGCACATCCGTGCGTTCATAGTGCAGACTCAGGCCGGCGTCGAAGAGGCGTGGCAAGATAAGCAGAAGAGACTCGAGTTCCTGCTTGCCAAGAGAAAAAAAGAGCATGAAGATAAATTTAAAGATACGCCCTTGTATGTTGCCTTTGTTTACTGTAATAGTTTTCATATACTACCACGGTGACCGACCATTGCATAGACATGGCTGTGTTTTCTTGACATCACAGAAGCAATTCTAAGCAAACAACCAAGCCGGTGCCTACCGGCAAACACATAGGTAATAAACTATAAACTGCTACCTGATGGTAAGCAATTAGCGTAGCTTGCGTAAAAGAAACAAGGGGAAAGAAGATAGAAAGAGGGTAGCGGCAAAAACGGTTCAAGGGTCGCTTGGGCCTCCGGTGCTTTTACTGAGCGAATCAAACGCAAAAATACGTGTACTGCTTTTGTGCGTCGATATATTAAATCAGCTACACTGTACTACTTTAAAAGCATGTATAAGTAAACACCAGCGCCAATTTCGTGAATAGCCTTTCGTCATCTGGACAGTTTGACAATCAGTACGTAGTTATATCACTCTCTTAACATATAAACAATGTTTGTGGGCTCCGAGCCATTCGTGGGACTTTCTGAGAGCACCGTCAAGGCAGCTTTAAATGCATATGGCAATGACAAACACATGCTAGAGTGAAATTCATTGCAAACAGAGCTACAGGCTTCACCCGGAAGTTCTGCGGGTATAAAAAGAGCCAAATACGCCTGCTCACAGGAGCGTTCACTGGCCATTTTGGCACCAACGACTTCCTGTGCAGATTGAGATTGGCACACAATTCGATCTGCAGAGCCTGTGGTGAACAGGACGAGTCCATATCGTACCTACTATGTGAATGCGACGCGTTGGCTGGATTGAGGATGGGTCTGATGGGATTGGCATATCCAAACCCTGAGGACTTCAGGCTTCTCTCTCTGAAGTGTACGCTACGACTGATGCAGTACATTCATAGGGAGATAGCTAAGGGATAAATCTTGGGGCCGACACAAAAGATCCCAATGGGTCGAAGTGTCGCCGGTCTGTACTGACTGGCCCCCATACATAAGATAAGATAACATATAAACATTGAGAGGCGCGATATTTTGTCTCGGAAATGTGACCGTGATGTTTGATACTAAAACAAAATAATTTTACTATTCGCAGAAGCAAATGTGCGCACATTCTGCCATGCGTATTTAAACTGCGAGCCAAGGAGGCGCAGGAGATCCAGCTGTACCAGATGCGAGAGAAACAGATGCGCAAGATGGCCGATGCTGAGATGGATAAGATGTGGTACGACGTCGCTATGAAAGAGTCTGAAGCGCTGGTGAGAACAGTGTTTTACTGCTATTAAGGATATTTTACTCATAGACATTTTTTCAGATGCGTCTGCTGGTTTGTTAGGTAGTAACACTGGTCCGTTGGGCTGTAACGTTAGCCTGTTGCGTCATAACATGTTTCATGAAGCCCGTCTGCCTTAATGATTTTGTAGATAGTGCTTACGACTTGTCTCTGTGATTTCTGTTCGGGGCGAAAAAAACTTGTTGGATTTCATACTATGAAATTCTAAAAACAGCGTGGAGTTAGGAAGTTGGCGATGTTTTATTCACCCGCATCGCGCATATTATTGTTTTTATATTAACCTAAGTGGCAGTGGCATACCGGCCACTAGATACTAGAGGCATCTGTTTGACACACATGATGGGGACTATCGTTTTTGTGCTCATCATTTGGCGCCAGTAGCAAGTAAGGTCCTGTCAATCCTGTCACAACTGCTGTCAAAAGCCGCTTTGACAGTAATATTTGTCGGTTTCTATGGTTACTGTTGATGTGACTATAGAGTTCAGCGATTAGAGACCTCACTATCCACTAGCACAGTTGGCAGTGGATTCAAGCGCGATAGTCCTCATTGTTAGTTCAGTCATCTATTATTACGCTTTATTGTACAATAAATGTTATGCTTAGGCTGCTCGCATGGAGTTGGACGCGATGGAACGCCTGCGTCGCGACACTGAGTGCAAGCAGTACTCGGACCGCGACCTCGAACTGCGGCGGCTGCAGCGCGCTAGGGAACAGGCGCAGCTCAAGCAAGAGTCGCTCGATAAGAAGGCCAAGTGGCTCGCTGATGACTTGAAAGAGGCTGCAGGTACGTGGTGATAGATTGAAGAAGCTGTATTGATACAATAGGTTCTTTAGTGTTCTTATTAACTACGATGGGGAATCTTCGCAAATCTAGCCGACTTACTTCTGATGCCTTTGTTCTAGAAATGAAGCCGGGATGTCATTCAAAAAGCACAAGAATACATCACCATTATATTGTCTTACGCGTATGCGAATGTTATACATTGAAATTAAATTACTTTATACAGAATTAAGCTGCTGTTGCTGCTGCTGAAAATCAACTGAAACGTCGAGCAAAGTATACATTTAAATAGACTTATTTAAATAGCTTTAATAGTATATAATATTATTAAAAAAAAAAACATAAAAGAGTTAACAAACAATGCGATTAGAGGCCGTATAAAGTAGTTTAATTTCAATACATCAAGATTGTTTAACGACGTTCTTCTATAGGGCCAAAGTACTTTCTTAGTCGTGCTGATCCTCATTTTGAGTAGAGTATAGATGAGTAGATCCCGCTGTCCCCTAGAAACTGGGCTCTGCAATTCTGCTCCAAAATAATTATTTTCCTCGTTTCCGTGAAATGTACTCCACCTTATTCGGCCTCGATGGCGTAGTGCTTAGTGCAACCAACTGCTATGCCTAAAGGTCGCGGGTTCGATTCACACACGAGACAAAAAATTCTGTGCATGAACATGGATGTTTGTCTTGGTCTGGGTGTTTCTATGTATAATATGTATGTATTTACAAAAAAAGTATATATGTATGTTTATCCATTTTCTAGTACCCATAATAGTATAAGCTCTGCTTAGTTTGGGCGAGATGGTTTTGTGTGTATGTGGTAGAATATTATTATTATTACATCAAATAAAGTTTATTATTATTATATCTGTTACTTACATAAGTTACCTCCCGTCACTTTCGATAACGTCGACATCACTAGCCTTTTAAAAGACATGTCACTTTAAAGGCAAGTTTAGCAGAAGTGCAGATGAAGTTAAGTGCATCGGAGGTCACTGTTGCAGATTTGCGCATCGAACTAGAGGCGTTGCGCAAGTCTGTGCCAATAACTGGGTCACCGACGCGTGTAAACAACACACGACAACAAACACGCGTCGAGGTGCATGCCTCAACACATCGGCGACGAGTTATGCGTCAGCGGTTTTGCCACCGGCGCCGACTGCTAAGCCTGCGTCATGCGCCGCAAGCGCGTCCCGCAGCGCCGCTCCCGCACCCGCAGCTCCTCCCCGCTGTGCTGCGCGAATTGTAAGAACAGCTGACCCCACGGTCACTGCGAGCGCCCCTGCTAAGCCCTGGCCTACAAAAGCAACGAACAGGGCTACCGAGGATGGCTTCGTGACGGTGCAACAGAGGAAGCGCCGGTCCCGAGACATCAAGAACGGATGTGGCGCGGCACCTGTGGACCCCAACCTGAAGGTGCCCGCCGCGTCCCCGAGCGCGCCGCCGCCGCCGCCGCCGCCGCCGCTGCGCACCTCGCGCCTGCACTGCACCACTGAGGCGCAGGACATCGCGCAGTACGTGCGCCAAAAGCTGAAGTACGTGCCGAGAGTGCAGCTGCTGGAGTCGCGCCGCAACGTCAACTTTAAAGCGTTCGTCGTGCGCGTACCCGACTGTTACCTGCACGAAGTGTTGGACGAAAGCTTTTGGCCGCAACACGTGGAATTCCGTCGCTTCCGCGGACAAGTACCAGCCGAGCGCACTAGTATTACGTGTGAGAATTGAAGTTTCACTAACATAGTATTAAGGTGTATTTACTAAAATCAAATCGACCTCGATGGCGTAGTGGTTAATGACTGCCACGCCTGAGGTCGCGTGTTCTATTCCCGCACAAGTCAAACATTTGTGTGCATGAACATGGATGTTTGTCTTTGTCTGGGTGTTTCTATGTATAATATGCATGAATTAAAAAAATAAATAATTATATAGGTATGTATGTATCCATTGTCTAGTACCCATAGTACAAGCTCTGCTTAGTTTGAGCTAGATGGTGTTGTGTGTATGTATTATAGAATTTTATAATATGTAAATCTAGGTTAAGATATTTATCTATGGGCTTATGCAGCCCGAAATAAATGAACTTGAAAAGTTTTTTTCAAATCTGTTTTATATATTGGTAAAACATTTTTGCCCCAAGCAACTTATTGTTTCCTCAGAGGAGCAAAAACATCAAGAGAACCGCGACAAATTAGCTCAGGAGAGGAAGGACATGATTAGAGAACGTAAAGAGACGTTTGCCAGGTTGGAGGCGGATGCCCAGCTCATTAAGGACACGTGGGACTCGCTCGCGGGTCAAGGACTGGCTAGCGATAAAGCTAAAGAGGACCTTAAGAGACAAAAAGAGGTACAACAATTAGTCATGTACATTCATTGACTGCACGGATGGCGTAGTGATTACGTGGTCGCCTCACCGCGTCCGCTGTGCCGAGAGACACATATATAGGCAAAAGCAAAAAGTATTTTTCGCCCCGTGTGGGATTCGAACCCACAGGTCCAAATCCCACACGGGGCGAAAATTTGCGTGATCCACAAATGCGTGTTCCGAGTCTGTGTTCTTTGTGTCCGTTGTTTGAATGTTTGGAAACTCCCCCGCGACACAACGAATTAATCCCAGTGCGAAAAAAAGAGTTGTGAAAGTTAAAGTGAAAAATTAATGAGTTTAAGGAATCATTGATCTGTTTGGATAGTGCAATGTTTTAATGTGCTAAGTTGTCGCTTAGCCTTGGCATTGATTCAAGAAAAATCTGTGATACTATAATATACATATACAATATTGGTCTGGCTGCACTGCGTGGCTGTTTTTGGAAAGTTTCTACTTTGTAAAATTCCCAAGACTCTCGTGTCGTCGCTTTACTAATTGTAATTAGTGTAATTACTCATGGTGCACCATAAGTTAAAATTTCTCTCTGTATTAAACATATTAGATGATAATAAGTTTCAAATTTTCTTTCTTGCGAGTAGGTACTGTGTATGAGGTTACAGGCTCTTTAGCGTCCGGCGAATTTTTATTGGGGTTTTCTATCGAAAATATTTGAGTAGCAGACCAGACTTGATCACCTTGCCACTGCGACGAGTGTTGTGCGTTCCATTCTCTCACGGAACAACAATTTGTGTGGTCCAGAAGTAGTTATTCCGATTCGTATATACATTCAAAACAACGGATACAAAGTCCATGTAGGTGTTCTTTCTGTCCGCTGCTTGAATGTTTCCTGCGTCACAGTCGTTTTCATAGTGCAGGAGTTGTCTTTCTTTCCCTTTCGCATATATGCATCAGACTACATATGTATATTTTTTCCAGCGAGATCTGGACGACTGTAACCGGATGATGGCCAAAATGAAGGATCGTATGGCCGAGGTGAAGTTCAACAACGAGCCGCTGATAATGGAGGAAGGGCAGAGACGTCAGGACGCGATCGATCTCAAGAGATGCCTGTATCGTAAATGGTCTGAGAATACCAACAAGGTAATAATTGCATTCGAATGATATTTGAATCCTAACTAATATTATAAATGCAAATGTAAGCTTGTTCGTTTGTTATGCTTTCACAAACTTTAATACATTAAATTTTACTACTCGACCAATCTTCATGAAATTTCGCATACATGTTGTCAGGGGTACCGAAAAGGTTATAGGCCACTATCAGTTTCATCCACTACTTTTCCCGAGGGATAAAAATGTATTAATGAAATATAGATTAACTCGAGCGAAGGCGTGGGCAAAATCTAGTACATATTTTATAATTTAGTTGGAAATCAATGAAAAGGAAATTAAAAGGCACCAAACGATTATTTGTATCAGGAAATGCATGCCGCCATGCTACAGCAAGCACAAGACAAGAAGAAGCAAGAAGAGAAAGATCAGAAGGAAATTGCTAAAGGAGAAGAGTACCAGCGGCAGCTGAGAGTGCAGCTGGACCAACTGGTTAAGCACAAGGAGCTGACAGACGATCAGGCCAAGAAACTGTACCAGAGAGATCTGCTCGACCAGATGAACTATGACAAGTCATTGAAGGTATCTTTATTTTTACTTATCTATGTCCTTAACATGCCATCGTATTCCTTTACTGAATAGCAATATTATATGGCATGTAACATGTTTTGATAAAGTTTAAATTATTTGCGATATTAGTATTACTAATAGTTTTTTATTTTATTCCTAACTTTTAAATTATCGTACAAAATATTTTTTGTATCATCAAATGCATCACATAAGCCATATCTTTGATTATTTGTCTACCAACCACTACTGAAATGTATTTGTAAATATCTATAAATCTCGCAAACTAATAATACTTTGTTAAAATAAAAACTATGATCGGAAAGCTGATTTAATAAACAAATTAGAAATGATAACAATAAAATTCAAGAGCTATATAATAATATAGTATTTCTAATTTGAATTAACCACTCTGACTATTTTTTATAGGATAATATTATATTTATGATGATAATACGAAAAATATATCATAAAGTCTGTAATTAAAGTATATCTACAAAAACTAGACCAATTCCTCTATCTGTTGGTACCAAAATCATTTATCTCGGTAATCATTTAAATTCAAATAAATCCAAACAAAAGTCACCGGTCGACCCTAATTTTATTGCGGATCGTAATTCTGTGCATCTCGAAGCGCAGGTACAAAAAAAAAGGCAAGATGTTCGCCTAAGGCCGTTTACAGACTGAATTTTATATTGGGTTTTAATGAAATGATTGAAAGTTAGAACTATGTAGTAAGTTTATTTTATAATATATTATGACTTAATACAGTCAAATTATAATATAAAAAAATATATCTTTAATAGATATAATTTTGTTAATTTTATTAATTATCAGTTATAAAAAATGAAATAAAATAGTTTTATAAAAAAATTACATTTAATAAATTACACACATTACATTGTCTTCCGTTTACGCAAATATTATTTAAAAACTGTTACACTATTACTACTACTAAACATTACTAAGTTTTAAGCTAATTAAATTATTAAAACTCTTAAAACTATTGATATTTAAATTTAAACTTTCCCCGACGTTTCGTTTCCTTTTCAGCAGCCATGATCACGGGGAGACTAAGATGGTAGTTGTCTCAATGTTCCAGTGTAGTTATTTCAAAGTACCCGAACATAATTAAATAATTGGCGTTTCTATTTACGCAGAGTGAGCTCAAAGTATCATGAAGTCTAGCTGTGGTTTGCTTCTTCTTGGGTTTCACTATTTGAATTACTGGATCCCAAGCTGGTGGTACATTCCAACCATCTTCTCTATTAAAATTAGGATGTTTTTTGAGTTCAATAGCTTCGCGAAGCATCCTTGGTAGGAATCGGTGTTCTTTAGCGAGTATCTGTGGTTTGTCAAATCTCAGGTAGTGGTTGGTCCCCTGTTACACACGTTATTACAAGAATCTATATTAATATTAATAATCTAGGCTAAGTCTAACTAAATATTATAACTATAAAATTGCATGAGAGAGATCAAGTTTGTGGTAATCTTTAAAACATCCTAAAATACAAAGATTTACGTTGCACTCTTCGCATTTGTATTTGGTTCTGGATGGCTTGTTACTCCGAGTGCATATCCAGCAACGGGTATACGGTATCGATGAGCTGGCTATCGGGAAGTGGTTGGCTTCGACAATAGGTCTTGTCTGTTGTTGTATTGTCATCGTCGTTGTCCTTTCATCAGTTAGCTGTCTTCGGCTGTTTAACAATCGAGGTTCGGTCTTTAGGTCAAGTCGTCGGTGTATTTCAAGTATATCCTCACTCAATATTGTCCTAAACTGGCGATGACTTAATTTGTTGGTAGGGTTGCTTGCAAATATAACAAAGCAATTAAAAACAGCTGCATTGTATAAGCGACGAAACAGCTTTTTGTACCATACCTTATTTTTTTGTCTTTCGAGCGGTTGGCAGCCAAGGTACTGGTCCTTCCTATCCACTCCGCGTATAGACCTATTATAGTCAAGGACAATACTGGGTTTAAAAGATATCTTATTATATTTTTCTTGTGAACCGATCTGTAGGGGATGGTAAGTTGAAATCATAGAAACGAAGTTAGCGTCACGCCACAACATTACCGCCAGATCGGAACAATAAGTAACCACTACTTCACCTTGACGCATGGTAGTCTTTGTCAAAGTCTTAATGGACTCTGGAACGAATTCCCGATTGAGTCTTAAATTTCCGAAAAAGTCTGTCTGTCCGTCACGTTTAAGGCATGTCGCTAAAAGTGGGCTGTTGTAAAAATTGTCCATAATTAAAGTATGTCCCCGGTGAAGTAGTGGCTCCATAAGGTCATATACAATCTTGACGGTAGCGTTGTTTGGTCGAACTTCGCTATCGTTAATTCTAAGTTGGTTGTCAGGTCGGTCGTCAGGATTTTGTCTGTCATCACAGTCTTGTCTGATATCAAGGTGTTCTCTACTGTCTACTGTGTTTTGTTGGTCATTATGACCGTCTGACTCCACGCCCCGTAAATGGTTTAGTCTGTCAGTTGTCTGCTGTCCATTGTTAGATCTGTTCGGTCCGTCTTTTCCAGTATATACCGCAAACTTCCAGAGGTAGCCACTAGACGAATCACATAGTTCGTATGTTTTAACCCCTACTTGTGCAGCTTTAGTATTAATTTTTTGGGCAAAACTAAGACGCCCATGCAATTTTAGTAGGGATTCATCAATGGCTACCTCTTGGCCCAGATAGTATAAACTGCTAAACTTGTCGTTTAAGTAATCGATTATCGGTTTTATCTTGTTAAGTTTTGTGGTATCCCTAGTTGTCTCATTGTCAATGAAATGCTGGAACGTCTTTAGCAGATGGTATCTGTTATAGGACATTATACTCGCAAAGTAAGGAGTAGTCCCAAATCCATCGTAAGATAAATAGGCTTCCTCCTTTACTTTGGGGTATAGTCCCTGCAGGATTACCACTGCCAAAAACGCCAACATTTCGTCGCGGTCTGTCGGTTTTCATCGTAACAGTCTTGAAGATTTGGCTGATGATGAATCTTGTCGGAGTCGCGTTAACATCTGGTTTGCGTATCTATTAGTCTCTGTTACCAACAAGTCGATAAAAGAGTTGTCAAACATTTTGTAAAAAATGTCAATAGGTCTCACATCAGTCACGTCAAAGGTGCGCCCTGGGATACCAGTAAACGTCTCTCTTTTCTCAGTAAATGTCTGTCGTTGTCTGGACCACTGAAAGTCAAAGTTATCCTTTGAGGAGACTACGCTACGCAGGTGATGGTTGCTAGCCTGGTCCTCTCGTTGAAGTATTTCTACTTCAACGGAGGAGAGACCAATATCATCCGCAGGTTGGCATGCCGCAGTCCTGGGAGTCAATGTAGGGAGTAGAGCGTCAACTTCCAAGTCTACGTTCAAAACTTTATCGTCACTAGTATTTTCCCTACTCAACCATTCCTCAATAGTTGACTCCATATTATTCGTCGCTACACCTGAAAGAAAATATTTTTTATTTTGGATTTATTTAAATAATTGTTAGTATAATAAAAAAAAAAGAACAATATTTATTTCATTACTGATCACTTGTCGATTTGTGCTTGTAGAGGGCATGCATATATTGTCCTCTACCTGTAGCTCCGTGCCACTATCCTGTACTCCCAATTCTGTAAGCAATAGAAAAAACCACTCGTTGTTACATAATTAACCAGACGCTTGAAAGATAATTATAGTGTATTATTTTAATAATGTAATTTTAATAAAAACAAAAATAATTGTATAATTACCGATGTCACTTCGGCTTATGCTCTCGGGATGTAAGCATGGGTCCATTACCTGTACCGTGCCGCTTGATGATACTTCCAATTCTACAAGAAAAAAGATGTATCACGTATCTTATACTTACAATAAAATGTTCTTGTACCTTACGTTAGTAAAAGGAAAACATACATACCCATTAAAACCTCTTCATCTGTGTTAAGGAGTTCACAGGGCTCGCTATTAGGCGACGGGCATCTTAAAATAATTACAAAATATATATAAAACAAAAGATAAATGACTAATTTATAACAATTAAAAATCATACATAAAGGAAACAGTGTTATTACTTACTGGCCACGCCGTTTTCGTGGAGTTGCATCGGGAAGCAGGACCCGATGCAGTTGTGCTGTCCGCTTCCTTTCCATTAGCTCTTGACGAGCACTTTAGTCACTTGCCGCTGTGATCGAATCACTTGAAGAATATCATTGCTAAAAAAACAAGTAAAATTATATTGGCGATCAAGTCTTGTAATGCTGAGAGCAGTAAGTATGAATTTGTTAACAAAATCATTCATACGATGTTTCAGGCTCAGTGGACCTAAGCTGTCTCCCCCTTCCTCGTCCTCTACCTCGTGAGCGACCTCGTCCATGACCACCACCTCTAGCACCTCCACGGATTGCATTAATTTCATACGTACTACAAAAAAAAATTGTTATAATTGTAAAAAAAACATAGCTTATGCCACAAAATGCAAAATACATTATTTTATTATTCAAAAATAATCCACTCCTTTAAGCATAATAAATAAATAAATTAAGCTAGAAAGTAAAAAAACAAAATATCTTAATACCAACTTCATTTAACTCAACAATAAAAAAGTAGAATAACCAAGCCACCCAAGCCAAAAATAAATATACACCAAACGAAACACAATCGCCAACAATCTAATCTATGTACCTGTCGACGGCTCGAATTCCAGTTTGTAAAATGCCTTATTTTCCGTCATACGGTCAACTGTCCATGGCCCATATGTGTGCCAGTGCACAAAATCTTATGGACGCGTACAAAAATGATGTAATCTGTTATGAATGTAAATTATTTGTTTAGAAACTGCATTATAATAAGTAAATAACACTTCAAATAATCTTATTTTGGGACTTTTGAAGTAATATAGTAATTAGCTGCTCAATAAATGACACAAGAATGTCGGCCATTGGGCACATCAGTTTGTTTATAATTTTTCAAGCAACTTTTATCAATAGGAACTTATTTGTAGTTATAATCTTACAATATTAAGACAAAGCCTAAGTCTTTAAGATCATTTTGGTACCTATATAATTATCTTAAATTTAAGTACTTACATGATATATATCCAAAAAACCAACGAAGCACTTGACTATCATCAATAACACAACAGCCGCGTACCAAGAGTGACTTTCAAACTATTTTTTCGCTACAACTGTAGCAAAAAGAGTGGTACTGCTCACACACAGGCATTTTGTGGCTTGTTAGAATGACATAGAACTAGACGCTTTGTTTAATTTATTCTCATAGCTTCGACAAATCATAGAAATGAGGGACCGTAGCGCGAAATTTGAAAACTGCAACTATTGTTGCCAGGGACTGCAGAGAGTAGTATTACAATGGCAACGGCTGTGGCCGTGGACTGTCAAGTGGATAAGCATTTCTTTATCGCAAGGACGTCCGACGGGTTGTTTTGCTATCGCATCTTAAGGGCACGGACTGTTGAGAGTAGTAACAGTTTCGGGCCGGACTGTCAAGTGGATAACTAAATTGTGAATCGCCTTCATTTTTTGTAAAATTGTTGTGTATCAACTATTCCGTCTACTACTATAAAGATAAGCTAGGTTTTCAAAAATAAATTCTCAGTAGCAGCACTGAGTCTTGAACTATATCTAGGAAACGATAATATGCTTGGCGAATAGAATAAGTAGATACAATATTTGCCTTTGGAAAATATAGCATTGAATTTACGTTTACACATTGGAATTAAAGCTCTCTCGGATTGTCAATCAGAACGCAACTTTTATGATGTGGTGGATGGTGGGTTCTTTTGTTCTCAATTATTTTATTACAATGGATTCATAAATATAGCTTACAAAAATTTTTTTTGGTTCAGGTGAAAGCTAGGCAAGATGCAATAGAAGAAGCGAAGAAATGTAAAATAGCGACGGAAGAATACCAACGTGAGATCGCCAGGATGCTTCATCGGTTAGCTCATTCTTCTGCGTCACTTTCAGTCAGTTAATAAGTAGCATCTAGGTAATAAAAAGCAGCTCAAATTAGCAACACACATCTAAATTTTGAAGCTATTTGCGTATTAAATAGTTGATTTACTCCGCTTTACCGAAGAAAAATATCATCGTGAGGAAACCTACCTACCAGACAGGTAGGTTTCCTCCCAATGATTATGAAGAACTCTCAAGAATGTTCTTGAAGATGTGTGAAGTCTGCCAACTCGCGCTAGGCCAGCGTGGTAGACTTTAGTCTAACCCTTCTTATGCTGAGAAGAGACCCGTGCCAGTAGTAATAAATTGCATCTTTATGAGAAGGCAAAATACAGCTATACAACTGAGGTAAATGTAATCTTGTAAATGCTAAGCACGTTATTATCATAGGCTGAAAAAGATGGACAGCATATTTACTCTCTGAAAATCCCTGTCTCAATAATAATGCTTTATAAGATGCTGGTTGGCTTGGAAATTTTGTGATAAAAACTGTTTAAAACACAATTCCCAACTAGTTTAATACACGACAAATTAGCCTGAAATGAAAATATCTTGACTTTTTTGTTTTAATTTAATGAATGTGATTTGTTATATATTTATGATACTAAGACTAGATCGGAACCCAATTCTTAACAGTTTTATTAGGAGAATCTGTCCCCTAATCTCATTCATTCGACTATTACCGGAACGAGGCTGATTTTAGGACAGAACGTGATCCAATTATAGCGCCTTCTTGCTTGCTTCAAACTTGTCTTTTTACCACCGGAACACGGGAAATGCCTTCTGCGACTTAGCGCCCGGCGGCCGCTTCGTTCAGGATTGAACCGGCACTACTCTCGTCTAAGATCTGTACGTAGTTCTTAAACTTTTACTAAAGTGCCGCATCTGCGGTGTATCGTTCGTGAGCTCTCTAATATAAAATTTCTCTGCAGGCCATTCTTTAGCGAAGACGTCCACCCGTTTATGAAGCCGATGACTTCGGGCCTCAAGATGAATCCGATATGTCCATGCAGTTACCCTACCTACTGCGTTGACCCGGTCGCAAAGTAGAGAATAAACGCATACGCGGTGTAACTGTTAGTCTCTTTCCCAGAATATTGCTTTAAAACCACTTTGATAGTGATTTACAATGCGTTATCAAAGAAACATCATCTAAGATTTTGTAAAACCCACAGACAACTGAACCCAATAGGTATATTCAAATGAGTATATACGAAATACTTACTGATATTTTAGTAACTTTTAGAGATTTGGTGCGTTACATTGAGCAATTATAATAATAATATAATAATCATTTATTTGCCAAACCAAGATTCTTTAACATTTACTTAAAAACGATTGCATAAATTAATTCACTACTAGCTAATATACTGAATGGAAATATAAATCTATTGTCTCGTGGAGTCTTTAAGTGATGTTGTCAGTTATAAAACAATCTGGGTCGGTTCGTGTGCTTTCATGACTACTGCGATTTAAAAGTAAAAGCGAACAAACATGCCTACTTAATAAAAATACAAAAGAAGTATTACAGAATTTAGCAAAAATCAATATTGAGAGAGACAACCTTATTAATAACAACAGATGTTGAATTTGTGCGCAACGTATGTATTTAGCGTGTTTGTGTGTTTATGTTGTTTTATATAAATTATAAACATTCGTGCAATTTGAAATACGTTGAATTTATTTTGAAATTTAGTTGCCTCCAAATTTTCCATTCTTGCTGTCGCTGCGATCGTCCTCGCTTACCAAGAAAATATGATTAGATTTTGTATTTAGTGGTTTGTGGTTAAACTTATACATGGAGAGGAATAATTAATATTGTTAATGTTTGTTATTTCTATAGCATTTATTTGTTTAACAACACATGTCATAATTAGTGTTATTCGTGTAAGTCTTTTATTCCGTTAAATGCGTTTAAAGTGTGTATTTATATTATTTTATGTTCAAACATTTAAATTATGTTACAAAATAGCTTTAATTGTAATGGCTAGTTTATTTAATTTGTTTATCTAAGCTCATTATTTATGTTTATTTAATTTCGTTCAAAATAAAATTATGTTATATAAAGTAATAAAATAAAAAAAAACGAATTCTGTCATCGGTGACTAAGAATATAGCGACTATTAACAGACTAGTTGAAATTAGGACTACGAGCCCGTACGCCCCTTGACTTTCGCCCCTTTCGTAGAAAGACGGTTCCTAGTTTTGGGTGGATTTAAGAAGAAATCTAACAAATACCTACTAGGGGGCGAAACTTGAGGGGCGAACGGGCTTGTAACTGAAATTAAACCTATACCTACTTCATTTGGTAAGGTACTTAACTAAAGGTAAACAATGTTGATGTGACTTTTTACACAAACACATATTAAACAAATAAATTACTGCTGAAACTAACGGTTCAATTGATTTAGTAATCGTTATTGTTGTATTTACATTGATCTTTTAATCCAGTCTATCCTATCATATCCAAAGACTGATGTAGCAAAAAGTCTGTGTTCTTTGGCTGCTCTTATGTAACAATAATTTATAGATTAGCTGTATAAATAGTCCTATTTTAATTTTGTGTTAGTTATGTTATAAGGTACCTACAATAGGACATGCCAATGTCCATGTGGACAAAAACCCTTATAAAAAAAGTAGACATAAAAAATAAAAAAAACATTGATCTTTAACAGCATTTTATTTTTAAACTGAGTGTTCAGATAAAAAGATACATTAAGATTGTTTACCTTTACTTAAGTACCTAACCAAATGGAGTATAGGTATCAATAAGTCGGTGGATACCCTGTCAAAACGCTAGTTGATATATAAATTTATATTTTAGTGTTATTTTCTACTATAATTATGTAATTGTCTTTTGTATTCTTACTTAGTTGTTTAATAAGTTATTTTATTTTTCTAAGGAAGGTTTAGTTTGGTTCTATGTATTTTATCTTGAAGTAATTTGTTTGCAAGTATTAAAGTTATTCATAAATATTCATGTTTTAATGTGACTCCTGACACTTGCTACAACTCACGAGGTATGATGGGCATGATGGGCATGATGGTAGCGTAAGAAATTAGTGATATGCGTCTCTTTTATCTATATATTAATACGTAAAGCAAAAACTTTGTACTCCTTCTTACTAAAATTGCGCGGACTTACAGACAGATTGATTATGCGACAGATTATATGGAGAAGGAAGGCGAATTCTAATATTTTTATAAAACATTAAATTAATGGGAAAACACTACACGCACACAACCATGCATTTGACACAAGCAGTCGAATCGCGTAGTATCTATTTCGGCATTGTTCGGCTGATGTAGAATTCTTCGTAATTATGGTAGTCTATGGTTACATATGTATGTGGAGTAGGTGACTAAATAAAATGTGATTATAAGAGTATAGCTATAGACAATAAAAAAACGACCAAACTTAAAATTTAAATCAATAAAGGTCGAATTTTGACCACTGGACGACAGCTAGTTCTATGGAAATCTACAAGAGGAAATGTTAAGTTTATAAGTTAAAAACTACACTATAATTACTGGCTAGTCTAGCTTTTAGCTAGATACGTTCTATATGTTGTATTCGTTACTACTTGATGTATGGTTTTAGGTTTCTAGTTACCAAGTCTACCGTACACAGTCCCCAACTTTGCTGCTACTGACAATTGCCTAAAAAACCTGATAACACCGCCTGACCCGGCAATCGAAGCCGAGATAATGGCATTTACTATCGCTGCGCCATCAAGGCATTAACTAGACTGCTTAAGGCTGCCTGTCCAACGGAGAAATATTAACCAATAGAATTACATAAAATCTCCGCTCCGCTCCAATATGCAATCCTATTGGTTAATATTTCTCCGTTTCTTCGCTCCGCAGCCTCGCTCCGCTTCAATGGACAGGCAGCCTAAACGTTGTGCAGTATAAATCTTTTTTGGTCCTAACGAACAGAGTGTTATTAGCGGACCCGACAGATATCCTGAATCAAGTCCAATTGAGAATCTAAACCGCCCAGGGACCCGCTCAAATACACACAATTTTTTTTTAAAGCGGTACAGCCCTTTAGTAGTTTTCCAGCAAGCATACCTAGGCACTCACGTAGAGAAGTATTATAAATAAAAATATGTATGTTGCATAGAAAAAGCTTATGTACTCTTTGCGCTACCTACCAAGCCAATTGCGAGCTTATTTGTCATCTAAAAAAATTCAAATCTAGCAGTCTTTATGACATTTTATCATTGCTAAAAGATATTTCTGAGTGTTATATGTTATGTATTTGTTAAGCGTGCATTATTTTAATTTGATAATATAATATTATTGCTAGTAACATATTACTTGGTATTAATATATTTAGATAAGCGTTTTAGTAGATAAATATAATGGATCCCAACTGTGACCCTGGACCGCCGCCGCGTGCGAAGATACCTAAAGATGGGCCGGGTCCAAGAGGCGCTCCTGAATGTTACTATGTAAGTATCAGCATGAGCACATCCGTTTGACACGAACATCTGCAAAGGCTTGATGTGAAAAAAAATTGTATGTTGGCATAAGCAAGCCTAAGGATTAAAATCTGTCTGTATTGGGTAGCTGGATTGTATGGCAGCTGTTATGGTTTTTCTACGAATTTAATTGACGTATAATGAGAGTTATGAGATCCACGGCCGCTAAACAGCGACCTACGCCCTAGAATTTTGAATTATAGCATTATGTCCTGCGTTGGGCGCTAGATAATGCTCGTGTGGCTACGACCCACTTGGCCGGCTCCTTATATAATTATGTAAAAGATGAATTTTGTCGTGTTGATTAACAATGCCAAGGAATACGTCCAGATTTTCTATTACTGGCAGTTTCCTTCAAATTTGTTCGAAGAGGATCTTGGCCTCCGACATTAAAGTACGCCATTCCTGCCTATTTTGTGCCAACCAGAGCAATCGAGCACATTCTTATCCGATCTTTAGCTATTTCATCTTTCCAGCGGTAGGTACCTTGAGTGACCCACCGGACGTAGCTCGGTGGGTTACCTGAGATATGCTCTTTTGGCAGCTCGATCCTCGCCCATTCTTTCCATATGTCCGAGTCAGCGAAGTCGAGAAGCTTTTATTTCCGCAATGATATTCGTATATATAAAAGATACAATTGTTTTGTATACAGACATCACGCGTGCTGAATTCGACGTTCCGCTACACGCATTTCATAAAGAAGCTGCGCTTCCTAGAAGATGAAATACGACGTGGAGTTGAGATGAAGAAGAAGGATTTGAAAGACAAGCAGATACTTGACTTCTTTACGCGATGCGATAGAAGGTTTTTACTTAACTAGTAATGCACGTAATTAATTTTATTCGAAATTCAAATACTGTTGTGCGCTAGGTTATGTATTGGGCTGAATATTGTAAAGTTCACAGACCTATACTAATATTATAAAGAGGAAAGAGTTGTTTGTTTGTTTGTAAGGACTAAACTCATCAATACATAAACCGATTTCTAAAATTCTTTTACAATTAGAATGCTATATTTATCACCGAGTATCATAGGCTACATTTTATTTAAAAAAGTACTGTTACTTATAACATAACCTAACCTAACTACTTTTACGCAAGCGAAGTCGCGGGAAAAAGCTAGTGCTTTATAAAACATGAGTAAAACGTTAGTTAAAAGTTACTGCATCGAATGATACCTACTCTAGATTTTCATAACTTGGGTGTCTACCATTGCTGGTTTGGTTATTTTTTATTTTCGTATATCGCTCAAATATTCCACTATGTTCGCCATTTTAAGCATATTGCGCACACGGAGGATTATGAGATTTGGCAAAGCTTAGTAGAAAGATAACTTATATAAATAAATATTTGTTGTATTGCAGGTCACTTATAAATAACGTATCCCAACGCGTCAACTTGTGCTTGGCTTCTTACAAAATGGATCTTGAAACTAAAAGAAAGAGGTACTTAAGTTTTTTTATCGAAGATTAATAATCATTAATAAAAGATTTTGATTTATGTACATATGTGCTTTTAGAACGTGTAGATATAGGGAATAAGTCGGGTTAAGGTTTCACATGTAGCGTTCAAACTAGAAGCCATTACCGAGATATACTTACAAAAGGCGGGAAGGTTCGATTCGGCGAACTAGGCAAAATGTGTTTAGGTTTTTCTGTTAAGAAATATATAACAACACTCTTTTTTCAAAAAGCACAAATAATATGTTTTAAGCAAGGAGTATTACATTACTTAATTAATCATTAGATTAGTATAAATATTAGAGACAGAATAATTATTCTGTGATTTAAAAATAAAACTGATTATAACTCCCAATTTTCCACGAAAACATGACCTTATATTATAGAAGTTTTGATTTCGGCCGAAACTGGGACGGAAGCCGAAATTCGATTTCGATTTCGTCCGTAAAAATTAGTTTCGGTCGGACACTAACGGTAAACAGTAAATCACTAAAAATAAAATTATACAATATCTTATTTTTAACATCATAGTCACAGTTCAATAAATATATTTTATGGAAATAAACTCTTTGCAAGTATAAAATATTAAAATAAGAAATACTAAAAATCTTTACCCGAATAGTTTATTGCTTGCAACTTTACTTGGAACATAAAGATATAGTTCGTAAAATGTGAGCGAATAAATAAACCTCTGCTGGCTAAGATAAAATAAGATGTCAGTCCATGTATGTACTAATTATTACAGATTAGTGGATCTGCTGGGTGTGGAAGAAGAGTTCAACATTCACAAGTTCGTAGAAGAAGCGCAGGCAGGGACCGAGGCGATGTGGCAGGACAAGAAAGACCGTCTCGCCTACCTACTCGCTAAGAGGAAGAAGGAAAATGATGAAAAATATAAACTTGTCCCCCTGTAAGTCTTAGAGAAGTCTCTATACCATACGTATGTAACACTAGGACTAACCTGCGACTTCTTACAGACCACTCGTGTAACATAATTTTATTTTTTTAGAAAAGTAGCTCCCGCACTGTGAATTTCTCTTGTGTCGCGGGGGACACAAAGAACATTCAGACTGGGAACAACTATTTGTGGATCACACAATGCACCATATCTCATATCAAAGCCGAAGTCAAAAATCATTTATTCGTATAGGTCACAAAGTAACACTTATGAAAGTCTAAGTTTGTGTTAGCGAGTTTAGTGATGTTACTAAAATTACATTTAGGTTAGTTAGGGTCAGGCAAAGGGTTGCTGCAAAATAGTAATAGTAATAATAAATACACTAAATAATCGATTCAAATAATCGACATAATATTTAAATGTAATACATAAAAATCTGTAATTAACTGTTTTTATGCACAGCCTGGTTACAGTTTAACAATAGAATAATTTATCATAGGCTCTTTTCCTTTTACTTTGCACTTAGAAAATAGCTGGCAAAATGTAGGTGTATCCAAACTTAATATTATAAATGGAGGTGTATCCGAACTTAATATTATAAATGTAGGTGTATCCGAGCTTAATATTATAAATGCGAATGTAAGATTTTGTTTGTTACGCTTTCACGACGTATCTACTCGAATGATAATCAGGAAATTACGTATACAACGTGTATACGTAAATTACGTATACACGTTGTCAGGGGAACAGCCAACGACATAGGATACATGCCATTCACAAAAAGAAATTGTTACTAATATATCTTAACACCTTCATTTACGCGAGTGAAGCACCGGGCAAAATCTAGTACCGTAAATTGGGGTGTATTGCAACTACTGGGGTGGCAAACAACATTTTTTTGAAAAAGTTCATCTTTATTATGACAAAATTTTCAGTGTCTATAGTAAAAATTTATATGGCAATATTTAGTTTTAATGTCAAATTTTAAACTTGGCAGTACTGAGTTACGTCATTTGATCAAATTCGCGCGAATTTTATTTTATTGTGTTGTTTTTCACCCCAGTAGTTGCAATACACTCCAATTTACCGGTATATCATACACAGACGTGTACCTATGTAAATACTAAATATGTATCATACTTGCAAATGTTTGCTGGTTGACAAAAGTCCAGCTTGCAAACTTTACTGTCGCAGTAAAATAATACGTATTGCGAAAATTCGTGACATCTATTTACTTAAAACTACTCCTTAAGAATATATGTATACACGACTACACATGAAGTTAGACAACCTATATACGCATAACTACATTATATACAAAATAGAGAATAGTTGGAAAGGAACAGTGCATAGTGGTGTCGATGTAATGGTAAGGATAGGGCATCGCGTTCCGTTCAGCGGGAATGAGGCTAAATAACAAAAATATAACTCACTCTCTCGCACGACTCGCAGCGTTCAACTTCTAATAGTTCAAAGTCCAAACAGTCTAGGTTGATGTGTCGCTGTGTGTACTATAAAATACATAATTCGCTCGCGCTAATCTAGATGTTGTCAATAAACTTATATCTCTCGGGGACAGTACTTTTTTTAGATGAAAGGTTCTTACTCTATATTATTATCTTTACCTCTGACAACGGGTATGCAAAATTTTATAATGATCGATCGAGCAATTAAGGCATCAAGCCTGACAAATAAAAAAACAAACTCACGTTCGCATTTATAATATTAAGTTAGGATGTAATAATAACTTAGTTATAAAATGTTCTTAGATCGAAAGGTCCGCATGGGTATCGGTGTTTATTGAAGCTGCAAAGTAAAGAGGCCCAGGAGATCCAGCTCTACCAGATACGAGAGAAGCAGATGCGCAAGATGGCCGACGCAGAGATAGAGAAGATGTGGTACGACGTCGCTATGAAGGAGTCTGAAGCGTTGGTAAGGAAAATGGCGGATAATAAAGACCATTTTTTGCCAGTCCACTTTTACCGGCAGCTTTGCTCGTTCGGGAATAGTTTATTCGGATAAAAGGTATTTCTATGTGTGTTTCTGTACCTCTGCAAATGTGTATGCGAAATTTCATGTTGCTTAGTTAAGCTGTTAGACATGGAAGCGTTACAAACAAAAAGGCAAAAAAAAAGCGAATGCGTCACATTAGTAAAAATAATAATAGGAAGGAGTAGAGGCAATGTATTCAATTTATACTGCAAGGTTATTTATTAGGGGAAAGGAAAAGAAAACAATTGCTTGGCCTGCTAGGTCTTATTAAAACCATTATAACAATATAACTATAAATATTATTTTATTATAAATAAAAATTTAAAAACCCCCGACTCGAGATTCACTTGATACCCATATTGAAGGAGTTGTGAAAAAAAATGTTATGCGCAATTTTGTAGTGGCGGCCATCTTGGATTTGAAATTTATCATAGTGTATAGTATTCTACTAGTTTAGCCCTTTCATTTAATACTCATATTGACTAATTCACCTATCAAACACATCACATACACGTCAAACTTATAACACCCCGTCGTTTTTGCGTCGGGGGTTAAAAACGAAACTTGGTGGCTCAAATAGCAGTGAGTGCGACTATGCATGAGATCTGAGCTTCGATTTTTGGATCGTGCAAAGTGCTATTTAGTTTATGTATGAAGAAGTTCTTAGTAGTAGCACAGACTCTGGAACCGTGTCCAGTAATCTGGTAATCTTCTCCCTCCCATGGGACTTATAAACATAGATGGCGAAATGTCGATGTCATACATATTTGTCTTCATAGTCAAAGAAAATATATTTTATGAACGTCAAAATATATAGGTTAGTGAGTTTACTAAGTTAATATATGTATATCTATAGGTACTAATATTAGAAAGAGGAAAGATTTGATCGTTGTTTGTTTGTTTGTAAAGATTTAAAGCAACAACGACTCATTAGTAAGCTCCAAAAATTCTTGCACCATTAGTAAGCTATATTATATTATTATCATAGGTTACGTTTTATTTAAAAAGCAAAGTTCTGTTAGTAACTTAACCTAACCTGCTTTTACGCGAGTGAAGCCGCGGACAGAAGCTAATCAGTAATAAAGTGTGAGAATATGCTTGTATTAGGTAATTGTTAAAGATACCATACCTACCATCTGCTGCTTCCAAAAGTCTGGTACTTATAGGGTTCTTACACTGTGCTGCTATGTATCCTATTCAATATCTCTTCACCTACTCGATCAGGCGGCTCGTATGGAGGTGGACGAGATAGAACGTCAACGACGTAACGCCGAGTGCAAGCGTTTCACGGAGCATCAGCGCGAAGAGATGAGACTGCAGCGTGAGAAGGAACGCGAGTTGCTGAAGCAGGAGGCGCTTCAGATGAAGGCCATGGTTGAGAACTATAAGATGACTAACGCTGAAGGTACATTAAAGATAACATTCAATATACGGTCTTAAAAATACAACTGCCACACAACACACAGCAGCTCATTTATGAAAAAGAAAATGATTTGTATTGTTAATAAACATTTGGCAATTAAAAAGAGTGGCCATGAGTTTCTTGCCTGCTTCTTGATGCAAAATTAATATTATTCTATTTTTTATATATTTTATATACCTAGTTAATTGTTGTGTCTAAGAATTGTTTGCACATTTTTACTCGACTGCATCAGAAGGAGGGTAATGTTTTTCGAGCGTATGTATGTATGTGTGTATGTCCATTTCTTTGGCACGCCCTACAGCCCAAACGGCTGGACGGTTTTTGACATATGAGGGGTCGTTCAATTCATCAGAATTGTGTTGTGACATAGGATATATAAATTTTCAAAATGGCGCCCTCATATGAAAATAAAGGGGGGAGATATTTTTATTTTTCTTACCTTAGCAATATGGGTATCAAATGAAAGATCGTGAAAAGACCATTTCAAAAATATATGTATCATATCACGTTTATATTACTGTTTTAACACAAATTCTCAAAAAGCGTAAGTACCAAATATATATCGGGACGCCCGAAGTAGGTATCATTTTCTATCAAGAATGTATTCAACTCAGGAATTACATTGCCTGTACTTATATATATTAAAATAAAAGTATGTATATATTTGTTATATTATAAAATTACTTAAATAACAACAGAAATAACTTGTCGGTTAATAAAAGTAAAAAGTCTGAAATAAACAACAAACGTAGTTTTGGTAGATCTTTCATTGCCCGTAAGGTAACAAAGTATTGTTTGTCCCCGCCTGCAGCACCATAAAGTATTTAGTTTAACTTATTTATATTGTGATACTTGTTTTTCTCTTTAAAGTAATAAACTATATTACTTTTAAGCAGTCGGGTTTTTTGTTTTTATAATTATGAAAATAAAGACTTCTGACATTGACTTTGGCGCACTAGGAATAATTCCTGTTTAGCGTGGACTTAAAACATTCAAACGGATACAAAGAACATCTAAACCCGATACGATTACTTGAGCACTCCACAAATATTTGTCACATGTGTGGATCGAACCCATTAAACTCGACGTAGAGGCAGCGGCGAGATGAGCGGTTAAATCACTGCACCATTTGTGCACTGTAACTGTAATGATTATATTCATGACATGGGGAGTGTGTAAAGAAAAAAATGCTTGATTTGATGCCTTCTTGCTTGGTCATTGCTATAGGTGTACTTAGTGAATACTTAGGCACTGACTTCTGTAACACAGGTAGTTAATACCTTGCTCAGAGGTTTTGTGCCAATAAAAAATTATTATTATTATTTTGATTGGCTTTATTTGTTTTTCTCGAAATAAAATTCGGTATTTAATAAAAACGACGGGTCTAGACCAAGTGGGGTTCATTTGGGGCATTATTTATTAAAAAGGGCTCGTCCTGCAAAAGCTTACGAACTATACGGCAAGTATTGAGTATAGCGGCCTTCTGCATAGTGATGTAAAGGTTGGTGGGTAGCTCTACCTGTCGTATATAGTGAAGAAGGTGTTTGGGTATGACGCCTGTGCTGGAGAGCACCAGAGGCACAATGTATACTTTGTTTTCTTTTTCCATATTCTACTTATTTCTTCGTTTAATTCTGTATATTTATGTTTCTCTTATCACAGGTATTTTCTAACATATTATATTAGAAAATACCTGGCCCTTTGGGAGGCTTACATGGAGACATAGGTCCAACATGAAGAGGCCCTTCGAGAGTTTTAATCAAAGGTGTGATGGAACACCTACAGTGGCACTAGCCGCAGCAGGCGTAGGACTATTGCTACGTATGGATTCTAATATATGGGCTATGGGTATGGGTGTTTGATGGACCGGTATATATTGCTAACTATGGATGAAAAACGGCGTCTGCCCTGAATACTCTAATAGCTTCATTGCAATGGGCAGACGGTGACTCGCCAACTCACTAGATGGGCCTCCTGAATAGCCATTATAGGCATACAAGCCAGCAGCAGAGGGCAACACCGGTGCGAGTGGCTAGGGGTGTCGAGCGGTGCGGCGCCGGTTTCACCATCACGGGTCTCATGACAACGGAGACCCGGAGCGGGTTTCCCCGTAGTTACGCCCTTGAAAATGACACTTCCTCCCCCAAGCATATAGCTCTAGCGGCCTCCCTCTGACCGGCCGACCAAGGTAAGCCAGAGTTGAGAGTCCTATGGGCGCTCTTGAAGTTCCACCCCAGCCAACCAGTAATTGGCAAGCCGGGGACGAGGTCCTAACCGACTCTCTGAGGCATTCAGGACCGCAGTGTCGCCACTCACATTCAACTCGCCACAAGCTGCTCTGCGGTTTGTGCGCTTTTATTTAACCTGGTGATACATTTTTGTTTATATCACAAGGTGAAGGTGATAGTTTAAAAGCTAGTGTACTGTGCCCTCCGATATCGCGTTAGTCTCATGATAAGATAACGACTGTTCCAGAGGGGTTTATTATTATTATTATGGTGGATGGCAAGGCCTAGCAATTCAAATTAAAGTGTTTTTTTTTGTTAAGTCTGGTTATATTTACTTACTTTCCGACAGCGGGAATATCGGGATACAATGTTCTAGCTCGAGTGCTTATTGGTAGCGCTAAGTGATACCAAGAAAACGTAACTATGCTCAAAAGCGGCGGTTACTGCTTGCTATTAGGTGGGATGCCACTTGTCATTAGAATTTCCATCTATGTTAGTTGCTGGGTTTTAGATAATTGGTCAACCTTCTACCTGAATCCAGCTACTACCAGGCTCAAGCCTATGAGAAGATACCTGTTAGTAATTGCTCTAATTGCATGCTCTTTTAAGGCGTAATTAAAATATAATATTAACATTTTACCACGCATATGTACACACAGCGACATATCAACCTAGACTGTTTGGAATTTGAATATTAGAAGTTGAACACTGTGAATCGTGCGAGAGAGTGCGTTATATTTTTCTTATTTTGTCTCATTCACGCTGAACGGGACGCGACGCTCTATCCTTACTATTACATCGCCACCACTATGCACTGTCCCTCTCCGACAATTCTCTATTTTGTAACTAGCGTAGTTATGCGTATATAGAGTGTCTAACTTGATGTGTAGCCGTGTGTACAAGGTGTTGCAGGCACCATACCATATATCGCTCTCATAAACACACTCACTCTATAAATCTTATAAAAAATATCAATCCCTATATTATATTTACCTATATTTAATAGCAGTAACCCGAGGGGAACCTAGTGCTGGTTCTAAGATATACAGGTGTAAGTTTATATGTATGATATTCTGCAGATAAACGAAAACGTGAAGAAAAGAGTCGGGCAATGGGCCAAGGAAAGAAGGATACTATAAAGGAACGCCAGGAGATTGTGGCGAAGCAGCAAGCGGAAGCGGACTGCATCAACGCCACGTGGGACTCGCTCGCCACCCAGAGCTTAAAACAGGACAAGGCCAAGGAAGAACGGAGGAAGCAGATCGAGGTAAGAAAACTTTCCATGCAGTGGCGCAGACTTCAAAATAAGTCTAGCACGATGTATGGTTCTAGCAATAAATAGAGTGAAATCAATGATATATAAACTATAGATACGTTGCCCGCGCTCTGTAGTGACAACATGAATGCAAGGTAATTACCAAAAGTCCATTAAGTCACGTAGGTACCAACCAGTGCCGCATACACCCGTACGTGACATTAAAATAACGTGAGTGAATAACTTCCTCAACAACAAAAAAAATGCCGTCCTGTGCTTTTAGGAAATGTAAAAATTATACTGCAACTGTGAAAGATAAAAAAGTGTCATTTCATGTTTTATGGCGGCTGGCGCCTGCCTGAGGCAAGTCACGTGCCGTCAGCGTTCGCGCTCGGCCAATGAGCATGCACCACAAAATAACAACGTAATTTAAGAAATAAATATATCTCTCTCTAACAACAGGAATTCCGTAGATGACATTTAATTTTCTTTCCCTTTGTTCGTGAGTTTATGTAGCTGTCTAGCTAGTATTTATGTTGTTTTCGAGTATCGTGATGTTCATGCATAACGCGTCTATTTATGTTAAGTAATTGAATGAAATCCATCTAAAGTTTGTCCATTCGTTTATTATCTTTTGCTACTTAAAACGTAAATGTGTTATTTGCGTAAAATTTAACTTTAAAACGCTTGGAAAATAAAAATGTAGTTTACATATTTTTATTTCATTATAATATTTTATATCAGTGTATAGACATTATAATATTGTATGTGTATTATTGTTGCCAAAATAAATGATTATTGGTTTACGTAATAATTACAGTTACGTTCTATCGCACATAATGAAGAGATCGAATGCTTTTACAATATGTAATTAATCGAAATTAAATCAGTAAAAAGTCTTTCGGTTATGCGAACAAATAGTATTATTTGCAAGGAATTAATTGAATTTCCTTTTTTTGATACTAGTCATATATATGTGACGACGAATAGCGTCGGCGTCAAAGTCGTCAACGGCTGTAACTCAACGGAGCAGACATTTTTTTTAGTGTTGAGGGCTTGTTTTGTTGCATTTCACTGCCCATTTCACTGCCACCATAAGCCTCTCTGATGCCTAACGCGGCAGCAAAACAGTTTCGAACTTTTTTTAAAACTAAAATTATTTCTATTCATTAAATTGATTAAAAAATATTCTAGCATAAAATTGATTACAAGCTTAAATTTAATCAGTAACGTGTTAGGGTGTCATTATTGTTACTACTTATCGAACTGTCAAAAAGATAATAAGCAAATGGACAAACTATAGTCCGCTCTTTATTCTTAAACTAGATTTTGTCAGCGGCTATGCTCACCTTCGAGTATATGTTGTTAATGAACTTCTATCTTTTGTGGTGTTCTTTTCTGTATCCCTGACAACGTGAAAGCAAAATTTCATGATGATTGATTGAATAGTTAAATCGTGAAAGCGTATCAAATTAACATACAAACTCACATTCGCATTTATTATTTTAATTAGGATTACACTTGCAAATCTATAAATGTAATAAAATTGTAACTGGTCGACGCGGCGACGTTTGAACATAGAATATATTTTAGAAAATAATATCACCGGTCTATATTGGCTTTAAAAACTAAAACAATTATTTTAGATTTTTATCTGTCTGTCTGTATGTTTCTGCACACATCATGCAAAAAATACTGCAGGACATTTTAATGCGATTTTAGCAATAGTATTGCTGAAGGTTTGACTTAAAATCTGGTGCATGTTTCATCTTGATACGTCCGCGTTGCTTAGAAATGGTAATAATAAGAAATAGTTGGAGGCTCGCTGAGGCATAAGCTATTTTTACCTTATTCCTTTAATGGCTAGGTAGTCTAATAAGCTTAGTTGGTAAGAAATTTCTCAGTAGCGGCAGGAGTTCTGGAAATGTGTCCGGCAATAAACACGCGTAAAAGAACGCGAGTGTATTACCGGGGCGATCTAAAACGATAGCTGCCGATATATGTATTTAATTCGTGTCTTCCGAACCCCGCCGAGAAAATAGTAATGGATATATCGTTTTCACTGCACGGATGCCATACCTAGTGTTTTAAGTGGCACCTCGCCACGCCAACTGCGCCAAGTGTTGTGGGTTCGATTCCCACACGGGAACAATTGTGTGATGCACAAATAGTTGTTCCGAGTCTGGGTAGTATTCTTTGTGTCCCTTCTTTGAATGTTTGCAAAGTCCCCCGCGACACAGGATTCATACCAAGAGCGGAAGTCGGCTTAAACAAATCTTTTGAATATGTGTAGGTATGTGCATGAACTTATAAACTCATGTTCTGTGTATCACGTAGTTGTATGATTTTCCTGCTGTATGTTGTTTTGCCCGACACACGTTTGTTGCCTTATAAGGAACACCGCTGAGACCCGGCTAACTGTTCTTTGTTTATAAATAAATATTTATGCATAACACGTGACAGATAGGTGGCATTTTTGTTAAGACTTAAAGCTATAACTACATGAGGAATGCTGTTGCCGGCTCACGTTTAGTTTTTGTATTGTAGTGGTTAAAAAGTTAGTCAATATATGGCTGCCGTCTTGGGCTGATTCCCAGGTCGGAGTAAAGTAGTTTTGGGTATTCTGTTTGGAGCCTGGGATTGTGCCCGGTAGTTGGAAGTCAAGCTATAAATCTGTTTATTTTTTTAGATAAAATCTAGCATATTTCATTCTCCGGTCTATTGACGATATACCAAACACCACGTTGTTTCTTACACACTTTCGTATTTATAACTTTTAAGTCGTAAATTACTTGTGTTAGGGGATCGGATCCGTATCACTTGATCACTTGCGCCTGTGGTAGGTACAAAATTACCAGTTTATCGTATAAATCACCAGGTTCGCACGGAAATAGGTTATACAGACTAAATGTAGGTTATACAACCTACAGAAAAATAAAATGTAATCTTACACTAAAAAAGAACATGTTAATTTAATAATTACCGCCGCGGCAAAAAACACAAACTTGCCTTACCAGCTTGTCGCACAGTAGCCCAGGCACCTCGCGAGAGACCGAGGTATAGGCACTGTACGGGCCAACGACCGTACATTTGCCGCGGTCAGCATTTTACGTCCACCGTGACGATTTTGTAACCATCAATAAATCAGTTCACTTTTAGCAAGCGTATCGTGTACTCATTAGCATATCAATCATTTATCATAATTTAGCATAATTATCAAGTTTGTCATCTTATTTCGGTAATCAATAAAATAGTGCAATAATTTATATTATCTATCATTTCTATCACTTATCAAGAAGTGTACACACAGCGACGCATCAACCTAGACTGTTTGGACTTTGAACTATTAGAAGTTGAAAGGTGCGAATCGTGCGAGAGAGTGCGTTATATTTTTGTTACGCTCTATCCTTACCATTACATCGACACCACTATGCACTGTCCCTTTCAGACAATTCTCTATTTTGTATGTAGCGTAGTTATGCGTATACAGGGTGATTTTGAAATCGTGTAATTCCTTTTAACCACGCATTCTACTGGTGATATAGAATAACCCTGACCATATTTTTATTTAATTAGATTTATTTTTTTTGAAAAATTATTAATCCGTTTTTTTCGTGAAATGGTGTCAGATAGTCAATGTTAACCAACCGAGGCAATTTTAATTTTATACTAATTAAAATAAAAAAACATATTAATAATTAATGTCGTAAATAATAACGGGCGGTCCTTTTTATTGCCCCTTATTATTTACGACATCAATTATTGTTATGTTATTATTTTTAAATTAGTAAAATATTAAGATTGTGTCAGGTGGTTAAAATATGACTATTTGAAATCATTTCATGAAAAAAATCTGTACTCTAATTTTGCCGAAACCATTATTCTAATTAAGAAAAAATATGGTCAGGGTTATTCTATATCACCAGTAGAATGCGTGGTTAAAAGGAATTACACGATTTCAAAATCACCCTGTATAGGGTGTCAAACTTGATGTGTAGCCGTGTGTACGTAACCCGTACAGGCACTTCACCTGTAACTCGGCCTCGCGCCACACTCAACGCTCTTCTTGTGGACAACATTAAGTGTGATATAATTGCGGATGAATGGAAGAAGATATTGTCGGTTTGTAAGGAATATTGTAAAAAGTTAGTATGATAGTTGCGTCCTTAATTAGTATAAGAGGCCTGCGACCGTTCTAATTAAATAAATAACTAAATGTTAGCGTTTGGAATACGTTGGTAACACATGTGGGTGGATAGCTGATACTATATTCATAAGGTCAATTGTATGACGCTTAAATCCTTATACACGTTGTTTACTTATTGAAATGCGGCAAGTGATGTCAGCGATATACGCTCGATGCATTTTAATACAGGTAGTAGAGATTAAGGCTGGTACATTGTATTTAATAGCGAAGTGTTATCCTTAACTGAGTATCAATCACACGTGACAGAACGTGCTTCATAAAAGAAGCCGACGTGGCTTTTAGATGATTTACATTTTATGATTTAACTGTTTTGTCTGTGTCGTTCGTGAGACTGATTGCCGTGTCGAGCGAGTAGTTATTGGAATTTTCAATTAGGTTATTCTTACTAGTAGCACGGCATCTCGACGCATACCAGGTAGACCAATATCCTCATCTACTATTACCTGGGAGCTGAAAACATGGGCGGACAATTGTAGGTGTAATACTTACCCCTAGGAATAAACAGGCTCAAGTCTATGGTGTTAAAATTTTAAAAGAGACCACAATCCATGCTCAGTTTTGCAGCATCTTCTAAAAAGCAAACGTCCCTTATAAAAGTGAGTGGGTTTCCTATTGTTGCCTATAATCGTATGTAATACCAGAGTTTTACCTGGGGTCTGCCAACACTAAGGATATAGGAAAGGAATGGGAAAACTCTTACTTACCTGACTTACCACGGTAATTGTAGTTCTTCCACTGGCGGCGCATTCGTTCTGTCACCAAATAAAAAATGGCTAGGTCTGCCACTCGCATCCCGATTGGAGATATTCTTCGCTATAATGTTCAAAGCTAAGTCAATTTTTATTGCCCTACAAATGGTCAAAGCCAGAACAATTTTCTTTGTACTCATTTTGAATATCTTCTGCTACTAGTAGCTCGATAGTACCTTTTGTTGGTGATACCCAAGGTCTTGGTGGTGCAAACGTTATTTAAGCGAGCTCAAAGCTTTTTAGTATTAAATGAAGACAGAACGTAAACCGAACCCACTACACTTACCATTGGAGTAATGTCGAAATTACCTAAAACCAAAAGAAGCAATTAGTATAAATGAAGACAGAACGTGAACCGAACCCACTACACTTACCATTGGAGTAAAGTCGAAATTACCTAAAACCAAAAGAAGCAATATAAGCATCGGTCTAAGAACCCGAACGACCCTTTCCTATGTCCTTATTATTTCTTAAGTTAAAAATATGCACTATTGTGTTTTCCAGAGGGACCTGGACGTGTGTAATGAGAAGCTGGCGCAGATGAAGGACCGCATAGCGACCATCAAGGACAACAACGAACCGCTCATACTGGCGGAGGGGCGGCGCATACAAGACGCGGCAGACCTCAAAAGGTGCCTCTACAGAAAATGGTCCAAGCAGGTTCAAAAGGTAAGGTTCAGGGATCTTTTTTCTGTTCCCTATTTATTCGCATAACATTATATGTAATAGTAAAAGTTACGCACAATATTCATTTGGCACAACTGTTCCGCACAATTTTTTAAGCATAATTACTATAAGCATAATAATTGTTAAGCATACTAATCTAAAGCATACATTTGAAGTTTTGTATATTTTGTGTTTGCATTTAATAAAATACTTTTCGAATTAAAATAAACAATTGGCGGCTTAGGGGTATCCCCGCCGCACCCTAACCTATTGTTACATAATGGTACTCAAGTTATATATATGCCTTATAACTTTATACCAATCAAAATTAGGGCAAAATGATATTTATGCCTACTGAAATAGTATGCCAAAAAACAATTATACCAAAGTATTATTATGACAAACAAAATACCTAACTCGTTATACCAAATTAAATTAGGACAAAAAAATTGTCTTTGAAATTAAACACTTTATACGGATTTTGTCGCGTTGTTTATTTTACTTTAAACACTTTTATTGCATAATTTTGAAAACTCTAACACTACTATTATTGAACTTTACTATGCTATTTAATTTGATTTAAAACTATTTATATTTAAGTTTACACTTTGCCCCGACGTTTCGGTTGCTTTACAGCAGCCATGTTCACGGGGAGACTAAGATGGTAGTTGTCCCAATGTTCTGAAGTGTAGCTAGTTATTTCAAAATTGTCGACACAAAAGGTTCCTGTTTTTCACGTGGTGAAATGCTCCGCTAATGGTGGCCCGCTGGAACTGAAATTACACCAAGAACCCACCCAGTAGGGCTCAACGCAAAAAAGACGGTAAGGCAACCTAGGCCATACATTTCTCACTCAGTTGTTGACCGGTTTGGGTAACATATAAAAGATTTTAATTTATTATTAGTATTAAGATAATTTAAAATTGTGATATTGTAAGCTTGATGTATTCAGTATTGTGATAGGTAATTGGTTAAAATTTTATAGCTCATTGTTGTAAATAGAGTGAATAAACACTTTCAAAACGTATTAGATATTCTATCGTATAGTTCGATTCGTTTCTTGTGGGTTTCTGCATCGAATAAAAAAGACGTTCTAGAGAAAAGCCAGCTAATGAGTACATTGAATCGATGGGCTAGTACATTATAAGGGAGCTTCGTGTGGTATTTCTGCCTGCCTCTCAAAAGCCTCCATAAACTCAGAATTGTAGGTTCATACATATTAATGATCTCTGCAGTAAACTAAAACATAAATGCACGTTGTTTGCTGATGATACCACTTTGACTATAAGATGTTTGAACAAAGATAATCTCGAGTTTGATGCTAATAGTGATGTGCAAAATGCTGTGCAATGGCTGGAAGAAAATAAACTACATGTCAATTTGAATAAAACTAAATTAGTACAGTATCCAACTCAAAATTCAACATGTCATCCTATCACAATACAATATAATAATACTGTTTTGCAGCCAATACAATCTACTACATATTTAGGTATAATTATTGACAATAAATTGAACTGGAAGGAACAGATAGATAAAGTGTGTAGTAAAATAGATAAATTCGTATTCGCTCTTCGCAAACTCAGCCAGTAAAGAAACAGTCCTCAACGCATATCATGGGTACGTCTCTTCAGTATCGCGCTACGGATTGGTCATATGGGGGAATTCAGTAGATATAGACAGGGCGTTCAAAGCGCAAAAAAAATGCATTAAGGCCATGTGTGGTGCTGATTTTTGGATCATTGTAGGCCATTGTTTCAAAAATTAAAGATACTTCCACTACCATGTCTCTATATTTTTGAAATGTGCATGTTTGTTAAGAAGCATTCCCATTTATTTCCAATAAATGAATGTATTTCCAATAAATGAATGTATTTCCAAAAGAGTCCAAGATAAAAACCCAAACAAATTAGTAGCACCAAGCCAGAGACTACACTTGTATGGTCGTAATGCCTACTGCATGGCAATAACAATTTTTAATAAACTGCCACCACAGATCAGACAGCTGCCTTCAAACAAATTCAGACGTGAAATATCTTCTTGGCTTTTGGATATGTGTTTTTATTCTGTTAAAGATTTTATAGAATATAAGTCATAAATAAATAATTGCTCTTAATAATAACAATAATATAATGTAATATCAAGAATTAATAACCACTATGCAAAAATTAATTATACTTAATGTTATTTTAATATTATATGTGAAACACTGTATAATATTTGTAATATCTGTAATACCATGTACTAAGAAATAAACGATATTCTATTCTATTCATGAAAATTAAAGCAGCAAGAGAGATAAAATAGAATAATTTATTTTCATCGTTTGGTTTTAACAAGAAATACCAAGATTATAGCAGGATCTTTACTTTATATTTATATAATCCTTTGAACAATAGACATGAATCTATCTATATTCAATATTATATCTCTATTCCCTAACTCTCATGATCCGATGGGACGGTGATCCGACCCGATCGGAGCAACGGATTTACGTGCTTTCCGAGGCATGGGGGGTTCCTAACTCCGGGCTGCTATTGAGATTTCTTAACAGGAAAACCCAATAACTTTTTGTTGGCCCGATCCGGGATTCGAACCCGAGACCTCATGCACAGCAGTCGCATATACTTCCGCTGCGCCACGGAGGCAGTTACACTACGACAACTCGAATTAGAAGCCGAATATGGTGAAGGAAACTGACCTTCACTCTGAATACTAGAAAATTCTATGTTTCAAGGTAAATAGTTACTCCGAGCTAACAACCTGTTATTCTTAATAATCGCAGACGTATTTGTCACACATAACTGAACTAAATACAGGCAATTAATGTTAGTTAATTGGAATAGGTACTTAAATATTTCCCTATTGAACAATAATATATTACGCATTTTGTAACTATAAGCCTTTGGAGTAGTATTTTCTTTAATTCTGTTGTATTTGATTAATGACTGCTTGCGTGGCGCAGCGGTAGTGAATGCGACTGCTGTGCATGAGGTTTAGGGTTCAAATCCCGGGTCGGGCCAACAAAAAGTTATTGAATGTTTCCGTCAAGAAATCTTAATAGCAGCCCAGAGTTAGGAAATTTGCGGTGTTGCACACCCCCGTGCCTTGGGAAGCACGTAAAGCCTTTGGTCCTGCGCCTGATCTCTCCGGTCGTGTGGTCTCTTCGGATCATGAGGGCTAGGGAAAAGAGAGACACTTATGCACTATAATATCTCCCGCGCAGATGGCCAGTGTCCGTTAAAATTGGCCACTGTGACGGAAATTCGATCTGGAGGACATAATAACTATTAATACTTAAGTCATGTGAAAAATAAATAATTCTGTGTAAAACCGTAGACATTCTTGATAAATTAAAATTAAGAATCCATTTGTACTGACTATACCTCTAGATAAAAATTTAAAACATAATTATAAGTTTTTTGAAATTCTACGAATCAGATCTGTTCGCGAAATCGATTCGGTGTTTCGGATCGTTTCTTTAAGCACAAAGAATAGGTATTCTTTTTTTTTTTTCGTCTTGTTAGTGGCCCGCCTCTAGTCAAAAGTTGTTCAAGCCGGCCGTAGGCCTCTGACATGGCTTAACGACTGCTGTCAATTTGGCAACAACCAGGACCGACGTGTTACGTGCCTTCCAAAGCACGGAGACGCTTAGATGAAATATCACTATGCGGTCACCCATCTATAGACTGACCGTACCCAACGTTGCTTTACCTCGCTAATCGTTTACGGATCAGTGAGTGCAACTGGCTATGAGCGCCTCACAAAAATAAGAATCGGTTTTTTGATTAATCCCACTCGGATCTACACAAGTAGGATATAATATACAAATGTATCTTAGATAATGGCAGCCGCTCCGTGTAAAAACTGATATCCAGTGAAATCCGGTTAGACCAGAAAAGCCGACCTCAAATGAGTTGGGAATAATAAAGTCTAGGGAGAATAAGAACAAGAAGAAGTATGTTAGATAATACTTTATTGTCACATCTACCATAAGTTGTAAACATGATTATAAAATACTGTTTACTTTTCTAAAATACTGTTGATGTTATGTCACAGATCTTAATATATTTTATTTCTCGTAAAAAAGTTGGGAACCTTTATTGGAACCCGCAGCACCCCGTGCGGCAGCTGTGCTAGGCGGTTGTCCGCTGCGCCATTTGTGCAGTCAATGACAATTTTAACTATTTAATGAGTTTATTAACATCAAAACCTTACCCCAGGACAACGCTGCCGCCGACTTACAGCATGTCACGGATAAGAACAAGTTGGAACAAGACGAACAGGAGAAAGAGGCGCTGAAGCTGGAGTACCGGCGCAGTGTGGACAGACAGCTGGATGAGCTCGTCAAACACAAGGAGATGACCAATGCACAGGCCAAGAAACTGTACCAGAAAGACCTCCTCGATCAAATGGCTTATAATGACTTGATAAAGGTAAAAGCAGCCGTTTTAGAAGTCAAAGACGAAGTTAAAATTATTAATTTAGGTCACAAAGTGACATTTATGAATGTCTAAGTTTATAACTCAGTGAGTCTACTGAAGTTAGTTACTGAATTTAAATTTAGGTTAGTTGTTAGACTCAGGCAACGTGTTCAGCCTATGAAAAAAAGGGAATCCAGATATAATATCTCTTTATATGCTATGGTGGAACTGCCTCGGTGGCGTAGTAGCGAATACGGCTAAGGTGCATGTAGTCACAGGTTTGATATCTGGGTCGGGCAAAGTGTTGTTGGGTTTTTGTATCGAGAAACTCTCCGCTATGTTTAAGAGGGCATTTCTACGATCGAGTGATACAATAGTGCCACACAGTTGATCGATCCTCAGTCGAGCATATGTTTGTTCGCCAGCATCGTGCATTAAGCAAAGAAATACTTTTGGCTTTGCGTGCCTTGCCTGTAATATTTAAAATCCACTTCTCCGCAAAAGAGAACGCTTCTAAATGAATTAATTGTTGTTCAATTTTACTCAAACAGGCGTAAATAAATATGTTTAAATTATTGTATTTATTATCAAAACAGATCTTTCAAGTTAAGGTGTGTTGTATCTCTTTTATTGATATGTAGGTTTTTTCAATTCTCCGCTTCATTTGTCCGTCGGCGTTCGAGTGCCCTAGCATCCAGACAAAATGCTTTTATCGTTGGGTCTCGATGTGGTTAAGGTGACAGGTTAAGGCGATATGATAAATGATGTTAACTTTGTGCACATGGTTTTCAGGAACGAGCCCGGCAAGAACAAATTGATCAAAGGAAGAAATGTCAGATAGCTACAAGAGAGTATCAAGATGAACTACGTAATATGCTCTCACGGTTAGTTCGTTCAGGATACAAATTGTTATTTACTAGCTGCGCCCTGCGGTTTCATCCACGTAAGTCCCAAAGCCGTGAGAATATCGGAATAAAAAGGAGCCTATGTTTTAATACAGGTCGTCAGCTATCTACATACCAAGTTTCATTGCTCAAACAGCTCAGTAGTTTTTGCGTGAAAGAATAACAAACATCGCCTGACAAATTTTCACATCTATACAAATATTATAAAGCTGAAGAGTTTGTTTGTTTGGTTGAACGCGCTAATCTCAGGAACGACTGTTTCGAATTGAAAATTTATTTTAGTGTTGGAGAGCCCATTTATCGGGGAAGGCTATAGGCTATATAACATCACGCTACGACCAATAGGAGTGGAGCAGCAATGAAAAATGTTGCATGAAAAAATTCTCTTATATGAAGCAGACGAAGTTGTGCGTTTACAATACATCAATGTCAATTAGAATAATTACAAGTAATTTATCAGTTAATTGAATATATATAGTCTACCACGATACAGAGCTTGAACCCTAAAGGAACGGAGTTTTTAACCTGTCTGTTGTTGGAATACCGGACCTATTGCTATTGCTCGCCGCTGCGCCAACAAAATATATAAATAAATAAATGGAATTATCTATTTCTTTTCTGTAGGTCATATTTCAGCGACCACGTGCATCCGTTTATGGAGAAGATGTCTTCAGGACTGAAAATGGTGAAGAAGTGTGAGTGCAGTCCTCCCGACTACTGCGCCGATCCTCCACCGCCGCCAGCGCCCTCTGTGGAGGGAAAGTGATCCATCTTTGATATTTGGTTTATAGTTGTTTCTCTTATTATTTATTAGTTGTTTTTAATAAATACGTTATTTAATATACACTATTCTTTTCTTTTTGAGTACACGCGCGGATAGCCAAATGGTTTAGTAATCGCCTCGCCGGTGCTACTGCGTCGATCGTTGCGGGTTCGATCCTCACGCGGGACAAGAAGTTGCGATATCCACTAATAGTTGATTTGAATCTGAGTGTTGCTTGTATGTTTATAAATATTCCTGCCCTTTATTACGTAGGACCTAGAACAAAGCAGGTAAAATGTAGGTGCTAAACACACACTTTGAACATGATCTGAACATCCTATCAACAATAGTTTGGAGATAGATAGGCAAATTAGAATGTATGTTTATTAATGACATCATTTAGTTTCAGTTACGAAGCTGCGCTGATTCATTATGTTTACTACTTCACTGGTGCTGATAATACATAGCACATATGTTGTAAATGGCGGATACTTTAATGAACAAACAGACAATTATTATACTATAGCTATAATAAATAAATACGTACCTATTTATACTATACTTATACTTGCTAGGTAACGGGTCTTACTCTGAAGTATTTAAAAGGTAATAAATACCTATTGATTGCCCGACGTTTCGACCGTCTTGTATCGATCGTGGTCACGGGTTGAACCGGTATTTATTACCTTTTAAATACTTTATCACGAGTAAGACTCGTTACCTAGCATTAGGTAGGTATATTAAGTATGTGTACAAATATTTTCTGCAATTGGAACGAGCACAAAGAGCTGTCTTAAAGGTTATGACATTTAAGCCTTTTAGATATCCTACAGCAGTCCTCTACAGTGATTGTCAAGTCCTAACTGTAAGACAACTTTTTGTTCTCCAAACAACAACTCTCCGAAACCATGACTCCCTCCCTTTTGATGCTAGTGTTATCAACAGACGTACATCTTACAGAGTATGTCCTTCTCTCAATTTTAGAACAGCTCTAGCTCATCGACATTTTCGGATTATTAGTGGTAACATTTACAATATGATTAATAAACATAGCAAAATTTATTCCCTCTCTTTAAAAGAATGCAAGACAAAAGTTTTAAAATGGTTACAGACACAAAATTATGATGAGACAGAAAGTTTAATAAAATGAAAGA
Organism: Catocala nupta; assembly: GCA_963675205.1. NCBI lineage: Eukaryota > Metazoa > Arthropoda > Insecta > Lepidoptera > Erebidae > Catocala > Catocala nupta. Next base: position 771,447 of record OY776102.1, read on the forward strand.
TATGTATGTACTGATATATATGCACACGATATATTAAACACTTCACAACATACACGCACCGCACACACACACACACACACACACACACACACACACACACACACACAATAAGCACACTCACATACCTTTGACATTGCCAAAGGAATATGCCATGTATGACCGATGACGTGTTACTGAAGAGCGCTGGTACCCATAACACAAGTTAGATCTTACATTGGGTACCAGAGTTCAACAAAAACACTTACTTTTTATTGTTTATAAAATATTATTGTTTCACCAATATTATTTGTAAGTGTACTTAATTGTAATTTTTTTCGTAAATAAATTTTATTATTATTAAATCGCGATAGTCTAAAAACGTCTATTACGATATATACAATTGACTACCTAAACTAAGTCACGTTTCACTTCGGCTCAGTTCGATATTTTTAATTTAGCATTTATAAGCAGCTATCGCTGCTTATGTTAAATTAAAAATATCGAACTGCGTGGCGCCTTGTTGGAGACAAGGCAATACAAAGGCACGCATCGCTGACTTTTCGAAGTAATGTACGTATTCATCATCATGGCGGCCTTTTGGTTATCCAGTCTTCTCTTCTTCCACTCTTCCTCTTCTTCCACTCTTGTCGATCTTGTGCCCGACTCATCCAGTCTCGACCTCCGTGTCGTCGGATGTCGTCCACCCCGCTCTGTGTTGGTCTTCCGCGCCCTCGGATGTCCGCTCTGGGTCTCCATTCTAGGACTCTTGTCTTGTCCAGCGGCTTATCCATTCTCGCAATGCCCATGTCCATTTTCTTTGCGCTATTACGGCCATAATGTCTCTAATGTACGTATTAATAGATAGTTAATTATCGTTTGATTTAACAATGAAGGAAAACATCTGCAATGGAACCTGCATGTCTGAAAGATTTCTTTTTATTTAAATAATATAATCTTTATTGCCACACTTAGTACAAGTAATGTAATACAGGTACAGAAAATACCATCATTATAATGTTTTGCTGGTACTTAAAATAGTTCTCCATAATGTTCTCGACGATATGTGAAGTCTGCCAACCGGCACTGGGCCAGCGTGGTGGACTATGGCCTAACCCTTCTCTCATTAAGAATTTAAGTCCTGTATTAAACCGTGCCCAGCAGCGGGACGGACGGTTTTAATACAGTTTTATATTATTATTCCTGTGGGACCTTCTGGTTCAAAAGCATATAAAAACACTCATATAGAAATGCATTGTGTAAGCAATTCAAGTCAATCCATCAACTACTTTTCGATATTAGCAGACACAAACATACGAAATCTAAAAGGCTAATGTATGATGTGCTATTTTTGCGGAAATTTCTGTACCTCAGTACAGTTTCTTACTTTGTGTTGCACAAAATAGGTCTTACGTTGATAGCCTATGTCATAAACCCAGCAGGCAGAATGTGGGTAGAGATAATCCATACTGCCTTTTATATAATTATAGGATATAAAGTAGATGTATTTAAAGGAAAACCACCGTCAACCTATACATGTAATGCCAACAAAACAAACTAATTATGGGTAAATTAATTATATAAATTCTAATTATTTGCTTTGGTTATAATAGCATTGTGGTTTGAGACAACGGACGGAACATTCTTGCGAGCAGTGGGACTTTGTTTGTCATGTATACGCGGAATCAAATACCTTAAATCTAAACTAATATTAGCGAAAGCCGGAGAAGTGGTTCTGCTTGAAACTAAAACCCGATCGCAGCGCTACCTACCGGGTCAAAATATATAAAAACTATAAGGATATACTAGGTAAATCACACACAAAAATCATCTGTATAATTGGTCCAGCCTTTTAAGAGTAATTCAGTGACATACACACATATAAAATAATTATAAAAAAGCAATTACCCACACGCTGCCTTTGTCCTGCCCGAACGAACCGATTGTAGCGCCACCAGGTCTAACTGTGAATCTAAACTATCTAGCAGAACCCTGGATGGTTTGGATTTACAATTTACCTAAACACAACATTTTGATTAAAATCAGTTCAGCCTGATCTGTGACATATTTAACGTACAGAACAATTATAAAGATACAGTAGTTTTAACTCCCGGCATTTATTAGACAAACATGTTAAAACATGTGTTGAATCCTGGTCTTTCTGCGTGTTAAGTTTTATTCTAATCCGTTCAATAATTTACCTACTCATAAGTAAATACAATACAAACATATTTAAAGGATAAATAAATACCCTGGTTGCTCCCGTTTAATAAGTTTGTGCTCAGGTTTGCGGCCGGTCGTGACGTTGCGGTTTCAATTCCTGAGAAGTCCTTATTAGTTTAGTTACTTGAAAATTTGCCAGTAGTATGGGTTCTGGAAATGTGGTCGGTTGGAACTAAGCTTGTCATCTATTACGTGGAACTTAACATTAGAGCTAACAAAATGTGGATGTAATACACTTATACTTACTCTTTCGAGGATACAGGCGTGAGTTTATGTACCTATACTATATTTAACTTTTTTTTTTGTACAAAGGTGGCAATCTTTCATACGGCCCACCTGATGGTAAGTGGTCACCGTAGCCTATGGACGCATGCAACACCAGAGGCATCACTTGCGCGTTACCGACCCTTTAGGAAAAGAAGTGGGAAGGAAAAGGAGCGGCAAGGGGGAAAGAGGGTGATTGGGCCTATAATCGTGTAAGAAATGACCTGGGTTTACATGTTATGAAAGTAGTCTTTAGAAGTCTATTAACTCCTCGATAGTCCCTTATTATTGTGTAAAGTTTCATTACGACAGTTTTTTTTTTATACAGCTTAGGTGGCAAACAAGCATACGGCCCACTTGTAAGTGGTCACCGTAGCTTATAGACGCCTGTATCACCAGAGGCATCACTTGCGCGTTGCCGACCCTTTAGGAAAGGAAGAAGAGAAACGGGGAAATAGGATGTTTGAAGCGCCTTCGGCACTCACTCACCGAATGAAACGCAATAGTTTCAGCTGTTACGAAGATTATCTCGTATCGTGTCTATCTCATCTGTTAGTTTAGATCCCTACAAATATTTAACTACTTGGCCTAGAGTGGAAATCTCAAATTACTTATCATAGTACGGTCACCTGCCATTGGGATCGATGATCAAGACGATAGACTAATATGCAGAGGGCAAAGGACCAGGGCCTTTCTGTTACGTCTTAAATTGAGTCAGCAATCGACTGCGACAGGCTGTCTGATGATTTAATAAAAAATATTCCCCAGTATGACTGTTTAATTGGTTGCGGTCAATGTTGTGACCTTTATCCGACGTGGTTTCAAACTTTAATTGGGTTTTACTACTAGGAAATGAGTCGTTGGTGTTTAGTGTGCCTACCTAGTGCCTATGAATGACGATTCACACCTTGTTAGGGGAATTAAACATGGCTGGCGAAATGGTGATGAAATAGAAAAATATAGTGGTTAAACTAGATTTAGTGATGTATCATTTGCACACCTGTTTTTTAATCACAAATACCGTAGTTACTAGAAATGGTGTCTGTATCTCGCGGCGATTTTACCAACATTGAAATAACAGACACAAAGAATACCAAGTCTACAACAACAATTTGTAGATCGAATCCCCTATCACTCAAGCTATAGGTATATTAGGGAGGTGCCACTTTAAACCCTTGCGCCAATAATCGACAAATTATATCTATCAATGTTATGTGGTCCCTTTCAGGAAATATTCCATATTTTGTGTAAATCTACAGTGGACTGGATACTTTCTAAGCACATAAACTCTTTCGAAATTATCTATACCAATATTATAAAGCTGAAGAGTTTGTTTGTTTGGTTGGTTGAACGCGCTAATCTCAGGAACTACTGGCTCGAATAGAAAAATTATTTTAGTGTTGGATAGCCCATTTATCGAGGAAGGCTATATAACATCACTCTACTAATAGGAGCGGAGCATCAATTAATAAATGTTGCAAAAACGGGTAAAATTCTCTTATATGAAGAAGCTAGTAATTTGTATAATTCAGATCTAAGACCGAAAGGTTTTATTTGACATCCTATCTGTCCCCCGGGGTTTCACTTACGTTTATAGTTACTATGGCTCGTAGTATGTGATATAGCTTAAAACTTTGGTAGTATTCTTTTTTATGGTATAGGTAGAGGCAAACGAGTTGGCGGATCGCCTGATGGTAAGCGATTACCGCCGCCCGTGGACACCCCCAACACCAGAGAAGTCACATAAGTGCGTTGCCGGCCTTCAAAAGTTTCAGAGATTTGCGCGTTCCAAAAAACAACATTATATTAGACACCTATAGATTTCACACTCAAACCATCTAAACAAGTTCTAAAGTTCTAGCGTCAATGAAAACGAGTATCGCCAGCTTATACAACAATAAACCTTGCGTTGAAGTGAGGTCATCGCCCTTGTTAGCGCCTACCTACGTCACAAAAGAGCCCTAATGATCTATGACGTAGCCACACCTGACCAGACCGGTATCAAACAAGTGCGTATGTAAGGACTGTCCCTGAATCTTGATCTCTCCGTGACTAAACCTGTAGTGATTCTCAGAAATACCACTTTTAATGTACGTAGATAATCTTGTTAGAATGCCGCTCGCGTCCCAGATCTACTTGGTGATAGATGTCACGTTACTTGGTAGGTACATATATACAGTACAGTCCATGATAAAAACTATGATAATTATCGGAAAGCCTGAAATTAGAAATCTCAATAATTTCTACACGCAATACAGGCTAAGTAGTCACTACTCACAAATTGTGTTAAAGACACATATTAAAAATAATATTTTCCAGGTTTGATTCGTACACATCGAATTAATTTAATAGGAAAAAGTCCACCTTTCCTTTCGAAGAAGGTCGATTCGCTCACAAATAAATTAGATGTATGAGAATCGAGACCTAAATATTATTTTAAAAGTGTCTTGTCGTATCTACTATTTGGGCAAAACGACTGCTATTCCGCTATCTAGTATAGCATGTTTTTAAGATTGATAGATAGATTAACGGCATAATTACTTGGCACTAGTTTAGTTAGTTTAGGTAGTCTGCACCCAATTTACTTTAAGGAAATCTTTATTTTTCTTTCTTAAGAAAACTCCCGGGTACTAGGAACAATTCCTCTGTCGCGGGGGACTTTACAAAAATTCAGACAACGGACACAAAGAACACGCAGACTCAGAACAACAATTTGTAGATCACACAAATTTTCGTTCCATATGGGGATCGAACCCACAACACTCGGCGCGGCGACAATGGCGAGGCGACCACTAAAGCCACTACGTCATTCGTGCAGTCAAATCTAAATCGGAACTATAAATAATATATTTTAAACAGATTTTATTAAATATTTTTTTCGCCTGACTAGATCTTAAACTACGTCACATAAACGTAGATATTTGCATTATGCACCATTTTTTTTTTTTACGTGGGCCTGTATTGTGACATAGCCCTCCGCGGGGGCGGGCGGAGGGATTATGTCGGACTCGCCGGGGTAAAAGAAAGATGGAATAAGAATAATGTACCTCCCGGAATACCGACTTAACCTACCACAGTGTTCCTCGACAAAACCACTATTGACGGGGCCGCGCGAATCACTTTCGCATGCGGTCGCGACCTCGCCGAGGTTTCGGCCCGCCATGTGAAACGGCAGGCCATTACGCGAAGAGACCTACCCAAAAGCACTCACTCTCTATTATACCCTACTGTCTGTCTCCCCTTCTAGGGGAGGGGAGGCCTAGAGGGGGAGATGCACTCGAAACAGAGGCGCGCGTGGAAACACGCACGCCGCCTCTCTGACCTAGTGCTGAATGCACGCCCACAAAGCCCACCATCCCCAGGTCAAAACTCAGGGTGGCTGGAGGTCATCTCGTGCCCTCCGGCGCCCGACTCTGCGGTTGGGGAGAGGGTTTAATCGCTCCCTCTCCCACTCCGCCGCCTCCTTGATAGAAATCACTTCGTCACAGAAGGAGGCGACGGCGTTACACGACCTCTCACTCCGGACCATAGACTAAACTACGGCCGGGAGTGAGAGGGCAACCAATTCGACTGCCGCAATCAATTCACGGCGCTGCGATGCCCAGGCGGGGCAATCCGCCAAAGTGTGCAGCGCCGTGTCCACAACAACATTGCGGCAGGCGCCGCAGTGGTGACAACCGGGCGTCTCTTGCCGGCGTATACGACACAGGAACTGGCTAAAACAACCGTGGCCAGTCATTACCTGTGTCAGCCGGAAGGTGAGGGCGCCATGCCGCCTCTCCAGCCACTCCTCAAACACGGGACTTACCGCCACGATCGTGGCGTGCCCGTTGCTTTTTGCACCATGTCTGATTGCATCAAGAAAACCCAACCTCAGAGAAAGTTGTTTACATAAAGACCTAGATTATGATTTGTCACAGGATTTTCCCCCTCAGTGCATAAGACTTAATACCTAGGTATGAACGACTTAAGAAGCAGTTTCTTCGATTATTAGGAAGTAGCAATTAAAATGAGTAGGTAATGTATTTGATTTGTCAGACGACTGATACTGTTACGTAGATGTCGGGAAACAACATATCTTGTGAATGTCGTAGAATTGTTAATGTTGTGACCCTGTTTAAATTGATTCGTTTAACTGTGTAGGAGTGTTACTTCTGCAGAAACGAAGCGATAACTATCAAGCAACAGTAAATAAAACCTTTCTAATTATAACATCTATACAGAAGAACAGAATAGTTACTCATAGGTACATGATGCCTCAAGCCAATAACTCCGAAAGGGTATGCTGAAGTGTATTAGGTACTTATTCGCCAGTTATGGTTTAAGGTCTCACGTAATAAAGCCTTGCTGTTAGCCGAGATTTAGGATTCTATGCAGCTAGTAAGTATTCATTAGGGGAACATCTAATAGCATATTGCCGGAAATCAAATCCGTGACCCCATGCAAAGTAATCGCAACCAAATATTATGCTACTGAGGCAGTCAGGTTTCTACAGATTAGGTAAGCTACCTATTATGTAGAAACCCACAGATATCATATTCAAAAGGAAACGGCTTTGTTCTATGCACATTTAGAATAACGTAAACATGCTAGGCTTTGCAAGGCCAACGTAGGGTTGCCAGAGATCGGTTAATTTAATTTACCCATCTTTGAAATGCAAAGATTATTACTCAAAGATTATACCTATTTCTAAAAACCTGTCAAAGTTATTAAACTTTTCAGCTTAAACATATCGAGACAATGATAAAAGCAGTGTGTGCACACCAGCTTTTGTACGCTGATAAACTTATTAGGCTGATTGCAATGACATTAGAAGATATGCTGATTGATTAGAATATTTGTAGCAACAAAGAGGAAGCTTCTGTGGGGTAGGTACGTATCCCCAAAAATAATCCTACAAAAATAATTTAAACTTATTTCACATTTAGAATTTTCTATTCAGATAAATCCGTTTGCCGATCTGGCAACCCTAGCTCAAGAGCGAGACATGCGCATTCATCAAAAGCACACCGCGTTTCATAAATATATCAATAAAACGATAAAATAACAGGTAGGCTAAATGGATCTAGATGGTATAATCTTAAGCTCTCGTCGTGAATAGAATATTTTTAACATAAAGATATAATTAGTAAGACAGAGTAATTAGACATAAGCACATATTAGTAATATGAAACGGAACAAAGAAAAACAATTATTTGGTTCTTCCTGAGTCATTATGAGACATACGTAGAATACTGCGGTCACGGCTCAATAATTTGTCATTGACTGTACATATGAACTCGTATTTTCCCTATAGGAAGATTTAAATATGCATAACGTTAATAAAAAATATGTAGTCTGACTAGGTGACTTAATTTTGAAAATTTTCCTTAAGTTGTTATTCCGTTTATATAAGCGCGCGGTCGGGAATATTCATCAGTCTCTCGTGAACAATCCAAGATGAACATACTATTTGTGATCGTCGGTTTAGTGGCCGCCGTCTCGGCTAAAGACCTCATCGTTGGTCATGAAGGAGGCATCATCATTTTCGAGCAAAATGTAACTGCTAGCCCTGCTATTTGGAGGCAAGCGAGGAATCTCACAGTCAACGCTACAGAAGACGAGGTCATCACTCGTGTAGTGGTCATTGACAACAGGGAAGACAAGAACGGAGAAGCGACTGTCGTGGAAGGTGGCGAGGGATTCAAAAATGTTACTATCGAGCTTAAGAGCCCTGCAGTCTTCAGAGGATTCGACTTCGAAGTCCAAGTCTTTGCTAAGCCTGAGGAAGGAGCTCAAATACCAGTTGACAACGACCAGCAAATTATCAAAGGCGACGTTAGTTCAGACACGGTTATAAACGAACAGGCTCCTAAAAAAGACGAGGAGGATGTCATCCAAGGCCCGGTGAGCTCAGTACCAGTACCAATTGGCAATGAACAAGAAACCCAAAACCAAGACGAAGTTCAGGTGCCCAAAGAAGTAAATGAACAAGTTATTAAAGAGGTGGTGACTCCAGTGCCAACCAGTTCAACTACTGTAGTGTCTAAGGGTCAAGAAGAAATTCAAGTTGTCAAAGACGAGAAGGACATCGTCAAAGAGCCAGCGACTTCAGAGCCAACAAGTACAACTACTCAAGTGTCCAACGGCCAAGAGGTCCAGCACCCTGTTGTAGTTGTGAAGGAGAATGACCAACAAGTAATCAAGGATGTTCAGAAACCACAGGATGTTCAGCAACCACAAGCTGTTCAACAACCACAGGATATTCAGCAACCACAGGATGTCCAACAATCTGTAAGCACTACATCTGTAGGCAGTGATAATTCTGGCCAGGTATTCTCCAACCCATCGGAAGCCCAGCTCTGGGATCAAGCTGCTAAGGCATATCTACAAAAAGAGGAACAAGCCGGACTTTTAGGGATGAAGCAAATCCCTAAACGATTTGAAAAGTATTAATTTATCGTATGTGATATTTAAACTAATTCAGTATTAGTACCAGTAGGTATACCTGGTGGTGTGCCAAAGAGTTGTGTGATTTTACTTTTGTAATATTTAACTAATAAATAATTAAGGATAAAATATTAATGTTTGATCTTTAAATTATTATTTTAATCCCTATAGAACTAGTTGGCTTATTTGGTAAATAAGAACCTCAATATAAAAGTTATTCAGTTATAAATAGAGATGACAAAAAGAAAGATAATACAATATAGTCATAGCTACTAATTAGCTATAAGATTTTACTAAAAAGGACAAGTAAGTAAGTAAAATTTACTAAGTATACCAATACGTAAACATAGCCCCACAATAATATTAAAGGAGTAGTCAGAGGGGTATAATATCCACATCCAAGGTAATAGTAGGAAATCTTTACCGGCTACCGGTTTTACCGGTTTTACTCAGTTCGTCATTGAGTAAATGTATACTGGGAATATCAGAAATCAAACCCAAGAATACATGCCCAGAAGACCTATAGGTACACCGTTACAGTTATAAATAAAATCTTTCAAGACTTTAAGAGCGGTTATGTCTTAATAAGTTAAAGCGAACTTACGGATGACGGATTACGGATTATTATTTCTTTTATCTTTAGTTATTTTTTTATAGTCAGTAGTATATGGCATAATGGCTGCAACACCTTGTTAATCTGAGTTGTAAAATACTGAAATTATAATTAATTGGCGATGTAAAAGAGTGGCCGTGAGTTTCTTGCAGGTTTCTTCTCATAGGCTCAACCCTTTGCCTGAACCTAGCAACTAACTTAAATGTAGCTTCAGTAACTTAGTAAACTCACTAACCTATATATTTTGACGTTCATAAGTGTTACTTTGTGACCTAAATGAATAAATTATTTTTGACCTTGACTTTGATGCACCATGGATACATCGATACATCCGTAGTGTCCGTAGTGTCACATTTGATGTTTTTGATTTACTTTATGTTTTTAAAAGGCAAATCCTGCACCAGATTCAAATCCTTAATCGCGGGAACATTACAAACATTCACACAACGGACATAAAGATCATCAAATCAAATCAAATCAAATCAAATCAAATCAGTTTATTTGCAATATAGGTATAAAATGTTCTTATTATACAAAATGAAGTACCTCTACATTTTGCCATACAAGGCGTGCAAATATTCAATAAATAATAATATAATAATAAAAATGTCAAAGTAAATTAAATTAAATCAAAATTCCAAACCATAATGTCAAAGTAAATTGTCAAACAATGTCTTATGTTAATAAATCCATCGATGCATAGCAATTATGTTACGATATGATCAGCTTTCAAAATTACTCACATAAATTGTATCTAATAAATAATCATTAATTGTATAATAGCATTTGGTAATCAAGAAATTTTTAACACATTTTTTAAATTGAGTTGTACTTAATTTTTTTATGTCATCTGGTAATTTATTATAAATTTTTTGTGCCATGCAAAGAAAACTTTTATTTAATAGAGCTGTTGCACCAAATGTAACCTCTAGTTCTAACCTATTCTTATCACGCAATTTCCTGTAATGACTTTTAAATGCAATGTTATAGAGAGCAGAGTTCTGCCTAACAAAGATGCTCATTTCATAAATATAAAGCGACGGCAGTGTTAACAATTTTAAGCCCTTAAAGTACGGTTGGCAACTTGTTGTCCTGTCTATATTACATATAGCTCTGATGCATCTTTTCTGGGCTATAAAGACAGCTTGTTTCGAGACTGAATTTCCCCAGAATATTAAGCCATATCTCATAATGGATACGACATTGCCATGGTAGGCACTTAAAACAGCTTCTCGGTTGACTATTCTAGATAATTTATATAAAGCAAAGGCGGATTTATTCAATTTCTTACATATATCATCACAATGTGTTTTCCACGATAGATTATTGTCAATAAATATACCTAAAAATTTAGTTACGCTAACTGAATTTACTACTTCACCTAGATGTGTAATATTAATGTCTTTGATATTGGCCTTCTGATGGAAATGCATAATATTTGTTTTTCCTAAGTTTATTTTTAAATTGTTACGGTTTAACCATTGTATTGTTGTATTTAATGTGTTACTTATTTCGGATTCATAGTTATTACGACCATCACATTTTATTATCACCGTGCTGTCATCGGCAAATAATACCATAGGATGTTCAACATGTCTTGGAAGGTCATTTATATAAATTAGGAAGAGCAATGGGCCTAAAATGCTCCCCTGTGGTATTCCATATTTACTGATTTTAGGATGAGACCTGTATTTCTGCTCTTTAGCGATTTTTGGACATATCTTAGAGATTTCTGTTATTTGTATTCTGTTTTCTAGGTACGACTGTATAAGGTTTAATACATTACCTCGTATTCCATACGTATTCAATTTTTTTATAAGAGTTTTATGATCTACACAGTCGAAGGCTTTTGTCATGTCCATAAAAATTGCGCAAATAGGAATCCTTTTATCCATGTTATACATGACTGGTTTGATTACATTATAAATTGCCAAATTAATACTTTTACCTTTACGAAAACCAATTTGCTCTTTTGCCAGTATGTTATATTTCTCTAAATAAGAGTATAAGTAATTGTAAATTAACTTTTCAAAAATTTTTGATATAATAGGTATTAATGCGATAGGTCTATAATTCTTTATGTCTGTTTTAACTCCCTTTTTATATAGTGGTGTTACTATAGTAGTTTTAAGCCTCTCTGGATATGTCCCGTGTATAATACTTAGGTTAAAAATATAACTAAGATGTGGGCCTATTGTTTCTGAGACGTATTTTATAACCTTCGTACATATACCATCATAGCCGACACTATTAGTATTTCTAAGTAATTTTATTTCTCTTATTATGTCTTGCGGTATTGTTGGATTCATGAAAAAAGAGAGACATCCAGACCTGAAACGACTATTTGGTGTTCACACAGTTTTTTGTCCCATGAGAGGAGCGAATCCATAACACTCGACGCAGTGACAAGGCAACCACCTAAACAACTACGCAATCTACCTTATTATTCTTCAATCCTACTTGTATGGTGATTTCATTCATGAATAATTCACCAAAGCACATTAAAATATCGACTAAGTAGGCAGGCTGCATAATCGTGTTAATTCCATTATCTAGTTTTAGGTATAAATGGCCAGTATTTTCCCGCGGATTCACTCGCGTATATTTAGGTTATGTCAATTTTCTAACGCTTGATAACAATACTTTTTCTCGATGAAAGGTAACCTGTGTCCTTTTCTGCACCCCTGAAAATACCTATGGATGCGAAATTTTAAGATGATCGTTCTACTAGTAAAGGCGTGAAAGGGAAACAAACAAACTCACATTCACTTTAATAATATTAGTAAGAGATCTAGGGTTTTGATGGACCCTACTATAACTTATAAGTTATTATTCTTGAGCTTTCAGATACACAAGCTCAAGCTTGTATGCCCGAAAGGCTATGAAAAATAAATGTGAATACATATAACTATTTATGCAGGTAGGTAGGTAATTTTATTGTATGTACTTATATCTTCTCGTTAGGCTCTGATATACCTTTCGGTAATAGCTTTATGTATATAATTAATTCGGTACGTTTATTATATATCACTGAATTCCTGCTAAACAGCTGGGACTGACAGGTGACATTGCAATCGGGATTTTATTTATTTTAAGCTGTCTGGGCACTAGTGGTGGTTAATATAGCACGTAGCGTCATAACGTAGCACGCTATATTTACTCAACGCATAGCGCGCGCTAAATCGTTTCAATCTCGGCGCTAGAAATAGCGTCGCGCTATAAATGCCTAGTCTGTTATGCATAGCGTGGTAAAACGACAAGCGCGCTGCGCGATGACTCGCCTGCGCGGGCGGCGAGCGACGTCTAGCGTCTAGCGCGCTAGATACGCTACGCTATTTAAGTATTTAGTCGTCGCATGCCACCGCTCGCTGTATGACGTATTTATTATCTTTGTTTACGTTACTGTACTATTGCGGCCGGCTCATGTGATTTATGTATTAATGAACTTTTAAATCGCCTATAATTGCTTCATTATTATCGAACATATCATTATTATTATTCAGTAGTCACAGTCAATAAATTATAGACAGTCCTAAGTCTCAAAAGTATGAAGGCGAGTTCATTGAATTTATTTTGCCTATTACTTATTAGATTATATATTTTTACAAAACACGCTCCACAGTTAAAGTAGCGCATTTCAAGGTTATATTCTCCAAGGCTCCACGCTACCTTATTCTGTGACGCTACTAGCTTGCCTACGCAGCGCGCTATAACATAGCGTATAAAATAGAGCGCTAAAAAAATATAGTTTCTAGTCCGTAGCGTGCTATCTTAATATAGCGGATTGGAACACTACTACTGGGCACGAGCTTCTTTCGGGCCCTTAGGTATTTAAGTAAAACGACTTTATAAATTCGTAGTACATAATATAAAACTTTAATAAACAATAAAAATATCATAATATAATATTCAACATGGAATGCTTATAATTACCGTAATCATTATTGTTTAATATTCATATAAAGTGATTTATGCATTTTAACTCTCCCTTTGTAAAATGCAGTCTTATTGAAATGACAGATTTTATAGACCGAACACATCAAAATTGTACATACGATGATATTAAAATAATAATTTTACAAACATTATTCTTATAATCGAGACACTATTAGGTAAAATAATAACTTTATTGGACAATATCCATAGAAAATAAGTAATATTTAAGTGGTACGGATTAATAATTTTTAACATTACTATTCCAGATTATATAATACATTGCAAAATTGTTATAAGTATATATTTATACTTATTATAAGTGGTACTGTTTTATTATTTTTGACATCACTATGCCAGATTATATAACATTTCAAAATTGATTTAATTATATAATATTTATATTAACTATTTATTTTATATAAAAGATTAGTAGCAATCATTGAGTAAATATGTACTAGGCACTAGATGAGATTATCTGAAATCTACTAGCACTTAGTAACTCAATGGTAGTAAGAATGTTTTATTTGAAGACAAGAGGGAAGCCTCTTCTGCCAGATGCTTCAGAATGATATAGGATTGATAGTAAGTATTTAGAAGTTTTATATTGAGCAACATTATTATTTTATATTGGTGAAGTCTTAAGATATTATATATCATTAAAAATCTATCGTCTAGCGACCGGTGTGATGTCTATATGTTACTGTCAATAAGTTAAGTAGATATGAGTTAAATGTTAGCTAAGATAAATAATTATATCTCACATCGGTATGTTGTTTGGTGTACAGTCTGAAGTGATAGCACAGTGCGGCCCATTCGTTGAGATTAATATATTGATAAATAGTATATTCAAATTATTATATTAATAATATCTTAAGTTATATAATATGTAGCTGCTTCACATTTTGTCTTTTTTATCATTGGCTGGCAATTGTATTACCTCAAAATTATTTATTGGTTTTTTATAATAGTACATTATTCTTTTAATATCAAAACACATTCATAATATATGTTTAGCCTCTTGGTGCGGCGATAGCAGACAGAAGCCACAGGGGATGAAGCGGGGATAGGAGAAGTAGACCTCAAAACTAAATGTATAGAAACATTTTGACGTACAAATGTACTCATTTCTATATATGTCTTTAAGTATGTATTAATGATATTTAGGTCTAGTGTAGTATTGTAAGGAAGACATTATATGTGTGTTGTATCTACCTTAAACTACTAAAATCAGTACGAGAATGATCAGGTGATAATATATTATGTTTTTAATTATATATCCGAAACTGAAATGTTATTTTTTCTGTATTCATCATATGATATTCGCAGTTTCAAGGGAACTTAATAAACATTGAATCAACATACACAAAGAACATCTAGATATCAAATAAGTATCTGTGGACCAGACAATCTTCAGTCACATATAGAGAGCCCAAAAACGGGCAAAATCTTCGGAGTAGTAATATACTAAAATATTATTGTCAATTAAAAGTAAGTACAGTAAAATACAAAATCATGTCACAAAATAAAACCATATTAAAATCATTAATATCAATACATTTGATCTTTGGTAAAACATTTATAAAAGTAAAGGCATAATACTGACGTCATAACACACACATAGTCACACTACAACGCCATCTGTCGGACATGATTAAAACACTATCATGATTTTATTATAAATACTATTTGCATTTGATTTTACATAATATATAAGAATGACCTATTAGAATGTGCATATACATTAAAATGATACATAAACATAAGGAAAACATGATTCGTTTGAGTACAACGGTATTGATTGTAATGACTACACTATATAAAATAGATATAAAAATCTATAACCAATCTACATCTATGACTATGAACCCTATTGCTTTACCCTAAGGTATTTTGTTGAATACACGATAATTGACGTATTAGCTATTATTATATTATTCTGATATATGTATAAACAACCTGTAACAATGATTTATTATTATGTACTTAGTACTAATGTAATATCTTAGTGTAATAACTTGTGTGAGTTTTGTTTCGCTCTAGGAATAAATCATGTGTCGCAGGAGACTCGGAACAACTATTTGGATCACACAAAGTTTTGTCCCGTGTGGGATTCGAACCCACAACACTCGCCGTAGTGGCAGTGGGGAGGCGGCCACTTAATTTAACCACTTACCTGAGGTTCCATCACGAATTTTTATTACAATACAAAACTTCTTATCATAGTTGGCATGAAATTCCATACATTTTCAAAGTACGCTTTTAGTATCAATGTCGATATTTTACTCAAAATGTATATGAAAGACATGAAAACGAGGAAAATAGCAATGGTTGTCTTACGGGTAAGGCATTGGATAAGCTTTAGAGCCTATAGAGGTTGCAATTTCAAAACCCATCTATTGTCATACTGATGTAAGGCCTCTACAATAAGAAGCATTTTACCTTAGCTGGAAATCTAATTGAAAGTAATTCGTTTTAATTAAAACGATGCCAAAAATATTGGTTGAAGAGTTGAGAATTTAAGTTAGAGAAGTTAAGAATCAGCATTATTGTCGCCAAACATATATTGCTTTGCAATAAAAGTAAAATGAAAATAACATAAAATTCTGATTATTATTTGAGCAAAATAAACCTTTTGTGACAAAAATTAAATTGTCATAACCTAAAATACTACTCAATCATAAAACACTTAAATATATTTAAGTAATATCTAATTCTGATATCTGCCGCTAGATGCCACTGTTTACCCTAGTATTCAATATTGTACTCTATTTCGTCACTATTAGAATTGCATATGGTCTGATAGCACAAATTATTATTATTATTATATCTGCTACTTTTACACCGTAAAATATAGCTTGGGTCTTGTAACAGACGCAACAGATAAATTTCATAACAGAAAAATGTCAGCAAAACCATACCATACTTTATTGGAAGAAGTGCGTGAATAGTGACGTTCCTTGCGTCATCTTATGATGATAATTAAAAGTCGTGTTTTACTATATTAAAAATCGAGTTATACATTTGATTATTATTTTTGAATAACATAACACAACATAAAGCCCTTGAAACATTTATATCTATATATATATAAATCTCGTGTCACGGTGTGCGTGGTCGCTCCAAAACGGCTCGACCGATGTTTATAATTTTTTTATGTAATTTAAGTATGAGAATAGGTCGTAAAGCATATTTCTTACAGCTAGTTGAAGAAAAATGTATATGGCAGATTAACGTTCACCGGTTCATCTAGTATAATATGTAAAATGTGAAAAAAATTAAAATGAAAAAAAATAAGACCAGGAAAATTCAGATACAATAATTATTTAAACATCAATGCGATCAATAACATTGATTGATAATTTTTTCATTTAATGTGGTCAACATCATCCTAGCCTTGGCATGTTACTTTGGTAACTGTCGCAAGACCCAAGCTATAATTTGTAGCCAGCACTTTTGTCTTTGTCTTAATACACACTGTTGCCTTCTAATCCTACATTAACCTTAATCAATGGAATCGTCATCAGCCGTACATTTATAGCCCTATATTGTGCCACGGCCAGCAGTGGGACAGTTTATACAGGGCTGATTATATAATGATATTCTAGTCATATTGTATTAAGGAATGTACAGGTATACTGTCAGGAATGTTGTCGCGGCCGCGCAGTGCCGTGAGCTCGATGACGACGAGGCAGCCGAGGACGGTGGCGCCGCACGCGCGCAGCAGCCGCGCGGCCGCCGCCGCGGACCCGCCGGTCGCGATCAGGTCGTCCACCAGCAGGCACTTGGTACCCGGAGGGACGGCGTTCTTCTGCATCTCTAAGATATCCTGAAAATTTAAATAAGCAAAGATATTAGAATGAAAGAATATTAATTATTTAGCCAAACATTTAACAGGGACATTATTATTAGACCTTTGCTAAGATCATCCATGACTTACAGAAGAAAGAAGGGAATAAGATAGATTGGGTTTTGTGTTTGATGCCCGATTGGCTTTTTTGTCACGAAATTCTCAGTATCAGCACAGAGTCATTTTGAGCAGGTAGATACTTCTGCCTACCCTGTCAGAGATAATGTGTGATACTATATATAATTATTCTAAAACTAGCTTTTGTATGCGATGCACTAGTTTTTCTGGAAGAAGGCCTACCCTATGTCCTTTTTTGAACCCCTGATAAAGTGTATAAGAAATTTTATGATGATTGGTCAAGCAGTTAATGCTTTTTAATGTCATCCGCTCCGGTTGTTTGTTTTATATACATTCAAATATTCAACATATTTTTGTCCCGTGTAGGATTTGAAACTATATCACACTGCGCATTGGCACGACAACCACTTAATATACTTAACCATCTGTTCAGTCAAATTTAAGATATAGGCAATCTACTGCATTTACAACAATGTGCTTTTTACTTACAGATCCATACTCCAGATCATATTTATAGGATACGACGTCTCCGGGCAGTTTCCCTTTCTTTCTGACGGGCACACAGCCGACACCGAGCTCGCTCGCCAGCGAGAACGAGAACAGGAACCCTCGAGACTCCAACCCCACCACCACTTGCACATCGGAATACTTCTCCTTTATTGTCTGAACTAATAAGTCTTGGAGAAGCCTACACGTGGGCCCGTCGGATATCGCTGAGAATATATCCCTGTAATTATAAAAACAATATTGTGCTAAAAGTCTTATGTGCTTGTCGGAGACGGTCATTAGTACGGATACGAAACGCGGCACAAGAGTCAAGATGGGGCAGACTGTTGTGATGACGCCAACACGCAGCTCACTTCGTGCTACGACAGAGCCTACTTAAGAGAGGCGCACGTTATATTGGACGGATCTTTGTACCGTCGTCAAGTGCGGACCTCCTCGCTAGGAACTGTCATTCGTTTCGCGCAAGACATTCATGGTAATTTATTGTGAAGACAATAAAAGTGATTAGTTTGCATTTATTGTTTCACTTTGCTCGATCACCCTATTGTATGCCCGCATTTTGTCAGCCGATGGTGTGTGTTCTTATCTTATCTTGTGTGGGGGCCAGTCAGTACAGACCGGCGACACTTCGACCCAGTGGGATCTTTTGTGTCGACTTCCCCAATAACGACTGCCATAGATGTTCATGGCAGTCGGGACCGACGGCTTAACGTGCTCTCCGAGGCACGGAGCAGGCGATAATTGTCAATCAATACTCACATAATTTCGAAAAGTCATATAACTTCCGAAAGTCAGAGGTGCGCGACGTGGGTTCGAACCCGAGACCCTCTGCATTGCAGTCTGTTGATCTCCCCACTGAGCTATCGCTGCTCATGATGTGTGTTACTGACGCACTCTCTATATCCGACATACATGTAATTTTTTTTTAGGTAAATACTGCACTAGAAATAATTCCAGTGTCAAGTGGGACTACAAACAATCAAACAACGAACGCAAAGAACACCCAGACCCGGAACAACCATTTCTGGATTAAAGTTTTGTTCCGTGTGGGATTCGAGCCCATAACTCTCGGCGCAATGGCAGTGGCGAGGCGAACGCATAAGCCACTACGCCATCCGTCCATTGGTCCAGCCAAACAAACAAATGTTGGTAGTATCTACGCAAGTTTGAATACTGTTCTTGCCGTTTTCACTGGATAGTTTGTTTACTTGACAAACTGTCTTGCTTTGAGTAGAGTAGAGGCGCAACAAGTGGCAAAACATTATGATACCTCAGATATGATTCCTTCTCCCTCGGACATCGTTGCGAGCGATCGTATTTTTAGTGCTCCGTATTGATTAATTCAAAATAGATGCAAAAAGTGTATACTTAAACTAGTTTAAAAGTGGTGTAAAATAACAAACAGTTTACCATCTAAAAACAGTGTAATTATCAAATAACATTTTAAAACAAACACGTTATAAATGAACCAAAAGTGTTTTGTGACGGTGATAGTAAAGTGGATGTCCTTGAAAACTGAGGTCGTCCTGGACTCTGTATGTACTTACAAACGGAAGAGCTATTTTAACACTTATCGTTGATATCGTATATATCATAATTGTTTATTGAACAATTTAGATTAAATAAACATATTTTCGAGTTTTTTTTTTAATCCTATATTTGCTTTTGGATTATTTTTATTATTGAAATATAATATCAAGAACCAAACGCACCCCACCTTCAACCAAAAGTACCCCACCTTCAACCAAAAACACCCCATCTTTAACCAAACGCACTCCACCTTCCACTCCAATGGCCGAGAAGCAGCGTGCATATTCCACCCCTGATGTTTCTACTGAACATACAAACTTCACTGCGAGGACTTAACGCCTACGACCCGATTTTTCTCCTGACAGTGAGTGGACTGTATGGTTTGAAAAAAGGATAATGGATCTACTTCATTCTTGAAAAAATGAACAGGATGAAGATCGTTATATCTTTTATAGTAAACTTATATTGTTTCTTATCACTAGCATAAAATTTTATTTGTGTTACACAGGTAGTTAATACCTAGCTCAGAGGACTTCAATATTTTCTGTGTAAAGATTTTATGCCAATAAAAATTATTATTATTATTTCACATTTATTAACTACTAACCAATAAAAATTACATTTTAAATATATAATTATAAAAAAAACCACATTTAAATATAAAAATTATGGAGGCCCACCAGCATCGAGACAAGGTCCAAGCTGTTGGGGGTTAGGGGTCCAGAGAGAGTAACCTCCTCACTATGCGTGCCGTATCGAGGAGGACTGCCTTCTGCATCTGACCCCTGACCCAAGCACCTAACGCTAGCCTCTTAAGATGTTGGTCGAGGCTCTTGGCTATTAGACCGTTCACCGTAACGACTATCGGTACAATGATGATATGAAATATATGAATGATATCGACGACCTCGTGTGCTAAGTCCAGGTATTTTAATTGTTTTTCCTTCTCAGCTTTCACGAGGTTGCCATCATGAGGGATAGTGATATCGACAATCATAGCACGGCGCTCTGATCGATCTATTACCACAATATCAGGCTTGTTGGCAACAACAGTCCTGTCTGTGATAATAGATCGATCCCAGTACAGTGTGATATGGTCCTTTTCGAGAACTGGTTCTGCTACATACCTGTAGTAATGCACCTCGACCTCTACAAGTTTGTACTTCAGAGGAAGTGGCTGATGGATAATTCTGGCTACTTGGTTATGTCTGTGCAAGTACTCGCCGTTAGCAAGACGAGAACAACCGGAAACTATATGCCTGAGGGATTCACCGGGTTGGTGGCACGCCCGACATATGTCAATCGTACCATCCCTCAGGATATATTTCCGGTAGTTATTTGTCTTGATAACTTCGTCCATAATTGCACAGACAAACCCTTCGATTTCCCCAAAGAGGTCACCGAAGCGTAACCAGTTCATGGAGGCAAGAAGGTCTACATCAGACCCACATAGGGCCTAGTAGAACCTACCGTGAAGCTCTATGCTCTGCCATACACTCTTGCAGTTGTCAATGCTCAGCACTACAGGGATGCGCCAGCTCTCTTTAGCCAGATTAAGCGGGGTGAGTCCGTTATCCACTGCGACAACAACACAATGCATATCCACATTCGTTTGAAGGAAATACTCTTTAAGGTTGCACACCTCACGGTTATGGAGGGTTTTAGCATTTAAAAAACCTCGTCCTCCACATTTCCGCAGGATGTACAACCTCATCACAGACGAATGAGGATGATGCATTCGGTATGCTGTCAACAGTGTACGAACCTTCCTGTCCAGAGCATCTAACTCAGTCTGAGTCCACTTCAGTATGCCTTATTAGTATTATTATTATTAATTCAGGATTTGTATGAACCATATTAAACATGATCCAGAGCTATTGTGTGTGTAGTGTCCCATACTAATGTTAATTATTATATTAGATCCAGCATAATTTTAGAAATCTTATTAATTACAAAGCACATACATATGCATGACTGAGTAGCCCGGGGCAGATAGTATTACATACTTACAGACAATATAACAAGAAGATTGATTTATGATTTACTAGCGATCCACCCTGGCTTTGCACACGTAGTACAAAACCTTAATAAACTATACAACTAAACCTCCCTCCTGATTCACTATGAAACCACATGAAAATCCATGCAGTAGTGTTTGAATTTATCACGAACAGACCGACAGACGCGGTGGAGGACTTTGTTTTATAATATCTAGTGATGATGATAGAGATAGTGATAATCTGTAATGACATATATGTATCTTTTGACAGATAAGAAATCATTAATTAATATAGAAATTAAACTACAATATACAGATTTTATTGCATTGTTTATTTAACACTGCACCTCTTACATAATTTTTGAAAACTGTTACAATACTACTACTATTGAATTTTACTAATTTATAAGCTAATAAACTTATTAAAACTATTTATAGAATGGAACAGAGCATCTAAGGCGAAGTTAGAATAATGGCCCAATATCTAGGTTCAAGGCGATTTGCCTCGTGACGACGGTATGTCGTGTCATTAAACAAGACAACAATGCTTGATAACGATATCTACTCGTGGTACTATCCAAATCTATTTTATCTTTAATGTGTCAAGAATTCAGACTTGCTTTTGATTGCTACAGTCACATATACATGATAAAGTAAAATGTGTCCAGCACGCCACAGTCACGACTACACGACAAATTAAAGGATGAAATCGTAGCTTGGCGCCGCGCCGAAAGCACTTTTGGTTTTTAACGTGGCGCTCAATGGGTTAATTTAACCATTTTTAAATAGATGATACTAGCAAGACACGTTTATATTGTAAAGAAAGTAATTATTACAACATATAAAATACAAAAATGTCATACCAAAATAGGATTCCTGGCTTTGGAAAATCAGGAAAACTTTGTATCTTCGATTTAAGTACAGCAATTTTCTTATCATAATCCGTGTCCATGGTAAATATTAGTACTTCGTTTTGTTCTGAAATAATAATATTAAAACATTAAAGCAATTTCAAGATTAAGTAGTCATACGTATTAATGTGATGTTTACTTACTTTTAATTAATAAAATTATAAATTACGCTCCTCACGTCCGACAAATTGAGGTTATAAAACTGTCATTTTTCTGTCAAGTTGTCATTTGTCAAAATGAATTTTAATTCAGTGTTGCTATTTAAACGTAAAGCCCGCATCATACTGTGGCTCAATTCATGATCAAAAATCAATTGCAATCAAATACACACAGCGACACATCAACCTAGACTGTTTGGACTTTAAATTATTAGAAGTTGAACGCTGCGAATCGTGCGAAAGAGTGCGTTATATTTTTGTTACGACTTATCCTTACCATTACATCGACACTATTATGCACTGTCCCTTTCCAACAAAACTCTATTTTGTATGTAGCGTAGTTATGCGTATATAGGGTCTCTAACTTGGTGTGTAGCCGTGTGTACAACCTGCTTACTTATGTATATAGTATCTTGTCGTTTGTAATAATCTCTGCGGCGTATTTAGGTGTATACGCACAAGCAACATATAAGTTTATGAGAAACCTGGAATCGAACAGAGCATCATACGTCTATCCACGCCAAAACCAAGTGACGCGCGAAGGCGATCGAACGGGGCATCATACGTTTAGCTACGCCACAACTAACTTAGGAACTGGCGACGCGCGAAGCTACTATCTGTTTTTATACGTGGCACTATTTTATACGCACTCACACATGCGTAAAAAACGCCGCGCCGCACGCGCACACGCATAAGGATTTCCAAGAATTCCCTCGTACATGTTAGATTTTTGTTTACTTGTCGCTGATTGGTGTAGGTAAATGATTATTGTACACATTAGTTCTAGCGTTACTTGCCTGAACAATAAATGGGATATAAGAAGGCTTAAAAATTGTAAATATATTCTCAGCTACGAACCTGGCTTATGCCTGCCGGCTGATCTACAACCCTAACGGTTACCAGCTACGGACCTGGCTTATGCCCACCGGCTGTAATGCGTTAAATCGCTATGGAAATTACATTTAATATACTATGACCCGTAACTATAAAATAATAATAGGAAAATTAAACGTAATAAACTTGACGTTGTGACTTTCAATCCGAACTCAATAAAAATACGTGTTAAATTGGTAACCCCTGACCTCTCATCGTTCTAGTGTTGTAATGTTGTAATGTAATATTGGCACCCAATATCTGTTCGTTTTCGGGCAAATCTAGAACGTACGAATACCCTACCTTCATCGTCATGACACAAGAAAAAGCTGAAGAATTCACAGACAAACAAGAAACGACCCTTTTCCACGGTGATGTCGCTACAATCTCACTGCCTGTACTTCTACCACCATTCTGGCGTCAAAACGCACGACTGTGGTTTGCACAGTTTGAAGCCGCGTTCGCCGCCAGCAAGAATGGAGAAGAACAGAAATTCAACCTCGTCGTCCCGTTGCTAGGCTGTAGCGACCTCGAGCAAATCGGTGACATCATATTGAACCCGCCATCGACCAACAAGTATATTACGCTAAAGAACAGACTGATATCGATGTACCAAGAATCAGACCATCGTCAGCTACAAAAATTACTCAGCGGTCTAGAACTCGGCGACATGACACTTAGCCAGTTACTACGTAAGATACGATTTGAGCGGTAAATTACTAATCAAGGAAGCTCTAAAAGTTATGTGGCTCAACCAATTGCCCACACAATTCCGCGCCGTACTCTCCGTGAACACCGAATCGTCGCAAGAACGTTCAGCCGACAAAATGGTTGAACATTTCGAACCCGCAACAGTCACCGCAGTCCAGACTACAACCTCTACGCCGGCGCACACATCAAGCCCATCGTGCCTACATTGCCCAACTAACCCAACTACAGAAAATCTACAGTTCGACCTATTATACAAACATATAGAAAAGCTTACGCCGGAAATCGCCGAGATTCGAACCAATCAATAACGTGCGTCGTATCACTATGGCGCCACTCGTCGCATAGCTACAACCGATCGCGATCGAACTCGAGATACCATTGCCGCTCAAACCGCAAACCCGGCGATCTCGACTGGCTGTGCTATTATCATCTGCGCTATGGAGACGAAGCCCATAGATGCGAATCATCGTGCGTAAAAATGAAGCTGGAAAACTAAAAAATACATTGACCATGGCGAGCGTCGATGTTATCAAACCAAGCTTCTGCCTCTGCGTTATCGATCTTAAAAACAGAGAGAAGTTTCTAGTCGACACGGGTGCCGACATATCCGTATTAGCCGCAAGATATAAGAAACACGTGAAGCCGACTGAAAGTACCTACAAACTATTTCCTGCCAACGGTAGGGAGATACGTACCTACGGCGAGCGCACACTCGAGCTCAACCTAGGTCTACGCAGAAGCTTTAAATGGACATTTACCGTGGCCGACGTGAAAACATCAATACTAGGCGCAGATTTCTTAGCGAAGCACAAATTACTTGTCGATCTACATCAAAGAAAACTCATCGACCGCATTACCGACCTCAGCGTTCACACCATCAAAATACATAGCACCGAGGAAGCCGTATACTTTATCAGCCACCATCACGCCTATCACGACATCTTGAAAGAATATCCCGACGTACTGCGACCCATGTCACTCAAAACTCCGACTAAGCATAACGTAACTCATCGCATAGAAACAACCGGCCAACCAATCTATTCAAGGCCGCGCTGCCTGCCGCCCGATAAATACAAAGCTACGAAGCTAGAATTTGAGATGACGGAGATGGGAATCTGTAAACCGTCAAACAGTCCATGGGCCAGCCCGCTTCACGTCATTAAGAATAAGGATGGTTCGCTACGCGTGTGTGGCGACTATAGAATATTGAACGCCGTTACAGTACCCGATCGCTACCTTATTCCGAGAATTCAAGATTTTACGTACCAGCTGTATGGGTAAATACTTTTCAAAACTAGATCTCAAAATGGCGTTCTTCTGGATACCTATTGAAAAATAAGACGCTGCGATGACGTCCATAATAAATGAATAACCCCCTTTGGTCTCTTCGAGTTCAACTGTATAACGTTCGGCTTACGCAACTCCGGCCAAACATTTTAACGTTTCATGCACGAAGTACTACGAAGGCTCGACGACAACGTATTCTCTGTTTCGTCGATGATTTACTAATGCACTCAGAAAACCTAGAGGATCACAAGGGTCACTTACAACAAGTTCTCGAACGACTCGACAAAAACGGCGTCATTCTAAACATCGATAAATGTGAGTTCGGCAAAGACAAGATACAGTTCCCCGGCTATGAAGTTACACCGGACGGAATCAAACCCACAGAAGAACGCATTCAAGCCATACTTACGTATCCCAAACCAACTACAGTGCAAATTTAAGAAGATTTTTAGGCATAATCAACTTCTACCGTAGCTGCTTACCCCATCAAGCCGAATACCAAAATTTACTAAACAAGTATCTACATAATAGTAAGAAAAACAACAAAACATCTATACAATGGATCCGTTAAACTGAAACAGCCTTCGAACAATGCCGACAAAGCATACTAGATGCCACTATATTATCGCACCCAATACCTAACGCTCCGCTGTGCTTACTAACCGACGTATCTGACACTAGCCTCATCGCAGTTCTACAACAGGAAATAGATAACGTGTGGAAACCACTCGCCTTTTACTCAAAAACAATGAGTGAGACGCAGAGAAGATACAGTGTATACGATCGCGAACTTCTAGCAATATATGCAGCTGTTAAAAACCTACGCAGACTAATAGAGGGCAACGAACTCACCATATGTACAGATCACAAACCATTGACGTACGTTCAGGGACACCCCGCGTCGAAAGCGATAACTTCATTACATAAGTAAATTCTGTACTAACATCAAATACATCGAACGATGGCATCGATCTCTGAAAGCGGCACTGATGGCAAGAGCAACCGATAACAGATGGATCAATGAATTGCCTACAGTATTACTAGGACTTCGCACCGCCCTACGTGAAGACTCAACCGTCAGCCCAGCCCTGATGATATACGGATCAACGTTACGCGTCCCATCTGATTTCTTCGCACCTACGAAGCCGAACATTGAAGATGCGGAATTTGTCCGTCAGCTGACTGAAACAATGTCGTCATTATCACCAACATCAACAAAGCGAGCGTCAAAGTCAAACACATTCATATACAAAGACTTCGGGACATGTACGCATGTGTTTGTGCGCAACGACATCATGCGCAGACCTCTCGTACCACCATACGACGGACCATGTCAAATACTTCAACGCAGTACCGACGGCAAGCACTTCACACTGCTTCGCACCGCAGTAATTTCAATCGACAGGTTGAAGCCAGCCCATCTACTCAACGAGGAAGACTCGCCAGAAAACACAACATCAACAAACTCCCCAGCCCCGGACACATCACCCACACCAATGCGGACAGCTTCATCAGCTTCACCGCAAAATTACCTACGTCACCAGAACCAGCCGCGTGGTGAAACAAAACGTACGCTTCGCTTAGGCGGGAATGATGTGGCGTATGTATATACGCACAAGAAGTTAACGCTGCGAATCGTGCGAGAGAGTGCGTTATATTTTTGTTACGCCTTATCCTTACCATTATCGACACCACTGGTCTCTAACTTGATGTGTAGCCGTGTGTACAACCTGCTTACGTATGTATATAGTATCACGTCGTTTGGAATAATCGCTGCGGCGTATTTAGGTATATACGCACAAGCAACATAAAAGTTTATGAGGAAGCTGGTATCGAACGGAGCATCATACGTCTAGCTACGTTGAAAACAACTCACGAACTGGCGACGCGCGAATTGCCAAGAATTCCCTCGTACATGTTACATTTTTGTTTACTTGTCGCTGACTGGTGTAAATGATTATTGTACACATTAGTGCTAGCGTTACTTGCATGAACAATAAATGGAATATAAGAAGGCTTAAAAAGTGTAAATATATTCTCAGTTGAATAAGTCTACGTGTTTCAATATAACCATAACGATTACTAGGTACGGACCTCGCTTATGCCTGCCGGCTGATCTATAACTCTAACGGTTACCAGCTACGGACCAGCTACTTTATGCCCGCCGGCTGTAATGCGTTAAATCACTATGGAAATTACATTTAATATACTATGACCCGTAACTATAAAATAATAAAAGGAAAATTAAACGTAATAAACGTGACATTGTGACTTTCAATCCGAACTCAATAAAAATACAACATATTATGTTTTTACTATTCTAACGTATAATAAGTTCTAATAATATCGAGTTAATTCCAACTATATATAGCCAGAAAAGTCATTAAACAATACAATTGAAAAATGTAAAATTAGGTTTTTATATCAGTGTAAAAGTATTATGGAAACTTACTAGTTTTCTGAATTATTTCTTATTCCTCAGGGCTAAAGTAACCTGGCAGTTAATTTTATTTACACTTTAGGCTTGCTCTTTTTTACTAGCAACTTCTATCATTTATTGTCAAATCCAAATTATAAACTTTGCAAACGTCAAATTCAAATTCCTAAACGATATTATTTTTTAATTTATTGAAATATAAGTATTAGGTAGTAAAATATTAATATTAATAAAACGGTAATCGTTGTATTAAACTTCAAACAATTACCGATAGATACAATAACGACTAATGTGATTAGAGGTGAATACCGCCGAGTATTTCCCGCGGCAAGTAGAACTTTCGCCGCAGCGTTCGTAATATCACAATGCTATCTACATCTAACATAGAAAGGCTAATTGCAGTGAAAAGGCGTGAGATAGAGAAGGAGAAAATACAGCTGGGTCTTTCTCGGCCGTCTCAAGAACACACGGTAAGTTGTGTGCATTGTTTATCAACACGTACCACCTGTTGCGTTATGAACTCCTGGTAGGCGCCGAACGATATATTGATTTTTGGCTCTCTCAGTTGATAAGTCACATCGTATTGATTCTGTACGCTGTCCAACGTCATTCAGTTCCTCGTTTAAGACTTATAGGTATTTCGTAGTTTTATAACTTCAGATTCCGTTTAAAACATTGTGTGGTAATTCTCGTGGTGTGATGTAATTATTACATCGTAACTTACCGGAGTTTTGCTGGTTCGCCGCACCGAAAAGGTTCGTATTTACTTTGTTAGCCAAAACTTTGTTTATATTTTCTTCAAAAATATAAATTGTGGTTAAATGCTGTTTTTAATACTTAATCTGTTTTAATCCTAAATTAGTGTCATTATTAGAATTTTTTGCAGTGGCATATTTATTTATTGGTGTGTTGTTAATGTATTTTTAAAAGTAATTGATTTTTTTAAGGAAAATAATGAACATCTTGATTAATTTGATTAGAATAAAAAAATATAAGTAAATAAGTACTTTTTACTTGTGAAATATTATAACTTTGCTAGTTTATTGCTTAAAATATGTTTTCCATTAAATATGCTTGTACTAAAAACAAATACTTATACCCTTTTTTCAATGCTTAGTGCATAATAGATCAATTTAAAGGCATTCTATTATTGAATAAATAGTGAACTTTATTTATTTAACATATAGATAATAGTGTCAATAGTAGATGGTCAGCA
This sequence comes from Catocala nupta, assembly GCA_963675205.1. Lineage (NCBI taxonomy): Eukaryota > Metazoa > Arthropoda > Insecta > Lepidoptera > Erebidae > Catocala > Catocala nupta. The sequence goes on from OY776102.1 coordinate 800,442, forward strand.
TTATTGTACATGCTCCTTATATTTTGCCTCTAGTAGCATGTGTGAAAGTTTTTATAAACATCAAGCATATGGGGCAATCATTCAACAAGCATTTATTTATGTGATAATTTAAAATATAATGTATATCAAAGTAGACATTAAGAAAAATACATTAACACATTTCATTTACAGCATAATAGTTTTGTTCCAGCTCATTAATTTTGTTAAGAGTTTTTTTACATTGGATTTTATATGCTTTAAAGATTTCCTTTATGTAGTATTGACTTCCAACAACCCTTCTCACAATGAGAAGAGGCCCGTGCCCAACAGTGGGACAGTTTAATACAGGGCTGATATTCTTTGATGTTTCTGTATTTAGAAAATAGAACAATAACTTAATTATTATTGAATTAATAATATACATGTATGTAAATTTTAATAATCATCATAGTGGTCTTAAAGTTGTATATTATGAATAATATAATTATTTAATATACAATATATACATACCACTAATGTTATACAAAATCTGTCAGTATACAATACAGCAATGTAAACCTTTCTTTTTGTAATATTCTGTCATAATATCTCTCCCCATATTATAATAAAATCAATATGATGGCTTACACTAAATGGCTCTATATATAGAGTTGTATTACACCCACATTCCATCAGCAATGTTTCAGATCCCATTAAAGGTAAGGGAAATGAAGGGAGGGTTAATATGGACCTATCCAGACTGCTGCATAAATTGTCAAACAGAAAACACAGTTTGCCTTAAACTAGGAATAAATTCTTATAAATAAATACCTTACTAACAATACTAATTACATTCTAACGAAACAAGGATATTTATTATTAATGTCTAATTATTGACATAGGCCATCATATATTTTTCAAACGGGTTCAAATGCCAACAACTATTGATTAGACATCAGCGGTTCAATGCACCATAGTTTATGACTTAAACATAGCCTTGCCTACTAGGGCAACAGAGCTATGATGGAGAACATTACTCATTGAGGTCACTGTTCTGAATGACATACTTTTTGTGTATCTTAGATCTACATTTGAGTGGCATGGGTTATAAATGATGTTATACCTTGTTATAAAATTGACTTTGTATAAAATATGCTTAATTAATTTTTATGATCATCCATACCTAGAATGAAGCAGCGATAGCTTAGTGGGGAGACCAACAGACTGCAATGCAGAGGGTCTCGGATTCGAACCCACGTCGCGCACCTCTGACATTCGGAAGTTGTATGACTTTTCGAAATTATGTGCGTATTGATTGACAATTATCGCCTGCTCCGTGTCTCGGAGAGCACGTTAAGCCGTCGGTCCCGGCTGCCATGAACATCTATGGCAGTCGTTATTGGGAAGTCAGTGCCCTATAATATCCTGACACTGGTCTAGCCTTAGGGTATCGTTAGCCTTCGGGTTGCGGAGGTAAGGTGGCAGCCGTCTTTTTAAAAACTGATATCCAGTCAAATCCTGTTAGACCAGAAAAGCCGACCCCAAGTGACTTGGGAATAATAAAGGCTAGGGAGAAGATGATGATCCATACCTAATATCCTAACTAATATTACAAATGGGAATATGGGTTTGTTTGCTACGCTTTCACGCCGTAACTACTCGATCGATCCTCATGATATTTTGCATACACGTTGTCAGTGGTACCATTTCGAAATACCGCTCTCGAGAGATATAAGCTTATTGACAAAATGTACATTAACGCGATTAAAGCCGCCGGCAAAATCTCGTAATATTATAGATGCAAAACTAACTTTGGTGTTACCTTCCCACAATTAAACAGTTATACCATTCTTAATACAATTTAGCAAGAAGATAGATTGTGTCCTGGCGAAGGACATAGAGTACCTACCTGTTATCTGGGTATGTGATTCCATTATGTGGGCGAAGTTGCGGTTTTAAGCATAGATCGTAGCAACTGGAAATCCCTACTCTCCGCTTAATTAACCCGTCTAGGATACAGGCGTAAAAGTAATGTATTATATACGACGATGACGTTATGTAGTACAGGACGCGTACTATGAAATTATGAATACTCTTGTAAATTTGATTTAATATTTACTTAAAATTTACAACAGATTTTACCGTAATTGCATTCGAATAATATTTGAATACAGTTGTGTACAACGCATACTTATGACATAATATTGTCGATACATTCGAATATGATTTGAAAGCAAGTCGTTACATTCGTTAACTTTGAGTCAATAATTAGCCCATGTAATCAATAAATGGTAATGTTGTCACAGAAATATAAGTTAGGGTAACCATTATGATCGCCTCTTACATTTTTTACGGCATCTCCTGCACTTCCAGTAATTCCTGTATCGTTCAAACTACAGACACAAATAACACGCAAACTCGCAAGAAATGACGTGATCACACAATTTTTATTCCGTGTTGCGATTGCGCCCACAACACTCGTCGTAGCGTATTTAAATAAAACTTTATATTACAGGCTAGTGAAAACAATAAAGAAAATGCTAAACACCCAAAAAAACTCAAGCAGCAAGTGAGGTTCGGCGACAGTAAGGCTCTGTGCGACCGCAATGACACCACAAAAGACAAGGAAGAGAAAGCCTCTGAAGAAAGAAGAGATCGCAAAGAGATTGATCCGTACATACCTGCGGATCTAGAGAGATATATCAGGGTAAGCATTTTTATTTTTGACTAGCTTTTTCACGCGAATTCGCCCGGTTGCAAGGGTAAGGCCTATAATTGTGTTTTTAATTCGTCCCTCGCCGTTCGGACGCCGGTGTTTAGACACATTATTGTGTCGATATGGTTAAGCTAACAGATTAAACTCAAATGCATCTTGTTCTCTCTTTTTTGGATAAAGTTTAGACAGGTTAAATAAAATCTATCTTGGTTCCTCCTTGTTTTTTTAATCTTTTCTGGATTGAGTAAACTAAGACAAGTCTTATTTTTAGCTGATATAAAGGTACCTCTATTGCGTGGTAGTCTAGAAAACAAGTATATTCGTGTTATTACTCAACATCATTAACGTGAGTGCACTATGTACTAATCTCCGAAAAGCATCGTTAAAATCTTAAGTTGAGACCTAAGTTATAAAACTGGGAAAGCGTTTCGCAGTTTTTGTTTTCCGGTTAAACACAGGTAAATAGATTTACCAATTATTTTAAAAGATATATTAAGCTAGCTTTGATTCTAAAGATCTTACGAGAAACGTACATTTTGCCTAGATAAAACGTCTTTCTTTCCAAGCTATATTATATTATAAAAAAATACGTCGATCTGCAGCGTGAAAAAGGCTAAAACAGCATTAGTAATGTTAAAGATCGCCAATATACAGATGCAACAATGTTTCACCAAGTAAAAGATTACTGCTCCGGTACCGTCGCTCGTAGCGTGATGTTATATAAGCTCAACCGATCATGAAATGTAGTATACACGTTTTTACTATTCCCGAGGGATAGAAAATTGATATAACCTACTTTAACGCGAGTGGAGCTGCGGGCAAAATTAAGTGCAAATTATTTATCAAATTGGACTAGTAGTTCCAGATAATAGCACGTTTAAACAAACAAACGACTTACAATAAAATACATAGATAGATGTAAAATGGCGTACATATTTAAGTAGGTACCGTAACTTTGTCAAGTTGTAGTAAACTAGGCGTGACACTATTATGTACTTTTACATTCCCAGAACAATTTGGTGATGATAAACATATAATAGACAATGGGGCATTTAGCCTTTTCTTTAAATCTTAAGAAGGATTTCGGTTTTAAAAAGCATAGGTACTAGCAAATTATGATGCAAATCACTAGTAGGTATTCTTATTGGCCAGTTAAGCTGGAATACTTGTTTGTGGGTGCACGTTGATTGTGCAATTGGTGGGGTTTAGCTACGATCTCTGGATTGCGTCCAATGCCTATTCGGTAGGGTTGCAAGGAGACGAAACTATCGATATAAAAATCGATATTTATATATATAATATCGACAGTTTTAATGCGATATTATCGATAATTCAGAACTTTCAAGTTAGTAGTAGAAGTGAGTAAATAAGAACCAAATAATAAATATCGATATACATACCGATTATAGTATAGCTAGTAACTAATACTACCGTAGGTACACAGATACACTATAAACATAAATATTGAATTCTACCAAGTCAATGGATCAAATGAAGGTTCATTTGATCCATTGACTTGGTAGTATTCAATATACTACTAATCCTACTATTTTCTGTGGAAAGAACTATTGATATGACTATACTGAACGAAGGAACAAATACAAAGAACACCATAGACAAAAATCGATCATAAAATCTTAAATATAAGCAATGGTTACCAAATATTATTTTAAATATTTCGATATCGGTATTTAATTTCTTGTCGATATGACGATATCCTATCGATGATGGTTAGAAATCGATAAAAATATCGATATTTTTAGTGTCGATATTATCGAATATTTGATATATCGTTGTATCGATACAGTATTCGGCTACTAACGCAACGCTTTATACTTTCGCTAGATATTACTTGATTTTAAAACATACCTACGTAAAACATCTAATAAACGTCTTATGAGTAAGCCCATTTGTTTAAAGTTGCGAATTAATACGAATAATAAGCTCGACTACACAGAAAGCTAGCGACGTGTACAGTTTTATATTCGAATGTATTGGCAACACTTTATATAGGTAGTACGTGTCTTGTGTGGTTGACCATGCAAAGTAGTTGTAGTAGGTATCGTGTTGTACACAATTGTATTCAAATATCATTCGAATGCATTTATGGGAATCACTAACAAAACTGCTACGCGAACTCGCGATATGGAAAGCCCGTGACCGAAGCGGCTACGGCCACGGGCGCGGCGGCCGAAAGTTGTGTGAACGAGTACTGTTCAGAATGTGTCATAAAGTCACAGCGACGGAAACACAGCCAGGTTCTGTCTATGGTAATGGAACAGGCAATAAAATAACTACATATGGAAAAAGGTGTTATATATTCGCCTACACCTTGGGTATATACGCGTGACACTATGAATATATATGTACATACTAGCGGTCGCCAAGTGGCAGGCATTCGCCCAAATGTGATTTAAATTTAAGTTTGATCGTTAATAAGGGGTTTATTGTCTATAACTATACCATTTCATTTAGTCACCTACTCCACGTACCTACATAATATGTAACCATAGTTACGAAGAATTCTACGACATCAGGCGAACAATGCCGAAATACTACGAACGCGATTCGACTGCTTGTGTCAAATGCATGGTTGTGTGCATGTAGTGTTTTTTCATTAATTTAATGTATTTCTAATGCATATTTTATAAAAATCTTAGGATTCGTCATACCTTCTCCATATAAACTTTAACTGTGCCAAATTTCATACTCCTCTGTCCACGCAATTTTTCTAAAAAGGGGTTAGTTTTTGCTTCATGTATTAATATATAGATGAGTGTAAAATTTTACCTTTTTCCTGTCTTGTCCTGTATTGATTTATTTATTTATTTAGGTCACAAAGTAACACTTAGAAACTTCAAAGTTGACTAGTGAGTTTACTAAAGTTACATTTAAGTTACTTGTTAGGTTCTTAGCCTAAATAACTTGTGTTATGTATTGTTAAGTGCTTAGCATTATTTAATGGCCATGAACTAATTTATAAATAAACAATTGTCCTTGGTTCATTTCACTTCATTGAATGTTTATTGCCTACTTATACAAATTGCTGTTTAAATTACACTACTATAGCCGTAGGTTCGCAATTTCATTCAAGAGGCATAAGGGGTTGGCCGCACCTAACGCCTTACATTGTAAGACTTGGGCGGGGCGCCCCTTTCAATTTATTTTAGACCTGAGGTCTAAAATCCTCCTTGGCCCCTTTCTTTCTGTCTGCGCTCTTCTGTCCTTCCCTTTTACATAGGCAATGGCATAGTGTTTGTTTGGTACCTATGTGGTTTACAGTAGGCTTGGTTGATAAATAAATAAAAATAGTAGCCCTATATATAAACTGCCCCAACGCTGGGCACGGGTCTCTCCTCAGTGTGAGAAAGGTTAGGCCATAGTCCACCACGCTGGCCAGTGTGGGTTGGCAGACTTCATATGTCTTCGAGAATATCATGGAAAACTCTCAGATATGCAGGTTTCCTCACGATGTTTTCCTTCACCATTAAAGATAGCAATTATAAAGTAATTTCAACGCACATAACATTGAAATGTCAGAGGTGCGAGTCTTCGGATTCAACCACTGCGTGGCAGTCCATCGGTCGCACATAGGCTATCGCTGGATCGCTTGCAGGTTTGGTTGTTACCATCGCTTCGGCTTACCATCGCTGGCTCGACTGCCACCAAATATCAATAAAAATAAATAGGAAACCTAGCCTATAATCGTTAAAGATACATACAAGAGGTTTCATTCGTGCGTCGCTGACTGTAGGCAGAGAGATTCAAAATTGGATGAAAGTAAAGAAATAGTAGTGAGGTATGTGAGCCTCAGGAACTTTTACTTACTGGGTGACATCCAGTAACCGTGTAACTCCTCATGGGCGAGTTTCCTGAGAAAGAGTGGTACTTATCCGAGCCAGCTAGTTCATTCCTTGCATCACTAAAGAAATTCGCACGGGAGGCTCGGGGCGAAACGCTTTATTCACACCCTACATTACCTTTTCGTTACTGGCGTAGGGTTTACGTAAGATACACCTAGACAGAACGGTCCCAATGACTAAAAAGCATACTATGATTTGCCTCGATTATGGATTTTCAAAAGGGAGGCTTAATATTATGCGTAGCAGCGGTTGGCGCATCTTTACACATCCTAGTGTCTTGAGTCGTGTGTGTGGTCTATGCCTTAGGCGCATAAATTCTTAGTAATGTTTTTAATGGGTTAATTTATTGTTTTTTTTTTCGTTGAAAGGGTTTTAATTGTATTTTTATGGCACGACAACACAACATCTTGTTGTTATTGTTGTTTTTGTTAAAGACAATTCTGATTTGATGAACTCTTTTAAGATTTAAAATAACCATTGATATACTATATAGTAATATGACTCGATGAAAATAAAATATAGTAATATGCACTTGCGTGCAATTTCATTCGAGTTAAATTCGATTGTGACAACACTACGCATAAGTACGTGCGCTCTGTTCTTGATCTAGCATAGTAATTTAGCGTGTTGTGCACATATTCGAATATTCATCGTCTCAGCTTAAAGACGTCCACTGGACATAAGCCTCCCCAAGGTTTTCCAAACAGACCGAATGAAAATAATATTCCAATATTATTCGAATGCAACAATATCATTAATATCTTTTCGTTGTAAAATTATTTTTTGGAATAGGACGCGGGTGAAATCTTGGGCTTTAACTAGCGTGATATAAAACCAGTATAACATGAAATATGTAATGCTTAATCATGGTTAAGTTTGTAGTGGACGAGCGTGATAGGTCACAATATTTTTTTTTATTAGTTTCTTGAATATAAATGAAACTATTCCATTCATTGAAAATGTATAACTCCGTTTTTATTTTTGTTATGAAGCTATATTGAACACCTTTATAGACTCATGTTCATGGCTGAATATTTCCGAAGGGGAAGCATATGGGTTTTGCATACTCGCATTTCCACCAGCTTTGTTTCAGTTTCCACTCGAGTTAACCTATAAAAGTTAACAGACACAGTTTCAGACTCCGTGCTGCTATTAGGGATTTTTCTACGGAAAACCTTAGTAACACTGCCCCACCTGAGAATGATACATGTGATTTCATATATAGCAGTCGCAAATACTAGATATCGTATGTAATGATGATAATTATAATTATGATGCCCGGCTAGCGTAACCGGCAAAATGTCCTCTCGCCGTTGCTGACAGGCTGAGTATTTTAGCTTCGAATGTCATTATGTCCACAATATAATTATTGTTCTGAGTCTAGGTGCTCATTGTTTTCGTTATTTGTAACACCCTGTGCAACACAGGACTTGACAAACAGGTACTTTCTTAAAAAGTAAAAAAATTACGTTATAATAACTTATTACGAGTCCCTTTATTGGACGTATTCTAATAATAGTCAAGTCAAAGTCAAAAATAATATATTCCTTTAGGTCACAAAGTCACACTTATGAACGTCAAAATAAAGATTACAAGTAAATTGATTATCAGCAGCCATTGTTTGGTGTGCCATAGTGTCGTTATAAATTAACTGATGTCCAACTTAATGTAATGTCGTGAACATTTTATAAATAGCCCACGTCATTTTCCACTTGTTTGAATACTATTTATTTTCTTTCGTATAATGTTTGCTTTTTAATTATATGGATGGTGCAAATATAATGGTGCAAACCCAGCAAATAGTGTTCCATTAATAGGAAGAAAATTGCTTTTGCTATTTAATTTATGCGTTAAGATGTTAGTCAATCAATCAGTCAGTTTTTTATGTAAGCAGAATGAAGAGTAAGAAATCTATTCAATGTTTTCAAGGCTGATTTTAACAGTTGCGAGTGGGCTAGGCCCGCTTCAAAATTGTCTCGTGCTCACGTTCCGATGTTAGGTTTCAACTTTAATAATTAGATTCTAGCATTGTATGTAGTCCATCGCTAATTTTTAGGGGCTGGATCCACCCTAACAAACAACCTCAAATACGTCCATATTCACCTCGTAGCTTGACCAGTCTTCGACCACAGTCCACGGTCATCCCTACAAAGTATGCTGTCCTTCAGAGGAAACACTAAGGGCGAGAGAATTGAAAATAGGTATTTGTAAAAACTATTGCTGTTGCGCAGTGGCCGCAGAGCGCGATAGAGACAACTGCAGCTTGGACCGAAAATACCTATTAAAAGTACACAAAATCAACGTTTCGTAGTCCCCTGATTCCTTCTCCAAAACTTGACCAATTTATCTACTTTTCCATTAAATATTAAAAAAACGCTTTAACCGTGTTCCTATGTATTCCTTTTTTATATAATCTAGTCTTTGTTTTCTGAATGTTTGAACACAGTGGAAGATCTGACCAATTTTTGAGATTTTTGAAGGCTCATGTCTTTTTTAATAATTTATTTATAAAAAAAAAGGAAAATAGGGGACTACGTTTGTATGGGAAAACGGCCCTTGTGTTTCCTCTTAAACTCTATTAATTACAGAATAAAACATAAAAACGGACAAATGACGTTCAAGTACAAAAATACAATGTTATCGGACTCTCATAATCAGTAGAACGACTCGGATCAATGGATGGCCATTGATAACGGTAGCCCTTTCATATACTAGCTCGTTGAGTCACAAGGCCGTGTATGACGTACACGTGGGCCTATAATGACCATACAGATACAAGTTGACGGAGGTACATATATTAGGTACATACATTTTTCTAAGGATACTTTATGTCTTACGTTCTAGGCGTACCTATTGTTGTCTGCTGGTCACAGTTCTAGACTCTATGCTGCTAGCCGCTGCTGTTAAAATTTCTCGACAGAAAATACTAAGTTTTTGTTAGCCAGGTCCGGGAATCGAAACCTTATACACAGCAGCCAAATTTAAAACCGCTGCGCCTTCGAGGCAATCAATCATTTTTCAATTAATCTACTTATTAGTATTGCTGGATATAATTATGTATTAGTAATTGGCTCGGTCCCTTTTACGAGGGGTCTAAAACAAAAACTGGAAAATAGTTGTTTAATACAGTTGAATTACATAGTCTCACGCCATTATCTCCAAACCATCCACCCAGTGCCATCTCTCGCCATTGTGCGGAAGACTCGGCGGTTCCGTCTAATAATTTATTACAGCACCATCTATTTACGTCTTACGGAACTACTTCGTCGGTACGAGAAGAGTAGAGAGAACGCTGGCACATTCTCGAATCCTCGTACTGTTACGTACCGTGTATGACGTTTCTAGAAAACTCCGGAAACGCTTTAACCGCGTATAAAAGGGGATGGCCAGCGCTCGCCGAAACAGTTTACAATCGTAAACGGGTAAGTATTCATCGAAGCGAACGAAAGTGAAAATACTATCGAGTTTGAAGCAGTTACAGTGGAAAAGTGTAGTATAGTGTTTGTTGTGTTTTAAATTTAATTGTGCGCTAGAATAAAATGTTTTAGTCGGTAATATTGTTTTACATTCTTATCCCTCGAATCCAGCACGTAACAATATCTAATAATAACTAACACATGCCTTAATAAAGTTAGTTTATTACCAGAATAATAATCATAGTTATGGCAAGAAAGGATAGGTACTTTAACAACTTGGCAATTAGCAATTTGGGTTACAAATTACTAGTAGGTAATCTTGTTAAACCCAGCTAAGCTAAAATGTTTGCGTTAGGATTGGGTTCACGTCGATAGTGCAATGTGTGGGATTCGAACCCGCGACCTCTCGATCACAAGTCCAATGCCTTATCTATTGGGCTACCGCCGCTTAATTTTTAGAAGCCACTTTTAAAAAAGTTATTTATTTTTTTAAGACTTTTGCCTGAACTAGATGAGACCTGTGTTTCAGGCGATATAATTGTTTGCTTGTAATAAAGGGCGTCATCAAATACTAATTGAGCCAACTGTGTTAGCAAATACGGAGGTTGGTTCCAATTGCATAAGCATCACATAACGAGGTGTAATGTTTACAAATGGCTGGTGCCACTGCCAATGTCATATCAACTAAACAAGCATCAACTAGATTGACGCGGCCCACATGCACATTCATAATAATAATGCTAAACACCGCTCAGATTTTATGAACACTAAATTTTGATATTAAACTGCTATAGGTATACAGATTTTATCGCGGTTTATTACGAGGAGTCTCTTCGTGACAATACCTGCTGAAAAGCACCAAAAATTAGTATATAGCATAGTGCAAACATCCGATCCCAGACAGCGAAAATCCAGCCTCTGGGATTTTACAGCGATACAGTGTGTAAATATAAGTATGGGTATATAATATTGTCTTCTGTTTACGCGAATGTTGTTCATTGAAATTAAACTACTACATACGGATTCTATCGCGTTGTTTATTTGACACTTTATTACATAACTAGATGTGTAGTTTTCAAAATTATGTAATAATATGTCCTCCAGACCGAAATTCGGCCACGGCGGCCAGTCTTAAACGGAGACTGGCCATCTGCGCAGTAAATATTATAGTGCTCAAGTGTGTGCGCAAACACAAGTGCACTCTCTTTTCCCTAACTCTCATGATCCGATGGGACGGTAATCCGACACGACCGTAGAAAGATCGGGCGTAAGACCAACGGCTTTACGTGATTTCCGAGGCACGGGGGTATCTAACACCGCCAACTTCCTAACTCCGGGCTGCTATTGAGATTTTTTAACAGAAAAACCCAATAACTTTTCGTTGGCCCGACCCAGGATTTGAACCCGAGACCTCACGCACAGCAGACGCATTCACTACCGCTGCATCACGGAGGCAGTCGAGTTCTATTAAGAGCTAACATAATATAATCATAAATCAAAAATGGCACAAACAAGGTTCAATATGCCATGAGAAAATCACGTTACGAAGAAATTGTTCACTCTCACGCGAACATAAACAATTTACATATAAGTACCTTTATTTCTTTATTTGATTCCTAAACAAAAGAGACAGCCGTATTTACATTATTTACTTATTATATAATGTATGTAGCTGTTACGACAGGTAATGACGACTGTTCAAACATTACCTTTATATATACAGAATGATTTATTATTTACGACATTAATTATTAATATGATTTTTTATTTTAATTAGTAAAAAATTAAAATTGCCTCGGTTGGTTAACATATGACTATCTGACACCATTTCACGAAAAAAACGGAATAATAATTTTTCAAAAAAAATAAATCTAATTAAATAAAAATATGGTCAGGGTTATTCTATATCACCAGTAGAATGCGTGGTTAAAAGGAATTACACGATTTCAAAATCACCCTGTATACTTGAAGCTAAATTAGGCGCGTTGTAATCTGAATAAAATATGACGTTTACACTAATGATCGATGGTTTGCCTACTGTCATATTTTCAATTTGTAATTTTAGTTGAACTTGAAATTGTTTTATTGAATATCGAATGTAGGTAACTACAAAAGACTAGAATACGTTAGATAATCCATTGGCGTTCACATCCGTAAACAGTGGAAATTAACCAAAACTGATAGAGAAATGCATAACATAAGAATATAAAAAGAAAATACATCATGTTTGCAGTAATATGTGTGTACATTATGTGCATGTGCGTGTACTTGTGCTCAAAAATAATCAACGCGTGTACGTGTTTTCAAAATGTATCAATGAAAATAGTTAGTGATTGTTTAAAATGCTTAGTAGAATCACAAATTATATACAAACAGATATACATATACATTATAATATCTGCCCTGTATTAAAGTGTCCTACTGCCCGTGCCTCGGAGAGCACGTTAAGCCGTCGGTCCCGGCTGCCATGAACATCTATGACAGTCGTTATTGGGAAGTCAGTGCCTTGTAATATCCTGACACTAGTCTAGCCGTTAGGTATCGTTAGCCTTCAGGTTGCGGGGGTCAGGTGGCAGCCGCTCCGTGTAAAAACTGATATCCAGTCAAATCCGGTTAGACTAGAAAAAGCCGACCCAAGTAACTTGGGAATAATAAAGGCTAGGGAGAAGAAGATTAAACTGTCCTACTGCTGGCCACGGGCCTCTTCTCACTGTGAGAAGGGTTAGGACATTGTCTACTTTGCTAACTCAGTGCGGGTTGGTAGACTTTACATGTCTTCGAGAACATTATGGAGAACTCTCAGACATGCTGATTTCCTCACAATGTTTTCCTTCACATTTATATTAACTACTAGCTGACCCTCGCAACTTCGTCTGCTTCATATAAGATAAGAGAATTTTCCCCGTTTTTGCAACATTTTTTATTGCTGCGCCACTCCAATTGGTCGTAGCGTGATGTTATATAGTCTATAGCCTTCCTCGATAAACGAGCCTCGAATTGAAAAATTATTTTAGTGTTGGACAATACTAAAATATTTTTTCAATACGATCCAGTAGTTCCTGAGATTAGCGCGTTCAAGCAAACAAACAAACAACCTATTCAGCTTAATAATATTAGTATAGATTTAATAAGCACATAACTTCGAAAAGTCAGAGATGCGCGCCTTGGGGTGGCACTTGGGACCACGGGCAGTCCAACGGTCTCCCACGAGACTATTGCTACTACAAACAAATACAACGCGCCAAAACGGATGCACACAGACGCACTTTCGGACCAAGCTGGGCTAAATTCGGCCGTATATGAAGATTAGTATACGTGAGCGCGGATGTGTGTGTGCGTCTGATTTGCAGAATTGTTTTGTGCCCAACATTCTATAAAATTTATTATAGAATTTGGTTGACGCTCTGTCAATCGCAGGATCTATCCGCAAAGTTAAACCATTGACCAATAAAACCAATAATAAAAAAGGACCCCTTCGTGTTCAACCGTTTTTGTCAGTTTTTCACTGATAGCAGTAGTAATCATTCCTAGTGCGGGCGCTTTGTTTTTTTAAACACATAAAAAAATAGCCCCCTCCTTAATAGAAACGGCAATCGAAATTCAAATGTACGTGACATAAAAGCCAGAATGGTGTTACCATTGCCACAGAATACACAAGTACTACGTATCTTTGCCTCCAATCGGACCCTTTTATAAACATAGCTTTTTTCTATTAAGAAATTAATACTAATTATTTAACCTTGTGACATTAATTTTAATTATTACTTTATATTGTATCAACCAATTTTATATGCACACTATGTTTGTTATTTATAAATATACCTATTACAATGGTTATATTTATTATTTGACACTTTTAATGCTTTTATTGATGATTTTAGACAATTATGATTTTGATGTTGCGTGTATCTTAATATATAATATTTGCACACTTCTTTTGAGGTTATAATTCAGCATGCTCTATATTATATACCTACCTACTATGTACCAACTTTATGTACCTGAGTTATGCAAATAAATGTTTGATTTGATTTGAAAGTACCAAGCTGCTTTGCATAAAATCTGGAACATTCTGTTTTAAAGTCAACTCTCGTGCAAGGAATGCATGCGCCGCGGGAGATTTTGCAAAAATTCAAACATCGGACTCAAAGATTCGGAACAACTATTTACAACTCAAATTTTTGTCCTGTGTGGAGATCGAATGTACAACACTTGGTGGGGCGGTAGCGAGGTGAGCACGCCGCTATTCGTACAGTCGAACTGAAATAACTGTGCTGGTACAGGTAAATAGGCTGCCAACAAAGTTTTTTTTCGCGTTTGCAATATTAGTTTAGCCGTTCAAAACCTCGTTGCTTGTCCTTGACCTTTAGATAATTGGCATTGCACTTGACCTTTCAAGATATGGCATATTCCCAAACTATCTATTCATGCCACAGCCGTTTAAATAAACGAAATCTGTCGAACTACCTACTTTTATTACGATCTTTTGTAGATTTATTTTGTTTACTTTAATTTGATGTTGATATCTGTTTGAAACTTAAATGGCACTGAGTTTGCGAATTTATATTTTCACTAGATGTTGCTCACGGCTTCGTTTGCATAAATTTTGGTTAGATTATTAATAATGTAAAAAATTTACTAGATAAAAGGTATCCTATGTCCTTTTCCGTTTCCCTGACAATGTGTATGCGATATTTTATGATGATTGGTTAAGCACTTAAGGCGTGAAAGCGTAACAAATGAACAATCAAATAATCAAGCAAAAAACTCACATTCGCATTTTTAATATTAATTAGAATTATGATAGAATAACAAACATTAATCTCACCAAAGAAGTCAGTCGTTGCGGGCACGATCGATGGACGAATTAAATACCGGCTAACTACATGATTAGCCGGGACCTACCTTTTTTCAACATGAAGTATGTACTTAACTATTTATAACCCATGCCTAAACTACCGTTTCAATCGCTATTAGATACACTTGTGTTTTTTTAGTATTAAATCATAAACATTATATTTCTTTTTTTTAGTTTGATAAAAAGACAATTGCCGCCATAGGAATTATGTCTGTGTCGCGGCAGGCTATACAAAAATTCAAACAACGGACACAAATACTACTTAGATTCGAAACAAGTATTTGTAGATTACACAAATTTTTGTCCCGTGTCGGTATCGAATCTACAACACTCGGTGCATTAAAAGCGGCGAGGCGATCCCTTAAATTACTATTCCATCCGTGTAGTCTTTGAAACTAATTACTACTACTTAATTCATCGCAATTTGAAATATAGCTTTTGACTATATTTGACATAATTTTAGACTTTTTAAAGTTACAATTATCCCGACGTTTTGCTTTTCAGTAGCCATGGACATAGAGAGAGACTGCATAAGCTATTGGAAAAACCGCGATAAAATCCGCGCAATCGATTCATAAAGTAGGTAGGTACTGATTCTTAGTTCATGGCTGTCTTCGTTCTAACTTAGCAAACCAAATACGGTTTATATTCAGTTGGCGTAGATATTGAGCTGTTTCGCTAAAATGTACTGAATATAGGTCGAGCTCTTCCTGCGTCGATCGCGTACAGACACGCAAACACAAAATAATCGCAATTATCTTTCGCTTTCATCAAAATTATTTGACTGTTCACGAATTTGGACTGGGTAGTACAATATACAATAGTTTATGTAGTCAAGCTGTCACTATTAATCACAAAGAATGAAGGTTTGATACTCCATCGAGACAAAATTTGTTTGGCCCTTAGTTTTTAGTTGTAATATTTTTTATTTTGTGTCCGTTGTTTCGAGGCATAGAAAGTACGACAAAGGCTGAACCGTTTGCGCGAGTCGCTAATTAAAAAACAATTATAATATTGTTCATATTATTTTTGTGTAATTTGCAAGCTTATGGCCGCGACTATCACTGCTTGGGCATAAAGTTTGATTGAAACATATTTTACGCGAATCTCACTAAACGTTAACTCCAATTGTACTAAATATATGAGGTTTAAGATTTTAACATGAACCATAAGCTACCAAACTTTGTAAACCGCGTTAAAATTTATGTAGTGGCTATTGCATTTTGGTTCAACAAACAAACGGATACAAAAATCCTTTAAAATAAATATTTTAAAAAAGATAGCTTCTTCATAATTATGTAATAAATTTATTAGAAAAGGTTTTTAAATTATGTCCCTAGGAATATGAAACAAAAGAGTTGAGCGCATCAATGTACCAGGCTCGCAGACGCGCGTAGGAGTTAAACAATTTAGTACTCGCACAGAGTCTGAACAAGCGACATGATAGTAGCATGTTTTTGTTATAAAACAATGCATACTGTCGGTCATGCGATAATTATATACCGCGATGTCCTTATGACGCCCTGGTACTCCTAATGTTACTTCAATACATTTTAGTTTGAAATAAATAGTGTCCGAGGTTACAAAATAGTGAGTCAACCACACGCTTCATAAATGATGAACAATACCAATGTGAGTATGGTATAACTATATTTATTTATATCCGGCTTTTTTATCCATAAAACAACACTTTGTACTCCTTTTTGCTTATTGCGAACTCCAAGGGGTGTGAGATTCATGGCATAGTTTGAGTTTATATGGAGAAAAGGTGCGGTAAACTAATTTCGGATAATGGACGTCTTATACTTTAATTACGAAAGATAAAACCCTGTGATACAAATTTACGAATGAGCCCTACTCATATGTTAGTATCCTCACGGATGGGCGAGATTTGTTGCCATTTTGGATATCGAAAATAATTTATGTTCATATTTACTAACATTTCCCCGTGGTTTGGTCGAGAACAGTAGCTTTTTCTGGATAAAAGGTAACCTATGTTTTTTTCTGTACATATGTATGCATAAATTTATGATCATTGGTCAAGTAGTTAAGGCGTGGAAGCGTAACAAACAAACAAACTCACATCCGCATTTAGAATAAAACTGAGGATTACGTTGAAGAGTACGTACATACAAAGGTACTTCCTTTTTCCAAAATATTGGATGAATTTTCAGTATTCTGAAATAAGGAGCAACTTGATAAGAATTCGATATGGTTGAATATGATTATAAGGAGGCCATCTAAATGTTGGTTCATTTGTTATGCATGGATCTTTCGGGCGTGTCTATTTGCGCATAAAAATTTCACTCGTTTTTAAAATACGGAACGGATCTACAGTATTCTGATCCCTCATGAGTTAGATTTTCAGTGACCTTTGAAAATCCACTATGGTCTAATCAAGAAACAAAATATAAAATAATCATCATTATCTCAGCAGCCTTATGACGTCACTGTTGTTCTTGTTACGCAGCCACGGGCATCTATGGCCTCCATAGATTTCCACGACGATAGATAAAAATCAGCTGTCTTTGTAAACAGCAGCCACCTTTATTCACAGATAGACAGCCTTGAATCTAACTGAACTTGTTTACGAAGATACATATGAGGTTCAAAAGGTAATAAATAAAGTACTTCACATCAGTATGTATTACTTTCTATTACATAAAAATAAAGTAACGTTCTGAACGAACATTTCTATCTGATTATTGATTTTTATAGAAACTTGATGTTTATCTTATTAATAGCTTTTGCCGCGACTTCCCCAAGGAACAGTAATTTTCTCTGGATGAAATGTACCCTATGTCCTTTTATGTATCGCTGGCAACGTGTATGCGAAATTTAATGATGATCGGCCTCGAATAGTTCAGGCGTGCAAGCGTAACAAATAAAATAATATAAGTTAGGATAACAACTTAAGGTTTATTTTATTATCGGTCATTCGCATCGTTCCTCTGCTTAGTATAGTATTTAAGGCTGTAACCTTATAGATTTTTCTAAACCTAAAAGTTTTAGAATAAGGCAAAATATATGTTATTTATAACTGCAATGTCAAAAACCTGAGGTTTAAAGAGAGTATTTGGCTGTGTGTACCCTTTAAATTGTCGAAATCCATAAGCAGCTGCAGCAGTTGATACTTGCCATCAGGTGGGCCGCTAGCTCGTCTGCCACTAGGAGCAAAATGAAATCTATCTTAGGTATTCTTCAAACACACATCCATGTTTTAGATGAGCTCACCGAAGTACTAAAGGCATGTTAGTGCGAAATTAAATATATATTCTAGTTCTAGCATGATAGTAAGATATGTTATTGATCTAATAGATGTTAAACACATAGGCAAATTTCAATCTACTCACGTAGGACCATGAATAGCTTAGATGGCAGAGCAACAAAACGGTTTGTCGCGGTCGCAAGGTCTGCTTCATGGATTGTCTTTTTCCTCTGTTATAATTAACATTATAAGAAGGTACTGATTAACAAATTTATATATTACCATTACGAGCTTTTACAACAAGGTTCACTTTCCTTGGTTCTAAAGATTTACCTAACTTTACCATTTTGTTTTCATAGTATTTATTGCCAGTATAATTAGTATAATTACTCTCTGAGTGATATAATATTGTCTTCTGTGTGAATGTTATTCATTGAAATTAAACTACTATATACGGATTTTATCGCGTTGTTTATTAATCACTGTATTACATAATTTTTAAATTATTACACTTCTACTACTATTGAATTTTACTAATTTATAAACTAATAAAATTATTTAAACTATTAAATCTGTTTATATTTAGGTTTACACTTTCCCCGACGTTTCGGTTGCTTTTCAGCAGCCATAGTCACGGGGAGACAATTTAAGCACACTGCTCTTTTAGTATTTTACGATTTTGGATACCAACACCATTTTTATCGTTTGGCTTTGGCTTTGACCGTGCATCGCAGGGATGAAAGTATCCAATGTCACTTCTGATCCATAAATAATATTTACGCCAAAAAACACAGTCGAACTGTCGTCGCTGCGTGAAAGAAGGGAAAACCAACCAACACTTTCGCATTATAATAGTATGGATTTGTACAATATTACATAGTAGTCTCCCACCCGTTCAGTAACCATATAAAGCGTTGCTTAACCGCATACATCAATCAGCGCTGGATCCATTGAGCTCCGTGCTGCTCAAATGATGTAAGCCAACTGCATATTAAATGAAGTATTGTTACATGCGATTTCGGCTCACCATTCACTGGTCTGCTAACTTTCGGAGTCAACGTGCAATTCTATTCAAACAAAGACTTGTTATACTTAAGTAGGGGTATTATAAGTGCGTCTATTTCATGGTATTTTAGCGTTATTATTACGCGGTGCTACGGTGTAATGGAGCTCATTTCCTGAAAAGCTTTGAGTACGATGTTATCGTCAATGACGGTGATGACTTGACATATTTTTTGGTAAATTGTAAAATTAGCTGTTCTTTGTAGGCTGGATTTGAAGGTCTGTTATTTAGTTTGCCAAATAACTATAAGGGAAGCAGCTGCGATAGATCGAAATGTTGGCTGATTAGAAACTATCACTTAAACATGACTAGTTTGTAGTTGTATCTCCACACTAAAGAAGTTATGAAGTTGCCTGTGTTACAAAACCCCGTGTTTTAGCAAGCACGTAAAGCCGTTGGTCCTACGCTTGATCTCTCTTCGTGTCACATTGCCCTCACATTTAACTATCATAACTTTTTAGACTCTTTAATAATTTTAACAATATAATTGGGAAAAATGTTGAGAGTTTACGGGTCGTGGCTACGGGTCATCTAAATTTTTTTTCATATACAGTCAAAACCGGATATAACGACATTGAAGGGACCATATAACTTCGGACGTTATATCCGATAGCTGTTATAAGCAATATACACAAGTACGTAGTGTGTTTAGAATTTTTAAATATTTACCTTTTTGTAGTATGGGTATAAGTTATGCTAGTTATTAAGCTGTACTCATCTTAAAATATTCCTTCTTAGATAACTAAATTGTTCGTATTGTTTTGTCTTGCTGGAACAAGTAAAACGGTTGGTCGCTAAAGCCGATGAATATCGAGAAAGTATCGTCGTTTTAAGCGATATGTCGCTGTATCCGATGTTGTTATAGGCGGTATGATTACCTAATTGTTTGTATAGGGATTCGGCCGGGACCTTGCCATTCGATCGTAATAACCGATCCGTAGATATTCTATGCTTAGTCACATAGTCCACTTTTTATCCAGGAAATGGTAACCGTGAGATATTAAACGCGTAGACGCGGGTTAGAGGTAGTATCCGATATTTTTTATCAATTTATCTTTGTTAAGTAGGTGCGCAATTTCGCAAAATGCATTAGCCATTCAACCGAAACAGTGCTTATCTGATAAGCATGCTTTATTGGAAGTTCTACGGTCTAGATAGTTAGCGAGTTATTATTCATATATCACACAGCGAGTGATTATGCGTTCAATGACCAATGCTATCTCGCATGATGCATGCACAAAGATTTCCTTTATTGTGTCATACAATACTCACACGGATTCTAACGTAATCATGCTTATATGAGCGTTAGGTATACACGTTTGTTTGTATGAGCTGCTATAAGACCTTGTGTTTTAAAATAATGAGTAATCCGTTGGTGCAGTGGTGTATTTGACATGCTGGTCATTTGAACATTGTGTTGCTGTAGACCAATGGTGTCTGGTTTCCAGTTCATTGTATTAATGAAGTAACATTGCTTTTAACCCAAGCGTTTAGCTTACCTGGAGCCATTGATACTGCATGCTAGCAGTTTTACGCATACCGTGATAAAAAGTATTCTATGTATACATTCAGGACATGGTTCATCTTTTCATTATCCACATCTGTTTAACGGCTTTTGCGCGATGGAGTAACAAATATTTAAATGTCTTTACAAAACTTCATGTTTATACTATTAGTAGGATTAGAAATTGACAACAATCTAAAAAAAATCTAAAGAACCACCCTCGGTCGTGATCAATTTGTCTAAAACATGAGAGAGGAAACATTTTGAGATTGATAATGCAGCCACAAAGAAAATTCATTTTTTTGAATGCAGCAAATATATTAAATTGGCTATACGAACCTTAGAATGCCTTATAATGAGATTAGTTGTTGATTATGATATTTTAAATAACCAGAAATAGCATGTCTATTAAAATATTTGCCTATAAAGTATATTTTATGCTGACCATAACGTCAATATTTTGCCAACCAAGTGGCGGCCAATATTATTAAACGTCGTATGCATTAGGAATGTATGTCAAAATAAAACTGGATGTAAGTTAAAATTGTAGTGTTCTGTATCGCATGTGACATGCACGCTTCATGCTTCGGACCGTTCCAAGTACTGGTTTATCACTAAATTACACACAGCTGCTTACTTTGAAACTATATCCACCGTCCTATTCGATGTTAATGGAACTCTGACATTTTCACTGATTGCTGTCATTTTGCTTGTCTCTAGTTGCTGTCACGGTAATTTTTTAATTAACTTATATTCTTACCTAAGGTTCAATCTGGTTCCTAAATTTTGGTTTAGTGGCTCAGTCGTGCAAACGTATCAAACATACCTACGGCATTTCTTTCTTTTTTATAATATTAATTAATAACGTTTTTATATTCAATGATCGCGCCATGTACATAAACGACCTCTTTCGTCATTGTTATATTGATGCACATTTTTTCGCCTTTAATGTTTGTCGTAAATGCCGTATCAGGTCTGGTCGTATCGCATCAGATCGAGGCGCATGGTATCGCTAACCATTGCCCAGTCATACTCTTATAACCCCTCGACAGTTAAAAAGAGATAGTTTAATAGATCTTAATAAGTAAATTTGCTTGACCTTACTTACCGTTTATTACTTAACTGTCCTCTTATTACATAATCGTAATTTTAAGGTACTTTTTAGTTCTTTATTATCACCATATGCCAAAAATCCGAGACGTTTAGTAACCCTATCGTAGCTCCAAACAAAAATGAACAAAGTTATGCCGCTTCAGTAAGTCTTTTCAGTATTCAAGGCCGCGGCCCGAGTTAACTGGTTTGCCCTGTCTACGCTAGATTTCAGTGTATAATATTACCTTTACTTTGAGAGTATGCGTAGTAGAACGGTTGTAGTTTGTAAGATGGCAGTTGTAACTGGATTAACAGTTCTTGAAGGTTCTATGCCCTTGTATTGCGAACGTGGCAACAGATCATTGAAAATTTATTTTATTACTGGCTTTTGCGCTCGGTTTCGGCTCCAGTTAAAGTAGGTTAGGCTAAGTTACGTTAGTAACAGTATTTTTAATAAAATATAGCAAGTTACTCGGTCGCAAGGGGAATACGTAAGCGAACGTTTCTCGATCAGATCGGAAACGTTCTGGTTAAAGGCCAGGTTAAGAGCACTTTAAACAGGCAAGCGTGTGTGAGGAATATGATGAAAGTGAATGAAGCCAGAGAAGTGTGTGAGGATCGTAGCAAATGGAAAATCCGTAGTTTCTGCCTACCCCTCTGAGAAACAGGCGTGAATCTTAACTATTATGAACTAAATCACATCAATAGCGAGCTAATACTTCCCAGTTCCGAAATAATCTTATAATCACTTGTAATTTCATGACTAACAAAACAAACTACCGCAAAGTTCGCGGCGCAAACAAAAACAAGTTATGACACGACTATGACGCGGCAAAAAGACACTTTGTCGCTCGCAGCTCAGTGCACCGAACATTTCCGATCGCAGTACGAAATTTTCCGAATTCCGTTTCGGTTTTCGGCCATAGTTTCGGCTAGATAGCAGCCGAAACAGAAACTAAGCCGAAACTCGTTTTTTTGTCGAAACCGAAAATGAAAATTCGGTTGGACACTAATTATATCATAATCGATACATCAGTTTTTTAAATAAGGTTTTTCTTATTTATAATAATAACCTATTAAGTCACAGCGACACAATACATTTGTATTATATCTGGCATTCCAAGACTTAACTTTAGCAGTGACCCGCTATTTCTTCTACATTTCTATAGAATTCGTGCGTTTCTGCTTAGCCAAAAGGGTTTTTTCATACTACTAAGGTGGCAAACAAGCCCTGAGTGGTCACCGTAGCCTATGAACGCCTGCAACACCAGAAGCATCACTTGCGCGTTACCGACCCTTTAGGAAAGGAAGAGGAGAAAATGGAAATGGGAAGGAGAAAGAGCGGGAAGGGGGAACGAGGATGATTGGGCCTCCGGCACTCTCACTCTCCGTATGAAACACAACAGTAGGAATACTTCTATTTCACGTCGATATTCTGTGAGAGAGTAGTCCTTCCCCGGTCGAGTCGGCCCAGTCATGCTGCAATCAGCGAGGCTCTACCCTTAAATAATAACTTTTGTTCGATGACTTACGAAAATACTCAAAACTGCTATGTTTATTTTGAAATAAAATTGTACTTTTCATTTTCCTAAAGTATCATAACAAAAGTTATTTTAATTATGCTATATCACAAGTTGCATATTATCATGGATACTTTCCTGTACTGCTGTATGCTCGCGATGTTTTTATTGTGTACACCTAAGTGGATGCTCCTATTATACCATAAACTATTATAAGAGACTAACTTTAAAATTTTACTTATTGCTTGAGTGTTTTATCAGTGGTAAGTAGTTTAATGATTGCAGCTGCTTACAAAAAAGTCTTAATAATAATAATAATATTTATTTGGGTAATAATAATATTTATTTGCGTAAAAACATAGTGTTACATAGGTGTTACATAATTTTTAAAGAGCTACATGTTTTTGCTAAGGTACATAGCATGCAAATAACAATGTTGAGTAGCTTATTATAAAAGTTACAATAGTTTTAAATTCTTTTATCTATAAATTCTTTAACTGAGTAAAAATTCTGCTCTTTCAGCCATTCATGCAATTTCTTCTTAAATAATCTGAAATTTAAATCTTTTAAATATGATGGGATCTTATTGTAAAGGCGTATACACATAGCTACACAGTTTTTATTGTATTTCGTAGATTTAGCAAAGTCAGTAAACACTAGCCTATGTGGATCTCTTCTATTTCGAGGATTTATATCAACAGCAGTTTTAAATAGTGTTTTGTTTTTGTGAACAAACATACAAGTTTCGTAAATGTACAATGACGGTAGCGATAACAAACCAAGTTTCTTAAACACAGGTTGACATGATTCATCAGGTTTCATGCCACACACTGCCCGGATGCATTTTTTTTGAGCAATAAATGCCCTAATGCTGTCTGTGCTATTACCCCATACTATAAGACCGTATCGTAATAACGATTCTATGTATGCATGGTAGGATATAAGTGCTGTATTCATATTAGTAACATTTTTTATTCTGTTAAGTGCATAAACGAATTTATTTATTCTATTTGATACACTTTCTACGTGTGCTTTCCAATTTAAGTCTTCGTCTATAATTACACCTAAGAATTTGGAATGTGTTACTCTTTTTATTTTAGGAATATTAAGCTGTATGTTAGACTTAGGATTAAATTGTATATATACTGATTTATCAAGATTAATTTTTAATTCATTTGTGTTCAGCCAATCAATTATATTATTTATTGTACTATTTATTTCATTTTCATGATCTTCAATAGAGTTATTTGCTTTATTAGTGGTTACTATAACAGAAATATCATCAGCAAACAATACACATTTATGATGGGTTATATTAACAATGTCATTTATATATAGGAGAAACAAAATTGGACCTAGTACACTCCCTTGGGGAACGCCACGTGTACTATACATGTATTCAGATGAGTAGTCCATTTGGATATGATTTTCATCTATCTTTGATATGTTAACCTTTTGTTGTCTGTTACTTAAGTAAGAAGATATCCATTGGAGAGTAGGTCCTCTAATACCGAAATTATTAAGTTTTTGAAGTAATATTTCATGCGAAACAAGATCAAAGGCCTTTGATAAGTCGAACAATAATCCCGTTGTTAGATTGTTTTTGTTAATTTTTGCAAGTATTGTACTAATAGTGGAATATATGGCCAATGTTGTAGATTTTTGTTTTCGAAAACCATATTGTTCTGGACTAATAATATGGTATTTTTCACAGAAACTAATTAACCTTTTATACATGCACTTTTCGTATATTTTGGATAAAATAGGTATAAGGGTTATAGGACGATAATTATTAACATCACTTCGATCGCCTTTTTTGAATAGGGGTTTGACTATTGACAGCTTTAAGCCATCGGGGAAGATACCGTGTGAAAATGATAAATTTATTAAATATGTCAGTATCATAATTATTTCATTAGTGCATGTTTTTATAATTTTTGTATTTATTTCATCATGACCTTCCGAGTATGTATTATTCAGCTGCTTTATTTCTTCAATAACTTCTTTTTCCAACATTGGTTGAAGAAATATTGTGTTAGAAATTCGGTGTTTAGTGAAGCTATTGGTTAGAGGTTTATTTTGTGTACACGTGTGTGATGAACTTATGTAATAATTATTAAAAGCTGAAGCTATTTCTACGGGATCTGTAAGAATCTGTTTGTTTATTGTGACGAATTCTATGTGTTCTCTGGGGTTATCGTTATGAACTTCGTTCTTAATAACCGACCAGGTAGCTCTACATTTATTGTCATATTTGTTTATAAATTTAATGTTAGCTTCTTTTTAAGATCTGTATATACATTTTTTTAGAAGCTGAGAATATGCTAGGTATTTTGTTTTACTATTTATACTTTTGTCTTTGTAATATGTACGACGTAAGAGTCGCTTTGTTTTGCAGCTTCGTTTTATACCTTTAGTTATCCAGTTTTGTTTACGTTGCTTGTAAGGGTGTACTTTTATTTTAATTTTAGGAAAACATAGGTTGTAGAAAATGCTCAATAATTCATGAAAATTATTAAATGCTAGATTTACGTCCTCTTCAGTATAAATATCCGACCATGATAAACTTTGTAGGCATTCCTTAAACTTGTTAATATTTTCTGAATTATAGTCTCTTTTGTACATGTAATAAAGAGTAGGTTTTTGTGATTTATTTTTAATAGGAAAACGGAGCATCTGGGCTGTTTCGTGATCTGATAAATGTAGTGGCAGTATTGTGGTAGTACTATTCGGTATGTTACTTAGTATATGATCAATACAGGACGACTTGCGAGTGGGCTCATTGATATGAATTTTTAAATTATAATTGCGTGATATATCTTGTAATTCTTTTGTAATATTATTTCTCTTTAAAGTATTAATGTTGAAGTCACCAGTTAGAACAATATGTTTTTTTGACTTGTACTTTGTCAGCAATGTGTGCAGAAGGCAGTTAAGTTTATATAAAAACTGGGTAGGGTCAGACTGAGGTGTTCTATAAACGCAGATAACGATTAGTTTATGATTTATTATCTCTATACCACAAACTTCAAATGTATTTTGCGTAGCGTAGTTTTTTATATAAGACAAATCTGCAAATGGTAAACCTTTTTTTATTAAAATACAAGTACCACCTCTTTGCCGTTCTCTGCAGAAACTTACTGCCATAGCATATCCATGAATCTTTACATAACTTTCATAGCCCTTTTTAATAAAAGTTTCGGAAAGGCATATTACATCTGGATCATCGTCTGTTTCTCTAAGTTCCTGTATTGTTAACTCTAAGATTTCTCGCTTTGACAAGATGCTGGCAATATTTTGATGCAGTATTTTAAATGAGTATTCAATAGACTTAGGTTCGAAAAAATGCATCAGATTTCTTTATTATTGGAAAATAATATGGAATAGTCCCCTTTTGAGCCTTCACAATTGGCTGTCTGGTACAATTAACATTATGAGAGCGATAAAAATAGTATGGGATTGTTCCTTTTTTGTATCTGGCTGTTTGTGTATTCAAATTACTTGATTTGTTACTCACTATATGTTGCCTTAACGCTTTTGGACATAAATATTTTTCATTATAATCAATACAGTCTATAACATAATTTATGGAGTTACAGAGGCCTGAGAGTGTATAATGTTTTGAGTCCACAAAAGTACAATTCTTATATTTATTACATAAGTACCTAAGGGAATTGTTTACTTTAGTGACATTTATATAAGTGTTATTGAGAATATTAAGTACAATTATTTGGTTATTACTGTATACATTCAATAATTTTCGCAAGTGTGTTAACATATGTTTCAGGTTATAGTCATTTTCCCCTATACATAATATGAGTTTATCATGAGACTTCAATTTAAGATTTCTACAACTACTGAGTATTTCGCTTGTTGCTGCGTTTGATTTTATTAGCGCAAAAACTTCGTATTTTTCGTAGTTTGTATTATATCTGGATGACTTAATATCTGCAGAAAGACCTATACATTGTTGGGTTCCGTATATATAAATTCGCTTTTCATAACCTTGGGCTGTTCTATCTCCTTGAGTGTAGGGTTGTTTTGGTGGAGATATTGAACTATTATCATATTTCAACGTATCATTTGGGCTGTGTAAACACAGCGTCAAAGAAGATACTTGTTTTGTGAGATCACCAATTTGTTGTTCCGCGTCCCTTAATTGCTGTTGAAGGGTTGAAATTTTTTGCTGTAGATGTACTATGTTAACATTGGTATATTCTGTATTCTTCCTCGATACTGGTGAGCCACATGCAGAAGATGCTCTGTGTTGTATCGCAGTATTTTTGTGCTTTAAACTCATCCGAGAGGGACTATTTTCGAGTATGGATGTAGAATGGCACAGACTTTTTAATACTTTAACTTCAGCTGTTAACTTATTAATTTGTTTGTGGAGATCATTATTTTCCAAAATTGTGTTCTCTAGTTCATTCTCAGTACTTTCGAGCTTTTGTGTAAGCTGCAATATAGTATCCTTCATTTCAGATATAGTAATTATGTCCGAAATTGTCCCGTCTACACTATGTGAACGTTTAGTGGGTGATACGTATGACTCATATGACGTTTCGCAGTCTGTAAGTATGTGGGAATCTGACATCGTAGAGCAATTTATATCTAACGGCGGTGTTTTTAAACGTTTAGTGCATTGTGTTTGTACAGAAGAAACAGACTTCTGGTTTTTCCTCATTGTTATATTAGTGAAATCGTTAGTATTAGTAGCCTTTTTATTTTTTACTTGATTTTGGATACATGTTTTACATCTCCATTTCCTCTTTGATTCTTCACTTAATAATTTATATGTTTGCTCAGGATACCCATCGCAATTTAATTCAAATCTGTTGTTACATACGGAACACAGAGCAGTTGTTTTTATGTCAACAGACTTTTTACATTTTTTACATGTTACCAGTGACATCTTGCGGCCACTGCTAGTAATCTTTGATGACATTATATGATTCCTCCTCGCGTATGAACCTTTTCTTGCGTACAAGCTTTCTAATGTAATACCGCTATTTGACACTAGATGTCGTTACTACCAGGTATTTTAAACGTTGTTGACAATTTAAAACAATGGAAAAATAACGGCTCGAAAAAATGTAACTTTTAAATACTCAATTATTATTGTAGCACAGTAATAATAACTTGTAGTTTTGACGTTTTTATAAATATAACTTTGTTCACAGTACCTTTTTGAATCCAGTCCACTGATATAATGTAGTTTGTAACACTGCACTTTATATCGTATATATTGTCATAATTCCTGAATATTTTACGTAGATAACGTTTTACAGTCGCTGTTGGCACTCAATCCACACAACTATAATACTCGTGAGTTGAAAAACACGTTTTTACTATTTTTTTTACAATTAATAAAAAAAAATACAATACTGTAAACTTGGCGATTGAAAAGAATGGCCGTGAGTTTCTTTCCAGTTCTTCTCATTGGTTCTACGCGCTTACTTGCTGAACATGGCTACGGGTAAATGTAAACTCACATTAATAAGTGTAATTTTGACGTTCATAAGTGTTACTTTGGAACCTACATGAATAAACATTTTTTTGATTTCTATTGTTGCCTGATACGTTCACACACTTATTAAAAAATGCTTGTTTAAAAGGAAGGCTGTCCCCATTTCGGTTTACACGGAAGAGCTGTCGAGAAGTCTTCATATATGTACATAGCGTTAGTACATGTAATTTAGCTAATGTTTCAGTTAATGTCGGGCGCGACCGGTCGCCGCTCCCCGTTGCGTGAGGCGCCGCGCCTTCGCATTGTCTACGCGATGCGACAAAACTATATTAAACTTCAGCGAAATTGCTAATATTGGTCGTTATTTTTGGTTGCCGAGCTTTTAGAAGAAGAAAGAAACGTAGAAAAGTAATTTATTAGACACACCAATAAAAACACAACATATTAACATGGTTACAGTACAAGTGTTTACTATTTCTAATAATTACTATAATTAAAACAAAAAAACAGAATACCAAACAAGAAGAAAAACAAAAACAAATAAAGAAAATGTTGTGCAGTGTGTCCAAACGTTCCAGCTCAGCCTTTGCTATGGATGACTGCAGCGCTGTTTTTCAATTAAAAGCCGATCTATTCTATTAATATTATTTCCATGACAAAAATTGTTATATTCTTTTTTATTTCTGTAAGAGATAACTCCAAAACCGTCGAGCGGGAGATGTCTTTTATAAATAGAACACACTACAAGTAACATAATATGCTATATTATTTAAAAAAGAGTAACTATGTTATATATTAGCTAGAGTACTTTCTTTATAAATAAAATATAGCCTATGTTTCTCAGTGATAATATTAGCTTCCTAATGGTGAAAGAGTTTTTAAAATTGGTCGATTAGTTTTTATGTTAAATCGTTACAAACGAACAAAAATTAAATATTTCCTCTTTATTTTATTAGTTTAGACTACTAAACTTAAGCTACTATTAGGTAATTTAAAATTTAAAAAAAATGTTTTAAATTTACACTTTTTCTGACGTTTCGGTTGCTTTTCAGCAGTCATGTTTACGGGGTGGTTGTATCAACGTTCTGATAGCCGCCAGGCAGACTTTTCGTAAAATACACATTGATTATTATATAGGCAGTAATTGGTTAAAACATCACTATAGGAAAAAGGAACTTAACCGAACGATTATGTATGCAAGAGTAAGTATGCTAATAATTAGCGAACTGCATAATTGAGTACGACAAAAAGCTTGTTCCATACAATGTAGCTATTTCAAATATTATGTTCATTTAACTATTCAACAAGTTAGAGTTTTTGTACATGCATAGTCTCACGCTGAGAGGCGTATTACATTGCACAAATGGAGTAGCGGTTTACCGCACCGAGTGTTGTGGGTTCGATTCCCACACGAGACAAAAAGTTGTGTCATCCACAAATAGTTGTTCCGAGTGTGGGTGGTTTTTGTGTCTGTTGTTTAAATGTTTGTAAAGTCTCCCGCGATGCAGGAGTAATTTACAGTGCGGGTGTCGTCTTTTTTAAAAGAAATAAAAAAGGCATGTTATCTATGTTTTCGGTCCGTTGTATTAAGTTGCGTTTCTAGCCAAAGGGGTTAGAAAGAATATTATTACTACATATTATAAAACAAAAGTTCCCTGCCGCCGCGTCTGTCTGTCTGTTCGCGACAAACTCAAAAACTACTGAATGGATTTTCAAACGGTTTTTACCAGTAGGTAGTGTTTCATGAGAAAAGTTTAGGTATATAACTTGTTAAGGTTTTGTAACTACCCGTGCGAAGCCGGGAGGGTCGCTAGTGTATAATAATTAAGTCAACTCACAAAACTATCGATTTTGACGTTTACTATTGTTATTTTGTGGCCTAAATTAATAAATGATTTTTGTCTTTGTAATTTGCATTTAAAATTAAACACTAGTATTACAAACTATACCTATAAACGTAAGGCTTTAGGAGATAATTCTTAAGAAAGGCTAGGTTCAGAGTAAACTATTCCATAGAACTTGCATAAAGGAATATAATGAAAGAGAATGAAACAGGTGAGGTATACCCGGGATCATGGCAAATGAAAATCTGTAGTCTTTTTCTACACCTTCGGTAAATAGGTGTGAGTCTATGCATGTACATATAAGGAGACTCTATTGATTCTATTGTCTTCTGTTTACGCGAATGAATAATCATCAAAATCAAACTACTTAATACGAATTTTATCGCGTTGTTTATTTAACACTCTATTACATATCTTAAAAACTGTTACACTACTACTATTATTTAGCTAATTAAATTAATAAAGCTTATATGTAAGTTTACAATTTCCCCGACGTTTCGGTTGCTTTTCAGCAGCCATGGTCACGGGGAGAATAAGATGGTAGTTGTGTCAATGTGCTAGTGTAGTTATTTCAAAGTACCCGAACATAACTTAATCATTGGTGTTTCTATTTACGCAGAATGAGCTCAAAGTATCATGAAGTCTAGCTGTGGTTTGCTTCTTCATGGGTTTGGCTATTTGAATTACTGGAGCCTAACCTGGTGGTACATTCCAACCATCTTCTCTATTGAAATTAGGATGTTTTTGATTTCAATAGCCTCGCGAAGCATACTTGGTAGGAATCGGTGTTCTTTAGCGAGAATCTGTGGTTTGTCAAATCTCAGGTAGTGGTTGGTCCCCTGTTGTACATGTTCACACACAGCAGACTTCAACGAGCGTTTGTGTTTTACGTCAGCTATGTGTTCTTTTATGCGGCATAGGCTCGTGGAAAGTGTAAACCAAAAATAAATAGATTTAATAGTTTAAATAATTTTATTAGCTTATAAATTAGTAAAATAAAATCAATAGTATTAGTAGTGCAATATTTTCAAAATTTTGTAATACAGTGATAAATAAACAACGCGATAAAATCCGTATATAGTAGTTTAATTTCAATTGGTTCAAATTTTGGTTTGTCAAATCACAGGTAGTAGTTGTTTCCCTGTTGCACATGTTTACATACAGCACTAATGATTTCGTATTTCAAGGTTTCCTTAGATCATATAATTTATTATACATACAACGTCTATATTATGTTGTCAAAAAGTACTTTAAACCGATAAACCGGGTGAGTAACCCTGCATAGTTAATCGATCCATGCATATGTAAGTAAACTAAACATTTTTACTTATCGGTCAGCTACAAAGTTATTTACGACTAGCTGTTACCCGCGACTTCGTTCGCGTGGATTTTAACTAAAAAGTGTTTGTTCAGTTTGCAAAGTTTACAAAAACATAATATTTTTATTTATTCTTCTACTTTGTAGTTTCGCATGCGGCTTAACCGGCATTCTCGCTCCACAGCTGATTCTTGTGATCTAGCTAGTCTCATTCGCCTAGTGTGTTATGATGTAGCAGAAAGAGAAAATCTCTTTCTGGAAGTCATTGTGTTGCAAACGTATTAAAAAAATAAATATTTAAGACTACCTGGTAAGTAACTATATTGTACCTATATATAGCGAATTTTTTTTATTTTTTTATTCTATAAGTTGGCAAACGAGCAGACGGATCGCCTGATGGTAAGCGATTACCGCCGCCCATGGACACCCGCAACCCCAAAGGAGTTACAAGTGCGTTGCCAGCCCTTTAAAAAGGAATGAAGGAGGGAAAGGATAAAGGAAAGGATCGGGGTAACTGGGCCTCCGGCTCTCTCACTCACCAATACGAAACGCAACAGTACGGGTACCGTTACTTCACGCCGGTATTCTGTGAGAGGGTAATACTACCCCGGTCGATCGATAGATTAAAATCTAGAGAATTTGTGTAATTGCTGTACCCGGCGGGGTCCATAATTATTTCTCTCTACATCTATACTAATAATATTAGAAAGCTAAAGAGTTTGTTTGGTTGAAAGCGCTAATCTCAGGAACTACTGGGTCGAATTGAAAAAATCTTTTAGTGTTGTATGTCCATTTATGGAGAAAGGCCTATAGGCTATACAACATCACGCTATGACCTACGGGAGCAGCGCAGTAATCATAAACGCCAGTGAAACCATGGACACGGCTAGTAATAAATATTATAAAGCTGAAGAGTTTGTTTGTTAGTTTGGTTGAACGCGCTAATCTCAGATGGTTCGAGTTGAAATATTATTTTAGTGTTGGATAGCCCATTTATAAAGAAAGGCTATAGCTATATAACATCGCGCTACGACCAATAGGAGCGCAGCATCAATGAAAAATGTTGCAAAAACGGGGAAAATTCGCTTATGTGACGCAGACGAAGGGTCAGCTATATTTTATAAGACCTACGTATAGATTATGGAGTGCAATAAACTAATTAAATTAAATTGAAAATAGTTATTGTGTGTTTGGGCGTTCTTTGAGTCCGTTGTTTGAATGTTTGGCTCTACGTGACATAGGATTTCTACTTATTTAACTCGCAAATTATTCCACTTGTATTGCAACCGATAAATGGCCACGGTAACTGCTTACCACTCCACTTACACCCCTTTGTCGTACATAACGTGCATAGCTTTGTCTTACCCTCCCGCATGCGACGACAATACCTTACAAGACAGCTGTAAGGCCCCCTACCCTTGACTTTTGACATTTATGGCTTGTTCCACCACCTCTAAATGTCATTTATCTGCACGATAAAAATCAGCCATCTCTCTTCTTTAAGCTAACAAGAGTAAGACAGCATGCGATTTATCTTCTGAATAACGTTTACTTGATAGTTATGAAGCTGGCTATTAGTGTACTATTGAAACGTCTGGAGGTTCTAAGTATCAATAAAATGTGTTCCACTGTTTGCAAGATTGATATGACTTTGAAATAGTCATAACAATGAACTGATATGAGCTCAGATTCTGAAGATAGACACGGCACTGTGTTAGGCAATAAAAGTGTCGTAACCTTGGGATAATAGCGTATCAAAGTGCAGTTTACATTCATAGTCTTACGCTTACGTCCTCGAAGGGGTAGGCAGAGAATTACAACTATATTTTGCTAGCTATGGTTTTAATAGAGAGCCTATTGGTGCCAATTCTGTTGTCTCAAAATTCTCTTATCTTAGCTAAAAATCTCTAAAATTTATTTTAGTCCTGTCGAACGACATTTCGTATTCTGAAATCGCTAAAAGTGACAGGACTAAACTAAATTTTAGAGATTTTTAGCTAAGATAAGAGAATTTTGTGACAACATAATTGGCACCATTGTCGTCTATTGTGCACCGTTACAGACTCCGTACTGCTATTGCAAATGTATTAACGAAAAATCCATATTCACCCTTCTTTATAACTTACTAGCTTTTGACCGCGGTTTCGGTCGCTCGATAATAGTTTTTTCTGGATGAAAAGTACTTTATGCCCTTTTCTGTATCTTTGACAATGTGTATGCGAAATTTCATGATGATCGGTTGAGTAGTTAAGGCGTGAAAACGTAACAACTCAAATTCGCAATTATAATATTAAGGTATGATAACTAAATGTTATTGTTTGCTTGTGGAAAGTGTCAAGGATCATAGTTTGTTTATATATGATTAGTTTTGTTCGCGGTTGCACCCGCGTTTATGGTAACTGCGCCGACCCCGTGGGTTATAGCGTGATGTTATATAGCCTATAGCCTTCCGCAATAAATAGGCTATCCAACACAAAAATAATTTTTGATTCAAACCAGTAGTTCCTGAGATTAGCGCGTTCAACCAAACAACCAAACAAACGAACTCTTCAGCTTTATAATATACTAGATTAGATTTTACCCGCGGTTTCACCCGCGCAAGTCCCGTTGCCGTGGGAATATCGGGATAAAAAGTAAAAGCCTATGTGTTAATCCAGGTCTCCAGTTATCTACATACTAAGTTTCATCGCAATCGGTTCAGTAGATTTCACGTAAAAGAATAACAAACATCCATACATCCTCACAAACTTTCACATTTATAATATTAGTATTAAGAGTATGTAGATTTTTGTGTTTTCCAAATTACGTAAAATAAAACACTGTCTAATCAGTCAAATGAACCCGATACCTCACAATAGTTACATCCATTACCGTTGCGCTACCGAGAGACTTAAAGCCAGTTAAAGTAAGCCACACATAGCTAATGTGACTGTGTGTGTGTGTGTGTGTGTGTGTGCACAGCCTTGCCTAACACACACATTTATAATAATAATAATAATGTCCTCCAGACCGATTTTCGGTCACGGCGGCCAATCTTAACGGAGGCTGGCCATCTGCGCAGGAGGTATTATAGTGCACAAGTACATATGTACGCAAACACAAGTGCACTCTCTGTTCCCTAACCCTCATGATCCGATGGGAAGGATAATCCGATACGAACGGAGAGAGATCAGGCGCAGGACCAACGGCTTTACGTGCTTTCCGAGGCACGGGGTGTCTAACACTGCCAACTTCATAACTCCGGGCTCGTATTGAGATTTATTAACAGAAAATCCCAAACATTATTGTTGGCCCGAGCCAAGATTCAAACCCGAAACCTCATGCACAGTAGTCGCATTCACTACCGCTGCGCCACGGAGGACATTTACGATGCCATTAAAACACATTTCTTTTTTATTAGTTCATAAAACTGGATAAAATCTTTATGGAGTAAAGTTTAAATTATGCAAAACTTTACAGCACCATAATGTATTTATTCGTGCATTACGATCGTGTATTTTATTTAAAGTAAATATACCTTAAGTAATAGGTTTTACATATTTTATGTTAAACCTTTCTGTTCTTTCTCCTACTACGAGAATGTGTTACGGATAGATAGTGTTAGCGATATATATATTTATAACGGTTTATGTCTAAATAAGTTACTCGGATGTCTATACTATTTTTGACCATATTGAGATAACGATAAAGGCATTGTCTGGACGTCGGCGTCATGACGCGTATAAAATTAGAGGTAATTTAAAATAAGCATTGGCTATTATGAGCATTCTATCAGCTTTCTGCTTTACGGGTAACTAGTGTAGGTATATGATTGTATAATAAAGGTGTACTACATAGCACACTATTAATTAAATGAAATTAAATGGAAATAAGCTAACAGTTTTTAAAAGTTTTGCTATATAGGTATTGGAGTGGATGTGGCATTATTCAACAAATCGGTGTGCTTTTATAGTTAAACGGATTCAATGTCCGGTAACTCATAAATATGGTGATATTGCGGTGTTGCTAGAGCCATTATGATCACTTTAACCTACTTTAGTTAAGAGAATTGATTTTACATGAAATCTCGTTACTAAACACACTGTAATCAACTTACTAGTAAATAACCTAGAACCACTAAACGGTTTCTAACCAGATCTTGAAATACTATAGAAAATAGGTGAAGATTTCCCTTAACCGAGATGCCTACATAAAGAATGCAAAGAGAGAAAATTAAGCACGGATGATATTTTAGAATTGCCTCTGCTTGCCCTGCCGGAAATTAGACTTGCGGCCGTAATATATGCAATTAGTCATATAATTGACAAAGCTCCTTAAACAGAGAATATATAATATGTAATTGTATAAAAATTACTGCACGAGCGGCTTATTGGTTTAAGTGATCGACTCGTCCCTGCTACTGCTTCGATTGTTGTAGGTTCGATCCAAACAAGACACAAAAAAATGTGAGATCAACAAATATTTGTTTCGAGTAAGGGTTTTCTTGAGCAGCAATAGCTCAGTGGGGAGACCAACAGACTGCAATGCAGAGGGTCTTGGGTTCGAACCCACGTCGCGCACCTCTGACTTTCGGAAGTTATATGACTTTTCAAAATTATGTGCGTATTGATTGACAATTATCGCCTGCTCCGTGCCTCGGAGAGCACGTTAATCTGTCGGTCCCGACTGCCATGAACATCTATGGCAGTCGTTATTGGGGAAGTTGACACAAAAGATCCCAGTGGGTCGAAGTGTCGCCAGTCTGTACTGACTGGCCCCCACACAAGATAAGATAAGATAAGATAAGGGTTTTCTTTGTGTCCGTTGTTTAAATGTTTATAAAGTCCGAACACACAGATTTTTCTTAACGCATGAGTTATATTTTTACTTAAAAATCCTGAACGGATTTTAATGCGGTTTCCACCAAAAGACAGAGTGATCAATGAGGAAGGTTTAGGTGTACAATTTGTTAAGGTTTTGTGTAAATTGTTTGAAATATGATGATACGACCCGTGCGAAGTATGTTCCCGGGGCGGGTCGCTAGTAAAAATAACCGCCTTTCTGATTCGAAGATTATAACGAGACATTAATTTGTAAGATGATGAGTAATCCCGTTAGTGTATAACAAGTACGTCCTTGAGACGATGTGTGCCAGTGCGATCAAAATACATGAGTAAGTACATAATGGATACTCGGTCGGACACGTTACGTCAATATTGTGGAAGAGTATTGGACGTAAAATGTCGTTAGTGTCACCCTAATATTATTAATGTGAAAGGTTGTGGAGATGTTTTTTTATGTTTATATAAGAGAACTTCTGGACTAGGAATAATCCTTGTATTGCGAGGACTTTAGGTACAGATATTCAGTAAAATACCACCTTGACTCGGAACACACATTTCGATGACTTAGAGTGAAAACCTCGGGTATGCAATTTATTAATGCACAAAACACATTACAATCGTTATTACATCTCATATCATAAATACATTGTTTAGATCTGGATCGTAACGTAACTAATAAGTGCACACAAAGAAATCAATAAGGATTACACAAAAAATATCTCTGATATATGAATACCTAATATTGCAAATAACATATGAGTTTAGATTTGGATGTCTCTGCTGAAATCAGAACTATCCAAACCCAACTTACTATGGAGGATGTCTTTTACTATTTTAGTATATTTATTATAGTTGCAATCAAAAATGTTAATTTATGTTATTATATTTCTGGAAAGAAAACCTTTTAACGCACAATCTTGTTTCACGCAAGATTTGATTTGATACTTATAGCATCATCTATGATCTTGAATGCATACCTTGTAACTACTCGCTCTAATCAGTTTGGTGTGATGACCTCGCGACGGCGCATCAAAACTTGTCCAATAAATTTAAATACAACATTTTTAATTAATAATTTTAAATATTTGAATAATACACGTAGAAGCACATTTAAATTACATGATAATAAGGGTCTGATTTGGTTTTTGGAACAAAATTTTACAGGGCGCAGTTCTTTGTGCCTCTTGAAAAGTTACGTATTTCGCAGTTACGAGGTTTTCACTATGAGCCATCGATTTGTGGATCAAAACTTTTACGTCTAGATGTGAGATTTTAAATTATAACAGTGGGTGTAGTGCGCAATAGAGAGGCGTTCATCTAAACCACTGTTTCTGGTAGACCGCTCAACGGATTTAGACGGCACTTAGCGCACAGACGATCCATATTATAATATATTTATTATCACATACTTTTTGCTTTCCCGAGGGATAAAAGATTCACTTTGATTTTATTTTAACAACTTATTTTTTTTTGCTTTGGGGAGTGCTTTGTGGCGTGCTTCTTCGCGGGGCGACGGAGAGGTTATGTCGGGCTCACCGGTGAAAAGGTACCCCGGTAATACCGACTAAACCTACCACGGTGTTCCTCGATATAACCATAGACGGCGAGGCCGCGCGAATCGCTTTCACATGCAATCGCGACCCCGCTGTGGTTTCAGCCCGCCGTGTGAAACGGCAGGCCACTGCACAAAAAATACTTTCTCAACCGTCCCCCTGGGGAGGACAAAGACGACAGAGGCCCACGTAGGAACAAGCACGCCGCCTCTCAGACCTGGTGCTGATCGGGTGGCGAGCAGGCCCACGCAGCCCACCAGTATGTCAAAACAACACCTGAATTATGTTATTAATTGATAGATTTTTGCCAGTGCTTTATATAATAGATATACCTAATTATGCGAAACATACTCACCTGTTTTTTAGTTACAATGATTTTAATAAACATGTATGAATGAAATACCTACTCGATTTTTTTCGATGGTATGTTCGCAGTGTGCTTAATTGTATTCGAAAGATATTCGAATACACAACGCGATTTATTTTGCACGGTCAATGACGCAGCGCACGTACTTTATGTGTTGTGAAATCATTCGAATAAAAGTCGACCGTAATTGTGCAAATCGCTACTTCACGCAGGCATAACCTGGGACAGAAATAAGTAATAAAAATTTAAACAGGCTTTATTATAACAATATATGAACAATGTTTACTTGAGTACCTACTAACAGTAATTGTGTTAAGTATCTGTCAGACATGTCAAGTATGCTTTGTGGTAGAGTTGAGCCGAGTACTTGTTTGTTACTCGGTCCTCGGTCGAATAACTTTAGGTTTAAGCACCAAATATGAGAGTGTATATAGTTAATATTATATAGTCGTTATATAAGCAGATTGTAAGGACTATATAATATTTACTCTTCCATTACAGTATTGTTATTAAGTATGAAGTTTATTTATTTATATTTTATTGGGTGGTTAATATTATAGTTATAGCACGTTATATTATGAACTGCTTACTATACGGAGGCATTTATAACGTATTATACGATCCTAACGGCTTGGCCACGGGACATTCGCTGCAGCGAAAATTCGCGCGATGCAAACGGCGAGACGTATTGCGACTAAAACAAATGTGTGCCAAAGTAATATTAATAGCACAAGTATTGTTATTGATTTGCGCATTAATATATGAGGCCTCATATAATTGGTGTTATGAAAGTTTATTGTTGATGACCGGAGTTAGTTGAGCCCTTATTCCTTTTATTTTCGACTCGAGTTGCTTCATGAAGCGCTGTTGTGGACATGTGCCACGCGTAGCGGCGATCGGGCGGGACGACCGGCGAAACTTGCCGAGCGAATCGCCCGAGCGTCGCGTCGGGCTGAGCGGCGGGTGACAGAAGCAAATGTATTAAACAGTACGGCGCCGGGCGCATGCCACGGTGCGAGCGGTAGACGCGGCGAATAGTGTGAGAACCAAAATAGTTTAATTGTATTCGCCGCGAAATAATGAACACCAAAACTTTTATTGCACAAATATTAGCTAGACCAGCTATTTGGAAGTTTTCTGGATATAGTCTGTATTTTTCGTATTTCTTGTGGAATTCGCCGATTATATCCCGATTTTTATTAAAATCATGAACTCTATAATCTCTTCTAAACATTTTATCTTGAATAAAAAACTACTACTCTCCAAACAATGTCGAGACAACGTTGATAAAGACATCTCGCTCTCGGTCTATACTGGTCGCGTCAGCAAACGCAACTGCCCGTGGCGTGCAAACTGTGCCGCGTGGATTGCCGCCTCGCTCGCCGCACCGCCGTTCGCGGCGCCCGTTCCCGTGGCCAGGCCGT
This sequence comes from Catocala nupta, assembly GCA_963675205.1. Taxonomy (NCBI): domain Eukaryota; kingdom Metazoa; phylum Arthropoda; class Insecta; order Lepidoptera; family Erebidae; genus Catocala; species Catocala nupta. Next base: position 840,436 of record OY776102.1, read on the forward strand.
AACTATCCTAAGAAATATTATAAATGCGAATGTGAGATTGTTTGTTTGTTTTCACGCCTTAACTACTCAACCGTTCATCATGAAATATAGCGTACACTTTATCAGGGGCACATAAAATAGGGCCTAACCTAACAGTTTTTTTATTCTGTATTAGGTTAGAGCTTATCCTTTAATCCGCGGGCTAAAAAACAGGCAGAAAACTAGCAGCCTGTAATTCAATTTCATTAATGATATCGGGCTTTATTATAAAAAGGTAACCTAGGTGCGTACGTTTTACAGGAAGGAGAAGCGGGTACATAGGTTTATACATACATATCATGTCCTTGTTAAAAACACACATTGGTATGCTATGTCTTTGCTGTAAGGTAAAAATAGACACAATTCATAGCCTTCTAAGCATATATCCTCGAAGATTTAGGTATAAAATCCACATTTTGTCAGCCGTATTATGAGTACTATACCAGACTCTGTGCCACAGAAAAATTCTTGCCATTATAATCCAATAATACTACCATTTGACTGCGCATTGAACTTAAGACCTCATGTATTGCTGTACACATTCATTACCACCACGCCACCGAGCCGTACTAAAATATTAATTAGAACTTTATTCAGTACTTAATATATATCTATAGCATAGCCCCGTCCCTACCGACAAGTCCACACCTAGCTGTAATTCAGTCGAAATGGGTCGTCGCGTGCGGGCCCATAGTTTCAGTTATTTTCAGTTAGTTTCGCGAATACCTCCATAGGAGTAAGTTCAGTTCATGCCGTAACGCAAGGACGGAGTCAAGGTCTTCTCTCGTACAGTTTCTGCGGTATTCGTGAAAGTAATTATGTTGTGAATGTAGACCAAAGTCAAATCGTTTACATGGAATTTTCGTAAGGTATGTTTTGACTGATTGTTGTTCCAGTTGTGTATATTCGTTTTGTTTTGCTCGGTCGCCTTTTTAGAATAAGTGTATACAGAATGTTGCAGAAGTGTAGCATAATTTTTATGTATAAATAAGGCGGTAAACAAGTGTACTCTTCTGATGGTAAGTGGTTACCGTACCTTACGGTACTTTATAGCATCAAATACCAAGAGAATTGCAGTACGTTATTTCTTTTTGTTAAAGGAAGTTCGTATTAGGAATAATTCCGGTAACGCGAGGCACATTACGTACATTTCTTTCTCTCTCTTCTAACATCAGTATCACGATATTTTATATATTGTGATACTGATATTACATCATAATAATGCATATTCTGACGCCTGTTGAAAATGTTGTGCATGAGGCCATTTTTAATAGTTTTATTTAGTTACATAGAAGTAATGTAATAACTACTGGATGTCCAAATAAATAAATACATTTCAAAGAAATAACATCCAGATTAAAACAGCCACAATTATGTGGACCACTCAATTTTTTGTCCCGTTTTCCGATCCAAACCCGACCGATACGTTGGGTTAGTATAGTATTCTATTATCTGTGGTTGGTTGGTGGTAATAGGTGACATCTTATATTCTATTACGCTAGCTGTGCAGTCACTGTATCAAAACTATCTTTATCAGATTATTATATTGTAAATTCTACAATTGTCAAATTACTTTATGGCAATGAAAAAAATATTATTATTACTGATCTCCTGTTGAAAGCACAGCGCCTCTTGAAGAAATCTGTTAACTATATAAATCGCAGGAACTTCGGTGTCTTCGGTATGGCAGTACCAGCCAGCCAGACATCTCATCTAGTTTGATCGATATCTAGATTTCAGCGATATAGAAATACCTATCTACCTTTCTGTAAAATATTTCCGATCGAAATGTAGGTATTTTCCCGGATTATAGATTAATCCAGCAATATAATTATGTATATTGTGACACTGGTATATACACTCTTGTTTCCCAGAGACCTAGGATAGCCAAAGATATATATTATATATGTATTATATGTATTTACAAAAAACAATGTTAGTATATATGTACCTATGTTTATCCATTGTCTAGTACCCATAGTACAAGCTCTGCTTAGTTTGGGCTAGATGGTGTTGTGTGTATGTGATAGAATAGAATATTAGAATATTAATAGATAGCCACGTGCCATGAGGTTTGACTTTTAACTTTAACCATTTTTATTTTTTGCTTCCTGTACCCTGATCTGGGTGCCCAGCGCGAGTTGTTTATACGGTAACGCGATTGAAACGTTTACCGCGTTTGGCTCTCTGATTGGTTAAGAGCTTGGAGCGAGCCAATCGGAGCGCCGAACGTCATAAACGTGTCGATCGTGTTAACGTAAAACAAACTCGCACTAAGCACTGATTGTCTCGATAGCGCAGCGAAAGTGAATGTATCTGCTGTGTATGAGGTCTTGGGTTTGCTTCCCGAATCGGACAAGTTGACATTGCATTTTGCTGTCCAGAAATTCTCAATAGCAGAACAAAGTTGAAATGTGCCTGGTAGGCTCGCTTTCTATTACGTAGGGCCTAAAACCATGCTTAACGAAATGTGTAATGCTTTAATACATCTCTGCTTATTACTTCAGAGAAATACGTTGGTGTATATACCTATGTATGTGTTAAGTATGTGAGGACAAGTGAAACGCAAGATAGGTGGATACGTACCTACCGACGTTTATTCGACGTATTCGAATAGTGGACGCAGCCACTATTCTATAGCTATATAGGTATAACTATATACAACAGTATATATGTACATATGTATACACTCTCATCATCGCTGGTTTCAGCATGAATGGGGCCGGATCGACCGGGGTAGTACTACCCTCTCACAGAATACCGGCGTGAAGTAACGGTACCTGCCCGTACTGTTGCGTTTCGTATCGGTGAGTAAGAGAGTCGGAAGCCAATCATTTTCCTATCCTTTCCTTTGTCCTTTCCCTCCTTCATTCCTTTTTAAAGGGCTGGCAACGCACTTGTAACTCCTTTGGGGTTGCGGGTGTCCATGGGCGGCGGTAATCGCTTACCATCAGGCGATCCGTCTGCTCGTATGCCTCCCTATGCCATAGAAAAAAGAACTGGTGCATAGATCTCCTCTTAAGGAAGGCACTCTTGACCCTGTTTTTCTATGAGGAACGGTCTCGGATTATATTTAGTCAGAGAACATTCGCCTTTTCAATTAATCGATCCTATTCACACTTACCTTGTGTACTCAGTCTATCAATATTTATTCATCCATTAGCCCATTAACTGCTGGTAGACCTAACGTAATAGAAACAATGTTGTATTGCCCATCGTTCTACGTAGGTATATATAGCATACAGTCATTTGCTGCTAAACTATCCTGAAGATACTAACTAATATTATAAATAAGAATGTGAGTTTCTTACGCTTTGAATGTGAGTTTCTAACTACTCAACCGATCGTCATGAAATTTCGTATACACGTTGTCAGGGATACAGAAATCGCCACAGGGTTCATCATGAAAAAGCTGCTGTTCTCGAGCGAAACCGCGAGCAAAAGCTAGTACGAAATGTATGTCAAAGGATATTTTATTTGCAGTTGCATGCCATGAGCCGCCACCAATAGAACAGTTCTGTATTGTTTAAAATTTAAAAGGCAACGGTTTGCTAATCAATTGATTATAGTATAAATGAGCCGGCTCGTCCAAAGAAATGCCATTTTCATATAGGCAAACGGCGTAAGACTAGGTACGGTATTATCGGTAATGTCGTGATTTTCACACTATATATAAATATTTTTTGAATGGCCAATTTGAATTGTATTTCGGCTATTACGGTTTGTCCTAAATGAACAAAAACATCAACCATCATGTAATTAAAACAACGAATACGGGCAGGTACTAATAACTTTAAATACAAATTGAATAAAAGATTTTTGATATTTAATGTTAATAGTAGGTACATATTATTAATGTTTAAGCAGCGATAGCTCAATGGAGAGACCAACAGACTGCAATGCAGAGAGTCTCGGGTCCGAACCCACGTCGCACACCTCTGACTTTCGGAAGTTATATGACTTTTCGAAATTATGTGCGTATTGATTGACAATTATCGCCTGTTCCGGGTCTCGCAGATCACGTTAAGCCGTCGGTCCCGGCTGCCATGAAAATCTATGGCAGTCGTTATTGGGAAGTCAGTGCCCTATAATATTCTGACGCTGTTCTAGCCTTACGGTATCGTTAGCCTTCGGGATGCGGAGGTCAGATGGCAGCCGCTCCGTGTAAAAACTGAAATCCAGTTAAATCCGATTAGACCAGAAAAGCCGACCCCAAGTGACTTGGGAATAATAAAGGCTAGGGAGAAGAAGAAGAACATGTTATTAATAATATGCATAGTATTACTCGAAATATAAATTAATGTTCAAAATAACCATTGCACTTTATACAGAAACCACTAAATTAGATGGAAGACATAAATGGCATTTTCATAGTGACAGATCTAATATTAAAAGTAGTGAATTAAAATAAACCATCATAAAATGCGTAGTTATTAGTAAACTTAAGACAATATTATGTAAATCTGACTTGTTTTAAATATACTAGTTAATCACCCTAGTTGGACTAGATGACAATAGAAAAATCTTTATTTCCTTATAGTCAATAAAAAAAATTTCTATTGGGATCTTTGGGTAGGCAATCAATGGGCGTGTAATGGGCGCCTCATCTCCCAATCTTTAAATTGTATTGATAGAGCCAGCGACATAAGTCGATACACAGTGCTAAACGATTGCCTCTACTTTAAGCTATTGAGTCGCAGCAGCACACCGGTGGCCAGACACAATAGGTTTTCAAATCTGGCATTTCTCTACTTGGTTATAAATTTCAGCCCAATTTTTCACCTCTTGGAACCGGTACCAGGTGCATTAAGCTTGCATTTTCTTAATAATTCAGCGGCTCGCCGGTTGGCACAGACTTTTAATACAAATTGTCGGCGAAGCTGCTATATTTTTCGTCGCATTGCCTTGTATTGTCGCATTGTAATGGCTGCTTTACCGGGCTGCAGCTTTTGGTGAATTAGTCTTTCTATTTATTACATTTTCTCCGCAATTTCGTTCATGTAAGCTACGCCGACGCCGACGTAGTTTACTTGTCTACTTTACTAATGGGATTTATATTATGGACCATATATCTGGCTTTTAACCCCCGACGCAAAAACGACGGAGTGTTATAAGTTTGACGTGTCTGTCTGTGGCATCGTAGCTCCCGAACGGATGAACCGATTTTAATTTTGTTTCTTTTGTTTGAAAGGTGAATTAGTCGGGAGTGTTCTTATTTATTTATTTATTTATTTATATTTAGGATCTCCAACAAAGAATATACACAACACATGACATATAAATAAAAAAAAAAATTACAAAAGTATCGAATAGGTGTACTCCTTCACTTACAGGAGACCACAGCATGCACAGTATAGTTAACAACTAAGCTAACAAAGTTAAATATAAAAAAGAATAGAATTAAAATTAAAATTATGAACAGAAAACGATGAAATTAAAAATGATAAAAACTTTAAACAAAAATAAATATAAAAATAAATATTACGTACAAAATTAAATACACTCACTTAAACATTTTTTAAACTTGGACAAAGACGTACAGATATCCAAGTCCGTAGTCTTTGCCAGGGTATTATATTGCCTACAAAGCCTTGGCGCAGCGGCGTAATGACCGAGGTTAGTTTTGGATCGAGGGATACAAAATAGCTCATAAGTATTGTGCCTGGGAATCCGAGTCGGAACTTTGATAACTAATGAGTTCAAAAGTTCATTGCAATCAATCGCTCCACTTAAAATTTTGTGAAGGATGATGCAGTCCAGTTTCTTTCTACGACTGGTTAGAGTTTCCATACGATAGTATTTCAACCTGTCGGTGTAACTAGTCATTTGTTTAGCCAAGTGATCACCGTAGCAGAGATGGTAGAGAAACCGCTTTTGGACACTCTCTAAGCGCTTAGAATAAACCTCGTAATGCGGATTCCATACTACTGAATTATATTCCAATATTGGACGGACTAAGGTGTTGAAGAGCTTTATTTTTGTAGCTGGTCTTTTAAATTCTTTACTATTTCGCAAAACAAATCCCAGTACCTTGAAAGCCCTTGAGACGATATTCAAAATATGTACATCAAACTTCAGCGCGTGATCTAGTTGGACTCCTAGGTCACGTATAATGGTCAGCTTCTTTATTTCGACTCCCTCAATGTAGTATCTATTCTCTAACGCTTTTTTATTACGAGTAAACTGAATGTAGTGACATTTACTGATATTTAAAATCATCTTGTTTTGATTACACCAGTCTGCTAGTCTGTTGATGTCATCCTGTAGCATTTTGGAGTCTAAGTTAGTTTGAATTGGTTTCATTATCTTTAAATCATCAGCAAACAAATAATAGCGGGAGTGTTTGAAGCACTCTGTGATGTCATTGATAAAGACGTTAAAAAGAATCGGACCCAAATGCGAACCTTGCGGGATTCCTGAAGTTGCTTGATAAAATTCAGAAAAATGACCATTTACTACCACTTTTGATTCTCTCTTTTCTAGGTAAGATTTAAACCACCCTATCATCGTTCCACCAACACCCAGTTGAGTCAGTTTGTTAATGAGAAGGCAGTGGTCCACTTTATCAAAAGCCTTGCTAAAATCGGTATAGATCGCATCCACTGGAATACGATTGTCAAGGCACTTAGTCAAAGCTGATGTAAAACACATGAGGTTAGTATTAGTAGATCTAGATTTAACGAAACCGTGCTGATATTCAGTAATGTGTTGTTTAAGAAACCACATCAAATGCTTGCTAACAAGTTTTTCAAATACTTTTCCGAACGTAATAAGTATAGAGATTGGTCTATAATTAGCCACTAAGTGCTTCTCCCCAGACTTCAATATGGGTATGACGATAGCTTCTTTCCAGATGTCGGGAAAGACACCATCGCGTAAAGACCTATTAAATATTATTTGTAGGGGAGGTACTAAGGCCTTAGCACAGCGTTTAACAAGAATAGGAGGAATACCGTCACTACCCGCGCCCTTACTTTCGTCTAATCCAATTAATTCACAATATAGTTCTCTGCTATCAACTTCTAAGTTACACAGTGCTGCAGACGTGAGAGAGTATCCAGTGTTGGTATTTGTGTTGGTGAGACTTGGCCCATCTGTCGGGGCACTAAAGGTACTTGCAAAATTCTCTGCGAACATGTTGCAGACATCTCTTCCACCTGATGCGGTTTTGTTGTTGTGTGACATTTGTGCCGGGTATGTGCTGCTACCTTTTCTCTTACTTTTTATGAAAGACCAAAATGTTTTAGGGTTCTTTTTAATGTTATTTTCTATACTACTGATGTATTTCTTATAGCTTGATGAATTTAGGTCATTGCATTCATCCCGTAATCTCTCAAAAAACTCACAGTCTAATGGATTCTTGTACTTTTTAAAACGAGTATGGTATTTGTACTTTTCTCTAAGTAGTCGTATAAGATCACTTGAGTACCAAGGTGGATATTTATTGCAGGCCGTTTTTTTCATAGGAATACAATCCGTAATAGTATGTCTCAATAGGTTGTAAAAAATGTGTACCATATCGTTAACAGAAGTACAGTTTTCGAGCTCATTTTCCCAGTTTATTGCTAACAAATTATTTAGAACTTTCTCATAATCTGCGCGAAGAAAGTTAGGTTTTTGTACATTTTTCGCTTCTAAAAAATGTTCTGCAATCACTGTTAGATTAAACTCTAGTGGGGGGTGTAAAGGGTCCTCCTTTGTTAAACTGTAATTACAACGAGCGACATTTGTAATGGAGTTATTACTAAGTATCAAATCTAATATTTTAGACTTGTTGTTTAAGATATTATTGTATTGATTAAGGCCATTTAAATTCAAGAACTCTGACATTATCGCATTAATATCTGAGGAACTGGCTTCTGGGTACAAGTATATAAATTCATCGTTCGCAAGCCAGGTTATATTAGCAAGATTAAAGTCTCCTAAAATCAAAATTTGTTCATTTTTATTAAATACCCTATGAACATTTTTGGTAAACAACTCCAGTGAATCACGATGAATTGGTGGCGGTAGGTAGATACCGCTGACATACAATTTATTGTTACAATTATTTGAGGAACTTATATCAACGCTAATCCATAAGTCTTCAATCTCGCTTTCAATATGTGATAATCTACATGATTTCAAAGTTTTCGCGACAGCGATTAAAACTCCTCCTCCTTCTTTACGAGTTTTATACCTACTTGATTCACGGTCCCGTCTGTAAACTACATATCTATCGTCAAACAACTCAGAATCATAGACACCGCTGTTCAACCAAGTCTCCGTGAGCACTACAATGTCATAATTATGTAAAGATATGTTATGGTAAAAGTTAACAGTTTTGGTTTTTAAGCCTCGCACATTTTGATAGTATACATGAATTGGACAATTGAATGTGACTAGATAAGAACAATAGGAACTTGCAAATTAAGCTAATTTATGCTAGAGATTTTACCTTGTTTAGACTATTGATAACAATTCTTTGCGAAGACTCGTCTTTTTTCATAAAGACCTTGCCGTCCCGAACCCAAACAAACTTGAATCCTAGTTCTTTTCCGCGGATCCGGGCTGCTGCATGAATTGTTTTATTTTCAGCAGATAGGTGTTCCGTGACGTAGATTGGTTGCAGTTTCTCTCCTGCGATACCGAGGTGACTAGTGTTCAGTTTTTCTTGTTTATTGTTTCTGTTATATTTCATTGAAGCGGCAAGGAAACTATCACGTAGACGTGGGCTACTGAATTTGATAAGAATAGTTAGTTATGTTTGATGAAAATCGGTCCAAGATGGCGGCCGCCACAAAATAGCAGATAACATATTTTCCACAACCCCCTTAATATGGGTATTAAATGAAAGAGCTTGACTAGTAGAATACTATACACTATGATAAATTTTAAATCTAAGATGGCCGCCACCACAGAATGGTGAATTACATTTTTTTTTCACAATCCCTGAATATCAAATAAATTTTGCGTCGAGGGTTTCTTAAATTTTAATTTATTGTTTTTATACTAAATAAAAGTACTTAGATGAAATATAGCTCCGATTTTCAAGTGAAAACCAATCTATCAAACTGTGAAAACCGCAATGAAAACTGTTTGTTTGAGTGTTTTAGTGAAGCCGGCTCTATTAGAGCCTAGACCCTATAGGCTTCACCAAAACAATATGAACGCAGTAGGACCAAAATTCTAAGGTTAAGAGCCAGGTTAAGAGCACCTTAAACCGGCGAACGTGTATGAGGAATGTTATGAAAGCGAATGAAGCCAGAGAAGTGTGTCAGGATCGTAGCAAATGGAAAATTTATAGTCTCTGCCAACCCGTCTGGGAACAGGCGTGAATCTATGTATGTATAGCAACTAATTATTTATTTAAGCAAATATAGAAATATAGTAGACTATGTAGAGGACATAGTAGAGGTCAGTCCCTTATCGAGGATGTAAGCGTGAGACTATGTTACATACAACAATCAGAGGTTGTTACAAACCCAAATTGCACCTGTTACAATTTACGGACCTACATGAACCTATCGCAGACAGTTCTGAAGTTCATGCTGCCGCTAAGAATTTTTTGATAGAAAGTCTTTTTTAAATCGAACCCGAAAAATCATGCTACCGATGCACAGCAATAACACTTTACTAGAGGATGTACAGTTTATAACAATAGTTTTCGATCTTCAACTACGCCGACCTTTCATGGACCATCGAAACTAAATTTTAATGTTAACGATTGCTGATGTTTATACCATACAACATCAATTTGGCATGCCTTTATCTGGTGTTGTTACGTGTGTATGTTATTATGCTTTGGAGTAAATCGATTGATTTGCGGTTTATTAAATAATATAGCGATTTTGAAGAAAGCGTGCTTTATAGGTAAAGTGTTCACCATGACTAATAAGATTACCCATAGCTAGTAGCGAATATGCCTTGAATTTGTCCCGAAAGTGAGTACACGACGCCGACCTTACCGTTTTTTAAAGACTTCTTCCTCAGTAGCTATATATCCCGTGTCGCGGGAGGCTTTGCAAACATTCAAACAATACAAAAACACCCAGATTTGGGACAACTATTAATGGATCACACAATTTTTTGTCCAGTGTGGGGATCGAACCCACAACACTCGGCACGGCGGCTGTGGCGAGGGGACTACTTAAACAATACGCCATCCGTGCAGTCAAAAATTACTTAAAGTATTCATAGGAAGTGCACGTACTCGGAAAATTTAAAAAAAACATCAAACTATCTGCGATTCTATTAGGTTGCTGTTTAGTTAGCTAAAAACTTCACTATACTTCTTCAAGATAAAAGCTACGAAAATAGTTATATGCTGAATCTGTCCAATCCAGAATCTGTCCTACACCGAACAAGCGGCTTTATTCACGTCGCTAAAAAGCCTTAAAAAGCAAATATGTGAATTTCATACAATTAGATTTAGTCAAAAAGTCTTTAGTAGTTAGAGTAATTATATAAATTAATAATAGCAGCCTGTATATAAACTGTCCCACTCCTGGGCACTTCTCTTCTCCATGTGGAAGGGTCTTCAGGTTGGCCTAGTGCGTGTTAGTAAATTTCGCATATCTTTGAGAAAATTATAGCGATTATTAACTATTTATTACGCCCATAACTTCGAAAAGTTTAGAGCCCTTGAGATCGAACTCAAAACCTCTGCGTGGCAATGGGGTCCCATTAGGCTATTAATGTTTTTTTATATGTTTAATCGATTATATAATCGAAGAATAATCACATTAAAACGACCAATATATTAAAAGATACGCTAATAGAAGTGAAATAGTGTTCAAATAGAATAACTGGCCATTGAAATACAATATAACTTCAGTCAGATTGGAAATTTACAAACTTATGCCCAGAGTTCAATGAAACCATTGTTCTTATTATAATGGGGAGTTTGCCCACTTCGGCCCCCAGGCCATACATTATGTTCGGGTATTGTCTGGTATAATCTTGGTTCAAGACTTAGTATGCATCAATTTGTTAAATAGTCATGCATGTTATGTCTGGAGGAAAGAAAGAAAAAGCTGGATTTATAACATACATGCATTTTAGATTCCACGGATAGCGTATTGGTTTAAGTGGTCACCTCGGCACTGCCACTGCGTTGAGTGTTGTGGGTTTACATGGGATATGATCACCTCGCTGGTTTCAGCATGAATGGGCCGGATCGACCGGGGTAGTACTACCCTCTCACAGAATACCGGCGTGAAGTAACAGTACCCGTACTGTTGCGTTTCGTATTGGTGAGTGAGAGAGCCGGAGGCCCAGTTACCCCGATCCTATAGCTATCCTTTCCTTTGTCCTTTCTCTCCTTTATTCCTTTTTAAAGGGCTGGCAACGCACTTGTATCTCCTTTTGAGTTGCGGGTGTCCATGGGCGGCGGTAATCGCTTACCATCAGGCGATCCGTCAGCTCGTTTGTCAACCAAGACCATAAATAAAAGAAAAAAAAAACAACTACAAAGGACAAACATTTTTGTGTAACAAAAATAAAGACAATGGTGCCAATTCTGTTGACACAAAATTATCTTATCTTTGCTAAAAATCTCTAAAATTTAGTTTAGTCCTATCAAACGACATTTCGTATTCTGAAATCGCTAAAAGTAAATTTTAGAGATTTTTAGCTAAGATGAGAGAATTTTGTGACAACAGAATTGGCACCATTGTCCCCCGGCTATACTCTTAAAGTACTTCACCAGCTATGGTTTTAGGTCATGTATAAAAGACGAACATATTGACATTTACGAGACGTGATAACAGATTGGTGCTGTTATTAAGAATATCTTGACAGAAGTACCCAGTAACACCGTGCTTCACCTGGCAATCAAACCCGGGATCTTATTCACATTAGCCGCTAAATTAGTTAGAAAGCAAGCACTATTGCGTATGTTAAAAAAATATACTTGAAATGTTTCCTCTAGTAAGTAGTAGTTTGTAAATTTACTAGCGACTCGCCCTGGGATGCATAGTACAAAACCTTAACAATTTATACACCTAAACCTACCTCATGAATCACACTGTTTGTCTTATCGGTGAAAACCGCATGAAAATCCGTTCAGTAGTTATTGAGTTTATCGCAAACAGATAGACAGACGCGGCGGGGACTTTGTTTTATAATATGTAGTGTTGGGCTAGCTAGTAGATTATAAGCCAGAGACTGACATAATTATGCAAGAATACGTCGGTCTGTTGCTTCGTAGCCACGTGAAAGAATACCTAAAAAACGAACACATGATTGCAATTATAATACGTTTGAGTCGTATTAGCTTTAAAACTACAAAAAAGTTGATTACTTTTTTTATTGTTAACAAAACAATTTAGTAACACTAATATATACTTATACCTAATAAAATTGTAACTGATCGATGTCTGTACATAGAAGATATTTAATAAAATATTACACATTATATTTTCTTTAATATCTTTATAATAGTTATGGAAACCAAAATAAATATTTATATTTTTTGTCATCCATCTGTATGTTTATACGCGCATCACGCAAAAACTACTGCAGGAAATTAATTGCGGTTTGCACAGTTGCATGTAGGTCTAACTTTAAAATTGGTGCATGTTTCATATTGATTTATTGCCTAGAAGTAATACAGTTTTGATACACCTTCTAGAAGTCGTAATAACAAGAAATTCGGAGGAAGAGGCATAAGCTCTATTTTCCTTAACCTTTTGAGAAATACTAAAGTTTGAAGTTTGGGAGAGAAATAGTTCCACTACTCACTAACAGAAACTCACTTTAAAATTGAAATTCCACGCTTACGAAGTCGCGGGCAAAAGCTAGTACATATATAATAAATTTCAGTAGGATTTGCTTTATAACTACACAAAGTTTGATATATTTATTGCACAATTATATTATCAACAAAACATTGTCGTAGCATTGATCCCGTGTAACGTCGTATTCAATTTGTCGTCGCGAATATTTCTAACAAGCATTCTACTCGCGTGGCATTTTTTCGCCCGAGCAAAGAGAATGTATGCGCATAATGCCTGTGTCAATTAATTGAGCTGTTAGACTCGCTACGTCGTCAGTAATTAATGGTCGATGTTCACGCTTCAATAAGGCTACGCCCGCATCACGCTTATAGTTTGTTACTGACTAGATGATAGCTGGCGTTGAAGTACTTAGATTTATCATTGCCTGTCAGCTATTCTCCTATACAATTGATAATCGCATTTTATTTATAGTTTTAAGTAGTAATACATTTTTAAGGAGTTCAAGCGGCATATGCTAAGGCAATGGTCGAGACAATAGTGAACTACATATATAAACGATGTGCATTCGAATGTTTTAACATAAAGGAAAAGGCCGACCCAGAAAGAATTTACTGACCGAACAAAGTAAAAAAAAATATTTATGCAACTTGACGCCATTAAATGTGACTACGTCTTGTTTCTAGTCATTTTAACTATTAACTTTGACCTGCTTTTCGCGGTTTTAGTTGTATCTACACAAAAGTAGAAGAAATATTGACATTTTAATTGGCCTAATTTTACACCGAATTGCATATTGACATTCGTGCCTCGGTTACCGTAACCTATTATTGCTTGCTTACCAGGATAATTACTCAGGCGAAGATAACCCAAAGCAAAAGGAATTAAGGATGAGATCAGAGTAAAAATAATAGGAGAGGTAGGTATGAGAGCTGCCGGTACTCTTACTTACTTTGTTACGTGGATTTCCTGAAATAATGTACTACTTTTCTAGACTAGGTGACTCACTCTTCACCAAATAATTGCTAAAGGTTATTCAGACATCTAAGAATTCTTCATGCATTGACTTAAATAGTAAGCAGTGACAGTCAGCTGCAAACCATGAGTGTCGTGTGAACGAACACTCGCTATCGGCACAATTAGTACTGCGTGGCTGAAGTATTTACATGTTGTTGACACTCGGCCGGCACTGGTTTCCCTTTTGTTCAACCCACTTGATCGTGGATTACGGCACTTTTGTGGCCATTTCGGTCGTAAATAAAGTATTACAACTTTTGAGACGTAATCTTTGTAATCAGTATGTAAAAAACGGGAGTGGAAAAGCGCCGTTGCTAGTGTTTAGGTTACGGTTCGAAATAGCTGGCTTGCTTGAGGTAGTACTTACCAACTGCTGGGCTGTTTGCTTGTTTTCCACCGTTATAGAAGAAAAAAGACTAGAGGTAGGTACCCGTGTTTGGCTTTGTCCGATTTATATCGAACTCGTGTTCCTAAGCTTTTCATGTGAAATGTTCTACAGGACATATGTACGTCCTGTTTGAACAGTGCAATCAACGTATTGTAGGGAATACATTAGAAGATGATAGCATTAGATTAAGTTATAAGCAAGGCATCCTGGGAGATCGATCAGCGATGTAGGTTGCACAACCCAGAGTGATATTTGTCAGTCGAACCGATTTTAGAAGTATCGCTTTGAAGCCTTTTAATACTAACCGTTAAACGTGAATTTTAAGTGCAATCTACCTGCTTTATCTCCATCACATAATTTAATGAATATGGGAGACGGCAATACGTCTTCTACAACATGCCGCCTTAAAACATAACTCATGAAATATGGGCCTCTGCTCTGGGCAAGCGAGGCAATAAAGTGTAAAATTGATACTAAATATTATATGTTACTATATATATTTATTAACTAAACTTCTATAAAGTCCTTATAAAATAATATAATTTCAATATGTAACATTTTGATAAACATATGACAAACGCATGTTTAATGTGATATTCAATTACGGCTACACTGTTGGGTTACACAACGTATACTAGATATAATTACTTGATGTTCTAAAACAATGGCTCGTGAGTTTTTGTCGGTGTTTTTCTCATTGTATACAGTATTTATAAAGCTGACGGCAGATTCATTTAACCGCGGATGTTTTGTTGTGTGTGCAAGCATGAATAAAGCAAAATATATGTTTAATTATAATGACTATTTCGTTCACTGTTTCGTGAGGCCGAAGGGTTTGCTGCAGGCACCTCGTACAGTGCTTTTTTGGATTTTCTGCTAAAACTTTTGTACGATGAAATAATACACCACCTGCAATACTAATGTAGCAGCAGTTTCACCTAACATTGCTAAATAATATTTATTACGTTCAGTACTATATAAGCGGTCATCGCGCGTGCAATCTCGCTCCTTTATACCGTTTAACTTTTGGTGCAATTATTAAATTTATTTTAACTTAAAACATATACTCTATCGTTTAGCCTAACTTAACAACTTTTACATAGTCCTTCGAGCCGGATTTGAACCAGAGACCTATGGATGGATCTTAATAGAAACATGGACTTTTAAAGTGTTGAAAGTTGACGATCATAGTTTGCGCGCTTGGGATCAAAAAACATAGCTAGCAAATGTTGGTGTATAAAATGCTTATGATTTTGAATTTCAATCGATAGGTTCAATCACCATTATTTTGGACACTATTCTGTATGGTAATGGGATGGGCGTCTACATATATTCATATGGTACGAACTGACGATGACTGCGATATAGCTGATGACTGAAACTTCTATTGGATCTCTAGTTGGCCGGCTGTCAGAGCTCTGGAAATACTGCTTGTCATTCAGTCCATAGCCATCTACTAAATTCTTGATAGAAAAACCTATTAACATTTTGTCCGATCGAATCGAACACACAACAGTCGCATTCATTACATCTGTGCCGATGAAGTTCTGGGGGTATAGATGTAGTGCAACCAAATAAAGTTAAAACAAATTTAGTTGGCTGCGATCTTATATAGGATGGAGTTATGTTAGGTTACTTTTTTCTTTTTCTTGAAAGTAACCTATAGTTGTAAGTTGATCTTATTTTACAGTACCATACATGTTCTGTGATCAAACTTAACTTATCTATACTAATATCAAAAGCTGAAGAGTTTCTTTGTTTGTTTGGTTGAACGCGCTAATCTCGGGAACTACTGGTCCGAATTGAAAAATTATTTTAGTGTTGGATAGCTCATTTATCGGGAAAGGCTATATAACATTACGCTACGACCTATGGGGGCGGCGCAGTAATCATAAACGCGGGTGAAACCGCGGGCACATCTAGTAATATTATAAATGCGAATGTGAATTTGTTTGTTATGCTTTAACGCCTTAACTACTCGACCGATTATTTATTTGTGACTTTATTTATATTTGTTTTATTCTCTTCCAGCGTTACATAGGGTTGCCCGTGATGCTGAAAGCGGGCGAGTACTCGCCGAACAACCCGCTGGTACGCGGAGAACGCGCGCCAGGCGATGCACTCCTAGGCCTTGGAGAGTATGAGCGACGCAGGAACACGCTGCGGAAAATACGCCAGCAGCAGTATAGGGAGTACCTCGATCAGGTATATAATTAAATAATATCAGTCCTGTATTAAACTGTCCCACTGCTGGGACAAGCCTCTTCTCAGTGTGAGAAGGCCATGGTCCGTTACGAAGTGTAGGGGCCCGTCGTTACACACGACGGGCCAAAACCATGGCGAGGTCGCGATTCGCATGTGAAAACATTCGCGCGGCCCCGCCGACTCTGGTGACGTCGAGGAACACATTGGAAGGTTTAGTCCGTATGACCGAGATGTCATCATCTTTCCCTGGGTAAGTCCAACATAACCTTCGTCGCCTCGCGGGGAAGTATGCGTCAAAGGATTGCCTCTGACGTAAAAAATAGAAAAAGGTCCGCCACGATGGCCCCGTCCTGTACGGCAGACTTTACGTATCGACAACGTCATGTAGAACTCGCAGATATGCAGGATATATAGATTTAGTTGCATAATCGCAGATCCGGCTGCGGTTTCTTTGTAAAGCTTTGTAAAGTCTCTTTCTGATGGTTTGTATCTCTGGCAGAATGGCTAACGCAAGCCTCAGATGAGAAGTTCGGTAGCTGCGGGCGACTGACTTGGTCATTATAAGAACGTGGTGAATTCTATTCGGCATTTGGGATACCAGTATCGCCACTTAACTCATAACAAGTTGGCCTACGTTTTATGTGTTTTATATTAGAAATTATTAGGGGCTTTTTTGTTTACGATAAAATTTTAATGCTGATGTGTTAGTGTACTCTCCAATTATGATAAGACAACAACTATCTCACAGAGACAACATGTCATTCTGAACCTTACTACCAAAAATACAACTCTCAAATTCCAGCAAGCCAAAAAGAAACAAGAAGCCAAAGAGCAAGCGGAGCGAGAGCGCCGCGAGCGGGAGCAACGGGAGAGAGAAAGAGAAGACCGAGAGAGGGAGTTGTTAGAAGAGAGAAACAGGTTCAGCCCGGAGCGGAGACGAAGCTTGCAACAGCAGCAGCACAGTAGCGTGGGCGTGGGCACCGCGCCGGCAGAGTCGCATACACACTATGTACCGCACTTAGCGTCGCCTGTCATCCCCGCCTGCAATGTCAAGTACAGTATACCATGTTTATATGGCTTATAACTATACTGCAATAGATTTTTTAGATTTGTTTTATTCGTGTAGCGTATGAATGAGTACTTAGTAAGCTGTGGTATCAAACCATAGCTTACTAAGTCAGTCCTATTGCAGTCTACCGAGCACACGCCGCGCCGGCGTTCAAGCGTACCCAGACCACTATAAACTAAATTGTTGTTTGAACAAGTTTGTAAACATTTCCTGTTTTTGACAATGCGTTGGTTGAGAGGGATGCCGACTTCGTCCTGCTATATCTCAATAACATACTTGATCTGGTAATTTCTACACTACCGTGAACTCAATTATGTTATCTTATTTATTAATAAAAAAAATATAATTGATCTTTTCAGAAAAGTGGACACAGGCGTACAAGTAGATGGTTTCAGCAGACCACTGTCCGTCGCCGTTCAAACGGATGAGACCGAGTTGTTCCGGGTAAGTGAGTTCAAATTTAAAACTGCATATATGAAGTAGTGAAATATATTTAGAGTAGTTTTGGCTGATCTTGGTGAGAAAAATAGTGATATAACATTTTCGTAAATTTTGTTTTCAATAGTCTGTTTCAAATATGAAGTCCCTTTTCACAGACACTTCATTATACGTAACTCTGCACATTTCATATAAATTACTAAAATTTACAATGATTACTTATGGTACAGAAGACCATTTAAAAAACTAAATATGTACAAAACGTGATATAAAAGTTAGTAGTACAAATATACTTAATGTATCTTATGTCGGTCATAAATAATTAAAATATCAAAAAAAATAACATTTTATATGGCACACACTTTTTTACACTATGGTTTTTTTTTTTACTTTTAGCCTTAATGATACGACAATATGGAATTTTTATTTTTTTACGTGGGGTTATGCTTTGACCCATACCCCTCCGCGGGGGCGGACCGAGGGGTTATGTCGGACTCGCCGGTGTATAAGAAAGATGTTGGAAAGATAATGTACCTCCCGGAATACCGACTAAACCTACCACGGTGTTCCTCGACAAAACCGCCATCGAAGGGGCCGCGCGAATCATTTTCACATGCAGTCGCGACCCTGCCGAGGATACCTACAATCAACCCAATTCGAGTTAAGAATAATTGTCCAAGTAAAAGCTTTTATAAATTTGTGTCTAATATATTTTTTTTTTGTTTTGTAAGTTACCTTATATCTCATTCTCTGGCTCTCAATCTATTATCTTTATCAACCAATGGTTTTCAAGATATTGGTATTTAAAGTTACAAATCCTGTAGTTTTAAAGACTAGCCGCCTTACCAACAAATGTATACAATAATATATGTTTTACTATAACTGTAGTTGCACTTGGAATAAATCAGGAATAAGCCAGGCATATCTTTGTACAAATAATCCCGGTATAACGATTCTTTCGATATGCTAAACTTACGTATAACAGACAGGTCACAGAAAGTGCACTATTATAATCTTGACTAATAAATTTCAACTCAATTGCATATATCATTATGTCTTAAATCATAGATAAATGAAAAGATTTGACGAAAGAGTCTCACATTAGCTTAGTGCGTCCCTGTCATACAAATAGGTTGTCATGGTTTTGTTAGTAGGGTGACTATCAAAATGTACAACTGGCGTGGATTGCTCTTAAAATACATATAACATTATATTTACGTTACATATTACAAAAAATCATTAAGTTTTAATATTTGTACTTTTATTTAATTATGAGAGTAAATAAAGCCTATGAAAAATTTAGATTTCATTCTAATTTTACAGGAATGTATTTACAGGACGTCTGTGTCGATAGTAAGTACGTATTTATCTTATTACCAAAACCAGGCCAACTTGTATGTGTGACAAGGACACACCAAGCTTATGTGTCTCTCTCTTTAGTTTTGAAATATACGTAAATCCGTGTAAACCTTGTAAAGAACACGTGGTATTTTTTTTGTAATTTTTCTGTTATATTGAGATTATACCAGAGTGCGAGTGGGTATAGCTTCGGAATAACGTTTGTATAGACTAAAATGTCGACGTTATACTAACGACAGTATAAGTTATACCTGATTTATTAGTAGTTATTTTCTATATTCTTAGTTTATACTTAAGTTTATTAGTCCATTGAAATGTTACATTTTTTAGGCCTTAGTGTGCGTTTTTCAGAGGATGCAATTTTATTATTTTGTTATTGTGGTGGGGAAAAGGGTCGATAATAAATTATTATTTTTTTGTTTTTTTTACCTGGAGTAATGCTTTGACGCATACCCCTCCGTGGGGTGACGGAGAGTTTATGTCGGGCTCACCGGGGTAAAGATACCCCGGTAATACCGACTAAACCTACCACGGTGTTCCTCGACATAACCATAGACGGCGGGGCCGCGCGAATCGCTTTCACATGCAATCGCGACCCCGCCGAGGTTTCGGCCCGCCGTGTAAAATGGCAGGCCACTACATGACCCTTCCTCTACTGTCCCCTTGTGGGGGGGACAAAAAACACGACTTAGAGGCGCGCGTGGGAACACGCACGCCGCCTCTCAGACCTGGTGCTGATCGGGTGGCGAGCAGTCCTACGCAGCCCACCACCCCCAGGTTAAACCTCAGGGTGGCTGGAGGTCATCACGCGCTCTCCGGCGCCCGGTTCTGCGGTTGGGGAGAGGATTTAAGCGCTTCCTCTCCCGCTCCGCCGCCTCCTTGATGGACATGGCTTCCTCACAGAAGGAGGCGACGGCGTTCCACGTCCTCTCGCTCCGGACCATAGATTGAACCACGGCCGGGAGCGATCAACTCACGGCGCTGCGATACCCAGGCGGGGTAATCCGCCAAAGTGTGCAGCGCCGTGTCCACTACAACATCGCGGCAATCGCCGCAGTGATGACATCCGGGCGTCTCTTGCCGGCCTATGCGACACAGGAACTGGCCAAAACAACCGTAGCACGTCATAACCTGTGTCAGCTGACAGGTGAAGGCGCCATGCCGCCTCTCCAGCCACTCTTCAAAAACGGGACTTACCGCCACGATCGTGGCGTGTCCGGCACTGGGGTGCACAAGTCGTTCCTTCCATTCGTCTACCAGGACCTGGCGGAGCTCGGACCGTGCCGCCTCTAGCGCGGGAAGAGCAGGTCCTTCGCCCCGAGCTACCGCTTCTTGGCGCCAACGGTAAAGCGACGCCAGAAGCGCCGCTTCCAGGTCCCATGGCATTGATCCGGCGAGGAGGCTCGCAGCCTCGAACGAGATCGTGCGGTATTCTCTTATCAACCTGACGGCCATGGCGCGCTGTGGCGCACGAAGCGCCGATATGTTACGGGCCGTCAGGTGGTCCACCCAAACTGTGGCCCCGTAAAGGGCCATGGACCGCACGACCCCCTCGTAGTGCCTCCGGCAGGAGGTGCTTGGCCCCCCAAGGTTGGGCAGCAGGCGTGCGAGCGCACCTGCAGTGCCCCGAAGACGGGGTGCCAAGCTACGAAAGTGAGCTGCAAAGTCCCATCGGCTGTCGAGCAAGAGACCTAAATAGTTTAGGGTTGACTCCGATGCGGACCCCTCCTACCATGATATGGGCCCCAGGAGGTGGCCGGTTCCGAGGGCCGTAAAAACAAACGGCCTCGGACTTAGACAAGGCCGCTTCGAGGCCCAACCGCCGGAAACGACCAACGACTTGTGCGATCCCAGCGGTCGCCAGTATGGCCGCCGCCCGGTGCGACTTACCTCTCGCCATGACAAGTGTGTCGTCGGCGTAACAAATTACGCCAATGCCACGGAGGAGCGCAATAATAAATTAATAACCACATAAGTTAAGAAAATGATACATTATATGAATAAAAAAATAATAATAGAAAACTAAGCCTAATGATTCGTTTTTATCGTATTATTTTATTAAATTGAACAAATTTGTAGTGAAAATTATTTGTTGAAAAACCCTTTATAAGATTGCTCTGATGTCATTTTATTGTAAAATGATCATAAAATAAGTTACAAGGCCGAAAAGAAAATTTGTTCAAAATTTTTCAATAATTTTCAAATAAATTTTTAATTTTCCATTTTTCGATAAAAAGTAATAGGAATAAAGTTGTAGACGTTTTAATTTGCTACAAATAATGTCTTATAGTTTCTGTAGGGTTGCTAGTTTACGAGATACAGCGCGAAAACCCTTTGCACCCCTTTTTCCAAGATGGTGGTCGGGGAACAAGGGTAGCGACCCCACAAACTTGGACTTAAGCTTATACTAACCCACCTAACCATAAAAAAAAAATGTCTTGGGCAAAGGAAGATTTCTGTGATATCCTTGATAATATTTTCAAATAAGTTTACAATTCTAGGAGTGTCAGTCTATTGAAATTAAACTACTTTATACGGATTTTGTCACGTTATTAACCTCAGACTCTTCTTCGAAGAGGTTAATGAAAACACTATGTGGGTCTGTGTGTCTGTCTGTTAGTGACAGGCATAGCTCCGGAACCACTGGACCGATTGATTTGTAACTTGGTGTTCAGACACCTTGGGGTCATCCCTCGGTCGAGATATAGGGGTCACAAGGTCATAATGTCAGGGGATATCCACCAGCAAAATGATTTGGAAGTCAAAGGGAGAAAAAAAAGTTCACATGAAGACGAAGAGGTTGAATCCTTGGTTTTTACACCCATCTCGTTTATTTTGAAATACTTTTATTTTTTATTGTAATAAAAAATAAAAGTACTAGTAGTAGTACTATTATCTTATTTACGCGAATTATATGTATATAATTCGCGTAAATAAGATAATATAATAATAATAATAATACGTATAATAATAATAATAAGTGTCTACCTTTCAATTTACGGCTTTAATTTTTATGTTATATACAGGGTGATTTTGAAATCGTGTAATTCCTTTTAACCACGCATTCTACTGGTGATATAGAATAACCCTGACCATATTTTTTCTTAATTAGAATAATGGTTTCGGCAAAATTAGAGTACAGATTTTTTTCATGAAATGATTTCAAATAGTCATATTTTAACCACCTGACACAATCTTAATATTTTACTAATTTAAAAATAATAACATAACAATAACTGATGTCGTAAATTATAAGGGGCAATAAAAAGGACCGCCCGTTATTATTTACGACATTAATTATTAATATGTTTTTTTATTTTAAATAGTAAAAAATTAAAATTGCCTCGGTTGGTTAACATATGACTATCTGACACCATTTCACGAAAAAAACGGAATAATAATTTTTCAAAAAAATATAAATCTAATTAAATAAAAATATGGTCAGGGTTATTCTATATCACCAGTAGAATGCGTGGTTAAAAGGAATTACACGATTTCAAAATCACCCTGTATATGACGTTATATGTATTTTTATTGTTTAGAGAAGTTTGAAGTTTTGACAAATAAAGTGAACTTTCAATTACCACATAGTAAATTAGTCATTAAACTTAATTTTGTTGGCGTTAAAATTATATAATATTGGCTGAAGCCATTGATCCTCATGGCTGACCAATAAGTAAGGACCACATCACCACATGTTGTCATATATATATGTTATCTTCATGTCATTTCTTTTGTGTTTTTTATCCTTTCAATTTCGATTCTACACCATTCGATTATAATTTGTTTGTATTGTTAATTGTTAATCAATGTCGTTTTGTATCAATTGAAATGGTCTCTTCATTAGTGCTTTTTGTCAAATGGGACTTCGTATTTGAAACGAACTATAATTAGAAATCAAATTTGTTTATGAAAAGTATTAAACTTTGGTAAGGAATATGTATATTAAAAGAAAGTGTTGAATTTTTAATTGTTTTATATTTATGCATTATTTAAACTATTATTTCTCGGGAAGTAAATTTCACGGGATACGGATCGTATTAATAATTTAGTATATTGGAATAAAAATAATATTTGTGTTAATTTAGGAATATTTTTATTCTTATGCCAAGTTTCATTCAGATTTAGGTGTGATTGAGTAATAAACAAGTAAGCGATTTGATAAATTTTACATTTAGAATATTAGTATGATATATGCATTTGTATGATTTTAAAGGTGTGTATTACATTTTACTTTTTAGTTATTTTAAATTGTGTTTAACAAGGGAAGTGTTTTCTGTTCGTGGGGTATATTTTCAGATAAAGATCTATTAGAATGAGAATTTGTTAATAAAACAATTTAGGAGCATTGCAAGTAGGTCCGGTGTCATAAGTATGTGATATCTTTGCCTATATTCTATTGAAATGTTGTATTACAGAAAGTTGAAAGCCTTACAGATTTAAAAATGGGTGTCAATAATACCAGCGTATGCTACGGTTCCAGCTGAGCCCGTCCCCTACGCTGTGCCAGCTCACGCAGGCGGAGCGCGAGCTGTCCCCGCGCAGCGGCCACGCCTGGCCGCTCGGCGCTAGGCACGCCACGCACGCCACGCACGCCACGCACGCCACGCGCGCCACGCACGTCGCCCACGCGCCGCGCTCGCCGCCGGCGCGCGCGCCCGAGCGACTTGTTCATGAGACGCAGGAGAGGCGCCGCAGCTATGGGGACTTTGACGGTAAATACTTACTCAATGTTTGCTCAATTTTTATACTATTAATATTTTAAGCATCAGCGACTCGACAACAACCAAATACAACTGTTTTTATACATATCAGCCCTGTATTAAACTGTCCCACTGTTGGGCACGAGCCTCTTCTCAGTGTCAGAAGGGTTAGACCATAATCCACCACGCTGGCCTAGTGCGGATTGACAAACTTCACATATCTTCGAGAACATTATGGAGAACCCTTCACTATTATAACAAGCGATAATCAACTATTGATTACGCACATAACATCGTACAGTCAGAAATATACGCCTTGGGATCGAACTCGAGACCTCAGCGTGAAAATCGAACAGTCTCCTACTAAACTATCGCTGTGTGGCGTATACCTACATATTGTTTTTTATTAATGTATAATGTATGTCTTATTTATAATAGTCATGTAGTATGTTGTCTTAATGTGTAATAAAAATGTTTATAAATCATTGTATTAACGGACAGTGTCTTCCTATTTATTAGTAGTGAATCGACTGGCCGGCGCCCATATTTCTAACTCGCTCGCACCTGCATTCTGAGCTCGTGCCGACCAGTCGATCCAAAGCTATCGGACGCGGAGCCCGCGCCAAACTCTGTCGCTAAATCTAGACTTCCTGTATAACCTGTGCTTATTCTAAAACTGTTTCTTTCCTGTATCTCAACTATTCTTGTTCTATTCTGTGCTTCACTATCTTACTGTCATCTTTCGTACTGCTGTTCTTGTACCCGTGCCTTGGAAGATTAAACGAACTTTCAACAGTGAATAGTATTCTTTGCTTCATCGCCCAACTTAATACCCGGCCTAGCCACACACACTAACACGCCACAGCTGCTTTGTTTTTATATAATGTCTTGTATTACAACAGTGAACAAATTAACTTAACACCATAGATATCACTCGCACATAATTAATCATTTACAAAAAGATATTTTGTTTCACTACTAACATGACTACTGAATACTGTAAAAAAGATCTTGTTAACATCACAACGTCTTTTTGATAATTATAGACATCAAATATCCATACATAATACCTATTATAGAAATATGTAACATATTTTAAAACATAGGATAGATGAAGTAAAACCGTTAAACTACCATACAAAAGTCCCAAATACGATTCTTAGACCCTCATCTCGAACTTTTCGAAATTATATACATGTTTATTAGTAACCGCTCTAAAAAAATTGCATGTTCAAAAATTCTACGTAATATTATTCAAATTGTTTGAAATCTGTTAACCCTCTGTTAACTAAGCACTGGGCTCCTACACTAACAAAATACCTCAACCCATAAATTATTACAGAAATATCTTAAAACGCGACACACGAATTACTCCAAGAGCGGAAGTCGTATTTCAAGGAAATGATATGTTAACATTCCATTCATCAGCCTTTCAAATACCAGTAAATATATTAACTAAATAGTGTGTTACCAGAGCGCGGGTGCCTACTAAAGAAGTGCAACCGCGACAAGTTGACGTCAGACCTGCGGCACACGTACATGCCGTCGATATTCGACGCGGACGCCATACGACTGCGGAACATGCAGGCTGAGAAGGTACCACATTCATTCAGTTATTATTCAAAGCTATATCACTAATTCCCACTTGACCAATTTCCAAAGACCTGATTGTCAAGACTAAATATTATAAATGCGAATGTGTGTTTGTTCGTTTGTTATACTTTTAAGCCTTAACTACTCGACTGATCATCATGACATTTCGCATACACGTTATCAGGGTAACAGAAAATGACATAGGGTATCCAGAAAAATTACTGTTTTCAAGGGATATAAATTTATTGACATAACCTACCTTAAGGCGAGTAAAGCCGCGGGCGTATTCTAGTAAAATATATTGTATTATGATAATACATGTACATCGTCTACTATACTTAAGTTACGATCAATGTAAAAATTTTGAAACAAACTAGTTTAGGTGCCTATGTTCGATTTTTTATAAACTACACAAAAGAAAACAGCAATAAAAAAAAATTTTGGTAATAGTATTTTTCTGCAAAATACTGTAGTATTTAATTTAATATCATAAATTTGGATATAAGAAAAATTGGGGCTGTAGTGGAGATATCTCGGTATCTCCCTTTTTTTTTTTTTTTTTTTTTTTTTTGACCCAGGAAAATCCTTGATGGATACCCCCTCCCCCGGGGGGGGGAGGGAAGTTATGTGAGACTCTCCGCCCCTGAAGGGGGTCGGTATACACACTAAAAACCTGGGGTGAGCAGTCCCACCGCCGACGGGGTGGGACGAGATGGGGTCGCGTTAGCAATCACCATCCCGTCCCGGCGGTTGGCCCGGCTGATTGTAACCGGGCCTCAGCACCTGTGGAGGGGAGGCCTTGCTCACCAAGGCCACCCCCCAGACGTGTGGGGCCGTGCAAGCCGGTAGAGAGTCCCCCGACTCTGTACCAGTGACCCCACTATACAGGAGCGAGAAGGCGGGCAAATCGCCTCCTCCTCGCTCCCGTCCGTCTGCGCCGGAGAGGGTCAGCGAGGGGATTGTTCTCCCTGACTCTCTCCGCGGCCTCCTTCTGCGCCATGACAGCCTCACAGAAGGAGACCACTGCCTGCCACGACCTGTCACCGCCGAGCATGGCGTTGATCACGCTCGGCAGGGAGAGATCCCCGCCTATTATGGCCGAAAGCGTGTGCCGCTGCGGCCCCCACGCGGCACACACCTCCAGCGTATGGAGCGCCGTATCTTCTGGCGCCCCACACTCGTGGCAGAGCGGGGTCGCCTCCCGTCTCGCGATCTGGTGCAAATACTTTCCGAAGCATCCGTGCCCGGAAAGCACCTGCACCAGTCGGAAGGTCAGCGACCCGAATCGCCGCCCTATCCACCCCCGAAGGACCGGGCGAATGGCCTCCACCGTCCACTGGCCCGGGACCGGTGGAGCCAGGTCCTCCGTCCACCGCCTCAGCAGGGCGGCCCGCGCCTGTCGCCGCATGCGTGCGATCTCCTCCCACCCCGGGGGCTCCCCGCGGGACCTCCTCGCCGCCACGAAGTGGTAAACTTCGGCAAGGATCTCCGCTTGCAGCTCCCAGGGGGGGTCACTGGCCAGCACGCACGCAGCCGTCCAGGACACCGTCCGGTAACCGCGTATGGCCCTCGTCGCGACGACCCGCTGCGGACGTCGCAGCAGGGTCTTATTGTCGCGACTGAGGGCATCCGCCCAGACCGGTGCCCCGTACAGGGCCATACTCCGGATCACTCCGGAGTACAGTCGGCGACAAGTGGCGCTCGGGCCACCCACGTTGGGCAGCAGCCTCCCCAGGGCGGCCGCCGCTCCTAGGACTTTTGGGGCCAGCTGGGTGAAGTGTGCCCCAAAAGTCCACCTCCCGTCCAGGATGAGACCCAAGTACCTCATTTGGGTCCCAAGCCGGACCAGGACCCCGTCCAGGGCTACTCGCGTACCTGGAGGAGGTCCCCCCCGAGGCCCATGAAACAATAGGGCCTCAGTCTTGGAGAGGGCAACCTCCAATCCCAGGGCGCGGATACGGTCAACTACTAGGGCAGCTCCCACCTCAGCCAACCGCACCGTCTCCCCGAGGTTCCTCCCCTTGACTACGACCAGGGTGTCATCGGCGTAACACGCCACCCGCATACTCGCGGGAAGCGTGCCCCGAAGCACCCAGTCGTAGCCAACGTTCCACAGGAGCGGTCCCAGTACCGACCCCTGTGGAACCCCGCAGGATACGCGACGGCGCCTCAGACCGTCGCGTCCCTCCACCAGGACCTCACGGTCCTGGAGGTAGTCGGCCAACAGCCTCCGCAAATACAGGGGCACTCCGTGATACCGGAGCGCCTCCTGTACTGTTCCATGCGGGAGGCTGTTGAAGGCGTTGGCAATGTCCAGCGAGACAGCCAACGCCTTGTTCCCCCCACCGACCGCTTCCTGCGTCCAATCTTTTAGCCAGAGCAGGGCGTCTATTGTGGACCGCCCCGCTCTGAACCCATACTGGGCCTGCGATAAAGCCGGCCCAGTCCCCTCCAAGTGCTGGATGACACGGGAAGCCACCACTCTCTCTAGCAGCTTTCCCGTGTCATCCAGCAACACGATTGGTCTGTATGCGGAAGGCGAGGTTGTGTCTCGCCCCTCCTTCCGCAACAGGCATAACCGGCCGTCCTTCCACAGCTTCGGGAACCGTCCAGACGTGAGGCATGCGTCGAACAGCTCCCGAAGCGGATCGCCCATCTCTCTGAGGGCGATCCGGAGGACCCGCCCCGGGATTCCGTCAGGACCCGGTGCCGTCCTCTTGCCACATACGCGGCTGACAGCTGCATCCATCTCCGCCTCTGATACAAGCGGGATGGAGGCCGGATCCAATTCCTCCGGGAAGGACGGCGCCATCATCGGAGGGGTGTGGTAGGGGTCCCGTTCGGGAAAGAGCCCCACCAGCACCCTGCCCAAGAGCTCCGGCTCCAGAGACTCCGCAACGGGGGGCGTCAGGCCCCGGAACTTGTTCCGGGCAGCCCTATACGGGCGCCCCCATGGGTCCCTATCCAGGCCCTCCAAGGCCTCACCCCAGGCCCGGGACTTGGCCTGGCCGACGGCCAGCTGCAGCTCCTTTTTGGCTGCACGGTACCCATCGTACAGCCGGAGCTCGGCCTGTAATTCATCGGCCGACAGCTGGTCATTCGTTCGGCCATGCCGTCGCCGCCTACACCGCGTGTAGGGCCGTCGCGCCGCCGAGCAGGCGGCTCGGAGATCTTCGATCTCCGAGCTCCACCAGTACACTTCTCGGCGGCCGGAGCGGTGGCGGGCCCTCGGCATGGCCGCGTCGCAGACGGCTGCGACCGCTTCGCGAAAACGGCCGGCCGCGACGTCTACCACCGCCGTCCCCCTCTCCACCGAGTGCGTGGGGGCGGCAAGCCACGCCTGGACGATGGCCGCCTCTTCCGCCAGCTCGGCGTCGAGGCGACTCACCGACCAGCGCGGAAAATCCGCCCGCACCACGCACCGGGACCCTCCCTGATTGTCGGAGGCGGAGATCTCGAACCTTATATATTTGTGATCCGAGAGCGTCTCTACCTCCGACATCACCCTCCAGGCCCGAGCACGTGCCGCTACAGCGGGGCTGGTGAACGTTAGGTCCACCACGGACCCCCCACACCATCGCACGCACGTGTGGACCGACTCTCTATTGAGGAGGGTCAGTCCTGTGGCAACCGCCCACTCCCTAACAATCTCCCCTCGAGTGTCAGTGGAGCGGTTGCCCCATTCCCGGGCCTTGGCATTCAGGTCCCCCATTAGGAGGACCTGATGTGGCGCCTGCCTTCTCACCACCGCGGCCAGGAGGTCCATGAAGACCTCCAGCTCCGCGGCGGTTCTGTTAGGGGAGAAGTATGCGCCGACGATCGCATACCTCTCCCACCTGGCCACCACGTACCCCGCTCCTCTCTCTTTGACTGAGAGGAGGGGGCCGCCAACCCTCCCAATGATGGCCACGGAGCCGTTCAAGTCCCCAGCCCAATAGGGACTGAGGGGGACAAAATACGGCTCCGCGGCGACGGCCACACCGATTTCCCACTGCGCCAGGCTCTGCATGAGCAGGTCTTGGGCCCTGGCGCAGTGGTTCAGGTTCGCCTGGAGGAAGTTGTGATGTCTGACTTGATCCATACTAATCAGACATCACAACCCCCCCGCACAGTGCTCCGCGGCGCGCTACCTCAGGGGCGGCCTGACTGGTAGCCGCAGGGGTGGCCCGAGTCCCAGGGGCCTTTCCCTTCGTCTTCGGAGGGATGCAGCTACGCCCCCCCATAACGTGCCCCGAGGGCTTTCCCGCCTCTGCGCAAATAGCGCAGCGCAGCCCGGCCTTGCCACAGTTGGCCGCCCGGTGACCTGCGTCTCCACAACGGAAGCACAGGTCACCCCTGTCGGCCGCGGCGGGACACTGAGGGCGCGTGTGCCCCAGCCCCATACACCTGAAGCAGCGCATGGGGCGCTCCCCCAACGCCACCACCTTCACCGAGCTCCACCCGATGAGAAGCCTGCCCCTGCTCAGCAGCACTTTGGCTGCCGAGACAGGGCAGGACACAAGGGCGGAGCCGGCGCCATCAAAGCCGGGGCGGATATCCCCGACCTTGACGAGCCGCACCTCGCACTCGCCCGCCGCTGCGACCGCCGCCGCCACCTTCTCCTTTGTGGCAGCATCGTCCAAGCCCGCAATCCGCAAGTCTGTGGACTTTACGGGCCTGGTGACGCTGGCCACTGCGGATAGGGCATCACGGAGTTTCTCCGCGAGCCTATCCGCCTTTTCTCCGCTTTGTGAGCCAGGAATCTCTAAGATCCTGGCTCCCGTAGCCGTCTGGCGGAAGCGGAGCTGGTCGATACCCAGCTCCTTCAGGTCGACCTTTTCCTGTGCCGCCCTGATGGCGGTAGCGTAAGTAATCCCCTTTGCCGCTGCGTCGGGTTGCAACGATAGCACGACTGCCGCGGATTTCGGGGACCTCAGTGCTGTCACCACATTCTTGGAGGCAACAGGGGCAGCAGGCCGGGCTTTGGCGGCGGGGGCACGGGCCACCTGGACAGGCTCAGTTGCAGTAGATGGGAAGGAGGACTTTTCCTTCCCATGGCCTTTCCCCTTGCCCTTCCCCTTTCCCTTCCCTACCACCGTCACCCAGGTTTCCTGAGGGACGGTGGTGGTGGCAGGGGCAATCCCGCTGATGTTTTGGGTCCCTTTAGAGCCAGAGGGACCCGCGGTCGGTGCCACTGCAGGAGCGGTGGCAGCTCTGGGGGCCTGCTTGGCCCCCTTGCCCACCTTGAGGGCAACCGGCTGTGACGTCAGTATGGGTGACGTGGCGTCTGCCCTCGTCCTCCTGGCATCCGCTTTCAGCGGCGGGCGGACCGTCGGGGCCGGCAGAAGCCGGTCCTCAAGCCCCGCAAGCCGGGCGCTCAACATCGTCCCGAGCGTGACGGTAAGGGAGCGCTTAAGCTCCTCCACCAGCTCGGGACCCAACTGGGGGGTGGCAAGGGCCGCCCGCGTCTCCGCAGTGGTGGTAACGGTGGCGGCAGGGGCTGCCCGCGTCTCCGCAGTGGCGGTAGCGGCGGCGGCAGCGGCGGCAGCAGCGGCGGCAGTGGTCGCCGCGGCGGCCTCCGTCTTCGCCTCAGCGAAGCCCCGACGGAGCGCCTTTACCTCCGCCTTAAGCGCCTCCCCGTCTAAACGCAGGCGGGAGTTTTCGGCCCTCAGTCGCCGCGTCTCCTCCGCCTCGCTGCGGCCTGCCAGGGTGTCCACCACCTCCCTTAGCAGTGACGCCGACCGCTTCAGGCGACCAACAAACTCGCCCTTTAAGTTGCCCGACTTTCGGGCCACCTCCAGGATGCAGGCGAGCTTCTCGCCCGCCCGCGCCCTCAGTTCTTGGGCATTTAGGTCGCTCAAGTCACCGACCAATGGGGTGGAATCCGACTCATTGCCGATCTCCATCCCCAGGTCGGCAGCGACAGCAGCCGGCCCCTTCCTAAGGCGCCTCTTGTGCAGCGCCGCCTCAAACTCCGCATTCTGCTGCACCGAAGCGGGCCTGAGGAACTCCTCCCTGGAGGGTGCCCCCTTCACCACTCTCCCCCGCCCTCTTCTAGTAGTGGGCACCTTGGCGGCCGCCGTCCACTCAGTCTCCGTGTCCGAGCCTGAATACCCAGGCACGGAGAACGGAGCGGACGACCGCTTTCGGCTGCCTACCTCCCCAGAGGTGGCCACCGCCACCATGTCGGCACGCGAGTTAAAAGACTCCACGTCCAAAACATCCTCAGGAGCACTCTCCTGCTCGGCGGGGCCCTGAGAAGGGCCTTTTTCAAACTGTTGCTTGGACATGGCCGCAAGCGAACAGACAGGGACAAACAAACAAGCACACAGACTCGAGTAACAGTAATACCCTCAAAACAATATGAACCGGCACACAAGTGCTCTTTAGCCGAACACCGGTCTGACACTCCGTTACGGTGACAGAACCGGGTCGTTACCAGGGGACGCGACGAGGACGCAAGCACTGTGGGGGGTCCCCCATCTCGGTATCTCCCTCGCACAACTGCGTTTAAATAGCGTTTACGTCACAGTTTGTATTGTTCACCCTTTACGTTAATTTTCTATTTTAAGTTTTGGTAAAATACAATTTTAATGTTATGCCGGATTTATTATATTACCCAAGACGTTTTGTTTTTATCGTTTTAGTAATGTTTGGTATATATTAATGTTCGCAGGAGGCAGCCGAGCGTCGTCAATTCTACCAACAGGAACTCAAGAATCAAATAATGGAACAACAGAGGATCAGGGAAGAACGGAAGACTAGAGAAAAGTGAGCTTTATTTTAAATATTATTAGTCAGGAGATTTAAATTGCATATTATATTATAGGAAGATAAAAACTTACAATAGGTAATATGAAAATGCGTTTTGTTATTACGAGCCATAGCCATATTATTTATTATTTTATTTTAAAAATACAACTCCCGCAACTGTCAACGCAACTGGTAATAATTCATATGTCGCGGGAGACTTTACAAACATTCAAACAACAGACACATAGAACATCCAGACTCGGAACAACAATTTGTGGATCATACAATATTTTGTCTCGTGTGGGATTCGAACCCACAACCCTCGGCGCAGTGGCAGTGTCGAGGCGGCCACTTAAACCAGAATGCCATTAGTGCAGTTGAACTATACTATAAGTTTGTGTGTATATATAATGTTTTCATTGTATGCACGAGGCGCTCATAGCCAGTTGCACTCACTGATCGGTAAACGATTAGCAAGGTTAAGCAACGCTGGGTGCGGTCAGTCTATAGATGGGTGACCGCTTAGTGGTATTTCATCTGAGCGTCTTCGTGCTTTGGAGGGCACGTGAGAACCGACTTTCCACGTGCCTGCTGCTGCCGGCTGTTGTCAAACTGACAGCAGTCGTTAAGCCATGTCAGAGGCCTACGGCCGGGTTGAACAACTCTTGACAACAGTTGGACATTAACCAGAGAAAAAATAATTATGCATACACATTGGGATTCTACTGTCCTACATTTTAGTCTTCCTGTTTTTGTATCTACACAGTGACACATCAACATAGACTGTTTGAACTTTGAGCTATTAGAAGTTGAACGCTGCGAATCGTGCGAGAGAGTGCGTTATATTTTTGTTACGCTCTATCCTTACCATTACATCGACACCACTATGCACTGTCTCTTTCCGACAATTCTTTTGTATGTAGCGTAGTTATGCGTATATAGGGTATCTAACTTGATGTGTAGTCGTGTGTACAATGCATTAGGACATGAAAGTAATATGCTTAAAAGGGGAAACTATAGATTTAATTTCTTTAACTGCCTAAAACATAACTCCTAGCTTATTTTGCAATCTAGGCTCGTCACTAAATAGGTGTAGGTGAGTAGAAATTTTCTGATAATATGTCTGCTTTGTTAGAGCACCAGTGTTGTATGCAATTGCTGTGCATGAAATCTCGGGCCAGATTTTCGGGATCGTGTAAATTCTTATTGGCATTTCTATTAATAAAATCTCAGCAAGGATCTATAATGTCCTCCAGACCGAATTTCGGTCACGGGTGCCAATCTTAACGAAGACTGGCTTTCTGCGCAGGAGATATTATAGTGCACAAACGTATGTGCAAACACAAGTGTTCCCTAACTCTCATGATCCGATGGGACGGTAATCCGACACAACCGGAGAGAGATCAGGCGCAGGACCAACGGCTTTACGTGCTTTCCGAGGCACGGGGGTGTCTAACACTGCCAACTTACAACTCCGGGCTGTTATCGAGATTTCTCAACAAAAAAACCAAATAACTTTTTGTTGGTCCGACCCGGGATTCGAACCCGATATATAATATATAATTAAGCCTGGAAAACGGCAACAGGCTAGCCTTATGTGGAAACTTAAATCATGTGTAGCTAATCCTAGTTGTAGGTGTGCTGTTTCTCTGCCTACCCCTTCGGGATATAGGCATAAGACTATGTATAAGTGTGTAGAATAACCCTTAGACTAGGGAATAAATGAAACTACAACACGTTAGGTAATCACACTTCGTTATATTATTCGTTAGCCCATTTGTACATACAACACATTGAAGCTACAGTAAAAACACCACTTGTTTGTCTATGGGTGACCTCCGGTCAACTGAAACGTTAGCTCTACCCCACTCCAACTATCTCTTCCTCCGACAGTGTTGTCAGAATATTATTGAAACTACCCTAAATTACATCAATTGTTTATTGAATGTCGAAGAAATTGATGACTGGTAGTGTCAGAATTGTTTTATAAATACATTTTAATGCAATAGCATTATTTTCAATATAAATGATTTATTATAGAATTTCAGTTTGTTCCTAATTAGAAATATCTCCCAACCGTAACGTTAGACGTGTATCGTGTATGTTCGCAGGATGTTAGAGCAAGCGGAGATGCGGCGCCTGGAGGAGCAGCTGCGGATGCTGCGCGCGGCGCAGGCCGGCGAGCGCGGGAAGCAACAACACCTCGACAACCTTGTGAGTTACCACAGCTTAGCTCTCTTATAAACTCATTATAATAACGAGCCGAACTATATAGCCTACCGTCACTTTTCTCCAAAAGATTCATTTGCCATAACAAACAATATTCATTTTTATAAGGTCCACTAAATCGAATTTTACCATGGCAGCGTCTAAGCGGAAGTTGATGCTTAGCGCACAAGACAAAACAAAAAAGAAAGCGCTTAGCTTTCTCTTTCTCTCAGCTTCCTGGTCCGAAAGCGCGGCAACCCCACACGAGCGCAAAGAGTTCAAGCGCAAACCAACGCGCGCAACGTGCGCACTGAGATTTGCGGGAGCGCACATATTGAGGAGCCTCCATACATACATAGATTCACGCCTGTTTCCCAGAGGGGTAGGCAGAGACTACGGATTTACATTTGCTACGAACCTGCCACACTTCTCTGGCTTCATTCACTTACATAACATTCCTCATACACGCTCGCCGGTTTAAGGTGCTCTTAACCTTTATCCAGAACGGCTCCGATCTGATCAAGAAACGTTCGCCTAGGTCTTTCCCTTGCGACTGTTCCATTCACACTAGCCTTATAAACTTTCCTAGTCGGTCTTGTCTCGTCTCGGTTCCTGAGTTATGTTATTGAACATTTCTGCCCAGAACCTCTCAGCTGCAGCACAACAGGTCAAAAACCGTAGGCAGCAATAGGCTCCCCTTCTATAACGTGAGACCCAAAACCACAGCCTGCAAAATGTGGATGAAATCCAACTCTGCTTACGTCTTTAGGAATGTAGGCGTGAAGCTATGTTTTATGTTATGTTTTAAAAGACAACTGCCGCACTTGCAATAATTCCTGTGCCGCGGGGAACTTTACAAACGATCAAACAACTGACGCAAAGAACATGCAGGCTCGGAACAACCATTTGTAGATCACACAATATTTTCTACCGGATTCGAACCCACAACATTCGGCGCAGTAGCAGTGGGGAAGCGACCACTTAATCCATTACGTCATCCGTGCAGTCTATGTATGTAGTGTTAATGTTTAATCATTATTACTTTCGATTGCAGATGAAAGAAAACGCAGTAGAATACAACAACAAACGCAGTGAACTCCAGCGAGAAATAGACGCGGAACAACAAAAACTGCTTCGCGCCGTCTCCCAACCCACCAAGACCATCCACAAGCGAACCACTAACACCTCTAAAAGCGAAGCATTACCTTCCAAACTACCCTTCTACTACCCAAAAATAATCGACCGTACTACCGACACCGATAAAAAACCTTACTCCATAAATATTCAGGATAATTCAATCTTCTCGTCCAATTATGACGTAGATAGCTACCTAAGAAGAAATCTCAACTTCAACAAAGATAAAGTCTCCAAAATATTCGACAGAGACGATTTGGATACACCACAAAGTCACACAGAAAAGAGAAATATAGAAAAGTCCAATGAAAGTATTGTGGAGTTGGATAATAATGTGTTGGTAGAAAAGGCTTTGGTACACGAGCGTCCAGAAGATAAAGTGAAGGTTGACCGTCCTAAAGAAGTGATACAGAAGCAGCCGTCCAAAAAAATTGTAGAAAACGTGGACTGTTTGCCCATACCTGTGTTAAGGCATTCGCCCACCACACACAAGAAGGGTACAGAGAACACAAGTATGAGTGAGGCTATGAAGAAAGTAGATGATAAGTGGAAAGTGCCTGCCGTTCAGAAGAATATATTGAAAGCTTTGCCTAACGAGGAAGGGAAGAATGTTAGTATACTGACTCAGTTGGGTTCTATAAGAAGACAACTGCAGTTGGAACAGTTAAAGCTGGATAAAATGCTTTCCAAAGATGATGAGGTGTGAATTTATACGATGTATCATAAGTTGCACTTTTGGTATCTCGCTGTTGTCTGCTATGAAACAGTTATACACCCACGTTCCTTTCATAAAGGGTACGGTAATTGTTTACAATTTCGTGTGTTTGTTTGTCAATTTTAGTGGTTACATTACTAGTAGTATATATATAGTGTTTCAGATTCGATTCCCGTGCATTGCGTTCACTTGCAATACTTTGTGAACGTAGTTCAAATGTTTTTGACATTTCGCAATGTTGGGAATTATTCTTCTATGTTTTTAAATGGTAGTTTTAAGGAAAGAAGTGTTCTGTTTCTATCATAGCACGCAACAGCGTCATAAATTTTATTTCAAAACAATATTTCCACCTGTATAGTTAACTTACGATAATTAACTACCAAGCTTGGCTTCTAATAAACATTAATCATTTGGCCTGTAGTAGATGAAATATTTCTAATCACATTATAGTAATGACGAAAGAAATTGTTTAAACATCAATCTTATCTGTATCAAGAATCATTATTGTATTTTTTACTATAATTAGTGACCTGTAGGCATAATGTTGTTTTAAATAAGTATAATTCATAAGATTTCAGTGCGACATCCTTCGAGGAGGAAATGTTGTAAAAGCCATTTTGCCGAAATTTGTACCTGATTTGACCTGTGCACTTAACATGACAATTCGCAAAAAAATAAGTTGTTGTACTAACTAGAAAATACCGCAGCGTTAAAACTAACGCTAATAATGGCGTTAATAATACTCCAACTCGCCACAAATACTGTAAAATATATAATTTTATAATTATTATAGAATACAAAGACCTAAAACAACTAAATCCACCAAAACAAATTAAAATAAATTGAATTATGAAGAATTATTTTTGTCTCTCCTGGAAAGTAGTATTTTG
This sequence comes from Catocala nupta, assembly GCA_963675205.1. NCBI lineage: Eukaryota > Metazoa > Arthropoda > Insecta > Lepidoptera > Erebidae > Catocala > Catocala nupta. The sequence goes on from OY776102.1 coordinate 877,621, forward strand.
GCTTTTCTATATTTCACCTTCGAAGGATCGATATATCAAATTGATAAAAAATATTAGAGACAATGGCGTAAAGTAAACCAATGTAGTCACACCGCGTGCAGCGATGGCGGGCAGATATATGTTGTTAAACACAGCACGGATGGCATAATGGCCGTGCTCGTCTCGCTACTGCCGTTGTGTCCAGGGTTCGACCCCCACTCGGGACAATCACTTGTGTGGTCCACAAATGGTTGTTCCGAGTCTGGGTGTTGTTGGAATGTTCGTAAAGTACTCCGCGACACACGAGTTATTGCTAGAGCGGGAGTTTGGATGTAGATGTAGACGTCTTTAGACTACCGCGATTTGTACACATACTTATATAATGCTAGGTAATGGGTCTTACTCGCGATAAAGTATTTAAAACGTAATAAACTAATAAAAGGAGTCAACCCGTGACCAAGATCGATGTAAGGCGGTCAAAACGTCGGGCAATCAGTAGACAATAAATTACCTTTTAAATGCTTTAGGAAGTAGATATGTCTGCCTGTCTACGCCTCACTGCCGTGTAGTCATGCCAGATGAAGTGATGCTGCATCTCTCGTTGAAGATAATAGTTATATCATTAACTTCCACTGTGAAATAGGAACGTGAATATTTTGTTGTTGAGCAAGTTTACTTGAGTGAAGGTTTGTTTCAGTATTGTTAATGTTTAAGTTTGTCCATGCTTCTATGTTTGTTGAACATTTAGATAATGGTCCAATGTTGTTTGTTAGTTACTTATGTCGAAATGCTTATTTATAGAGAGTACTATGGTTATGTAGTATATAGTAACGATGGATTAGTAGGTACCTACTCTATTGAAGGCGAGACAAAGACAGATATATCGTATGCTATCCATCCTCCTGCCCTCATCCCAAACTATTTGGGGTCGGCGCAACATGTCTCTCTCTTCCATAAATCTCTATCGCTCGACATCTCAGCACTCACACCCTTCTTGGCCATATCATCTTTTATGCAGTCCATCCATCTTTTCTTGGGTCTTCCTCTACTAGATATCGTATCGTATGCTATCCAAAAAATAAAAATGTTAGTGCGCATGATAGCGTAGACTTTTAAGTTTATTTATTCAAAAACTAGCGAACTTTAGGAATATAGATATAAACCTAGTGTTGTATTCGAGATTGACGATAGACTAATGGTTAAACCATTGGATTTCCGATTGAGAAGTCGTTATTTTCATTCCTATTCATTCCACTAGCTCATCATTAGAACTAAACAAATATAATACTAGCAATATGTTGGTATAATTTAAAAATAAACTTTTAAGAGAAAACATGGCGCTAAATTTATGTCCACCAGTGATGTCCGTTATTGTATTTGAATATTATTCAAATAAATTTATGTATATCACATATAGTATATAGGTGTCCTTCCAGCGTTGCTGGGCGTGTCCCACCCGGGAACAAACACCAAGCCTTATTATATACTACGTCTGAAATCCATCTCTAAAGTGGCATTTTTACGTATGTAATTAACAAGCACTTGGACTCATTTTTGAACTAATTTTTTTGTATGTATATTTTGTAAAGATAGGAACTGTTGGTCGAAATGGCGACGATGTGGTAAAATTGTTATTTTTGTTGTTCAGTTATTATAAACATTATAATATTATTATTATATTAATTCTCAATGGCGAGAGGCCTGGTCTGAACTAAGTTTATCGATAACCCTAGGTGATGATGCGCATAATTGCATTCGAATAATTTTCGAATAAATCTAAGGCATGCCCCATAAGTAATTTGTGAGGACTCTTTTTGTATGTAGACATAAATCCAGCCGTAAAGCGGTACCTAATTTGAATAGTCAAGGAAAATGCACTCGCACTTAATTATAGTGTTGAAAATATATTCGAATATTATTCGAAAGCAATTGTGTACATCGGTACTAAAAATATAGCGATAGAAACAGGTCACTATGGAAGAAAGGCATAATATACAATGTGTCTAGTTCTATAAATGTACGAGATTAAATCTCTAACTAACCCAAGTCGCCATTTCGGCACCACGTTTCGAATTTTGTCACTAAGAAAACGTGTCTCAATTATATTTCATATTCGGCAAGAAAGGTGATACAAACTGTTTTGATGTGAAAATTGACGTTTTGATTATCCCTTTCTTGCTTCTATAGCTGTCTCTGTCTTATGATACAGTCTTCTGATTGTCAGAAGCGACGAACTCTATCCTTCGAGAATTTAGACCAATATTATTTATACAAAAGACGTCTATACCGCAGATATAGAATTTGAAGAAGATATCGCTTGAAGTGTGTGGAAACTAAAGTGTGATTCAATTTTATATATATATACTAGCTTCTGACTACGGCTTTACTCGTGCCTCGAAAAGCTCGTGAAACCGTTGGTCTGATCGGATTATGAGAGTTAGGGAATGTAGAGTGCACTTGTGCACTAAAGTATCTCCTGCGCAAATGGTCAGTCTCCGTTAAGTTTAACGCAATGACCAAAATTCGGTCCAGAGGACATTATATCTGTGGTATAGAAGACGTTATTAATATTGTTCTAGTCTCGATGGATTCATACTAAGGATTCTTTTTTATACTTAGGTAGTGCCAAAATGTAGTGAACTTCCTTTGAAACTCTCTATTGTAATACTATAGCTGAAAATAAACTAGACTAGGTGAACGTCACCGGGAGGCAAACCTGTAGCTCATTGATCGTCAAACGTCTCAGAAGCAATATTTCACAGCAGACGGGTATAAAGTTTTCTGATCAGACATCTCGAAATTAAAACAGCATCGGACAACACAACATTCGGATAGCTTTTAAACGCATTAGGTAAAAATAGCACTATTGTTTTATGACGTGATATGTTAGCAACGCTAAAACAGTAAAATTACCACAATATTCCTTTAAGTGGAAAAGGATACCCATACGGGACAAACATATATGTTATCCATAAATGTTTGTACCAAATCTGGATGTGTTTGTATGAACACAAGAATTATTCCTAGTAAGCAGCTGCCTTCAAGAAAAGGAAAGGAAATTAAAGTTTAAGCATTCGTCTGTAAAAATTAAGGTCAGTCAGGTGTCTCTGGGTCATTAAACGAATTTTTGGGGATCTGTTACCACGAAAACAGCTTCAAATATTCTATTCAAAAACATTAAATAAAACATAAAAACGGTACTATGGAAACTGGTCTTTAGCTACAGTCTTGCCTCCCGGGACCGTCCGTATAAGCTTGGAGCCATTCCTATGTAACACTTTAGTTGTCGCACAATTTCGTATAAGTATTGAAAGACTGCATGATAGCGTAAGCAAAGAGCTTGGTTAAGGAAAGTGAGATTATTGATAAGGCATAATTTTAATGTTATTTTTATAATAGCAAATTATATTTTTACATGTTTATGCTTTGATCATATAACTGTGGTGCTTTCTAGACAGATCAAATCAAATCAAAATATCTTCATTTAGGTCACAAAGTAACACTTATGGACGTCAAGGTTACACTAACTAAACAATAATATGATTTTACATTTACCTGTGGCCACGCACAGCAATACAAGGGTGTAGAACCAATGAGAAGAACGGGCAAGAAACTCACGGCTACTCTTTTTAATTGCCAACTTTACAAATTTTTGAGAGTCAAATCAACACAAAACGTGTTAACAGGTAATCAAAGGAATTTTATTGTTGTAATTGGCTGATTCAATTAGTAACAGCTAATCAAATGATTTGATATGATTGATATTAACACGTCGTCGATAAGATGATAGAAACCGGGTGTGAGAATACAGTTGTGTAGCGACGAAATAACAAACAGACACATTTATTGTATTATTGTGATTGTATGATTAATGCAACGGCAGTTAGCGGCAGCGGTGCGCTGGATATTGTTGTATTGTGGATTCGATTCCCATACCGGACAATTTTAACTAATGATTCGATCACATACACACAACACCATCCAGCCCAAACTAAGCAGAGCTTGTACTATGGGTACTAGACAATGGATAAAAAAAAGTGTATATATTTTTTGTTGTAAATACATACATATTATACATAGAAACACCCTGACCAAGACAAACATCCATGTCCATGCACACAAGTGTTTGATTGTTCAGAGACTAAGTATACTTTCAGTCTGTTAATTAAATTGTTAAAAGCAGCATGAAATCTAGAACTACAGGCTGTAGGGCTAGTTAGAACTATACTGCCGGCGTAAGAAAAAAGACGTACCTAACATATATTTTCGAAATAAAGATTTTAGAGTTCCAAAAACTCTTATACAATAGCTTTGTCCGTCCGTCTGTCTGTTATACAATTTGCTAGAGTCTCGCGGTCAACGCCATTCGACTCAGCATAGTCGATATACCCTCGAAATGACTATGAACTTTGACTTCTGACCTCAAGGTCACGTGGTATTACGTGACCTTTGAATATTACTTGAATAATTTTTTCGAACTCTAAGATTTACGGCAATTCATTGCCGTTTCTCACTTGTTTACATTTAAAAAAGAATATTTAAAAAAAGCCTCTTCTTATGGCTTTATAGCTGACTAGAACTATAGGGCTCCATTACGTGGGCCTTTAAGCCGTAGTTGGCGAAGTGTATAACATACCTCTGCCTACCCAACACGCGTGAGACTCTGCATGTATAAGATCGTCGGTCTAGCGAGCACCACACACATTTTATTGTGACCACATTATTTATACTTTGTATCTGTGCAATACTACAGTATGAATATAATTACACTTATCGCCAAAATTAATAACCTGTCTTTAGATTGGTATTGGACATAACTAATATTTAAATACCTTCTAATTTCTATTAGTGGTAGGTAGGCAGGTAATTCATTTTGGTCTTAAGTGAAGACGCACACTGTACTGAATTGTCTATAGAATAACTAACTAGGTATTAACGACCAATTTCGAGGTTCTGGGTTTGAATCTCAAATCATGCGAAATCTTTTCTCAACATTCGTGCGTATTATAGTCATGATTGTAACTTAAAGATTTCTTGATTTGGATATAAATTGTTTTGTATTTTAAACTATTTTATATTTCTCAATCTCCATCTATTATTTTCCTAGTATTTTTTATATTATTGCATCACTTTTTAGTTCAATGAAAATGTAATTAATGCATACGTTAGAGTTTAAAATGAGTAAATTTAAAAAGTCTGATATAAATTACTTAATTCAGACTTTCTTTAAATTGACTAATTTTAAAAATCATTTTCTATGCGTCTTTTCTGAGTTATTTATTGTTTTTTATTATGATTTCTTTTTTTTCCTTTCTATATTCATATTGAATACCTACTTCTTGAAGCATCCTTTTTAACATTGACTCGGGGATATATTTACCTTTTATTTATCGTGATATTCTATAGACAATTGTGTAAAGTAGTACAGTCATACTTTATAAGTCGCTGTAGACAGACTTCGTGCGTATTTCCGATATTTAGCTATTACCAAAACTTGTAACACTAGTATGAGTGTTTAGAACTCTTCGGACTGAAGCTTGAGTTCCAATATATATGAAAACGAGTCGTTTTACCTACGGACTGTTGAACTTGACATATTTTTCATAGAATATCTGTCAAAAAACAAACTAATATATAAAATACCTACAGACAGTTACCTTAGGCAAAACGGCTCGTTTTTTGGGTTTGATACTGGCTTGGCTTAGCTTCCCATAAGATAGGTGACGAAGTTCTACGCGCCCCATTCCCTCTGTTATGCATTACGACGACATACATTTTGTATGAAAATAACAATTTAAATTATATATTAAGATCATCCTTCTGGATCGTTAAGTTGTCATCCGACACCCAGTGGCGAACCGTGGGTGTCAGCCGGGAGGGAGCGGAAAATATTTGCCGCCCTCTTATTTTGGTATTTCAATTTAAAAGAATAACATTTTCAGTTATTCTAAAGAACTTGTCGGCAAGAACAGTCATCTTGATTGTGTATTGTACAGTTCAAATATTTAGAAGATATTATTATTATTTATTTTTAATGTTTGCCGCCCTGTAGAACTGCCGCCCCTGCCGCCCCTGCCGCCCCCACTACGCTACATTACTGCCGACACCCAATACAAATAACATACATTATACATTAAAATATGTATGCTATCGCTGTCTATCATGTAAATGTAATGTGTGCGCTCACTCTTTTTAGCGTAAACGACGTACACTACTATTTCCTAATCTCTTATAAATGTGTGGAGTGCGATATAAGTGTTTCCATGAAATATGCTCTGACAGCGCCTCTAGCGGCAGTTGAATGAACTAATTATATGGGTAAGCACATTTTGTAGTCGAGAGTTCTAAATCCTCAAGCTAGGTATTGCTGTATACAGATATAATCTGTATGAAGGCTATAAACTTGTATCCGTTGCTTGTTGTCTCAGTTGTTATGTGTTGTTTAACGCACGAGGGTGATCATGAGAGAAGCTGGACAATGCGTTTGTTGTATATACATAAGCATCATTTTAATAAAAACGTTTCAATTCAAATGATGTCGTTGTTTTATTTATATGCACTACTATAAGTACAAATGAAATACAATTTACTAACAGCTCCTAAAAGGAAGTGCGAATAAAAGTGAATCTGCTTCGTAAATTTATTGATCTAAACTCCGTTGTGTTGTATGTAGTAGTCTCGCCCCTGCCGCTGCGCTGAATGTTGTGGGTTCAAGCCCCATAAGGAACAAAAAGGACATTGTCCACTTTTGGCCATCCGTGGACACGATGATACGAAAAAAATTAATTTATGATTTTTTTATTTATTTCTCTTTTATGTCAACAAACTCTGATGTAATTAGAACCCAGCGCTCTTTTCGATTCGTAATCAGCCGATTACGATCGCGATTACCTACACTAGCATCGTAAAATATAGGTACCACTGGAATCCCAAAGCTTTCGTTTATTAATGACTGTCGTACCCAACACATTAATCCACCTGCCCAGTTTCTTGATCATATACTACTTACATATTAGTCTGATTAATAAAATATTCATGAAAATATGTTGTTTTATTTAATTAATTACCTTTTTCAATAACATATAGAAATCTATCTAAATATAAAGTCTGATACAAAACTAGGTTTATATTCTCCTTTTTACTGATGTGAAGTATTTAATTGATATAATATTATCAGCTAAATGACCTGTCCACCATTGGCCAAAGTATCTATAGAAAGTGGGCAAATCCCTTTGTGTGACCCACAAATGTTTGTTTCGCATCTATTGTTGGAATGTTCATAAAGTTCCCGCCAAACAAGACTTGGCTTTAAACTTATTGCACTGAAGAAAATTACGAACTAAGTCCTTTAATTTATTTATTTAACATACATACAATATTTAAATTTTCATATACGTACGTATGGATATAATCATGTAGGTAGACATAATGTCTTAATAATTATTTTCGCAGATCATTTTAATTACGTCATGTCTTATCTGATAGACAGACAGTTGGTAATAAAATTATTTATACTAGTGGTCGCCTGGTGGTCAAAATACTACCGAAAATATTTACTTAACTATAATCTTTAATTGATGGTATTCCTAAGCTTGCTACTTTGTTTTCTTTTATTATTTACTACATATAAATACGTAAATATATTATAGTATAAATAGTATATATCATTCCAATCCGTCCAAAGGTTGCCTGTAAGATATTTCTGATTATATATTGATCTAAGTAACCATAGTTACGAAGAATAGTACTACATCAGCGTAGTGGAAATATTCTAAGTCTATGACTACATCAGCCGAACAATGCCGAAATACTACGAACGCGATTTGTCGTGTCGATGTGTGCGTGTAGTGTTTTTACATTAATTTAATGTATTTCTAATGCATATTTTATATAAATATTAGGATTCGCCCTCCTTCTTCATATAAACTACTCCTGCCATACTCCTCCGTCCGCGCAATTTTCGTAAAAAGGAATACAAAGTTTTTGCTTCACGTATTAATATTTATATAGATTCGTTCCCTTGTAAATAGAGATGACAAAAAAGACAATACACAAAGAAATAAACAAAGACAATGCATTACTACTCACTCGATGCGGACGTGTTTATTGTGGATTGTAGCGCAATATATAAATATTATAATGTTATAAATATTAAATGTTAGTGTTAGTGAATAATTAAGTGTGTCACGACTATATCGAGTGATTGCAGTTTTTTACGTGCATAAACGAAACAATGTTTATTGGTTTTGTCTGACATCAAATATTTAAGAATGGCAAGCTCTAGCCCATTTGGGCGCAGCCAACTAATGGAAAGAAGCCCTCCGCCATCACCATTGCCCTTACCGTCTCCTCGTAAGGACGTAAAGCCGCCTGCTGCCACTGCTGAGCCATTTGAGGTAATCCCTACAGCAGATATACAGAGATGGATGAAGGTTATAGATACCTATTTGAGTGAGGTCTCTACAATTGCTGCAGAGAGCAAGTTAAACTCGGAACTCAAACTACGAGTTACAAATCTGTGCCGCAAAGTAAACAATGCCTCATCTGAAATGGCTGTACATTATCAGTCGCTTAAACAGAAAGCCCTACAAGCACAAACCACAATTCAGCACCTACAGGAAATGCAAAATATCTCGAACGCACTCGAAGATATTAGAAAAGCAGTGAAAGGAAACTGCAGCCAGACCGATAAGAATTCGTTTGCTGACATGGTCAAGAAAGGCAGCAATACTTTTGTCCGCCCTAACAACATTAGCGCTGTTACTATTTATCCGACGGAAAAAAGTAAAAGCAGTGACGACACAAAGGCTTTGATTCAGACCATAATTTCACCCGAGGAAATGAAATTACACGTGCGTGGCGTCAGAAAAATTAAAAATGGCGGTGTTGTCATCAGCACAGAAAATAGAGATGATGTTGAAAAGCTTAAAGGCTCAAGTAGACTCATTGCCTCAGGCCTTTCTGTTGAAGAGCGTGCTAAGCGACGACCTAGGATAGTAGTTATTGGTGTTCCTACTGCACTTAGTGAAAAAGAGGTCTTTGAGTGTATTTTTGAGCAAAACCTGGCTCAAAAATACCCAGATAAGACACGGGAGTCATTTCTAGACTCTACCAAATTGTCTCACAAGTCTGGAAAGAAAAATACTTCTACGTGTAACTACATCATAGAAGTACCATCTGCCATCAGAAAAGCCCTTGTCAACCAGGAGAGAGTTTTTATAAACTGGACATCATGCCCAGTAAGAGACTTTACTCTCGTGACAAGGTGTTACAATTGCCAACAATATGGCCATGCTGCGAAATTCTGCCGCGAAACAACACCGACTTGTGGACACTGTGGTGAAGCTGGTCATACAATTAAAGAATGCAAAAAGACATCGCCACCGGCCTGCGCAACTTGCAAAAGATTTAAGAAGTCCAATGACCACCAAACCGGACACGAGAACTGCCCCGCTCGAAAGTATGCTGAAGACAGGTATTTAAACTCAGTTGACTATGAAGGCGCCTAGGAGCGCCGATAATAAGAAAGAAGCACATCTACAGTTAGGAAACACCTTTAACCGCGCCTAATCATGGCTAATAAACTAATTGATGATCTTGACGAGCTTTCAATTTCAGACTCTAAGGTCTGTAAAATTGAAGATTGTCTAAGCTTATTTCCATCATATGACAAAAGTCTAACGATTATGACGCAAAATATTCGTAGTATTTATAAGAATTTTCAGGAACTTGAAATACTGTTGCATACTATAGCAATAAATTGTGACATAATAGTGTTATCTGAATGCTGGTTATCTAAAAGATCCATTGGACTACCAACACTAGCTGGATACAAATCGTTTTGTAGCGAAAATATAATTAACCAAAACGATGGCCTAGTAGTATACATTAAAAATGATTTAAATGCTGTAATAGAAAAACCAAGTCTTCACGACTGTAACAGTCTGCTCCTTAAAATTAATAATGACACTGCCATTTTGTCAATATACAGGCCGCCATCGCTAAATGTAGATAAAGTTCCTGAACTCCCTTGACTTAGCACTAAACAATCTATCAACATATAAAAATATTATTATAACGGGTGACATAAACATAAATATTATATCAGGGAGAAATGACATCCGAGGACATGATTACCTTAACATATGCTCTTTTCACGGTCTCTTGCCAGCCCATACCTTTCCTACTCATCAAAGTGGATCTTGCTTAGACCATTTCATTATTAAAACGAGCCAACCATCATGTACTTTTGTTACTAACTCAACAATCACAGATCATCATGCTGTCTTACTAATAATAAAACTATCACTTAATAAAAATAAATGCACACATAGCTTTACTAAACTAAACATAGAAAACCTCGCATTTGATATACCTAACATAGATCTTGCCCCAGTTTACTCTTGTGCTGACCCCAACATTTCACTCGATTACCTCATAAATGCATTACAACATGTTATTCACAAAAATACAACAATTATAAAATTATCTAGCAAACATAAAATAACAAAGCCTTGGATTACACAAGGTCTTTTGAGATGCATTAGGCATAGAGATAAACTACATTTGTTAGCAAAAAACTCACCTGATAATGAGATTATGTCTGTGACTTACAAAAGGTACAGAAATTTTTGTAACAAACTTCTTAAGAAATTAAAACTTCAATATAACAAGACAGAACTGGAAAAGGCGGGCACTAATAATAAGCTTGTTTGGAAATTTATAAAATCCTGCTCTTTTATCACAAAACCTCAAGAACCAGCTATAGATCTGCTTCAATCAGAATCAAATCCAACTCTAGCGTTGAATAAAGTTAATAATTTTTTCGCTAATGTCGGTAACGTACTAAGCGAAAAAATTACATCTCAGAGCAACATTTCATCACATCATACCCCCATCAGATCGCCTACCTCAAGCCTTAAATCTTTTGTTTTATTAGACACTGATATTGACGAAGTTGTCCAAGTAATAACGGGTCTGAAGGACACTTATGCGGTAGGATGGGATAATATACCTACGAACATAGTCAAAAGGTTTAAGCACTTCCTTGCGCCTCCTTTAACGCATATTTTCAAATCTGTTTGTCTGAAGGGATATTTCCTAAGTCTTTGAAAAAAGCTATTATTATCCCAGTGCACAAATCTGGCGACAAAAAATGTGTAAATAATTACAGGCCAATTTCAATTTTGCCAACTTTGTCTAAAGTTTTAGAAAAAATAATAAATCACAGATTAGTAAAATATTTAGAGTCTAACAATATACTTTCAGACAGGCAGTTCGGTTTTAGACCCCAAAGATCAACAAGTCAAGCAGTTCACATGTTGACTGATCACATAGTGGCTAACATGGACAACGGGATGCATGCTGTTGGGATCTTTGTAGACCTTGCCAAAGCTTTTGACTCTGTTTCAGTTCCTATACTACTAAAAAAGCTTGAATATGTGGGAATAAGAGGTACACAATTAGAATTATTTACAGATTATCTTAGGGACAGATATCAATGCGTTAAAATTGGTAAATGCTTTAGTTCAGATATCCTCAATGCTCCTTATGGGGTTCCTCAAGGCAGTATACTTGGAGTTACACTGTTCCTGATCTACATAAATGACCTATGCAACCTAAAACTCCAAAATGGTATCATAGTGTCTTATGCAGATGATACAGCACTATTATTCACGGGCAAAACTCGGACTGAAGCGACTACACACGCTCAGCATGGCTTCAATACAGTTAGTAAATGGCTTTTTGATAATGTACTAACCCTAAATACCCAGAAAACAAAATATATTCACTTCTCAATGCGCAACAACACACATGAGTCACCTAACGACATATTATTTGCTCACAATAATGAATGTAATTTACACGCTGACGCCGCATGCACTTGTCCTACTTTAGAATCAACACATTTTATAAAATACCTCGGCCTAACGCTTGACGCTAATCTAAATTTTCGCAATCACATTGATTTATTATGTAAGAGAGTACGAAAGTTAATATTTATTTTTAAAACCATTCGTGGAGCTGCTAACTTTAAATTACTAAGACAAGTATACCTGTCACTATGTCAGTCAATCATATCTTACTGCATTACCTCATGGGGCGGAACATCGAAAACGATTTTATTGCCACTGGAACGAGCTCAAAGAGCTATTCTAAAAGTGGCGACGTTTCGACTTTTCATGTTTCCTACCTATGAGTTGTACCAATCCACTAATGTCCTAACTGTTCGCCAATTGCTTATTCTGCACACCGTGCTTAAACAACATGCACTACTTCCATTCAGACCACTTCCTCCAGACAAGAGACGAAAAGATTTAGTATGTACTAAGCTTCATGCCAAACATGCCTTTGTAAATAAATTCTTCTTATTCCTAGGACCATTTTTATAAAATAGATTAAATAGAATTTTAGATATATATAGTCTAACTTATAAACAATGTAATGTTATTGTTACCAAACACCTGCAAACATTGACCTACTCCGATACGGAGAATTTGCTTACAGTCGTAAAATAGCCTTAAGTCATCAGTAATTTGTAATAATATTATGTAATCTAAGTTATTTTTATTGTATCAATATACATACTTTATTTTAAGTTTATGCACATTGACCTCAACTTTAATATTATTTGGCATATATTTTATTTTTGTAAGTAGAGAAATAGCCTGAAACACAGGTCGAAACCTAGTTCAGGCAACCACTTTATAAAACCTAGCGCTTGAAGTTAAATTAGAATGCACAATGTCGGCCGATTAAAGTATACCTAAGTAAAACATGTACCAGATTAAGGATAGTTATAATTTATTGTAGTATAATATTATTTTAGACTAATAACAAAATGTATACCTATGTATTATTATTATTATTGAATAAAAATTATTATTATTATATCACGTTTTCTATGTATTGTCTCTAACTATCAGTACGCCATATATAAGTTTAATAAATAAGTCAAGTAGGTAAAATGTACGATACCTGCGTTCACGTGCAGACAATACGAATTACCTGCAATAATTAAACAAAATAGAATTTACGTTACTTTTGTCGGTGATACAAGTCGAGCTGGCTCGGCCTGGGAAGTACACACGGCTACACATCAAGTTAGACACCCTATATACGCTTAACTACGCTACATACAAAATAGAGAATTGTCGGAAAGGGACAGTGCATAGTGGTGTCGATGTAATGGTAAGGATAGAGTGTAACAAAAATATAACGCACTCTCTCGCACGATTCGCAGCGTTCAACTTCTAATAGTTCAAAGTCCAAACATTCTAGGTTGATGCGTCACTGTGTGTACCTATCTTACAGGAAACCGGTGTTTGAGTAGTAGGTAACACTTATTGTGTTTTGCCCCGGTAATATTATTCTTATATTCCTTTTCTTTCATCCTACCTTGAATACTTTTTTGAGTTAGGAACGCGTGATGTTACATAGGTAAGCAGCACAATAATCGTTAGATATAATAAAACACAAATTTCGAAACTGACATTAGAAATGCATTGCAGCAATCAATAATAATAATAAGTTTATTTATTTCTCTCTTCACAAATAATATTAGTACAATAAATTGGTTGTAGCAGTGTATGTAAAGCTAGTATCTATCAACTGGCTAGACCAAAATAATCTGACATTAAATTTAAATAAAACAAAAATTATTATGATTGCTCAGTGGGGAGATCAGAACAGACAGCAATGTAGAGGGTCTCGGGTTCAAACCCACGTCACGCACCTCTGACTTTCAGAAGTTATATGACTTTTCGAAATTATGTGCGTATTGATTGACAATTATCGCCTGCTCCGTCTTTCGGAGAGCACTTTAAGCCATTGGTCCCAGCTGCCATGAACATCTATGGCAGTCGTTATTGGGAAGTCAGTGCCCTATAACATCCTGACACTGGTCACTAGCCTTAGGGTATTGTTAACCTTCGGGTTGCGGAGGTCAGGTGGCAGTCGCTCCGTTTAAAAACTGATATCCAGTCAAATCCAGTTAGACTAGAAAAGCCGACCGCAAGTGATTTGGGAATGATCATTTTATAATGGGCTAGGGAGAAGAAGAAAACAAGAAATATACACTTCAGACAAAGACTCACTGCTCCCTACTGTAAATTTGACATTTAATAATAAAAATATAAAAGAAGAATTTTGTATGTAATACACATACAAAATACTTAGGATTAATAATTAACTATAACCTTGGATGGAAAGAGCACGCCCATTCACTTACAAAAAGACTGGTAAAGTTATTAACCAAACCGCGGTCGTTACTGCTTATTATGGTTATGTAGATTCAATTATTCGGTATGAAGTTATATTTTGGGTGAACTGCAGTGAAAAATCCAATATTTTAAGGTACAGAAAAGATGCATCAGGTCCATATGCAACATACAAATAACAGATAGCTGCAAAACACATTTTATTCAACTTAAAATACTAACCCTTCCATGTCTTTACATTTACGAAATCGCGATTTTTGTAAAGAAAATAAAGAGTTATTCAATAAAAAATCCGAGCAACAGTCAAAAATTTTGAGATGGAATTACATGTATGCGCTATGTTTAAGACCCTAAAAAACCGCTCTTATGCATAAAAGTGTAATATGCATGGTACCGAAAATATATAATAATCTGCCAAATCATAGGTATTAAAAGCGCCTACTTAGTGACATTTAAGAAAAAACTACATAATGAACAAGTGTTATTAAACCGTTGACGAATTCCTTCTTGACATTTTGTAACAAATAATTTTCTAAGCGTTTTGTTTTTTATACATTTTTGAAGTGAAAACTTCTTGCGCGTTGAGCACTTTTTGGGTGAACAAAAATCATGGAACACGCGTTATCGTCACCGAACACTTTCCATGAGCTATATGTATACTGTGTTTAAATGTGTACTTTTTGGGCGAACAAAAAGCGTGAAACTCGCGTCATCGTCACCGTACGCTAGTTACTTAGTTTTCATTTCTATCGGCAGTCCCCAAAAACTGCCCCGCATGTTTTAATTTTCCATTTATTTTTCAAATATTTTAATAATTAATTTGTATCTTTGACTGTGAATAGCAATAAGCATTATAATGACATAATATTTTATCTTGTAAAAATGTTAACATTATAAATTGACAAAAAATGTGTAAGTCCATCGGGTAGATTTTTGAGCTCACTAATAAATTGTAACACCTTATTGTATCACCAAAAATCACACAAATAAATAGTTTGGTATTTGATTTAATTATAAGTATAGAGGTTGTGCGGTAGGTTTTAATTTCGCTACCGTTCGCCGCATAAAGTTTGTAACATCTACACACATTATCACTGAAAAGTTTTTCGTATACGGTAAAACGAAAATATTAGCTCTAGCGACCACTAACAATTTTAGACCTGTTTTAGTATAGTGTATTTAGTATCACTAACACAAAGGCGGCGAGCAGGCATTATGGTGCTAATCTCCAACAGCGGTTGCACCACGCGTTTCAGTTTCCCTGTTGTAGTGTGGAGAGTTTAGTTCGTCATATATCATATATATATAATATAAGTCGTATTCCAGATAAGACGTAATTTCATTTATCGCCACACTGTTGATAATTTTCCACGCACACGGCTTCACACATTTCTGTGCTCGAATACGG
Source organism: Catocala nupta (assembly GCA_963675205.1). Lineage (NCBI taxonomy): Eukaryota > Metazoa > Arthropoda > Insecta > Lepidoptera > Erebidae > Catocala > Catocala nupta. The sequence continues at coordinate 893,227 of OY776102.1, forward strand.
AACTAAAAAAAACATAGCTAGTCAGCATTTTGTGGCGTGCGCCGAGTAGAATTTCTGCCTCGTGACGCTGAACGGTATCGATTAGTTTGATAATTATTGCGAATCCTTGTTCTCTCTTTGCATTTAATTAATTTGGAGACTCAATTTTGATATTTCTGATAAGATAAATGCCGTGTCGTTGTTACTGAAAGTAGTAGCCTATACTTCTGCTAGGTCGTTTAAGGGTCTTGTAGTTTCCATTACTTTATCTGCTATAGCTGCTAGCATTTCCAAATCTTTCACCTTGCTGACTGTTAGCACTGCTCGTACAGACGAAGGCAGGTGACCTTGGCACATAATGATAAGTGTTTCGTCCGGAATTTTACCTCGCGCCAGATCCTTCCTGCGCCTTAGAAGCCGTGAGAGTTTTTGGTCTCCGAGCTGTATTTTCGAAAATATCTTCTGAAATAAGCGGTTTTGTGACACTTCGTAAACCACCAAAAAACGTGCCTTTAGCACTTCAAACTTTTTGGTTTCCGGGGGCTTTAATTAAATGTCGCTGACTTGTTGGACTACGTCTTTGCAAAGTTTGGCCACAACTAGAATAAATCATGCCTCATCACTAAGTTTTTGCGGACCTATTATAGCCTCACACTGCACAAACCATAATCTTGGCTGATCACATCAGAATTCGGGTATCCTGGACGAGACGTCCACCGTTGCCAACTCCACAGCGTCGTTTTGGAATGTTGAGGTGGTTGACATTTTGCTTTGTTGTGCAGTCGGGTTGCTCATGGTGTTCTCTTAACAAGTCGATCACTGATCGGCAGACGTCGGGGTCACCACTTTAATAGCTCACGAATGTGTATGCGTGTATCTGAGTCAGGTTCTAACTTTAGGCTCTTGAATAAAAAAGGCTTATGTTTAACTTATCACTAGATATAGTAAAATACACACAAACAGTCAAAAATAGTAAATGGTCACCAAAATTAAAACCGCAATATATTTAAAGAGATCAAAATAAGTCGACGAAACTCCTATTTTTGGGTGGGTTTCAGAAGAAACCTGACATAACCTACCCCTTTCGAGACGGAATGCAGTGATTAGAGGCGTATAGGTGCTCGTTATGATATATTTTAGTAAGCATATTTTGCTGCGCAATTAGTATTTTTGGTGGTCAGTATATTTAATCCCAATAAAAAATGCTGAAATAAATTCTGCCATTTATTAATGCGAGACAGGAATTCGGTACAAAGGCTATCGACTGATTACGCAATATAAATATCGATTATACTATATAGGTATCTAGGCGAAATACAGATTGATGATTATGTTACCAAAAAAGGAAATGTGCTGCAGGCACAAAGAATTGCAAGTCATCATAGGCTTGTAATGTAAAACGACCCCTTGTAACTGCTTACCATCAGTTGAACCTGTGTGTACATTTATTTATTCTATTAACACAACTTCCGCACAACGAATGAATAATAAATAAATAAATGCGCGACACAGGAGGTGTCGCGCATTTATTGACGGAAGTAAATAATACTGCCGACCCGGGAATCCAACCCGAGACCTCATGCGCAATAGTCACATACACTATCGCTGAGGCAGACTCTATTAAAAGTAAGGTAATGGATACTTTAAGTTATTTATTGCAGGTATTACAAGCATATTATAATTCGAAGATATAAATCAAGGCCCGGCAGACCTACCTGTAAATCACTGTCCTAACTCTGTCGATGGCTAGGTATTATGTTTTGCACGGGAATCAAACTATTGCTGATTGTTATTGTAAGGAGTATGAAGTGACTGCTTACCATTTGTAATCTCAATGCAAAAATGTGTGAATGAAGTATATATTTCCAAATAATCGATGTTGTTACATTCTTATGTTCACAACAACTGGGCACAAACGCTCGAACATATCAACAGTTCGTATCTAATCGCAGCCTCCGCAAGAGATGTACGTGAGGACCATCGTTGCTTTATATACTACATGTAAGTAGTTTATTATGTTTTATTATTAACGAAGTAATTAAAATATTGAAAATATTTTAATTACTTCGTTCCTTAATTGAACAGAAAACTCACGCACTACGAATAAATTCTGTTTTGGTTAAAAGTTTTTAAAGTACTGGTCTTTACCAACTTTTAAACCTCGACCACAAGAAACAAACTCGAGGCAACTATTTTGCAGATCACACATGTTATACATACGAGTATATGTATGTTCTGTGTGTTGATGAACCTTCATCACTTGGCGCAAAGGTATTACCATAGTCTCGCTATGGTAATACACTTAACCCGTGAAGACAAAAATATTTTGTGCGTTATTTCTATGTATCGATATTGTTTCCGTTTCATTTACTCCTTTCACATACATAAGAACATCTAATTGTGGATCTCGCCAATTTGTGTCTCGTCCCACACACCGAACCCGCTACACTTGTCACACACACTACGCTACAAAAGTCAAAAGATTATAATTATTATTTTAGTTCGTACAAATAAAATTATAAACATAGTTATTCGGTTGTCAGCTCGGATGTTGCGTTGGTCACGGGGTCACCTCTATGCGGCTTTTTGGGATTTGGAATCCTTTGAAATTAAACTACTATATACGGATTTTATCGCGTTGTTTATTTATCACTGTATTACAAAATTTTGAAAATATCACTCTACTACTACTATTGATTTTATTTGACTAATTTATAAGCTAATAAAATTATTTAAACTATTAAATCTATTTATTTTTGGTTTACACTTTCCCCGACGTTTCGGGTGCTTTTCAGCAGCCATGGTCACGGGGAGGCTAAGATGGTAGTTGTCTCAATGTTCCAGTGTAGTTATTTCAAAGTACCTGAACATAATTTAATTATTGGTGTTTCTATTTACGCAGAATGAGCTCAAAGTATCATGAAGTCTAGCTGTGGTTTGTTTCTTCTTGGGTTTGACTATTTGAAGTACTGGATCCCAAGCTGGTGGTACATTCCAACCATCTTCTCTATTGAAATTGGGATGTTTTTTAATTTCAATAGCCTCGCGAAGCATCCTTGGCAGGAATCGGTGTTCTTTAGCGAGAATCTGTGGTTTGTCAAATCTCAGGTAGTGGTTGGTCCCCTGTTGTACGTGTTCACACACAGCAGACTTCAACGAGCGTTTGTGTTTTACGTCATGGTAACATACATCAAGCCGCCAACGAAGATAAGTCAATTTTTACCATCCGTCAAGTGCCAATTACCTTTACAAGATGCAGGGGTCTATAAAATAGATTGTGACTGCGGACTCTCATACATTGGTCAAACCAAGAGAAGCATAGGCACCCGCATAAAAGAACACATAGCTGACGTAAAACACAAACGCTCGTTGAAGTCTGCTGTGTGTGAACACGTACAACAGGGGACCAACCACTACCTGAGATTTGACAAACCACAGATTCTCGCTAAAGAACACCGATTCCTGCCAAGGATGCTTCGCGAGGCTATTGAAATTAAAAAACATCCCAATTTCAATAGAGAAGATGGTTGGAATGTACCACCAGCTTGGGATCCAGTACTTCAAATAGTCAAACCCAAGAAGAAACAAACCACAGCTAGACTTCATGATACTTTGAGCTCATTCTGCGTAAATAGAAACACCAATAATTAAATTATGTTCAGGTACTTTGAAATAACTACACTGGAACATTGAGACAACTACCATCTTAGTCTCCCCGTGACCATGGCTGCTGAAAAGCACCCGAAACGTCGGGGAAAGTGTAAACCAAAAATAAATAGATTTAATAGTTTAAATAATTTTATTAGCTTATAAATTAGTCAAATAAAATCAATAGTAGTAGTAGAGTGATATTTTCAAAATTTTGTAATACAGTGATAAATAAACAACGCGATAAAATCCGTATATAGTAGTTTAATTTCAATGAATAACATTCGCGTAAACAGAAGACAATATTTGGAATCCTATGCGGAATAATTACTCGTGTGAATAATTATTTGTATTGGTTACGGATACATAGTACATCTAGACTTAAAACAGTTATTATTAATGTATCTCTACGGCAGCAGAGGAGCAGGGAATGCTGTCAGGTTTGTTATCCGAAAAAACTACAACAATCTTTATCGGCGACAGCTAGCGGCGAAAGCCTAGTGGGAAACCGTTGGACTGCCACGCAGAGGTCTCGAGTTCGATCCCAAGGCACATACCTCAGACTTTTCGAAGTTATGTGCGTATTAAATAGTTAATAATCGCTCGCTTTAAGAGGAAACACCACGGGCGAGAGAATTGAAAATAGGTATTTGTAAAATCTATTGCTGTCGCGCAGTGCCCGCAGAGCGTGATAGAGACAACTGCACCTTGGACCAAAAATACCTATGAAAGTACACAAAATCAACGTTTCGTAGTCCCCTGATTCCTTCTCCAACACTTGACCGATTTAACTACTTATTTCATTAAAAATTGAAGAAAGGCTTTGGCCGTGTTTCTATGTTTTTCTTTTTTTATATAATCTACTCAAATTTGTTTTCTGGATGTTTGAACACAGCGGAAAATCTGACCAATTTTTGAGGTTTTTGAAGGCTCATATCTCTTTTAATAATTAATTCATGAAAAAAAGGAAAACATAGGGACATGCCAATAGAGGCTATACATGTTATTTTAAAATATTATTGTTCTACTGGCATTATCCAGGGAGGAAACAGGGGACTACATTTGTATGGAAAAACGGCCCTTGTGTTTCCTCTTAATAGCGAAGGACAGAGTGATTTGGAATTCCATAGAGGAGGCCTTACCCAGCAGCAGGACAATCAATAGGCCATCCCTCTCTCTACGACTAGTCCAGTTTATGATAAAGCGTTCCCCTACACCAACAATCAAGGTTATATTAGGTGGAGCCGCTGTACCTTCCAGTGCCCAAAAGCACCTGCCAGGACCAGTTATAGACAGGTCTTGTCCCCAAATCTCGACTTTATCAACCCTAACCTCAGAGAACCGGTTCTCGTAAGCAAGCTACCAAGTGACCGCGCACTCTAATCAGCGCGGTCGATAGAATACGCCTTTCGAGGCGCAGAGAGCTTCCTGACCTCGCAGTACCCTGGTCCAAAGGGGGAGACCCGTAGTTCTCCCCCTAAACCCTATCTACTCGGGTCCTGTAGATAGGGACAATATATATATAATCAATAGGCCAATGAAAAAACCGAAAACATATGATGTTTCCTGTTGTCAGTATGTGTTCGGCGGACATTATGCGAGATGCGCGATTTCGTGATGTGTCACGACGACTTCAGTCTCAACCCGTCCGACGGCATCGTCAAAGACCACACATTCCCATGGTTGGGCTTCGTGCAGTACATACACGGTGAGTTTAGTACTTTCGGTTATCCTTAGCGCTACTTATTTTGGAAGGCAATGTTTGCGGCTCAGTATAGACGATTAGAAGTGACATACATATAAAGTTGTTGAAACCGGCATAGGATAAATCTGGTGTTTATAAATTACCAGAACTGAGTTGAATTAATAAATTATGCCCATACATCATTTATTATTATTAATATTTAAAGAAATTAATTTCAATACTATATTTTAAGCCGTTAATATTTGAATTTGAAATGGAGAGTTTTTGTTTAGGTACTAAAAAAAGCACGAGGCACACAAACCAGTACCTATATACCCAAAAACGTACTTATTAAAGATAAAGATACAGATAAAGATAATTTATTTGTCAAAAAACATGTGTTTACATACAACGTTAAGCATGCAAGATGGAATAGATTTACAGCTCGTACATGTTTCACCTATCAAGGCGTACAAATAAAAATAAACAAGTTACAATAGCAGTTGATAATAAATAAGTATTTAAGACAAATTGACTAATAATGTCTAGAAAAAAAAAACATGTTAAATTTTAATATTCAGATAATGGCATATTCTATAATAATAATGAAATTCGCTTTACTTAATTAATTATAAATTTTATCTATAAAGGCATAATATGTCACGTAATTTTCAGTCAAGTCACTCCTATTGCAATAACATTTGATTGTTACATTTTTTTTTGACAAGATGTCACTATTTTATACAATATAATAATAATGTAAATTCAATTTATTTAAATGTCAAAAATCATTAAATATCAAACATCCAAACAAAATAAAATTATAATATATATACATAATATGTTCATGTCAAATCTTATCAATCAAGAAGTCACTTATATTATAATAACATTTGTCTGTTAATAAATACCGCATCTTTTTTTTTAATGAAGTTATATTTAAACTTTTGTAAGTTTGTGGTATATTATTATAAATTATGGGAGCCATACAGAACACGCTTTTCCTAATAAGTGCAGTTTTTGCAGATTGCAAGCGAAGTTTGCTATTGTCACGTCTGTTACGGATTACAGTGTCAGCTAATCTTTCGAATAATTCAGGATTTGCCTTAACAAACGTAGCGATTTCTAAAATATAAAGTGACGGTAAGGTTAATATTCTATATTGTTTAAAGTATGGCTCACAGCTATCCGTCGATTTCAAATTAAACATAGCCCGTATACATCTCTTTTGAGCCTTAAAAGCTGTATCTTTGTCAGTCGAGTTACCCCAAAATATAATACCATAGCGCAGCACTGATGCTACTAATCCATGATATGCATTTAATAAAGAATCTGGGTTTAGTTCTGGAGCAATTTTGTATAATGCATATGCAGATGTACTTAGCCTTTTATACAGGTATTCAATATGCGATTTCCAATTTAATTTCAAATCTATCATAACACCAAGAAATTTTGTGGATTCAACTTCATTAATAACTGTGTCATTATATAAAACTTGAATGTCTGGTGCCTTCGCTCGCTGGCTAAAGTGCATTATAGTAGTCTTATTTAAGTTTATTTTGAGATTGTTCCGGTCTAGCCATGATATTATTGATGTCAAAGTTTGATTAATGTCAAATTCATATAGGTTTTTATTATTACAAAAAATTGTCACTGTGCTATCATCTGCGAAGAGAGTCATAGGGTGAGTAATAGTTCTGGGCAAGTCATTTATATACAGGATAAATAATAGCGGTCCAAGCACGCTACCTTGAGGAACACCATATACAGGTGAGCGTGCTTCTGATAGGTAAATTTGCTCTCTCTTTCTCATAACATTTATTTTTGTAATTTCTGTATATTGCTCTCTATTACTTAGGTACGACTGAATGAGAATTAGAATATTTCCTCTTATTCCGTAAGATTCTAGTTTTCGAAGTAAAATGCTATGCTTGACGTAATCGAAAGCCTGCGTCATGTTGCAGAAAATAGCGGATACCGGGATCGTTCTATCCATATTAAACATTACCTTATGTAAAAAGGCAAAGATTGCCGAGTTAATTGACATGTTATCTCTAAAACCCTTTTGTTCGTTGCTTAATTTTTTTTTCTCAATGCATGTGTATAATTCCTTATATATGTATTTTTCGAAAATTTTTGATATTATAGGGATTAATGAAATTGGTCTATAGTTAGCCATGTGATCTTTGTTTTTTTTTAAATATTGGTTTTATAATTGTTACTTTCATAACTACGCCTAGCTTGGACGTATCTTGCCTTTTAATTTTTATAGAAAATAATACCTATGACTTGTTCTTATACAAACGAGATTTAAAGAGAGTAACTTCTCTCACGGTAAACCCTTTGACTGCGTAGACTTTACCATCAGCTGCACCACTGGGCTGTCTACCACTATAAGAAAAAGAATATCATAGCGATCAATAAGTTTATTTGTATATAAAATGGTACTTGCAATGTATCTAACGACTCTCTAAAGGCGGGCTATATGACATAGCCCGCCTTTAATGAGTAGTAGTCGGGTAGGTATCTTGATAGAATTGGTATTTATAAATAAATGATAGGATTCATAATAACTTTATGTTATGTGTTGTGGCTCGCAGTGACCACAGGGCTGCCTCACCACAGCAAGGCGCCGCGCGTGGTGCTGGTGCAGAAGCAGTTTGCGCTCGGCACCGCCACGGACCTGCTGCATTTACCGAAGAACTACAAACTGTACGTTTTACGTAGTTTACTATGTAGTTTGAACCCGCGGCATCGCTCGAGTTAATCCCACGGGAATGCAGTACCTAAAGGGATACATTTAGGACATTGTCAATCTGTGTGCCATATTTCATGTTTTGTTCTACAGATTGCGCGTAATTGAATAACTAAAAATTAAAAATGTGTACAATCCTTCACAAGTATAATAGGATTAGCAGAGAGGTCAATTCTTGTCATGTGAAGCTGTATACGGACTTCGCCCTTGCTTGAACTCGCTTGCTTTACGGGCAGAGAGGAATATTTACCTAAATTTGTACTCTACATTACTGTTTCTATTTTTTAAAGTCACTCCCGCTCTAGGAATATATCCCGTGTCGCGGGAGACTTTACAAACATTCACTCAACGGACTCAAAGAACAACCAGACTCGGAACAACCATTTGTGCATCACATAAATTTCTGTACCGTTTGGGATTCAAACCCACAATACTCGGCGTAGTAGTGGCGATGCAACCACTAAAACTACTACGACATCTGTGCAGTCTCTATGTAATAAAAAATGTCGTTGCTCCAGTGTTGTGTGTTGTGCGTTGTGCGTTGTGCATTGTGTGTTGTGTGTTGTGTGTTGTGTGTTGTGCGTTGTGCGTAGTATATATGAATGAAGGAAGGTCAGACCAATAGACACTTATTTGTTCATAATATTATCTAATAGAATCAACAGTCACGGCGTTTGTATATTGTTAGGCAAAGTAGTGTATAGGGTATAAAAATTATTCAGTTACTACCTACTTTCAGACTATATTTATTCTCTGATGACAAAAAAAAGACAATGCATAGAGATAGAGGTCTTTTTGTGTTGTCTCAAGCTCAACACGATATATTTATTTACTAAATAATATTACTAATAATGTCTTCCAAAACGAATTTTGGTTACGGCGGCCAATCTGCGGTGCAGAAATGTGTGCGCAAACACGTGCAAGTGCACTCTCTATTCCCTAACTCTCATGATTCGATCGGATGGCAGTCCGACACGACCGGAAAGGGACTAGGCGTAGGACCAACGACTTTACATGCTTTCCGAGGCACGAGGGCTGGTATTGAGATTTATTAACAGAAAACCAAATAACATTTTGTTGGCCTGACCCGGGATTCGAACCCGAGACCGAAGTCGTACGAAGACATGGATTCTGTATGTAGTTAAGTTTAAACTTATGAAGTATATCGTGGTGGTATATGTTGATAGCGGTAACCTCGTATACGGCGACTATGAGCGAGACGAGGAGGAGTGCACGATGACGCGCACCCAGATCAAAGAGGGCGCCACTTGTCTGCGCTCCTACCTCGAGGTGCCGCTGCTTGACATCTCGCCACACCCTGAGTTCTCCAGGTAACACCTCCAGGCTAGTCTTTACCTCACGGAGATTAGCCAGAAATAATATGGTGCACAAGTGTGTGCGTGAACACAAATGCACTCTCCCTATTCCCTAACTCTTATATTGCGACAAAGAGTATTTTGACGACTTATTTACTTGGAAAAAACTAAACTTGAGAAAGCAGTGATAGTCTGGTGGAAAACCGTTGGACGCAGAGGTCTTGAGTTCGACCTCAAGAATTACGCATCGAAGTAATGTGCAAATAAGCAGAAAAGTGCAGATAAATAATTATCGCTTGCTTTAACGGTAAAGGAATACATCGTGAGGAAACCTGCATGTCAAAGTGTTGTACGTAATGTTTTCGAAGATATGTGAACCCGCACTGGATCAGCGTGATGGACTATGACTATGGTGATTAAAAAGAATTGCCATGAGTTTCTTGCCCGTTCTTCTCATGAGCCCTACACCCTTGCTTTGCTGAACGTTGCAGTAAATGTAAATTCACAGGGAAAATGTTGTGTAACTTTGACATTCATAAGTGTTAACTTGTAACCTAATTAATAATAATAATAATATCAGGCCTGTATTAAACTGTCCTACTGCTGGGCATGGGCCTCTTCTCAGTGTGAGAAGGATTAGGCTACCGTCCACCACGCTGGCCTAGTGCGGGTTGGCAGACTTCACATATCTTCGAGAACATTATCGAGAATTCTCAGACATGCAGGTTTCCTCACGATATTTTCCTTCACCGTTAAAGCAAGCGATAATTAACTATTTAATACGCATATAACTTCGAAAAGTCAGAGATGCGCACCTTGGGTTCGAACTCGAGACCTCTGCGTGGCAGTCCAAGGGGTTCCCACTTTTTTTATTGTTTTTTCTTTGTGGAATGCTTTGACGCGTACCTCTCCGCGGGGCGGCGGAGAGGTTATGTCGGGCTCACCGGGGAAAAGATACCCCGGTAATATCGACTAAACCTACCACGGTGTTCCTCGACATAACCATAGACGGCGAGGCCGCGCGAATCTCTTTCACATGCCATCGCGACCCCGCCGGTAAGGCTAGTGGGTTTCCCACCAACCTTTTTTTTTTTTTTTGATACCCAGGAAAAAAATGCTTGATGCACTACCCGCCGGCTAGGGGACGGCACCGGCGGGGCGTGTGGGACTCACCAGCCGAGTGCTGGTATACCCACTAAAAAAACCTGGTGTGTTCCCTCTCTCACCCAATGGGGGGGCCAGTTGGGAGTCTAAAAAGATTCATCCATAGCAGGCCCCCCCGTGTGGGTGCTGGCCGGGTCAATTGGACCCGACCTTGATATAGGTTATCGAGGTCGGGTCCAATTGACCTAACCTAACCTAACTTGAATAAATTTATTTTAATTTGATTTGATTTATGGCCTAAGTCTTCTCACACTGAGAAGAACTTAAGAGGCTCGCGTTAGGTGCTTGGGTCAAGGGTCAGATGCAGAAGGCAGTCCTCCTCGATACGGCACGCATAGTGAGGAGGTTCCTCTCTCTGGACCCCTAACCACCGACAGCTTGGACCTTGTCTCGATGTCGGTGGGCATCCATAATTTTTATATTTTGAAATGTGATTTTTTATAATTATATATTTAGAAATGTAATTTTTATTGGTTAATAGTAAATAAATGTGAAATATAATTATTTATGGATGTACTTATTTTTAATGTGCTTTGTTTATGCTTGTAGGTTTGGAGTTGGTAACAGTCTTGCACTAGTCAAACTTCTACGACCGATGAAATCACGTAAGCAATTTATAAAAATGTATCTATATCTATGAAACAATATCGTTATACCTAAAACTGATTTGATTTAAAGATCTTGATCTTTATTAAATGTTTTAAACATTTATGTCGCTGTGTTGCCAGATTATATGATACCGGTTTGCCTGCCGAGTTTAGCGGAAAGAGCGAGACAGAAAAAACAGAAAACAGTTTATCTAATAGACTATATAAGTAGTAAGTACGGTCAACTAGTCATTTTGTGAGTGTTCTTTTATGTTTATAAGCTGCCAAATATTAGATTTAATATCGCCTTTCTTAAATATGGCTCAATCTGGCCACAATGAAACGTGGCCGGGTTTAGCTATATTTGTAGGTATCTTCTCAAAGGCACAATCCTTTACCGCCTTTACGTGAATCTAGCAACTAACCTATATGTAAATTCAGTAATTTTACCAAAATTACTAACTCAAACTTTGTCGTTTATAAGTGTAAAACTTATGAACGTCAAAGTTTATGACCTTAATGGAAACATGATTTTTAACTTCCCTTTTATATATTTAAAGACAATTCCCGCTATAGGAATAATTCCTGTGCCATGGGAGCCTTTACAAACATTCAAACGACGGACACAAAGTACACCCAGACATGTAGATTGCACAAATTTTTGTCCCGTGTGGGAATCGAACCTGCAACACTCGGCGCAGTGGCAGTGGCGAGGCGACCACTTAAATCACTGCAATCCCTGCAGTCACTTTGACTTCACCTAATTATTAACGAGATGAGCGTAAAAACCCAGGATTCAACCTCTTCATCTTAAATGTAAAAGTAATGAAAAGAAATGACCGCTATATCTCGGGGGTCTTTTGACCCACAGGGCTCAAACACGATCGAGGTATGACTCTAAGGTGTCTGCACACCAAGTTACAAGTCAATCGGTCCAGTGGTTCCGCAGTTATGCCTGTCACTAACAGATAAACGCACAGACCCACAAAGTGTTTTCATTAACCTCTTCGAACAAGACTCAGAGGTTAATAAGTATATCTATTTGTTAATATATCTTCAATGTTCAGAGCACAGTTACATATTATTAAACGTATTTTTGGTTTATAATGTATATATTTAATGATAGATAAATAATATAATCAATCATAGTATTCCCGACATTGACACTAAGTATCTTGAAAAGGAAACTCATAATCAGTTTTTCTCGGAAAAACATGTGTGTGTTCTGCATCAAAACATAGCAGGACTACTCAATAAATCAGATGCATTATGTATTTGCTTGGAAGAACTCAAAGACAAGAATAAAATTATAGACGTTATATGCATTACAGGAAAGGAGATGAAATATATCTAAATCTACACAATTACACTTTGGCTTCATGTTATAGTCGAAGTAATAGCAAGAGAGGTAGGAGGTTGTTATTGTCTGTGTAAACAGAATACCAAAACAGAATAATATATATACATTTCTCCAAAGGCTCGAAAGGTTGTTAGCTTATATTACCAAATTTAGTTGTAATAATATTTTAATTTCAGGTGATTTTAACATAGATATTTTAAAGAGAAACAATGTAACTCTAGATTTCGAATGTTTGTTTCTGAATTATAACCTCAAGTTAGCACTACGAGAACCGACGAGACTAGCCAGTAAAACTTGTATAGATAACTTCGCACATAATTTTAAAAAACATTGTAAAGCTGAAGTTCTAGAATTAGGTCTATCAGATCATACTGCTCAGCTTATCAAGATACCTGTTAAAAAAGTACCTACTTTGAATTTTTGGCGCATCCCAAAACGAGATTATGGTGCAGATAATATTGATAAATTTAAAATGTGTATTAAAAACTTTTCTTTTACAAATATTTACAACACTGATGATCCAAGCTCTGCATATAGAATTTTTATAGATGATTTTAATCTGTTTTATGATCTATGTTGTCCTAAAAGGCCATTTTTGATAAAAGTGAATACTAAACCAAAATGGGTATCAAATGGAGTTAAAGTTTGCAGTAGAAGAAAAAAGGATTTGCTATGGAATTTTAGATTAAACCCTACAATAGAAAATAAACAGAAGTATAAAAATTATAACAAGAAATTCAAGAAAATTATATCCTTGACAAAACGTGCGCAAAATAATTATATAATAAAAACTTCAATTAATAAATGTAAAACTGCATGGCGTATAATAAATAAAACGAGATTGAATTTACCTAAAGAAGCTATTATTGATATAAAAACTGATAGTGGCAAGTGCATAAATAATCCTACACAAATAGCTAACGTTTTTAATAACTATTTTATTGATAAAAATATCTGTATAGCGCAATTAACTCATATCTTGAGAGTAATGACATATTATGCATGGAACAGAAAGGATTTCGACAAAAGAAAACAATAAATATGGCCATTTATGAATTTATTTATAATATTGTGACACACATTGACAGAAAAAAAGCCTATATGTGCAGTCTATTGTGATATGACACAGGCATTTGACTACGTAAAACATGACATTTTAATTAGTAAACTTGACGCTTATGGTATTAGAGGCAATGTTCTAGTTTTAGTCAAATCATATTTAACCAATAGACAACAAATAACAGAAATAACAAGAGTTAATTGCTCTACTAAATATGAAGAAACATACGTCTCAGAAAAGCGCTATGTCTCATATGGTGTACCCCAGGGCAGTGTACTAGGCCCACTCCTGTTTATTATTTATATTAATGACTTGCCAAGTGCCATCAATCAACCAATGACTCTTTTTGCTGATGACAGTACAATTTCAATAGCATGTAAGGAAATAAATAAATATAAAATCGATATAAATAATTCATTAACATCTATAATTTCGTGGCTTGATAATAATAATTTAAAAATAAATTTAACTAAAACCCATATAATGCATTTCGACCAAAGAAGAGAAAAATATCTTATATATCTGTTTGTTCTATGACAATAACGCCATAAAGGAGGTCACAACTGCTCGTTACCTTGGATTAATAATAGACAGTAAATTAAATTGGAAAGAGCACATTGATATACTATGCAAAAAATTAAGCAGTATATCATATGCATTATATAAGCTTGCTCCAACTATCAATACTGCTGCTTTAATATCAGCATATTATGGTCTAGTGGAATCTGTTCTCAGATATGGAATAATATTCTGGGCCAACTCTACAAATAAAGATATGGCATTTAAAATGCGAAAGCGATGCATACGGGCTATGTTTGGGATTGAAAGCACAGAGAGCTGTAGACCCATTTTTATTAGGCATAAAATTTTACTGCTCCCGTCATTATACATTTTTGAAGTAGCCCTCTTTGTCAGGAGTAATCACCATTTGTTTTCACTTTTATCAGATAATGGAAGAAGTAATCGACGAGATCCAAATAGACTCTGTGTTCATCCTGCTAAAACAGCTATACTACATAAAAGTGTTATATGCAAAGCTCCATTAATATATAATAAGATTCCAAATAACATGAAATCTCTAAATGTAGCAACATTTAAAAAAGCACTCAAAACCCTGCTTACTAATAAATCTTATTATAATGTTGATGACTTCCATAATGACAAAAATCTATAATTTAATTGCAATTTTGAGTATGTACCTATATATTTTTATTATTTATATTAATTTAAATTGCATTAGGTGTTATTTTTTGTTTCAATTAATTTTAATTTGAATTGTATATTTTTCTAATATGTTTATCTATTAACTACAACTTGTTTTAATATTTACTAATTTGACTATTTTGATGTATTTAATTGATTACTTATGAGTTATTCTAAGACTATTTTATTTAAATTAAATTCCTAATAATTATATTTGTACACCAGTTTTGGTTAAACATGTTGATACAAACTATTATTTACCACCTGTATTATATATAACAATAATGTATAATAATATTTACACATGTTTCAGCAAATAAATGTATCTTTATCTTTATCTTATCTTTAATGTTGTATCTTCTTTCCACAGCTGTACCGAAAGACTTTGATTCTGAAAAGATAGCCAAGAAAACATTAAGGTTGTACACACACTCGGAGTGCAAACGTCATCGACTTAAATCGGTAATTTATACTTTTAATCCAACATAATATAATATTTTGGTCCACATATGCAGCTGATAATGTCCGAAGATCGTATTCTGGGTCTTAAATAATTCTTAGTTACAGCTCGCTATCTGGAAGTACATACAATAGACTAACTTTCTGTTGCGTGGGACCTGAAACCGTTTAACGAAATGGTTGTGAGCTTATACTTATTTATCAGAACGAAAATGCAATCATATCTCCTTTACAAAAATATGCAAATATAGTTGTATGTAATATTTAACTGCCTCGTTGCTACAGCGCGAGTGTATGGGACTGTGTATCAAGTTCGATTCCTGGGTTAGTCAAAGTGTTATTGGGTTTCCCTGAAAATTAATTCGTAGTAGCAGGACGGAGTATGGGACTATGCCCAGGTAACAGCAATAACCTCGCTCTCTACTACGTACGACTTAAAACCTTGGTTATTACGACAATAATAACAATAATATTCTATCACATACACACAACACCATCTAGCCCAAACTAAGCAGAGCTTGTACTATGGGTACTAGACAATGGATAAACATACATATATACTTTTATTTTTGTAATTACTTACATATTATACATAGAAACACCCAGACCAAGACAAACATCCATGTCCATATACACAAATGTTTGACTTGTGCGGGAATTAAACCCGCGACCTCAGGCGTGGCAGTCGGTTACACTAACCACTACCATCGAGGCCGCGTTTAAATGTGAGTTTAACACGGGATATAGCCGTAAAAGTATGTATGTGTCTTCTTATAGGCTAAATATTTACTTTTGCCACTATAGTTAGAGTCAATTAGCCAGATGCGCTGGAGTCGAGTCCTACCAATAATGCCATTAGAGGTTCTAGAAACCTTAGGCACAATTGCGTCGGCGCTAGTTTTTACGATGCATGCTAATTCTTGCTATACCTTTATATTATGCTCAAAACTTGCATGATATACAAAGGCCTTCTCCACACTATATCTTAAATAAATTTTCGTGGTATACAGGGCCTTGGCAGTGAAGGAGTAACGCAAGTACTATGTTCTTCGGGCTGTGGGGTCCGAGCGGGCGCTCCAGTGATCTCCCACGCGTCGGACGGGCGCTTCGAGCTGATGGGTATCGCAGCGGGCGGAGCCCCGTGCGCCCGTCGCGCCATGAGACGTCGCCTGAACAAAGAACCTCCATTATATATAGACGTATTTCCCTTTGTGTCCTGGATCATGAACGTTATAACTGCACACAAGATACCGCAAGCGTATCCTCAACATTTCAAAATGGTGGAAGGAGGAGCTTGTGAGTTCGTTACCAATTTTTTATTATCTGTTCTTTATATTATAAAGGAAAGAGATAGGAAAGATTAGATTGTTTTTGTTTGCATGCATGTATATCAAAAACTAATCAATTTCCAAAATTCTTTCAACGTTAGGAAGCTGTATTATCGTATCAAATACTGTTACTAACGCACTCTATTCTCAGTGTGAAAAGAGACTTGTGTCCAGATAGTTGAGATAGTTTATATGCAGGGCTGTTATTCTTGCTTACTTTCCTAGCATTTTATCATTGAAACGTACTTGTATAGTTTTATTATATTGTAAGTTATTCTGTTGATTATATTACTTAACTAGATTTTTATAAAGTAAGTAAGCTTACAAATGTAAGCTAGGTTAGCAAAGTGAGAGAGAGAGTGAAAGCGTAACAAACAAATTGTTACGCTTACACTCCTTATCTACATAACCGATCATCATGAATTTTTCAAACAAACTCACTTTCGCCTTTGGAATATTAGTATGGACGTGGTTGTTTGAATAAAATTAAAAAGAAGTATTTATATTACCAATTCCAGTTATGAGCGTTCTGAGGCAGAGAAAAAAAAAAGAAGAGAAGGCAGCTTGGAATGGAAGGAGCTTCATGGTGGGGAACATGTGCTTCAGAAGTAAAAAGACGCAGAGGTCAACTATGTCCTATTTCTATTACGAACAGTTCGAGGTGATTGCCAACCCGCCGGCGAAACTGAACGTGGATTTGAAGGTATCTTTCAAATGGTCAACAGTTTTTACATGAGTGTCGATATCTCCGTCCAGAAGGCCCATGCGGACCCCAATAAGTGTAGGGTATTCAAAAAGTTTCTGGAAGTCATCCCGCATTATTTAGAGCTGTCCTAAATAATGTTTATTTTAAATCTGCCCGGATGGTCTAGTGCTTTAAATGGTTGCCTTGCCACCGCTACTGCCCCGAGTGTTGTGAATTGTTGTTTAAATACCACAGGGACAACATTTTGTGTGTCCCACAAATGACTGTTCCGAGTCTCGATGTCTTTTGTGCCCGTCGTTTGAATGTTTGTAAACTCCTCCGCGACACAGGAATCCAAGGATCTCGAGGCTGTCTGACTTTTCGAAATTATGAGCGTATTAAATAGTTAATTATCTCTAGCTTTAACGGTTAATGAACCATCTTAAGGAAACGCATTGGGCCGGCGTAGTGGACCACTAAGAAGAGGCCCGTGCCCAGCAGCAAGACAGGGTTCCCTATTTATTCGCATAACACAGTAACACGGCGGACACATGAACATTTTTACTGGCATGGCTAACATGGCAATGGTAACCCATTCAATATGGAGACTCATTCTAAAACCGCCCAAGTACCATTTCTTATATCCCATCAGCCGCAACATCACCTTCAATCACTAGTAATTATAACGAACAGAATAATATAGATCCACTTATTAGCAACAACAGTAGAGTCGTAATCCCAGCTGAGGATGTTTCCCAGGAGGCATCAGCCACCTATCCTGCGACCACCAAAGCTGGCAAACCCAGAGTGCGTATGCAATGGAATGACGAGATCAATACTTTTATCATGCGCACTTACTTTTATATTACTAAATTAGAGACAGACAGGACTATGTACTGCAAAACATTTCAAGACCAATTTGTTTTAAAATATCCACACTTACAAGTATCAGCACAACGAATTGCAGATCAAAGAAGGGTGATAATTAGAAATAAAATGTTATTAGTAAGTTAACATATGAAGTATCAGAAAAACTCAGGAATTAGAAAGTAAACTGTATTTAGCGCCAGATCCAAAATATATTTTGCAACCTACATCAATCACATTATCCAACATTTCACTTACACAGATACCCTCTACTATGATAACAAATTCGCAGATGACATCACTGACTCAGGCGCATGTTTCTACTCAGACGGGGTCTGACCCAGTCACACAACTAACAGAATATACACAGTCGCATCAAATTACACAACGGCACAAGAAATGATATATCAAGTAGAGACCGCACTTATACAGTACAATGGTACCGACTCAACAGTCCGTCCTAAACTACCAAAACTTAGAGAATGCAGAAATCTTTACGCATTAAGCAGATTTTTCTCAATTGATTCCGGTTTAAATCATATTCACACTTTGATCTACTGTAGCGCACTTGTAATTTTTGAGAATCTGGGATATAAAATTTGAGCCCGTAACGCTAATTCTCCACATAAAACCAATAAATGAAGCTCTAAAGCCCGCATGGCAATTACATAGAAAATGACATTAAAATTTAAGAGCTAATATAGGCAGGTTAACCCAGTAAATTAATAATAATAGAAGTAGAAAAGTAGTTGCAGCAGTCGAGGTAATTTTCAGAAGAACATAAGTACACACAATTCACGAACGTAATAAAATTAGACCAGAGGAATATTTAGACACATTAAAACAAAAACTTACAGTAAAATCACAACGGTTAGCCAGATATATGAACGCATTGTAAAGAAAACAAGACAACATATTGTTTATAGCAAATGAAAAAAGATTGTATAGAAAGGATAATATACAACGTACCTACACAGAAAGAAGACCTGAAATACTACTGTAGCGATCTCTGTAGAAAACGGCATGATCATAATTACTCAGCAGGATGGATAAAAGATGAAGAATGTAGAATGCGGAAAATATGGAATTTTGTGATGTTACGATAGATGATGTATAGATAGCTACGAGAAAAATAAAAAACTGTAAGCAGGATCAGAAAGGCTACATAATTTTTGGTATAAAGTTCCATACTTTATTTACTTTTATTTTATTTTTATTTTCGTTTATTTGGGAAACAAACAGATAAGTTACAAATATGGTTTATAACATTTAGGTAATACATAATCCAGTGAAGTTTCCACTGTTAGATAAAACACAATTAAGGTAAGTGAATACAAATCAAAAAGATCTCAGCATTAAAAGAAAAAAAACATCAAAGTAAGACCAGACACAATTTGATTAATTACAAAGCTAAACATAACAAGAGATGTTAACAAATAAAAAAATAAAAAGTTAATTACTAAATTGGACACAAGGATTTAACAAGTGCACTTTTATATTGATTGAGAGATAAATGAAAAATGACAATATCAGCGAATTTATTATTATGAATACAACACGAGCGATTAATAAATAGATTATACCCATAGTTGGTTCGAGCTGTAGGAGACTGGAAAACAAGTGGCTTTCTAGCGTTAATCCGAGGACATTTAATTAGAATTTTCTCCAATAGATAACTTGATTCCACGTGATTATTGATTATTCTGTAGAGAAGCATCTGATCCCTTATTAATCTACGGTCAGCGAGAGACATGAGTTGTTGTGGTGGAAGCTCATTTCTATAACTGGACCTGCGAACCAAATGTTTTAAAAATTTATTCTGGATCCATTCAAGTGAATCAATGTAAACCCCTTGTTGAGGGTTCCAAATCACCGAGGCATATTCTAAAATGGAACGGACGAAGCATTGTTCAAGGATCTGGAGAGTTGAAGATTTCTTAAAATCTCTTCCTACTCTAAGAACAAATCCTAACATACTATAAGCCTTATTCACAGTTTCTTTGATGTGGTAGTCAAACAATAGCTTACAATCTAAGTAGATACCCAGGTCTCTAACAACAGTAGTTCTTTCCAATATATGTTCATTTAATTTATAGTCATAATGAATATTGGACTTTTTACGTGAGAAAGAGATAACATTACATTTTTTAGTATTAAGAGACAATAAATTTTCATGACAATAAGAATATAAATTATCCAATTCTTTTTGCAATGTTATACAGTCGTCAATTGATTTAATTACTTTATATATTTTATTATCATCTGCGTATAATATAAACTTTGAGTGCTTAAAAACGTACGACACGTCATTAATAAATATATTAAAGAGCAACGGACCTAAATGAGATCCCTGAGGAACTCCAGAAGGAACAGGAATAAAAGTAGAGCAATAACCCTTTACTGTGACAGCCTGACTACGATCTCTCAAGTAAGAATCAGGCCACCGAAGCAAATCGCCATGTATCCCAAAGTTACGTAATTTGTTTACAAGTATATCAAAATTAATTTTATCAAACGCTTTCGTGTAATCAGTATACACGACGTCTACCTGGTGGCCGTTTTCCATTGCAGTTGTAATGTAATCCACAAATCCGCATAGATTAGTTTCAGTAGATTTTTTATTTAAAAATCCATGTTGTTGCTCTATAATAAAGGGCCTTACTAAAGGAAACATATAATTATAAACTATACGCTCAAACATCTAAGGTATAACACTGATTTTTGATATCGGCGTATAGTTAGCCACGTTATGCTTATCACCGTTTTTAAAAACAGGTACAACATATGAACGTTTCCAAATACGCGGCATTATTCCTGATGACAAAGACCGATTGAAGAGTATGAATAAGGTATAACATAGTTGCTTATAACATTTTATTAGAAAAATTGGCGGAATTCCGTCAGGTCCCTTAGTGACATCCAAACATTTCAGGTACTCTTTCACAGTATCAACCGAGACGACTACAGCAGATATATCTACGAAATTATGTAAATAATTTAAATAATTGTCGTTGAGCGTTATAGCAGGCGCAATGCAATTTGACAGGAAAACTTCATTAAAATGATTATTAAATAAATTACAAATGACAGAACCGTCATAGGAAGAAATATTATTTAAAAATAACCTATCAGGCAAGTCCCCAGTACTTTTTTTAGATTTAATGATGTTTTTTATATAATATTTTGGCAAAGAACATTACAGAAATCATCGAAACAAGTACTACCCAAATTCGTAACAATAGGCATCACTTATATGTTACCCAAAAGTACTGACACTATAAACCCATCACAATATCGTCCCATTACATGTTTACCAACTATTTATAAACTTATTATATCATTAATTGCACATAAAATGAACATACACTTAGAATGCAATAACATTCAAATTAAAATTCAAATTCTTTTTACTTCACCAAAAATGAACCTTATAAATCAAATATGAAGAGCATGCATGTACATTATAACCCTTAAAACTAAACTATTTTCTTTAGAAATTGCGTTTGGATATGTATCTAGATTAGGGTTTTAATAATAAAGTTCGGTACCTTCTGAACTAGTTGAAACTGTATCTCAGAAGGTAACTGTTCATCAGTGCTAATATTACTAACTTACAAAAATGTGGAGATGGTGTTTAGAAAATTAATGGATATTTACAGATTAAATAGAAGCATGCAAATGTATAGCATTACTGAAAAATTTGTTAAAATAGAGCATGAAGTATCCAGAAAGGATTCGGTGGCATCGTAGTTTAAGGTTTTGAGGTATTTAAAAATGGCTCGTTTACAGGTTATTTTATTTAATTCAGCCAAGTTTGGCATTATCCTAGCGAGTCTGTTATAAAGGAACGGACCAAGAAATTGTGAAAATCTTTGTGCAAAAGTAGTTCTACATAACGGAGTTGTAAACACCTTATCTTTGCGCCGCTTAGTGCTAATGGATGCTATGTAGTAAGCATTTTCGTATGCTGTTCGTAGGATAAACAGTTGTCTTATTGTGAGAATCGCCGATAATTCGTATAACTGTGATGTAGGAAATAGAAAAGGCTTAAAGTATATAACCTTAAGAACGGCGCGTTGTGCTCTTTCTAGTATTTGTAGAGTGGTCTTACAACAGCCGCCCCAACATGTAATGCGTAAGGATGGACTCACATAGTGTAAGGTAAATAGATTTTATTTGTTTTGTGTCACAAACGTATCGCAGAGTTTTAAATACATAAATTAATTTTCTTATTCGCGAGGTTAAGTTGTTAATATGTGTTTTAAAATTTAAGTTGCTGTCTATTTGTATTCCTAGATATTTTATTGATGTAACTTAATTTATTACCGGGCAATTACATTAATTATTTGCCGTGTGAGCGTTAACATTATTGCAGTAATGTACTTTAATGTTATACTTATTCTTTGGAGGTTGACCATCGGCTCTAATACTGAAGTTAATATAGTTCGTCTTAGATTAGTTAAGCGAAAGAAGATTTTTTTCAAGCCATTTTGTTACTATGCTCTGACCTTCATTTGCGCTTGAGTACACATCATTCCAAGTTTTCCCTCTAAAAAATAAAACTGTGTCGTCTGCATATGTAGTAAAAAAAATATTACCATTTTCTAAGTTTAGATTACACATATCGTTTACGGCAATAAAAAGAGTCGGTCCGAGGACACTGCCTTGAGGTACACCAAAAGTTATGTGTTCTGTAGTAGAGCTTCGATGCTCGCCCACTTGTATTACTTGCGTTCTATTAGTTAAATAATCAGAGAGTAATTGTAATGGTTGTCCACGGATTCTTAAGTGATTTAGCTTGTTTATTAGTATAGGTACAGAAACAGTATCAAAAGCACTGCGCGCACTCATTACCGATGGACGTGCGACAATTTATTCGAGACATATTAGTATCGTAGTATAGTGCGTATAACTATAGCGACGACATCGCGAGTTTTAAAATGTTCAAACTGCAACATTGTTATAAACGAGTTACTTGCATTCGTGTGTGATAGAGTAGACATTATGGATGAAGAAAGTGTTAGTCGCATATGCGTTAGTGCTTACACCGAAGAAGAGATAGATACGTAACGCAAAGATTATGTTGTTTGATTCGGTACCTGAAAGCGAACGGGAACGTATGATAAACAGGAGGGGAGATGGAAGGAAGAGCCGGGACATAGACGATATTATAAGTCTTATAAAACAAACTGAAACCGAGTTATTACCGGCCTTTGTCGCAAGGGACCTCAAAAAACTTCTTCCAGTACTTTGGGACCATGTTGATGTTACCTCTCTTCTCAAAGAGGTGCTCTGGATGCGTAATGAAATTTAGTGAGTAAAAGAGCAATATGCAACCATCGATCAACTGGAATCGATAAAAAGTGTGCTGGATAAATCCACTTTTATCAACACAAATAATCCCTACGTCATCAATAAAAGAGGTGGTTGTGTATTAAATAGTCCACAGACGATTGAGTCTATTACTTCCGATAATTACCTGTCTCCTGTGAAACCGTTAACATTATCTCCGCGGACAGAGGATGGACAAGAAAAAGTTTGTGCGGTAGTCGTACAGAAACCTATGCCGCGGCGGCGAGCAGCGCGATGACGCATCGTCAACCGACAGCGCCCGAGCGGCCGGCTGAGAGGGGATACACGGAAGTTTCGAGTGTCGCGCTCAGTGGGATCTTGCATAGTGCAAATACTATTTCTGAACAACCACCGCAAGCGAATGATGACTGGACATTAGATAAGAAATATAAAAGATTTAAAGACAACAAGGGCAAGGCAATTGTGAACTCGTCAGAAAAATGTAAAGCGGCACATATTAATCTATAATGTCGACAAATGGGAATAAGTCAAATCTACAAGTTTCTATTGAAAAAATGAGCATGAAAGACGCCAAAGAATATGATAGTTATAAAATACTCGTTCCTAAATCTAGTGAAGATTTATTCCTGAACAAAGAGTTTTGGCCTGACGGGATATCATACCGCCGGTTTATATATTTTATGAAGAATAATAAAGGCTCTGGGCAGATGCAGAAATCTTACAATAATAATGGATGATAGATTAACGAAAATAACCAGTTTTAATTGTAAGAATGTTAAAACGTCAGTTGGATGCATTGGTCGTCTGTGTGTATCATCTGATATTATAGCTTTACAAGAACATTGGTTAACGCCCGATGATTTACCGGTATTGGGTAATATACATGATGACTTCGTCTATACTGGTATTTCTGCTATGGATACTTCGGCGGGTCTTTGAAAGGAAGACCCTTTGGCGGTGTGGCGCTGCTATGGAGGAAGAGTGTGTTCTCATCGGTGACGATTGTGCAGTGCAATAGTGTACGGCTTGCGTCATTTAAAGTGAAGTTACTAGAACGCGAATTACTCATCTTCTCCGTGTATATGCCTACTGGCTGTAATGACAATTTAATAGAACTTACTGACACTAAGTGAAATTAACGCAATAATAGAAAGTAGTAATATACAATCTGTTTTTATGTTAGGAGACTTTAATGCGCATAAAAACGAGCTTTTCTATGATGAATTACAACATTTTTGTATGGAGTAAAAGTGGACCTGTGCAGATGTTGAACTGTTACCACCTGATAGTTACACGTTTGTTAGTGACGTGTACGGCTGCAAGCGCTGGCTCGACCATTGCTTGGTGACTGAGGTTGCGCGGCAGACGGTAGTTAATGCGGAGGTATTGTATGACAGTTATTGTTCCGATCATATGCCCCTGCAGATAACATGTAACTTAAAACTAATTAAACCTAACATTGTAGTACACCAACCTATACAAAACAAAGTTATATGGGGGAACAGAGACTCCAAACAGATCGAATTGTATGGAGAATTATGTCATTCTTATCTACGGGAATTAGACTTTCCATTAGAATTAATTAGTTGTGCAGGTAAGATATGTGACGATTCGAATCATCGTGTTGTATTAAGCACTATGTATAATAAAATTATTCAAAGCTTGTCGAGGGCTGCGGTATATAGTGCAAAATGTGCAAAGAAAATAAATACAAACCTCTGACGGGCTGGAATAAACATGTTAAATGTGCTCACTGTGAGGCTCGGCTTGCGTTTCAATTGTGGCATCTTCATAATAATCCGACGGTGGGATATTATAATGAACGAATGCGTGAGACGCGTAAGTTGCTTAAAGCTAAGTTAAAGTGGTGTCGAAACAACCAAACTCAAATAAGTTTAGATATTTTAGCTGAACACCACAAATCGAAACATTTTGGGAATTTTTGGAAAACCACAAATAAAATGAACCCCAGGCCTAGTCTCCCAGTGAGCGTGTCAGGTGAGTGTGATCCCTCCGAGATAGCTAATATGTTTATTAGTCATTTTAAAGTTGATTCGCCACTGGTGCCTGCGATATCGTCGGTATTGGGGGCTAAGTCCGTGACCATGTCCCGGGAACCAACAAAAAAACAAATAAACAAATTCTTCGCCAAGGAGGTTAACAATGTAATCAAGGGCATGGTGAGAGGTAAGTCTCCGGGACACCTGAGCGTTGACCTCACTTGTTGTCACCTGCGATACGCCGGTGTACATCTGCCGAGGGTATTAAGCATGTTCTACTCACTTTGTATAAGTCACTCTTTCTTACCAGACGATTTCATGAAAACGATAGTTGTGCCAATAATTAAGAACAGGACGGGAGATGCTGTAGACCCCGCCAACTATAGGCCAATTTCTTTAGCTACGGTTACAGCTAAAGTGCTGGACTGTATGTTGGACGCACATATGGCAAGTCGCCTAAGTCTACACGATGCCCAGTTCGGCTTTCGGCCCGGGCTATCTACGGAGTCTGCCATACTGTGCTTAAAGCAGACGGTTCAGTACTATGCTGATAGGAAGACGCCGGTCTATGCGTGCTTTCTTGATTTATCGAAAGCTTTTGACCTGGTATCTTATGACTTACTGTGGAGTAAGCTGCGACAAGATAGTGACGTAGGCGAGGAGGTCATTTCTGTTCTTGAGTATTGGTACAAAAATCAAATGAATTATGTTAAATGGGCTGGGGAGTTGTCGGGTGTGTACCGGTTGGGCTGCGGGGTGAGGCAGGAGGGGATTACTTCGCCCCGCCTGTTTAACTTGTACATAAATCGGCTGATTGTGGAGCTCAGCAGTACAAGGGTTGGTTGTCATGTTGACGGCGTATGCCTAAATAATATTAGCCACGCTGAACACAGGCCAAATACTTGGGTCACTGGGTCACCGATGATCTAAATGATAACCAAGACATAGAGAGAGAACGCAGAGCTCTGGCTGTCCGAATCAATACGTTGATCCGCAGATTTGGAAAATGCACAAGAGATGTAAAAATTTCTCTTTTTAGGGCTTACTGCCAAACTTTTTACACCTGCAATCTGTGGAGTAGATATATGCGGCGGGCATTCAGTGCATTGCGTGTTCAGTACAACAATGCGTTCAGGATGCTGATGGGACTGCCACGTTTTTGTAGTGCTTCGGCGATGTTTGCGGAGGCGTCGGTTGAGAGTTTTCCTGCCATCATTCGCAAGCGCGCTTCAATATTGCACAGAATGCGTGTCAGCTTCCACAGCATTCTGAGCGTATTATGTGATAGGTGGGATTTCCCAATGTTAAAGCACCGGATTCAGCTACATACCAAGGTATTGTGATACCTGGTGGTGTGGTTGTTTTTCAGTCCATTGTTTGTTACTATATTATAAGATTACTTACATTAGGTTAAGAACTTTATACTAACAATATATGGAGAATGTTTTATCCGAAATAAACGATTATTATTATTATTATTAAAAGCTTTTGATAAATCCAGAAATATTGCTAAACACTTATCTTTGGAATCTAGAGCTTTAGTAATACATGACGTTAATGTAAGAACAGCATCCTGTGTTGACATGTTACTACGAATTCCAAATTGATTTTTAGAAATAAGTTTTTTATTTTCTAGGTAATTTCTTAATCTATGATTGATTGCTTTTTCAATTATTTTAGATAAAGTGGTTAACAATGAGATTAGTCTGTAATTAGTTATGTTAGATTTGTCACCCTTTTTAAATATTGGGATGATTTTAGATATTTTTAGAATTTTAGGGAAACATTCACTATCAAAACAAGCATTACAGATAATTGACACAGGTAGAGCCAAGATATCAATTCCAGTTTTAAAGATATTAACTGGTATTCCATCCCAGCCGTTACTTGAACTATTTTTTAATGACAATATATTTTTAATCTCCTTCTGACCAGTAGGCAACCATGCGAATTAATTTAAGGTGCTGGGCAATTTATTGACTGTGTTGACAAGATCTTGCTCATCACAATTTAGATGGTCAAGAATCACGTTAGCTAGGTTAGAGCCCACGTTAGCGAAGTAGTTATTTATATGATTAAGTGATGTAATATGATTATCTTTGATGGTTAATAATTCTGGTGTATTTTCTTTATTATTCGTGAAGTTACAAATGTCTCTTATTATATTCCATTGTTTTTGCACGTCGCATTTATACTTTTGCATTTCATTTCTGTAAAATAGGTTTTTTGACTTTTTTATAATATTATTGCTAGTGTTTCTATAACGTGTATATGTAATCTTTAGTATGATATTTACCGGATCCTTTCTTAGTTTTAAATGTAACCTGTCTCTATTTTTTATGCACCGAATTAATCCCGGTGATTACACCGGATGGATTACCATGGTTTGATGTTTCGGATGTTACGTTTCTTCCTATCTGTTGAAGTATAATAATAATAATAATAATTTATTTATTTTAGTATAAATTCTTAGTTTACAATTGCATCTTAACAATAACGTATGGTATATGTATGGAGTATGATTCTTAATTATTTCTTGCAATTTACTAATAAATTCACTAATACCTACATTAATATTTTTATTGGCAAGTGTTTCTTGTCAATTGATCTTAGCCAGCTCGGTCATTACAGCTCTATAATCTATTTTTGTATAATATTTTATTTTATGTGACTGTTGCTTAGGTACTTTATTAATGGATAAAATAATGCAGTTGTGGTCTGTTACAGTGGCTTCTAGTATGGCAGTATTAATGTATGAAGGTATTTTAACAAAACTATGGTCCAAACAGCTATTTTCCCTAGTAGGTTGGTTATGAGTAGGAATAAGGCTATGCAATGCTAAAAGATTTAGATAGGCAGACGAAAAATTATCCAGGTTTTTATCGGTGATATCAATGTTCATATCGCCTATGAGTATTATCTGTCCAAAATCTTTGAAATCACATAAAATATCATTTAGTGATGATAAAAACGTATCAATTTTACGAAATGAGGGAGGCCTGTATACACATATAATGGCAAGTTCTCTTTCGCAAGTTACAACTACACAATTTAATTCAACAGCATTCTCAGGTTCAAAAAACTTAATATCTAAATTATTTCTAGCGTAAACAACCATTATATCTGAAGAGCAGAAAGGCTGTAGGCAAGGACATAAAGGATGTAAGGAACAACTACTTATAGACTCCACAATTCTAAAACACGCCCATAGTCACAAAAGGGACCTGCATATCTCACATATAGATTATAAAAAGCCTTTGACAGTGTACCTCATTCATGGTTAATTCGAGTCCTTCACATTTACAAAATCAACCCTGTGATAATCAGCTTTCTGAAAAATGCCATGTCTGACTAGAGAACAACATTACATCTTTCTAATAGTTCAGATACAATCACTACAAATGAAATCAGCATCGAAAATAACATTTTCCAGGGAGACTCTCTTAGTCCACTATGGTTCTACCTCGGATTGAATCCTCTGTCTAACCTCCTCAACAGCACCACTAGTGGAAATAAATTAAACTCTGAAACATTCATTACACATCTAATGTATATGGATGACATTAAACTGTTTGCTAGAACTCACAAATGCCTTGATAATCTAATAAAAAATACAACCCAATTCAGCAAAGATATAGATATGTCATTTGGATTAGATAAATGTCGTACACTACATATACAACAGGGGAAAATAGTAAAGTATCAAAACAACGCTACAAATACTAACATATTTATGCCTATGCAACCATCAGATACATATAAATATTTAGGAATATACCAGTCTAATATCATTAACCATACACAAATCAAGGAACGGCTTCTAACAAAATATACTAAGAGACTAAACTTAATATGTAAAAAAACAGTTAAACTCTAAAAATCTATTTAAAGCAATAAACACATTTACCATACCCATATTGACGTATTGATTTGGATTAATTAAATGGACGCGCACTGACTTCAATAGATTAGAGATTAAGACTAGAACCACACTACAGAAACTAATACGCACATCCTAAAGCAGCAATAGAGATAATTACAGTAAGCAGGTAAAAGCGCGGTAGAGGACTGATTAAATTGACTATGCTGTAGGAAGGACAGATTCGAAGGCTTAGAGACTTTTTCTATAACAAAAGCCAAAAAAAAAAAATTCACTCAGCAATTACAGAAACATACCATCCTTATTGTCTCAAAATCAGATGAACTTCAAATGATAGTCGACAGAGTCTATGAGAGAAGCCAAAATGCAGGATTAAATATGAACCTGACTAAAACTAAATTCATGCTTGTATCACGAAACAGCACCTTAAATCCTATCATCCTCGTAGCTGGCACAGTCATAGAACGGGTTGCCCGCTATAAGTACATAGGCACATGGGTTACAGAAACATGGGAATCAGATCACGAGATTAAAACCCGGATTGAAATAGCACGTGCGTATTTTACAAAAATGAAAAAGGTACTCACGAACTGACAGCTGGATATCCGTCTACGTGTCAGAATGCTCCAATGCTACGTATGGCCAGTAATCTTATACGGCTCAGAGACTTGGATTATTAAAAACAATATACGCAAAAATGTAGAAGCTTTGGAGATGAGCCTGTACCGCAGGATGCTGAAAATTTGTTGCATTCATGGAGTGACCAATGAAGAGGTGCTGCGACGAGTCAAGAAGCCCCGTGAACTCATGAAAACTATTAAGAGAAGAAAAGTGGCATATTTGGGTCACATACTCAGGAATGAGCGCTACAAACTGCTCCAAACAGTAATCATGGGTAAAGTGGAGAGGAAATGAGCGGTCGGAAGGCCCAAAATGTCATGGCTCTCGAACATCACAGATTGGCGTCGCAACGGTAGAAAAACTATTCCGTTTGGCGAGAAATAGGGAGAAATTTGCGGCGCTGACTGCCAACCTCCAGTAGTGGAGAGGAATTAGAAGAAGAAGAATTACAGAAATAGACAATAACTTTACTCCTCTAAATCTATACAATAGAGATACTATGTTAAAAGTTTAGATGATCATAGGCATGACAAAATATGTGATGGCGAGGTAAGGAATTACACGGCAGATATATACACGATTAAGAACAACCGCATGTAGATTCGGACAGCTCAAATAAGTGGCTAAAATTGGGCTAACTCTTCCCTGAAACGGAAGGATTTCTGCTAGCAATACAAGATCAGGTTATAAATACAAAAAAATATAGTAAATTCATTCTTAAAGACCCTAATACACAAAATGACAAATGCAGAAAGTGTCATCACGCATCTGAAACCATCCAATATGTTACAGGAGCCTGCCCATCTCTAGCTCAAACAGATTACACCCACAGACACAACCAAATTGCTAATATTGTTCACCAAAAACTAGCCGTAAAATATAGCCTAATACCAAAAACTGTTCCATACTACCAATATATCCCAAAACCAGTGTAGGAGAGCAGCAGCCACAAAATATACTTTGATAGAACAATACTTACAGATAAAACTATACATATCAATAGGCCTGACATAACTACGATAGATAAATTAAATAAACATACATATTTAATAGACATAGCGGTACCCAATACACACAGTTTACAGAAAACCATAACAGAAAAATACATAAATATATAGAATTAAAAGATGAAATAAGTAGAATATGGAAAATAAACAAACTATACATTGTGCCTCTAGTGCTCTCCAGCACAGGCGTCATACCTTCTTTACTATTTACGACAGGTAGAGCTACCCACCAACCTTTACATCACTATGCAGAAGGCCGCTATACTCAATACTTGCCGTATAGTTCGTAAGTTTTTGCAGGACGAGCTCCTTTTAATAAATAATGCCCCAAATTAACCCCACTTGGTCTAGACCCGCGGTTTTCATTAAATACCGAATTTTATTTCGAGAAAAAAACAAATTAAGCTAACCAAAATAATAATAATAAACCCCTTTGGGACAGTCGTTACCTCATCATGAGACTAACGCAATTTCGGAGGGCACAGTACACTAGCTATTTAACTACCATCTTCGCCTTGTGATATAAATTAAAATGTGTCACCAGGGTAAATAAAAGCGCACAAACCGTAGGGCAGCTTGTGGCGGGCTGAATGTGAGTGGCGATACTGCGGTCCTGAATGCCTCAGAGAGTCGATTAGGGCCTCGTCCCCAGCTTGCCGTTACTGGTTGGCTAGGGTGGAACTTCAAGAGCGCCCGTAGGACTCTTAACTCTGGCTTGCCTTGGTCAGCCGGTCAGAGGGAGGGCGCTAGACCTATATGCTTGGGGGTGGAAGGGTCACTTTCAAGGGTATAACTACGGGGAAACCCGCTCCGTGTCTCTGTTGTCACGAGACCCATGATGGTGAAACCGGCGCCGAACCGCTCGACACCCCTAGCCACTCGCACCGGTGTTGCCCACTGCTGCTGGCTTGTATGCCTATGGTGGCTATTCAGGAAGCCCATCTAGTAAGTTGGCGAGTCACCGTTTGCCCATTGCATTGATGCTATTAGAGTATTCAGGGCAGTCGCCGTTATTCATCCATGGTTACCAATATACCGGTCCAACAAACACCTATTCCCATAGCCCATAATTTAGAATCCATGCCGCTGTAGGTGTTCCATCTCACCTGTGATTAAAACTCTCGAAGTGCCTCTTTACGTTGGACCCATGTCTCCGTGTAAGCCTTCCAAAGGGCCAGGTATTTTCTAATATAATATGTTAAAAAATACCTGTGATAAGAGAAACATAATAATATTAATAATAACTTTTATTTTTCAATATATTGGTACAAAAATATAAGTACTTCAATGGCTGAAAATTAAACTGTGACGCAGCCATTAGCGCTCATATCCGAGAACATGGTGGAAATAAATAAAAAAGGAAATAAAAATAACAGAAATGAAATTAATGATTCAGGACACAATAAAATAAAAAAATAACAATAAAGAAAAAAGTCATGTAATGTGGTGTTGAATGTATATATGTGCTAGTGTGTGTATATGTGTATGTGATCATGTGTGTTTGTGTAAAAGAGGCATGTACGTTTGCATGGGTTGAAGATATATTATATAAACTGTGAAAATATACTTATATATAATATATTATTAATGGAAATATAGATAAATAAATATGTAAAATAAATATTTGTTAATTTCTTATCTTACCAATAGTTCTTCACATTGAGTGAAGGATAGGGAGAGGAGCCAATTTTTGAGTTTTGCCTTATATTTGCAAGTTGTTAAGGGATATATTGTCAGTATTTTATTGATTTTATCGTAAAGCTTCGGACTTAATAGAACTAATAATAATATTAATTATAAGTAATAGAACTGGTGACTGGCTATAGTATGTAGTAGAGTGTTTAATAATTTTACAAACTCTGTCAGATCTGCGCGTGTTTTGTACATACATAGTTAGATTTGTATAGAGTTACGGTATGTACTCAGCAGATCACCTGGTAGATGTAGAGCTGTCGAACTGTCATAACTTCACAAAGTTCGTAGAGTTCAAATGTAGGGAATCTCATAGGTTTACAAGTCATGACTTTTAGGACACATATTCTCTGGGTTCTCCCCAATCGTAAGATACTGGTTTTATATGTACCATCCCAAGCAGTAATACAATAGCCCAGAATTGACTGAACAATTGCATAATATACCATTTTTAAAGTGGGGAAGTAACATGTCGTGACTTTTAAATACATATATTAATTTCCTAGAGCGCGATAGTAATTGGTCGATTTGGAATCTCCAGGTTGGATATAATATATGTCTATTATAATGCCTAAATATTTGATCATATCAGCACGAACCAAGCTATAACAATTACAGTTAGTAACAGAAGGAAAACCACAAGTATGAACTTTTGACTTCAAACGAAGTGGGCGGCTGAGATTTTTTGCTGACAGAGAAAGTTAGAATTTTCGTTTTATTTAAATTTAATATTAGTAGGTTGTATTTTAACCAGGCTATTACTAATAGTAGGGCAGATTCAGCATTAGCACAGGCATTATCTTAGAACCTTTTAAAATTTTACGCTGATGACTGTACTTTTGGCTTACCAAAAGAACAGTGTCGTCAGTGTAAGACACAATTTTACAATCTTGTAATTTTACAGAGCATAAGTCATTTATGTAAAGGAGAAAGAGTGTAGGCCCAAGCATGAAGCGCCTGAGGCACTCCATACGTAATAGGTGTCTCCGAGCTAATAATATCGTTGATGACCACACACTGCTTTCTGCTACTCAAATAACTTGCAAAAATTTTAAGCGTTATTATATGGTGTTCCATATTTTCTAGAAGAAGTGGTACAGAGACAGCATCAAAGGCCTTTGATGAGTCCAAAAAGATCCCAATTGTTTAAATTTTCTTATTTATATTTGCTATTATTTCGTTAGAAACATTAAGGACTGCGTCATCGATTGATTTTCCACGCCTAAAACCGATTCTATAAGTTTATTGTTCTAGGATTTTCTAATATTTTGAAAAATGTCCACAGCAAATGTCTGGATAAGTGCCAATTGATAAACATACATTTAGTACGTGTTTTAAAATAGGTATGAGTGTATGCCTAGCCATCTTTACTAGAGTGGAAGGTATTCTATCCCAGCCCATAGCAGAGATATCCTTCAAATTAAGGATAACTAGCTCCAATTCCTTCTCATCAATTTCAGTAATAGCCATTAAATTAAGCATAGCGCGTTGACGGTATTCTTCTCCAATTTTGTTTAGTAATGAATTGCTATAGTTAGCCTACACGGTAATGAAAACTGCATTGAGCTATGGCTCAATGCAGTTTCATTACCGAGACTGGCTCCAACTCTTGCAAAAATGTTATTGATTATGTTTGCTGAGGTAAGGTTGTCATGGTTTGGATCTATCTATATCTTCTAAGTAGCCTTGAGATTATGTCTGGCCTTAGACAGTTCCGTTTTATAAAAATTACTTTTAATATTTTTTATTTTAAGTTGTTGTAGCGGTTGAAGGATATTTTTAACGTTAGGATTAAAGGTCCTTTTTTTTTGTTTTTCTAAATAATCGGTCTCTATTGCGTATGCAGCGAAGAAGGCTAGGGGTAATCCAAGGCTTCAATATTCTCAGCTTTTGAGGTACAGTGCGTGTTGCAGTATGGGTGTAAATGACTCACATCAAAGTATTAACGAGTAACTCAGAAGCCTGCTCAGCATTGTCACTTTGGAAGACAAAAGAGAAATAGGTTGTCTTTAAATCTTCACTGACTGACGTAAAATCCTTAGTCTTCACAGCCCTTTTATTAAACATTATTAGGACATTTGCGATCGCACACAAAGAAAACAGGAGCGTAGTCTGTGTTAAGGGAGTCCAAGACATATGATGTAGCATTGTAATTAGTTTTGAGCATTACATGATCTAGACTATTGGAATATAGCCATAAACCACAACGCAACTTTAATAATCTGTGGTATTCAAGTACTCTGTATTGTCTATGATATAATATACTCTCTCTAAAACTATCCTTTTTTACCACGCAACGATTATTATAAAACTTTCAATCTGTAATAAATTCTGTATTTTCGCAATAAACTATTTTATTTCATCATAGACATCCTTGCGTGTCGGCAATCGATATGCGGGTAACATAGCGTGGGATGAAATCATATTCAGATATCGGTCAGATTTGGTATTTATGTGACCAAGTGAAATATTAATGTTGATGCAGAGGCGTCTCTAGTCCATGTAGCGCCCGTGTGCAACCTAATGATTACTAGGGTAATCCCTAACGCCCTCTAGTAAGCGCGCGGTCAAAATGGAATAGGTACAAATGTTAACATTTATATAGACATGTTAACATCGGGACGTTTCGGCTTGTGGCCGTGAGTGACCGGAAATCCGGGTGCAAATGGTGCAATTTTAAATTATATCGGGAAACAATAGGTACACAGGGCTTTGTATCAAGCTGCCCACATCTGTCAAATTGCTTTATTCTAATCTCGACCTCATGTGAAACATACAGAGTTCAATATCAATTGGGATATATTTGGCAGTTTCGGAAAGCTTGATGCTAGGCCAAAGTACACGAGTAAAAAGTATTTATGGGAAGGAAGGGGTGACAAAAATAACAAAATACAATTATGTGGTTATTTTAAAAATGTTTAATTTAAAAACTAATTATTACAGGACGTAATCAACACAAATATTTTATTATTCAACATTAAAATTTATTTTTCAACAAGAAAGTTACTTTTCGTGCTTTTGCATGCTTTAGCAAAATCTTTAATTATATCATTGACTTTAATTTTGATTTCATGTTCAATACTTAATAACGATAAATTTGTCAATTGACTTTGCGACAATGTTGACCTAAGATAGTTTTAATTATTTTTAGTTTAGAAAATTATCTTTCGCTGTATGCTACTGTGACTAGCAATGTGAGGTAAATCAAGTGCTGTGGATAGATTTGGGAACACTGAAATTAATTTATTCTTGGTCTGGGTGTTTCTATGTATAATAAGTATGTATTTATAAAAAAAAATAAGTATCTATGTATGTTTATCCATTGTCTAGTACCCATAGTACAAGCTCTGCTTAGTTTGGGCTAGATGGTGTTGTGTGTATGTATTATAAAATTTTATAATATGTAAATCTTGGTTAAGGTATTTTATCTATGCGTCTATGCAGGCCAAAATAAATGATTTGAAAAAAAAAGAACATCGGTAATAATTCGATTTCATTGAAGAGCTCTAACTTCTCCACATCTGAAGAGCTAGCATGGCACAGTTTATTTTGTAAATTAGAACAATGTACTTTTTTGTATCTGAGTCCAAATCCTTCCACTGTTTTAATTAATTGAAGAAATGAAAAAATAACTTTATTTTGATTCAAAAGTTCGAACTGTTTGTCGATCCTATTAATTGTAAATATAGTCAGTAGTAAAAATTTACTTTAAAATGTGTTTCTACGTCTGTTATCGGTTCATCCTCCGCCTCATAATTATAAAACCTCCTACGAACGCGAGGGCTTCTTCCGCTACTGTTTTTGCGCTATTAAGGAACTCTCCAAAAGTCGACTCATTACGGAATTTAGACAAACTTATTTTTGCATGATCAATTATTTTCACCGTTTCTGACAATATGACTTCTGACTTTTGAAAAGCCTTGCTAACTATATTTAGCTTGTTTAAAATTTCAAACTGTGTAATAAGCAGAGTGCAGATGAACTTAAACGACTTAATTTTTGCCAGTAATGAATTTGCCATATTTCTTGATTCCGCTTCTTTGCTCCTATCGGAATATATGTATAATAAACAAGGCATCATACATTTTCCCCAGATTAAAACGAAGAGCTTTTACCGCTTCAACTCTGCTCTTCCATCGAGTATTTGAGAGTGGTTTTAGACTTAAAGTTGGCACTTCTTTGGCAAGTACTTGCCAACGTGCTGTTGACGCAGAAAAAAAGACATAAATTTCTTGCACAATAGAAAGGAAATTAACAATTTCTAATGAACTTTTGGCAGCGCCATTAACTATTTTATAAATTTAATCTGTGTGCCGCACAAGGTACATAAGATGCGCGCGGGTTTAAGTCTACAATGCATTTTTCAGACCTATATTTTTCCCTTTCATGTTTGCACCATTATCGTAACCTTGACCGTGCATATCTTGTTTATCAATTTCGTTTGAGATTTAAAAAATCTAACAAAAATTTAGTTACGCCCTGACCAATTGTGTCTGTAATAGGGAAAACTCCAGAAAGTGTTATTTTATTTCAGCCTTGTTGTTTACATTTAAAAGAACGTACCGTACGACAACCGATATTTATTCTTCGTGTGCAATATCTGGAGTGCAATCTATAATAATTGAACAATATTTGGATTATTTCAATTCCAAAACAGTAGCTTTTTTTATTCTTTCTCTTAATAATTGTATTGTTTCATTCTGAATATTATGGCCAAGATAATGAACTCATTATCTTGGCCATAATATTAAAATCTCAGATTTTTTAATAAGTGCAATGTGCTCTTCAAGTAAATTATCGAAATTAGAGGTATATTCAACCAGCTTTAAAAAATTACCATTATCAGAATCGTATATTTTGTTAGACTGTCCGCGTAAAACCAGACATTGTCTAGCTAAAAAATGAATTATGTTGATTATTCGTTCCAGTACCCTACCCTGGTTCAAAAAATCTACCGACTTTTCTTTTAAAATAACAGTTTATAATAAAATTTGTTGCTTAACACATGATAAGTAACCAACGCTCTTTTCATGGCGTTCTAATGCTATACACAAATGCTGCCAATCTTTGTAACCTGTGTTACCATTAAAAGGAGTGCTATCAGTATGGAAAAACAAGCAGCAGTCGATTTGGAGTAAACCAGCCAGTTTCTTAAAACGGTTTCATTATTTATAATTTTTTTGGTATAATAACTATTTGAAAAAATCTCTTCGAACTATTTAAAGCACAGGAACTCTGTTTTACCTGTACTGGTCCACATTCAATCAAAAATATCCTCTGTTTGTCGGATAACACCTGTGGCCATAACGTGAGATCATTGATTACATCTTCTCGAAATATATTCTCTGGAAACGCTTCGGCACAAGGAGGTACTTTGTCTTCTTCAATTACCGACGAACACGAACAGCGGTGGCAGCGGCGTTGAAGAGACGACTTCTGTTGTAGAAGGTTTTCAGATATCTTCAAATATTCGTCTTAGGATGAACCGGGTTCACCGGGTCTACGAATAAATTTTTTGATAGAACTTGTATTCTTTGTAAGAGATTCTTTCTTATCCAATTTTCTTTTTCAATTTTGTGCACCAGACAGTTTAGATTTTCTATTGCCATCACACATCTAAAATGAATAATAAATTATGTAATTTAGATATATAAAGTTATTGGTTTAGGGGTGTAAGTGGCTCATTAGCACCTTTAGAGCCAAAGCTAACCTCACGTACACGACGTGTAGCCTGCTAAATAGCAACGAGGCTCTGGCGAAAAAAGAAAGGTAGAGCATAGTGATAGCCCGAATGGGGAAGTACCTCCACTTCACAGAAGACCACAGCCAAAATAACAGTTCCCTGGAGGATTGTTGTGTTCCTGCGAGTGAATGAGGTCACCAGGAAGGAATTGCATCAGCAGCGGTGGCGGCAACGCGCGAGCGATAATGCTTATATTGAAAGCGTTTATTTATAGGCTGCGGTAACCGCTTCACGTCAGGGCCGTATGCTTGTTTGCCCTCCCGGCGTTGTATAAAAAAATAGTATATTTTTATAGGCACCTAAAAATACTATTGATATGAATGAATATAACTTATGTTAATTCTGAATAATACAGCTCGTAAATGGTGTAAGAATTATCAAAATCGGTTCAGTAGAGTTTAGAGTATGCCCATAAAAAATAAACCCGCTCGGGATTGGAACCCACGACCCCTAGCTTCGAAGTACGGAGCGTGAACCGCTCGGTCGAGCAGGTAGGAGTAGTACAGTGAGCATCACATCGACCTACCCAAATCTGTCAAAATATCCCAACTGATATGAACGCTATGCGTTCGAAATTAGGTTGAAATTCAGTTGCAGAAATTTGATAGATAAGGATGGTACCTACAATCAGTTATTAAATTCCACAACACTCGGTGATACACAAAACACAAACCCACATGTTTTAAAACCTCGTTGGTCAGAAGTTAAAAATGTTACGGCTAGTGCCATCTTTAACTTCAAGAAGTTACATTATGACGGCACTGTGGGGAAGAGTCGGCAGACCCTTCTAATAATAATTTATTACAGCACCATCTATTGACATCTTGCGGAACTACGTATTTGTCGGTACGAGTTGAGTGGAGAGAGCGCTGGCACAATCTCGAATCATCGCGCTGTTGCGTGCCGTGTGTGACGTTTTCTGGTAAACTCCAGAAGCGCTTTACCCGCGTATAAGTAGAGCGCACGCGCACCGCCGAGTCAGTTTACAATCGTAAGCGGTCAAGTGTTCATCGAAGCGAACGGGAGCGAAATTACTACGAAGTTTGAAGCAGTTACAGTGGAAAAGTGTAGTATAGTGTTTGTTGTGTTTTAAATTTAATTGTGTGATAGAATAAAACGTGTTTTAGTCGGTAATATTGTATTATATTCTTCTCCGTCGAACCCAGCACGTAACAATAATACTAATAATATTCTATCACATACACACCAGCTAGCCTAGACAATGGATAAACATACATATATTATTTTTTGTAAATCCACACGTATTATATATATAGAAACACCCATCCCAAGACAAACATCCATGTTCATGCACACAAATCTTTGACTTGTGCGGGAATCGAACCCGCGACCTCAGGCGTGGCAGTCGGTTACACTATCCACTACGCCATCAAGAAAAGAAGTTACATTACAAGTACAAGTATACTTAGGTACATATCAAAGCAACTACTTCAACTTACCATTTGTTCCGCACTGGCCACTGCACTACGATAAATAGATGAAAAATTTGACGTAAGTGCGTATATTGAACTTAAACATTTTATACGGATTTTGTCGCGTTGTTTATTTTACTTTATAACACTGTTATTACATAATTTTGAAAACTCTAACACTATATTTTTCACAACTCCCTCAATATGGGTATCAAATGAAAGGGCTTGACTAGTAGAATACTATAAATTATGATAAATTTCAAATCCAAGATGGCTGCCACCACAAAATTATATATTTTCACAAATTAAAATTTTTCCATATGGGTATCAAATGAATATTGTGTCGGGGGTTTTTTAAATTTATTAATTTAAACTATTTATATTTAAGTTTACACTTTGCCCCGACGTTTCGGTTGCTTTACAGCAACCATGTTCACGGGGAGACTAAGATGGTAGGTAGTTGTCCCAACGTTCTGAAGTGTACATAGTTATTTCAAAGTACCCTTACATAATTTAATCTTTGGTGTTTCTATTTACGCAGAATGAGCTCAAAGTATCATGAAGTCTAGCTGTGTTTTGCTTATTCTTGGGTTTGACTATTTGAATGACTGGATCCTAAGCTGGTGGTACATTCCAACCATCCTCTCTATTGAAATTAGGATGCTCTTAAACGACGTGACAAAATCTGTATAAAGTGTTTAATTTCAATGTATTATATTCGCGTAAACATAAGACAATATTATGTAAGTGCGTAGTTTGGATATCACTATCACCCGCTCCCTGTATTGTTATGTTCAGACTTAAAATTTCACTAGCTAGGTAGTTCTTGACGAGCTTCGACTCTGGTGAAAGTCGCAATAGTTGTGGCAGCTAATAACAAATCAAATCGTACTTTTTATATCATTTGAATCAAAAGAAAAGCCGATTTACTTCATATTTACATGTTTACTCAAATATAATATTTAATTAATTGCGTCAAGGCTTACTTCGCAAAATTACGGTGTAGCAGAGCGGTAGAACTCAAAAAGCGGTACGCGTATGTACACATGCCTTTGAGAAATGCCGCCTTCGTCCATGCCAATTTGAACTTTATTTTTTATTATAAACAGCCGAATTCGCAATCATTGTCGGCGTGCTTTCAAACGAATCAAAACAGGTGCCGGGACGCGCCTTTGGTAGTGAAGCGACACTCAGCTTTTAGTGATAAAAAAGAATTGAATAAATTGACGAGTACGATCGAGAGGTCTCAGGTTGGATTAAAGGGGTCGTGCAAAATGTTAGTTACTTTTGTTTTTTACGTAATTCTCAGCAACAACAGTCGTTAAATGTGTTCGGTAAACGCATGTAAAAACTTAGCTGGTAAAACGTTGTGCAATAATAGGTACACCTATACCCAACTCTTCGGGGATACTGCCGTGAGTCTATGTACATATGTATTATTATCATTTATTTAATCTAAAGAAAACGTATAATTACATAAAGCGAAATTTCGGTAATTTAAGGGTAAAATTCTTATCAATACTGCACTTAAAAAAATAATGTAATTACACCAAAGTTATAAGTCACGTGTTTGAGATATTATTTGACTTTAAACTGTCTATAAAACTTAATTATGTTTTTTAGAACATCACTACTTAACTACGTTTCCACGATTTTATTTTTCAGAATAATGCGTGTATTATATATATATAGCAGGTACCAGCGCCAGCGTCAAGTGCTGTCTCGCTCGCACGCACCGTGCAAGATGCAGAGAGCGTGGTGTAACCTGTTCTTTGTTATAGTGGTTCCAATTCTGTTGTCACAAAATTCTCTTATCTTAGCTAAAAATCTCTAAAATTTAGTTTAGTCCTGTCACTTTTGTGACAACAGGATTGGCACCAGTTTCTATTGTTCTTGTCACGTATTCAGCTTACCTTACCTTAGCTCAGAGACTCAGATCACTGATCAGTTCTCCATGTTACATCGGACGGCTACTCTCTATGCTTTCTGTTTTCGTTTCGTTTGTTTTTGTTATCCTATCACTGTTTTTGTTTTCGCTGTTGCCGTTTTTATTGTTATTATTTTTGTTACCATGGCACAAATGTGCATAAACTGTCGTGAACCATGTGAAGGACTTATACGTGGAGTTCTCAAGAAGAACACCATAGCGATGTCGCGCAGATCGTTATTGAGGACCTAATAGCGAGACAGGTATGTAATTATTGCATATTGTTTCCGCAAGCACTAACCTCCTTACGATTTGCCATTCATGCAATAAATAACGTCTGGTTAATAATACACGGCAGTGCGTGTTCCTATAAATCTATGGGAGATTTATAGATTATACTAGCTGACCCGGCAAACGTAGTTTTGCCATAAAAAAATGTTTTGAGCAAAATATAAAAAAAAAAAAAAAAGGATTTTGGCCGATTCTCAGACCTACTCAATATGCTCACAAAATTTCATGAGAATCGGTTGAGCCGTTTCGGAGGAGTACGGGAACGAACATTGTGACACGAGAATTTTATATATAAGATAGTGTAGGTAGATAGCGTGGTGGATTTATGGCATTATTCTCCTTGTCTCTCTGATAAGGGAGACCTGTGCCTCTGCAATGGGTACGTAATTAGGTCCTAACGTAATAATAGTTTCAACAGAAGTTAATATATTAAAATTAAACTACTATATACGGATTTTATCGCGTTGTTTATTTAACACTGTACTTTCCCCGACGTTTTGGTTGCTTTTCAGCAGCCACGGGGAGACTGTCTCCCTGTGACCATGGCTTGACCATGCTGCCTTGACCATACTGCCTCGCTCGCTCAACGTGTTGAGTGCGAGCGAGGCAGCATGTCAGGTTTGCTTACCTGCTATAATGAGACTTTTTACATTCCGTCTCGCTCGCACATTATTATAAGAATCTAATAATTAAGTTTCATAGATATTTTAAAGTTAAATTCATAATATCTCAGAGTCGTGACTTAAAACTTTGATGTAATAATAAAAAATGTTTATTATGTTATGTTCTATTAAAATAATAAGTACTTTTTTTGGCACTTTAGAAATCGGTCCAAATTAGTCGAAACAAAGGGTTCCCGTGGGATAGTTTATATGCAGAACTGATATTATTATTTTTTGTGTACAGATCCATACTGGTCGCGAATGCTTGATCAAGTGTGTTCGTATGTTGCTGCCCAACCGACTGGTCACCCCGAGGGTTGCAGGACTCAGTACTTCCAACATTACTGTTCTCTTCGACACCGAATGGTTTCCATATACATTCTACTTTAGCATTATTCTCTCCGGTTCCAATAACACTCTTATCGCTTATTAAACAGGTTGGTTTTGACTACTTTGTATAACCTATTGGTTGGGTAGAATTTGTGGCCGACTTCAGGCAGTAACAACAGCCGATGCAGCGATATGTTGTCGCGATCCTACTGGTTTCTATGTATTTTTATGAAATAACCTTCATTGTTAGCGACACGTCTGATGATGTTGCCTGCAGTTGGCTACGGAGTTTTACCTTAAGGCGATTTGCGATCGAAAGGTCGTAGGGATTTTCACACATTACACAAACGATGTAAACCTTCTCGTAATACAAGTTGTTTAGCTGGAAGGATTAACTGGAGTGCTATTTATTTGTAATCGGAATAGACATGATGACTAAAAACAGTTTTTAGTCCTTCTTTTAGATTAGCAAAAAATATTGAACACGTAATTTTTTCTGTTCCATAAACTAATAACAACGAAAATACAACGCTTTTAAATTTCGTGTTACATCACTGATCGGTACAATTATTCAAGATAGTGACGTCACTCCCGAACTTTAATGCGTTATGTCTTAGTAAATTTTATTGTTTTGTTAAAACAATATATAGGCGTCCATTATTTTCGTTAATCTAAAAGACTGACTAATTATAATCACTTATTTTTAACCCTGTCATCACGCCAATTACAAACAATCTTTAAAAA
Organism: Catocala nupta; assembly: GCA_963675205.1. Lineage (NCBI taxonomy): Eukaryota > Metazoa > Arthropoda > Insecta > Lepidoptera > Erebidae > Catocala > Catocala nupta. The sequence continues at coordinate 936,965 of OY776102.1, forward strand.
AATCTTAGATTTTAGAAAATTACTGAGTTGTATGAAATTGGTATAACAGTTCGTAAAATTTGTCAATTATTCTTTAGGGAACCAATGTCACTATAACGAATTATACTTAAGTTCTGTTTCATAAAATTCCTAGCAGCATATATCTTTAAGGTATACATATGTATTGTCATCACTCTTGTTTCATTTAACAAGACGGAGATAGCATGAGATTAATATTAGGTATTTACCTATGAAATTGCCGTTTTATTTTTACATAAAATTTCGTGGTTTTTGTATAAAACGTTTGATCTGTATACTTTCTTCAATATCTTCTTGTCTTTCTCTTTGCCTCTATTTTTCCTTCCACAATATTATTAATTGTCATGTCTTAGTAAGTGACCAATCAACTGAAAGAAAAAGTAAATGTAGAGATTACAAGAACTGAAGGATTTGGCATCAAACCGAGAAAGATGTAAATTGCTACACCTACAAGTGCATAGCACTTAAATATCGAATGCATGAATGGCATAAAAAGGAATGGTTATTTTAAAAATCATTTAATTTTCGACATTTGTTCTGCTAATTCGAGACAAACCAAATTTGGCTTAAATACAAGCAACTATACAAGAAAATATCATAGAATTCAAATTTCCACTGACATTAAAGAAATATTGATGATATCATTAGTATGAAAACCACAACGTTACCGATTTTCTTAATACAAAGCCGCGACTTCATAAGCAAAGGTCCATAACTTCGATATTTTTACTTAATCCTTGTGAAACAGATCATTAGTCTCTAATAATGCTAATCCTAATTAACATTATAAATTCGAAAGTAGCTCTGTCTGTCTGTTTATCTGTCTCTCTGTCTGTTACCTATACTCCTAAACCACTCAATCAATTTCGATGAAATTTGGTACAAAGATAGTTTTAAACCGGGGAAGAACATAGACTACATATTATTGATGTAGGTACTACGTAGGCGCAGCCGCACGCAAAAGCTAGTACAAAATAAAATATATAAATCCTTTTAGAATGATCCTAGACTCTAGAGCAACCAAACCTACATAATTTTAGGATGGTCGAGGTTTTTGAGTCCGAAAAACATCGTTCGATCTCAAACATCCTGGGTTATTTTGCAAAAGTTGTCAACTTCACCCGTAAGACAGGCAAGATTACGGCAAATGTAAAAAATGAATGGCTAATAAAATTGTTGTCACACATGTGAGTTTTATTTTTAACTGTTCACCTATAATCCTTTTTTGTCTGAGAAGGTAGACCAGCCACTAGAACTAGCGGCTTATGTAAGTACCTAGTTATCTATACTATCTAATATATCTATACACTAATATTAAACTAACGAACAAAAAATCTTCTTTGATTTTTTGTAATGATTAATTAACTAAAGAACTTTTCTTCTTCTTCTCCCTAGCCTTTACCACAGATAATATAATACTATACTAGTACAGATACTCAATCCCATACAAAAATCTTGGACACGCCTAACTCTGGCTATTCTACTTGCTATTTTGGTACCTATCTTTTTACACTAGATGGCAGCACAAAACTAGCGCCACTGCTGCCATCTACCCATAACAATTACACAAGTTCCGAATCCTATTTGATAACAGCTCATAAGAGATGGCGTTGTGACAGTAAAATAGGTACTTGACTGTTTACCACGGATAGAACATATTTAAACGAGCCGATGCAAAATGTGCGCAACCTTGAAAATAAAAGTTATCTACCTATAGTGTTGTGTGCCGAAATGCGTACGATCACACTTTGGTGAATCTCATATACTCGGTCAGATTTTCGTAAATATATCGTGTTGCTGTCAAAATTTGACCTTGTATATATTTTTTTCATATAATTTTAATGAATGCGTTTTAAAAAGTATTAATCAAACAATATATTTCATTATTTATGCGATTGTGATTGATGTTCGGGTACTTTGAAAATAACTCATTGGCGTATAGAATTCTACTTTGGCAGTTAGTTATCTATAGGTATTTCACTATAATTGTAAATATAAAATAACATAAAATATTGCGCTCAGATTTTTGAAAACAACTGTGCAATGCCTAGTATTTAGCCTCTGTTGAAATTTACTGAGTTATGACTATTTATAAAATACATCACAAAGATTATTTTGAATTTACTATCGAAAAATAAATATAATAACCAGCACTTTTTTTTAAAAGACTCGTACAGTTACTCTTTTGCCGTATAACAGACACAACACAAAAAATCTGTTGAACATAATTTATTTTCTGTGTGAGAATCGAACCCATAACACTCCGCACGTCGATAAGTACCCGGTTTAAACGATTAAACCACTACGCCATACTTGAAATCAAATCACACGCACGCGCGAGTATCGCCCGGCGGCGGCGTTCGGTTTATTCCGGTCAGCTTCGTGAATTTTCGTGTATAATATCGTGTATGAGCACTGCCGGTAGCCGCGGCGTCGAGTAGCGCGCCTGCCTGCCGCGTCGATTCTCAATAGAGAGTCGAAACTTGATTGTCAACTGAAGTTTTGTTATGAAATATTAATTATCTGGACCTGCTTAATACTTTAACAGAACTTAAAGCTAATAATATAATTATTGATATACCTCCTATAAAATACAATGTACCTATTAATAGTTTAAAAAACAACTGAGTTAGTAGGTATGCTTTACGCTTATTAGTCATGGCTCGTAATCTTTTAACTATGTCATAATAATTATTGACATTGTATTCTTTTACTTTTATATCCAAATTAATTATTGATTTTGTAGGGAAATCAATAATTAATATGTAATAATAGTTTAAAGTCAAGTAACAAAACAATAGATAAGTACCTACCTACTTACTTAATTATTATTGTGGTACTTATGTAAGTAAAGATCACATTAAAATACCATGATAAATGCGATGTTACTAATCCTAAAACACTATTCATGCTTTGGTATGATTTATTTAAATATTCGTGTCTGACGACGACGTCCAAGAAATATTTATCTCATGTAATATTACTATTACTGCCGAATATTTATTACAATGTCAACCAAACCAGATATGAACACATTAATAGTAACTAGTTAAAAAATTATGATTGTGATGTGATGAGTGAGTGATGTGAGTAAAATAGTAAATGATAATATTCGAAACGAAATGTGATGTCATAATATCGTCACGTGACGTCGACAACAGGAAGAAGCAAACCGCAACCAATTTTAAAAAATATTGCTCATAATTTATATTTTCCGAAGCAAAACAAATAGTAAACATCTTTTCATACTTGGCCTTGTAGCGCGGGGGTGTGCGGGTCTTACCCTGCCCACCCCCGCGCCCGTACCAGCGCGTGCGATGAGTGTACCCTGTTCCAAAAGACTTCGTTTTTTTGTTGTAGGAGATTGTATATAAACTAAGACATTATCAGGCTATTATGAACTAGGTACTAAATATAATGCTAGTTAACGGATCTTACTCGCGATAAAGTATTTAAAAGGTAATATATAGCTATATTGATTGCCCGACGCGACGTTTCGACCGACACGCATGGATCGTGGTCACGGTTGATTAAAAAATCGTTTATTACGAACTACCTTCCTTTAAATGATAGTTAGCACGATTTACTTGATCGTCGCGTATTTCATCAAGGGATATGAAATTCACAACAAGCGCAACTGGGGTTGGCAACCGTAGGTACTTTATAGTAAAGTATTGTACCTACGTGATTTCGGGTAAACTTAATTTATACTTTAGTAGGAAATAAAGGACGTGAAGATACTTTATTGTCTATGTCCGCTTTTTCAGGTTTTATTTAATTGTTAACTTAAAGCAACGCTATAAAGATTCCCTAAATTGTATAAAATCAATTGTTTATCTATCTTAATATAGACATATTTTGTAAAAATCCGATTACGACTTTCCTTAATAATAAATATTTGTTAGATTTAACTAGCATCAACAAAAATATGGTAACCAAAAGGCAGGTTAAATAAGTAATACTTTATTTTCAGATCATGTACTTTTTTTACCTAAGATAGTAAACATACTCTATTTGTTCAAAATAAAGGTGGCAACCCTAATCACAACTGTGCCTATTGCCTAACTAGCTTTCAGGCCCTTTGAAACAGATTTAGTCAAGTTGCGTCTAGTGATCAAATAATACTAGAAATTACGTAAAAACCAAACTAACAAAGCGGTATAAACAAATAACAGTCTTTAATTTTATTGAATAATTATTATGATAGGTTACTTAATATTTACCTAACTATTTTTAGTCAAATGTTGCTATGATTTACTAAAACTCCATTTCTATCGGCATGTCTATCGTAAGTTTGTAATTCAATTCAGAATAAGTAGGTAGCACAGAGATAATGATTATTATAACGCCGACGAGTCCAAAGACTGCGCTATATCTACTGCCGCAAAAGTAAATTAAATTTGACAATAGAAGTTACGAGAATCGACCAGGTGTTTGAATATAATGCCATGTAGTACAACAAAACGTTTTGTTTAATACATTGACATTTGTTAAGCATACATATTTTTCATATTATAAGTAATTTCTTATTAATTAGTATCAGTAGGTAATAAACAAATATTGAAGTAAACCAAAAGAAGGGTATGAAATAAAAACACAATGTTTTTGTAGACTTGTATAAACATATAAAAGAGCCATCTAGCGTCTCATCTAGCCCTATAGGTAAAATGAAATGATAGGTAGATTACCTATGTGTGATGTAAAAAATACTGATATATCGATATCTTTAAATCATAAAATAAATGCGTTTACCTTGATGCTCGTTAATTAAATATGTACAATTTTTTTATTAAAATAACATTTTATTGTCAATTTTCTTCCAATAAAGCATTTTGATTGATCTTAATATTAACATTTGAACTCATAGTGCCATCTATGATCTATTTTTGGAACTGTTTACTTTTTGTTCTAATTGGTACCCCCTGCCTTTACTATTCCCAAGTAAGTCACTTGGAGTCGGCTATTCTAGTCTAACCGGATTTGACTGGATATCAGTTTCTACACGGAGCGGCTGCCACCTGACCTCCGCAAACTGAAGGCTAACGATACCCTAAGGCTAGACCAGTGTCAGGATATGATAGGGCACTGACTTCCCAATAACGACTGCCATAGATGTTCATGGTAGCCGGGACCGACGGCTTAACGTGCTCTCTGAGGCACGGAGCAGGTGATTTTTGTCAATCAATACGCACAAAATTTCGAAAAGTCATATAACTTCCGAAAGTCAGAGGTGCGCGACGTGGGTTCGAACCCGAGACTGTCTGCATTGCAGTCTGTTGGTCTCCCCACTGAGCTAGCTGCTCGTTCTCATTTAACTAAATAACTACCAAACCGATTTTAAATCTCTTTCACCATTAGCCATATCTTTATTATCACCGAGTAACATAGTCTACCTATATTTTATAAAAAAAGTACTGTTACACTTAACCTACTTTTACACGAGTGAAGCCACGAGCAAAAGCTATTATTCCCTATAACACTATTCTACAATAAGTCAGTGTAGGTGAATTTATCAGTTAGAAATGTCGTGTTTCTGGCGATGGTCATCGCCTATGACAGCGATTCCTAAAGTAGGTTCCGCGGAACCTTTGGAAAGTCACCAGGGTTCCACAAAATTATTTATTTTTGGCAGTTTTAAATAATACCAAATATTATTTTGAAATAGCGCAGAATATGTGAGGCGAAGTTAAGTACGAGTCATTTAAATTACAGTGTCTTTGATTTGTAATCATTTGATATGAGGTTCCATAAAATAAAAAATCAAAATAAATTTATTCAAATTAGGTTACAAGGTAACACTTATGAATGTCAAAGTTACACGTGATTTTTTTTTCTGTGAATATACATTTACTGCCACGTTCAGCAAAGCAAGGGTGTGTAAAAAGATATTTGGTGAGGGTTCCGTTATCTTAAAAGTTTAGGAACCCCTGGCCTCTGATATCGTCCGATGTTTATGCACTAGAATAAATTAAATTAGTTAGCAATCAGCGATAACCTAGTGGGAGAGCGCTGGATTACCACGCAGAGGTCTCGAGTTCGATTCCAAGGCGCGCATCCCTGACTTTTCGAAGTTATGTGCGTATTAAATAGTTAATTATCGCTCGCTTTAATGGTGAAGGCAAATATCGTGAAGGAACTTATATGTCCGAGATTTCTCCATAATATTCTCGAAGATATGTGAAGTCAACAAAGCCAACCCGCACTGACCCAGCGTGGTGGACTATGGCCTAATCCTTCTCACATTGAGAAGAAGCGTGAGCGCGAAGAGAGGAGGGCACGGCCCAGCAGGAAGACAGTTTAATACAGATTCTATGTAAGAGTAAATAATAATAGGAATTATTATATAGTCTTACATAGACTCTGTAACGCTTGGGTCGTCTTAATAAAATCTTAGTTCGATTCCAATTGAAGTAACTATTATTTTAGTTTTCAAAAGCCGAATTTGACGCTCTCGAAATCAAATTGAGTACAAAACGAAAAACGCTTTACCAACAACGACAGTATGGCTCGGCTTGGTAGAGCTTGAAGTAAATATATTATCCTTTCGCTAGAATGCTCGCTAGAACGCTCGCAAGAATCTTTGCTAAAACGCTGCCGTTTATTGAAATTAAACAACTTTATACGGATAACATTGTCTTCTGTTTACGCGAATGTTATTCATTGAAATTAAACTACTGTATACGGATTTTATCGCGTTGTTTATTTATCACTGTATTACATAATTCTGAAACTGTTACACTACTACTACTATTGAATTTTACTAATTTATAAGCTAATAAAATTATTTAAACTATTAGAACTATTTATATTTAGGTTTACACTTTTCCCGACGTTTCGGTTGCTTTTCAGCAGCCATGGTCACGGGGAGACTCTTTGACTTGCCTGTTTTAAGATCTTAGCGCTTCCTCATATGTCTTTCTTGGCTATCGAGTTGTTTATTTTTTATAAACACTGTTATTACATAATTTTGAAACTTTGAACTACTATTGTTAAACACTTGTACTGTTTGCTGACGATACTTCCTTAATATTTAAAGTAAATAGGAATAGGGACCATTTTGACGAAGTAAACAGTGCATTGATTCAAGTAACAAAATGGTTTACTTTAAATAATTTAGTACTGAACCCCAAAAAAACAAAATGTGTTAAATTCATACTGCCTAATGTAAAACATCTTGATCCTAGCATAACATTGAACGGTGAGGTACTGGAAGCAATAGAATCCACAGTATTCCTGGGCATTACACTTGATTCAAAGTTACAGTGGGGTGCGCAAATATCTTGTCTCTCAGCGAAACTTAGTTCGGCCGCTTACGCCATTAGAAAAGTCCGTGGATTAACTGACGTTGATACAGCTAGATTAGTTTACTTTAGTTACTTTCACAGCGTTATGTCATATGGAATATTATTATGGGGAAAAGCAGCTGATATACAAAGTATTTTTATATTGCAAAAAAGAGCTGTGCGTGCAATTTATCAATTAGGAACTAGAATCTCGCTCCGAGAAAAAATTAAGCATATAGGTATTTTAACTGTAGCATCACAATATATTTATTTTAATATCATGCATGTCCGTCAAAATATAAATTTATACGTAAAAAATAGTGACATACATAACATCAATACTAGAAATAAATATAAATTATGTGTTCCATTCTACAGTCTACATAAAGTTCATGGTTCCTTCATGGGTCTTGGTATACGTTTTTATAATAAAATCCCGAGTAATATTCTAGAATTACCAGAGAATAAATTTAAAGTTAAAATTAAAACTTGCTTAATTTCTAAAGCATATTATAATATAGATGATTATTTAAATGACAAACATCCATGGCACTAATATTTGCATTAGATCACAGGATATTAAATGACCAATACTAACACTTATGTTTTTTTTTAAATATATGTATATATATATATATTTTTTTTTTTTTTTGTAATATTACACCTTGCTTAAGCTGGAATTTGCATTGTTGTTACATTCAGTCGTATTTTAATCAAGAAGAATGTGCAATGAAGACAACTCGTGATTATGGACAGTTCCGTTAAGCTTTCTTTTGAGTCTTATTCTGTATTCTGGTTTAGTGGAATTCGATAATTTACTACTACATTTTGTTTAAACAATTAGATTAAACTACGGACTATAATCACGTCTTGTCTTGATTATTTATGTACATGTAAGTGGATGCTCCTATTTACCTTACTGCTGCTTTAGAGGCTACCATCAATTTTTATCAAATGCTTGAGTATGTTGAGTAGTAGTTCATGGAGAAATGGTTGCAGCACCTTACAGTTATGATTTGTAAACGAAATATTATTGTACACTTGGCGATTAAAAAGAGTGGCTATGAGTTTCTTGCCCGTTCTTCTCATGAGTCCTACACACCCTAGCTTTGCTGAACGTGGCAGTAAATGTAAATTCACAGAAAAAAAATTACGTGTAACTTTGACTTTCATAAGTGTTACCTTGTAACCTAATTTGAATAAATTTATTTTGATTTGATTTTGATTTTGATTTCACTTTTACTAGTTCCTGTTTGCTTCCATTTAAGGTATTCAAATTATAAATCCATATCGATTTTTTAATTTAAGTAGCATCTCGGAGTCTGGACTTGTGTCGGTAGACGGCATTAGGTTCGCCTCCTGTTACGTGGGATTATAAGCTGCAGCTGGCTAATTCTGGCTGTAAATAGCCCCCAAGCCAACTCATTTAGGGAAATAGGTATGAGACTAAATGTGTACTTTAGTTTAGGTTAGGCTATGTTAATATCTGGGACTTTAGAAAATATATGGCCAATGTTACTCGGTGATAATATCTTTACTAATATTATAAAGCTGAAGAGTTTGTTTGTTTGCTTGTACGCGCTAATCTCAGGAACTACTGGTTCGAATTGAAAAATTATTTCAGTGTTGGATAGCTTATTTATCGAGGAAGGCTATAGGCTGTATAACATTACGTTACAACCCACGGGGGCAGCGCAGTAACGATAAACGTGGGTGAAACCGCGGGAACATCTAGTAGCTTACTAAAGCTGCTTTTCCATTGAAGCGGAGCGAGGCTGCGGAGCGAAGAAACGGAGAAATATTAACAAATAGGATTGCATAAAATCTCCCCTCTGCTCCAGTATGAAATCCTATTGGTTAATATTTCTCCGTCAGCCTAATGGTAAAATGTATTTTTAAATCGGTTTCATAGTTTTTAAGTTAAATCAGTACAAAAAACATAAAAACAAATCATTCTCGTTTAGAATATTAGTAGGTATAGATTAGTTTAGACCAACTGTCCACTGCGGTGTCACCAACGTTCATGATAACTGCGCCACTCCTGTGGGTATAGCGTGATGTTATATAGCCTATGTACTTCTGAATAAAATAGCTTTCTAATGGTGAGATAATTATTAAAATCGATTCTGTAGTTTCAGAGTTAATATCGACAACTAAATAGGTACATATATACCTAATATCCAGTCAGCTGCTATGTATTCTGTAGTTTTGGTATTTTGTTTCCTTGAAGGTTTAAATATAGTGTCATACTCATTGTATTGCGATTACAAATTAGTGTGCGCTCGAAATATTACCTACCTTATGTATAAAATTATAAATAATATTGTCAGTAATAGAGTGAGTGTCCAACTATGAAGAAAGAATTTTATAGTTATGTGTTGTGTTTATTCGTTTATCAAAAGATTTAAGTGTATCAAGTGCAGTACCTATCGAACTTGTTCGAGAAATTATCGAAATTTATCATCGTTTTGGATATAAAAAATTAAGCGAAGTCTTTAAACAATGGATAATGGAATGTTATATTTTATTACGTTTTTATTTTTCGTAGCTACCGTAACTATAACTATATTATGCTTCTTCTCCTTTTGTTATATGGCATTTAATTGGTATCAAAGTAAGTGAAATTTTATTTACGATTAATAACTTTATTGACTAAATATTTATTGACTACATGGATGGCATGATGGGTTAAATGATCGATTGATATGAGTTCCAAGTCCAACAATCCAAAAAAAGTTGTTTGGAACCTGGACGTTCTTTGTATCCGCTGTTTGAATGTTTGTAAAGTCTTCCGCGATACAGAATTCCTAACTATCCTAATCTTAACTAATTTTATAAATGAGAATGTGAGTTTGTTTGTTATGCTTGGACGCCTTATTTGACACTCCTCGACCTTTATTCGATCATTATGAAACTTCGCATGCACGTTGTCAGGGGAACAGAAAAGGATATAGGATACCTTTTATCCAGAAAAAGTAGGTATTGTTACTAACCTAACCTAGTTTAACGCGAGTGATGCCGCGGGCAATATCTAGTGTAATTTAAATATGATAGCTTATGAATATGTTTGGAATGTTATTACTCACGGGTAAACCATTGAACGAATTTCGTTAAACTTAACACACAAATAAACCATTAACTGGATTAACTATTTGATATTGTTGTTCTCGTATAGGTCCCGTGAGATTTTTAGATTTAGTATAGATTTACGTGGGTAAAGTCGAGAGAAGAAACTAGTTGATTGAAAGGTTCAAGTGGTTGGTTTGCCACAGCCATTGCGCTGAGTGTTGTCGGTTCGAAATTTGTATATAAATAGAAATAGTTGTTTCAAATGTGGATGATCTTTGATTCCGTTATGTGAATGATTGTAAAGTCTTCCATAACACAGAAATATGTGCTAATATTATAAAGGGAAAACATTTGTCTTTTTTATTTGTTTGTTTGTAAGTATTTAACTCAAAACTACTCAACCGATTCGAAAAATTATTTTATCATTAGAAAGCTACATTATCACGGAGTAACATAGGCTATATTTTATTTAAAAAAAACTGTTACTAGCGTAACCTAATGTACTTTTGGCGAGCGAAGCCGCTGGCAAAAGCTAGTTATTAATATTTTGTACGTGTAGGGATCGTACTTCCAACATCATTTCATCACTTCCAAATTCATCGGGTCGTACGGTTCCTTTCAAAATGGTTGAGCTGTGCGGCGCTGATGTGTGCGTCATGCTCGTGAACGGGTGCCTTCTGCTGGGACTGGTCGTTTCGCACTGATCGGGCAACTATTATGTTAATTATTATTTACAATACATTGACCTGCATCGTCCTCACATCCCACTCTATTGTAAAATTCATTGATATATGTATATATAAAAAAAAAGATGAGAACAAAATACATCCATGGAGTTTCTTGTCTGTTCTTCTCCATAGGATTCACTTTTGGAACTGACACCTAGCTTTTGATGTTTTAAAAGTGCTTGTTACTCAGGCCAATTTGAAATAAAAAAAAATACTTTGACTTTGACTTTGATGACACTTGGCGCAGTGTCAGTGAAGATGCGACCATTTAAACCACTATACCATTCGTGCTGTGCAATCCACGCTGTCTAGCAGTCGGCCTCCATTGCTGTCTTTACACTGTTGTATTTTGTTTGCAGAACAAAGACCTGCTGCAGCGTCGAGGGTCACATATGTTCGAAGACGGACTGTGTCCGTCAGAACCCCTAGCTCATCCGTACCTTCAGCTCCAGAATATGGTGAGTAACTCTCATAGTATATGATGACGTAGAATACCAGGAGTACCGCACCGACTATACGGTAAAGGTATTAATGATGGCCGACCAAGAAACTATTTGTTACCGGGTGAAACGCAGAAATAGTGTTACAACTCCGCCGGTTGCCTGTAAGAGAGTAGTACGTCACTAACATAATAATAATAACAAGTGTCCTCCAGGCCGAGGACAAGGTGGATATCTGCACAGAAGATATTATAGTGCACATAACGTGTGTGCACAGCACATGCTTATGCTCGTGCTCAGCAGTCCCACTACCATTGTCCTACCACGAGGCGGTAATAGACAGTGGTGCCAATTCTGTTGTCACAAAATTCTCTTATCTTAGCTAAAAATCTCTAAAATTTAGTTTAGTCCTATCAAACGACATTTCGTATTCTGAAATCGCCAAAAGTGACAGGACTAAAATAAATTTTAGAGATTTTTAGCTAAGATAAGAGAATTTTGTGACAACAGAATTGGCACCAGTATCACCATCTCTAAATAATTGACGACCGTGAGCCCCTCCATTCGTAAAATACTGTTTGGAAGAGTAGCTACTATTAAAGGCTTAGTAGTCGTTTCGCACGAATTTGTTCGCACATATCGTGCGAAAAGACACTTTTAAATATTATTTTATTGTTGTCGTTTCGCACACATAAAATATATTTTCGTGCGAATCGTTCTCGTCTGAAAACGCAAGTGTCGTTTCGCCCGTTTTGTATTTTTAGTAAGAAAATATCAAAATACAGTCGTGCACACATTACTTTCAAGTACATATAAGTAATATTTATATGTTCTCTCAATAAAAACTCAGTTTTATATAAGTAATATGTATGTTTATGTAATTTACGTACTGTTTTGTAAGAAATACATACATACATAGATTCACGCCTGTTTCCCAGAGGGCTAGGCAGAGACTACGGATTTCCATTTGCTACGATCCTGACACACTTCTCTGGCTTCATTCACTTTAATAACATTCCTCATACACGCTCACCTGTTTAAGGTGCTCTTAACCTGGCCTTTAAAACGTCCCACCAGTTTGGATAGGAGGTCAGCGAGTCAAAGTAGTAGAGAGGTTTAAGTACCTTGGTCATATACTGACGTCAGACTTAAAAGACGATGCTGATATAGACAGGCAACGCAGAGCGCTGTCAGTAGTGGGCAATATGATAGCCAGGAGATTTTTTAAAGCCAACACTCAGACGAAGGTACATCTTTTTAGGACATATTGTCAGTGTTTCTACACGTGCCAACTCTGGACGCGTTACACGAAGAGGTCTCTGGATGGTATTCGTGTTCAGTACAATAACATCTTTAGACAGCTAATGGGTCTTGCGCCGCATTGTAGTGCGTCGGGTATGTTCGCAGAAGCTAGGCTGGATACGTTTAATGCCATCCAAAGAAAACGAATCGCTGGATTCATGTCGAGGGTTGCTTCGTGTACGAACAGTATTATCAAAGAGTTTTCTGAAAGACTGTATACTACCACAATGTACAATAAATGGTTACAGATTGCAGCGTAATAATTGTATCTAATAGCTTCATTTTTTGTAATAGCGTAGAGTGGTTATATACATATATTCATTTTGTTTGTTATGTAACTTCATTTATTTTCTTTTTAATACGGATATATTTACTTTGTTTTTTTTTTCTTTTCTGTGTAAAATATGGAGTGCAAAGATTCCGAAATAAAGATTTATTATTATTATTATTATTATTATTTATCCAGAACGTCTCCGATCTGATCAAGAAACGTTCGCCTTGGTCTTCCCCTTGCGACTGTTCCATTCACACTAACCTTATAAACTTACTTAGTCAGTCTTTTCTCGTCCATTCTTTCCACATGCCCAAACCAGCTTAACATACCCTTTTCTATTCTCGTCACTATATCCACTTTTATGCCGCATCTCTCTCTAATCACACTATTGCTTATTCTATCTTTCAGAGTCACACCACATATATTTCTCAGCGCTCTCATTTCTACAGCATTTATTCTGCTCTCATGCTTCTTTTGCCATACCCAACTTTCACTTCCATGCATAAGTGTAGGCACTAATAGTCCTCTATGAATAGCCAAACGTGCCTTTTCGGATACATTTCGACTGTTCATAAAAGCGCGTAGAGCGCCATTCACTTTATTGCCAGCAATCGTTCTCCTTTCAATATCTCCTTCATGTGTACCATCCCTTGTAAACAAAGTACCCAAATATACAAACTCTTTTACTTGCTCCACTTGTTTTCCATCAATCTAATATTGCACATCGTCATGCACTCCTCCTTTTCAAATACCATTACTTTCGTCTTGCTTACATTCATTTTCATTCCTTTACTCTCAAAAGCACCATGCATAATAGTTACCATCGCCTGCAACTCTTCCGCTTTCTTTCGTTTTCTTCTTGTTGTTTTGTAAGAAGGAGGTTTTTAAAAAAGTATTATCTTTTTTGATTTATTGGTATACCTCCTTTATTTAAAACTATCACCATCGTGCGCGAATGTACAATATTTCTACTTTTATTAGCATAAAAAGGAAAACGTGCGAATGGACATCTGCGTTTTCAGACGGGTACGATTCGCACGAAAATATATACCATGTGTGCGAAACGACAACAAAAAAATTATTACTTAAAAAAGTGTCATTTCGCACGATTTGTGATTATTGAAACGAGAAATATTCAGCGTAGTCTATGATTTATGTATGTCTAAGTATTATTATCAAGCACATATGAAATGTTGTTTGACTTTATTACAGAATGGACGGCGCCACCCCCCAGCTACGAAGAAGTAGTAAGCATCCACTACTCGGACAATCAAGTGCAGCAACCAGCACAACCAAGAACAATCGCACCAGGGCCATCTGCACATCGTAATAGCCAAATACGATACAACCACACAAGGAACTAACTGTTCCTCGCAGCTCGCGTAGATTTCTATCTGTTAATATGTAGGCTAATAACAAAACCCCATAAAATATAACGAGATGGGTGTAAAAATCCAGGATTCAACCTCTTCGTCTTAAATGTAAAAGTAATGAAAAGAAATGACCCCTATATCTCGGAGGTCTTTTGACCCACAGGTCCCATATTCAAATTCGACCGAGATATGATCCCAAGGTGTCTGCACACCAAGCTACAAGTCAATATTTTCCATTTAAAATATGTGAGCCCTATATCTCGGGGGTCTTTTGACCCACAGGGCCCATATTCAAATTCGACCGAGGTATGATCCCAATGTGTCTGCACACCAAGCTACAAGTCAATATTTTCCATTTAAAATATGTGACCCCTATATCTCGGGGGTCTTTTGACCCACAGGGCCTATATTCAAATTTGACCGAGGTATGATCCCAAGGTGTCTGCACACCAAGCTACAAGTCAATATTTTCCATTTAAAATATGTGACACCTATATCTCAGGGGTCTTTTGACCCACAGGGCCCATATTCAAATTCGACCGAGGTATGATCCCAAGGTGTCTGCACACCAAGCTACAAGTCAATATTTTCCATTTAAAATATGTGACCCCTATATCTCAGGGGTCTTTTGACCCACAGGGCCCATATTCAAATTCGACAGAGGTATGATCCCAAGGTGTCTGCACACCAAGCTACAAGTCAATATTTTCCATTTAAAATATGTGACCCCTATATCTCAGGGGTCTTTTGACCCACAGGGCCCATATTCAAACTCGACTGAGATATGACCCCAAGGTGTCTGCACACCAAGTTACAAGTTAATGGGTCCAGTGGTTCCGGAGTTAGGCCGGTCACAAACAGACAGACACAGACCCACATTGTGTTTTCATTAACCTCTTCGAAGAAGACTCAGAGGTTAATAATGTCCTCTAGATCGAATTTCGGCCATTCTTAACGAAACTGGCTATCTGCGCAGGCGATATTATAGTGCACAAGTGTGTGCGCAAACACAAGTGCACTCTCTGTTTCCTATTACTCATGTTCCGATGGAACGGCAATCCGACACGACCGGAGAGAGATCAGGCGTAGTACCAACGGCTTTATGTGCTTTCCGAGGCACGTGGCACGGGCTGTTATTGAGATTTCTTAACAGAAAAGGTCCAATAACTTTTTGTAGGCCCGACCCGGGATTTGAACCCGAGATCAGTCACATTCACGACCACTGAGCCATGGAGTCAGGCCAAGGTAGACCATAAAATATATGTATGTATCAGGCTGGTATATAAATTGTTACACTGCTGCGCACGGATTTTTTTTATACTGAGAAAGCTTAGGACATTGTCCACTAAGGTAACCCAGTTCGTGTTGGCAGACTTTTCTCATCTTTGAGAACATTATCTAGGTAACTCACGATGTTGTCCTCTCACCGTTCAGCGAGCGATAATTAACTATTTATTTGCTTATATGCATAACATATACAGGGTGATTTTGACATCGTGTAATTCCTTTTAATTTTTAAAAATAAAATGACATATCAATAATTAATGTCGTAAATAATAACGGGCGGTCCTTTTTATTGCTATTATTATTTACGATATCAGTTATTGTTATATTATTTATTTTAAATTAGTAAAATATTAAGATTGTGTCGGGTGGTTAACATATGACTATCTGAAACCATTTCACGAAAAAAATCGGTACATTAATTTTTCCAATAACATAATTCTAATTAAAGAAATATATGGTCAGGGTTATTCTATATCACCAGTAGAATGCGTGGTTAAAAGGAATTAGGTACACGATTTCAAAATCACCCATATATGTATATACTATACCAGGGATTCCCAAACTGGGTTCCGCGGAACCTAGGGGTTCCGTAGAATAGTCATCAGGGTTCCGCCAAAATTAAAAACAATTATTGTTTATAAAATACGTATACAAACTCTCACTATCGCTAAATGCCAAAACGTACTGAACTTTGACACAATACGAAGTGCGCCATGCGCGTGCTGCTCAGATAATTATTAAACAAACATTAACACGCATTCACTCAATATACGTCCCTAAATACGAGTAAATCGAAGATAATAATATAATAATTGCTTAACATCATCCTTCGCATTCGCACCACCTGCTAATAATTTCACTTGTCGTGTCATGTGAAACGGATAGATTGAGTATTCCCGTGGGTGAGACAGAGAACGCGTTATCCGCGTTTGTATGAAATTATGAATGAAGCGAATCGCGTACGAAGCGATGAATTCACACTTCACAGAATTTCGCAACTACTATTTATTTGCTAAATGCTAAATGTATGCTAAAAATGAATGCGAATGCTAATATGTATATCCATCACTAATAGGTAGTTAGCAAGCATTCAGCCCGGACTATGTATTGTTGCGCGTTGGCGCGCGGCGGGCTTCGTCCCCCACCCGCTTCCCGTTCCTCAGTCGTCACCTTTGTTTCTTTTAATTCGTTTGACAACGACGATAAATATTGGATCGCGTGACCGTGATTGATAAAATTTTAATTGTATCACAGTGAAAGTGGGATTAATTATATAGGTAAGCTTTTAAAATATCGTGTAAGTACAAATACTTATTCTATTTGCTTTAATGTTATATTCGTTTTAGTAGGTAGGTATTTAAAATTGTATTTTGCAATTAAACACTTTATACGGATTTTGTCGCGTTGTTTATTTTACTTTAAACACTGTTATTACATACCATCTTAATCTCCCCGTAAACATAGCTGTTGTAAAGCAACAGAAACGTCGGGGCAAAGTGTAAACTTAGATATAAATAGTTTTAATTAGAAAATATATAGCTTAAATAGTAGTAAAGTTCAATAATAGTAGTGTTAGAGTTTTCAAAATTATGTAATAACAGTGTTTAATGTAAAATAAACAACACGACAAAATCTGTATAAAGTGTTTAATTTCAATGTATAACATTCGCGTAAACATAAGACAATATTATAAAATTGTATTATTTTTTAGTTTCTCTATCATGGAAAACTGGCTTAGAACCGGATGGATATCACATAATATTCCAAACTTAAACGCAGTGCCTGATAATGAAGAAAATATACCCGAGACTGCTATTGCTGGTTGTTCGGTAAGATTTACACTTTGACCACAGGGCTACTGACGTAAGCTGCTGAAAGTTTTATACGCGACGCGTCAACTCGCGTTATACATCGGAACAGAGCGAAATTGTATAGCAGCTATTTACGATAGACTTGTGGGAACACACCAAACTTCAAGTCGCTTCTCAGTAACGAAGGGTGTTATTTGATTTGTTTTGTATGGTTACCATTAGACGAGTAAAG
Organism: Catocala nupta; assembly: GCA_963675205.1. Taxonomy (NCBI): domain Eukaryota; kingdom Metazoa; phylum Arthropoda; class Insecta; order Lepidoptera; family Erebidae; genus Catocala; species Catocala nupta. The sequence goes on from OY776102.1 coordinate 954,782, forward strand.
TGAAGTTTATAATTTAATATTTCTATAGTTGTGGTTACGTAGAAAAGTGTATTAAAATCTGTTTCGTTATATTGTATTCTTTCATGAAGAACTTAAGTCAAATTTTAAATTTATTTATTTATTTATTACACAATTAGTAGGTACACAATTACACGAAATTACATAACACAAATTATATGCAAAATTCAAATAAAAACAAAAATAATTTTGCGGCTTGCTGGTAAGAGTGCAGGGTACTGGGGTGGGCTGATAGGGGATTTTTAAAGGTAGTGACTGATACAGTATATTATCATTGGCATCAATGGCAGGCTGGGGTTGTATTTGAACGGCTGCTGTCTGGAGAGGGAGCATCTGATATGGGGTAATACGGTCAGCTCTCGAATTAGATTTTCCATAAATCTCTAGTTTGTTCAAAAGACATTCAATTTGCTTGGCGTATTTCTCAATCTTAGACTCATAGCTAGCCATTGTTGTAACTGACTGATGTAATTTGGTGTGGTATTTGGCTATAATAGAGACTAAGTGACTGATCTTAGATTCACAATCTTATATGATTGAAGTAGAGCGAGTGAGCTGTTCTAAAAAATAAATAACAATGCAGAGTTAGAAATTAAGCATTCAACAAGCTTCCGTTTGCGTAGTTTTTATCCCACGGTAACCGTGTATTTTTCCTGGTTAAAATATATTATTTTTGTACTAGCTAGCTGTATGCAAAATTTCACTATGATTGGTTTAGTAGTTAAGTCGTAAGAGTAAAAAATAACCTACTTAATTAATTGAATTAATAATACTAGGATTTCTCATAGGGATAGAAGTTCTTACAAAAACACAATTTTTGATTTAATGATCGGCTACAACCTTAGACTTTTCAAATACAAGTCAGCTATTAATCTTACTTTTACTATTTGAGTTTATAAGGTTTCTTATTTTTAAAAACAAATCCTTTATTTTCATTTATTAAAATATTTACTATTATTTCTTATTGATTTGTTTTTAATTTTGACATTGACTTGTAATATGTAAATTTAAAATTTAGTTTTAGTAATTTAAATTGTAATTGTATTGTATTTTCAATGAAACAATAAGTATGTGTTTAAAAATTTATTAAATTAAATAAATAATAAATTAAATAAATTATTTCTAGGGTGCGGAAAAGACGGCATTGAAGTTGACTAGATATAGAAGAGAAAATGAAGAAGCTAAATCTTCAAAAAAAAGAAGATACGACGACTCTTATTTGTCTTTTGGATTCATACCTGTTGGGAATTCTGAGGAACCAGATGGATTATGCCTCATTTGTAAAAAAATATTAGTAAATAGTTCTCTGGCGCCAGCAAAGCTAAAACGACACTTTGATTCTAACCATGAAAATCTGAAGGACAAAGATATCAGTTTTTTTCAAAGACACAAAGAGACGTATGAAGCCACAGTGACAAATTTACATAAGTTTGCAAAAACTGATAATGAAAGTGCTACTGAAGCATCATTCCGCCTAAGTTACAGGATAGCCCGATCTGGTAAACCACATACAATTGCAGAGAACTTAATTAAACCATGCATGTTAGAAACAGTCAGCTGCATACTTGGAGAAGACGCCGCTAAGAAGGTTGCAGCAGTGCAATGCTCAAACAACACTGTTTCCAATAGAATTCACAAAATATCTGACCATATTGAAGATGAACTTATACAGCGATTGAATGCTGCCGATATGTTTGCGATGCAACTTGATGAAAGTACAGATGTAGCTGGCCTATCTATATTACTTGTATTCGTCAGATATATCTTCGGTACGACTATTGAAGAAAATTTACTGCTCTGCTCGCCCTTGGAAACCCATACAACTGGTGAGGAAATATTTAAGGTCATAGATTGTTACATGAATAAACACAACATTGATTGGAAAAAATGTATTGACGTATGTACCGACGGGGCTGCAGCAATGGTAGGAAAGATAAAAGGCACGGTATCAAAAATAAAACTTATTGCACCGGGATGTAAAAGCAGTCACTGCATTTTGCATCGTTATGCGCTTGTAGTAAAAAAAATGCCAACTGATTTAAAGAAAGTCCTTCATGAAGCTGTTAAGATCGTCAATTACGTGAAAAGTCGTCCCCTCCAGTCACGATTGTTCAAAAAGACGTGTGAAGAAAATGGGAAGTCAATACGAATCACTCCTCTTGCATACCGAAATCCGATGGCTTTCAAGAGGCAAAGTTCTAGCCAGGTTATATGAACTTCGTGACGAGCTAAAGGTTTTCGCAATGAGGCAAATTAAGTCTGAGGCCCCTAATATTTTTAATGTTTTGCATGATGAACAATGGCTCATAAAATTAGCTTACCTTGCCGAAATTTTTGGAAAGGTCAATGAAATAACTACACTTTTGCAGGGAAAATCATCAACTATATTTATGGCGAGAGATAAATTAACAGCTTTTAAAAGAAAATTAAATTTCTGGATTGCCTGCGTGGAAAAGGATAACACTGAATGTTTTCAGCTTGTGTATAACTTTCTACAGGAAAACGCGTTAGAATTACCAAATGAAATTAAAACTATTATAACTGAACATTTGGTAAATCTCCTGAAATCTTTGTCCGATTACTTTCCTGAAAATTATATTGATATTGAATGGGTACAAAATCCATTTATTATAAAAAGTCAACCAGCGTTGCTGACCATTCTGGATTATGAAGCATTCATAGATCTTCAAAGTTCATCCACATTAAAACACACATTTGAATCTGTATCTCTGAATGAGTTTTGGGTTGGTGTTAGGAGTGAATACCCTGAAATAGCCAAAAAGTCTATCTTAACATTGCTCCCATTCGTCACAACGTATCGTTGTGAAACAGGCTTTTCAGCCTACGTTTATACAAAAAGCAAATACAGGTCAAGATTGGATGCTACCCCAGATATACGCATACAATTGTCGGACATAATACCAAACTATAAAACAATTATTCATAAAATAGTAAAACAATTTCATTCTTCACATTAAAATTTTAAGTTAAGAATAATGTGTTTCAATTATACTACACATTTCTTTAAAAAAATGTTCTTATATAAATGTCAGTGTTTATTTATAATCATTTGATATGGGGTTCCATAAAATAAAAGGTGTTTGGTTGGTGTGTTAGCTTTAAAGTTTGGGAACCCCTGTACTATACATCAATATCTATACTGCACGGATGGCATGCGCCAGGTATTATGGGTTCGAATCCCACACGGAACAAAAAATTGTGTAATCCACAAATGTTTATTCCGAGTCTGGGTGTTCTTTGTGTCCGTTGTTTGAGTGTTTGTAAAGTCCCCTGCGACACAGGATTTATTCCAAGAGCGGGAGATGTCTTTAAAAAATATAACATAAAAATATAACTTTGAAACCTTAGCGGTGCGTGCATTGGAATCGAACTGAAATCTCTGGCAGTCCATCATTCGTCTATTAAACTATCCCTGCTGTTTAGCTCCGTAGTTTAAATTATAATAACAATTACCTAATTGAAAATATGTTTTACTCATGCCCTTTCTCTGCCACCTACCTCATATTCTCCAAAACGATCACTCATTCACCGATTTGTTTTTAATGTTGTACTAGCAATCCGTCCCGGGTAGTACAAAACCTTAAAAAATTATCCCTTTTTTTTTTTTAAATCTAGCCTAAACCTTCCTCATGAATTACTCTGTCTATTGGTGAAAGCCGTATGAAAATCTGTTTAGTCGTTTTTGAGTTTATCGCATACAGACAGATAGACTGACGCAGCGACGTTGTTTTATAATATGTAGTGATAGTGATGATTCGATGGCGTAGTGGTTAGTGTAACCGACTGCCACGCCTGAGGTCGCGGGTTCGATTCCCGAACAAGTCAAACATTTGTGTGCATGAACATGGATGTTTGTCTTGGTCTGGATGTTTCTATGTATAATATGTAAGTATTTACAAAAACAAAGTATATATGTATGTTTATTCATTGTCTAGTACCCATAGTACAAGCTCTGCTTAGTTTGGGCTAGATGGTGTTATGTGTATGTGATAGAATATTATTTATTTATTTAGTGATGATATGAATAAGTAAATAAAATGTACTAGCTTTGTATAGTCTAAAATACAACTAAAACCGGTGCTACGCCACACATGACTAAGAACGTAGCGTATTTATGTGTAGCCTTGTCAATATATTCGAAATTAATACGAATGCAATTTTGCGCATTGAAAGTCCTATTTGTATGGTCAATAAATTAAGGCGTGAATACGTAACAAAGAAACAATGTCACATTCGCATTTATAATATTAAGTAAGGATTTAAAAAACTATTACATTCAGTGCGGAGACCAACAGGGGTTCGAACCCTCACCGCGCACCTCTGATTTTCGGAAGTTATATGACTTTTCGACATTATGTGCGTATTGATTGACAATTATCGCCTGCTCCGTGCCTCGGAGAGCACCTTAAGCCGTCGGTCCCGGCTGCCATGAACATCTATGGCAGTCGTTATTGGGAAGTCAGTAGCCTTTAATATCCTGACACTGGTCTAGCCTTAGGGTATCGTTAGCCTTCGGGTTGCGGAGGTTAGGTGCCGCAGGCAGCCGCTCCGTGTAAAAACTGATATCCAGTCAAATCCGGTTAGACTAGAAAAGCCGACCCCAAGTGACTTGTGAATAATAAAGGCTAGGGAGAAGACGATTGAGTGTGAAATTAAACAAAGTAGGTACATCTCCAACCGATTGACTTCTTATAAACTCTACCCCTCTGGAAGACAGGCGTGACTCACGTGACACACGATCAATATAGTTACACCGACAGTCACACAATTATATACAATATACAGCCTTAATTAGATTCTTTTGCCGCAAAAAACCTTAAGATTACGTGTCGAGGCACTCCAGGTATGCCACCTGTCAACTAATGAGTTGCTACCCGTATAAAGCACAAATGATTGGATCTAGATAACTATATGGAAGGAAGTATTAGAAGGCTTTATTAATATGGATTTGTATGACCTACATTAACAGCCGATGTGGAGCAAAAAACGCTTACAGAATCTGAGATAAATATCTTGACTTGATAGCTGTAAACTATGTTGTGTTAGTTTTATAACTTGTAATTAAAATTAAACAACTTTATACAGATTTTATCGAAACGGTAATCTACTATTGTTAAACACTTTTACTGGTTACTGTTTACTTCTATTTAATCTATTTAAATAATAAAATGTTTTGTTTTAAGAATAATTACTTGCAATTTGGGCTTCAAATTACTAGTATTCTTGTTAACATCCTCCAGCTAAACTAGAATACTTGTATTAGAAGTGGGTCTACGTCAGTAGTGCAATGGATGGGATTCAAACCCGCGACCTCTCGATCGCAAGTCTAATACCTTATCTATTGAGCTACCGTCGCTTAATTTAATTAAGATTTAATTTTACACTTTGCCCGACGATTTGCTTTTCGGCAGCCATGATTATGGAGAGACTAAGATGTTGTTTCAATGTTCGAAAGTGTAGTTATTTTTTACTCGTAGTTTATTTTTCTTAATTGTTTATTTTAGTTTATCTGTCAAATCTAAGACATAATTAAAATCTGTCATATCTGGTCACCGGTTTGCCACTGCGACTCAATGTTAATAAATATAGTGTACTGGTAGTTAGAGAAGATATTTATATTTCAGACTGCACGGATGGCGTAGTGTTGTGGGTTCGAATCCCACACGGGACAAAACTTTGTGTGATCCACAAAGGGTTGTTCCAAGTCTGGATGTTCTTTGTGTCTGTTGTTTGAATGTTTGTAAAGTCCCTCGCAATACAGGAATTAGTGCAGAAGTTGTCCTTAAAAATAAATAAGTAAAAAAATATATAGGACCTCTATGTATTGTCTTTTTTGACAATTCTATTTATTAGAGAACGATTATAGTCTCTTATTTTTTAAAACTGTAATGGGCTTGTGTTTGACCGCGATCTTATCTAATAATTCAGTCTTTTTAGACTTAAAAAAAGCCTTTGACACTGTACATATTCCCAAACTAATTTCAAAACTTGAACATCTAGGCATTCGAGCTACTTCACTCCAAATCTTTAAAAACTACTTGAAAAACAGGACGCAAATAGTAAAGATTGACAATCACCTTAGTGGTGAACTTCCTGTTAATTTTGGGGTTCCACAGGGAAGCGTGATCGGTCCGTCTCTTTTTTTGGTCTATGTTAACCAGCTCTGCAACTTAAAACTCAAAAACGGTATGGTCACTTCATTTGCTGATGACACGGTTCTTACCTTTTCGGGTGATACCTGGAAAGAAGCCTTTGATTCTGCACAGATCGGCATGAGTAGAGTTTTAGACTGGCTATACAATCATTTACTTACTCTTAACACGGATAAAACAAAAATTCTAACATTTTCACTGAGCCACTCTACACAACCGCCAGAATCGTATAGCATAGTCGCGCATTCCTGTCCATCGCCTCACACTAGAACCTGCTGTTGTCCGCATATTAAAAGATCAAAGACTATGAAATATCTTGGAGTCATCCTTGATCATAGATTAAACTTTGCCCCACACATAGTTTCACTGACCTCTAAAATAAGAAAATTAATTTTTGTATTTAAGAGCCTTCGACACATTGCAGAGGCACAGAAAATCAGGCAAGTATATCTTGCACTTTGTCAGTCTCTCCTCACGTATTGTATCGGTGCGTGGGGTGGAGCTCCAAAATCAGTTATGATTGGCCTAGAAAGAGCACAAAGGGCAGTCCTAAAGGTGAGCACATTCCGGCCATTACGCTTTCCAACACAGGAGTTGTACAAATGTTGCAAGGTCCTCACAGTTAGGCAGCTGTTTATTCTGAGCACTGTACTCCTACAACACTCAGATACCTCTTATCAGTTGATTTCAAGACGACGCAAGGACAAAGCCTGTCAACCATTTAAATTTAACTATACTTTTACCAAAAGATCTATCTGTTACTTAGGTCTTCACTTGTACAACAAATTAAACAGGAGGCTAAACCTTTACCCATTACAAAAATACCAGGTTAAAAAACTTGTGTCAGAATGGATTATGGGTGTCAGCTATGATGAGACAGAACAACTGATATTGTCAAATGTTATTTAAACGCACAGGATTTGTGTGGTATTTCACTGCATGCATAATAGTACAGACACTATACTCGCAGGCACGCACACACACATACACACACACATGCATACACACACATACACCACACACACACACACACACACGCACACATGCAAGCATGTACGTATTGGAAAAGGGAATTTTTATTGTATTATTTTTATTTTTTAATTGTTTCTATATATTTTTAAATTTTAATTTTATACTTTATTTTAACTGTTTAAATTGTTCACATTTAGCGAATACAAATAATATAATTATTCTGTTAACCATGTGTAATTGAATACCTAGAAGTTAAATCAAATGGGGTTGGGACTAGAATCCTTATTACAAGTTGTCTATGACAACTTAGCTAGGATGCTGGTTGCGACATTATATTGTACATATTAATATTACAAAACAAAGAATGTGTGTCAAACAGTGTACCTATTTTATGCAATAAATTATTATTATTATTATTTGGGGATTGTTTTAATACTCGGCTGTAAGCCGGTGTTTTAATGACGGTTACGGGTTAACACCAAGTAGCCGTCATCTAAGATATAATAAGAGCGTTATCTTCTGTGTGTCGCGGTTCGGTCTCATCACTCTGCATAAATTTTCGTACTATTCTACATGTGTTTAATATAGCTGCTTTTTGAATGTTAATATAGGTATTTGGTGTTAGGTCGAGCAATTTAAGAGTATGGTGTAAATATTTTGGGATTACCCCGGTGGTGGATATTACAATCGGCACAATGTAAACTTTGTTGACTTTCCAAATTCTTGTTATTTCTTCCTTCAGTTCTGTGTATTTGTTAATTTTTTCCGTAATCGTTTTTAAAAGGTTATGGGTATTCGGTACTGCTATGTCAATTATGTATGCTGTGTTTTGTGATTTATTGTGTATTGTGATATCTGGTCTATTAAAATGTATAGTCTTGTCGGTTAGTATGGCACGGTCGTAGTATATTTTGTGACTGTTGTTCTCTAATACGGTATTCGGGTTATATTTATAGTAGTATTATTATTATTATTATTAATGTTAAGGGACGATGCAGTCGACGATGGAGCACGCTTGCCTAGAAGTAAACTATTCACTCGCGACTTGAAGACACCCGGATTGTACTCATCGGGAAACACAGACTTATAGTCTGAAAGTAATTAAATATAGGACTTCTGCGTTTTTATCCACGTTTATATTTAGTGCTCCCCTCCATTTGGTTGTGAGATTTTACTTGTTCAGCAGAAAATTTATCAATAATACTGTCCTCCAGACCGAATTTATCGCTCACAGCGGCGAATCTTAACGGACATTGGTCAACTGCACAGGAGGTATTATAAATTATTATTATTATCGTAAACGCGGGGTGGGGTGGTAATCCGACACGACCGGAGAGAGATCAGGAGCAGGGCCAATGGCTTTACGTGATTGCCTTTTTACTCTGATATAAGAAGTTATGAAGTAGTCCTTAATTAAGTAAAGTAATTAGGTAATGGAACTAATAAATACGAAATACAGAGTATAATAATAGCAAATTTATTTTTATATAATACATCGGCCGTGGTCACAAGCTGACTGACTGACTGAGTCCGCTTGTGACCAAGCGTGGTGTAACTAGGTCGAAACATTAAGCATTAAAAGGACAAAGGTAAATGCAGGCATGATCGCGTTAATTACCGTTACATATTATGTATTATTATATATCATGTAACGCGAAGGTTTAAAAATTACCAATTTATTTTTAGGCCGAAGTGGTGAGAAAAGTATGGCTGAAGAGTTGAGAAAAATATGGGTCAAATAGTTTATTATGCGCCTGACAATATAACTATAGCAATCCTCGTTTTTGATTTATTTATAATATTATGGATTCCTAATACGGCGCATGCGTGATGTGTATTGGAAGATTGTTTTGGAAGATTTTGATCGGATTTTAGATTAGATTAGATTTTCTTTATTTAAACAATATAAGCTTACAGTTTATGCACCAAGACGCTTACATGTTATGTCAAAAAAGAAAATGATTTTAAATATCCTTGTACAAAAAATAAGAAATAAAATAAAATTCAAAAAGTAAAAAGTGAATGAATAATTTGAAAATGAATATGTCAACAGAATAAGATAATAAATTACAAAATAATTAAATATTATCAATAAAATGTCATGATACATCGATAAATGTCACCATAAGAAATAAAATCATTCAAAACAATTTAAGTATGTCATTACATAATTACTAAATAGACTAGTCTTATCAAAAAATATGTCAACATTTGGATTAGTTTTTAAAAAATCATTAATTAAGTTGATAGCTGTAACGGTGGGACTATTACTCGTTTTTGTAATATGCCAGGACGATGGATACGCAAGAAGTTGATGTTGTCTACGACCACAACCTCGCACGTAGTTGTCTGGCACGTACAGATGAATAGACTCACGCACCGATGGATTGTCCACTTTATTATTTAATAGCAGATAGTAATGCATTATAAGCATATACTTCCGTCTGAGCTCAAGAGTATCCAAACCTACCATTCCAGAAACAAATATTGATGGATATAGAAAGGGATAATATCCATATGCACGTTTATATAAATACCTAGTAAATTTACGCTGGACTTTTTCAACTATCAGTATGTATAATTTTTCTTGTGGAGCCCAAATAATCGCGTTGTACTCTAATTTGCTACGTACGTATGCACTATATAGTAGTTTCATTACGTCCACATTATTAAAATTGGAGGAAGTTCGAATTATAAACCCTAAACATTTGCTAGCTTCCTTGCTGATTTTTTTAATATGTTCATGGAAGTTCAGTTTGCTGTCAAGGGTTAACCCAAGATCACGTATTGTTGTGACACGCTCGAGAGGAGCACCGGATACTTCGTAAGTCGTTGTAATCGGAGACCGAGACCGGGTAAAGGTAATAACTTTACATTTTTGTGTGTTAAATAGCAATTTGTTTTCTTTGCTCCATTCAACCACTGCATTAATGTCGCGCTGCAGTGCGACACAATCGTTACTATCTGTGATTTTTAGGTACAACTTGAGATCATCAGCAAAAAGAAGACATTGCACCCTAGAGAGAACGCTTGGTAAATCATTGATCATGATCAGAAATAGGGTGGGTGCTAAGGTACTGCCCTGGCTTACCCCCGATCGTGTATAATATTCGGGCGACTTATAGTTTTCCACCTTAACAAATTGCTTACGATCTCTAAGATAGTCAGCCATAAACTTAAGAAGCCTAGAACAGAACCCCAGTGTGGCAAACTTCATTAGGAGTAAATCATTATCCACTAGATCAAATGCTTTCCGAAAATCGAAGAATGCAGCGTCAACTTGACAGCCACTCTTCACCCGCGTACTTATGTAATCAACAAAATTGATCTGGTTACTTAACGTAGAGCGCGCAGTACGAAACCCATGCTGACAACTGTTCAAATGACCATTAATCTGTTGGAAAATGCATTGATTGATGATAGATTCGAAGAGCTTTCCAAAGACAGACAATACAGCAATCGGTCTATAATTACTAATATCTGCCAACGATCCCCCCTTAGGCACGGGTGTTACCCTCGAGATTTTCCATCTACTGGGATAGATTCCTTGTTGAAGTGATAGGTTGTACAAATACAAAAGAGGCTCCTCTAAGACTGACGAGCAGTCTTTGACTAAGAATGGTGGTAGGTTATCCGGACCATATGCAGAAGATGGTTATAAGGTCTATTTTTATCGGTGATAGACAATGTCTGTTAGTTGCTGCCCGTTCTGCTGCCTCTGGATCTAACGTCGGTACATTGTTGTGGAATACAGAACTAAAGTAATCCGCAAAAGTGTCGGCGACTGCCTGTCCCTCGATAATTTTATCTGCAAATGTGAATTCTGTAGATTTTTGCCTATTTTTCCGTTTTTCTTTAACGTACTTCCAAAACGCTGAGGGTTCGCGAGTTATATTATTTTCTAATGTATTTATATATTTTTTAAAAGCAATACCAATTAATTCTTTAACTTTAGTCCTGTAATATTTGAACAATTCTCTATTGAGTTGAAGTCCACGAATTTTGAACATTTTTAAATTGATATATTTTAGTTTTATATATCGAACTATTTCACTAGTATACCATGCTGGATAAATGTATTTGCTATTGGATATTACTTGTTTTACAGGGACATGTGCATTAATAACGTTAATCAATTTGTCATACAATTTATTTACGGTTATATTAACGTCCTGCTGGTGTAGAAGGTCACTCCAGTCTATGTTGGCTATAGCAGAATACAGACTATGAAAATCCGCTTTCCGGAAATTCCACTCAGAACTCAGGTTACGTGATTGAATTTCAGTTAGTGGTTTTTCAACTTTTGTACTTTTAGGTAATGTGAGCAACACCTCCAGATAAGTGTCCATCGGTACTAGAGGTTCAACATCCGACATTACACTAATATGTTCAGGTTCGAGACTCGTTAAGACCAGATCCAAAATGCATCCATATTTATTACAAGTATTGTTACACTGGGTAAGTCTACAATAGTCAACAAAGTTATTAAATTGATTTATAACAGACTTACTACAAGACTTCAGATTAAAATCACCCAAAATAATACACTGATATTTTGCATATGTAGTGATAGCATTCTCGAGACAATTCAACACATCTAAATATTGTTTATCATTGTAGCTAGGTGGTAAGTATACTACGCCTACGAAAATTCTAACATTTTTCCATGTAACTAATGCAAACAGTAACTCTTTATCGTCAGTTAGTTCATCCAAGTCAGAAATCCTTTTGACAGTGTAGCAGTCTTTAACAGCTAGCAGAACGCCGCCCCAACCGACGTCACCAGCGCGATCTTTACGTAATACTATGTAATCAGAAGGAAACAATTCGGCGTCGCTTATAGAACTGTTCAAGAACGTTTCAGTAATAGTAATTAAGTCATAAGAACATGGAGCAATGTTATTAAAGAATAAACTCGTCTTGGATCGCAGACCTCTGACATTTTGGTAATATAACATAATTTTTTTCGTACTATTATATTTCCTACCCCTTAGTTTATTTTGACTGGACACAATGGTTTTGCATGACGCTCCCTTTTTACAATTATTATCATTCATGAAATAACTTAATACTATCACAGTCTGATTCAGTCATATTATTATTAAGTGATGCAATTATGGATGAACTATTGTTACATAATATGTCAAAATGAATATCATTCATTAAAGTATAGTATATATTTTCAATGCCAATATTATTGAGTTTCCCTGTTCTGTAGGAAAACATGTCAAAAGAGAGATTACGATTTGTGTCGAAAAAATACGCATATGAATTATTTTGAATGTCAGAATATAACAAGTTATTAAATAATTCAATTTTATAATTGTATATAAGTGCCCCGCATACGTAAGCGGGCGTACATAATATGATGTTGGTGTGGGTAATGTGCTGAAGAGATTCTTTAATAGACTTTATCAGCTCAATATAGTTACACGTTTGTTTGAAATCTCTTTCGCCAATCAACACGATGCAATAATCGTTCATATCGTAATTCAACAGTTTAGTATCAATATTTTTAATAAGTTGTTTTACAGTACAATATGGACTGATATAACGACAGTAATCAAACTCACGACCGAAGACTTGTTCAATAGTTGAAAGCGTTCCACTGTAGCTACTGTTTGTCAAAATACACAATTTATTTTTCATACACTTTCTTTGTTTGACAACAGTTGCATCTATGTTCCGGAGAGAAGACGAGGAACCTTCTTTCATTTGAAGAGCTTTCTGTAATACGTCAATTTTCTCAGTAAGAATTGATATATCAGATCTTGCTTGCTGTAGCTGTTTTTGAAGTTCAGCGACCTTCTGTTGGAGGAATAAAACAGTCTCATTGGGCCGTGACTCTTTGCTACGCTTTGTTGATAGCCTCGGCGGCGTGAAAAAAGGGTACATATCTAAATGTAGTGAAGAGGGTCTATTATTTTCCACGGAGGTACCCCTTAGTGGCGATTGCGATAAGAATTTCTTTAATGTTGCGTTTTCTTTAGTTAGCCTAGTTGCCTGTTCGCGAAGACCGTTGTTCTCCAATATAATATTTTCTAATTCTTGTTGCGAAATACTAAGCTCCGACTGTAGTTGTTCAACCGTGTCTTTCATTTCTAGAACCGAGATTATATTAGTCGTAGTAATATGGTCCATACTTTTTGACAAGACTGGGTCACTGGTACTGCCCTGTGACAGATCCAGTGTGCAATATGATTCATCCTTTTCACATACTACATTTATCGGTGTCGAGCACGGTGTGGAGATCTGCGACGTACCTGCTATGCTTAGTTTAGGAGATTCGGCTTTTTTCCTTTTTGTTACAAAGCATGGTTCTATAGGTGAAGTTGCCTGTGCCTTCTTCTTTCCGCTTTGTTCGCATGCTTTACAGTTCCAGTTCTTCGTTTCGGAGTCCTTGAATCTGTTTGGTTTTTTGGAATAGCCAACACAATCATACTCAATGTGTTTCTCGCATACAGAGCATATTATTGTAGTCTTGTAGTCGACTTTCTTTTTGCATTTAAAGCATGTAACTAGTGGCGTCACCTTGCGGCCACTATTGTTCGCAACTTTAGTCTTTGACGACATATTATTGTGGCATTTATAATCATGGCCTAGACAGAGTTTTAATCTAAAGATGATATTGGATATTTGGCGAAGTGCCGTGAGACTAGCCATCTGCGCAGGAAATATTATAGTGCACAAGTATGTGCGCAAACACAAGTGCACTCTCTGTTCTCTAACTCTCGTGATTCGATGGGACGGTAATCTGACCCGACCGTTAAGAGATCGGGCGTAGGACCAACGGCTTTAAATGCTTGCCGAGGCACGAGTGTCTATCACCACCAACTTCCTAACTCCGGGCTCGTATTCAGATTTCTTAACAGAAAAACCCAATAACTGTTTATTTGCACCACAGAGGCAGCTATAGACTAGTAGTATAGTACAGTCTTGCAGGCGTTGTTGGTGTGTCCCACTGTTGGGCAAAACCCTCTTTTGTAGACTTCCAAGTCACTCAGTTGGTGGATATTGACTGCCTTATTGTATTATATAGATATTATATACTATTTTTTCCCCGCGGTTTCACCCGCGTAAGTGCCGTTCCCGTGGGAATATCGGGATAAAAAGTAGCTTATGTGTGAATCCAGGTCTCCAGCTATCTACATACCAAGTTTCATTCTAATTGGTTAAGTAATTTTTGTGTGAAAGAGTAACAAACATCCATATATCCATACAAATTTTCGCGTTTATAATGTTAGTAAGGATTTTGAAATCTAACTACTTCTTGAATTTCCTTTTAATAAATAGTCATTTAATAAATATCTGAATAGTTAGCCATTTCTTACTATAACTTTTGTGTGTCATTTTGCTTAGCAAAATGACTACACTCTGCCTGATGGTAAGCCATCATATGGTCCAAGAGCAGTGGCGTCCAGTCTCCAGACCATCCGTATAGTAGCTGAGGCGATGTTGAGGTCTCTACTTTGACGGCCTAAGAAGGTGCTTTTTCACGCACCGCTTAACGGACCCAGGATTGAAGGAAGAGGGAAACACGTGCCTTGGCACAGAATTCCATGCCTTGATCGTTCGGCAGAGGTATGAGGACCCAAACTTGTTGGCACGCGCTCTAATCGACTCTACCACATTTTGTGCCATTCCTTTTTATTTTGTTTTACTTAAGGTTTGTCGAATAAATGTAGGTATGTTAAGCATTACAAGCACAATTTTGTATATATGTTGTTTCCAGGATCCACGTTATAGAGACGAGCCTATTATCGATTACAGGGCAGATTTTCGGCTCATATGCTACCAAGAATTTTCAAGCAGAAAATTCCAAAAATAATTTGCCCGCCCCAGGATTCAAACTTGGGACTACACGAACGCAAAAATTACCACAAGTGTATGCCATGGGACCAACGAGGCTCTCCACTGTCTAGCCTTACTTTCTATTTCAATCCATACATTTATATTCTTAGGTCTATCTAAGCATTTAGTTCCGCAAAAAGTAAAACCTCCATGAAGGCTGCATACCGCCTATTAAAACAACTATTTTACACCACTTAGCTCCAATCGGATCAAATCACTGACCAAACATGATTTCAGATGTTATTAATACAGTCGTAAAACTTACATACAAGTCTTAACACCATAAAAATAGAGTTCAAAATTGAGTAGCTTTTAGTAGGTTAGCTATTACAGTAAAGTTGTAATGTTTGCCTCAGTGTTGATATGACAGTTCTTACCCTATTTAGATGTTATCGACTAATTAAAGAAGTACCTAATAATTGAGGATGGAAGTAATAACGATGTTTTGAATTTCCTTTATGTTTCCTCACAGAGCGGCTCACTCATAAAAATGCTAAATGCCAAGTATTAAATAGATTACAAAGTAATTGTCAAGCTTTAGATATTTAAAATTTTACTAAGGCTCTCGCCAGTTTCTCGAAAGGGTAAGGCAGAGAATATAGATTGCCACTAGCTTCGATCCTGGTATACCTCTCTTGTTTCATTCATTTTCATTATATTATACATACACGCTCGTTGGCTTACCGGTACCCTTAACCTGGCATTTTTTTAGAATGTCTCCTATATGAAACGTGATCAGAGAACATTCGCTAATGTCCTCTGCCGGCTGTCCCATTCAGGATTGTCTTTTAAGATAAGATAAAATAATGGAGTTTAGAAAAAGGGTGCGATATAGCAAGATTTAATTCAAACCTTTCGCTCCCACTAAAGCTTGACTAGGACAATACCTAGACCGGGGACTGGAGAATCTGTTAACGTGGGCGCATCGTCAGACGCTGAGTTGCTGCAGTAAACTATATAATAGTAATGGAATAATATCGCCTACTCCAACTATTCCAATAGATTGATAATACAAAACTCTTCTGACAATAGACAGCCGCGACGTAGGATTCGGGCGTACTTTAACTTGCAGTATTCTACTTTAAATACAAAATGCTTCGACACGTACTTCGCCGCGGCGCGAGGCTTCCCAGAACAGTTTGGTAATGAATAAGCGTAATAATAGTAAATAGACTGATCTCGTACGTTGACACCTACAACATAGCTGGCAAAATGACCCAATGCCTACTTCGACAGAGATTTACAGTAGTATGATGTTTGTTAGCTGGCTTAACAAAATAAAATATAAATTTCTGTGTTATAAAATATATGGTCCAGTTCCACACACTTGCAGATACTTGCAAGAAAGATTTAACAACGTGAAAACAATACCAACCACTACATCCTGAACTAGCATTAGAACTCTGCATTAACAATGACAGGTCTACTTACACTAGCTAATATTGTAGGTACACCTGCTTACTACATGTTTATTATAATCTTAATGCGATCACAAATGACGGTTTATCGTCGCCGCTCTAGTTAAAGTGCATGTCAGAGCCCGGTAAGGAAATGTCATTAGGATAATTACTACAAACGCCTTCACTTGTACTATAATCTTTATTGACAGTTGTCACCTTCGGTTAACACATCTATAGAGTGTTGCGGGGAGAGTGCCAATTCGTTATTTGGGTAAAACGTCTTTAAACGTTTTTAGATTATCGCAATTTTACATATACTTAATATAATGCTAGGTAACGTGGGGCAATCAATAGGTATTTATTACCTTTTTAAATACTTTATCGCGAGTAAAACCCGTTACCTAGCATCATATAGTAAAGTGTCTTTTACATAATTTTAGATTACTCTATGCGAATGTTGTAATTATATGGCTTTATGAAGATTTATGAGAATAATACTTCTTATATCTTTATAATAATCTTTATTCTTTGAATTTTCACTATGATTATTTTATGGCAGTGGATACAGCGGCACAAACTTTAAATTCATTTGATAAAATAATTAGGAAAAATCGTGACGAAATTAATTTGTATTTATTTAACACTAGCTTTAGCGCGGCTTCTTTTCTTTTTCCGCGTGGTCCTTTCCCTGGTTTTAAACTATATCTGTACCAATATTTATCTAAATCGGCTGAATGGTTTAGCCGTGAAAAGATTAAAGACAGACAGACAAAGCTACTTTCGAATTCGAATTTTCAGAGCTTTTACACTGATAAAGCAATGATTTAGGTGGTCATCAGGCGTCTGCCTGCAAGCAGCAAGACCCAAAGCGGAGCAAAAATTTTGAGATCGTGAGTGACAGTTGGTGAAGTGTATGTAAAGACCTGGTGATACAGGTATTAGTTCCAATGCCGAAATTGTAATTTTTGCCGTAAATATACAAATTACAGTCGCTTTAAAGATTGCAAATCGTTATTATTACGTCAAAAAACATAATATCGTTATTTTCAAATACTCGTAACTATACAATATTGCATATGGCCCACGCCACGCTAGGCAAGGAATCAAACTTTCGAATAATATCCAGTAACATTAAAAAACTTCCAAAACAACAATTCTAACCGTAACTCATGCACCAATTACGTTGTCGAACTAAGTTATGTAACTCGACCGAGACGAGAAGGTCACTCGTATAAACACATCCGCCGATAAATGCAATCAACGCATATTTATCGGGTTACATTCGATTTTATTACAGATATTTCGTATCTACCTCCATGGCGCAGCGGTAGTGAATGCAATTGCTGTGCATGAGGTCTCGGGTTCGAATCCCGGGTCGGGCCAACAAAAAGTTATTGGGTTTTTCTGTTAAGAAATCTCAATACGAGCCCGGAGTTAAGAAGCTGGCGGTGCTAGACACCCCCGTGCCTCGAAAAGCATGTAAAGCCGTCAGCGGCTTTACATGCTTTCATTGCAGGATCAGTCCTGCGCCTGATCTCTCGCCGGTCGTATCGGATTACCGTCGCATCGAATCATGAGGGTTAGGGAACAGAGAGAGCACTTGTATTTGCGTACACACTTGTGCACTATAATATCTCCTGCGCAGATGGCCAGTCGCCGTTAAGATTGGCCGCCGTGACTAAAATTGGGTCTGGAGAACATTTTTATTATACGTGACTGCATAGGTCAATACGGTATTTGTATAATTATACATGATAATACTATTAAAATGTTTATTTTCTTGAATCGTTGGTCCATGAATGTACGCTTAATTAGATCTACCTGGGATAGGTAAGATCCGATTCAAACCATTATTTTAATATACTAGATTTTGTAAATACATTTCTATCCTTCGGAAACAGGACTTTTTCTGAATGAAAGGTACCTTATGTCCTTTTCAGTAGTTCTTAAAAGGTGTTTGCAAAATTTCATGATCATCGGTCGAGTAGTTAAGACGTGAAGTGTAACAAACAAACTGACATTCGCATTTATAGTATTAGTTAGGATACTTAAACAGCCTTGAATATAAACTGTCCCATTGCTGGAAGAGGGTTAAGCCGTAGTCCACCACGCTGGACCAGTGTACCTTAACTTACTTCACATATCTTTGAACACATGGAGAACTTTCAGTCATGCACGGTTCTTCAGGATATTTTCCTTCACCGGCAAAGCGAGCGATAATTAAATAAATATACAGGTTGTCCGGTAATTAATGGATAACCTGGCAATGTCATATAGTGGAACTGATGGCCGTTCAGAAAAAATCTATCCTAGCTACTACCTGAGATATGTGTATACTACGACCATAAATGAATGAAATCCATCGGTTTATTGTTGTTTTATTATTAAACAGTAATTATGCTAATAGATAGACAGCCAAAGTATGCTATGCTATTATAGCTTGCACTTTTTAATATATACATTTTTTACATTGATACATTTTTCTTTTTTTTTGAACAGGTTATCCATTAATTACCGGACACCCTGTATAATACGAACATAACTGAAAAGTCAGAGGTGCGTGCGTTGAGATCGAACTAGATGCCTCTGCATGGCAGTTAAAGGTTTCCCTCTAAGCTGTTGCTGCGATCACATCTACCTACATAATATTAACCCTTTCGCTGTTCCGTTATAGACACAATAGAAATTGTATTGTTATGTGCCTTAACTTGTTAAGTGTTAACCTGTTAAAAGTGGTACTTTCTAATAATCTTCTATAACACAACATGGCCTTAGACCTGAACACTACCCTGAAGTATTAAGCAGAGTCTTACACCCACATCTTGTCTCATGTAATATCTAGTCTACTGACTTCTACTGGATACAATCACAGATTTCGTGCAGCTTCTGAGAACTTCTTCATCTATATCTATACTAATATTATAAAGCTGAAGAGTTTGTTTGTTTGGTTAAACGCGCTAATCTCAGGAACTACTAGTTCGAAATGAAAATTATTTTAGTTTCGGATAGCTCTTTTATCGAGGAAGGCTATAAGCTATATAACATTACGCTACGACGAATAGGAGCGGAGCATCAATGAACAATGTTGCAATAAAGAATAAATTCTCTTATGTGACGCAGACGAAGTTGCATTGGTCAGATATATAGGTATAAAACTAATAACGCTTTGCTCAAGTCTGTAATAGAAGTCTAATCGCACTATACTACGAGTTAAATGAAAAAGTAAATAAACTATGAAACTCGTTAAATTAGTTTAGGTTATAAACTATCTAGAGACCATAAGTATCTACAAAAAATTATATAATATATTAGTTGTTCCGAGCGTGGATGTTCTTTGTCACCGTTGTTTGAACATTTATAAGGCCTCCTGGATAGAATCATTATTTCTTATAAGGAAATAATTATAACATCGAAATATTATAGTTTTGGTGTAGACGTATAGTTATCGGTCCGTCGTGGTCAATTAGGCAAAGACTACACGGCACCCAGCCAAGTGTTTTCTAATAGAAAATAAGCAGATTTATTCACGACAACGACTGTAGAGTCGCGGCCGCGCCAAATTCGCAGCGTGAAGGTTACATTGACAAGTGGAACAAATAACGCTTGTCTTTGGTGTCAACATATTGATTGTATATTTTTAGGAGTATTGTATAATATATATTTTATACATCCCATCCATCTACAAACTCGGTCGAAACGCAAGCAAGAAATTACGCCACACGTCGAGGAGCCATCTAAGTAAAACAAGGTACCTAGTAATATTTATGGGATTAATTATAATGACGACCAAAATTACTAATTGCACAGCAAAATATGCTTACTAAAATATATCATAACGAACAAATATACGCCTCAAATGACTGCATTCCGTCTCGGAAGGGTTAGGTTATGTTAGGTTTCTTCTTAAACCCACCCAAAAATGGGAGCCGTCGACTTATTTTGATCTCTTTAAATATTGATTTATTAAATGATCACGAAAATTAAAACCGCAATGTTTTAATTTTGGTTATCATTTACTATTTTTGACTGTAATATTTTACTATAACTGGTGATAACTTAAACATAAGGCAATATTTATTATATCGATATTTTACGAGTAGCCGTGACATCTACTTACTATGATGCAGATAGAATTGTAATGTGTTTTCTAGACTCGGAAAACTTTAGGTTTCATTGATATTTGCTCTGAGACTTCTTGTTCTTTTCGTTTATTTATTCTCCTCTCTTCTCTTTTAAAAAGACAACGCCCGCACTAGAAATAATTCCTGTGTTGTGGAGGACTTTACAAACATTCAAAAAACGGACACAATTTTAATTTATTGTAATGATACTATTAGTCTTGATGGACTAGTGATGTTTGTTTACGATTCCTTTATTGCAGGTTCATTTGTGCAACTAGCTTTGTAAAATATGAAGTAGTAATGAATACTTCATATTTTACAAAGCTGCCGTACTCTTTACACAAATGAATCTGCAAGAAAGAAATCGTAAACAAACAATATTAGTCCATCAAGACTAATAGTATCATTACAATAAATTAAATTTAGACAACGGTTAGGTTACCGTACTAGCTAATCATACACTCTGCCTGATGATAACCTTATCATCGGGCAGATTGTATGATTAGTTATTATGTATACTACATAAGTGATAATAAAGTAAGAGGACGGCTACTTTATAACAGAATACAGAATTATGGGATAAACCCATTCTCTACAGGGTCAATACATTTAATAGATTTAGACTCTCCAAAATTCTTGTGGGGATTTGCGTTTCGGTAAAACATTTATTATATTCTTTAATTTGGAAAACACTTAAAATATTGCTGTTACTATTCGAACGGGGTCAGAATATGCCTAAGGCGATTCAGAGCCATTCCATAACTACAAGGTTATTAATTAAACAAACAAAGGATGATTTAATATAATATACATAATTAAAATCTACGTTTCCCACGAACACTAGAGTACCACAAATTAAAGAACTATTAATACGGTAGTCGCTAAGCTAATACACTTCAGTAAATCAGTAATCAGTTGACGTAAAGAGAGCGTGATAGCCGGACGCCGAAACTGTTAACGCTATAGCCAAAGTAACACACTGCACAACACAATCGAATACGTTCTAAAATTTTAATAATAACAAGTGAAAATAAAATGGTTTATTTAAAAGTAAAAAAAAACAAATGAAACATTTGAAAATAGAACGCGTTAACTTTTTTATCCTGTGTTACAAGAACATAAATTTGGCGGGTAAAAGTGATTTATTATTTAAAATGTCCAATGAGTGCAGATGTGATAAAATGTTTCAGTGAGATTTTTATAATTTTATTTGTGATAATAATGTTTTATTAATATATTTATAAGTGATAAAAATATAATCAGTGATAAGCCGTGATAATAAAAATAATGCCCAAGGATTTGCGTCTGTTTAAATTTAAAGGTAAATATTTGTTTTACATTAAAATGCGATAACATCTGTTTATACTAATAATAGCTGAATGAATTTGAATTATTTTTGAAGACACTGTCGGTCATTTCGATAATTTTAAGCATTTTAAGATAAATTTATACGAAAAGGATATAAAATATGTCTTCCAGACGGATTTGACCACGGTGGCCAATCTTAACGAATACTTGGCATCTTTGCGCAAACACAAGTGCAATCATTTCCTTATTCTCCTAGTCCGATGGGACGGCAACCCGACTGCAGGGATTAAGTAGGTATATGACTAACGTGTATACTTTATAAAGTTACATTGCTAGAGCTCTGGGTCGGTACTGAGATATTCTAGAATGAAAAACCCAATAAATTTTTGTGGACCCGCGATTTAAACCGTCATGATCCGTAGCCGTATCCGTAGTCACTAGATCAATATTAGTTCATAAACCGGTAAATTAAAGACTTCATTCTTATAGATTCCAGGTATATTTTCGATTCGAGATGCGTACTAGAGACCGAGTTTACGGAGTCAATTTTCCTTAAACGTATTTTTGACATTCTCGTGGTCTATTGTTTCAAGATTCATGAAGTACTCGAAACATAGCAATTATACTCGATGGATCAGTTTTTTGAAGACAATCGTTTGAGTCGCGTCGGAGTAAAGACTTATAGATAAAAAAACATAAATCTACATATGCAAGGTTCCATACACAGTAACAAATATTCACTATTTACATTTTATGAAATGTCCTCCGAAGGGAAAACCAATCGTCGTATATTATTTGATGACCAGGGAAGTACAGGACACCAGCTTAAGAGTAGTAGCACTGGTTACTGCATTTCGTAATGGGTGTGATCCCCACACGGAACAAAATATTGTGTGCTCCACTAATAGCTTTTCTGGGTATTCTTTATATCTGTTGCTTAAATGTGGTTTTAAAAAAATACATGAATTCAAATAAACTTGCTTATCTCTAATTATTTTTCTATCATTCCATGTTTAATTTGATCATATGATTTAGCAACCGCTTACCGGATTCTATAAATGACAACTATCCTTACACCGATACACCGATTATACAGAAGATAGCCAAAAAACAGTGTATTGTAATCCTTCAAGTGTATGCAATATGTATCTTCTAACATTAGTTGATGCCATCGTAAACTTTTGCCTCGACATTCAGCATTTGCACAAGAGGACGAATAACGATTTCCTGTTTCACTTTTACTTACACATTAAATGTAGCGGAAGAGCAATAAAAATACTGTTTTATTACAAACAAACTCACACCTGTACAGTATTGTTTATATTTCTACAGATTTATTTTAGGTTCCACGGACCTTTGGTACCTATTACAAAAAACCAATGATGGCAAAGCAAACATTTTTTAATTAGTCGTATCTATGAGTATCTTGACACAGTGAAAAATCATTGGGTCTAGATAGATTAATATACACGTTAAAGTAGAAAAGAGATGGAATTTTATAACAATTACTACTACTAAGTATACCCTAACTGAAAATCCAGTAATATTTCGCCTTATCCAGATATCGAACTCGGCACTTAGAATTGGCTGCAGACATAAACGTAGTCTTACGTCACTGAGCGAACAAGACACACACATTTTTGCATTATTTTTATTAGGTAAAGACTATGGTATGATCATTTACTTATTTTTAGATATAGTTAGGTATTGATAGAGCACGTTGGCAATTATTTGAACAGTATAAATGATCTGGGTCGTGATCATCATATGTATCCGGGAAATAAGTCCAGCCTGATGGGAAGCGGTTCCCAAAGACTATAATCGCTTGGAATAGGTATCAGAGATATAATTTGGGCGTTGCTGACCATATGGAAAAGGAATTTAAGTTGGCATGAAAAGAATGGGAGGGGTTGTTGAGTGATACATCAGAAATCTTAGCTACCGAATGAAACGCAGTGACAGAGTTACTTTTATTATCCCTGTTTTCCGTAAGATGGTGGTAGGTTCTCCGGCCACTTTGTGCCATCACTTAATAATTAGCAACACAGTAATATACCACTCAAATATAAAAGCTGAATAAATTGTTAGTATTTGGCTTAAGAAACGTTTACAGGCTTATAATCCAATCACCTTAGGCAAAATATAAGCCATCATATGCGCTATTGCTCAAAAAAATAGATAGAGAATATGTAAATTGGAGAGAAATTATTTGATAAAAGATAATTATAAAGTGGAGGGCAAGCGGTCGCCGTGTCGTTGCTACCGTGTTGTGGTTTTGAATTATGCACGACACAATTTATTTGTGTGATCCAATGTTTGTTTCTGACTCGAGGTATACTTTTTGTCCGTGAATTGTGTTTGCAAATGTCCTCACTGTCAAATTACATTAAATCTAAAAAACCTAGCTTCTAGCATCTATGACTAATAATATGAATTGAATCTATTATTGGAGTATAAAGACAGCAACTGCGGAACGAATGCGGAACATGTATTAACAGTTTACCAGTCCGACTTTCACTGGAGTGGGTATGGCTTGAGCGCACAACTCGCGGAACAATGTTCTTGCTTTTATTTGCATTAAATTGGACTGCAACATTAGTGATGCATACATGGGTAGATAACGCAGCGTTTGTGAATGCGACTGTTGTGCATGAAGTCTCCAGTTCGATATCGAAATATATAAAAGTGTCATTGAATTTTTCAATAATGGTACGTAGTCTGGAACTTTATGTATTGGCTTCTTTCTGTGGCGCAGTTATAGTGAATGCGTGTTCTGCGCATGAGGCTTTGGGTTTGATTTCAGAACCGAAAAAGTGTTAATTAAATTTTTAATAGTGGAATCTTGGAGCTGTGTATTTGTCACAGCGGCAATGAATGCGATTGCTATGGCTCGGAAATCTGTGGCACTTAAAACATAGTTCGTGAAATATGGTTGTAATAGATCGCGACCTACACCTACGGACATTTAAGCGCGATAATAAATATGTATGTATAATTGAAATATTCTGCATTGTGTGTGTTTGCATTTGTGTAAAACGTCTCCTATAACTCTGTCTTTTGAAGACTTGCTGTCTCCGTAGTACTTACACGTAAACGCAGCCGAGTGCGGATACAAGTCCTAATTCGAACTAATATTATAAATGCTAATGTGAGTTTGTTTGTTTGTTATGCTTCCACGCCTTAACTACTCGACCGATCGTCATGAAATTTTGCATACACGTTGTCAGGGGAACAGAAAAGGACATAGGATACCTAACCTCAAGAAAAAATATTGTTACTAACCTAATCTAACCTATATTTTCATGACTGAAGCCACGGGCAAAATCTAGTATTATATAAATTCTCTTAATTATTAATATTCAGCTCACGCGATTGAAACTCAAGGCTACACCCTATAACGGAAACGTCAAAACAAAGAACTAAATAACAACCGTAAATCGATTATTTCCTTCCTAACATCTAGAACTTAATAGCTCTTTTCCTGTAACACATTGAGTGATAAATATTTTATAATTGTTTCTTAAACCATTCGTGCATTTTTTATGGTGGTTAATAAGCATGCAGCTCATCTCATGGTAAGTGGCTTCGATAGTGTATAATTGTTTGTAACACTAGGGAATTGCAATCGAAAAGGTATTAAAAGAGTGAATATAAGAAAAGGAATGGGCGAGATATGTTTGTGAGCTTCTGGAACTGTTAGTCCCCGGGCGAAACGCTGTAACATTGTTTCTACTCTTAGGCTGAGTCCTGAGGCACGACGCATCGCGCATGCGGATTGCGGAGCGTATGAATAAGCGGACGGCTGTCCTTAGTACACGTTGGAGAGCACCTGCGTTCGCACGCGTATAGTGCTGTGCATATCATAATATTTATATATTAAAATGTCACTTTCACAAATTAAACGTTTACAGTATCTAGAAAGAAGTAGTTTCTTTACTGATGACATAATGTTTAATGTAAAAAAAAGAAAGCACGAAATTCTATCTATGACAAGAAGAGACGGTGAATATGTTATACTAAATGAATGCATATAAACTTACCACTGTGACCAACAAACTTTTGTTTAATTTCGTGCCACGCTATCCGTATAAGTCTTTTATTTTTATGTTCAGGGTGCCTGGACATCCAAATGAAAGGCTTTTCCATCACCGCCGTAATAAAATCTTCCACAGGAAACTCTTCAATCGACATTATAAGTCATTGAATGCACTATCCGCCAGTTAAAATCAAAAGACGCGTATTGACAAGCGGATCCGCCAGCATAATGCGCCGGATCGTGTGCGCGCCCGCTCGCAGTTCGGACAGCTTCAAACATGTCGAGCATTTGTTTTGTGCGCGGGGAATTCCGCGTCCGCGATGCGCCATGACTCAGGACTCAGCCTAAGGCTGGTGCGTCGATAAATATCATCGAATAAGTCGATGCAGACTGGCCAGATTTCGATTACCAGTGCCTTTTAAAATTATAAGTTATAACAAATGTTAGTTTTTTCTATCAGTTAGGTATAGTTAAAGATGTTGCAGAGTTGATTTGATAATAGTTCAAACATCCAGACTAAGAATAAGCATTTTTTATTTATACCATACGTTTACAAATTTCTTCTCACTAGCCTTTATTATTCTTAAGTCACTTGGGGTCGGCTTTTCTGGTCTAACCGGATTTGACTGGATATCAGTTTTAAACGGAGCAGCTGCCACCTGACCTCCGCAACCCGAAGGCTAACGATACCCTAAGGCTAGACCAGTTTCAGGATATTATAGGAAACTAACTTCCCAATAACGACTGCCATAGATGTTCATGGCAGCCAGGATTGACGGCTTAACCTGCTCTCCGAGGCACGGAGCAGGTGATAATTGTCAATCAATACCCACATAATTTCAAAAAGTTATATAACTTTCGAAAGTCAGAGGTGCGCGAAGTGGGTTCGAACCCGAGACCCTCTGCATTGCAGTCTGTTAGTCTCCCCACTGAGCTATTTATTAAAGCTATGTATGTTTTATTACTCCGACCGATTCAAAGAGTTAATTTAAATAAATCTTGCGTCTCTTCTTATTCGTCTGGAATTAGTACTTTCATAAAAGTTACATTTATCCTGCTCAAGGTTGCAAGCTATTTGCATACCAAATATCATTAGAATCAGTTCAGCGGTTTTGTTGTAACAAGTTATAAACAGAAAGAATTACAATTGCTTTATTAGTATGCGTAAATTGTCGCATCGATACACTAGCAATCGTAGAGCTAAATAGCTGCGTTCAGTCTTCGTTCGCTTCTGTCCCTTAGTCGTAAATTATACAATTATACCCTTTTGCGTGTTTATTATCATGCGTCATAAATGTGATGAGCTGCATATGCGTGCAAGAATGCGCAGCTCGTCTCAGTCATAGACATACTTTGCCATCTTTACGAAAAATTGAAACAAGTGTGAGCATTTTGGCATTTGGTGATTATGAGGTCCTCGTTTTGATCCCCGAGTAAGGCCATTGGTGGACCTTACAAGGTAGGAGTTTCAAATTTCGCCTGCATAATTATAATCGGCATAAGACGAAGGCCCGGTGCAGACGTAGCAGAGGCATGGTGCTGCTTAAAAGCGTTTGAATACAATTTCAAAATGTAAGAATGCGACTCGTAAACAAGCAACGCGCGACCCCAGCGGCGCACAAGATATCGTCGAGGTACGTCGCTTGTTATGCTCGTACAGTACTTATGAAGAAGACTTGTTATCGCATCAAAATCGAACAGTATAAAATTGCTATATCTTCGCCTCTTCTGTATAATTTTAATTGCGTCCTGTGCCTTATCCGTTCCATACCGGCGCAGCGGCGCTGCGGCGTACCGTCGACTCTTCTAAATAATTTACGGATTAGAAAATACTTTAAAGGTGGGTTGAACTGAAAGGCATGATACTGAACGGCATCTGATGGCGCAAATATCTATTAGCTACAGAAAACGCTTACTATTAAACCAGCTGTCTGCTTCGCCATCTTAGTATAATAAAACCAATTTCAAACTATGTTTAAATAAGACAACAATTCCATTCATACAAACGACTGCCAACACCTACCGAACATAGCAATGATTATGATAATGAACCGCCAATATCCTAGTCAAAACAAACCAATTATTTACACTAATACATAATTAGGTGCTTTGTATGTATATTATACATATACATATATACTAAACATAAGATCTTACGCCAATTGTGAAGAAACAATTTAATTCAAAGGCAAACACATTGTGAATATAAAGAGAAACTCGTATGGCATACTAATAGTATGTAATGAAATAAGTGGTGAATTATATGGCAATCAGAAGGATCGTGACTAAATTAAGTTTTGAACAGAGGAGCCATTTCTTGAGTGAGTAATCCTCTCATGTGCTTCCTCCGTTTAGGGATCGGCGAAGAGGTGTGCTGGACATTTACCAGCTAAACCTCCACTGTGTTCCTCTCTTTGCCTATGACCAGGGCTGAGAAGTAGATCCAGCAGAGTAGAAGAGTCTGCCTATAAATAAGCACTAAGACTTGAGATTTGACCGGGGAAAGTACCCTTTTACAGAAGATCGACGTATACGTGTTTCGTTCGGTGAGTGCAAGCATGGCGGTAGTGGTTTACGCAGTCGCTTCGCCACTATCACCTTGCCGAGTGTTGTGGGTTCGATCCCCATACGGGACAAAAAATTGTGTAATACACAAATAGTTGCTTCGAGTTATGGTGTATTTAAAATCCGTTTTTTGAATGTCTGTTAGGTCCCGCTTTACACAGAAATTATTTCTAGTGCGGAAGTTGTCTTTAATAAAAGTACTTAAAAACCAGTGGCCTAAAAACCGCTGCTAATCATCCCTTAGACCCTTTTCTCCTGCATTTCCTCCCATCGTCTTCTCATAGGCTTTAATAACAGCTGCGACAGATTTTATGCTAATTTGCACCCTGTATGATATACGGTTGCCAGCTACTTGGTTGTCTTCCAGAGAGAACTTCAGTAAGAAGATTTTTTATTTATTTATTTATTATAATTTCATAACAAAAATACATTTGTGTCGAAATATATGTCGATAATTTACAGAAAAACAAAAAAAAAAACAAAAACAATAATAGGAAACATTATAAAACATAACATGCACATGTCAAATTACAAAAATATTAAAGTTTAAAACATGTCAAAATTCATTATGATAATTAATAAAATTAAGTATAACATTAAAAAATATTCAATTTCAAATTCAATTTAAATTTAAATAATTATATTTTATCATTACAAAATTCATCAATAGTATAATAAGACTTTTCAAGTAGTAGTGTCTTAAGTTTATTTTTAAATTTTTTTTTTTTTTTTTTTTTTTACGTGGGGGAATGCTATGACGCATATCCCTCCGCGGGGGCGGGCGGAGGGATTATGTCGGACTCGCCGGGGTAAAGAAAGATGTTGAGAATATAATGTACCTCCCGGGATACCGACTAAACCTACCACGGTGTTCCTCGACACAACCACTATCGACGGGGCCGCGCGAATCGCTTTCGCATGCGGTCGCGACCCCGCCAAGGTTACGGCCCGCCGTATGAAACGGCAGGCCACTACACGAAAGACCTACCCAAAATAGGCACTACGTCATATAAAACCCTACTGTCTCCCCTAGAGGGGAGACGGACTCGACACAGAGGCGCGCGTGGGAACACGCACGCCGCCTCTCGGACCTGGTGCTGAACGGATGGCGGGCAGGCCCACAAAGCCCGCCACCCCCAGGTCAAACCTCAGGGTGGCTGGAGGTCATCGCGCGCCCTCCGGCGCCCGGCTCTGCGGTTGGGGAGAGGGTTTAAACGCTCCCTCTCCCGCTCCGCCGCCTCCTTGATGGAAATCACTTCCTCGCAAAAGGAGGCGACGGCGTTCCATGACCTCTCACTCCGGACCATAGACTGAACTACGGCCGGGAGCGAGAGGGCAACCGATCCGACTGCCGCGATCAAATCACGGCGCTGCGATGCCCAGGCGGGGCAAACCGCCAAAGTGTGCAGCGCCGTGTCCTCAACAACGTCGCGGCAGTCGCCGCAGTGGTGACAACCGGGCGTCTCTTGCCGGCGTATACGACACAGGAACTGGCCAAAACAACCGTGGCCAGTTAGAACCTGTGTCAGCCGAAAGGTGAGGGCGCCATGCCGCCTCTCCAGCCACTCCTCAAAAACGGGACTTACCGCCACGATCGTGGCGTGCCCGAAGTTTATTTTTTTTAAATATGTTAACACTCTCAATATTTTTCAATTCGGCAGGTAATTTGTTAAAAAAAGATTTACAGACTGCACATAAGATGAGTGTTTAACAATATTAAATTTTGCGTGTAAAATTGTCTGTAAATCTTTTCTCCGTGTTGCTACTCTGCATTTTCTTTCTTCATTTGTCTCAAACTTAGGCAATTTTTTTTTTTTGAAAGTGCGTAGGAAGTACTAATATGTATAGACATGGTACTGTTAAGATTTTTAGTTGACTAAAATACTCCTTACAAGATACGGTTTGGTCAATGCCAAGCATTGTTCTAAGTGCTCTTTTTTGCATAATAAAGGCAGCACTTATATTGTATTTATAACTGCCTCCCCAGAATTTGATGCTGTACCTGATTTTGGACTCAACCAGGGCAAAGTAGACAGTACGAAGCTGAGACATTGATAACGCATCCTTAAGAGTTCTTATTGCATAGCATGCACTACTTACTATATTAGTAACGGTTGAGGTTAACTCAGGTTTCCAATTTAAAAGCGAATCAATTTGTACCCCTAAAAACTTTATATTGTCAACGATATCAATTTTATTTCCTAATGATAGAACATTTATACAAGTATTGTTTCTAACCGTGGTTTTGAATAGCATACACTTGGTCTTTTTAACATTAAGTTTTAGGTTGTTTATAGAAAACCAGTTTTCACAGGCTTTAAGAAAACTATTCTAGTAATGTTGGTTGCAAATTACTAATACATATATTTGGGTGGGATAGCCATGGCGATGAGTTATCTTTTAACGAGCGACACCATTCGTTAGCTCGTCTGCCCATAAAAACAATAAAACAAATTAAAACAACGGACATAAATAAGAACACCAACAGACTAGAAATATCAATTTCTGGATCATACAAAGTGTGTCATGTTCTCACACGGTTCAGACCAGGGGGTTCCATCTCCACACAGGCCACATTCAGTCCACTGCCAGTAGCAAGGTAATCATTAGAAAACTACAAAACTCAAACTACACGAATGGCGTAGTAAAAAAGTAGTAAAGACGATTCTTTAAAGCAACTGTTACAAATGATAGGCACCATTGTTGATTTGTTACAGTACACTTTCATGACAATGATTTGAAATAGTTATATTGTATCGCGTCGACCGATTTAAATCGTAATTATAACTCATGATTTCTACGTCATAGCATGTTTCTACTGTTATAATAATTCGATTTTTACTATTCATAATTCAATAACTGATCTCAAATATATTAATATTATTCTAATTATAATATTTCTATTTTTATTATTTGTTTCTAAATAATTTTGTGTTAGTGTGTAGAATCTTTATTAGACATAAGTTTAATTATTAATACATTTTCTTTTCTCTAAGTAAATGCTATGATTAGTAATTGGCATAAGCACATAACCTTGCCTTTGATAATAATAATAATGTTAATGTGTGTGTTTATTCTGTTAATAAGTCTAATTAATAAATAAGTAGCAGATATTCTCGATAAATACCTAATTAATAGTGCTTAGAACAGAACTCGTTTTCGAAACTATCTGCATTTAACCGACAAGAGTTTAGAAGGTCAGTACATACCTAACTCTTTCATAACTTTAATCTCATCTTTAAGTCATTTTCTTTAGAGGCAGCATTGCACAAATAATATACCTTGTTTTTCAAGTGAGGTTAAAATAATCGTTTACCATCAGGCTTATTTGTCATCTATGTTATGTAAAAATTAGTTGACAACTCAAATTCACCCGCATAATTAATCAGTAACCCACACCAGAAGGTTTCAACCAATAAGCATATAAATCAGTCGCAGTAATGTCATACCAGTCACCAAGTATAATGGTTGTCAGCTGACCGGTGACACGCGTCACATGACCGAGACTAATTGTCGCGAAAACATGAGCGGACCAATTTGAAGGCCTCGCTCGCATGTCGTGATGATCTGCGTTATCTGAGATATTGTGATTATGTTACTGCAGTACTATTGTAAAAAAATTAATATATCGCAAGAGTTTAATGAAGAACTTCGTTCTTCATTAAACTCTTACTTTTATTCATCACAATGTCTGTGTGATGTATTTGAAGTAGGTCTAACAAATAGACAATATGAGTTACTCACTTTTGACGTATATATTCGTTGATATTATTAAAGAGAGCCATATCATTATTAACCCTAACCCTTAGAACATAATGCCATATATTGCTTGCACTATATATATTATTGTCAGACTCGATGGCGTATTGGTTAGTGTAACCGACTGCCACGCCTGAGGTCGCGGGTTCGATTCCCGCACAAGTCAAACATTTGTGTGCATGAACATAGATGTTTGTCTTGGTCTGGGTGTTTCTATGTATAATATGTATGTATTTACAAAAAAAGAGAATATATGTATGTTTATCCATTATCTAGTAGTACCCATAGTACAAGCTCTGCTTAGTTTGGGCTAGATGGTGTTGTGTATATGTGATAGAATATTATTATTATTATTTATATCCTTTCGTGGCAAAGAACTCCATGGTTTAGCTGGTAAGCGATAGCGTGATAGAGCTGGTAAGATGGTAAGTGGTTACTGTAACGCCAGCCTTTAGGCTCCTTAAAGTTTAACTGTCCGCATGAAAGTAGTATTTTTATATCTTATGTTGGCAATTAGCTCAGTAGGGAGACCAACAGACTGCAATGCAGAGGGTCTCGGGTTCGAACGCACGTCGCGCACCTCTGTCTTTCGGAAGTTATATGACTTTTCCAAATTATGTGCGTATTGATTGACAATTATCGCCTGCTCCGTGCCTCAGAGAGCTCGTTAAGCCGTCGGTCCCGGCTGCCATGAACATCTATGGCAATCGTTATTGGGAAGTCACTGCCCTATAATATCCTGACACTGGTCTAGCCTTAGGGTATCGTTAGCTTTCGGGTTGCGGAGGTCAGGTGGCAGCCGCTCCGTGTAAAAACCGATATCCAGTAAAATCCGGTTAGACTAAAAAAAAAACACCGACCCCAAGTGACTTAGGAGTAATAAAGGCTAGGGAGAAGAAGAGTTGGCAATTATATGATCTAAAATCAATGTGGCTTAAATACTATCAGCGTACCAACCCTTACACAAATAAATTAATTTAAGTTATTAATATTTCAAGACGAGATACCTCGTATTTAAAATCTGAATTGTTTTACCCCCACATTCACTGAATACTGTGGTAATTGCAATACATCATGCATTTTCACGAATGGCGTTTACCTTTCTTGTAATATATATGGTTTGACGACGCGCAGTCTCCGACGACGGTTATAATTATAATAATTGTTATTATGGATACATGACCGAATAGTTTGCAATTTAAATGTATTGGATGCTCTTGAGGAATTGGTGGGTCGACTGACTTTTTATATACATATAAGTTACGGCCATGACTTTGTTCGTTTTGTTTGGAAGAACAATACTATAACTGCATGGATAATTAATCCTTTTGTTAGTACCTACTTTAGAAACGGACATAGATAAACCCAAATTCCGATAAATATTGTGTCTTGGTCTCGTGTGTGTCTTGAACCGGTAACACTCGACACATAGACAATGACGAGGCAATAACTTAAAATACTGTTAACCAAAAATATACAATAATGTGTCTTTGATACGTTTAGAATAGATATTGATTATATTATTTAACGATTACGCAAATATTGCACATTGGAATGAAACTACTTTATACTATACTAGATACGGCTAAAACACCAGGGCCTGTGGGGAACCACCAGGAGTCCACATGCATTGATCTTAGAGCGAGCTACAGCTCACGAACCACTACTCGCCGCCCCGTGTGACAAGATCTCCAAACAACATCTATTTCAGAAAAACTACCATATACAACTCCATGAGGAACAGAGAGATCAATCGGGAATCAACGAGGTCCGAGTCTACACTAAAAGTTCAAAAACCATACAGGGAACGGGCGCTGGAGTTCACTCCCTGGATCTCAATATTAACATATCTATGACACTAGGCTCATACAGTTCTATTTTCCAATGCGAATGTGTGGCCATCACGGAGGCCGCTACCGCGATCGACAGGAGACAGATCGAAGGCTACAGGATACGAATCCTCTCCGATAGCACAGCAATACTTAGAGCACTAGAGAGCAATAGCTGCAACTCCAGGCTCGTGTACGAATGCCACCTTGCCCTTGAAAGAATTTTGAGAGAAAACATTGTGACTCTACAATGGATAAAGGGGCACAGTGAATCACTGGGAAATGATGCTGCAGATGAGTTGGCTAAAAGAGGATCGGGAACCACCAGGGAAGGTTAGTAGGCTCCTTTCCTCCCTTTACCATTCTCACAACTAAGAACTCACTCGCTTCGCACTCAGTGCCAACACAACAAACGCTAGACACGGACAACAGACTGCAGACAGTCAAGAGAAGCCCTGCCGGCCATCTCACCACGTCTGACACACCGCCTGCTCAACCTACAAAGATTGGACCTTCGGACCATCGTGGGGACATTTTCATTAGAATTTTAATTAATTCATTAGAAACTAGTGGCATAAATAAAAGTATTGCAACAGTGTTATTTTAAAAGAGGACGAGACTCACAACAATACTTAGATAGATAGATAGAAAGATAAATATAACTAAAATTATTACAACAGAATTTAAAAATAAATATGTAAGGCGCAAATATAAAACTATAAATAAATAAACAACAAGATTAGAGCGTTCAATCAAACAAACAAACTCTTCAGCTTTATAATATTAGTATAGATATATATTTTATTGCGATTTATTTAAAAAATACAATTATAACTAACAATTATAACCGGACCAATACGACCTATAAACCTTCAAGAAAAGAGCGTACTCCTTTTTAAAAGGCCTTCAACGCATTTGTTACTCCTCTGGTGTTGCGTAATCGCTTACCATCAGGCGATCCATCCGCTCGTTTGCCAACTCCCTAATAAAAAATAAAAATAAAAATGCAGCTGTAGCCTAATGAGGAACTGTTGACCTGCCATGAAGAAGTCTCGAATTCATGCACCTCTGACTTTTCGAAGTTATGTGCGTATTAAATAGTTAATTATCTCTCGTTTTGCTAGTAAAGGGCAACATCGCAAAGAAACCCGCATATCTGAAAGCTCTGCATAATATTCTCAAAGATGTGTGAAGTCTATCAATTCGGACTAGGCCAATATGGTAGACTTTAGACTATTCCTACTATACTTATCTTGAGAAGAGGTCCGGGCCAAGCAGTGAGACAGTTTTTAAACAGGGTTGATATTAGTATTATTTATAACTACATAAAACATATTCCACTGCCTTTAAACACACGTCAATGAACAATGATTTTATTTTTATTCTCATTCTCATTCAGCCACGCAATTTTCTTTTTTTTTATTCTCCTAAGATGGCTAACAAGCATACGGCCCACCTGATGGTAAGTGGTCACCGTAGCCCATGGACGCCTGCAACACCAGAGGCATCACTTGCGCGTTGCCAACCCTTTAGGAAAGGAAGTGGGAAGGAGGAGGAGCGGGAAGGGGGAAGAGGGTGATTGGGCCTCCGGTACTCTCACTCACCGAACAAAACACAACAATAAGAATACTGCTATTTCACGTCAATATTCTGTGAGAGGATAGTTCTTCCCCGGTCGAGCCGGCCCATTCATGCTGAAATCAGGGAGGCTCTACTACTCCAAAATCTTAATCAATTATACATCTTAATCAACTTTAACGTTTATCAGCGTTACTTTGTAACCTAAACGATGTTATTGGGTACGCCTGCACACGCACACACTGCACTTGGTACACATGGCCTTGTAAACACACAAACCCTGCCCCATATGTGACAACCTAGAAAATATTAATGCCTTCGATAATTAACAGATATTTATCCATACGTAGCAATCTATTTTAAACTTTTACTGAACAATATTATATTTACAGTAATTATAATCCTTACTGTAAAAGCAATAAGCGTTATTATTGCTCGATCATATCATTTAAGTATTGTACATTAAGGTGTCCAAGTTCAAAATGCAGTTGCAATAGTCCTTATTTGTTAATACATAAGGTTGAAATTAATGATAAGTAATGTGTTATATACAGTGGTAATTCAGTTACATATAATTGCTAGTTCGTTGCGTACACGCAACGAACTAGCAATTATATGTAACTGACTAACTAATTTATAGTACACAGCTTACAAGCTGTGTACTATAAATTATAAAATGGTACACAACATATGTGTTTAATGGTGTTGTATATGATAGTAATGAATCTATGTCGGATGTAGTTTAAAGAACATATGAATAAGCTAACATATTAATTTACTGCAAGATGAAGGGGGATATTGAAGTTGGCAAGTCCGTATATTTCTTTGATTGCACGTTGAACCTAGAAACTACTAAATTATTTTAGTAAATTTACAAAATTATTTAATTTTAATATGACTGCATGATGTTTACCATACTGCTGCTTTAGAGGCTACTATCAAATTTTATTAAATGCTTGAGTATGTTTTGTAGTAGTTCATGGAGAAATGGTTGCAGCACCTTACAGTTATGATTTGTAAATGAAATATTATTGTAAACTTGGCAATCAAAAAGAGTGGCTATCAGTTTCTTGCCCGTTCTTCTTATGAGCCCTACACCCTTGCTTTGCTGAACGTGGCAGTAAATGTAAATTCACAGAAAAAAATTGTGTAGCTTTGGCATTCATAAGTGTTACCTATCATGAATAAATTTATTTCTGATTTTGATTTTTGCATGAATGACGCTTTACTAGCCGAGTGTTGTGGGTTCAATCGTTGAACGGGACAAAAATGTGTGTGGTCCACTAATAGTTGTTATGAGGCTGGATGTTTTTTGTGGATGTTGTTTAAATTATTGTAAAGCCCCGCGATACAGTTATTATTTCTATTATGAGAGTTGTATTTCATCAAGCATAAAATAACAGTGAAAATAAATGATTAAATTGAAGTTTGAATCAGGCCGTAAGAAAAGATTCGAGAATTCGAGATACATCTACATAGTTTAGAGTTCTCAAAGATGTGCGAAGTCTACCCAGTGGCTCTTGACCAGCGTAGTTGATTATTGCTTAACCGTCTTCACACTGAGATAAGGTGTGTGCCTATTGTAATAAATATTATCAAGCATTTTAACCGGCCTAGTTTTTGAACTTGTATAAAGGTCTAGTACCTTGGTTAATACCTTGGGTGCCAACTTTTTTAAATTAATAAGGTATTGTTTCACCCAGTGCCATCTCTCGGCATTGTGCGAAAGACTCGGCTGTAACGTCTAATAATTTATTACAGCGCCATCTATTGAAATCTTACGGAACTACGTAGTTCTTCGGTACGAGAGAGAACGATGGCACATTCTCGAATCTTCGTACTGCTTACATACCGGATATGACGATCTAAAAAACTCCGGAAAGGCTTTAACCGTGTATAAAACGGGCAGGACAGCGCTCGCCGAGTCAGTTTACAATCGTAAGCGGTCAAGTATACATCGGAGCGCACGGAAGCGAAAATATTACAGAGTTTAAAGCAGTTACAGTGGAAAAGTGTAGTATAGTGTAAGTTGTGTTTTAAATTTAATTGTGTGTTTGAATAAAACGTGTTTTAATCGGTTATATTGTTTACATTCTTATCCCTCGAACTCAGCACGTAACAGTATATTAGGGATGCAGAGCTAAAATAAATAGTGGTATACAAAAAGAGAATACATTATTTTTTAAATTACAATTCTAATTTGTCCAGCGTTTTGCACAATTTAATAATCTGTTGTCAATTTGGTTCCGTATTCAGAGATCATATAAACAATATTTATACAAAATTATTTTTATCATCCCTTTTTTTACAGTATGGTTGGTAACCCTAGAAGTTACTGCCACTAATGTGTAATATCTGCTACTAATAGCTGCTGTAGGACAAACTTAGTTAAGCCTCCATTCCTTTAACTAGTAACTATTATAGTAGATATACTTGTAATCTCAGTTAACCAACAACCCGTTTGCGATACGGAACAGCAATTCATTATTATACTCTCTTAGAAATGTACAACATAGTTACAGCTAAAGGAGATGTTTCACTTTTGTAAAGAACTCCGGCTATAACTTGTACATCCTCAGGAAACTTGGGAAATTACTATTATTTTTAAGCGCA
The DNA here is from genome assembly GCA_963675205.1 of Catocala nupta. Lineage (NCBI taxonomy): Eukaryota > Metazoa > Arthropoda > Insecta > Lepidoptera > Erebidae > Catocala > Catocala nupta. Next base: position 993,005 of record OY776102.1, read on the forward strand.
AACGTAATTCGACTTAAATTCAAGAAGTAATATTTGCCCCGATACCTGGTACGTTTTTGCTATTTTTTGGTTGATAGTACATTTCATAGCCGAAAATGAAACATCTCCTTATCTTGGCATTTCTCTAAGTAAAACCATTACAAGCCCTTTCCAATTATTATGTTATCATAATGTATATGTGCCAAATTTAACGGAGACAGGTCATTTGCAGAGGAAATATTAAAAATATATTAAACATACTATTTATGACCCTCATAATCCGATAAGATGGCAATCTGACATGATCGTATGGAGATCAAGCGCAGGATCAATGGCTTTTCGAGCTTTCCACGGCAAGAGTTCCACTTCCAACACTTCCAACTACCTCGGGGTTGCTATTGAGAATTACTTCAGACAGAATAAGAATAAGAATTCATTTATTTATTTGAACATGGTATACATACATTGAATGCAGGATATAATGACAAATAGTATTTAGTTCGTACATGTTCAGCCTCATACAGTGGCGTACAAAAAGAGAGATAGTGCTACGAGCCATTACGAGAACTTTGTTTGAAAATTCTTAGTTCATAAGTTTGATATCATGGTTAATGTTAAATTGTATGTCATGGGAAACAATATTAAATAATGAGAATTATTAATAATTATACAAATACAGAAGCACTATTTTTCTTTTATTGGCCCGATATTAGATCCAAATTCAAAACAGTCTAACATCTTACATAGTAGTTGAACTGATTGCAACATCGATGATCGATCTAATAAATTTTATACTATATTTGTAATGACGCTGGTTTTAATTTTGAAACGTTAAATGCTCCCATTAGGTTATTCTCAGTATTCCGTGCTAATACTAATCGTTAGTTGTATTGATCAATGTTGCGTGGAGCGATGGCTACATTAGATACATTTCATTGCTTTTCATACGGGCACGCGAATAAAGGCAATGCAATACCATTTTTATAGTTCACTAGCTTTTGCCCGCGGCTTCACTCGCGTAAACGTAGGTTACGTTCGCTATTCTTCGCGTGAGGGCCTGGCGGAGGATGCGGTGTCCCGGGGTGAGGTCATCTTCGCGGTGTCCCTAGACATCGCGAAAGCCTTTAACACCTTACCCTGGAGTTGTATTAGTGAGGCACTTATATTTCATCAAGTGCCGACCTACCTCCTCCGCATTGTCGGGGCATATTTGTCGGAAAGGGTAGTGATCTACCCGGGTCACTATGGTTGGAGTCGGCGAGAGATGTCGTGCGGTGTTCCACACGGATCGGTTCTGGGTCCGCTCCTGTGGAACATCGGTTACGACTGGGTGCTGCGGGGTGCGCTTCTCCGTGGCGTCGGCGTCATTTGCTACGCCGATAACACGCTTGTCACGGCGAGGGGTAAGTCGCACCGGGCGGCGGCCATACTGGCGACCGCTGGGGTCGCACAAGTCGTTAATCGTATCCGGTGGTTGGGCCTCGAGGTGGCCCTGTCTAAATCCGAGTCCGTATGTTTTCACGGTCCTCGGAACCGGCCACCTCCAGGGTCCCACATTATGATAGGAGGAGTCCGCATCGCTGTCGAGCCAACCCTTAAGTATCTGGGTCTCTTGCTCGACAGCCGATGGGACTTTGTAGCCCACTTTCGTCGTTTGACCCCCCGTCTTCTGGGCGCTGCAGGAGCGCTCGCGCGTCTGCTGCCCAATCTAAGGGGGCCAGGCACCTCCTACCGGAGGCTCTACGAAGGGGTCGTGCGGTCCATGGCCCTTTATGGGGCCCCAGTTTGGGGAGATAACCTGACGGCCCGTAATATCTCAGCACTTCGTGCGCCTCAGTGTGCAATGGCTATCAGGTTAATTAGAGGCTACCGCACGATCTCGTTCGAGGCAACGAGCCTCCTTGCCGGATTGATGCCCTGGGACCTGGAAGCGGCGCTTCTGGCGTCGCTCTACCGTTGGCGTCAGGAGGCGCTGGCTCGAAGCGAAGGACCAGCTCCTCCCACTCTAGAGGCGGCACGGTCCAAGCTCCACCAGGTCCTGGTGGAAGAATGGAGGAATCGACTGGTGCACCCCAGTGCCGGGCACGCCACAATCGTGGCGGTAAGACCCGTTTTTGAGGAGTGGCTGGAGAGGTGGCATGGCGCCCTCACTTTCCGGCTGATACAGGTAATGACTGGCCATGGTTATTTTGGCCGGTTCCTGTGTCGTATAGGCCGGCAAGAGACGCCCGGTTGTCACCACTTCGGCGACTGCCGCGACGTTGTTGAGGACACGGCGCTGCACGCTTTGGCGAATTGCCCCGCCTGGGCATCGCAGCGCCGTGAATTGATCGCGGCAGTCGGATTGGTTGCCCTCTCACTCCCGGCCGCAGTTCAGTCTATGGTCCGGAGTGAGAGGTCGTGGAACGCCGTCGCTTCCTTCTGTGAGGAAGAGATTTCCATCAAGGAGGTGGTGGAGCGGGAGAGGGAGCGCTTAAACCCTCTCCCCAACCGCAGAGCCGGGCGCCGGAGAGCGCGAGATGACCTCCAGCCACCCTGAGTTTTGACCTGGGGGTGGTGGGCTTTGTGGGCCTGCCCACCATCCGATCAGCACCAGGTCCGAGAGGCGGCGTGCGTGTTCCCACGCGCTTCTGTATCGTGTATCCGTCCCCCCCTCAGGGGGATAGCAGGGATAAAATTAGTGGTGCCCCATTGGGCACCTTTGGCAGGTCTGTTTGTTTAGTGGCCTGCCGTTTCATACGGCGGGCCGAAACCTCGGCAGGGTCGCGATTGCATGTGAAAACGATTCGCGCGGCCGCGCCGATTGTGGTTATGTCAAGGAACACCGTGGTAGGTTTAGTCGGTATTCCGGGAGGTCCATTATTATCATTTCAACATATTTTTCTCTTACCCCGGTAAGTCCGACATAACCCCTCCGCTCGCCCACGCGGAGGGGTATGCGCCAATGCATGACCAAACGTAAAAAAAAAAGCGTATGCTAGAAATTTAAAAATAAGATATTGTCTATGTTTTTCGGTAATAATATAGCTTTCTAATGGAGAATGAATTTTTTAAATGGTTGAGTAGTTTTGGATTAATTCCTTACAAACAACCAAACAAATAAAATGTTCTTTTTTATATTAATATAGATATAGACTAACTTTTGCCCGCCGCTTGGCTCGCGTTAATCTAGATTTTGTCAATCAATCTTATCCCTCGGCAATAGTACTTTTTCTTGCTGAAAGGTACCCTATATCCTTTTCTATTCCTGACAACGTGAATGCGAATTTAATTAAGAAAGCGTCAGTAACAAACTCATATTCGCATTTATAATAAAACACCAAAATATTTTTACAAAACTTTTATATTTACAATAGTAAATCCACCGTTGTACTACGGGTATTATAAATAAATAGCAAAAAAATAATATTACAACAGTTGAACCACGGTTGTACTACGGGGAAGTAAAGTTACCCACTTTACTTCCCCGTAGTACAACCAGTTGAACATCGTAGTTGTACCACGGGTCGGTAGCCCTAATGAAGTTAGCTCTCTACCATATTTATTGACATGAGGTGTTTAAACTTCGTTCACAAACGTGAGTCACAATTACCTACAAAGTCAAGGTCACCGCCGAGGTAACAGCACAGCTGCCTGAATAACATCAACAACCGAAAGTTCAGTGTCGCTAACATTTAGTTCTTTTATGCTAATTAGTGCACTTAAAATATCTTTAAATTATCTTGTGTGTCATCTGCACGGCCAAGTCTGTCTTCGTTAGGGTTGTCACCTGTGTTTACGGGGGCTGCCTGAATATAAAACTATTTTTTAATTTTTACAAGACTCGTCTCTGCCTTGCGTTTTCTTTGTTAAATGTTAGTTACTAGCAATTTGGGTTACAATTTATTAGTATGTTAATTTCTTCTGGTAGGCTATTAAGCTTGTGTTAGGAGTGAGTTCTAGTAGGTATTATGAGAGGTGGGATTCAAAACTACGACCTCTCGACTGCAAGTCCGAGTCTTTTTTTTTTAACTAAGCTGGCAAACAACCGTAACAACCTGATGGTAAGTGGTCACCGTAGCCTATGGACGCTTGCAACACCAGAGGCATCACTTGCGCGTTGCTAACCCTTTAGGAAAGGGAGTGGGATGGAGAAGGAGCGGGATGGGGGAAAGAGGGCGATTGGGCCTCTGGCACTCTCTTTCACCGAACGAAACACAACAATAGGAATATTTTTATTTCACGTCGATAATCATCTTCCTCGACCTCGCAAAAGCTTTTGACACTGTATCTGTACCTATCCTATTAAAAAAATTAGATGCTTTAGGAATACGAGGCACTCAGCTTAAGCTGCTAACAGACTATCTACAAAATAGGTATCAGTGCGTAAAAATAGATAATATCATCAGTGCCGACTTACAAGTGCCACAATTCGGTATTCCACAAGGCAGTGTCCTTGGAAGTACTCTATTTTTGGTGTACATTAACGATCTTTGTAACTTAAGCTTTCCTAGCGGCAAAATCGTTTCATACGCAGATGACACCGCCCTTCTCTTCTCCGCTGACACAAATGAGGCAGTCTTTAAAAATGCCCAGCGTGGGTTCGATGTGGTTAATAAATGGCTTAGAAATAACTTGCTTACACTAAATACTGATAAAACTAAATTCATTAAGTTTAACATGCGCAATCAACAAGATCATTTAAGTAAGATTCGACTATATGCACACCATTGTAACAACACCATGAATGACGATTGCATATGTTCTGCAATCCATAGTACAACTAGCATTAAATATCTGGGGGTTATAATAGATCACACTCTTTCATTTAAACAACATGTAGCCACTTTGTCAAGCAGACTACGTAAATTAATATTCGTTTTTAAAAAACTGCGTTATATAGCAGACAATAATCTTATTATACAAATCTACAAGACACTGTGCCAATCCATTATTCAATACTGTGTTACCTCATGGGGAGGCATCGCCAAGTCGGTTATTCTTCCAATTGAAAGAGCACAAAGAGCACTCCTAAAAGTAGCTACACATCGACCTTTTCGCTATCCCACATGCCTTTTGTATCAAAATTCTAAAGTACTAACAGTCAGGCAGCTTTTTATTATGCACACCGTACTAAAACAACATACTACTCTTGAATATAACCCGGAACTAACTAACACTAAGCGACGGAAAGATATCGTTTGTACTACTCAGCCTCAATCTAAGTATATTTTTACCAATAGGTTTTTCGCATTTTTAGGTCCATTTCTTTATAATAATATAAACAAAATAACTGTGATTTATGACAAAAATTATGCTAACACTAAGCAATTAGTTCAACAATATTTACAAACCTTGAACTACGATCAAACTGAAAATTTGATGACTGTTGTTCAATAAGTGTTGCGCAATAAAATAACTCTTTAAGTAGTCATAGTAATCACTTAGTTTATAATGTAATTTGTAAGTTTTTATATACAAATAATAATGTTTTCATAAGTATTGTTTTAGAATTTATATCTATATTATACAGTATGTGCCCTTAATGCCTGTGGCACAGGTTTACCCTAGTACAGGCACCCCTTATATTATACCTTTACGATGTAACCTAAGCTCTGTATCCTTTTGTACCAATTTAAGTTGAATAAATGATTATGATTATGATTATGATTATGATAATCTGTGAGAGGGTAGTCCTTCCCCGGTCGAGCCGGCCCATTCATGCTGAAATCAGCGAGGCTTAACCATTGGGTTACCGCCGTTTTTTGCTTAAATTTGAAGGGAATACGGTTAATGTAGGTACTTGGAATACTAGAGCGTATCACTAGTGCGACGACTAGCCTGCCATTAAGGAGTTAATGTGCTTTTTAAGCTTGATTTCGATTACGCGAATTGCGTGTTGTTTAAGTGGTCGTCATGGTTGACAAGTTCAGCAGGGCAGTTTGCTATTTTATACATATTATAATTCGAATGATTATTATTTATTTCCATAACGCACTTATATATATATATATATATATATATATATACTAACTAATATTATAAAGCTGAGTTTGTATGTGTGTTGAAATTAAATTACTATATACGGATTTTATCACGTTGTTTATTTATCACTGTATTACATAATTTTGAAACTGTTACACTACTACTACTATTGAATTTTACTAATTTATAAGCTAATAAAATTATTTAAACTATTAAAGCTATTTATATTTAGGTTTACTATTTATTAATTTTAACTATTTATATTTATATAACTATTTTTATTTAGGTTTTTGTTGTTTGTTTGGTTGAACGCGCTAATCTCAGAAACTAATGGTTCGAATTGAAAAATTATTTTAGTGTTGTATAGCTCATTTATCGAGAAAACTATAAGCTATATAACATCACGCTACGACCCATAGGAGCGGAGCATCAAATAAAAATTTTGCAAATACGGGGAAAATTCTCTCATAGTAAATTACTAAATAATTGGCAACACTCTCTTCATGCCCTTAACCCTTTTTACGGGAGACCTAAACAATTTCTGTCGAAATTAAGGTGCAATATACCTTCGTCTACCCCTTCGGGGAAATAGGCCTGACTTTGTATGTACGTATTTTATAAGTGGGATGCAAATCCTGGATGCAAACATAGCGATATATAGGTCCGCCTCGATAAAAAACATAGTTTTTTTGTAGATAGACAGACTGTATGCCGACCTTCATACTTCAGAGGACATGACAAATAGATTCTGTTTGTCATTATAATATTATTATCATGATACTATTTATAAAAAGTTGACTTAACAGCCAGTGGAATAAAAAACCGATATAAATGAGATCTTCTAGTGCTATGGTTATTCCTCAGTTTTTATACTATTATTTATTAATACAGCCTGCCTTGACCACGTAACGGTTGTAACTACGACTGCTGTGTATGAGGTGTTGGATTTGATTTCCGGTCGAACATAGTTTTTAACCCCCGACGCAAAAACGACGGGGTGTTATAAGTTTGACGTGTCTGTGTGTGTGTGTATGTGTATGTCTGTGGCATCGTAGCTCTCGAATGGATGAACCGATTTTAATTTAGATTTTTTGTTTGAAAAGTGAATTAGTCGGGAATGTTCTTAGTTATGTTTGATGAAAATCGGTCCAAGATGGCCGCCGCCACAAAATGGCAGGTTACATATTTTTTCACAACTCCCTCAATATGGGTATTAAATGAAAGGGCTTGACTCGTAGAATACACTATGATAAATTTAAAATCCAAGATGGCCGCCACCACAAAATGGCGAATTACATTTTTTTTTCACAACTCTCTCAATATGAGTTTCAAACGAATTTTGTATCGGGGGTTTTTAAATTTTAAATTTATTATATTGAGTTTTCATATCGAGAAATTGTTAGTAGCGCAATGAAATCTAGAATTGTGACTGGTAAAAGCTTGCTCGCTATTACGTGGGACCGAAAATATATCTGGTTAAATAGTTACATCTCTCAGTACCATTTCTAAGCATATAAGAGAGATACATATAGATTCATGCCTCTATATCTCAGTATATATATATCGTTGGCAAAGCACTGTGATTCCGCCCTAGGCCATAAATTTAAAATTTTCATTGTCTTACTCCAGTAAGATCACCTCATTAAGTCATTAGCTAGTTCACATACTTCCAAAAACTATAAATACCAACGTAATTATGTCAAGGTATCATTCACTTTTGTGCAGCGGAAGTGAGCGCATCGCGATACTAATTAACGCTACGTGTGAGTCATTAGAACTTAATCACGTTGTTTTTGAGTGTCACCATTTCAAATCAAGTGTTTACGTATTGTGAAGGTATGGATGTTCAAGAGCAAGGTATGTACTTTTATTATCAACCACTTTTTTTTTTTATGCATATATTATTTTGTATCATTTTATTATTGAGGGTAGTTTTCTTTTTAAAAAATGTGATGTATATTTATATCTTTTGGACCTACAACTTTTCGCTGTACTTTGCTGCCCTTGAAGCATATCTTTTTAGAATAAGGAGAACATCCTTATAAAGGGCTATAAGTTTCATCTGCCTCTTCCTGCCTCTTCTTACGTTAGTGGGCTGTCAAAGTATCTATGCCCATAGAATAAAAATAAAGTCATTTTTTTAAGTTCAGTTTTTATATTGTTTCAGGTACATTTTTCAAATGTTCTGTATCGAGGATGTCAATTTTTAACATTTGGTACTCTAAAGTGGGTAAACCAAATGAAAAATCACAGCATGTCCTGAACACTTTGACTGAAACATCATGCCTTTCTGATTACATCGAAAACATTAACCTAGAACCTTTAAGCCTTAGAATTACGAATGTATGTAAACGAATTTCTCATTACTGGGCCAAGTCGAATCGTACTAAATCTAAATTCTTAGAAATGTGTTCAGATTGGCTGCATGAAATTGAAAATATTGATGTAGAGCGAACTAAGGTACGTGTATCTCTGAACTTTGACGAAGTTGAAGCATCAACATCTTCATCGTCTGGCCGTCCGAAAATGAACTTTGACGAGACCAGTAAACGTACAAAAAGGAGAAGATTAGCTAATTTGTCTAAGCAAGATCCTTCTCTTGTATATTCATTGCTTAGTGCTTCCGATGATAGTTTATTAACTTTTCCTGAAATCGATGCTAACGAAGTTTTATCGCTCATTGTCGAAGCTCACTTAACTCGACATCAATATTTATTAGTAAAGAAATTTATAAACAATAAGTTTTCAAAAAGCATTTTGCCATCTTACCAAATTGTTGTGGAATCGAAAAAACACTGTTATCCTCCAGATATAACTGTTAGCGAATCATCTGCCGAAGTCGAACTTCAAAGTTTATTAGATCATACAGCCAATCGGATTCTCAAGTCTCAAAAGGTTGTTTTGGATAGGGTACCTAAAGAATCCCAGGATAAGATAGCTTTGATAGGTAAATGGGGTTTCGATGGCAGTACAGGGCATTCTGAATATAAACAGTGTTTTTCTGACGCCACTATTGAAGACGGTAGCTTGTTTCTTACTTCATATGTGCCACTTCAGCTTGTTTTGAAATTAGATACTGGAGAAAATACCGTAGTTTTGTGGAAAAATCCTCGTCCTTCGTCAACTAGATACTGTAGGCCTGTACGCTTTCGATATTTGAAAGAATCGACTGCAGTATCAGTTGAGGAAGAAGCATATTTTAAAGAGAAAATAAGTAACTTACAGCAAACTGTTTTCAAAAAAGAAGATCAGGAATACCGCGTTACTCATTGCTTGCAATTTACTATGGTAGATGGCAAAGTGTGTAATGCACTTAGCAGTGTTTCCTCGTCTAAATGTTATATTTGTAATGCCTTGCCCAGCGAAATGAACCAAATTGACAAATGTTTAAACAAGAAAGTCGATGAGAGTAAATATGAATTTGGTTTATCACCTCTTCACGCGTTAATACGCTTCTTTGAATATTGTGTTCATGTCGCATACAAGTTAGATGTTAAAAAATGGCAAGCTAGATCTGAAAATGACAAAATTCTTGTTGCAGCAAAAAAAACATATATTCAGACTCAATTTAGAGAAAGATTAGGTCTTATAGTGGATAAGCCCAAAAGTGGCGGAAGCGGGACCTCAAACGATGGTAATACCGCCAGACGTTTTTTCTCGAACTCAGAAATTTCAGCTGAAATTACTGGGATCAAGAAAGATCTCCTAGATCGTTGCTGGATCATACTTCAATGTTTGAATTCGGGATATAACATTAATAAGCCGAACTTGAGTTCGCATTAGAGACAGCTCGGCAATTAGTTGCCGAGTATCCGTGGTATAACATGCCTGCTTCCGTTCACAAAGTCCTAGTTCATGGTGCTAATGTTATTGATCACGCTTTATTGTCAATCGGAGAGCTGTCTGAAGAAGCAGCTGAAGCAACTAACAAACACATCAAATCATTTAGGAGAAATCACACGCGAAAAATGAGTCGCATTTTGACCAATACTGATTTAATTAATAGGCTTCTTCTTCATTCAGATCCCTTCATAACAGGTCTACGAAAGTTACCTGTCAAAAAAAAGAGTGTACTGTCAAAAGCTGTTTTAGATTTGTTATGTATTTAAAGGTAATTTTGCCAATATTTCGTATAGTTTGTAGGTTGTTTGTATTTAGAAAATAAACTTATTTTATGTATTTTTGCTATTTTATTTTATTCTTTTGTGGTTATTGTTAATACAAATAACCATTATTTACAGTTTTACTATTAAAATTCGCAATATAAAATGTTTTAGATACATCGATCGTCTAAAATAAAATTACTGCGAGACATTTTTACACCTAAATGTTGTTAAGAATTTTTTAAACTTATATAATATATTATAATTTTAATTATTTACGTTTACCTAAATATATTCCAACATGTAAAATAATAAAATACTTTTTATAACGGAATTGTGTATTTATGACCGCCTTTGTATGAAACCTGAATCACTGTGTCAAGTCAAGTCAAAGTCAAGTCAAAAATAATTTATTCACTTAGGTCACAAAGTAACACTTATGAACGTCAAATGGGTTAGTGAGTTTATTATATTTACTGAATTTACATTTATGTTAGTTGCAAGGTTCAGGCAAAAGGTTGAGCCTATGAGAAGATACCTGCAAGAAACTCAAGGCCACTCTTTTAAATCGCCATCAACTTATAATTTCAGTATTTTACAACTCATTTATGTACCAGGTGTTGCAGTCATTATGCCATATGTCACTGTCCATATAAAACTAAATTCTAAAATAAAGAAAAGTTGGTAATATTATGTAAAAAGCATTTGAGATTTGAAATCATATTTATCAGTACGTAGCCATTTGTAATAGACAATAGTATGGCATGAGGACGCATACACTTACACTTTGTGACATGAAAAGGTAGTTCGTGACTAAATGTAGTTAAAACAAAATTTACGTTATTACTTATAAAGTTTGTTTAAAAGAAAAGAAAGATACTTTAACACCACCAAATAAACACGAAGTACCTTCACATAACTAAATTGACTTATATAATACATACATTGTTTGAATCCTGTATGAAACAAGCAACTAGTTCCATGAGTTTTTATCATTTAAGTAATCATTGATTGAATAATAGCCCTTCCGGATAAGCTGACTTTTAACAGCACTTTTAAATTTTAGTAAAGGTAAATTTATAATATCAATCGGTAGTTTATTAAAAAAGCGTATACTGAGTCCCGCAAATGAATTGTGAACTTTATGTAAACGATGATACGGACCTACCAACTTATGCTTATTTCTAGTGTTTAAGTTGTGAATATCACTATTCTTATTATATAAGTGAATATTATGTTTTATAAACATAATATTCGTAAATATATATTGCGACGCAACAGTAAGTATACCAATTTCTTTAAAACGCTCTTTCAGGGAAACTCGTGGGCCTAAATTATAAATGCTACGTACTGCACGCTTTTGAAGAATGAAAATTGTTTCAATATCAGCTGCCTTACCCCACAATAGTATGCCATAGGACATAACGCTGTGAAAATAACTAAAATATACTAGTCTCGCAGTATCTATATCAGTAAGCTGTCTTACTTTCCTAACCGCGAATGCTGCTGAACTAAGTCTCCCTGCAAGACACGATATTTGAGCGCCCCACTGAACTTTATCATCTAAAGTCTAAGAAAACTGTGGATTGTACAAATGTTACTGTTTCATTATTTAAATTAACGTTTATGCTAGGACTCTTTATATTAGGCAATGTAAACTTAATACATTTTGTTTTTTTTGAATTGAGTAGTAAATTATTCGCCGTGAACCAGTCCAGGACTTGCGCGAGTGAAGAATTAACACCCTGTAAATTTGGTGTCTTACGGTCTACTTTAAAAATAAGTGATGTGTCATCAGCAAATAATACAATGTCGTACAAATTCTGTACGAAGAACGGCAAATCATTCACGTACGCTAGAAACAGAAAGGGTCCTAAAATTGAGCCCTGTGGCACGCCCATTGCGACTGGTAATCCAGAAGATCTACTTCCGTTGATTTCAACGTGTTGTAATCTATCGCTTAGGTAAGAACTAACGAGGTCGAGTGCAGCATTTCGAATTCCATAATGCCTGAGCTTTCGCAATAACGTTTGATGTTCAACGCAGTCAAAGGCTTTTGAGAGATCACAGAATACGCCAATGGCATCTTGCGAATTTTCCCAAGCAGCAAAAATATGTTTTAAAAGTGTAACACCCGCATCTATTGTAGATCGACCCTTTCTAAAACCATATTGTTGAGTATGAAATAAGTTGTTTACGTTAAAGTGGCTCTCTAATTGCTGTAATATAATTTTCTCAAATATTTTACTTATAGCAGGTAATATAGAAATCGGTCTGAAATTACATGGATCACTTTTACATCCATTTTTAAATAATGGTATTATTTTGCTACATTTCATTAAATTTGGAAAAATGCCCACATCAATGCATCCGTTGAATATTGCAGCTAGGTGTGGCGCTACGTTATCAATAATACTTGTAATTAATTTCATAGAAATACCCCACAAGTCAGCTGATTTTTTTGAATTAAGTGACTTAAATACTTTTATTATGTCATGCGGATGTACATATTTAAAACTAAACAGGACTTTACACTCCACCACGCTATCCCTAACCAAGGATTCTGCTTTTACTGGGCAAGACCTTAAGGAACTAGTTGTATTAACAGGTATCTTTGCAAAGTAGTTATTAAATGTTCGTTTGTGTGCATGAACATGGATGTTTGTCTTGGTCTGGGTGTTTCTATGTATAATATGTATGTATTTACAAAAAAAAAAAAAAAGTATATATGTATGTTTATCCATTGTCTAGTACCCATAGTACAAGCTCTGCTTAGTTTGGGCTAGATGGTGTTGTGTGTATGTGGTAGAATATTTATTTATTTATTTATTTATTTAATGTTTCAGCTACTTGCAAGTTATTTGAAATTATCTTATTATTTACATTAAGTTTAATAGTATTATCACGCTGCTTGGTGCGTCCAGTTTCATTATTAATAATATTCCAAGTAGCTTTAATTTTATCGTCGGCATTTCGAATTTTGTTTTTTAAATAAAGGGACTTGGCTGTAGCACAAGCCTTTTTAAATAATTTTGAATAATTTCTAACATATTTAATAAAATTTGGATCAAAATTATATTTTTTTATTCCATATAATTCATATAACTTAGCTCTACTTGTATATATCCCAGGTGTTGCCCAATCACAAAACTTAACTTTTAATTTTTTGTAAAATGTCTTCATTTTAAAAATTTTGTTATATTCCAGTGTAATGACGTTAAGCAAAGACTCGTATAGTTCGTCTGGACTATTGCAATCTAGGTCCATATTGACAACCTTGGCATTAATGTTATTCTTAAATTCCTTTATGCGATTAGATGTCATTGGTCTACATGTGATGATAGTTTCTTTTTTAATTGTATTTATAGGAAATACAACCTTTTGCCCACAGTGGTCGGATGTCAAATCACTCAATATGGCCCTATTTAGAAATTGGCATTCGCAAAATATATTGTCTAAGCACGTAGCAGAGTGTGATGTAATTCTGGTTGGTTCGAAAAATAAATTATTTAAATTAAATGATCTAAATAAACTAATAAGTCTTACAGAAAGAACTGATGGCTGAAGTAAATCAATATTAAAATCACCACATACTACTATATGCCTATTACCATAACTTAAGCGTTTTAAAATATCCTCCATTACTGTTTCGAATACACTAAAGTCACTCTGCGGTGGTCGGTACACGCAAAGTATGACATGTTGCTCCAGCTCCACACAAGATAATTCAACAGTGCGCTCGATAGAAAGATTTACTATATCATTTCTTTCCTTAAATTTAAGATTATTACATACATACATATATTAGAGAGCCACCATGTATAGAATTCCTTCTTACAAACGCACTTACAACGGTATAATGTTCATTATTAAATATTAGTTGACTACTTCTTAACCAATGTTCTGTTAAGCAACATATTTGGATGTCATGTTCTTTAAAAAATAAATCTAATTCTAACTCCTTGCCGGATAGACCCTGAATATTCTGGTGAATAAGTCTAATACTATGTGACTGCCTATCCTTTGTCTCATCTAATAGTTTAAACTAATAGAAGTATCAATATAGGAATTAGTAGTAATATTACTACTATGATCTAAAATCTTCACTACCGTACTGGTACCTGTGTCTCTAAATAATAATATATTAAATGCTAATAACTTAGCAAGTTGTTTTTTATAAAAATATGAAAGATACATTGTATCTTTAGTCAATAAAAATCTACTAATAAACTTATTAGTGTCAAAGAATTTTGTATAATTTGTATAACATGTACTGTTATAAAATAATAAATTCAGATTTTGAATATATCTATTCTGTTCCTGTGTTAATGAATAGGAATAAGGTAAAGCGCAAAGAATAAAGTTACACCCTACTTTACTATGTAATGATTCAATTACCTCAGTTAAATGTAAAGCCTCATTTTTTGTGACAGATAAGCTGTCACCATATAGAATTACTATGGTCGATTCAGAATTCAAAGTTGTCATTTTTAACTTATCAGTTAAAGTACTTAACCTAGCCCCAGGGGAACAAATATTTACACAGGGAGACTCTGTATAAGAATTTATGAGTCTACTAAAACCTACACCGATTTGGTCAGAAAACATGATTAAATTTTTATTATTGTTATTCTTAACCAAATAAGACACAGACATATCTTTACGCTAGTAACACATCAAATATTGTATGGGTTGGGACTGGTACTTTTAATACAAGTTATTCTATAACTTAGCAAGGTACCAGTTACGACAAACATAAACATATTTGTCAACTAAATTATATATTGTGTAAACAAGTGAATATGTATTTATGTTTATATAAGTGTTAATTGTGTTTATGCAAATAAATAAATTATTATTATTATTATTATTATTATTATCTTTATGATAGGAAGAGGAGGTGGGACAACTGTTAACTGACTTCAAATCACAAACAGCTGACAGGTTGTTATTAGGTTCAGCCTGTAAGCACTTACCGCATATAGTATCACGTGCAAAGGTAGGGTAAGTACAGTGAGCAATATAAGTAGCTGAATATTGAACAAATATATAGTATAAGTATTAGATGAATTATAAAACCAAATAATTACTAATTAGGTATTTTTGAACTGTGATTAAATTAAATCAACCATCTGTTAACTACTACTGAAATAAAAAGTAAATATTTGTCATAATTTTAAAAGATAGAGCAAATCAAAATCTTTTGTGTGTGTATCGACTTAATGTTGTTGACGGAACTACTTCCATATTTGGACATTATGTTTAGGTCCTGTGAAATAAAGGGTAGACGGCAATTAATCTCGCTATTTCTGTATGTATATCCAACTAAATTGCTGTCACTGCGAAATGCCTAACATAAAAATCTAATAATACTTTGCTTGACTCGGGAATCGAAATAGATCAACTGCAATCAATCAATCAGCCCACCGCAGTCCACTGCTGGACATAGGCCTCTCCTATGTCTTTAATCTCTAATATCTTTCTGCAAACTGCAGTTTAAACTACTCTATATTCTCCGATGGGTGTCATAACGGCAGTCCCATGATGACAATATAGGGTATGACGAAACTATCGCTTATTAGGAGCCAAAGGCCAACGTTACGATAGACGATTGTAATTGCTTGCGACATGACCTTGTGATGATTTATCAATCAGTTTGTAGGGCTCGCTTGCACTGCGCTATTGATCCTGGAGTCAATGGGATTTTAATAGGTTCGGCTGCTGGTTGATACATTTTTTATTGGTTTATAAATAAACTGGTTGCGATGGTAACGTAGCATTAGTGTGTGTGAGACCGGATTCGATTTCGGGGTCAGCAAAAGTGTTATTAGAATTTTCTGTCAAGTAATTCTTAGTAGTTGTAAGTAAAGAAAGTAATAAAAAACTGTGCCCGATAGATGATTCCGATTCCACTAGAATTTGAAGAGTAAATACGGATGTCACGCGTCGTAACGGCTTCTGTGGTCGCCCCGCCATTGCCACTCTGTCTGCCTTTCAGTAACAGCGTTACTGTTATGTGTGTTTCACGGTAGGCAGCGGCTTTGCTGTGTCCTGACATTGCTGAAGTCCATGAGCAGCGGTTACCACTTTTCATCAGGTTGGCCGCTGGCTTGGCTGCCGCCAATGGCAATAAAATCAAAAAAGCATATATCGGCCATGACTTATTTTAAAACAACTCTAGGCACGCTACTGGCATTTAAAGTAATTAGAATTACACATAATACTTATATCTAAATATAATAAGTTACGTGAGTTGCCGTCTTTTCGTCTTTACGTCTTTTCTTCTGGGTTTTGTTGAGCTTAAAAGCTTTGTCTTCGTGTATGACTTCGTGCCTTCAAGAACGTATTAAATATGTTGACGTGCATTCTGTCTAGTAAACTCTAGTATTTATTTGTTCATTATTTCATCGTCTATCTTGTGAAAAAGAAGAACACACGTCTTTTCTTCTGGGTTTTGTTGAGCTTAAAATATTGAATCTCTAGAGTTTAAACTCGCTCGCTTAAATGTAGCTAAGTCTAAGTTAGTAACAGAGTTTTTTTCTGAAACGGTAACCTATGTCCTTTTTTGTCCCTCTGACAATGGGTATGCTAAATTTCACGTTGATCGATTGGCTTAGTAGTCGTTTCGCACACGTGGAATATGTTTTCGTGCAATTCGTTTCCGTCTGAACACGCAGGTGTCCATTAGCACATTTTCTTTTTTATGCTAATAAAAGTAGAAGTATTGTACATTCGCGCACAAAGGTAATAGTTTTAAATAAAACTATGTATATCAATAACACAAATAAGGAACATATAAATATTACTCATATGCACTTGAAAGTAGTGTGTGCACGACTGTATTTTGATATTTTACTTATTAAAATACAAAACGTGCGAAACGACACCTGCGTTTTCAGACGGGAACGATTCGCATGAAAATATATTACATGTGTGCGAAACGACATAAAAAAAAAATTGATAAAGTGTCTTTTCGCACGATTTGTGCGAACAAATTCATGCGAAGCGACTTCTAAGCCGATCGATTGAGTAGTTAAGTGAAAGCGTAACAAACAAGCAAACTCACATTCGAATTTATGATATTAGTTAGTATTATATGTCTCTCTATTCCTATAGCAGGAAAAGTAAAGGGAAGTAATAATGCTAGGCAGGTACTGCGACATCCATGTAGTCACCGGGTCAATCAATTGAAAATACTATAAATTTCTAACAAAATGTATGAGAGAATCGCCAAATATGAACTTTCTTGAAAGTATATTTTATTTTATTTTATTTATTTATTGCCCAAAACAAATTACAATCTTATTAAAAATAAAAAACAATCAAAGCTTATGTTTAGATCTAGATTGCAACTCAACACATGTGCATACATTGTAACAATTAAACATCAAGTTAACAGACAGAAGAGATGTACAACCTACATATACTCGTATATTCTCACATGTATATTACATGTGAGAATATGTATGTAGTTTTAATTTCGTAACACAACAAGATCAATACAATATCTTAAAAAATATTTAACCATTTTTATTTCTATTTGGGATAGAGGATATCCTTTAGAGTATTTAAAAATGTGTAAAATATAGGATGAAAAATGTCTAACTGTAAATTATTTGTTACTAATTCATTATATTGTCTAGCCATTCTTACCAGTGGATTGTAATAAGAAATATTGTTTTTATAAATTTGCAAGGCAAAAAGATTAACACGTCATAAATAAATATTGATACCTATAACGCGTCAAATAAATGTAATTATTATTTAAATAAGACTCTAACAACTTTGTTGACATTATATTTTATTTGCTTAATTATTGTGATCTCAATTTTATTTTGATATGATATTAAAATTTAAAATGTATCCTTAATATTGATTATAATGTATTAATGGAAATATGTTTTACCACTTAATTTTATTTTAAATATTTTTATGTAATTTTAACAACATGTTTCATGCAAATTAATAATTATTTCATTTATCTTATTAATGCTAGCTAGAAGTCCATGTGAATTTATCATATTTACGATTCCACTCTGTCTTCCTGCTTTGTGTTCAAGCTTCCAGGCTTCCTGAGTATTCGCTATTAATTCAGAAAGATTATCTCGATGGCGTAATGGTTAGTGTAACCGACTACCATGCCTGAGGTCGCTGGTTCGATTCCCGCACAAGTCAAACATTTGTTTGCATGAACATGGATGTTTGTCTTGGTCTGGGTGTTTCTATGTATAATATGTATGTTATTACAAAAAAAAAAGTATATTATATGATTATCCATTGTCTAGTACCCATAGTACAAGCTCTGCTAAGTTTGGGCTAGATGGTGTTGTGTGTATGTGATAGAATATTATTATTATTATTAAAGAAGATTTTTATTGTTTCACCAACCATTGTTACATCAATGCATAAGTTAAATACAGCACATAACATAGACTAGATGCAAAGTGGTCGGGCACGCCACGATCGTGGCGGTAAGTCCCGTGTTTGAGGAGTGGCTGGAGAGGCGGCATGGCGCCCTCACCTTCCGGCTGACACAGGTTCTGACTGGCCATGGATGTTTTGGCCGGTTCCTGTGTCGTATACGCCGGCAAGAGACGCCCGGTTGTCACCACTGCGGCGACTGCCGCGACGTTATTGAGGACACGGCGCTGCACACTTTGGCGGTTTGCCCCGCCTGGGCATCGCAGCGTCGTGATTTGATCGCGGCAGTCGGATCGGTTGCCCTCTCGCTCCCGGCCGTAGTTCAGTCTATGGTCCGGAGTGAGAGGTCGTGGAACGCCGTCGCCTCCTTTTGCGAGGAAGTGATTTCCATCAAGGAGGCGGCGGAGCGGGAGAGGGAGCGTTTAAACCCTCTCCCCAACCGCAGAGCCGGGCGCCGGAGGGCGCGAGATGACCTCCAGCCACCCTGAGGTTTGACCTGGGGGTGGCGGGCTTTGTGGGCCTGCCCGCCATCCGTTCAGCACCAGGTCCGAGAGGCGGCGTGCGTGTTCCCACGCGCGCCTCTGTGTCGAGTCCGTCTTCCCTCTAGGGGGGAGACAGTAGGGTTTTATTTGAGTAGTGCCTATTTTGGGTAGGTCTTTCGTGTAGTGGCCTGCCGTTTCATACGGCGGGCCGTAACCTCGGCGGGGTCGCGACCGCATGCGAAAGCGATTCGCGCGGCCCCGTCGGTAGTGGTTGTGTCGAGGAACACCGTGGTAGGTTTAGTCGGTATTCCGGGAGGTACATTATCTTTTTTTTTTAACATCTTTATTTTACCCCGGTGAGTCCGACATAATCCCTCCGCCCGCCCCCGCGGAGGGATATGCGCCATTGCATTCCCCCACGTAAAAAAAAAAAAAAAAAAAAAAAGATGCAAAGTGGTAAACACTATATGTTATACTATATAACAGACCTACCTATAAAGACAAAAAAAACCAACCAGAACCAATTTTTTGGTATATTAATTAACTAAAAATACATGGAAAGGTCGATGGTGAAAGGTGTTATTGTAGACTAAAGGTACAACTGCGAGATGGGCTGCAGACTGCAACCGCAGGCGACACTGCGGCTTGCGGCTGCGGTTAACTGCAGTGCTGCCTGCGGTCTTGGTTGCTTTTATTCTAAGCCCGGAGGCATGCCGCGGCTGCACATTGCATAGAAATATGCCTCAGTCACTCCAGTACCTTTGTCTGAGACAGAATGTCGGACAACGCTGCTGATAGTTTATTAATGTGTCTTTTGTTAGAAGAGGAAGATGATGACGACTTGTTGTTACTATATAGTATCTCTCCTATTGCTTTCCACATATTATCTTTGACCAAATTATTGCGGTAATTTGGGTTGGATGTATTGTAAAGGATTGGATGGCCAGAAACAAAGTTAATTAATTGATCTTCATCATCTTCCGAAAATGTCGACATTTTTGTACGAGAACTCTCTGCGATTCGCTGCGCGCCGCAGTGTTGCCGCGCTCGGAATCATTTTCAAAGAGTTTCATAGAAACCAGTGGTTGCAGTTTGTGGTTGCAGTTTGCGGTCTGCAGCCCATCTCGGACTTGTACTTTTAGTTTATGCTCATTTATTTATTTATCTATTTATTACATTGCACATTTTTATAATTAGCAGTGGCTTGCTCACTGAGCTCCAGGCTTGTATCGCGGTAACCACACGTTATACATTAGTTACTTAACCATAAGTATGCGGACATCATCGGTTGGAAACAAATAAAATATAAAATACTAACAATATTTCAACTTCTAACAAAATAACGTTATAATGAACGAATTGATTGTTATAAACACTTGGTGCCTAAAGCGCTGAAGGAAAGAGCCACTAATATCAATATTACTTAACTACTTTTTATAAGATTTGTACACACGGCTACACATCAAGTTAGACACCCTATATACGCATAACTACGCTACATACAAAACAGAGAATTGTCGGCAAGGGGCAGTGCATAGTGGTGTCGATGTAATGGTAAGGATAGAGCGTAATAACAATATAAGGCACTCTCTCGCACGATTCGTAGCGTTCAACTTCTAATAGTTCAAAGTCCAAACAGTATAGGTTGATGCGTCGCTGTGTGTTCCTTAATTTTAATTTATATTCTTTCAATTTATAGCGTACCGTGTAAGGCTTTGAAACTAAACTTGAGTATGAATTTACATATCCTATAAAGTGGTTGATATTTGTTTACCACTTCAGTTGTATAAAAAATGCAAGCGGAGTCGCGGTGTCAGCTAGTCTAACGAAAGAAAGGTTGTGTGTTGCTTTTCATTGTAATTTGAGCTTTATTTGTAAACGTTTAAGAGTTATTTTTAATTAATTAGCATTTTAACATTGTTAAGTTATTAGAGCGTAAAGCAAATACTAGAATGCAAAGAAAACATTATTCAGCGGTATTTTAGTATGTATGGATTGGTCATTTAAATGATCTAATTAATTAGTTCATACTATGATCAGTGTTTCAGTTGCGAAGCGATAGTGTATGCGACGCGATTGCTATGCATGATGAGGTTCGATTTATGGGTTGGTATCTGTCAAATAATTCTTAAAAGCAGCATGAAGTCTGGAATTGTGTTCACTAAACGGCTAAAGGCCTTCCCAAATACTCATTGCTGGCGAAATGTGTGTGTAATAGACCTGGACCTATTTGTTAGCATCTGTCTCTATCTAGAGGTGAGGGATGTAAAATCAAATTATTCACATTTTTGACCTAAAATCATTGCAGGCAAAATGTGGATGTGTGAAACTCCTCTACAGAGGTAGAGGTGGAGGCCTCTGCCAACTTCTTGGGATATGAAGGCATGAGGTTATATATGTATGTTATGTAGATATCGTAATAATGGGCGACCCCATTGCCTTATATCTGGCGTAGTTCTAGACTCCATGCTGCAACAAAAAATTCTTGACAGTAAAATGTCAACAACACTGCTAGATATGATATAAATATGATATGCGCAGTAGTCGCATAACCTTCCGCAGTGTCATCAAAATACGATTGTTTTAATACCTATCACTTTAATTAATAGCATACTTTAAATAATACATTAAACATAATGTATATTTTAAATTAAAATACTTGGATTTTCCTGCAGCAAATATGAAGCGTTTATAATTTTAAATAGTTATTCCCTTAAATGTATAAGGAAACAGCCAATTACTGCAGATAGCCAGCTGTGACGCACTTGCTTTGTGACATCATCGACTTGATATCCGAACAGTTATGTATGTAGCTGTTGTTTACAATTTGGACGCCGGAACACCGGTAAGGTTTAAGATCATTGTGCCTCGGTAGCGCAGAGATAGTTTATGTAACAACTGTGCTTGAAGTCTTGGCTTCAAATCCCGAGACGAGTAAATATTGTTGGAGTTTTCTGTTGAGAAATTCTCTAGTATGAGTACGGATTCGGAATCGTGCCCGATAGATGGCAATAAGTTCGCTCTTCATTACCTGCTATCATAGCGAAGTGTGGGTGTGATGTACATTTTTACCGGACTCAGGAATTGAAACCTGGTTCTGAAGTTGGGCAAATGTGTTGGGTTTTTCTTTCAAGTAATTCTTTATGAGTAGGTCCGGCGTTTGGAACTGAGGGTGTAGGTAGTAACCTCACTCTCTATTAGGGAGGTTGCGAATATTCGCATCTGCATTCGTAATTACGGAGCTTTCGCATCGATTTGGACATCTGCATCCGCATCCGCATCCGCAATAAACATCGCGAATGTTTATGCGGATCTAGATATAGCGCAGTTTGCGACAAGAAAGAAAATGGGTGGGCCGATGAGAATCAAGAAACACCAGAAAATTATATAGCTGAATTTATGAACCTTTGCAAAACGAGCTTGAACCTGCAAAGGTAATATTACATACTTTTTAATAAATAAGATTCACAATTTTTTATCAACATCCGCATCCGCAATTGCGGAGCTCCCGCATAGATTTGGACATCCGCATCTGCATCCGCATTCGCGGATATGAGCCATTAAATATCCGAATCCTCAAGCGCATCCTTGGTTGAAAACAAATCTGCATCCGCAACATCCTTGCTTTCTATAAGTTTGACGTAAACCATAGCTGGCGAAATAAGGTTGTGATACTCACTAATTAATTATCAGTCACTGAAACAGTGAAGTAAACATCGTGAAGAAACCTGGGTGTCTGTTAAATCTGCATAAAGTTGTCGAAGATATATGAAATCTGCCAACCTGCACTGGGCCAGCGTGGTGGACTATGACCTAGCCCAGTTGACGGTGGGAAGAACCACGTGTCCTGTCCCCATGATGGGCACGGATCTCATATCATATATCGGCCTTATGTATAAACTTTATATATAATAATTATTTTATGACAGTATGGAAGGCGTAGTGTTTTATGTGGTCGCCTCGTCACTGCCACTGGGCCTGTAAATTTGATCCCTCACAAGTCGAAAATTAAGGTGATTCACAAATATTTGAACCGATTGTTCGGGTGTTCTTTTTGAATGTGTGTAAAGTTCCCCGCGACACAGGAATCATTAACCTCTGAGTCTTCTTCGAAGAGGTTAATGAAAACACTATGTGGGTCTGTGTGTCTGTCTTTTAGTGACAGTTTGTTGTTTGTAGACTTGTAACTTGGTGTACAGACACCTTGGGGTCATCCCTCGGTCGAGTTTGGGCCCTGTGGGTCAAAAGACCTCCGAGATATAGGGGTCACAAGGTCATAAAGTCAGGGGATATCCACCAACAGAGCGCTTTGGAAGTCCAAGGGACAGGTTTTTGCCCAGCAGTAGAACATTACAAAAAGCTGATAAAAGAAAAGAAAAAGGTCACATGAAGACAAAGAGGTTGAATCCCGGGGATTTTTACACCCATCTCGTTCCTAGCGCGGCAGATGTCGTTTTAAACTTTTTAAGATAAAATAAAATACTACCTACAAGTAATGTGTAGCCTAAATTACTACATATATTTTTAATATTCTGGTACACGATACATATTGCCTTTCAGAGTAAGTTCGTATGTTTAAACTGTATACGTGATGTGTAGTGCACGACTCCAAGACGCGTGGTATAAGTTATACGTCATTAGAAACCGGAGCCCAATGGAGCGCGTTACGTCACAACCTTATAAAATTGCGTCTACCGTCGTTAGTCATAAGCGCTAGCGGAAGAACTGTTGATTTGTAAGAGAGAGTAATTGTTAATCGAGATTGTATTTTTTATTCACGGCGGGCATAATCAATTCTATTGGCATTGGATTAAATTTACTATTAATTTGTTTTTGATATAAGTAAGTTAGTGGTTATCAATCCACCTCTCGTCTATCAAATCTGTAAGAAAGTTTGAAATATTTCCTGAAGATTACCCTAATGCACGGACTTTTAACATTGCTGGCGAAATGTAAGTGTTATAGGTACCTTGACGACGTAAATGCGTAACTCTATGTGTATAATAGAGAATTGCATTACATTACACTAGATAATGAGCAAAATAGCAAAAAATATCGATGCTGAGATCAAAATTTAAGAACCAGGTTAAGAAGTCTGTAAGCTGTCTATAGCAATAATAAAGGATTTTGAACGTTGCCCGCCTGTATTTGAATAGCTGGTTGAATTACTGTTATTAGTTAAAACCCTCTCAGTCTGCCATAATGCTTGACACAAAAGTGTTTGTGCAAGGAGTAGAATTTTCTTTCAAGAAAACCTCAGTAGCATCACAATACACGGTCGAAGGGAATAGGTTCCCCAATCATAACGTTATACTCTCTACTTAAAACCATAGCTGGTGAAATGTGGCTAAATAACGCTCCTATGCATATGGATTGTAACTAATAACCGTAAATTAATGCGCGTAACTGTTTGTAAAATCAAAACGTACGTATACACAGAACATTAAAACGCTTACACGGCCAAACCGTTATTAATTACATCTGTGACGAATCGTATCAATGCTAAACGCTATCACGGACATTGATTATAATTCGTTATATACCGTGAAAGTTATAGTACAAGTGTGGCTAAATCTGTGTAATTTATTAACAACATAACGTTATATCACATATGCCTATCGTTATATGCTTTTATTAAGAGTTATTTTATGCATTTTGCATCTTCAATTAAGAAGAAGGAAAAGGCATGTAAGCAGTTATGAATTTATGTAGATTTAACGTAGTAGACATATTATTAACACATTTAATGCCATTTTGGTCGGAAATGTCCGCGTATTATATTTTATAAGGAAATAGAGTATATTACCCAGACATGCCGTATGCGGACCCACAACACTCCGCACGGCGGCATTGGTGGCAGTGGTGAGGCGCAGGTCCACTATACGGATAGTGTAGTTGATTAATATGTATATGTATGTATTATGTATGTATACATATCCATATTTTTCTATTTAACTCCCGTTACGTTAATTTTTTATGGAACAGAACTTATATATATATATACTATCTTTATATTAGTAAACAGGGACCTAGCCTACTAAATGCCAGATACCAGACGAAATACCGCTAATTCTAGGGTATAGCGGGCTTTCCCATTTAAGCTGGGATTGCGGCCAAACTGGTGCTGTTCGACAGGCGAAGTACTTTCATCCAACTGAAGATCACAGACTAACAGCTTTGTGTGATGAGTAGCATTGATAGATCCCATCTTCTAGGGTCGATATCACTTTTCGACCTTCGTACATGAAGCTTGAAATATTAGGAGTATTACACGCTAACCCTTGTAATACCTTTCATGCTCCGAGCTTCTGTGTGTGTATAGACTACAGTCACTGTTTACCTTTTTGTTGACAGTACGCTTGAAGTGTGAGAAATTGCCTAAACAAAATATCGTTATGGGCGTCATTGTAATTTACAGACTATTAACTTTAATCAGTCTTACATACTACTCATAAGATTATAATGTATTGTAATTTTATGATTAAATCATAAAATTACGAGTTTACGAGGCAAACAAGGACTTTAATAATCCAGTCCTTGTTTGCCTCATAAACTTGGAATTAAGACACACACATAAACAAATAACAGAAATCATACAAATTTTTATTTATTTTTATCCGATAACTCCTGGATTTTAGAGACATATTATTTTTGAAACTGGTTTCCTAAAATTACATATATTTTACCAAGTATCTATAAACCTATCTGTTTGAATCTTATATAGTATTAACTACCTACAAAGAAGATATATAGCAAGACTTCAGGGTTAAAATCTCTCTTAAAATAAATTTATTAATACATAGCACAATGTCCCCTCAACAATAGCAAATCATTACTATCTGACATTGACGAACTACTTAAACATGTGATATCTGTTACAATTGATAAATGTTGCATTCAATACGTTTAACCTTCACCGATGACAAATCACGATGGTAATAAAATCAGTAATGTATCACGTGTGAGATCGCAAGACTCACATACATTATATAAATCATTTTACTTGCACTTTGATAAATGTATGAATGCGTCATGTATTCAGTCAATAAATCAAAATAATTTATATGATAACTAGAGAGAGGGAGAGATGAGAGGCTGCGTGCGAATGATAGGTCAGAGTCCAATGGTCGGAACTGCTAATCTTATATAGATTGAGAGAAGTAAAGCAGCGATAGTCCACTGGAAAACCCTTAGATTGCCATGCGAAGATATCGAGTTTAATCTCACAGCATGCACTACGATCTTTTAGAGGTTATGTGCGTATTAATAAGATAATTGTATCTCACTTAAATATTAAAGATAATTGTTGGAAAACTTACAAACCCACTTACCTACTGCTCATGCTCATACTGATTTGCTGGGCTTCCAGCGCAAGGGCTAAAGATCACGTTATCTGCTAACAGCAAACCGTATCCTCAATGGCAAACCTTACTCGGTCTGCTCTAGCGCGTAATGAGGACTTTTGATAAAGCTGGGTCATGAGTGGCATGACTGTCATCCAGGATTTGATGATAAAGACGAAAGACTTTTGAGGAAACTCCATATTTCTAAAAGCCGTTTTACCATTTTTCTTTACACGGAATGCCTCAGTTTGCACGAAATCCCAGATTTAGAGCTCTATAAAAAGTAGGAAAGTGTCATTACATTCTTTCAGCCCATTATTTAGATAACTGTAAAACCCGTTGCGATGGATCCATGCTGTGAGTTTATTGTATTTTTGACCAAATTTAAAATATGGTGTTGCCTATTTGCATAATTATGTTAGATTAATTATTAACTAAGAAACATAGTTATATATAAGTTATCAGTTAGGATGATAATTATAAAGCTTAAAAAAATAAACACAAAAATAGAGCTTCTTTGACTTTATCATAAGGTCTATTTTCCAATACATATTTCAACAGAGGAGGATATTAATATAATATTATTGTATGTAGCTGTTTTGACGGGTTGTTTCCTCTTTGCCATTACTCTATAGGTATATTAATTAGGTCACAAAGTAACACTTGCGAAAGTTTGGTAGTTACGTTATTGAAGTCCATTTATTTTTTTTATTTACCTGGATCACACCATATTGTACTCTACCTCCAAACATACTAAGCCAAATTAAAGTAGTTATAGCTAAGATTTTAAGAAAATAAGCTTGCGGGCGATTTCATTAAAATAAGTCCAGCAATGATGAATCTTCTGGCTGTGTGTTTCTTCCATACAGTCAGAAGATTCTTTCTGCATGTGCGTCGTTGTGTTGAAATATAAATATAATTGTCAAAATCGCTACAGCCTATGTTTCATTCCGCCGCCGCTACTCAATGAATCACAGCGGTAGTACTCGCTACTCACGCGGTTCGGTTAGTTTCACTACCGCGCCGGGCCAACGTACTCGTTCGCGAATACCCGCCAATTTTGTGACCATAACAATATTCGAAATTCGAATGAAGGACGCTCTTGTGTTGTTTATCTGTGAAGTGTATAGATTATATTGTGTTAAGGGAAAACTGTGATTTAAAAAGGATTTTATGAATTTAGAAAGTTGGATTAGAGTGGTGAGTAATAAATTAATTATAAAGAAATATTTATTGTTGCAACAATTACTATAAAAAGTTTGTTTAAATCTATACTAATATTATAAAGTTGAAGAGTTTGTTTGTTTGGTTGCACGCGCTAATCTCAAAAACTACTGGTTCGAATTGAAAAATTATTTTAGTGTTGGCTAGCCTATTTATCGAGGAAGGTTATAGGCTATATAATATCACGCTACGACCTACGGCAGCGGCGCAGTAATCATACACGCAGGTGAAACCGCGGGCACAGCTAGTACGTTGATAAGTTGACAATCCTTTAAAAATAAGTTTTCCTTTTTTGAATATTCCCTTATTTTATATGCCAATTTAAAATTTAAAAAATGTGTTATACGAAATTATTTGCAGCAAGTTTTTGTTGACGTTATAAAAATATAAGTAGGTAATTTGGCCATGGAAAATCAAACTGCCTATAGACGGTTTTATTGTGATAAATATATCAATTATAACTGAGTTATTTTAAATCATCTAAGCACTTTATAATTACTTTAATAAATAAATCTCACACTAATTGACGAGAAAGCAATATTATATTTAAGCGTTTGCACGAGTTCCTGATTAGAGAAGTGTTCGTTAGAAAAAAAATTATTACTTCTGCTTAGATTGGGATTAGGTAGTATTTATTGTCTCTTGTTTTAAATCAGTTTGAGCTTATAAGCAATTAGTTCAAATTCAATATAGCGTGTCTCATAATAAACTATTGTCAAATTAGCATCGTTTGTACTACAAAGACATTAAAAGTAAATTTGGTTGTAACACGAGTTATAGTGCATGCTCTCTAGTTTACTTAGTCGATTATTGCAAATACACGTTTCAATGCAAAATGTTAATATTTAAAATATGCCATCAGGTATATTGCACTCAAACGTGTCGTTCCAATAATAGTCTAGCTCGTACAGAGTTGAACTTACTGAGTTCCAGACCAAGCACTCTAATTCATGCTACAACAAACAACTGTAGATGTCTTTTCTAGTATGCCAATTAATAATAATAATAATATTCTGTCACATACACACAACACCGTCTAGCCCAACCTAAACAGAGCTTGTACTATGGGTACTAGACAATGGATAAACATACATATATACTTTTTTTTTGTAAATACATGTATATTATAAATAGAAACACCTAAGCCAAGACAAACATCCATGTTCATGCACACAAATGTTTGACTTGTGCGGGAATCGAACCCGCAGCCTCAGGCGTGGCAGTCGGTTACACTAACTACTACGCCATAGAGGCCGACGAATTAATCATTATGTATCATGATATGCAAAATTTCGCACATCAATAACTTTTTAAATGATGTTTTGTATATCATTATAATAATAAGTATGCACTTAAGGAAAATACCTGGGCGATACAATGTTAAGTACCTTGTACTAGTCATTCACATTTACCAGGGGATACATTAAAAGTGGCTCAGTGACTCAGACCTGGGAGTTCCGGCACAATTTTTTTTTCATTGTGTGCCTGTTTCTGGTTATTAAAATAAAATATCACGCACCAAGTTATCTACACTGACTAATTATTTATTTATTTATTATTTAATGTTAACGGCTTCTCTCGATATTTTTTTTCTGGATAAAAAGTACCTTCCTTCGTTTTGTACTCAGGACAACGTGTATGCGAAATTTCGTGATCATCGGTCGAGTAGTTAAGGCGTTAAAGTGTAACAAACAAACAAGCAAATAAACTCACAATTACATTCAGAATATTAATTAGGATTTTATCTTTATAAGTGTCTCTGAGTCACGAGGGACTTTACTAAGATTAAAATAACATTATTGCTAGTTTAATAGCAACTATTTGCACGTGTTAGGAATCGAACCTATCACACTCAGACAACGTGCAGTAGTAAGATACCTACCTTAATCATTGCGACATGTGTAGCCACTTAAACATTTTACATTCAATTTGACTTGCATATACTCGTATGTACTATGTACGGAATTTGTAGGAGGAAATTAGGCAACGAAAACAGTCGGATTCGAATCCATTTTATATTATTTATATATAATAGGCTACTGCCTCCGTGGTGCAGCGGTAGTGAATGCGACTGCTGTGCATGAGGTCTCGAGTTCGAATCCCGGGTTGGGCCAATAAAATGTTATTAGGTTTTTTAGTTAAGAAATCTCAATAACAGCCCGGAGTTAGGAACTTGGCGGTGTAAGACATCCCCGTGCCTCGGAAAGCACGTAAATCCGTTGGTCCTGCGCCTGATTCATCTCCGGTCGTGTCCGATTACCGTCACATCGGATCATGAGAGTTAAGGGAACAGAGAGTGCACATGTTTGTGCGCAAACACAAGTGCACTATAATATCTTCTGTGTAGTTGGCCTCTGTTAAGACTGGCCGCCGTGGCCGTTTGGTCTGGAGGACATTATTATATAATAGGCAACTTCATTCGAAACAAAAAAGCGAAGTTGTTTGAAATTTGCAGAATGTTCTTGAAGGTGTCTAATATCTATAGTTTACTAACACGCACTTGGGAATCGATCACGAACTAAACATCTCAAGAAAGAAAATTTATACATATAAGTAAAATAATATATGGAAGGGAATTTATACACAGAAGTAAAATATCCGAATCCAGTCAACAACGATGCTGAATAGGAAATTATATAAAAGTATGCTTTTCCTCGTTCCCATGGTAACACTGGCATACAAAAAAATTTAAATTTCAAGTTAATCCATTGACTATTTCTCGAATTTTGGAGATACTAATATACGATAGTTGGATTTTTATTTACAAAGATAGAAAGAATAAGTACACTGTATGCGTAAAGGCTCCTAAATTTGGACCCTAAAGTGTCCTTAATGTTAACCCAAAGGGGTCCTTAATGTTGACCCAAAAGAGTCCTAAATTTTTACCCTACAGCATCATCAGTACACACTCTAAGTACCTATTTATCAGATAGATGCTGTATGTATTAGTAATTGTTATTGTACATATGTTTTGTACATAACTGCATGTCATTTAGAAGTGTAATCTGGCGGTCAGTTAGGCAGTTTGGAGCATAATATTATGAACTATTCATATTAGGTAATTTTCGAAGGCAGAACATGGTCTGTTATGCCCAGTAGATGGCGAAATGAAAATGTGCTAAACTCTTCCGAAACCGATTGCCGGCGCAGGCAGAGTGTGATTACAATTTTATTTCAAGAAATTCTCAATAACAGCGGGGCATCTGGAACTGTTCCAGGCAATAGGATCGCGCTACGGTACGTGGGATCTTAAAGCAAAAGTTGGTCAAATGTGAGGGTAAAATATGTCTACGCAGCTTATTATTATTAGGTATATTATCTGTGACACACCGAAATTCTACAAAAAATTAAGAACGTTCTTAAGTATTGCGAGAGATGGCATGATTTTGCGAGGCCCTGAGCTGCAGATTTTTGCGAGGTACTTGGCTTTGGGTCTTGATACTTATACTATACTTAGTAAATTTTTCTTTTTGACATTGAATAAATCTAAATGAAATTTTTTTAAACGTAAATCTAATATTTTTTTACTATTAGTTGACTTTTATTTTATTATAATAATTTATAGCTATTTAAGGATAAAATAAAAAGTTTGATATTTAATCAACCTATTAAGGCAGCTTTGAATGCACATGGCAATGATAAACACAGGCTAGAGTGGATGGCCCTTAGGGGTCTGGAACACTCCAAGAAATTCATTGCAAACAGAGCCACGGGCTTCACCCGGAAGTTCTGCGGGTACAACAAGTGCCAAATACGCCTGCTCACAGGAGCGTTCATTGGTAATTTTGGCACCAACGACTTCCTGTGCAGATTGAGATTGGCAAACAATTTGATCTGCAGAGCCTGTGGTGAACAGAACGAGTTCATATCACACATACTGTGTGAATGTGACGCGTTGGCTGGACTAAGGATGGGTCTGATGGCATTGGCATATCCGAACCCTGAAGACTTCAGGTTTCTCCCTCTGAAGTGTACGCTGCGACTGACGCAGTACATTCATAGGGAAATAGTTAAGGGATAGATCTCGGGGTCGACACAAAAGATGCTACCGGGTCGAAATGTTGCCGGTCCACACTGACTGGCCTCCGAATAAGATAAGATAAGATAATCAACCTTTGTCTCCGTGGGTTGTAGCGCCAGGCCCAGGGTGCCTGGTTTGCTCGCTACCCACTGAAGCCGCATTTATTATGCGATGCGATGCCATTAACCCGTGGCAGTATGTTTTAATATATGTTACCAATTATCTAAGTATCTACACATGTGCGTATAAATTCAAAATAATTGTATGTTCAACCATAACTTAAAAGATGATTAGCTATTACTCTCTCATCAAACTTGAATGTTGAGTTACTACACGAACTAATACTTTATTTGCATAAACATAAACTATTTTATGTTTACAATACATATAATAATAACGCACTTATATATATATTTATATTACCTGGTAAGGTATATTACGTAGTTATTATGACAAAATTGTGTCAAGTTTCAAGGAAAATGCATATCAATGATTTATTATTGTAATTCTCTAATGACTGTGCATAAGTACAGACTAGTGATGTGTGAATGGATTAAACATTCGAATAAATCATACATGTTCGCGCATATAATATAACCGATTGCAGAGCTGGTGACTTATCAACCCCTCACTGTGGCCAAAGACACCTTTAGCTATCTCTTATCAGTCGTGTGAGTCTGCTCGACTGGCAGTGAGTTATGTTTCTTCATCCTGGACATCCCGTCTACTCTCCGACTGTTACCTTTGACTTTGCTTGCAATTTGTTTATAGTAGTCTATGAAAGGCTTCCTTGTTATTTTATTAGTTAGCAGACTATGAAAATTCGTGACATTTATACAACCGTCCAGAGTATTTTCTATATCTGGGCTTTCTATGCAGGGGACACTCATCCAGGATGTGTTGGACGGTTTCGGGCTCACTCAACTCACAAGGACATAGTGGGTCCTCTTTACACTTGAACCTGTACAAGTATTCAGTATTTGGGTGAGAAGATAAAAGGGCTGGATATCGCGGATGACTTTGTACGCCTCTACGGCGTTCGGTAAGAAGAGTTTAGTGCCGGGCATTAGGGTATTAGTTTGGCCTTTTTAAAGTATTTTAAACTAATTACTTACATAGTAAACATTTTTTAATAAAGCCCGCCTCCGGTCTGTCTTTTATTCCAATATCGCGGAGGGAGTTTTAATAAACATAAAAACAGCGAACATAATACCCAGACTCAGAACAACTATATGTGTATCACAAAAAATTATCCCGTGTGGGCATCGAACTCACAACACTGAGGCAGTAGCGGGGGCGAAGCGACTAGTTAGACCATTACGCTATCCGGCATCGGTGCAGTTAAGTGAATTTGGTCGGCAAACACAACCGACAAAACTATTGAATCTGTTACTTTTTTCATTAGCCTATTGGTATGTCCGCCTGCTGAGCCAAAGGCCCTTAGATTTCTAAATATCCATTGTAAGCTATTATAATTATCTTACAAAATCTTAATTAAACGTACCTAATTGAAAAATATGCAGTTAAATTATTCAACCTTTACAAAAAATTTGATTGTAAACGGATAATTAAATATGTAATTAAATTCGGTATTGTTGATTCCGTGGCCAATGCTTCCACTTATCTTTCTGTGCAACCGTAATAACCCAGCCCGGGTAAAATGTTTGTGGCTTTTTCTGTTAGGAAATTCTCAGCACGGAGTCTCTAGTTAAGTGCCCGGTAGACAGGAATAGAGCCCGTGCTCTATAACTATAGCTTCTTCTGTACACATACTCCGCCTACCCTTTCGGAGATACTCAGTCAACTTATGATGGAAATAATATAATCAATACAAATATTTTAAAGATTTGTTTTTTTGTATGTATATTCTAGTATTATAAAGAGGAAAGTCTGGTTTAGTGGAATTCGATAATTTACTTCTACATTTTATTTAAACAATTAGATTAAACTACGGACTATAATCACGTCTTGTCTTGATTATTTATGTACATGTAAGTGGATGCTCCTATTTACCATACTGCTGCTTTAGAGGCTACCATCAATTTTTATCAAATGCTTGAGTATGTTGAGTAGTAGTTCATGGAGAAATGGTTGCAGCACCTTACAGTTATGATTTGTAAATGAAATATTATTGTACACTTGGCGATTAAAAAGAGTGGCTATGAGTTTCTTGCCCGTTCTTCTCATGAGCCCTACACACCCTAGCTTTGCTGAACGTGGCAGTAAATGTAAATTCACAGGAAAAAATTTACGTGTAACTTTGACATTCATAAGTGTTACCTTGTAACCTAATTTGAATAAATTTATTTTGATTTGATTTGATTTGAAAGATCTGATTTTTGTTTGTTATGATTTAAATTAAAAACAACCGATTTTAAAAGTTCTTTCATCATTAGAAAGCTATATTGTCACGGAGCGATATAAGCGATATTTAATTTTAAAAGTAGGTACTGTTACACCTTACTTAACCTAACCTACTAACTTTTACGCGAGTGAAACCGTGGGCAAAAGCTAGTACCTAATGAATAAACTCAAAAGTAGGTACTGGGCCTATTATAAAAATTATTTAAAAAGCTGTTTTAGTTAAAAGTAACATTGACTATATACCAAGAGCTGCGGGGTCGGAACAGTGATCATAAACCGCGGAGGACGATTATAACAAATAAAATGTTTAATATTTGAGTGAGTGATTATCTCTAGTGTGAAAATTTTCCATAGGTTAAGGTAACAGCTTATCAGCTGGACCACATTATAATTGTTTGTCACATTAGTGGAACTAAAAAGCTTCAACGGTTACCCTGACTAACGTAATATAAACACACGTACGTAGTTTCACGCCAGTAAATCTTCTAAGATAAGACAGATACATGTCATCCTAACTTAATATTATAAATGTAAATGTGAATTTGTTTGTTTTGCTTTCAAGCCTTATCTACTCGACTGATCATTATGAAATTTTGCATACACTTTGTCAAGGCTACAAAAAAGATACATACAATTTTCTTCCAAATCTTTTATTCCCCTTAATCTAGAAAAAGTACTGTTCCTGTGGGTTAGAAATTTATTTCTAAAATCTACATTAACGGTGGCGAAGCCGCGGGTCTAAGCTAGTTAGCTATATTTTGAGTACTAAGTAAAAGGTGACCCATTTTTTTGTGCTTGGCATAATCAGGGAAATATACAAAAGAGCACCTAGACTAGAAATAATTACTTGATAAGCACACAGTTTATGTCCCGTGTAGGATTCGAACCCACAACACTCGGCGCAGTGGCATTAACGAGACGATCATTTAAATCACAACACCATACGTCTGGCAATTTCCAAACAACAATCAGGAGCCAACGAGGCAGAGGAATTATAATTATTCATTTTGTGTGGTTCAATACCGGAATTAAGTCCCATCACAAAAGGCAGGTATAACATTCAATCTATTCAATTTAGGTAATAAGCAGATAGCTGGGTACTTATTAGGTATTTTACGAACACAATGATATATTTGGTACATCCGCTTTGTGGCCTACGACCATGTATGTGGATTATCTCATACAAATGTCATGGTGACGTCGCTATTATGGTATTGTACCATGATTCATTGGGAACACAGGCCTTTGAAATTAATTACACTTATATAAACAGCAATAAAATACATAGGTAATTGAAATAGTCTTATAGATCCGAATCCCGGATTGCAAAGTCTTATTGTGATTTTTTGTTAAGATATTCTTAGTAGTAACGAATCCAATTCGCCGATAATTTTTGTTCTGGAATGCCTACAATTCTGTGTTGGTGCTGCACCAGCCGCAGAATTGGAATTTTGGGGACAGCCAGACAATGCCAAAGTGGGTACCCGACGATCCGTAGCTATCAGTCAACCCAGGTGCCGGCACCAGGAATTTCTGGGGCAACAAACAATTTCGGGGTGAACATCAGAAAATTTTGGGGTGAACATTGGATAATCCTGGGTTGGCCGCAGCCCACTTGGCCCCGACTTTTATACGCCGATGGTATCCAGGTGTATATATGTCAGAACCAATTGCTTAGAAATTGCTCAGAAGACATGATATCCTATTCTACCCGCGACAGGCAAATGGAGGAGAGGTTTTTGGGAGGAAGTGACCACTTAAAACGTTAAATGCATTACGATATCTACACGTTCTGCACCACTGATAGTACAATATCTGATTTTATCTTTATTTATGACGCAGTAACTATTATAAGTCATATAAGCTAAAAAGCCGAATTCAAGTATTTGATAAGCCTGTTTCCTGGAACAACGACTGTGTTAAACCACTTTCCTCCTTAATATTCGCTCGGTAAATATAACTTTGAATATTGGCCCATCGTATACTGTAATAAGGTCCTTCAGGCTGACTTTTGTTCATGGTGGCCAAGCTTAACTGAGACTGGCCTATCTGCGTAAGAAATATTGGAGAAGAATGTGTCCAAACATAAGTGAACTCTTTGTTCCCTCATTCCCATAGTCCGAAGAGACAATAATCCGACACGATCGACAAGAGATCACGTCAGGAGCAACGGCTTTACATACTTTTCGAGAGACGGGGTAACGCAATACGGCCAAATTTTTTAACGTCGGGCTGTTATCAAGAATTTGATGAGAGATAAACCCAATAACATTCTGTAGAAAGGTGAGGAGGTATCCAACCCGAGATTCGAACACGGGACCTCATGCACAGCAGTCTCGGTAAGCTCTTAACGTGATGGTACTGCGCCTGATCACTCTCCAGTCGTGTCGAATCGCCAATCCGTCGGACTATGAGAGTTAGAGAATACATAGTGAACTTGTGTTTCGCATACATTGGTGCACAAATAACTCCTGCGCATATGACCAGTATTAAGATTGGCTGACGTGACCGAAATTTAGTCTGAAGGATATTATTATTAGTTAGAAGTTAGCCGTCATTTTGTTTGACAAGTCATCCAATACAAAACACTCCACAGCTGATATCTCAAACATCAGCTACGCGTTATAACAATACAAATAATACAGTTTATGATAATTAAGTTTTTATCGAGAATTCTTACGTGTCGACTCGTGTCGAATATATTATCGAAATAACGCTGTGTCGATCTATTGTATTGTTTATTTCTCGATTGTTAACCTTATCATTAGTTATTATTAGGAACCGTTACATTGAAAAATAAAAATATATACCCATTTGCATATCTACTCAAACCTCAAGTGGTATACAGAGTGTCCCGAAACTCAACGATAACCTGGTACCGGATGAGAGGCCAAGGTATACCAGTAATGAAAAAATAAGAAAAAAATCCACGTCACTTAGTCAAGCAATAATAGACATTTTACAAAAAAATTTGAATTTTGACACCCTGCTCGCATTTCTAAGTACTGTGATCACAATTTTACTGTGATTTTTTTAATAATGTAATCTCAAATAACAGTGCTATTAATCGCAACCACAAATCAAAGTATCGACATTAACACCGACCAAAAACAAAATTGCCGGTTTTGCGTGTTCTTTGTGTCCATTGTTTGAATATTTGTAAAGTTCGCCGCGAGACAGACAACATGGCTAGTGTGGGTGCAAGTTTCTAAAATAAATACTTTTGACAGTAACATATATTCGCTGATCATTGAGCTTTCCGTTTAAAATAATCTAAGTAGCAGCACATAGTCTGGGGTCTCAAGTAACACTACTGCCTATTTAATATCAGCCCTGTATTAAACTGTCCCACTGCTGGGCACGGGCCTCTTCTCAGTGTGAGAAAGGTTAGGCCATAGTCCACCACGTTGTCCTAGTGCAGGTTGACAGACTTCACATATCTTCGAGAACATAATTGAGATCTCTCAGATATGCAGGTTCCCTCAAGATGTTTTCCTTCACCGTTAAAGCAAGCGATAATTAACTATTTAATACGCATATAACTTCGGAAAGTCAGAGATGCGCGCTTTGGGATCGAACACGAGACCTCTGCGTGGCAGTCCAACGATCTCCCGCTAGGTAAGCGCTGCAATAATGCCTATCTCTCGGGAATACATGCATATGTTTTTGAACACATCAATAACATTGTATACATCTCTTTTAACAGATTCAGTAACATAACTATTTTAGGTAATACCGTCACTACCAAAGCAGGTTTATAAGACAGATCTAATGTTTGTATGATCCACAGATGTTTTACCGGGTCTGAGTGTGTATAATGGATTGAATTAGACATTTATGTCAATTTTGTCTGCTGCCTCGATGGCCTTGTGGCATAAAGATACGCATAAGTTTGTGGCTGATCGCGAGGTTTGTGGAATAGGACTGTTTTAATTTTTCAAGAATTAAAGGTGAAAGGAAAAGATAGAGTTGGAACTTCGAAAAGGTTTCCTATGGCCAGTTTCACAACTATAAAGTAAACGTTAAACGAAAGATAGATCGCATGCTGTCTCACTCTTGTTAGGTTAAGGAAGAGAGATGGCGAGACTTTGATCTTATAGATAAATGCTATTTAGAGGTGGTTGGACAGGCCCTTAATGTAATAAACGTATTAACATTAATTGTGTATTTAATAATGTCTTACGTAAATGAGATATATAGAAATTAAACTAATGTAAACGGATTTTATACCAGTGCTGCAGTGTTTAAAAATAAGACTACTTTTATATAATAATAACGAGCGGTCGCCAAGTGGTCGAAATTCGCCCATAATATATTTAAATTTTAAGTTTGATCTTTATCAAAGTTTTATTGTCTATAACTTAATACCCTTATAATCACATTTCATTTCGTCACCTACTCCACATACATATGTATATAACCATAGTTACGAAGCATTCTACGAAGTCAACCGAACAATGCCGAGATACTACGAACGCGATTTGACTGCTTGTGTAAAATGCATAGGTGTGTGCGTGTAGTGTTTTTCCACTAATTTGCATATTTTATAAAAATATTCGCTCCTCCCTCTCCATATAAACATTAACTGTGCCAAATTTCATACTACATACATGCGCGAAATGTTCGTAAAAAGGGGTATAAAGTTTTTGCTTCACGTATTAATATATAGATATTATTATTGCGTCAAGTATGTGTTGGGTATAAAGGTGTTACAATTATTTTGTTTTACATATTTGGCCTTATACAGAATGCAACAATAAAGTTGAAAAATATACATTTTGATTAAAATTACATATTTATATTATATGTAATTTTAATACCCAAATTATACTTAGATTACACAAATTTTAGTCCCGTGTCATCGGACCTACAAGACGCGGCGCAGCGGCATTGGCAAGCCGACCGCTTAAACTACAACGTAATCCGTACAGTCAAACTGCGTACCGTAATCAACTAATTGGCATCGAATTTTAAGGGGACACCGCGAAAATTTTCGTTTAGAATAGCTCCGCCCATTACACCCGCGCGTCTTACGCGCCCCGCAAACGACACGCATCGCTCGAAGTGTAAAATTTGAAATTCGCGCTATATGCGCCCTGTCGGGGTCAACGTGCGGTCAACAGAAACGAACAAGAAAGATACAGAGTTGCGACTTACTTTTTTTAATTTAAATTTGGAATAATTTGGTGTGTATAATTTGGTGTTCGGTGTAATTTGGTGTAAATATTGTATTTGTAATAAGAGTATAATAAAGTTTTATGAAATATATTTTTTTAAGGGATTTTAGATTAAATTATATTAAGTATATATATTTTTAATTAACTTCAAATAAAGAGGATATCAATTCGACACTATGTATGTAGCGTGTGCGTGGAGAAACATACGACTACGAAATTTTAAAATCCTTCATAGAATAACATAATAGGTATGTGAATCTTGCCTACATAAAATGAGTAAGATTCACATATTATGTTAATCTATAAAGGATTTCAAAATTTCGTAGTCGCATATCTCCAAAATTACTGACTGGAGTTTTTTTTCGCTATATCTGAACAAAAAGGGATTAGAGGAGAAATAATGAAAATGTGTAATTAATATTTTCATAAATATTTATTAAAACTTAAATATACGAGGGTAAATCAAAAAGTTCTTAGAATCTCTATAAATACAAGAAAATATAAACAAAATTAGTATATTATAAATGATTATATTATAACCCAGTATAGCAAACGTATAGCGGACGGCACGACCAAAAGTTAAAAAATAAGATAAGTTAAGTAAAAATCATTAATATTGAGAGAATTGTATCATAGAATGTGTATTGTCTTTGATCTGATCCTCGCTTCTTTTTGTGCCTTGATTCACATTTTCTTTATTTTTGATATTTGTTACATATTGGGGATCCCGAATTGGTTGGTTTCGAGTGTAGCGCGGGTCTACCAATTCTGGTAGCAAACAGTCAAAATAAAAGGATATTAATTTTGGCTCCATTTTTTCACTCCAGAATTGGTCGTCTTTTTCAACGGTTTCCACCTTAATCTTATTATCGCCATACCATACTGCCAATAAGCATTTTGATATTTCGCAAATATGCATCTGTCCTTGAATTTGCATATACCAATCTGAATTTTTATTCACTACGATCTCACCACTTCTTTTATTTAAGCGCCAGAAATGCATTTTGCCTTGACTTATGGCTTCGTCAATGCCGATCTTGTAGGGAATTATGGGACATTTTATTTCTACCAGGATGTTATTTTCTATAATACCATCTGGCGTTGCTCCTAAAAATGGATGAGTTTTATCTATGTATAGACCACACGGGTCTATCGTCACTTTTAATAATTGTGAAAGTTGTTCCAGCGCTACTATTTCGTGTGTTCGGCCATGGTTTATTGACGACACGTGTCCAATGTCTGGTCTGTATAACATATTTTTTACAGTACTAGCGCAACTATTTGTTCTTCTCCTTTTTACAATTTTTCCAAAATTAGAGGCCGTTAAAAGACTCCTGCGTAACTCCATCCATTCTCCGCTCTCACTCTGCAGTATCGTGCGTGATTGTATTTGAAGTCGTTCGGCATCGGTCTTCACTAAATTGTTCAAAAACGTTGTTTTGCAGCTTTCGTACGTTTCTGCGTCCATATCTGGAGTTTCAACATTTTCACCGTAGTTAAAATCAATTTTTTTCGGTAACAAGGCACGGTTTTTACGTCTTTTAATTGTGCTATGGTATCTCCTTCTTTGATCAATTTTTTCTTCATATGCCTTTAGCCTTTTTGAAGGCGATTTTTTATGAATATTTTTTGAAATCGCTGCGTGAATTTTACCGGTGTTGAATGAAATAACAGCTCCTGCACAACGTGCTTGATAGGAACGCTTTAAAGAGTAATTTATTCTTTTTCCGCCCACAAATTTCGCAATTACTCCATTGAAACGCTCAACTACGTTACTGTCAACGTTTTCTATGAGGCTTCTGGCGTGTGAAGCGACATTGGTGGTGAGAAATCTTATTTTGTTAAATATGTAACTGTTGAAAAAGCCTGCGCATTCCTGGGAGACGTTTTCTCTTGAGCATATATTTTTGTTGCACTCGTCATGTTTACCAAACGCATGATTTATAGACTGATTAATGTCCGCGTGTAACCGTTTTACACTATCTAGTTGTCTGTTTTCACTGTGGTATTTTATAGCATCGGTAATGTATTTCCTTGCACCCAGTATTTTTTCAGTTGTAATTTTTTTCCTGTCCTTTAAATTGTATTTAGTGTCGCTTTTTGTTTGTTGCATTTTATTGCAGAAATTTCTTAAAATGTGATTACGGCAATTGATTTTCTCTACTGTTGTGTCAACATAAGGTCGAGATTCTAAAATTTTGGCATAAGTGCTACTGTCCCCATCTGCTATAAATCGTGCGTATATTACTTTATGCATTTGAATTGAT
Source organism: Catocala nupta (assembly GCA_963675205.1). Taxonomy (NCBI): domain Eukaryota; kingdom Metazoa; phylum Arthropoda; class Insecta; order Lepidoptera; family Erebidae; genus Catocala; species Catocala nupta. Next base: position 1,034,350 of record OY776102.1, read on the forward strand.
TGTTTAAAACCCTCTACTAATATGGCAGATTCCATTGCGGTAGAAGTACCACAGTAATTTTTAAAACATTCGTGTGGTTTAGGCGTCATGTTTTGCTTCTCTGACCTGGCACAAATGCAACAATATTTGTTTTTTACACTCATAAATAAAACTTGGCCAAAACGTCTTCCTATTATGGCAGCAGCCCCAGAGAGTGCAGCATAATTCGTTTTGTATGAGCGCTTTGACCAACAACCATCGGCAATGACGTCAATTAATGCAATGCCGTCTTTATTAACTTTGCCTTCCTTTATAGCAGCCTCTCTTTCCCTACCACCTGCCTTTTTCATTTCGTCCCAAGCTGTTATCTCCCAGGCCTGACATATTTTATTTTGGCAAACACCGTAAGTATATTCCGATATAGATGGTAAATCTAAAGAGGCCGTTATTTGTCCCAATAGTGCATTGCCACAGCCTGCAGCCATTGTACCTTCAATCAGTTTGATATTTAAGTCTTCAGGCGTGTTTTTTATAGTAAACTGTGTTTTGCACAAGGAGCATGCATATAAGAACTTTGAAACCAAGCCGTGTTTTGTTTCGGAAACTAGCTCCATGGTGTTAAATGAACATTGGAATAGTGATTCATGGCTAGATATTCGCATAAGTTCTTTGGTAAAATATTTTAAATCCACTATTCTGTGATTCCCATCTTTTATATTCTCAATCTGTAACAATAAAAGCAACTTATCATATAAATAAGCCTAACATGAAAGTAAACAACAGTTTGATTTAGCAGACACATACTTCTTCTCCTTGTGAAGTTACTTCATAAGGCAAAGCCCATAGTTCGTTGACAGAATGCTTTGTTTTTTTTTTATCCTTATGTTGGCTGTTCACACCTTCGGTAAATTTTCTTTTTTGTGTATTTCTGAAACCAAATATAAACAATCCGAGTAACCATATATTTTCTACCAGAATAATAACGAAAGTAACGAAATATATAGACCACCCATATGAAACTTACTTATTTGAAACAACATTTATTTTTTTATGTAGCTGTTCATTAACGTCCCTACTATGTGAAACTTTTTCAGATTCAGATATTTCTTCATGTCCCTGTGGTCGGCTGCTATTATTTGTATTATACCAGGATTCTGATACCAAATGTATACCAATATTATATCGATATAAAAATCACTTACTTTTCCTTGATACTCGTTGCTGGAACAGCATCTAAGTCATATATTGTTTCTACTAGAGGAATCTGTTCATTTCGTAAATTTCTCCTTAAAAGCAATAAAATAAAATTATTATGTATTACTAAAGAATATTACAGCGTACAACGTCTCCACAGTTTAGCTGTTCTGATAGGGCTTATGTTTACATCTACACTTATTATAAAGCCAAATTTGATTATATGTTTATAATGGATAAATTCCAAACTACTGAACCGATTTTTAAAATTCTTTATACCAATATAAAGCTATATTATCAGCGAGTAACATAGGCTAAATTTTATTTAAAAAAAAGTAGAGGTCCTTACGGAAATTGCAATAATGTGAACCAATACCTCAAAAATTTTGCTAAAAATATCATTATTTGGCGTACGGTGCGAAAACTATTGACGATACAGGAATATAAAGTTCTACTTATTTAAAGTACTTATCATTACCTACAAAAAAGTCCGCGAGACCATATGTCTAACTATTAAAGTTTCATCACTATGAGTACTTTTTTATATTTGAAAAGTTAATAAAAATACCGGTGAAATTAAAGCAAATTCTTTGTACCTTAGTGTTAATCCTTATCCGAATAACTTACCTTGTATTCAAGGCTGCTTCAGTAGCTGCATATTACTTTTTAAATTATTTGAATCGGTTGTTCCATACAAGAGATATCAGGATATTATCAAAACTGAACACAGGGAAAATGCGGTGTAGTGCTCGAGCGCCCGCCGGCTGCGACTCAAAGTAAACGGTTCCAGACCATTTCAGTTCAACATCAGTTCGGTAGCAGACAATTTTGTTACAGAAAGACCTACCTACCTACTGCGTAGCTAAACAACTACAAAAACATACCCAACATTGTACCTAACATCACACTCGCCGAGATGCTCGCTGCTCGATGCCCAGATCCGGGTAAAAGTATTATTTAGATTTTCATAGTACCTAACCCCGGCTTGCAAATAAAATAACTACCTATATAAAATACAATGATGTAAATATTGACGAAAGCGGTTATAAAACTAAATACAAGTCTCTGTTACACATGAGCATAGAGACTAAAATCGCTTATAAACAAACGCTTGAATTATCAAAAGGGTCAACTAGGTAGTTGAATTATTACCTTACCTAGGTTTGGTTATTGTAAATAATATAACTACAAAAATACGTTACGATACAATGTTACTAAAATAAATATTATAATAAATAAGTAGGTACCTAGGTACAATGATTTTATTTACCTTGCCTTGTTCGCCTCCGCCATTTTTGTGACACTATTTTTAAATTGCTGTTTTCTTTTCCTTTTAGATACAATTTTTTTAGTGTTTCCCATTATTACAAAGAAATTACAAATATTTTCAAACCTAACCTAATCCTATATTATAACTATTTATGCCTACGATTATAAAGTACACGACAGAAATTTGGTACGATCGGTGAGTCGACATGCATACGTCCAGCGTCGAAGCGGGCTATCGCCAGACTGACTCGACGCCCGTACTCACTGGTCTAAACTCTCACTCATGGTCATAAGGTCTAAAATTGCGATGCGCCCGCAATGATCGAGAGCGCTTAGAAATTGTTAAAATCTCAAAATATTATTAAAACATTATTGGTTTTAGTTATGGAAATAATGAGCTAGCAAATTACTAATATTGATATTACGAATATATTTGAGTAATTTCTAAGCCTATTGATAGTGTCACTTCCTTGTAATTTCAAAAATAGTAAATTTTCAGAGGTGTTTTCGTAAATAATTATGATCGGGCCAAAATCACAATATCGTGTTTTTGAGCTAGGAAATTCTAGTTAAAGACATCAATTTACCTATATCAAAATTCTAGTTTAATTGGTCTTCTCATAGTCCTATACTATTCGATGAAAGTTAGTGCATTTTTTCAGTGTATCCTCTTAATTCGCGTAAAATCCTAGAAGGAAAGTCTTCAAAATAGAGTATGATGAGGTTTATACTATTTATAAAAGTTAGTGATAGCCGACTATTATACAGAGTGTCCGGTAATTAATGGATAACCTTGAAGTGTCTTATAGTAGAACTGAAGGCCATTCAGAAAAATTAAAAAGAAATAAAATAAAAATATATATATTAAAAAGTGCAAGCTATATTAGCATAGCATACTTTTGACTGTCTATCTATTAGCATAATTAGTGTTTAATAATAAAACAACAAAAAACCGATGGATTTCATTCATTGGTCGTAGTATACAAGAAAGCTATACATAGTAATTAAAAAAAAAAACACATATCTCAGGTAGTAGTTAGAATAGATATTTTCTCATATTTTTTTTCTGTACGGCCATCAGTTCCACTATAAGACATTTCCAGGTTATCCATTAATTACCGGACACCCTGTATACGCACGATTACATGCAAATCATGTAATTAATGGTAGATATTCAACAAATCTGTTCCTCTGTTAGGATTTTCCATATGGTTTTCTACCAATCACCATTAGAGGCGCAATTTTGTTCTAGAAAACCGGTATAGTCCGATTTTTTGGACGCATTATAATAATTATATAACTTGTTTTTGATTAAGCTGATAATATTTTTTGATTAGTATATCTAAATTATTAATACGGCTATAGCTGCGTTGGATAACGTTATTGTTCACTGGTAACAGTCAGATATCGTGCTGTTATTGATTATACGTTATAATTGTTGCAAAACCTTTTTGATCTTCTTCTCCCTAGCCTTTATTATTCCCAAGTAGCTTGGGGTCAGCTTTTCTTGTCTAACCGGATTTGACTGGATATCAGTTTTGACACGGAGCGGCTGCCACCTGATCTCCGCAACCCGAAGGCTAACGATACTCTAAGGCTAGACCAGTGTCAGGATATTATAGGGACTTCCCAATAACGACTGCCATAGATGTTCATGGCAGCCAGGACCGATGGCTTAACGTGCTCTCCGAAGCACGGAGCAGGCGATAATTGTCAATCAATACACACATAATTTCGAAAAGTCATATAACTGGCGGCCTCGATGGCGTAGTGGTTAGTGTAACCGACTGCCACGCCTGAGGTCGCGGGTTCGATTCCCGCACAAGTCAAACATTTGTGTGCAGAACATGGATGTTTGTCTTGGTCTGGATGTTTCTATGTATAATATGTACGTATTTACAAAAAAAGAAGTATATATGTATGTTTATCCATTGTCTAATACCCATAGTACAAGCTCTGCTTAGTTTGGGCTAGATGGTGTTGTGTGTATGTGGTAGAATATTATTATTATATTATTACTATAACTTCCGAAAGTTAGAAGTGCGCGACGTGGGTTCGAACCCGAGACCTTCTGCATTGCAGTCTGTTGGTCTCCCCACTGAGCTACCGCTGCTGTTGCAAAACCTTCTTGATATGAGTTGTAAAATACAGAAATTATATTGTGTTGCCGATTTAAATGAGTGACCGTGAGTTTCTTGCAGGTTTCTTCTCATAGGCTCAACCATTTGCCTGAATCTAGCAATTAAACTAAATGTACCTTCAGTAACTTAGTAAACTCACTAACCTATATATTTTGACGTTCATAAGTGTTACTTTGTGACCTAAATGAATAAATTATTTTTGACTTTGACTATAGCTGAATCTTATCTCATTAGAACAAAGAGCCTACCTAACCTAACCAGAATTTTCTTGGGATTATTCTCATCGCCATATTTCCTCAGAAATCCTTCCACAAAGAGGACAAAGACCGCCATTGCAAATATTTATACATAATAAATATATTGTTGAAGTTTCAGGGCTCCTCAGTTAATCATTAGCTTAGTCAGGACAACTCGTAATGGAACATTGTTGGACACGTGCCAAGCAATGCGAGGTGACATCTCTCTGATTACTCATTGCATTTGATTAAACAAATATTTACTAATATTATAAAAGAGGTTAAATTTTGTTGTTTATAGGCAGTAATCTCTGGTCTTCTTAACTGTAATGTAATCGTAATCTCCGAAAGGGTAGAAGAAGGCGTAATACCTACACCCACATTTTCCAGCTATGGTTTATAAGTCCCACGTTATAGAAGACGAGCCCATGGCTGTTTATCGGGCATAATATCAGACTTCGAGCTGCGACTGAGAATATCTAGACAGAAAACACTATTTCTATTTACCCGACTGGAGAATCGAAACCAAGAGCTTGATGCACAACAGTAGCATGCACTACAGCCATAGTGTCCCGAATGCTGTGTATGAGGTTTATACTGAATTGATTCTAAAATCTACATTATTTAACACTAAAAAGCGACAGACATATAATTATAGGAATATGTTTTTGACTCGACATTCTGGAGCTCTCCAGCTTAGGACAACTTACCATTCCATTTTAATTTTAAAAAACTCTCTATATAGGCAAGGATGCACCATAGTTTGCACCTTTATGGAAATCAGGACTTTCATATATAAATGATTATGATGAAATAAACCACTTTTGTATTCAATATTCATAATTATGTAGTTATTACATATTACATTTGAGAAATATCTAAATAAGGAAAGATACTTGGAAAATCCATAAAACAAACCTTCTGTATTTTTAGCCTTATATGAATATATTTGTCTCTTTCGTCCATAGCATTAGCTTGCGATTACATATATTACGAGCGACCTTGAATTCCTGGTTTCAATGCCCGGATCATGTAAAACAGTGTCAAAAACTGGTCCGATGGTGGCCAATAGGCTCGATCCCTATAACATGGTTCTTAAAATTTTGCTGGTAATTGTAGGTGCGTCAGTGGCGAAGTGGTTCAAGGGGTCGCTATTGTGTCGAGTGATTTGGGTTCGATTCTTCACTTGAGACAAAAATGTGTATAATCCAGAAATAGTTGTTCTGTGTCTGAATGTTCTTTGTGTCCGTTGCTTGAATGTTTGTAAAGTTTCCCGTGACACAGGAATCACAACTAGTGCGGGAGTAATATTTTTAAAAAGCTTATTATCATCAGGAATATTATCCTATGGAGTCATGGAGGCACACCGGTGGCGAGAGGCCGGTACAATAGATTTTTAATTATGAGTGGTATTTTGAACACTTGGCAGATAAGTCGTGAGACTGTATCCGATGTATCTTTTCTTTATAACAGTGAATAATAAGTTATATAGTGGGTCTATTTTTTATGATAACATGTATATTTACGCGCACGGAACGGAACCCAGTACCGTTCAAGGTCGGTCGGCGACATTTGCGCGACGACGACGTGAGGAAGTAATGATTTTAGGCTGACCGCAACAGTAAGATTTACATTAATTTTATCAAATTCACACGTTTTACTTAATATTAATTTATATAAATTCTAAATAGAGTTTTTTTAAATAAATATATAATCTTAAGCTATGCTTGTCACAGGGTCTATACAATCATAAGATATGCTCATGTCTTTTTCATCATGAGTGTAGATCAGCTTCTTCATACATTAATTAAAGAAGGAAAATATTATAGATATATACTTCCAAATTACACACGTGCGAAGTGGCAGAAAAAAGCTACCAAATACTGAATAATTCTATACAAATGTATTTTGTATCGAAAAATATATTTACCTTTCTCTAACTTTTAAAAAGTCAACCCCTCCCCCCACCCCCTAGAATAAATCCAGTATCGTGGGGGACTTTACAAATATTCAAATTACGGACACAAAGAACACCCAGACTCGGAACAACCATTTGTGGTTCACACAAAGTTTTGTCTCGTGTGGGATTCGAACCCACAACACTCGGCGCAGTGGCAGTGGTGAGGCGGCCATTTAAACTACTACGTCATACGTGTAATCACTTTTAACGATACAATAATATAAGTAGGTAATATTAAAGTCGTGTAACTATAGCCGACCTAACAAAAACACATGTCGCGTACTTCTCTCATATTTCGCGTCGTTTCACCTTTAATCAGCTGACATGTGAAATTAATAGCAGCTCTGTGACAATCACAGAAATAACAATGCATTAACGTTATTTGTGAAACTGCTATTATGATCATTAGGCCGCGTGTTCGGACAGGAGAGGCGGATAGCGGGCAATACGTTTTTTTAACCTCCGGTTTTTGAATTGAGAAAAGTAGCGAATCTCAACTCAGTATTCTCAAATATTTTTGAAGAATCGAATTTCTTCAAGCCGCTTTCAACTGATGCTCAGTTCCTAGTAAAGAATTTGTATTGTAAAAAGTAAGTAGGTATATGATATATAGTCTACTCAAATTTTATTACAGTCTTAGAAAAGTTGATATAGAAACAAAAAATATATTTAAGTAATACTTAAGTAGACTTTGAGTCGTCGATTTTTGTGTGTAATTGTTTAATTTACGTTTTAATTTTACCAATAAAGTATTTGTGGCAATCAAGAATGTTTTCTTTCTTTCTACTAAGCAATAATATTTTACAGTAAATGTGTAATAAGATCCTACACATAGCACATTTACTATAAAAAGTCGCTGCTAAAATAACGTAGGTTTGGTGAATCTGGGCTTTTGTACTATTTGAGCATATAGGTGATATGTGAGCATCAGGAAACTTTTCTTTCTAGGTGAAACGCAGTAAACATGTTAATACTTTTACGCTGATTGATGCTATTTTGTAGTCTCTTCCATGGGCGAAACTCACTCCTACGATACCCAACAGTGGGTCACCGATACAATAGAGTTTGAACATTATAGCAATAATAAATTTTCTTAACGCTCTGCTTCACTCACCGCGAGTCTAAATATGCGGCCTTATAATATATGACTTCGAAGAAAGAAATGCTAAGATTGCAAGATGTATAATTTAATTTGCCAGATTTATGGAGTCCACTTTACTCTTAATTTCGGGTATTATTACGCACAATGTGGTGTCAACGCGAAATTTTTGACATAGTATATAATTTTAATTCAATTTTGGTGCAGTTATGATTGCAAATATGGAATGTAAAATGATAAGTTCACTTTTAACGGTTTTATAATTACCTACAGATAAATTTAGCGAAAATTTAGTCCAAAAATTTAAAGTCACCCAGCGGGCTATGGAGCGAGCTATGCTAGAAGTTTCTTTGAGGGATAAACTTAGAAATGAGGTTATCCGTCAAAGAACCAAGGTTACCGACATAGCTCGCAGAATAAGCAAGCTGAAGTGGCTGGCTATATCTGTAGAAGGTCCGATGGCCGTTGGACCAAGCGAGTCCTAGAGTGGAGACTGCGACTTGGTAATCGTAAGGTAGGACGCCCCTTGGCCAGGTGGACCGATGACCTGAAAAAGGTAGCTGGGTGAGACTGGATGCGGAAGGCGGAAGACCGGATGTTGTGCCGTAAAATGAGAGAGGCCTATATCCAGCAGTGGACTGCGATGGGCTGATTGATTGATTGATTGAAATTTATTGACGGTAGCCCAATGGATAAGGCATTGGAGTTGCGTTCAAAAAGTCGCGGATTCGAATCCCAGCCATTGCACTACCGATGTGAACTCTCTCCTAACACATGCATTCTAGCTTAGCTGGAGCAGTTTACAAACATACAAGTAATTTGTAGCGCAAAATTGCATGTAATCTTTCCAAAAGAAAAAGAAAACTGTCTGCAATTGATGCTGTAGTTATTAACCAGTAGGTAGTTAGATTATAGGATAAATAGATAATTTATACGATTGCTGTGCATAAGATTAAGGTTCGATTGATAGGTCAGGTAGTACTATTAGAATTTTCTGTATAGAAATTCTGGGTAGCAGCATGAAACTGTGCTAGAAAAAATATATGTAATATAATAATAATAATAATAATGTTTTTTCTCTCTCACACAGAAATAATAACAAGAAATCAGAATCTTATATTAGGTGTTACATTTATAAAGGGGAGAATCTGTGTGAGAGACTGGTATCTGTACTAGGTAGACCTGTATGACAGATTACCAGCCTCTCCTGACTCTAGAACTACTCTCACTAACTTGTAGTGCTCGGATATGAGTGACCTGATTTTACAATAATGTACATACCTATAATATGTGAGGTGAGTAATTGAGTAGACTGTATCTATATGATAGGAATATGAGTAATAGAGCCTCGCTGATTTCAGCATGAATGGGCGCCCTCGACTGGGGAAGGACAGAATATCGACGTGAAATAGCAGTATGCCTGCTGTTGAATTTCGTTCGGTGAGTGAGAATGCCGGAGGCCTAATCACCCTCTTTCCAGGGGGAAAGAAGGTTCCCACTTCCTTTTTTTCCTAAAGGGTCGGCAATGCGCAAGTGATGCCTCTAGTATTGCAGGCGTCCATAGACTACGGTGACCACTTACCATCAGGTATGCTTGTTTGCCAAATTAGATGATAAAAAAAGTAAAAAAAGAAAAAAAGCACTTTAAGTCATTGGTCTTGCCGGAGGCCCTATCACCCTCTTTCCCCCTTCCCGCTCCTTCTCTTTCTCACTTCCTTTCCTAAAGGATCGGCAACGCGCAAGTGATGCCTCTGGTGTTGCAGGCGTCCATAGGTTACGGTAACCATTTACCATCAGGTGGACCGTATGCTCGTTTGCCACCATAGATGTATAATAAAAAAAAATTAAAAGTAAAGAAATCTATAGACTCGCTCCCGTTTACATGGGCCATAAACCCATCGCTGACGAAATGTAGGAGTTAAACACCTCTGTCTACCCCTTTGGGATATCCCCAAGGGGGTAGATAGAGGTGTAGGTCTAGCGTATATACGCTAAGGCTATGGATGTATGTATGTCCATAGGTAGTTGTTTCGAATCTTACCGTTATTATCGTTGCTTGTTTTAAAAGTTTTTAAGTGCCTCACAATTTTAATCTGACTTTATAAACTAACATTTCATTGCTTTGTTAACTTATTAAGGATCGCCAATAAATAATATACACAAAATTGCACAAAGAAATGAACATACAATTTGTATAGTGTACTTCTTCAGTTACCACCACGGACCTGACCTTCGGAGACCACAACCACAGGATTTGAACCCAAGGCATAACTTTGCGATCGATCACGAGGTTACGGATTCGTTTCTCGGGTCGGATGAATTGGCTTTATCTGTAGGTTAGACTCTGTAGGCCTCTATACCATATGACCTAAAACTTATCTAGTAAAATGTACTGCCTACCCTTTGAACGAAGGTAAATAACCAAGAGTCTGAGTAGTTTATGACTAGAAATTAACTAATCCTTCGAGACTTTGTAAGGCACACGTGTAACTAGAAACTATAAAATCGTCTAATTGTATAGCTAGATTCATCTAAGTAGTAACGAGTGCTTTCGCCGCATAGCTGGCCACCTTCGAAGTACATATTCGGTCATACAAGAGGAGTGACAGACAGGTTAATAAGATGTTTACTTTTTCTATTAGCGAGATCTGTCGCCGTTGATATCTCCATCAGGCATGGCAGTCACGACGAGATATAAACTCAAGATATTTTTGTTATAGAAATATCCAAGAACGACCTATTATTTTCATATTTTTAGGGGTTATTATAAATAGCGAATAAAAAGCCCGCTATTACCAATAGGGATTGAAAAAGTTTCTAAGGTATCGAAAAACGAACTAACCTAAACTGGATATTACCAAAATCATTTTTTAACCGGTTCTTTAAACTAAACCTAAAGTTTCTTGTGTTTATATGCTGCTTTTCAACGCAGTACAATAATGGCGAGGTGCAATAAAAGTTACATGTGGGCTTAGAAATTCAATATTTTGGATGAGAGGAATATTTTGATTCAATCATCCCAATCATTGTTTGAATGAGCAATTGACACCAATAGCGTAGCGTAATAGGGGCGGCAAGGGCGGCCCTTCCCGGGCGGCACTTTTAGGGGGCGGCAAAATTTCACAATTAAAATGAAAATAATATCTTACATATAAATACAATACAATACACAATGATGATGACCGTACTTGCTAAAAAGCTCTTTAGAATTATTGTATATTATTGTCTGTTAAATATAATATCTAAATAAAAGGGCGGCAAAAGTTTCTCCCGCCCCGGACAGCTGACACCCACGCTACGCCACTGACTGACACAATGGCGGTGTCATTCCATCCGATTAAAAGGTTCTCAAAAAACACTTCATTCTAAGAATCTTTAAATTGGATGATATGAAACCGGTATTTTGGAACCATAATTGGGAACCGATTCTTTGAAACCAGTACCGAATCGGAACCTTAGTTGTAGATGTACAACATATACACGGAACCTTATTCGATTTAAAATAAAAACAATAACTGCATCCTAGCTCCTTCACTACTGTGTAACATTAGTCTTGTTTATACCTTTACCAATGATTCACGTTATTACAAGCTGAACTTGGCACGTCGCTTACGTTATTTCTGGCGAAGGGCTAAGGATATGGAGTCACATCATGTTCTTACTCACCGACTCACATAATATATGACTCTTATGATTCAGTTTGGTTATGCTGTCACTGGGCTATTGGTTAGGAATACACTATTACTAGCGACCCGCCCCGGGTTCGCAAGGGTAGTGCAAAACCTTAACAAATTATATCATTAATCTCTCTGTCTATTGGTAAAATCCGCATGAAAATCCGTTCAGTAGTTTTTGAGTTTAGTGCGAACAAACTGATGTGGAGCAGGACATTCTTTTATAATATTTAGTGAAGAGAAAATATAAAATAGTTTCAGATGTTTTATTCTTTGTATGTTTATAAATATCGATATACATATGTAGGTACCCAACCATTCTGAAATTTAACCAGTCACGTAATTTCACATTAATGCGCAAACGGTATTACGACATTATACTGTTTTATCCTCTTTACATATAAGTTTGTATATCAAGGTAATTAACTAGCATGGTATGTTTGTAAATAAGTTATAATTATCATAAATTCATCATAATTTACAGCAGTTTTCCTTCGTCGAATGATTATTTAAAATAAGCTATGAAATAATACATACGTGTCTTTGGATGTTTTGCGTGACTATTCTCACGTTCATATCCCCCAATGGGAAGGCAGACGTGTTGAGTAACTTGAAAAGTCAAAGGAAATCTAATTTAGAATGGTACAGCCACCCAATCATAAGGCACACCGGTAGCTAGACACCAGAGGTTTTCAATTATGTCTGGTATTCCAACAATTGGCTGGTTAAAAGTCTTCACATGCCTCCCAATGGGTAGGGTAGGCAGAGGCATTGAGTAACTTGAAAAGTCAATGGAAATCTAATTTAGAATGGTACAGCCACCCAATCATAAGGCACACCGGTAGCTAGACACAAGAGGTTTTCAATTATGTCTGGTATTCCAACTATTGACTGGTTAAAAGTCCTCACAGAATCCAGACATGTATGTATGTTTTATACATTATGTGAGTAAATATATGGAGCGCTGCCCGTTTTGATTTTAAATGAAACGTTTTGTAATTGATGCGTGTTAATAAGTTTATGTTTTGTTAATGAACTAGTATTGAATAGCATTAATTGCTTTAAATAGCATGTAGTTTGAAATACACATGCATTTCTGGAAACATGGAGTATCGTTTTCGTATGAAAGCATAGTTTGTTTTGCGCTTCAGCACTAAAACAATTTATATTCGGTTCCTTTATTTTGGTGTGTAGTTACGTTTATTGCTGATGAGCTCTTGAGTTTCAGTACCAGGTTGGACAGTAGGAAATGTATTAGCTAACAATTTAATAAACTGGAACAAGGATTTGTTAATTAGGAATCAAGTGTGACGTACAGATTTAAATCATAGATGTCCTCATCGTACTAAGACCGCGCGAAAAATAAAAGATTTGTATTTTGTCTTTATTGGTGCCAATTCTGTTGTCACAAATTCTCTAATCTTAGCTAAAAATCTCTAAAATTTAGTTTAGTCCTGTCAAACGACATTTCGTATTCTGAAATCGCTAAACGTGATAGGACTAAAATAAATTTTAGAGATTTTTAGCTAAGATTAGAGAATTTTGTGACAACAGAATTGGCACCAATATCTATTAGATTTTCCCCGCGGTTTTACCCGCGTAAGTCCCGTTGCCGTGGGAATATCGTGCTAAAAAACTAGCCTATGTGTCAATCCAGGTCTCCAGCTATCAACATACTAAGTTTCATCGCAATCGGTTCAGTAGATTTTACGTTAAAGAGTAACAAACATCCATACATCCTCACAAACATTCACATTTGTAATATTAGTATAGATGTAAACTAATATTATAAATAGAAAAGATTTGTTTTTTCCTTTGTATGTTTGTTTGTTTGTAAGGGCTTAACTCAAAAACTAATCAACCGATTTTAACAATTCTGTCACAATTAGTAAGCTATATTATCAGCGTGCAATACAGGCTATATTTTATTTGAAATACTCTTACTTTTACGCGAACGAAAACGCGAGCAAAAGCTAGTAATGAAAAATCTCAAAACTTCGGATTGATATTACTATTCGATTGCTACTTAACCAAAACTTACTTAAAAAAAAGATTTAACATACACCACGGGAACTGAGCAGTAATCATAAATGTGGGTCAACCCGCTATTGGACGGCTTTATGTACCACTTTATATTTCGTTTAACCCTATGTTAGGGATAGACATGATCATGGTAAAAAAAAAACTCATTTAGTAAGTTAACTAAAATGACGTACTGTTAGCTAAAGATATTATATAGAGTTCTTTATTTTTACCATCTCTATAATTAACAGAATTTTTATAATGAGTTTGTTTACTAAATAAAATATGTATGAAAACAAATCTATGCAGTTTAGATTATTTGTGTGTTGTTGCTGAGCTTAAGTATTGTTTCAAGTTATTTTGTAATTAGTATAACGTAAAAGTATGTATTAGCAGCGCTAGTGGGAAACCGTTGGACTGCCACGCAGAGGTCTCGAGTTCGATCCCAAGGCGCGCATCTCTGACTCTTCGAAATTATATGCGTATTAAATTATCGCTCGCTTTAACGGTGAAGGATTAACATCGTGAGGAAACCTGCATGTCTGAGAGTTCTCCATAATGTTCTCGAAGATATGTGAAGTCTGCCAATCCGCACTAGGCCAGCGTAGTGGACTATGGCCTAACCCTTCTCACATTGAGAAGAGGCCCGTGCCCAGGAGTGAGACTGTTTAATACAGTGCTGATATTATTATTATTATTATTAATAGTGTGTTGTTCTGAACAAATATTTAAAGAGATACCGTTCCACGGTGTTAGAGAATTCTAACTATTATTATAAATGCGAATGTGAGTTTGTTACGTTTTAACGCCTTAACTACTCGACCGATCATCATGAAATTTCGCATACACGTTGTCAGCTAATATAAAAGATCAAAAGATACCTTTTTGTCCAGGAAAAAGTAGTGTTCCCGAGCTGGCGTAGCCGCGGGCAATTAGTACTTTTATATAGTAGTATAGCGGTGTATTAACATTGTTTCGGTTTTTTTGTATGTGACTGAGAGTGCTGGAAGTCCTGACAGAGAAGGATACCTCAGTACCCTTCCTTGATCATCTAAACCTCCAACTTTAGTTGGCAACGCAAGACTTATGCCTCTATAGAAAGAACACATAATCTACCCAGGCCATGAAAAGTGTTGAAAAAGCTCGTATGTTTCATCGTTTATTCCTAAATGGGGTATGCCTGCTCTAGTTGTAAGGTGTAATCCCTGCATCGCGGGGTATTTTTCACATTTAAACAACAAACATAAATAACAACAAACATAATTATATTTATATAAAGTTGAAAAATAGGTTATATAAAGTTGCTTAAAATTTCTTTTAATGATTTTTAATATATTTTTATATTTCTTATTACTGACTAAACTATAAAATTATGATTATATGCACTAACTTTGAATCATTAATTTACGACAATCTACATTATCGCAATATGTATATGCCTGTAATGATAATTGTATGTGTAATAAATAAATAAAATATAAAAACATCTGAACTCGAAACAAATATTTTTAGATAACACCATTTTCTGTCCCGCTAAGATCGAACTCACAACCCTCAGTGCATTGGTAGCGGCAAGGCGACACTTGAAACCTAGTGGCATCTGTGTAGATTTAGATCTTATAATTTTTATGTTCATTTGTTTAGTGACCTCGCTTCAATTCTATTATAGATACTATTCTGAGCTACTAGGTTAAACTGACAAGTGAGATTAACCCACTTTCGTTTATCTATTAAGGTAAACAAAAGATTCAGTTCATCTTTATATAACGCGCAGGTAAGCAGGTTTAAGCAGTGATACCTTTTACAGTATAATATTGTCTTCTGTTTACGCGAATGTTATTCATTGAAATTAAACTACTATATACAGATTTTATCGCGTTGTTTATTTATCACTGTATTACAAAATTTTGAAAATATTACTCTACTACTACTATTGATTTTATTTGACTAATTTATAAGCTAATAAGCTAATAAACACGTACAACAGGGGACCAACCACTACTTGAGATTTGACAAACCACAGATTCTCGCTAAAGAACACCGATTCCTGCCAAGGATGCTTCGCGAGGCTATTGAAATTAAAAAACATCCCAATTTCAATAGAGAAGATGGTTGGAATGTACCACCAGCTTGGGATCCAGTACTTCAAATAGTCAAACCCAAGAAGAAACAAACCACAGCTAGACTTCATGATACTTTGAGCTCATTCTGCGTAAATAGAAACACCAATAATTAAATTATGTTCAGGTACTTTGAAATAACTACACTGGAACATTGAGACAACTACCATCTTAGTCTCCCCGTGACCATGGCTGCTGAAAAGCACCCGAAACGTCGGGGAAAGTGTAAACCAAAAATAAATAGATTTAATAGTTTAAATAATTTTATTAGCTTATAAACTAGTCAAATAAAATCAATAGTAGTAGTAGAGTAATATTTTCAAAATTTTGTAATACAGTGATAAATAAACAACGCGATAAAATCCGTATATAGTAGTTTAACCTTTTACAGTCATTCGTCAAACTTGGATTTAGTAATTAAATGCGTTTTATGGTGTGACTGTGATAAAATATACAGCCTTTTTTCCTGAAGAGGTTGGCAGAGTTGTATTTACAGTTATAATTCGCCAGCTTGGCCTTAAAACATAATAGGTAAGTTAATAAAAAAATAAAGAATATGGTCTACTTGTCTATTTGCCTCTACTGACTGGATTGATCATACTGAAGCTTTAACGAAAAGTAAAGAAATACCCGAAGATAGTTTTGAGTTTTACTAACGTCTCAAGATTATTTACAAGGTTTAACGCATAGAAAGTCGCGGTTAGAAATAATTCTAACTAAAATTATAAATGCGAATGACCGATCATTATGAAATTGTACATACACGTTGTCAGGGGAACAAAAAACGGGTACCTTTCATCCTGAAAAAAGTACTGTTAATTATTAACCTAATCTAACCTACGTTTACGTGAGTGAAGCCGCGGGCAAAAACGGAAAACTAAGTTAATTTTTTGAAATTAAACTGCTGTATACGGATTTTATCGCGTTGTTTATTAATCACTGTATTACAATAGTCTCCCCGTGACCATGGCTGCTGAAAAGCAACCAAAACGTCAGGGAAAGTGTTAACTTAAATATAAATAGATTTAATAGTTCAAATAATTGTATTAGCTTATAAATTAGTAAAACTCAATAGTAGTAGTAGTGTAATAGTTTCAAAATTTTGTAATACAGTGATAAATAAACAACGCGATAAAATCCGTATATAGTAGTTTAATTTCAATGAATAACATTCGCGTAAACAGACGACAATATTAAATTAATTTTATGCATTGGTTTTTTTTTAAATATAGAAACTAATTATTTATTTATGTATTCTAAATGTTTAACTTTGTAATACCTACAATTCCAGACAATTTAGTTAGTTGGTAGCGTGTTATTCGCACTTAGCCGCGTTTATTGAGTGATTGTGCGTAAGTGACTGGCGCGAAATAAATTTCAGACAATTAATGGATGCTGAAATGCAAGCTAAGAAACTTACATTTTCCTGAACGTTATGGTATATTAATAGACAATATAAAAAAGTTGTGCTTTTAAAATACTCCGACTGCACAGATGGCGTCAGTAGTTTAATTGGTCAACTCGCCGCTGCCACTGCGCCCGGTTGTGGTAGGTTCGAATCCCACACGGGAAAAATCTTTGTGTGATCCACAAATGGTTGTTCCGAGGCTGGGTATTCTTTGTGTTGTTCGTGTGTTTGATATTGTATTTGATATTGTGTTTGTAAAATCGTCCGCGTTCCAGGAATAATTAATAAGAATAGGTATATAATATAAGAAAGAATATATATATATATATATATATATATATATATATATATATATATATATATATATATATATATATAAGAAGAGCGAGAGTAGTCCTTTTAAAAATATATGAAATATATCCGTATAGACTATATAAAATAATAATAATAATATTAGCCCTGTATTAAACTGTCCCACTGCTAGGCATGGGCCTCTTCTCACTGTGAGAAGGGTTAGGCCATAGTCCACCACGCTGGCCTAGTGCGGGTTGGCAGACTTCACATATCTTCAAGAACATTATGGAGAACTCTCAGACATGCAGGTTGCCCCACGACGTTTTCCTTCACCGTTAAAGCAAGCGATAATTAACTATTTAATACGCATATAACTTCGAAAAGTCAGAGATGCGCGCCTTGGGATCGAACTCGAGACCTCTGCGTGACATTCCAACGGTTTCCCACTAGGCTATCGCTGCTTACTGCTATAGAGTAGAATAATTTCAAATATAAAACTATTCTTTAAACAAGACACCTATTATAGCATCTTTGTATATCAATATTTAGCGCCGTGGGAGTAGTATGAAATTAAAATATCAACAAAAACCTTGGGCTTATAAATCTTGAACAAACAAAATCTTTGTGCTGCACACTCGTTCTTATAACCCAAGCAGTGATATCGCTTGTATATTTAGATTAGTATCACTGTTATCGTGTCATATATCAGTATTGTTTAGTATATCAGCAAATGAAGGCAGCTGATTACGAGTATTATCATTATACATGCGCTTCTCTTATCTATACCGCCTGTTTATTGAGTGTGAGGATCTTGTAGCCACTTATATGATTCACTAGCTGTACTGAGCGGTTTCACGCATATTTATGATTACTGCTGCGTTCTCGTGGCTCATAGCATGATGTTATAATAATGTGTTACTTCTGGAAAAAGCAGTGTTTTAATGAAAAAGGAATTAATAAAATTGGTATTGTAGTAGTTCTGAGTTTATTAACCTCTGAGTCTTCTTCGAAGAGGTTAATGAAAACACTATGTGGGTCTGTGTGTCTGTCTGTTAGTGATAGTTTGTTAGTGACAGGCATAGCTCCGGAACCACTGGACCGATTGACTTGTAACATGGTTTGCAGACACCTTGGGGTTATGCCTCCGTCGAGTTTGAATATGGGCCCTGTGGGTTAAAAGACTCCTGAGATATAGGGGTCACAAGGTCATAAGGTCAGGGGATATCCACCAACAGAGTGATTTGGAAGTCCAAGGAAGAGGCTTTTGCACAGTGTGACATTACAAAAAGCAAATGAAAAAAAGAACTGCACAGAAGACAAAGAGGTTGAATCTTGGGTTTTTAAACCCATCTCGTTCAATGCGAACAAGAATATAAATCTATCCACCTTATAATGTTTGCAAAGATAAAGTGCATTTTTCTTTGTTTTTGGTTGCTGCCGAATCAATGACCCTAACTCATGACAAGGAGCTACAAAATAGGGTTGTTTTAGTAATATCTACAATAATAATGACCTATTGCCATCTACTGAGCACATTAAGAGTCATTGTTGCTACTGAGAACTTCCTAACAGATAAACTCAAAAACCCTTTGACATGATTATCGAATCCGTTATCTGACACTCCATTGCTGGACATAAACCTTATGCCTTTCTTTTTTATTGCTGTTCGTAACAGAAGAGCCCGGTGCCTTCCTGATTTGTTTTATTTAAAGACAACTCCCGCGCTCTTATTTTTTCGGGTTTATCCTGTCGCGCAAGACTTTACAAACAATCGAACAGACGGACGTAAAGAACATATATAGATCACACCATTTTTCCTAACATGTGGTCTTCTTCTTTTTGCAATACAATGCAGTTATCATTTGGTATGTGTGTTCTGCTTGCCACCTTATGTAGATCAGCCACTGTTACAATAGCCGACCTTTGAGAGGAGGCCACCGAATTTTTATTGTGTACTTGTTTACAACATGACAAATCATTGTTCCAAGAAGGCGTGTGGTTTGGGTTTGTTTACTGCTCATGGGAGCCTCGCTCCATTACCGGGTGAGGCAATGTTTCTTGGTTTGACCTTAAAGGATTTTTGTATTAATATAGATCCTAAAGCTGTCAGCTTAACCATATCGAGATATGACAAAATCATTGTGTGTGGCGGCCAACGTCCGACCGCCGATAGAAGAATGAAACTGTAACACAGTTATAAATTCGCTTCTCTTTTCCGTTCCTTTGGACTGCCTCGGTTACTTGGAGTCTAAATACAGCTTTATAATGTGACTGTTGTGTCTAATTCTAACAAATCATTATACAGGTATTTTGGCGTTAATATTAACGTCATTGCCAACCAACGAGACAATCAAAATTGGATACTCTCGAGAAAGAAAAAACTGGACGTAAAACGACCAACGGATAAAACATTGGACTTGCAGTCGAGAGGCCGCGGGTTCGAATCCTACCTATTGTTCTACCGACGTGAACTAGCATTCTAGCTTATCTAGAGAAATAACAAGAATACTAGTAATTGGCTAGAAATCATAAAAATAGTATCTTTCGAAATAAAAAGAAACAATCGAATGATTTGTTGAATTATGCATTGTCACTGTTTGTTGTTCGAATAAAGTTTCTATGACACAGATAAGTTTTTATTTAATCATGTTCAAGTGTGCACTTGAGTTGATATTCTACTGTACATACATACGTTTACAGTATGATAATACATAATCAAGCAACAATGAATGCATTATACCTTTGTATGTACTTTTCAAAGAAATGCTACTCTGGGAATAATATAATCCCCGAGTCGCGGAGTTGAAATAACGGACCGATAAATCACACATCCCGGCACAACTAGGTATATATGGAACACAATTATTTTGCGTTTATCGAGATCGAAATCAAACCTAAAGTTGGACGCAGTGGCGAAACTAATACTTAAGCTACAGCACCATCTGTGCAGTCAATTTGAACACATTTAATTTTCTTGAACATTGCGAACATTCAAATGTAATATAATGATACTATAATTATACAGTGTCCGGTAATTAATGGATAACCTTGAAATGTCTTATAGTAGAACTGAAGGCCGATCAGAAAAAATTAAAATAAAAAAATAAAATAAAAAATATATGTATAGGTATATGAAAAAGTGCAAGCTATATTAGCATAGCATACTTTGACTATCTTTCTATTAGCATAATTAGTGTTTAATAATAAAACAACAAACCGATGGATTTCATTCATTTATGGTCGTAGTATACAAGAAAGTTATACTTGGTAATTAAAAAAAAAACATAGCTCAGGTAGTAGTTAGGATAGTTTTTATTTCATATTTTTTTCTGAACGGTCGTCAGTTCCACTAGAAGACATTTCCAGGTTATTCATTAATTACCGGACAACCTGTATATATAACAAAACTAAAGAGTTTGTTTGATTTTTGATTTCATTTGATAGGGTAATTCATGAGAAATATTAAAGGCTATAAACGTTACGCTACGAGCGAAAAGCGAAGCAGTAATAAACGAGGATAAACCGCTGGTCGCTAATAAAAATGACGCGTACTCTTTCAGTATCTAATTTTTTTGTCAACATTGGCTACTTACACTAGGAGTAATTTCTGTATCGAGAGTTTACAAACATTCAAAACAACGGACACAAAGAACATCCAGACTCGGCACAATCATTTGTGGCTCACAATTTTTGTCCCGTGTGGGATTCGAACCCACAATACTTGGCACTGTGGCAGAGGCGAGGCGACCTCTTAATGCTAATAATATAGCATTACGCACTCCGTGTAGTATGTAAAGGGACTTTTCCAAACTCGATACAGATATGATTGATATATTACAATATATTATTATCACTGACATATTCATTAATATGTCATTATCTTCACAAAGTATGTCACGAATTCGAGAGGCTATTATATAGATAAGGTATTGCAATGAGGAAGACATTGTTACTCGCGCCATTGTTGGACGCGAGGCGTTGGGATTTTAATGTTTTGTTATTGTGAGTAAATGAATACATTGTGTTTTATAACTTAGTGTAACATCATGCCTCTACTTATTTTAATGGGTAGGTAGAATTTCAATCATAAAACGAGTGTATTGCGAGCGACTTATACGAACATTTTAACAAAAAACACAAATAAAATTCAGATTAGGAACAAAATAAACGCCTAAAATAAATGTTACCTCATAGACATACTAATAAAACGACAAAAAAATTCTTAATAAACGAGATGGGTGGTAAAAACTTAGGACTCAACCTCTTCGTCTTCAAAGGGCCCATATTCATACTCGACTGAGGTATGACCCCAAGGTGTCTGCACACCAAGTTACAAGGTCTTAAATGTAAAAGCATTTAAAATACATGTGACCTTGTGACCCCTATATCTCGAAGGTCTTTTAACCCACAGGGCCCATATTCAAACTCGACCGAGGTATGACCCCAAGGTGTCTGCAGAGCAAGTTACAAGTCAATCGGTGTAGTGGATCCGGAGATATGCCTGCCACTAACAAACTGTCACTAACAGAAAGTCACACAGACCCAAATACTGTTTTCATTAACCTCTTCGAAGAAGACTCAAAGGTTAATAATTAAGTAAACTGAAATCACAACGGAAACTGTAAGGTTGGCATGCCCGTTTGTGGTTTTTCTTACGCAGTAAGGCCAGCCATTTAGTTAGAAAACACATACCTATTTACATTAATTTGATGGATGTAAAGGTATTCAAATAAATAAATGTATTAATTACAGTATTTTCAGTTCATTATATGAATCCATAAATTTTTATATTTTATTAAACATAGTGCACATCTTTCGCATCGATAGTGTGTCTTTGTATAAGTCGAACAATTTTCAAATTCGGTTCGGTAATTTTAGACATTAAACCCTTACATATTAAGAAAGAAATCTTTCACTTTTTATAGTAGGTATAAGTATAGATCTATGATTAATATTTTTATATATATTAATACTAGCTGTGCCCGCGGTTTCACCCGTGTTTATGGTTACTGCGCCGCCCCTATGGGTCGTATCGTGATGTTATATAGCTTATAGCCTCCCTCAATAATCAGGCTATCCAACTCTAAAAGAATTTTCAATTCGAACCAGTAGTTGCCGATTTCAGCATGAATGGGCCGGCTCGACCGGTTAAGGACTACCATCTTATAGAATATCGACGTGAAATAGCAGTATTTCTACTGTTGTGTTTCGTTCAGTGAGTGAGAGTGACGAAGGCCCAATCACTCTATTTCCCCCTTCCCGGTCCTTTTCCTTCCCACTTCCTTTCCTAAAGGGTCGGCAACGCGTAAGTGATGCCTCTGGTGTTGCAGGCGTCCATAGGCTACAGTGACCACTTATCATCAGGTGGGCCGTATGCTTATTATTTGATAATATTATAACATTATAAAGAGAAAAATGTTTGAGCTCTAAAACTATTGAACTGATTTTATTAATTATTTTACAATTAAATTGATAGTCTATCAAGTATAACTTAAGCTCCATAACATCACGCCTATATAGCCACGGGACCGGAGCAATAATAATAAAAGTGAGTAAAATCACGGAGCACAACTAGTGCCAATTTTGCTTGGTAAAAGTAAAAGAAAACTCTAGGAAAGGATTAACTTTCCTCTAGCTTAAGGAGTATCATAAATAAATATACTCAATTGTTTATACAAGCAAATTAAATAAAACAGAGGTGGAGGCCTAGTGGCCTGAAATACAGGCTAACACCTAATTTAAGCACCAGTCTCCCACAATAAACTAATGCTATAGTTATAAGGAATTATGTTACATTATATTGCGGTGAGAGAAATAAATATAATAATATGTAATATAATATTCTACCACAAACACAACACCATGTAGCCCAAACTAAGCAGAGCTTGTACTATGGGCACTAGATAATGGATAAACATACATATATACTTTTTTTTTGTAAATACGTACATATTATACATAGAAATATCCAGACCAAGACGAACATCCTTGTCCATGCACACAAATTTTTGACATGTGCGGGAATCGAATCCGCGACTTCAGGCGTGGCAGTCGGTTACACAAACCACTACGCCATCGAGGCCGCCAAATAAAGATTATATTTATGTTAAAAAAATGCGTTGAAATTAAACTACTATATACGGAAATATATAAATTAAAACTGTTACACTACTACTACTATTGAATTTTACTAAATTTTATAAGCTAATAATATTATTTAGAGTATTAAAACTATTTATATTTAGGTTTACACTTTCCCTGACGTTTCGGTTGCTTTTCAGCAGCCATAGTCACGGGGAGACTTATTTAAGTTTTCAATACGAGTACCTAAGCTATACAAGTAATCCGGCGATATTAAGTTAGTAACAGGTCGAGTAACCATTACAAGTAAACAACTATTACGCTACAATTTTCTTAGAACTAATACACAATTTGTAGTAAACTACGTGACATTAAGCACTTAAATCCTTCTTTATGTAGCCTTGCTCTAAGATGTAATGTAGGTTAGTTAGAGGTCTCATTACCATACAATGGGGACGGTGATCGGATCGATCTGTACTTTGATAACAGAGTACCTAGCCGCTCATTGAAAGTGGGTGTTCCAAATGTTATTGGAGTAGAAAGTTGCGGGTTTTTTTATGTGTATCCACTATGGCATCAGTAGCGATAGAATAGTGGGAGATCGTTGGATCGTCAAGCGGAGTTTTGCGTTCGATCCTGGCACGCACCTCTGACTTTTCGAAATTATGTGCATATTGAATCTATACCTATATTATAAAGCAGCGATAGCTCAGTGGGGAGACCAACAGACTGCAATGCAGAGGGTCTCGGCTTCGAACCCACGTCGCGAACCTCTGACTTTCGGATGTTGTGTGACTTTTCGAAATTATGTGCGTATTGATTGACAATTATCGCCTGCTCCGTGCCTCGGAGAGCACGTTAAGCCGTCGGTCCCGGCTGCCATGAACATCTATGGCAGTCGTTATTGTGAAGTCAGTGACCTATAATATCCTGACTCTGGTCTAGCCTTAAGGTATCGTTAGCCTTCGGGTTGCGGAGGTCAGGTGGCAGCCGCTCCGTGTAAAAACTGATATCCAGTCAAATCCGGTTAGACCAGAAATGCCGACCCCAAGTGACTTGGGAATAATAAAGGCTAGGAAGAAGACTTATATTATAAAGAGGAAAGATTAGATTTTTTGTTAGTTTGTAAGGATTTAATTCAAAACTACCCAAACGATTTTAAAATTCTTTCACCATTAAGAAGCTATAATGTCACCAAGTAACATGGGCTACATTATATTTAAAAAAAAGAACTGTTACAAACATAATTTAACCTAACTCACTTTTATGCGAGCGAAGCCGCGGGTAAAAAGTTAATGCGTGTATAAGAATTTTTTATTCTTTACGACACCTATGTGTGTTCTGTCGACTGGCATTAGCCCAGCACGCAGCGTGGTGGTCTATGGCCTAAATCTACTCACACAGACATTTTCACACAGAGACAGTTTATATACATGGATCAGTCCCGTATTTACTCTTTCCTACTACTGGGCACGATTATGATTATATATAATATTATATAGTATATACTATAATATAATACAGATACAGTAATAAACAAGTAGCCCGACTGATAGTAAGCATTTCGATAAGTTTATAGTAAACTATGTTTTATGAACTATAACTTGTCTATGTTTTACTATTAACACTAAGGATACACAACGTCTTCAAAAAAGGAGAACCTTAGAGTCATCTCATCTCCAGCCGAAAGACTGGACTGCCACTGCTGGACGTAGACCTCCCCATGGTTTTCCACACACAAACCGGTCTTGGGCCACCCGCATCCAACCGCTTCCCGCGGGTAGTAAGGGTCTATTAGCTCGTCGCTCCACCTTTTGGCATCCCTGAGTCCTGGCTCAGGTAACATTAGACTAAACCTAAATATTAAAATAATTTCCTCCAGACCGAATTTCGGTCACGGCGGCCAATCTTAACGGAGACTGGCCATTTGCGCAGGAGATATTATAGTGCACAAGTATGTGCGCAAACACAAGTGCACTCTCTGTTCCCTAACCCTCATGATCCGATGGGACGAATAATCCGTCACGACCGGATAGAGATCAGGCGCAGAACCAACGGCTTTACGTGCTTTCCGAGGCACGGGGGTGTCTAACACCGCCAACTTCCTAACTCCAGGCTTGTATTGAGATTTCTTAACAGAAAAACTCAATACGTTTTTGTTGGCCCGACCCGGGATTCGAACCTAAGACCTCATGCACAGCAGTCGCATTCACTACCGCTGCGGCACGGAGGTAGTATATATAATATTAATAATAAAAAATAGAGTGCGAGCATCACTTGCGGACCTTTACTAATTTTCACAAAAATAATAGTTTTATTCTATTAAAACTATACTTTTACAATCATTTCTGATCCGTTGTTTACCTTAGGCAGCGGTAATAGAACGGGGCCGTGCAAAGCGTTATCAGATTTTCATGTTCATGATATATATATATATTAATCTCCTTAGACAACACAAAGAAAATTAGCATCGGTACAGGTCAAAAACAATTATTTTCTCTCACAACCGTTATACCTGTCAGACGTCGATACAAAATGACAGTGTTAGTGGCGCCACATTCGCCTCTATTACCGTTGCCAGTTTTAAAAAAATAGCATTAATTTGGCAGAAATATAGAAGTGGTACTATTTAAGCGCCGATTCAATATAGGTTACTCTCCCCTATATAATTTAAGCGTTGGCAAACGATACGCTAAGAAGGAGCAGGCGCAATAATGTCCTACGCATAGAAAAATACTGCTATCATAGACTATGTATAGAAATCGCTTTTCATCGAGGGGATGTATACGTATTTACATTCGTTACTACTTTAAAAATAGATCTGCCTACCTCACCAGGGATTAGCGAGGACGATGCTATATTATAAATAGACACAACGTAGCAAACTATCATAGCGCATATGCATTATTATATATATATATATATATATATATATGTATATATATGCTTTGAAGATAATGGTTGTACCGAGTCTTGATGTTCTTTGTATTCGTTATTTGAATGTTTGTAACGTTAGCTGGAATTATTCCTAAAGCGGGATTTGTCTTTTAAGATAAAAATGTATAGGTGAGAATAAATATAGGCATGATTCTCTACTAGGATTATATTCCATTTGTTTCTAACATTGATAATAAGGAGAAATATTGTCATTATTCCTCTAGCGGAATGTATAAATGAGCATTGTCTGTTTGTATGCGCATTCAAATGTGCGGTATGTTTTTGTTCGGGAATATATTTATTTATAAATGTAAATATAGATTTGTAGTTAGGAATGTTAGATATTCTTTACACTGGGTCTTTAACATGGTTTTTGTATATATTTAATTACTTCTGTGTCAATTGTTTCTATCCGCGGCTTCGCTCTCGTGACACATTCCGGCATAAAAGGTAGCCTATGTCCCTATCCAAGGATACAATACATCTCCTTGCCAAATTTTATAAAGATTCGTTTAGTCGTGAAAAGATAATAAACAAACAAAACTACTGTCGCATCTATCATTATGAGTAGTAGAGCCTCGCTGATTTCAGTATGAATGGGCCGGCTCGACCGAGAAAGGATTACCCTGTCACAGAATATCGACGTGAAATAGCAGTATTCCTACTGTTGTGTTTCGTTCGGTGAGTGAGAGTGCCGGAGGCCCAATCATCCTCTTTCCCCCTTCCCGCTCGTTCTCCTTCCCGCTCGTTCTCCTTCCCACTTCCTTTCCTAAAGGGTCGGCAACCTGCAAGTGATGTGATCGATCGAATATCGGGTTAATTACACGTTTGAAAGAAAATAAATTAGGTATTCCAAGTGTTGTTCTCAAAGTTCTTGCAGGTCATCTTTTCATAGGTTATGCCTATGCCCGAACCTAGCAACTAACATAAATATAATTTTTTTTTTTTTTTTTTTTTTTTTTTTTTTACGTGGGGGAATGCAATGACGCATATCCCTCCGCGGGGGCGGGCGGAGGGATTATGTCGGACTCGCCGGGGTAAAAGAAGATGGAAAAGAAATAATGTACCTCCCGGAATACCGACTAAACCTACCACGGTGTTCCTCAACAAAACCACTATCGGCGGGGCCGCGCGAATCGCTTTCGCATGCGGTCGCGACCCCGCCGAGGTTTCGGCCCGCCGTATGAAACGGCAGGCCACTACACAAAATACCTACCCAAACTAGGCACTTCCGACATTATAAAAACCCTACTGTCTCCCCCCTAGAGGGGAGACGGACTCGACACAGAGGCGCGCGTGGGAACACGCACGCCGCCTCTCGGACCTGGTGCTGAACGGATAGCGGGCAGGCCCACAAAGCCCGCTACCCCCAGGTCAAACCTCAGGGTGGCTGGAGGTCATCGCGCGCCCTCCGGCGCCCGGCTCTGCGGTTGGGGAGAGGGTTTAAACGCTCCCTCTCCCGCTCCGCCGCCTCCTTGATGGAAATTACTTCCTCACAGAAGGAGGCGACGGCGTTCCACGACCTCTCACTCCGGACCATAGACTGAACTACGGCCGGGAGCGAGAGGACAACCGATCCGACTGCCGCGATCAACTCACGGCGCTGCAACATAAATATAAAATACAGTAACTTTAGTCAACTCACTAAATTTTGATTGAAATTAAACACTTTACACGGATTTTGTCGCGTTGTTTATTTTACTTTAAAACACTTTTATTACACAATTTTGAAAACTCTAACACTACTTTTATTAAACTTTACTATTATTTAGGCTATTTAATTTAATTAATACTATATATATTTAAGTTTACACTTTGCCCCGACGTTTAGGTTGCTTTACAGCAGCCATGTTCCCGGGGAGACTAAGTTGGTAGTTGTCCCAATGTTCTGAAGTGTACCTAGTGATTTCAAAATACCCGAACATAATTTAATCTTTGGTGTTTCTATTTACGCAGAATGCGCTCAAAGTATCATGAAGTCTAGCTGTGTTTTGCTTCTTCTTGGGTTTGACTATTTGAATTACTGGATCCCAAGCTGGTGATACATTTAGATGTTTAAAAGGTACTTTGTGACCTAAAGGAATATTTTCTTCATTACTTCATACTACTTTACAGTACGAAGAATTATTTCGATGATATTTTATTGTACTAATAGCGCTGTGGTTGCAGAGAACTTGCAACTATCAATGTGTCGATTACAATACTTGATCGGAAAAGTTGTTTTTAAATATGCTTATTAACAAACCGCACATTGCGGCTTTATTTCTATAAAAAATAAGTATAATTCATCTAACACCATCATCATAAAACACTCATAATAGTTTTATTAAATAAACAACGTGATAAAGTCCGTATAAAGCTGTTTAATTTCAATGTTGAACATTCAAGTAAACACAAGACAATATTATAAGTATCATTCTCATTGTTTCAGGATATTTGCTTCCAATAGGTTGAAGATCAGTTCGCTCACCAGGGAGCAAGTGCTAGCACATCTTCGCTGATGTGGACGCTAAGCTTACTCTCACCATGCTGCTCAAGCTGTGCAAGTCATGCCAGTAGTAAGTATCCACTAAGTATTTAAGAGAGACAGGGCACATAGAAAACTTTGTAATAAGCTAGATTTGGCCCTTGCCTTTGCTCGTTTGGTTATAGTACTGGATAAAAGGTACCCTATATCCTTTTCTTTACCCTATGACAAAGCGTATTGCGCATACGCATTTGAATTAAGCAGCGATAGCCTAGTGGAAGACCATTGAACTACCATAATGAGGTCTCGAGTTCGATCTCAAGGTGCGATCTCTGACTTTTTGAAGTGCGTATTAAATAATTCATGATCGCTCGCTTTAACGGTGAAGGAAAACATCGTGAGGAAACCTGCATGTCTGAAAGTTCTCCATAATGTTCTCGAGGATATGTGAAGTCTGCCTAACCGCACTGGGCTAGGGTGGGGCAGGCCAGCAACTAAGGCCTAACCATTTTCGCACTGAGAAGAGGCCCAGTAGTGGGACAGTTTAATACAGGGCTAATATTATTATTATTATTCTAAGTATGAGAGAGACAGGACACAGAGAAAATTTTCATCTGTCTTGACAGATGAACACAAAATTTTACACACACGATAGATTTTAAATCTAAATATAATAAAAAATCCAAGACAAGTCTTGGAATACCAGACAGATTAAAAATCTATCGTGTCTGGCTATCGGTGCGACTCAATAGATTAAACTAGATTTTGCCTGCAGCTTCACTCACTCGGGATCAGAACTTGTTCTGTGAGGTGGGTACCTTTCATCTGGATCACTCTGGAATGTGAAGCGTTCTGGATAAAAGTTACCATAAAATAATATGTGTGCGAAATTTCCTCATGATCGGTCGAGTAGTTAAGCCGTTAAAGCGTAACAAACAAACCAACTCACATTTGCATTTATAATATTAGTTAGGATTTTCCAACCCGACTAGAGATGTACCGCCTTCATGGCGTCACAAATTCTGCAAATGGCATGGCGATTTTGGCGGTGATCAAGCTATGATACGTAGGACATTTGAGTGATTCACAAATAGATACCGTGTAATATGATACGTGTCAGCTGTTTTAAAATCTACCTTGATATCTGTATCGCCGGTGGTTTGAGAAGTGGGTATGACAACAAACGGACAGGTGTAATCGTTGATACAAAGCATGCGTTAACTAACACGTACATACGTATAAACGATAACTCCCGCAATAGAAATAATTCGTCAATGACTTTTTTATTGCCTCCGTGATGCTGTGATTCCTCAGTAATGAATGTGATTCCTGGGCATGAAGTCTTCAGTTCGACTCCTGGACCGAACAAAGTGTTATTATATGTCTTTTCTCTCTAGAAATTTCTGTAATAGCTCAGAATCTAGAATTGTGAACAGTGGACGGTTAAGGCGTGAGATATGAATATTTATTTTAAGGTACTGTAGTATCGTTGTTTAAGTATAAATAAACATTTTATTCTAACGATGATATGTGTCATAGACTAATAATTGTCATACGGGTCTCGAGGTCTGCGTCAATAATGTATTTCCTATGACGTCTTCACCGTATGACGCCGAAGCGTGAAAAATACAATAGCGATCTTAAGGTGCTGAGTCCACTGAGGCGATGTCTAATGGGCGTAACATTCTTAACCCTTCACCGAAACTATTTTACTGCTATATTTTGATGTTTAAAAGTGTTCCTTGGTGACTTAAAATAATAAATTATTTTCATTAGTGTGTTTGGTGACCCCTAGCAACTTATTTTTTGCACGTCAAAATTATCACACTCTGCCTGATGATAAGCGATGACTAGCTGAGGCGATGTTGAGATCCCTACTTTGACGGTCTATGAATGTGTCTTTTTACGCCCCGCTTAAACTTATCTAAATGTAACGTTTATAAACTTAATTAACACTATACTTTGACGGTCAAAAGTGTTACTTTATGACTTAAATGCATAAATAAATGACTTTGACTTAATATTTGAAATGGCATGTAATTCGGCGTGTAACATTGGAATCCGACGTTTAGCGTGTAGTCTAATGAGTAACACTCAAATCTGAAAATTATAATGGGTCATGTTTAATATGACGCGTTACATTTTGATCTAAAATTGGAGGTGCGTGTGGCTTACGGGGTGTCCTGCGTGAGCGACGAACGCGACGCGATGCGATGCGACACGACAGGATGCAATGCGACGCGATGCTACACGCGATTAAATTAAATGTCTTACGTGATTTTGGTCATTATTCTCGAATCATGGGGAAGTACAGTGCAATTTTGCTTGGAAGTTTATACATAAAGTAGAGACTTTTAAAAAAATATAGTAAAATGCACAGAAAGAAAACAAATATAATATTTTTACAAAGAAAACGTTTGGCGAATTCCATCATTTATATCAAAAATTAAGAAACGATTATAAAATGTTTAAACAATATTGTGGCGTGTTAGCGTCTAGTTTCGATTACATAATTGCTGCTGTTAAGTCTGAATTTGAGAATCAACCATTTCATAGTACGTGGTGTCGCGTCTAGTCGCCCACAAAACAGATACGCGTTACGTCGTGTCTCGCCGCAGACTGCCATATAGGCCGCAAGATGGGTAGGCCGTTGTTTTGATCGCGTTCGTCGCGTTCGTAGCGTCGCGTCGCGTCGTATTCGGTGCTCACGCAGGACACCCCGTTAGAAACATTTAATTTCCATTTGTTTTTAAAGACAACTCCGATACTAGGAATAAATCTTGTATTGTGGCGGCTTTACAAATATTTAAACAACAGACACAAAGAACATCCAGACTAGAAACAAATATTTGTGTGCTTGACTCCACAACACCCGGCGCAGTGGCGCGGGCGGGTGTGAGGCGTTCACTCAAACTACTAACGCTATAACGGACGGCCTCGATGGCGTAGTGGTTAGTGTAACAGACTGCTACGCCTGAGGTCGCGGGTTCGATTCCCGCACAAGTCAAACATTTGTGTGCATGAACATGGATGTTTGTCTTGGTCTGGGTGTTTCTATGTATAATATGTATGTATTTACAAAAAAAAAAAAGAAATGTATATATGTATGTTTATCCATTGTCTAGTACCCATAGTACAAGCTCTGCTTAGTTTGGGCTAGATGGTGTTGTGTGTATGTGGTAGAATATTTATATTTTATATTTATATTATATCCGTGCAGTCGTGTAGTAACGTAAAAATGATGTGTGACATGGCTTGAAATATTCAAATCTAACGATTGAATTGATGTGGTGTGTTAACAGGCACATAATATGCCAATCTAACTATAGCAGCTGCTTATGATCTAGCGCATAACACTCAAATCTAACGGTTAGAGACCCTACTTGAAATAGTGTGTTCCGCATTTCACTCCATACATAGGCTGAGGTATCATATATTTTGTATCTCTTAATTCAATGTTAGTAAAGACAGTTAATTTGTGCCGTAACTTATGACGTAGACGTCATTAAAAAGCCAATAAAAATACTAATTTGTATAATTTTGCTATTTAACATAACCTGTATGTTTTTTATCTACATAATATTATATGTTTTTATATCCTCAATAAATTTAACAGGTGTTGGAGAGATGTTATAAGCATAAATATTATATACATATATTGATTTACGTAATAGGGAGTGGAGTAGCATACTTTTCGGAATGCTTGACTTTTCAAGTAGGTTGCACTGCCTGTGGTCACAAACTAGCCGGAGAGAGTAAGATCTTGTATGATACCGTTAATTCCTATTACATATTACACAAACAAAAGTATTAAAATGTCTATATTTTCTGTAGGTCTACAAATATACACCTACGATTACGTTTTTCAGATTCCTAAGGATTTTCTTTCAAAGTAACAGAACCCCGTTACTCCAATCACTTAATGGCAGGGACGATCAAAATGTTACGTATCGAAATTCAGGATAAATAAATCCTGAAGTTAGGCAGTGAGTCATTTCTAAATATAGACATGAATGTGGCATTCGCATCATATTAATTCCGAATCTCATTTTTATTTTCTGAACAGCACAATAGCACATAACTTTCGTTTACTACGCACGTACTTCTATGGCCTAGTCGGTACAAGCAAACAGTCTACACCGTATTCTACCTAACTTGTGTTACACGTAAGTGGACGCGTACCCTTACACGTGTACAAAACTGTTTCCATACAAGATAGTGTCAGTCATTGTCAAGATAAACTGAACGTTTCAGAATAAGAGTAATGAGAGTAATGGGACAGTTTCGTACTCACTCTTGTACCACAGTGAAGACATTTTTGTGTGAATATGTGAAGTTATAAAAAGTGTGTGTAAAACTTTTGTGGTTAGTGTAAAAAATAAATGTGTAAGACAACGAAGACGTCACTGTTATACCAACGTACCATTCTATTTCGCAGTTGGGTATACCCATTCCATATACGAACATTTTCATTGGGCACGGTACGTTTTCAATATAATAAATGTGTAAAAAATAACATCTTCACCGTTTTACCATCTTATTAATCTATATAGCAGTCGTGTATAGTCGTTCTATCTAGAAACAATTTAATCCAGCTCATTACGTGTTCAGCATCGTCCTTCTAGCTGGTTCCATGTTTGAAATATATATTTGTAAAAATGATCACAGTGGAATTTAAAACTACAACTTAGAAATGATTGCTCAATTATATCAATAGACTGCACGAATGGCGTAGTTGTTTTATTTGTCTCCTGGCAACTGTGTCAAGTGTTGTAGGTGCAAACCCCACACGGACAAAAATATGTGTGATCCACATATAGTTGTTCGAATGTCCTTTGAGTCCGTTGTTTGAATGTTTGTATAGTCGCCCGCGACACAGGACTTTATTTGACTGAAGGTTTTCAGCGGTTATTTTTCCATTAACGTTCAAAGTCTGAAATGTACTTTCTATTGAGGTATTGCCCAAGCCTTATGACGTCGTTTATTAAATGCGATATCAAGATAGAGAGAGTAGGTATTACTAAGCTCTCATACGTTGATTATTTTATATTATTAAATAATATTACCACTAAGCTTGCATTGTTCCATTCGTACAATTATCTACAAATGCCTCCGCGGCAAAGTGGTAGTGAATGCAACTGCTGTACATGAAAACATTGCCGGATCTTGGAATCGATGTTGGAATCTCATGCACATCAGACTCATTCTACACAGCTGCACCAACTAGGCAGCTTTTTGCGATGATTATAGAAAATAATATTATTTTCAGCCATATGGCTGTAAATGGTTAAGTAGAAAATTTCATTGTTTTTTATATATTAACAATTTACAAACAAACGCAGGGGCCAACTGATTCGCATAAAATACTGGTTATATTTCGCCAAGATAAATATAATATCTAAACCAGAATCTTGTACTAATTATAGTTGATTATATTGCCTGATAATAGCTACAGCTAATAGACCGTTGACCTTCGGCAAGGTCTTAAAGATCAAAGCAAGACACGCAAATCAAAATTTTTAAAGTGATTTATCCACAAAATACAATGTTAATCAAAACTTGTTTATATTTTGTCACTTGTTTCCATGTTTTGGCAAACGTGTCGACCAAATACTCTCGCTTACCAACTGTGAAGTATGCATATGTTGTTTACTTACTTATTACATACTTACTGTAAACATCCTCAAGGATATTTCGGTGGTGTAGCGGCAGTGAATGGACTGGTGTGCAAGAGATCATAGGTTCGATTCTTGAAAAAAATCGAGCAAAAATTCTCGTGGCTGTTTCGGTGGCGTAGCGGTTATGAATGCTATTGCTATGCTTTAGGTATTGGGTTCAATGCCCGAGCCGGGCAAAGTGTTATTAGGTTTATCTGTTAAAACATTTTTGGTAACAGCACAGAGTGATTTTGAGTCCGGTTGACAATATAATGCAATATTAGTACATAGGACCTAAAACATAGCTTGTTAAATGTTTTTATCTCTCATCTCTCTGCCTACCCCTTCGGGGTTATAGGTCTGAGACTATGTATTTTGAACTGGGGCAAATTTTAGCTATCCTACAACCATGCATCCGCATACACTGTATTAAAATACCTACTCAGAAAAGGTGCCGCGTTCGAAACCCATCCTAATTTGTCACCTTACAAAAGCGAATGATATATTCAAACAGTGTGTGACCTACTGGTGCATTATTTGCCTAACTGGTTATCGTAACCTTCAACTGTTAGTGATAAGTGATAACTTGGTTATCAAGGTTTTATGTGATATAACGTGATGCGATAATTTGATAAGTAGCTATTGGTAACGAAGTAGCAACAGAAAACCTAGGCAAGGTTTGATTACTGGATGATGCGTAGTAATTAGTACTAAGTATTTTATTTTTCATGTTGTTATTGGCCAACCTGTTGTCAAGAGTTATTCAAGCCGCCCGTAGGCCTCTGAAATGGCTTAACGACTGCTGTCAATTTGGCAACAACCAGGACCGACTTTTTACGTGCCCTCCGAAGCACGAAGACGCTCAGATGAAATACCACTTAGCGGTCACCCATCTATAGAATGACCGCAACCAACGTTGCTTAACCCCGCTAATCGTTTACCGATCAGTGAGTTCAACTGGCTATGAGCGCTATACTATATTGACATCCCCGCACTAGGAATAATTCCTGTATTGCCTTATATCCACTCAGACTTGGAACAACTATTTGAGGATCGCACCCACACCCGGAATCGAACCCACAATACTCGGCACAGAGGCAGTGGCGAGGCGGCCACCTAAACCACTACTTCATTTTTTACCGGCTTTGCACGTGTTAATGTAGGTTTTGTCCATAAATTTCCATCCCTCACAAAACGGCACTTTTCCTGTATTAAAGGTATCCGAAGTACTTTTTAACACGCTTTTACTAGCTTGATATGTACCTATCTATGAATCTATGTATCTATGAATTTATGTAACAGTATCTTTGAACGTAATTTTCACACCTTTCAAACCGACAGATTAATTTGAACTTGTACATTTATCGAGGACTGATGACAGTAATATAATGTAGAAAAAAATACTTTAAGAAAATAAAAAAAAATAATAGTTTAGAAAACTAAAAAAACACGCTTTATTAAAAAAGGTAGAAAATAATTTAATCATTTTATTATAAAAAAGCGTGGGGTGCTTTCTAAGAAAGCGTGTTTTTTAGTTTATTTTAACTATTATTTATTTATATCCTGACAACGTGTAAATATCATGATCATCGGCCGAGTAGTAGATAAAGGCGTGAAAATATAACAAAGTAACTCACATTCGCATTTACAATATTAGTTAAGGTAATGTCCTCCAGACCGACATTGGGTTCCGAAGAGGTTAACGGCGGTTATTCTCAATGGAGTCTAGTCATCCACGCAGGAAATATTGTAGTGCACAAGTGTGTGAGTAAAGACAATTGCACAGTTTATTTCCTCACTCTCATGAGTATCTGTCTGATGTCTTGCTGATAGTAGCGTGAATGCGACAGGAGAGGAAAGAAATCATGCGTAGGACCTACGGCTTTACGTGCTTTCCGAGGCACGGAGGTATGCACTATCGCCGACTTTCTAACTTCGGGCTGCTATAAAGAATTTCTAGATCGATAATTTCAATAATTAAATTCTAAACCGATTATATATGAACATCAGCAATAGCGCAGTCGGAGACCGTTGGACTGTCACGCAGAGGTCTTGAGTTTGATCCCAAAGCACGCACCGTTGTCATTTCGAAGTTAATTAATTACCGCTCGCTGAAACGGTGATGGAAAATATCGTGAGGAAGCCTGCATATCTTAGAGATTTCCATTACGTTTTCGAAGATGTGTGAAGTCTACCAACCCGCATTCATGGAGCCTAACCCTTCCTAAAATGAGAAAAAGCTCGTGCCCAGCAGTGGGACAATTTATATACAGGGCAGATATTGTCATGTATTTACACTTAAACAGTAGTCGCACTGCGAAACCAAGGCCCTCTAATTGCTTATAAATAAAAAAATATGATACTACAATAATATTGATATATCATACTGTATTTCTTTTTGTTACGATAGCATAAAAGCCGAATCGCGGCGGGGTCGCGACCGCATGCGAAAGCGATTCGCGCGGCCCCGTCGATAGTGGTTTTGTCGAGGAACACCGTGGTAGGTTTAGTCGGTATTCCGGGAGGTACTTTACTATTATTTCCATCTTTCTATCTTTCTTTTACCCCGGCGAGTCCGACATAATCCCTCCGCCCGCCCCCGCGGAGGGATATGCGTCATAGCATTCCCCCACGTAAAAACAAAAAAAAAAAGCATAAAAGCCGAATAAGCATGACTCGGAATAAAAGATACAACTTGTTATTATTTGATATTAGTAATTGCAAAATAAAAAATATTTGTTTCGGTTTTGCTTATTCTAACATTGCACAATATGTTCACTGTCTGGCTTACTAGACAATCAATTTTTCTATTGTGATATTATATTTAACAATATGAAATTTATGTTAGGTGTTCAATGTATAAATGCATACATATAGTTCCGTGGACCCGCAATGGTCAGCTATTTCTCTTGCTTGCTTATTACATGAGAGATACCTATTAATACTGTATTAATTTATAAATAAATAAATACAGTATCAACTCGTTGGTAGACCGTTGGAATGCTATGCAGAGATCGCGAGAGCAATCCCAAGGCACGCAACTCTGACTTTTCGAAGTTATGTACATATTAATTACTTAAATGTCGCTCGCTATAAAGGGCTCTCTTTTCTTTTTTTTATTGCCATTGGTGGCAGACGAGCAAGTGGCCTACCTAATGGAAAGTGGTAACCACTGCTCATGGACTTCAGCAATGTCAGGACAAAGCAAAGCCGCTGCCTATCGTAAAAAAGAAAATATCATGAGGAGACCTGTATGTCTGAGAGTTCTTTACAATGTTCTCAAAGATATGTGAAGTCTGCCAATCCGCACTGGGCCAGCGTGGTGAAATATGGCTAAAGCCATGCATCACATGTGCACCATGCAGTGGGCCGTGAGCACGCCCAGCAGTGAGATAGTTTATACATTTTTTGTCCAAGAGTATGTTTTGGCGACATTAAGGTGCTGATATTGAGTATTTTTTGTTTAGCGGAACGCTGAATTTCACTCACTAGCTCTAATAATTCTTACCATACTTTTGTCTATATATTACCAGGAAAATTCTAGCCGCCTGAAAGCCAGACCTGACGTTGATCTATAACAGTAATTATTCTAAATTCAAAAAGGCTAACCTCGTAAAGATCTAGTTTCGCAGAAGGCTTATTAGTCATGGTGTTCAGTTCGAAACAATGATTGATAACAGTAAAGGATATATTAGCATATGTCTGTTAATGTTATTTAGGTACGTGAGACAGTGTTAGCGTGAATCTGTGCGGAACAGACGCTGAAGAAGAAAATTTTATAAAATAATAATATAGAATTACGTTTACGCGAATGTTATACGTCGAATTTAAACTAATTTTTAAAGATTTTATCGCGTTGGTGACGGGGAATGTGTTTACCTAAATTTAGATAGTTTAATAATATAAATAGGAGTAAAGTTTAACAGTAGTAGTTTACTCGTGAAAATATACAGGTTGTCCGGTAATTAATGGATAACCTTGAAATGTCTTATAGTAGAACTGAAGGATGTTCAGAAAAAAAGAAAAAGAAAAGAATAATAAAAATATTCAAAAAAATATATATATTAAAAAGTGCAAGCTATATTAGCATAGCATACTTTTGACTGTCTATCTATAAGCATAATTAGTGTTTAATAATAAAACAACAAAAAACCGATGGATTTCATTCATTTATAGTCGTAGTATACAAGAAAGTTATACATGATAATTAAAAAAAAACACATATCTCAGGTAGTAGTTAGGATAGATTTTTTCATATTTTTTTCTGAACGTCCATCAGTTCCACTATAAGACATTTCCACGTTATCCATTAATTACCGGACACCCTGTATAATAATCCTTACTATTAGTTTTATAAATGCCAAAGTGAGTATGTTTAGTGTTACGCTTTCACGCCTTAACTACTTGACAGATCTTCATGAAGTTTTGCATATAGAATGTCAGGTGTACCAAAAAGAACATAAATTACTTTTCATCTAAAAAATAGTACTGTTCCCGAAGAATGCAAACGAAGACGTAGCCAAAAGATATAAATCCGTATAATATAGTAAAATTTTAATAAAATAATTATTTTCGTCCTAAGTAGTAGAACGATAGTTTCTGCTTACCCCTGTGTGACTCAGGAGTCTTGTTATGTATTAAGTGAGTGTAGAGTGTGTGTTTTTATTGTTGTAGCAGTTTCTAAACTGGTGAGTGATATTGTTTTGTATCTGGTCTTTGTAAGTGTCGCAGTGCAATATGAAAGGTATCGCGCGACTCTGGGAGGCGAAGGGCTAAAGAAGCAACATAGTACAACCGTGTTGCTTGCTTTTCTGACGAAGTCCATAACCCTTCGCTCCGCCTAAAACATTGATGATATTCCAAAATAAATGGTGTCTTTCCAAAAGGACCGTTGTGCGCTAGAACTAATTCTTGTATCAAGAAGCAAACATTGCGAAACAGCCGTTTATATGCCAACGGCGCTTTTGATCGCTTGTCGCATCTTTACACTAATTAAAGAAAACGAACAAAGGGTAGAAATTAAAGACCATTTCTATCCTTGATGCTTATCTTAATATATTTTCTCTCGATAAAGTGAGCCTTCAGCCCCCTTTGTAGCCCAGAGACATGCGATAATAGTGCTATTCTAACACCGGTTATCTATAAGAGTGGGGTCCCACGACCAAATGGCAAATTCTGCTAGGTATTATTATCTGCGGTTGAGTTTTATTTTATGACTAGCTGCCTCGCGGGGTTTGATCAACGTTTATAATTACTATTCCGCTGCCGTGGCGCGCAGCATGATGTCATATAGCCTATGTTACTATTGATTAAAGAAGATTACTAATGATTCAAAGATTTTTAAAAACCGGTTCATTATTTTCTTATTTTATTTATAATAAACAAAGTACAAATCTTTTCCTTTTATAATATTAAATAAGGAGTGATTTTATGAACATTTGTCTTTCTCTTTTTCCAGCTGTCTGGAGACGATGTACTGGAACTGCTGCGAGGAGCGGTTCTGCTTCGACAAGAAGATAGCCACCTATAAGTAAGTACCCACAAAGGTTATTACCAAGAACCTTACTATTGTGAAAAATAAACACCTGAATTATTATTATTAAAAAAACGCGACTGCTTAAAAGTAATGAACTAAAAAGATAAAACAAGCATCACAATATCTATATAAAATTCGACTGGCATTGTTTTGTAAGCTTACTTTATCAAATAATGAAATAACTACATATGTATATTCAAATTGGTTAAACTAAATACTTTATGGTGCCGCATGCGGTGACAAACGTAGTTTTGGTAGATCTTTCTTTGCCCGTAGGTAACAAAGTATTGTTTGTGAGTAACAACTAAGGTGTCAAAGAGTTAAGAGTTCTGGCCTTTAGTTGTAATGCAGCGATAGCAAGTAGATGGCAGTGTAGGTAACCTTCCTAGAAGGATCGAAATGCATTGCACAATCAGTTCACCAGTATTCCTTCGTCCCTATACCCCGTTCCTCACAAATTACGTATTTTGGTGACGAGCGCGCTGATTTAGGGTCAAAAATCATATAGCAATATACTGATTTACATCTACGTACATTATCATTTTACTGATCTACTTTTGTGCAATACTAGCTTTTGCCCGCGACTTCGGTCGCGAACAAGTTGGTTAAGTAATGTTAGCAAAGACACTATATCTCTGCATTGGGCACTGCTGATGTAGTTTCAAGTTCCAGCGACCCACCCACCGTACAAAGCAACGAGCTGGTACACTGTGGTGGTTTTAGTCCCGGGAGAGCCCGACATAGCCCTCTTGCCTCCCATTGTGGCGAGGGGTATGCATCAAAAGAATTTCCCCACATAAAAAACAAGGTTTACGTTAGTAACAGTTAGTAACTTTTAAAAATATAATATAGCTTTCTAATCGTAAAAAAAATTTAAAATCGGTTGTGAAATTTTTGAGTTAAATCTTACAGACAAACAAAAAATCAAATCTTTCCTATTTATAATATTATCATAGAGATATATATTATTACTAGTTTTCCCCGCGGTTTCACCCGTGTAAGTCCCGTTCCTGTGGGAATATCGGGATAAAAAGGACCTGTGTGTGAATCCAGGTCTCCAGCTATCTACATACCGAGTTTCATCGCAATCGGTCAAGTAGTTTTTGCGTGAAAGAGTAACAAACATCCAAACATCCATACATCCATACAAACTTTCGCGTTTATAATATTAGTACGTATTTATAGAGTGCATAAGTACAACGCTGCGCAGTTTCCTTATTTATGTAAATCGCCGACGTTTGTCAGTCAGCGTACGTCACAAATTCGATGCATACAAGCTGATTGTGAGACTGTGTGAATCATTCACAGGTTGCTATTTGTTTTCTATCAATATGAAAAATAACTATTTTAGAAAGGCATTTCTTCTCCCTAGCCTTTATTATTCCCAAGTCATTTGGAGTCAGCTTTTCTAGCCTAACCGGATTTGACTGGATATCAGTTTTTACATGGAGCGGCTGCCACCTGACCTCCGCAACCCGAAGGCTAACGATACCTTAAGGCTAGTCCAGTGTCAGGATATTATAGGGCACTGACTTCCCAATAACGACTGCCATAGATGTTCATGGCAGCCGGGACCGACGGCTTAACGTGCTCTCCGAGGCACGGAGCAAGTGATAATTGTTAATTAATACGCACATAATTTCGAAAAGTCATGTAACTTCCGAAAGTCGGAGGTGCGCGACATGGGTTCGAACCCGAGACCTATGCATTGCAGTCTGTTGGTCTCCCCACTGCGCTATCACTGCTATCTTTAGAAAGGCATTGATTTAATAAATATGTACTCCGTGCTACAGGTATTTCAACTACAATCATTTCTCCCTCGTACGAGCAAGCTCTGGAATGAACTGCCTGCTTCGGTGATTCCCGAGCGCTATGATATGTCCTTCTTCAAAGGAGGTTTAAAAAGAGCTCTTTTTTCACGGTAGGCAGCGGCTTTGCTGTGTCTTAACATTGCTGAAGTCCTTGAGCAGCGGTTACCACTTCCCATCAGGTGGGCCGCTTGATCGTCTGCCGCCAATGGCAATAAAAAATTGTAAAACGCGTACTCTATAAGTTACTTAGTCAATTTTTAAGAACACTTAAGTGCAAAATGTTATTATTTAAAATATTCCATAATGTGTATTAGGTACGCTTACGCGTACTGCTTAATTAACATTACACTCGAACGAGTTGTTCCAGTAACTGCCTGGCTCTAACCGCAGAGATTCCCCTATTTCGAATGTTATAAGCAATTAACTACAGTAACTAATTACGTTACATATTTTCCGCTCTAAACGTTCATATATGTTAATTTGTGACCTTTATGAATACGGCTAAGACTCATCCCGTAACCAATCCTTTGCTTCGGCGGCAAATGGTATAAAACTAAACAGTCTATTGGGAAGTAGATCCCTTCGCAGCATAGAAACTCAACGAGCACGACTATGTTGCACGGCAAAGACTAAGGCCTCGTTTAGGAAGACGCGGGGCGTTGTGCGGCGCGTTGAACGTCACGTCGCGCGGCGCGTCGAGTGTTTTTTTCGTTCACGGAGAAGCGGCGCGTCAAGCGGCGCGTGAAGCGGCAGGCGGAGTGTTACACGCATAAGGACAAACACAAGGCAATGTGTAGTTGCGTTTAAGGAGACGCGGGTCGTTGTTCGGCGCGGCTGCCGTAGCGGGCACCGCAGCTAGGTACCACTTTTGACAGTCTTCTTTGAACTTCTCACAACGCAGACGTGTCGTTACAATGAACTACGATTTCATCGATATATTACTAGAAGATAATTGTTACTTAAAGCTTGTGTGTTTTGTTTACTGCTAGAGGAGAACCAACAAACTGATTGACAGACGAGCGATGTGACGCGACGGGGCACGCGGCGAGCGACGAAGCGAGCGACGTGGCGTGCGACGCGGCGGCGGTCGAAGCGTGAAC
This sequence comes from Catocala nupta, assembly GCA_963675205.1. Taxonomy (NCBI): domain Eukaryota; kingdom Metazoa; phylum Arthropoda; class Insecta; order Lepidoptera; family Erebidae; genus Catocala; species Catocala nupta. The sequence continues at coordinate 1,077,335 of OY776102.1, forward strand.
TGTCGCGAGTAGCGCTCAATTTCCAACAAAACGCGCGTGATCACGCTTGTGCCTAAACGCTCTCATACATTTTCATATTATGTTTGTTTGAATTGACGTCGGACTCGCCGCGCAACACCCCGCGTCTCCATAAACGAGGCCTAAGCGAGTTTAAAGAGCATGCACTCGTATTACAAACAATTTTGTTGAGATATATAGTAGTTAACAACTCGATATTTGAAGATGTTTGTTCATTGTCTGCGCGAATGGCGTAGTTGTTTAAATGATCGTCTCGCCACTGCTACGCCGCGTGTTGTGGGTTCACATCCCACACGGGACTAAAATTTATGTGCTACACAAATTGTTGTTCCGAGTCTGAATGGTCTTTGTGTCCGTTGTCTGAATGTTTGCAAAGTCATCCGCGATACAAGATTATTTCAAGTGCGGGAGTTGTCTTTTTAAACAAATTTTACATATTGATTCATATTAGAATACGCTTTATAAGAATTCAACACCTTGTATTGATGTAAAAGTAAGTTAATATATCTATAAATAAATAATTGATTGCTGGTATAGTAAACAAACTCAGATAGAAATAACTGGAAAGTAAATATAGTACCGTGACAAAGTAACAACCAATTATGTAGAAAGTGCTAAACGTTGCGTCATCGCCTCGTGATGCTGGGATTAGATGATCTACGCGACAATATCTGATCTACTGATATTAACAAATACTCATGCGTAGGACGCACGTTTCAATATGGTCACTATTCTGTGAGTTGTCATCTCAGATGACATCCGAATTATAAATTAGTTTAGATGGTGTATCTATGTTATGTAATCATAAAACTATGTATAATGTAATGTAATTTAATTAGTAGACACTTGACTTCATAATTTATGGAATTTTATTAGTAATTATATATTTTTTGGTAATATAGTCAGGATCTGCATATTTTATCTTTACCTAAGATCATTTAATGTAGGTACCCATATTCGTAAAATAAACAATTTGATTTGTTTTGAGTATTATTACGCTCACTCATATTGAAAATTGTACACTATCATTTTCTATCTAATGTGTGAGCTCACTTTTCTTAGTTACATTACTTTTCTTAGTTACATTACATTTTCTAGTGATACGGTGAGGCCACAACTTGATTTAAATATTTGGAGATTAGCTAGTGTAGTTTTGTGTAGTGTAGTATAGTTACCTGAATCGCAAGGAACTTTACAAACATTCAAACTATGAACACAGAGAACACCCTTATTTAGTTTTTTTGCGTCTGGGAGGATTTTGGAGTCTCAGGTATGATTCCCAGGTCTGTTTCCTAGAAAAGTGTTATAGGTATTAATTATATACAAACATCATATAATCAATTCTCCACATATACTAAACTATTTTCCGAAGAGTTAGTGTATGTGCCCGCATACAAAATTTTATCAAAATTCGTTCAGAGTTCAAGACTTATTAATTAACAAACATCCAAATTTTCACATTTACAATATTTTTACAATCTCTGTAATTTTTACAATCTCTGTAAGATTAACGAACTTTACAAAGTGTGTAGATATCTTTACGTAAATTCTCAAACAAATAGCATATGAGTAAGATGTATTTTAACTGATACTAGAACAAACATCAAAACAGATATAAGCTTTATATAAATAATAATATACTATGTGGATTTAATACGGTATTTCCATGATTTACAATTGATGGCAGGATGTTGTATGTACCAAGAACTTAATATGTAGCCGCTGTGTAAACGTTTGTAGCGCGATTCAGGATATGTAATGAAGTCAGCATTATTTTCGGTAAAAGCTAACCGTCGCATTTGGGATGATACATGTGTTATAACAGATTATATGTAAAACCTATAAATTAATGTGCACTTGACAGGACGGATGGCATTATATGGTCGCCTTGCTATTACCACCGCGCTGAGTGTTGTGGGTTCGATTCCAACACGTGACAAAAACTTTGTATGATCCACTAATGGTTGTTCCGAGTCTGGATGTTCTTTGTGTCCGTTGTTTGAATGTTTGTAAAGCGGAGAGCAGCGATAGCTCAGTGGGGAGACCAATAGACTGAAATGCAGAGGGTCTCGGGTTCGAACCCACGTCGCGCACCTCTGACTTTCGGAAGTTATATGACTTTTCGAAGTTATGTGCGTATTCATTGACAATTATCGCCTGCTTCGTGCCTCGGATAGCACGTTAAGCCGTCGGTCCCGGCTGCCATGAACATCTACGGCAGTCGTTATTGGGAAAGTCGACACAAAAGATCCCACCGGGTCGAAGTGTCACCGGTCTGTACTGACTGGCCCCCACACAAGATAAGACAAGGTAAAGTCCCCCGCGACACATGAATTATTCCTAGTGAGGGAGTTATGATTTAAAAATAAAAAACATGCGGGCCAGTCTTTGGGGACTGCCGATAGAAGTGAAAACTAAGTAACTAGCGTGCGGTGACGTTGACGCGAGTTTCACGCTTTTTGTTCACCCAAAAAGTACACATATATACACAGTATACATATAGCTCATGGAAAGCGTTCCGTGACGATGACGGGAGTTCCATGATTTTTTTCACCCAAAAAGTGCTCAAAGCGCCTAAAGAATTTTTCACTTTAAAAAAATTTTCAACGCACCGAATTTCAGTTACATCGGCCCATCTAGACCAGTCCAGGAGCTAATATAGTGCAGAAATGTTTGCGTAAAACATGTGCACTATCTATTCTCTCACAATCGACTATAAAGACTAATCAAGCGCATGACCTAAGGTTTTACAAACTTTTCGACGTAAGATGCAACGCTGTTAACTTCCTAATTATGGGCTGCTATTAAGGAACTCTTGATTACTTTCCGATGCCAGACTCTCACGAATACACGTCGCACTCAATATCACTGTGCTACTAAGGCAGTTGTTGAATGTACAATTATACTGTTTATGTAATTACGTCATCGTTATCTTTCATTAAAAGAAGAAGAGAAGTACCGGATGAGTAAACACATGTGGCGCGGGAATCTTTATGTACGTACATACATATGTAGATATAGGTACAGTCGGCCAAAAATGTGTCAAGTTAGAAAAGTCAACCTCAGCGATAATTAGATCTCACAGACACTTTTCTCATAATTGGTAGACCACTTTCTTGGCTGATTGTACAACAATCAGAATATAATCGACTATTTGTGAATAATATTTATTTTTGTCCCGCATGAGAACTTGTCCCTGTCCAAGTTCTCATGCAGTTTTATAACAAGAATGTAGAGAGGTATGGGTGGGAAGATAGTTTAGTTATGTAGAAAGGATGGATGACAAAATATAGCCTAAGAATGTAAGCCAAATGGAAAAGGGACAGCCGTAACCGGAAATCGCGATGAATATTCTCTAACCACATGACAAAAATACTGAAGAAAGGCCAGGTTACTCTATACCCTAGGGTATATAAGTACTTATGAATATTTGTTACTCAATCACTCGTTTACCGTTGCTCGAGTATGAACTTGGCTCACAAATATATCATATTTTAGATTAACACATAGGATACCGGCATTTTGACCCGATACACATCATAGTGTATCACGCAGGTAAAGCGTGGTTTGAAACGAAGTATTATAAATGTAAAAGTTTGTAAAGATATTTGGATGTTCGCTACTCAACTACCCGTTAACCACTGAATGCATCTGGATGTAGCAAAGGCCATATGGACCAAAACCTAAACTAACACCAAGGATACTATTTAGTAGCGTAAACAGCCTAGTGGGAGTCCGTTAGACTACTGCGCAGAGGTCTTGAGTTCGATCCCGAGGCGCGCACCTCCAACTTTTCGAAGTTATGCGCGTATGAAATAGATAATTATTGCAGACTTTAACGGTAAAGGAAAACATCGCGAGGAATACTGCATGCCTGAGAGTTCTTCGTAATATTCTCGATGATTTATGAATTCTGCTAACCCTGCACTGGGTCAGCGCTGTAGACTCTGGTACAACCCTTCTTACACTAAGAAGAGGCCCGTGCCCATCAGTGCCATAGGTAGTTTATATGCAGCGTTGATATTAATTATCTCAAAATGCATTCCCAAGGGATTCACACGTCCGAGGTCACGTAAACTCGAAACATAAACAAGTATTGTCTAGAAACAATGAAACATGTTTTCTAAGAAGTGTCGCATGTAACTGGAATATTACGTGTGGATAGATAAAGGGAAAACCGTGGAGTAACTTCCACCGCCAGATGTATCTTATTGTCTTACTCGTCATAATATACAGTAGATGAATAGAGGACACAGTATGCGTGTTCATTTATTTCGTAGTTATGTCACTATACCATTGTCAGCTGTGTTGCAAGCATAATATGTGGAAATTGCTTTTTTTTAATGGAAAATTTCCTCTCTAGGACTAATACCCGTGTCGTGTTAGAACTTTAAAAACATTCAAACAACGAAAAGAACACAAGCTTCGATACAACTTTCAGAATCACACTAATTCTTATCCCGTGTGGTGATCAAAACCGCACCACTGGGCTTAGTGGTATCGGCAGGACTCACTTCAGCTACTATGCCATTGCAGTCAATTATAATTCAATAAATAAAATATTTAGTTACGGTAAATTATATTTTAATAGGTGGTATCTAGACACAAAGACAAAAAAAGCAGCGATAGCTCAGTGGACAGACTGCAATGCAGCGGGCCTCGGGTTCGAACCCACGTCACTCACCTCTGACTATCGAAAGTTATATGACTTTTCGAAATTAGGTGCGTATTGATTGACAATAATTATCGCCTGCTCCGTGCCTCGGAGAGCAGGTTAAGCCATCGGTCCCGGCTGCCATGATCATCTATGGCAGTCGTTATTGGGAAGTCAGTGCCCTATAATATCCTGACACTGGTCTAGCTTTAAGGTATCGCTAGCCTTCGGGTTGCGGAGGTCAGGTGGCAGCCGCTCCGTGTAAAAACTGATATTCAGTCAAATCCGGTTAGACTAGAAAAGCCGACCCTAAGTGACTTGGGAATAATAAAGTCTAGGAAGAAGAAAAAGATCTAGACACAAAGACAGATCATTGTGTCTAACCCATATCTAAGCCGATCCGAGTTCGAAGTTTAATAATCTCTTACCCAATCTAGATTATTTGATTTCGAAATATGAGTAGGTAAAAGTTTTATATTCAATGCATGCACTTTATGCACGCGTGTGTTTACTTTGCTATTTCTCAGGTAAGGGTGAACCAATTTGGATAGAATCTTATTCTTAGAAAAAGTTGTTAGCTTATTGGTAAAAGTATTTTTGGTAAAGAAATTACAAGAAATTAGTTTGATTATTATATGTATTGCTTTGTCATCGATTCCTACACCTATAAGCGTGCATGATTTCAGATTATTCAGAATTCTGTCAGTAGACGAAAAGAGCTTACTATTATTATTTGAATACATACATACAAATCATATTCATAAACTTAATAAAAGCGTGTTTATAAAGGGAACTTATATTATTAACAAAAAATATGATTGATCACACAGTTTCGGACAACGGATTGAACCCTTTGCACTCAACGGTTAGTGCCGAGACAAACATTTGATCTAATTTAACCACTGCACCATCCAGGCTATAATAAAATAATAGGTAGTTTATCTAATTACATAAAAGTATACGTCCAGTCCAATGAAATGGTTGCAACATGTTGACTAGACGATATTGAATTGACGTTAATCATATGTAGGTATTGTAATTGGAGCAAACAACTTGGATAGATCAGGCAATTTATAAATTGAACCATGAAGAGGCAGGCAGAGGTGTATAGTAATCCCTTTTTTCCTACCCCCTTCACGTAGGCTACGGTATATGTTTATCATCAAGCAGACCGTGCGCTTATTTACATTCTATGAGGTTTATAGCAGCGAGTTGGTCGTGTCATGCCAAAAACGGTAATGATGAAGATGAAGATGTTTAATATTGACAGTTACCGCTTACCACGTGAAGGACCGCTGGCTTGTCTAATATCATTTAAAAATGCTGCAGCTGTAAATTTTCTGGACGAAAAACCCAACAATACTTTGCGCAAATAAGGACATATCCGGGCACTCGCGATTGCAGACAAACATAACTATGTTACATTTAATTAAACTAAGTTTATACTTTATATTTACGCTGGCAATATCCGATGCAGGAAAAACAATAGGGTATCATAGGTTTAAGATAAGATAAGATAAGATAATTTATTTGTGTAAATTATAATATATAATTTAATGTTTCCTCTTCCTTGATTTACGAGAAAGTAATAACTACCAAATAATTTAGAATACTTCTTCATTTCTCTTTCTGAAATTTAGAGGATATATCGCGATATTTATTTTAAAAAACAATATTATCACTTCGTTTTGAAACTATTTAATTACTACTTTTTAACTTTACTACTATTTTAAACTATTTATATCTATTATTAAACTATGTATTTAGATTTATACTTTTCTCGACGTTTCAGTTGCTTTTCAGCAGCTATGGTCACGAGTTTTCCCGTAACACTATATTTAACGTATTGTGGAAGTTCTTAATTATGGATAATCTTACGAACTAAATCGTAGACTCTATCATGTGTCATAAATTCATAACATAGGTGCATATGTATATGTATATCATCAATGTCACGGCATGTGTTGATCATTATCAAGACTAATACAGCGACAGATACACGAACAAACAAACATCATTTATTTTGTTATTTGTCGTAGTAATCTACACAGTACCGTAGATAATAGTGTATTTAATATAGTTTATACATAATTATATCCTATAAGGATATAAATCACACACTGAACGCCATTGTTAAATAGGGATAAATGAAAAAAACAGTAATAACGGTTTATCCGTAACTTCTTTACATCATCAATACTAATATTATAAAGCTGAAGAGTTTGTTTGTTTGTTTGCTTGAACGCGCTAATCTCAGGAAGTGCTCGTCCAAATTAAAAAATTCTTTCAGTGTTCGATAGCATATTTATCGAGGACAACATCACGCTACGACCAATAGGAGCAGAGCATAAATGAAAAATGTTGCGAAAACGGGGAAAATTGTCTTATGTGAAGCAGACGAAGTTGCGGGGGTCAGCTAGTAGTTAATAACATTGATCTAGAATGTATAACACTCCGGGCACGCCACGATCGTGGCGGTAAGTCCCGTTTTTGAGGAGTGGCTGGAGAGGCGGCATGGCGCCCTCACCTTCCGGCTGACACAGGTTCTAACTGGCCACGGTTGTTTTGGCCAGTTCCTGTGTCGTATACGCCGGCAAGAGACGCCCGGTTGTCACCACTGCGGTGACTGCCGCGACGTTGTTGAGGACACGGCGCTGCACACTTTGGCGGTTTGCCCCGCCTGGGCATCGCAGCGCCGTGATTTGATCGCGGCAGTCGGATCGGTTGCCCTCTCGCTCCCGGCCGTAGTTCAGTCTATGGTCCGGAGTGAGAGGTCGTGGAACGCCGTCGCCTCCTTCTGTGAGGAAGTAATTTCCATCAAGGAGGCGGCGGAGCGGGAGAGGGAGCGTTTAAACCCTCTCCCCAACCGCAGAGTCGGGCGCCGGAGGGCGCGAGACGACCTCCAGCCACCCTGAGGTTTGACCTGGGGGTGGCGGGCTTTGTGGGCCTGCCCGCCATCCGTTCAGCACCAGGTCCGAGAGGCGGCGTGCGTGTTCCCACGCGCGCCTCTGTGTCGTGTCCGTCTCCCCTCTAGGGGAGACAGTAGGGTTTTATGCGACGTAGTGCCTATTTTGGGTAGGTCTTTCGTGTAGTGGCCTGCCGTTTCATACGGCGGGCCGTAACCGCGGCGGGGTCGCGACCGCATGCGAAAGCGATTCGCGCGGCCCCGTCGATAGTGGTTTTGTCGAGGAACACCGTGGTAGGTTTAGTCGGTATTCCGGGAGGTACTTTACTATTATTTCCATCTTTCTTTTACCCCGGCGAGTCCGACATAATCCCTCCGCCCGCCCCCGCGGAGGGATATGCATCATAGCACTCACCCACGTAAAAAAAAAAAGAAAGATGTATAACACTCAATAAATAATAATAATATATCTGTATTAACTGTCCTACTGTTGGACTCGGGGATCTACTCAGAAGGGCTAGGCTACAGTCCACCACGCTGGCCCAGTGCGGGTTGGCAGACTTCACATATCTTCAAAAACATTATGGAGAACTGCCAGACACGCAGGTTTCTTCAAGATGTATTCCTTCACCGTTAAAGCGAGCGATATTTAACTATTTAATACATACATAACTTTGAAACTTCGAAAACTCAGAAATGCGCGCCTTGAAATCGAACTCTAGACCTCTGCATGGCAATCCAACGGTTTCCCAATAGGCTACCGCAGTCAAGCTGTGCTTAAAATGTAAACATCCACGGTATGTTGTTTGGTTAAGCCGCTACTTTCCTTTGCGTCTTAAGTCTTAGTCGAGCGGTTAGAGCAGCTTATCACAATATTTGTATTTTTGTGTATAAAAATATCATATACTTATCTTATCTTATCTTGTGTGGGGGCCAGTCAGTACAGACCGGCGACACTTCGACCCAGTGGGATCGACTTCCCAATAACGACTGCCATAGATGTTCATGGCAGCCGGAACCGACGGCTTAACGTGCTCTCCGAGGCACGGAACAGGCGATAATTGTCAATCAATACGCACATAATTTCGAAAAGTCATATAACTTCCGAAAGTCAGAGGTGCGCGACGTGGGTTCGAACCCGAGACCTCCTGCATTGCAGTCTGTTGGTCTGAGCTATCGCTGCTCTCTATCATATACTTAGCGAGTAATAAAAAGGGGTTGAACAAAACTTTTTAACTAAGGTAATAATAAGTCATGCGTAAAAGATTAGATATTAGTATTTTCAAATTAACCCTGTATACGTTACGTACACATATGGTCTAACGACTGCGCGCCAGACATTAGAACCTTAGTGTGATTTCTTTGTTGGAAATGGATAGATTTACGATCCTGCAAGATATATTGTTTTTAAAGTGTAATATTTCCTTTATGATGCTCTTGTAATATATAGTTCTTTGCAAATTATTAAATTGTGCAGCTCATTGGCGTACACTATTATGTTGTATCTAACTAAAATCATATCTAGCGGAACGGGAATGTAATAAACCTCTGCCTCCGTAGGGAATCGAGGTGTCAGAGTATATATGAATAGTTATGTATATCACATTTCGCCACCTATGTTTTGACCCACATCGTAGAGGCAAGCCAATAGCCATCTATATTCAGTCAGAGAAACCTGCCTCTGATATCAAACCCAAGTCTTCATGCACAGCTGTTGCATTTACTACCATTACTTCACCACTGCTCTCATTATTTTTAAGAAACAGATAATGGCAATACTTTCCCTAATAAATTTTTTAATACTATTAATGTTATAACACGCTTGCTCGTTAGTCCAAATAACTCTCAATCAAACCTTTGTTCAGAACGCGCGTCGTCTGAATATCTCCAAAGATATGTCCAAGATCATTCTAACGTATGTATCTCCTTGAATGTTTCAGATTAGACGAAGATGCAGCTCACGCGAACGGCTACACGAACACGGGCGCGAGCCTTGACAGTGTGGTTACAGAGCAACCGGTCAACAACAACCACCTACCGCCTCGTGCCATCTCCGGGAGAGAGGTCAATGAGATGCCACTGCATGCTGATAAATTGTATGAGGTGAGATACTTCGAATAGTCTTCTGAGAGTTCTTAGTGAAGTAGTTCGTAATTATTGTGAATGCCTCGTGGTTTCGGGTATATGCCCGTATCAGGCCAACACACAAGTACATATACCTATATTTATCTAATTTATTATTAAAAGACAATGCTCGTACTAGATTCAATGCTTGTTCAAAACTTAACAAATATTCTAACAACGGTTGCAAAGAGTCTCCAGACTCGGAACAACTATACAAATATGGATCAAACAAATGTTTGACCCGTGTGGCGATCGATATCACAACGCTCAGCTTCGCTTTCGCATAGTTACGCCTTCTGTGCAGCAATAAATTTGGTGTTCCTCTAAAAAAATCCAAGTAGTATGAATAAACGTGATGCTATGAAGTTAAAGTTGTTAGATTGCCATCCACTTGGACTATAAGAATGAGGAATTAGAGAATATGGACTTGTTTTTGCGCACACTTTAGTGCACTGTAATATTTACTGCGCATCTGCGTAGATTAGCCGACATTGACCATGGTGACCGCAATTGGATCTAAAGAACATTAATATTATGCCTAAGTTTTAATTTATCTATAGCGGCAAGTACTGGTGGTAAATATTTTGTAAAGTTCCCCGTGACACATATATAATCTTAAGTGCGAGAGTAGACGTCATAATAATACAATAGTACATGACTAAGGCTATAGCGACGATATTAAACAAGCGGGTCTATTGATCTACTTGTTGAATTTGCTACGCAATATTCTTCCGGTCTCAGAATTTCCTATGTCGTACTTTACAAACATTAAAACGACCGGACACAAAGAGTATCTAGCCTGGATGTTCTTTGTGCCTGTTTCGTCCATGTAAGAATCACACAAATATTTGTCCCGTGTGGGCATCGAAACTTCAACACTTGGCGCAGTGGTGGTGGTGAGAAGACGAATTAGACCGCTACAGGCTTCTCAAATTTGCTCAATTAACTAACACTTATTTTTCAATTTCAGGTATTCTCTAAATCCTTAATATTTAGAGACGATCACGAGCTTAAGAGTAAATCCACCACCTCACTTGACGAACTAGAAACCAAATCTGAACCTGACTATCTATACGACAGACCTAACAGAACCAAAGTTTACTTCGAAGACGAAGTTAATTCCCCCGTCACTGACTTCGAAATCATGTTCAAAGACGAACTTCTGGCCAACCACGACATGTTTAAGATTGACGAAGAAGAAGAAAGTGATAGAAAAAGCCAGGATACAGAAGAAGGATTGACTATGAACGTATCTGTTAAGAAACAAGATGTAATCAAACCCAGTACAGTCACTATCAAAGACGAAACTAAAATTACTACACCACATCCCATCTACCAGTATGAACCATTATCTGTAATGGTACTACCATCCGCCTTCGCCTTACCAAGAGTGGAATCCGTTAAAGGAATATTGAGAATGAAAGACGACCTAACTAGAAGCAATAGTGCGAAGACTTTGGAAAGAGTCGACAGCAGCAGTAAGCTTTCAAGACCAGTTCTGAGCAGAGTTGAAAGCTTGAAGAACATAGACCCGAATAAGCTGAACAAAGTTCTTGCAAGAGTGCCACATAGAAGTGCATCTTTCTTGAATATTCCGGAACACTTAGCACCTGAGAAACCTCCGTTGATAAAGAGTAAGTCCATGGTAGGAGTGATGTCGGCTATTGAAGAACTCAAACTTAGTCAATTGCCTGACACACCAATTATAAAGAGTACTAATCTGCCAAGATTCTTCGCTGAAGGTCCTTCTTTGCCAGAATATAGAGAGGACACAAGTCTTCAGAGCATCAGGCAGAAGTCAGCCTTAATGTATCAAGAAGACTACAGTATGCCTAGGTATTATGGTACCGTGGCTAAGCCTACGGAACCCTCACCGGTTCATGAAAGCAAGTCGATGCCAGATTTAAGGAATCCTATGATTACCAATACGGCTTCAAATGGGAAGGTGAGTAAGAGATTGGTTAAGTTAAGGAGTAGATTAAAGCCGTTGGTGATAAAAAAGAATTCTAATGAGAGATTGTAAATAGTATTCTATATAATTCTTCTTTGTTGTTAGTACGAGTTAACATAGTTCTCGATCACGATTAACGTCATCGTCTTGATTTTATTGCTTTTCTAATCGCATCTCAGGCGGAAAATATTATTTAGAATAGCATACATGGCACGTTTATCGTAATCGAAAGGTACGAAAATTAGTATTAATGCTGCTAAAAAAAGTTGATATTATTTGTATCCAGCTATTAAGATTAGGTTTAATACCTTTGTAAACTCTTCCTAGATATGTTTCGCAATTGTATAATTTGTTAAACAATAATTTGTCTTGCATAAAGCATACCGATAAAAATTTTTGATTTGCCTTGCGATATTTAGGGGTTATGGCGATTTCAATTGGGCGCTTCGTGAAGAATTAACACATCATAAATAGCGGCTGAAAGAAAATTCTATGTTTATATTTGCATTTATAGTGCATAAAGTCAATAGTCATATATTGTACACCATACAACATTGTTTATAGAATATTTCGTATGTGAAGATTTTCGATTACATTCTCAATGTAATCCAATTATCGTAGGTATATCATATTTCTAATACGACGCTTCATATCGTCAATTGATTTGACGACATTCGAAGTACATCTTGGCGTCTGTTTGCAAATCTTCAATCTTATTATTTATATTGCATTTGTAGAGGGCTTCCTTCTAAATAAAAAAAAATATATATAGAGAGAGCAAAAACTATATTATCATCGAAGCATCCATAATAAATGTAAATATGTACATTATTGAATGAATCACATAAAGCCCGGTATGCCTAACATAGCGCGTTACACCTCGTAATATCGTGAGTTACTTTGCGTAACGCCCAATGTTACTCGCGTAACGCCCAATGTTACTCGCGTAACGCCCAATGTTACTCGCGTAACGCCCAATGTTACTCGCGTAACGCCCAATGTTATTCGCGTAACGCCTTGTGTTACCCTCAATCCGCTCCGCATGTAGTTATAACAGCCTGATTTCTATATTCACGAAACAAATTGTTTTACCTATGGTCAGTTAATTTTTATACATATTCTATGAAAAATATATCATTTTTACTGTTGTAGCTAAAACAATTCGTTTCATGAATACCGGACCAATAAGACCTTGTTCGGTGAGAATTTGATTCGAATTGTTAATCCGACAATACTTGCCTTGTCAGTGTGTGACATCTTGTTATATTAATAATTATTTATAATAGAACTGGTTTCAAAATAATTATTATACTGCAAAGTCATTAATTCTTAGATGTTTTTTGTTTGGTGACCTATTTTGTTTGAATTCTTATTATATCTTGTGTTTGGATTTCACTTATTGGCGTCTTATAGCGATTGTATATACGATCTTACAATTATATTGTAAGACCGTTTTGGACAAAAGTATGTACCTAGGTACTTACATTTAAAGACAATATATATACCCACTCTTAAAAGCAAATACAGGATTTTTATTATAGCAATATGTAAAAATCTCGTTAGTAGCGATGACATGCTCGATAGTTATTGTGTAAATATTTTAATACTTCTTTGCTCTATTACATTCGAATAACAATCGAATATTACAATGTAATATTTTGTTGCACAATCACAACTTAAAAGAGAAGCTCGTCAGTCATAAACCGTATTTTTATGCTCTGAACAGTTGCGATTGTTAAAATTAACCACCAAAAATATTAAGATAACCAGAGTATTCGATTAAGTCTAATTTTATTCGAATCATTTCATTTTTGTTTGATTTATCATGCATCGCCATTTATCATCTATAGATACTATTTAACATCATTCACTTCCATAATGTTTTGATGTAAAATAACAAATATTAAGAACATATTTTTGTACTTCTCTTATTTGTATAAAATTTCTTGTGATGTAATTTGACAATATGAACTTTCAAAATAATAGTGACAATACAAGAAATATAGAATGTTCTAGTTTGTAAGAACAATTATAATTAAGTTCTGTGTTATTTACTGTTAATATATTTAAGAACGGGCTGGACTTTCGCGTCATATAAAAGTATTATTCGGTTTATTTATGTTTAATACATTAATTGTTTAACTAATTACAACAAATGACGTCATTACATTAAAAATAATTTATTAACCATCAAAGAAAAATATTATGATGTTTATTTAATATTATTATATTAATTTTGTTAATATTTTCTTGTCTCAGTGTTGTAAATACCCAGTGCTCTAATTATTTGTTACTATAAAATGTTCTCTAAAATAAAACTACCAAAAAATTGTAATATACTTTTCTTAATTTTGTTGCTCAGAAGGAAATTTGTGATTTAATAAGTGTAATAATTACTATAGTTCTAATTAAATATTGTTAATAATCTAAAATAATATAGAAAACCTACCTATTATTGTTAAGTACTTAATATTATATCTAGTCATTGTACATCACATATAAGAAAAATTAAAATGGCGAATGTAAATTGGGTGTGGTATGCATAATAATGGGATATATTGCCGCAAAAATTCGTATTTTACGCTTGTACGCCAACAAAAATATTCAGTCGGTAATTGAGTTAGTATAACAAGTTACACTAATATAATTATAATTGTAATGTATACAACATTATAGTTTATAATGTTTATTGACAGAAAAATGTAGTACATTGTGTGAAACTTCTAGTACTATTTATATTTACAAACGTATTAAAAAAACATAACATAATTACAAAAAACATTATAGTATGTCATTAAATAACAAAACATATAACCACTTATTTATATAACCTTTATTGATTTACTCAAATATCTATATTTTCATCTATCTATTTTCAAATATAACTTTATACATACGAAGTTACTGCATGTTACCCTAACTCAATTACCCAGTGTACCTATGTGAAGTCAACTGAAACATGGTCACTCTTCTCCCTAGCCTTTATTATTCTCAAGTCACTTGGGGTCGGCTTTTCTAGTCTAACCGGACTTGACTGGATATCAGTTTTTACACGGAGCGGCTGCCGTCTGACCTCCACAGCCCGAAGGCTAACGATACCCTAAGGCTAGACCAGTGTCAGGATATTATAGGGCACTGATTTCCCAATAACGACTGCCATAAATATTCATGGCAGCCGGGACCGACGGCTTAATGTGCTCTCCGAGGTACGGAGCAGGCGGTAATTGTCAATCAATCAATGGTCTATTTTATTTAAATCATATATATTATATTAACAGACATGTTGGTACTATGCTTTGATAGATACTTAGCACTCAAGTTTGTTGCCAATCATGTGATACTGGCTTTGAATTCTGGGTTGTGCAAAGCTTTATTGATTTTTCTTTTAGAATATAATTAATAGCAGTTTTTTTTGTCAGATAATTACAGGGTAGTATTTAACTGTTCCTCAATTTTTTGCCTTTGTTCCACCAAGAATACTAATTGCACAGCAAAATATATTTAAAGAGATCAAACAAAGTCGTCGGCGCCCCGCTTCGCGGAGCTCCTATTTTTGGGTGGGTTTAAGAAGGAATCTAACATAACCTAACCCTTCCGAAACGCAATGCAGTGATTTGAGACGTGCATTTTAGTGAGCATATTTTGGTGTGCAATTAGTATTTTTGATGATGGTCATTATATTTAATCCCATAATGACACAGCTAGTTAAATGTGTGTGTATAATACTTACCCTGCCTACCCCTTTGGGAATATATACAAGATTATTTAGGTACCACATCCCATTTGCATCGTTCACGTAGCTACCACTAATCCTTTATTTCGAACAAATAACGACTAATGGATCTGCATAATGTTCATCGTTAATAATAATAATAAATAATAGCGACTAAATATTTAATAATGTATATAGTTATTGTTAAGTTTCAATGTTCCCAAATATAAGAATATGAAAAATTTATTTTGTTTGGTTTTCCCTACAAAAGAATCCTTTTAGCACACCGGCCTCGATGGCGTAGTGGCTAGTGTAACCGACTGCCACGCCTGAGGTCCCGGGTTCGATTCCCGCACAAGTCAAGTCAGTCATTTGTGAGCATGAACATGGATGTTTGTCTTGGTCTGGGTGTTTCTATGTATAATAAGTATTTATTTACAAAAAAAAAGATATATGTATGTTTATCCATTGTCTAGTACCCATAGTACAAGCTCTGCTTAGTTTGCTAGCTAGATGGTGTTGTGTATATGTGGTAGAATATTATTATATTATATTATATTTCAATCCCATCTCCTGCAACAGCAATAATTTCTGTGTCTCGAGGGACTTGACAAGCATTTAAAAAATACCCAAACTCGGCACAACTATTTGTGTAACACACACATTTTTGTCTCGCGTGGTGATCGAACCCGGCGTACTGCCCGTAACTGCTCTGTTATAATGGCGCTGTTCTTATTTCTTTCTTATTCTTTGAGAATATAATTATAGCAGGAGGTTAGCGTAAAATAACAACACGAAGATAAAAAAGCGCACAATTTTATTACAGTATCACTATTTCATATAATATACCACTTGTGTACATAATAGGTAAACTCCAACGGTACACCTGTATAAGAAATACTTAAGACACTACAGATTTGCGTCGAGTAGAAGATTCAAACTATTACTATTATTTATTATTACTAGCATTTAGACTATTATTAAAATTATTTTAACAAGGCGAATCTTAAAGAAGATCTAAATAAGTACGGGAGAGAAGTTAGTTACAATTGTTCTAATATTAATAATTTACAATCAAAGGGTTATAATATATCTAATAAGATCACAAATTTCTACTTAATTCTAAAGTAATACTAGAATTTGTTAAAATAGTGTTAGATCATTTACCAACAATAAAAATAATAAATAAACTTATTTGATTTTTACGTTCTAGATGGTGAATTTAAATGAAACAAAATAATTTTAGGAATTTTAATAAGATGTCTTCATTAAAAATGATAATATTTGTTATATTAATGCCCATAAAAGTGAGTCACCTTAGTTTTGTTTTTATTGTTTTTAGTAACTTTTTTATTAATAAAAAGTGGCACAGTTATTACTTTTAAATTAACTATAGATTACATACTATTTATACAGGTATCAGCTGGAATCAAGGCCGTATTCTACAAAAATCTAATGAAAAATCTCATTTAATTTTATATCTAATCCGTACTTTCCTAAATATTTATTAAAAAGGGGCAAAGACGCACACTTTTTTACACTTTACAATGATTTAGAATTATGCTACGCAATCCATCCATTATTTAAATGCATTATTTTATATGTTTATTTATTATAAAAAGATGCGTATTCGCTTTTTTCGTACTTTTATAATAGCTATTAGCGAAGTTCAAACAGATTATAAATATTATCTTTTTACATAATTATTATAAGTAGTTGAACACCGTCTTTTGTAGCTGTACCAAATTTAATTTTGTAACATTCTTATGTATAATAAAATAATAAATAAAAATCACATTTTCTACTTCATTATCAATATAAATATATATATTTTTGAACGGTTCCTAACAACAATTGTACAAATAGTTTAGGATATGCACATGTGCTTTGTCACTGACGCAGAACCTTATAAGTTTACGACTTGACTTATAGCTAGTGGTTTCTATATGCACTGGACGTCTGTAACGCCTGTAATATAATATATTTTCAAGACAAGACGATTTAGATGCCATAGTCTTCGAAGAAAAATTATCTTCAGTTAAAACGTTGCGAAAGGAAATTCTTCTGATAGTGGGTTAATTGCCAATCCTGCCGATATCATATGCATTCCTCGAGATGCGAGTGGACGTTTCTCGCACGTAAGTGATTTAACAGCGAAAATGATCTCAAAATGTATTTTCGCTTTTAAAAACTTTGTTCAGATCAGGTGTTCGAGTATTCGTTCGTTATTTATGGCGCAGAGCCCTGGCTCTGCGCCATAAATAACTATAATTTGAATAAATATAATTTGATTTTATTAGACATCTCATCTCTATATTTGTTTTTATATTATATAAATAAAATAATATCCAAAAGAAAGTTTTAGTAGAATATAACAAACAATTATCCGATATTAACTTTAAGACGGTGTTCAACCTATTACGTTAACTAATAATAATGTGACAAATTACTAAGTGCGTCATCTAAAGTGACACTAAAGTTAGGAATAGGAGCCTAGCATCTAGCGACGTTAGTGGAAAGAAGCCTACGCTAAAAGGCAACTTATATTCGCTAGTACGACTAGATATCGCGTGTACTTACTAAATTATTCAACTTTAGTGTTATGGTGTGATTTACACTAAAATTATTATTTGAAAATATTATGATCACTTCAAAATTATAAAATGCAATTAAATAATGTAAATGTTTTGTAAACATCGGTAAATACCGATGTTTACAAAACAATTTCTTGTACATTAAAAAGCTCTTACTTATTATTTAATATAATTTGCTATTATTAAAACAATAATAATATGAAATCATATCACTATTATTTTAAAAACTTTGCTATTGGCATTACATAAAAGTATATACCTATGTAAAATAAAACAACAAAATTATTTAATAGTACCTATAACTTATTTGATTCATAGGTAAATAAAATAATCCGCAAATTCCAACGTGTAAATAAATATTTATAAACACTAAGGTTCAATTTTCCATCGTCAGATAGCATAATAAGCAATCAATTTGACAGACATTTTAAACAAAACGACAACAAAAATTCTTAGAGCTAATCTGGTGACAAAAAATTGGCCCTTGGTGTTCCAAAACTACTTCAAAATACTGTGTGTGTCTAAGCTACAACCAAGGGTTATATCGGCCTTAGAACATAAGTTTAAGCTAAATGTTCAAATATAAATATCCTAGTAATAAATACTGAATTTCACAGTAACATGGCAAATTATTCAACAAATTCTATTCTCGTCAATAGACACTATATTTTAAGTATACCAATTCTAAACCAGCAATGGCACCCACCACTGCTGGTTTAGAATTGGTGGACCGACCAAAAACCGAAAACTTGGTCGACCGACGAACTGGTAAGGGTCATGGGTAGCGGGTGGTCCAAGACCGGTCTGGAAAACCTTGGGGGAGGACGTTCAGCAGTGGACGTCTTTTGGCTATCAATATGAAATTCTAACAAAGTGAGACACGGCTTCATTGATACCACCTTACTAGTATAACACGTATTTTTGATTGTTTATGTACTTATTTGGGACTAACCATAGCAGATTTTAGGTATCAACATCGATATTATTTAAAATATAGTATCTATTGTCGAACAAAATAGTTTATATTTAAAATGATTTCTCCTTAGATCTGGCGCACACCAGTGGTTTTTGTTACGATGCCAAAAGATCACTTTAATTTTATTGGTAAAAGTAAATAATGCATGAAAACTAAGGCGATGTGACAAAAAAGTCTGATGCCTCGTGACACACATAGTTTGTACAAAAATAGAGAATTTACTCTCATTAGATTTGACTCCCATCGAGTAAGTTATCATCGTGTCACGACTCAAACAGACTTTATTGTCACATGGTAGTCTGGTAGTCGTGACACAGTGAAAACTTGATAGTTTTGGTGTCGCTTTCTATTGTATCACACAGCAAGATGACGTGACAAAAGTTCCCGTGACAAAAACCTCTGATTTGCGTCCAGCGGTATAGTTAACTCTTACAATAATTACGTCTCTATTGTAGGTAATAAAAGGTCTCAGAGGTAATAATTGTTCAAAATAAAACAAACTGTGGTCTTAGTATAAGTTTTCATAGTCGATTACGTTGGACGTGATCTAACCGAACCTGTCTTTCGAGAAATTGTTTAACAGCGCCCCTAGCGGACACTTTGATGATGTAATCATAGTGGCAAAGCAGGTTTTCGTGCAACGTATTCGAGAACTATAAAAACTAACGTCATAGACCTACTTATTTAATCTGATAGTTTTGTAAAGGAATTATTATGAGAGGCGGTATTACATCTCTTAAACAAAAGAAAAGGAGCAACGCTATACACTCTGTAACGCGTTACCTTTTTCTCGTGTACTATAGGTAATATTGCCTTAAGAGATGATAGTACCCTCGGTGTAATATTAATTTAATCAAGATTATGGCATTACTGCAGATTTATAAAATTGGAGTCTTATAGATTGAATATGGTATAAGTATAAAGATACTAATTAATATGAATAAAGTTCATAAAGACAGACAGTATCTATACTGTTTTTTTTTTAAATACCTTTACTGCCACTGGCGTACCTAATTGTTCACGATTCAAGAAGCAGTAGCCATATTGAAAATTATTTTTTTACGATTTTGCTAATCAAGCATATGGCTTGCCTAATGATAAGCGGTTACCGAGTAAAGAAGGTAAATTTATCCTCACACTAAGTGCCGTTGTGGAGATCTCAGGTTCGCATCCCGGATTGAACAGTGTTATTGATATTTTGCAGGTATAAAAATTCAATAGCCTTTTATTTGAAAGAGGGTATCTATAGTCGTCTAGTCTCTACTAGTCAATACCCAATAAAGACTGATAGACTCTTCTCATCACGTGATTAGTGTAAAACACATCTGCCTACTCTTTCGATTACAAAAAAGTCTGATGATATGGTATTCGCAACATAAATCTAAATACTGTAATTACAATCCATTGACGAAACGCAATTATTATACAAATAGAATCGAATGCTAGAGTAATAACTTTTAATGGGTGTCTATAAAATTTTATGAATTATTATTACGTATTATAGATTATATCAACCTATTTATAAATCAACTCCCGCATTAGAAATAATGCCTGTATCGCAGCGTACTTTACAAATATGCAAACAACAGACACGAACGAAACTAGGATCAACAATTTGTGAACCATACAAATACAATTCTGTTAACTTTCTATGGGATACATAGTCATAATTAAAAATATATATAAGAAAGGATTACAAAACCTCTTTACTAGCCACCCGTCCTGGCTTCGCACGACTAGTACAATACCTTAACATATTATACACCTAAACCGTTCTCATGAATCACTCTGTCATTAGTTTTTGAGTTTATCGCGAACAGGCGCGGCGGGGGCTTTGTTGTATAATACGTAGTGATATAAAGTTTTTGTATGTCGATAGAACAACACCTTTGTTTACCTACATTTTAAATGTGAACGATGTCGCGGGCAACTACTAGTTGTATGTATATTATACCATATTCAATCTATTACTAAGATGGCGCCAGTTAAATATAAACCAAAGTACAGAAACGACGTTATTTTATTGTCTAATCACTTTAACGCCCGATGAGTTCTACTGAATATTAACATTTGGCCTAAATAGGAACTGTTTCACCAACACCAAGTGAAATTCTCAGAGAAATTATCTTCTGCTGTCTTATTCTATTTGCTGCAAGATAAAAGAGACAGAACTATATGATTTACTCGAAATATTCCATTTGACATTGGTGAAACAGGTTTTATTTTTAAATATAATATTGACGCATTTGCAGAACAATACTTTACCGCCATTTTGGAAAATGACCTTCGCAGTTGCATTTTTTGTTTTCTTATATATTATTTTTTATTATATTCGAGTTATAAACGAGCGAAAATACGTAAAATAATTTAATTATAACATAGATTGTTCTGCAAAATTGTCTTACCTAATAATGTCAATAATAATTATTTATTTACAGTTTTGGTGTCACATTAAATAATAACTTTATCGAAAATCCACTAATTCAATGTGAAAAATGAACTATTTTAATAATAAAGAGTTTTAAAACTAAATATTTACATAACACTAGGTAACTTTAATTTCGTAAACAAAGATCTTTTTGCTTTTAAATTACGCCATCATTCTTTTACGTGATTTGTCAGACATTTAAAATTGACTGACATAAAGTAAATTCCAACTAAAAAGTATGAATTCCCGCCTATTTATCCATAAAATAGTTTTAGTAAAGTTATTAAGTGATATCCACATTCAAAATATTACTAGCAATATGGATAATAAATTACTAATATTTTAATAACCGGTCAGGCTACGCGTATAAAGCTACATAGGTGGTGATCGAACTCACGACCTAGGTCCGGTCATTGGACACCATTGCGCTACCAACGCTTAATTACGGATGAATAAATAATTAGTAATTTTACTAAAATTATTAAGTGTACATTTTAGTAACGATACTAAAACTATAATAACAGCAGCCTACGAAATCCGACCAAAGAAATCAAATTCTTCAGACTATTATTCTATATAGGTTATTGGTAGACTAAATCGCATTTTTACAAATACCGTGCAATTTAACCCTACACACGCCAGCGGTTACAGAAATCCTCAACAAAAAAAACCTATTATCCAAAAAGAAAGACGTGCAGCAATAGTGACACCAAAACTTTATAGGATTGTTCTGCTTATCACCTTTTATCTAATGCTCTTGAACCGTTTGACTTTGATCGTGGCCTTGTTACTGCAGAGCTTAAGTGCGGCAGCTGCTCCCATCAGGTCACATGTGGACACATCCTTGCCATCCACGGCTATGAGGAAGTCACCTTTCTGGATCCGACCGTCCATGTCCGCTGAAGTACCAGGTAGCTGGAATAAAAAAAGATGATTTTATATAAAATCAAGCTTTTGCGCGCGGCTCCGCCCGCGTGGTACCTACATATATCAATAAAAAGTAGTCTATGTCTTTCTCCAGGTTTTAAACTACATCTGTACTAAATTTAATCTAAATTGGTTGAGTGGTTTAGCCGTGAAAAGGTAACAGACAGACAGACAGTTTCTATCGAGTTTATAATATTAGTAAGGATAAAAGGTTGTTGCTAACTCACACGGATGTCATAGTGACTTAAATCGTCTGCTTTTCGAGTTAATATCACGGCGCGCATTGTTTTGGGTTCGTCTCTTCAAGATGCAAAAAATTGTGTGATCCACAAGTATTCGTTGCAAGCCTGGATGTTCTTTGTATCCGTTGTTTGAATGTTTGTTAAGTCCATATACAGACTGATTGGTAAAAGACTGGAAATATTGAAGGAGGGTATTCAGTACCTGCTCGATTCTGGACACGAATATCTAAAAAAACAGGTACTTGAAATTTGACTTAATTATCCAATAAAAACTTAATGGGTCTTGCGCATATATATATACCAAAGCTAAACAAAACCTTCGGCCCCGCCCCTCGCACTCTCCCAAATTTGCACCTCCACCCGTCCTTTTCTTACCAAAGGTCATTAGCCTCGGTAGCAGCTGTGTGCGACGCGCGCAGTGTCCACATTTTATGGATATTTCATAAAAAAATTCATAAAGGTTTCCTTTCAGGTTACACAGATTTATTATTATTATCTTTTTATACGTTTCGTCTGATCATAAAGTATCATGAAGTATGCACAATGTTAAACCAATCACTCCGTATAAGGATGACATAATAACTAAGCTATATTTTACGGACTAAAGCTTAGAGTATGTGTATATTATTAGAGTATTGTAAATTATATCAAAATACAGTTATTGTATATATAAGTTAGATACTAGCGACTGGTAATTTGAGTGTAAAGGCTGATAACCTGTATAATCTATGTGCATTTATGGATTATCTATGCATTGTCGTCTGTAGCCATATGTAGGTCTGTAATCTATGAAATAAAATTAGTCGTTTTTCAAACAGGAAACGTGCAGTTTTATTAATAATAGTATATATGTAGGTATAAACATCAAGTTAAAGATATAGCGCAAGTACTTTCCTACACAAATATAATAAGGACGAAACATTTGTATTTCTGTTTGTATGTATCAACTCAAAAACTACTGGTAATAACATAGGCTATATATAAACGAGCCACGGAAGAAGAGCAGTAACCATAAACGTGACTCAATAATATTAACTAATATTATAAATGCGAATGTGAGTTAGTTTGTTTTGCTTTCACTCCTCAACTGCTCGACCTATCATCATGAAAGTTGGCATAAACGTTGTCAGGGGTACAGAAATAGACATAAGATACCTTTTATTCAGGAAAAAGTACTGTTACTGACCTAACTAACCGTACGAAGCCGCGGGCAAAATATAGTAAATAAATAAATACTTACTGTACGGTAAAACCACACACCATTACAATACTTGCGTTTCAGCAGTTTTACCTAACATTGCTAATTAATATTCATCATATTCAATACACAATAAGCGGTCATCGCGCGTGCTCTTTCGCTCCTTTATATCGTTTAACCTTTCATCCAGTTATTAAATTCATTTGAACTTAAAACATAAACTCTTTCATTTATCCTAACTTAAAAACTTCTATACTCACAAGTTCTCCAAGGTAGACTCCGGGAGCTTGCACGGGCGCCACACACGTCAGTCCCAGCGCTCTGCCAGACTTCCTCGTCAAGTCCACCTCAATCTCTTCATACTTTATAGGTTCTGGACGATGTACTGTCATTTTTAGCTGTGGATATACAATTCAAAAGCTGTAAACACGAATTTCATGAAAAATTAATACCACTTTTATTTAAATTGATACCATTGCTTGACCAAGAATTGAGCCATCAAGATTAATTGACGAGCACACAAGTCTTTGCCACGGGAACAGTGAGGTAAAAAGACTACTCTAATTGTACCCGTGGTCAATTAAACATCTTTCATTTTCCCGAAGGGAACAGTATATTATTCCTACATACGTTATATGATTATATTCCTTTGATCGTATATCGTGCATATGCCTAGCCTCGGTACATATCTTATCTCTTTCTACAAAGACAGCGCCCGTATTAGCTGTAATAGGGTATTTTACTCTATATGAGAAAAATCTAAAAACATATTATTGAGATAGCTTAGGCAAAAAGCAGCCGGAAAACGTTAGTTTTAGTTCATAAAATAGCAAAATAATTTTTTAAAGTAATATTAGCATAGCTTTCAGCTTTTTTAATCTGTTTTATAACACCAATATAGTAGTCGCCATGTTATTACGTCATACGGCTGTGTAAACTAAGAAGTGTCAACTGACAATAGTGTCAACTGATCAGCGTACCTTTAATATCTATAGGCTTTTTATTATTTTTATTTTTGCATTCATGAATAGCATACCAAAGTTAAGTAGAATAATAACTAATTTTTAAAATATAAGCAATTAACACACCATACAAAATATGTTAAAGGTAGTTAGTAGCATTTGTTTACACAGTCAACTGACGTCATGACCACAGAGCAATAAGGCATCCACTTTTGTCAGTTTTCGTCAAACAACGCGCGAAATTTGAAAATTGCAGAATTTGAATGCATTTATCGATAGTATAAAAATTTTGTCAATTTTGAGTGCTTCATTAGCACTATAGAATCTAATTGAGACACTTTTCAAAAATGAGTGTAGTACCCTATTCCTGTGTAGTGGGGACTTTATAATCATTCAAATAACGGACGCAACGAACACCCAGACTCAGATCAAATATTTGTGGATTACACAAATGTTAGTACAACACTCGGCGCAGTGACATGGGGTTGGCGAGGTCAGTTAAACAATTACGTCATTTGTACAGTCATTCAACAATATAGGGTAGCCTATATAGGCATAAGGGTCCGCTGAAATATTTCACCAACTGTGATTTTATATTCTGCGTGTAGTGGACAGTTCCAGATTCTGAGCTGCTACTAAGAAATCTGACAGACCTGGGCAACGAACTATCAGATACCAGAGGCCGTCGAAAAAAAAAAAAAGTACTAAAATCGTCTAACAGATAACTCTATAACTAGAGATCGGATAATCCAGTGCATATTTACCTAAACTTTGAGGAAGCTAACTAGAGTGGATAATACCACCTCTAAAATATCCGATAAATACCGATTTACTGGGATTTAATAATCATGAATTATTATTTTATTTTATAGAAATACTAGCTTTCCACCCGCAGCTTCGCCCTCGACTTCCGCTTTGTTTTTATTTCTCGTTCCCGATGGATTTTTCTGTGTCACTCGCTTAACAGAATCCAGATTATGAAGGTCAGCCGCAAATCAGGCTTTTTAATCAATACGTAATGATGATAAGATAGTACCTTAGCAGTTTTCTGCTTAATGCTAAGACAGACTCGTTCATGAGCCATCTCCTTCGTGATGGCGACGCCGTTGCACTCTAGGATCTGGTCTCCGACCTTCAGTCTACCGTCCTTCGCGATTGCACCATTCTTGTAGATGTCTAGGATTACTGCTGATGCACCCTGCAATAGGAAATTGAATAGAACATTTAGCTCATATAGTCTTTAGAGACCTGAGGACATGTCTTCTTGACTTGTTTTTTTCCAGGAAACCAGTCACACTAAGGAGCTTTCTTTAAGAAGATGTTGTGTTTTAAGCAGGCGCCTAGTTACCCTTGGTACATGCAACAGGGTCTCGGGAGGTCTCGTCCACGGGTATTTAAAGGCTTAAAAACTGGGACAGGTAAGCGGCCAATAGACTACAAAAAATATATATTTTTAAATATTATAGAAATATATTTTAATTTATATAAGAGGGGCTCTACATAGGGTAATCAATACCACCAGGAATGAAGTCAAGAAGATACAATGTAGAAATACCTGCTTACTTGTATCAAACGCACAATACCCGGAACGCATTGCCAGAACACATGTTCCCATCTCCTTAAACCCTGGGTTCTTTATACGTGAAACTTTTATAGCCGTCATACCTTGCGAAACTGACAGTTTCACAAGCTTGTGCTTGCAATGGGCCACCGTCCGATACTTGCCAAAGTATCCACGAACCGAGTAATGTCAGGCGGAGTAGAATCTTGTTGACAGAAAAGAAAAAAGAAAATGGCTTACATTGATGAGTGTATCACTGCCTCCAAGCAGCAGAATACCCAGCACCTCGTTGGCGGAATTGATTTCTATCACGGTATCTTTGTTCGGCTCCACTGGGGCTGTTGAGGGGTCTGGAGGTGGTTCCACTGTGATCAGGCATTAAATAATGTTATGTTAAATTCAAATTACATATATTAAGCATTTAGGAGCACTGTTAAGATTGTTAAGAAACTTTTAAGTAAGCATTCGGGTCGGTGTGTTTGCTGACTGAAATTTAGGACGTATTTTGAACCTATAAACAAGGAATTTGACAAACAATAATGCGGGAGTTCATTTCGCGATCTCAGCATGCTCTGTCGACGATTTATCAATCACTTTGGTCAATCAAAGTTGGTAAAATAATGCGACTGGTTTTTTTTGTAAGACCATTGGCTGAAAAAGCTTCTACTAAGTTCCTACTCAGTGGACTTGTTTTGTAAGACGAGATAGTGGTTAATCGTTAGTAACGTAAAGTTAAAATTTGACCTCAATCTCACCTGAATATCTACACTAACTAACATTATTATAAAAGATTTGTATTTTTATTTGAAGGAATAAACTCAAAATTTACTGGACCGATTTTGATCATTTCATCTTTCACCATTTGAAAGTTGCTTTATCCAAAAGTAACATACGCTATGAGGCACGGGAGCGGAGCAGTTATCATAAAGGTGGGTGCAACCGCAAGGGACAACTAGTGTTGTATATGAAGAGAAAGTTGGTTGATTAGTTACCTTTAACAGGTGATGGTACAGGTCTAGGCGTCTGCGGTCTACTCGCAGCCAGTGTTGCGTCAGTATTCCTACTCGCCGGCCGCGATGAAGTTCCTGTTGCGGGCGCTCCTGTAATTCAAATAATTATAAACATAAGTGACATATGGCAACTAAAATACAAATTTTACTTTTGTCATAAAATGACAAGTGCCTCTGTGCTACGTGCTATGCATTGTTTTTTTGGTTTGCAGGGTGGACAATGTGTTGTTGGGTTTTCTGTCCTTAAATTCTCAGGAGCAGCGCATAGTCTGGCAGTGCTCGGTTAATGGCAATAGGAGTCTTTTGTAGGACCTAAAACACTAAGTAGCGAATTATGGGTGCGATTCATCTTTGGCTTCCCCTTTAGAGATATGGCGTAAGATGTATGTTAGCTGCATCTGTTATACTCTTGTGTACAGCCAACAGATTTAACACATATAGAAAAAATATCCAGACAGCCAAAATCATCCCCATTTTGTTTTTGAAATTTTTTTACAATTGTTTTCGTTTTGAAGAAGGGAACCGGAGAATTATTTTATATTTTTATTTTATTAAATATAATGAATATAAGATTACAATAGGCTCGCCTTCTATAAGGAATTATAGGCGAATTATAGTTAGAAGAATCCGAAATTTAGGTGTTATACTATTCTCCTTACACTTCCGGGTATATAGGCATAAGGCCAGTAATTTGAGTTAAAGTTAGTATCCTTGTTAGGAAAAGGTTAACGTTAGTAGTGAAGTAGCGCCGGTAGAGCAATGAGCGCATGCTCTCTTGATGGCTAGTCCAATTTCTTTACCTCAACCAAGTGAAACTAGCATGTCATACCTGGTGTACCAGGGGTGGTGGCGCCAGCAGGGGATTCATCTCCTTTATCCCCAGGTTCTTTCAGGTTCGGAGTACATACAGTCAGGACTACTACACCTTCGGTCTGCTTCAGTTTTGCTGCCGCCTGAAAAAACACAGACACACAATTAGTATGATTACTAGCATAAATTTGTAGTATAACGCAATTAGCTCCTATGCTGATGTGACATTTACAATTTTCAAGTTTCAACGTGGGAGAGCCACGCTTCGACACAAATGGGCCGGCTCGACCGGAGTGATACCACGGGCTCACAGAAAACCGGCGAGAAATAGCGCATGCGTTATGTTTCGGCAAGTAAGTGAGGGTACTGGAGGCCCAATCCTTCCCCCTCCTGGGGGTAGAGGGGTAATTTAAAAGGCCGGCAACGTACTTGTGACTCGTCTGGTGTTGCGGGTGTCTATGAGCGGCGGTAATCGCTTATCATCAGGCGATCCGTTTGCTCGTTTGCCTCCTATACCATAAAGAAAAACAATCCTAACTAATGTGAGTTTTTTTGTTACGCTTTGACGCCTAAACTACTCAACCGATCATCATAAAATTTCGTATTTTCGTTACTAATCTAACCTTACCTAACCTACATTTATGCGAGCGAATCCGCGCGTAAAATCTAGTCATTTGTATATAAAACAATGTCTTTATTAAAATATACTTTTTAAGCCCATCTTCTGCACTAAAAATGTTGCCTGTATCACAGGAACTTTTACAAACATTTTTATTCACAACATTCCCAGCCCCTGAACTTTACAAGTTTGCTTATAAACTAGTCATATAGTCAATTACGGATTTACAATTTACTTTCCACACTTACAAATAACATTGAAACAACGGACACAATGAACCCAGACTCGGAAAAACTATTTGCGTATCATTCCAATTTTGAAACTGGGCATCGAATCCGGAACACACGGCACGGTGGCAGAGCCGATTTCTAGCGCAGGAGATGTCGTTTTAATAAATAAAATTACAAAATATAAATGTTCTAAAACTATTTGCTGTAATACGTCATATCAGTCAATCAGTATAATATTTATGATGGCACTTAAGCTTTTATATCAATTTACCAACATTTAATATCTCGTATCTGTTCTATCTATATTTTATCTAACAAACATGTCAAAAGTAGATTCGCCAATAATGGATAGCCCTTTCTTATAATATCAGCCGTGTTCATAACCTGTCCCACTACTGAATACGAGCCTCTTTTTAACATTTTGACCGCGATAGTTATGTATACATGACAAATCAAAAGTTTCCAGCACGCCACATTTACGACTTCATGACAAATTAAAGGATGTAATCGTAGTCACCGTTTTTCCAGTATGAATTTCAGCAAAAGTCCCTATGCTTTCCCCTAAATCTCGGTCTGGTTTATAGACAATAATTATTATAATAATAATTCTACCATAATTAGTGGGTATAAAGGGCACCCCTTTATTCTATATGTACAGTAATATAACAACTGCGAGGTAAGACAATCTTTCGCCTTACACTATAGCGAAATATTGGAAATGATGTGTCAACGCATATTTTGTGTTCAAAGCAATATCAATGATAAATTTGCATTTCCATATCTTTTATTAAAATATTAGTTAATTGATATATCCAAGAAGTGTTTACACATTTTATGAAAATACAGATTTTTGTCTTTGACTTTGATGTGGCATACTGCATGTTGGTGTACGCCCGAATCCCACGACGCGGCTATCCCTAACCAGAGGAGCTGGGTATTGTCGGTCTTTTTTATTCCAATAGCTGGACTTTGCTAACCGAGATTGCGTGGTTGATTCCTTTTTTTAGACGATTTTCGTCATCACCCATTCTTTATGAATTCCAGTACATATAAACATTAATATATGATAATATATGTATATTGTATTGACTTACTGCATCGTAACTGCAGTTGAGTAACGAGTCCCTGTTGACGGCAAGCAACATGTCACCGATCTGCAATCCTCCCTGAAATATACAACATCATTTTAGTTTTATAACTATTAAATACTGTCTTGGACCATGGCGTAAGTCTGCCTGCAGCCGGCTCGGGATCGATTGCTAAGCTAAGTGTCATTGAGTTTTTCTGCTACGAGATTCTGAGTACATGATTTCAGCCTCTTTTTAGATGAGACTTAAGTCTGACATTATTTCAGGTAGGCGGCTGTAGCCTTGTTGTATTAGATAGGACACAAATGGTAGCTGCCGATTTCTAGGCATAACACATCTCTGCTTACCCCTTTGGGGATGTGTTGAAATAGTCTACTTATAACTATTAGGAAAGGTGCTGCTTATCCAAGCAAGCTAGCTCATTCGTACCGTAACCAAATAATTGGCAATGGCGGTCTCTTCCATTCGTGCAATTTGGATTTATTTACTTATTTGTTTTGTAAATATATTACCTGTTCAGCTGCGCTGCCTTCTTGAAGATCTGACACGAAGATCCCTCGACCTGCCTCCGTGTGTCGACCTTCGATGATCATGATGCCCAGGCCTGATGGACCCTGGAATGTACAAACCAGTTTGGTTAGACTTGGAAAAGCGAATAATATAACGATTGGGATAAATTTGTAGATATAAATGCTAGAGTTGTTATAAGTTCGATGAACAAAGTTTTAGGTTTGTCTTTCTTTTTTTTAAATATTGGCACTAGTAAAAATTCTTAAAAATAAAGACCTTGAAGTTAAACTTGTGCCGGACATATTGCAGAGGACATTACAAACATTGAAACAACGGACACAAAAACATAAATTAAACAAGTGAGAAACGTCAATGAATTGCCGAACTTAGAGTTCGAAAAAATGGTTCAAGTAACATGCAAAGGTCACGTGATGCCAAGTGAGCTTGAGGTCAGAGGTCAAAGGTCAAAGTCATTTCGGGTGGTGTCGACTATGCTGAGTCGAATGATGTTAACCGCGAGTCTCTTACGGTTCTTGAGTTAAAAGTTGTATAACACAGACGGACAAAGCTGTTGTATAAGAGTTTATTCGAACTCTAAAACGGCGCAATTATTTTTGGACCTCGCAATTTTTGTCCCCTTTGAAGATCTAGCCTTCAACACTTATCGTCTACTCACTCTACTACACCCTTTGTGCAATAAACGTTACCGTAAATAAGTTTCTGATAGGATATTCTCAGTAGCGTCACGGAGTCTAGAACTATTCTCGTTAAACGGCAATATACCCCAATTATGTAGTACACCATACCTGGCGGAACGGGGATGTAATCTCTACTTGCCCATTCGTAGTAGTCACATAGTCTGTGGCAGAGGCTAGACATACAGAATCTAAAATAGTTATTATTTCTTATTATATAGGTATACAATAACATCATAATGTGAACAAAAAGTACCGACGCTCACCTTTTTGACAGTGATGTCTCGAACACCTTTGTACCCCGCAAACCGGTCCTCCGATGACTGCAACAATATAAATTATATGTTACCTGATTTATAAAAACACAAATATAATATATCTCCACCTATTTATTGTATGGAAGGTTGCTCAAAGCAGACAAACTGTATTTTTGTATCCCGTCTCTAGCAAGGTTTGTATTATAAAATTGAATTAGGACTGTGCTTATGTCGGTAGAGCAATAAAGCAAAAATAAGTAGATGTCAACAAAAAAAAATGTTAAGTGTACTGTCCGATGCGTTTTTTTTACTGATTCCAAATATGTATGCAAAAATCCTAATCTCGAAATTAGTTTAGAAAGGCCTTTTTTCCTTATGACGGCAGAATAGGTAGGACTAGACCTCTCGATCGTAAGACCTGATGATGTTTTATGTATTGGGTGAATTAAGTACACAGATTTGTCCTGTTTGAAAATTAACCTGTATTACTTTTTTGGGTCATTTAATGAGAAATAATGAAGGATATTTAAGCACTAATTGATCGGAAAGTTTACCCATATAATAGTCTATTATCTGTTATTTTTGTGACGCCAGCAGCGTACGTCAAGAGTACTATAAGTGGAGATCAAATCCAAGACTTACGATGGCACGTCCGATATATATTTTTTGTTTTGAGCAACCTTTAGTAATGTAGAAAAGACAATATAATACATAATAATATATTATATTAATCTACGAAGAGCGCAGAGCAATTTAAAGGTTCTTGTATTTAGAAGAGGTTGTTATAGTATAACGTAAACATGCATCGTTTGTAATAATTTTAAAACACTGACGTTTCAAAGTTATTGTATATAAAATAGAAAGGGAAAAAACTAAAAGAAATAGAAATGTATTAATTATTAGTTGGGTTAAGTATTTAATTATTTCCTTTAATTATATTTTTTTATTTAATGGGTCTCAATCGCAGACCTTTTTAAGAAGCCTTTGAAATGTTTTCATTTGGTAATAAGTCAAAAAAACAAAGAATTTTATACCTGAGTGACATTATTTTTGAACAATAAAGCACAAAACAGACAGTTTTCGAAGACAACCATCGTTTGGACACTACTATATTATTATGTGATTTTATCACTGCTCTTCTATTCATATAAGTTTAAAGGCAGTGCTAAAATCGCAAACAAAACAACGTGAGAAAACTGAGTATACCTACACAGATTGACACGTGCCCAAAGCGACCTTTGAGTATCAAGAAATGTAAAGGTCGAAGTTCCAAATTCTTTTTTTATGTCTCGTAATTGTTTATGCTTTTCGTAATTAACCTCAGCAAACTACCTGACTTGTTTTGAAATGTTTGTTGTATCAAAAAAAACTACCAAAGACTTCCAAATCCTCAGCGATTGAAACCAGTATCTTTTATTATTAATTTTGTATTAGTAAGAATCACATAGAAATTCAGAGTGAGATAGAAGCTGATAGAAAGAGAAGATAGGCATTCATGCTATAGAGCATGCTTAATTCTTTATGTAATATTACCCTTCCACGAGGTTTTCGCTGTAAAAAATAAATATTTGTCAACCAAATTGTTTCATTGGTATGTAGAGATGTAATAGAAGTACCTAATACATTATTGAATAACCTTGATTAGCTTATAAATAAACATATATATAAAAATTAAAACAATACATATATTCATTTGCATGTAAATAACATGGAAATTAAGTTCTCTCATTATTAAACATGGACACAATATTTTCCCCAAGAAACAATCAATCTATTATTCTGATACCAACATTGAAGTCATTATATAATAATAATTTATTCTATCTGCAATAGTAGACCTATAATATAAAGTATAGATATAGAAGTAACCTTTATTATATAACAAGGTTTATTGCAATATAAATATGCTTCTGTGGTAAAGAACTGTATAACTAAAGTTTATTAATTCATATTTCTAACGAAACTTCTGACTTATCACGTGAGATGGTGTGGTTAAACAGGCGAGGAATTAACTATCTCACAGCTTAATAAGCCTGTACGTAAGTCACGCGTCAATGATCGTTGACAGACTACAAATAAGTATTAAATGAACTGTGGTAAAAATTATAACTAATTTATTATAGTTAATTGTGAGAAAATCACAATTAAATTTGCTATATTAGGTACAAACAAATATTAAAATATGGTCACCTTTCTAAATTATAATAAAGACGAGATATGAAATTTTCATAGTAATAATGGACTTCGAACATCTGGTTTATACTTTTTTGTTATTCATAACCGCACTTGTGTTGATAATTTTAACTAATAAGTAGCGCAATTGATATACAAAGAGCTTACGTCAAAGAGATAGTTATTATTTAACAAGATGCGCTTTAATTTGCTAAGGATTTTGTTAAACCAAATTTATTTTGAGCGTCATTTAAAGAGTGTCTCAATTCGGACGTTATTTTCCCTTTTTATGCGCTTGTAATGTATCTGATTATTTTCTGTATATAGTAACATTGCGTTAAGTTCTCAGCAGACACACAATGACAACATCACATCTCAATTATAAATATAGTATTATTACGCTCACTCATATTGAAAATAGTACACTATTGTTCTCTATCATGTAAATGCAATGTATGAGGTCACTCTACTTAGTATGGACACTAACTCGTGCGATCTAAGTTCGGTAAGGGGAAATCTATTAGACTTTAATCTTTATGTAATAATATCAGCCCTTTATTAAACTGTCCCACTGCTGGGCACGAGCCTCTTCTCAGTGTAAGAAGGGTTAGGCCATAGTCCACCACGCTGGCCCAGTGCGGGTTGGTAGACTTCACATATCTTCGAGAACATTATAGAGAACTCATGATGTTTTCCTTAACCGTTGAAGCGAGCGAAAGTTAACACCCTTAACTTCGAAAATTCAGAGATGCGCGCTTTGGGATCGCTCTTGAGACCTCTGTGTGGTAGTCCAACGGTCTCCCACTAGACTATCCCCGCTATCTGACTTTTTAACAGGTTTCCTGTTCGATAAATCACATATGATACATAACAATAGATTTTCTATTGTCTATCACGGTTATGTATTTAAATATATACTTACGTATAAGTAAATAATGTTAGTAGCTTGGATACATAAATGTGCATTGTATGAGCTGGAGTCTGATACAGACTTTATTAAACCTGTATCACATCACAGATGTCACTAGACCCCACGCGGTGATTGTAATATCGCGTTATTATAAAAAGTTAATAACAACGCTAAATTTAAATTTATCCTGTATCGATAACAAAATATCGATAGTGTCAAAGCTTAGCGAATTTGTTAAATTACTATAACACAACTAATCGTTACTAATAATAGTAAAATTAATATGTTTGTATATAAAACATCGGTTTCCGTATGTTTTTTTCCGCAAAACTCGAAAATTTGATTATGGGTAGACTTGAAATTTTAACACAATGTTGGACTTCTACTTAAACTTATATAATATATATAATAAGTTTAATTGAAATTAAAATTAAAGAACTTTATACTGATTTTATTATTGTTTATTTTAAAACACTATTATTACATAATGTAATCATTTCAGTTTCCGGACGTTTCAATTGCTTTTCAGCTGTCATAGTCACGGGGAGACGTTTTATTATATACTGGATGTTTCTTACTATAGTGAAAACCTCTCAGGGGATGATTATACTTGTTATTATTAACAAATTTAACGGGACATTGCCGAAATCGCGGGAAAAACAGCTGTTCCATAAAACATTGGACTTTGACCTCGACAAAATGTATGGAACAGCTGATTTTTTTTCGCCATTTCGGCAATGTCCCAGGACAAAACTTGTTCCTAATAACAATTATAATCACCCCCTGAGAGGTTTTCACTATACAAAGAAACACCCAGTATAATGCTAAATATAATACATTTATTTACTGCTGTAATAATGAATATACTAAGCTACAGACAAGCCTGGCCGAGCTTCGATAGTTATAAAGTGTGAAAGAAGATTGTTATTGAACGCGTGAACTATTGAACGAATTTTTGAAATGACTGACGTATAGTGTAGCGGAAAGGCAGTCCCCTCGCCCTGCTGCCGCGCCTGGTGCTGTAGGCCGGAATCCTCTTCCTCCTTCTTTTTTAAAAGACAACTTCCGCATTAGGAATAATTCCTGTAGGACCTTACAAACAACGGACACAAATGTTTGTTGTGTGGGGATCGAACCCATAACAATCGGTGCGACGGCAGTGACAAGGCGACAACGTTAATCATTACGCCATCCGTGCATTCAATTATTAGTACAGACATAGTCTTACGCTTATATAAAGAGAAGAGAAGGTTAAAAAAGAGAAGGCAGGCAAAGGAGAATTACAAATAAATGCCGACTGTGTTTTTAGGTCCCATTTAATAGACGGCGATTGTCATCTATCGGGCAGTCTCAGACTCCCGTAATTCCTTAACAAAAAAACTCATTAACATTTTGCCCGACCACAGTATCGAACCCGAGGCCTCACGCACAGCAGTCGCATTCACTGCCGCGGCGCCACCGAGGCAGTCCGTGAGACTATTTATGTATGTTTAAATAAATGTAAATATGCATATATACAGTATTATGTATATATGAATATTAATGATTATTTATCTTTGTCAAATCTTTACCAGGTCAAAGTCATGTATAATTATTAATTATGTGATATGAATAGAGAATTTTACCAAAAGTTAATGAATTAAAATTTATCTCTTATCAAATAAAATTAATTTACAATTAACAGTTTTGCTTTAGTTGCGCTTGCGCGTGGTGGATGCAACTGTTCTCCTTTCAGGTCATGGGATTGATTTTCGAGGCAGTCTAATTGGGTTTTTCTGGCAACAACGGAAATGTTTGGAACTCTGCTCGCCCCTATTACGTGACAAATGTGGGTATACCTCTAACTTTGGGCATATAGCGTGAGGCTATTTTTATATATGTATATAAATCTTCTGTGCGTGTGTTTGTAATTAAACTCCTCCTAAACGGCTAGACCGATCCTGATAATTTTTTTTGTGTGTGTTCAAGTGGATTCGAGAATGGTTTAAATACGGTTTTTTTGTGTACAGTACCGCGTCTGTCTGGTCCGCTAGTGTATGTATAAAATTTGATTTCTACTCTTTTTTTATTGTAACCAAACATAACATCTTGCCTGAATATGTCAAAAGGGTAAGATAGAAGAGTTTCGCTCCCAAATTTAAACATATTTAAACTAATTATTTGTTACTTTTATGGTCGACTAAACTGTCAAAACCTCACTACTTCTAGAGCGCCGAGTGTTATATGTTCGAAACCTATACGAGACAATACATTTGTTTAAAATAGATATAGCGGATCTGGATGTGCTTTGTGTGTTGTTTCAACATTTGTAAAGCCTATGCGACATAGGAACCTTCAGCGTTTTTCCAAAAGAAAAAGAAGCTTCGATTTCATTTAACTTTTTCTTGTTTCCATTGCATGTTTCGTATATAAAACTAATTTGTATGTCGCACAATCATGATAAAACAAAGCGTGCCAATGTTTGCTCAGATGTTACTACGTTATATACCTATGTACATTATATATATATACATATTTACTATACGTGTATGTACTAGCTTACTGCGTTATATACACAAGATACATATATTATCTTTTTAAAATACACAGTTTCACACGTATGCAGCAACGATAACCTAATGGGAAACCGTTGGAATGCCACGCAGAGGTCTCGAGTTCGAACCCAAGGCGCGCATCTCTGACTTTTCGAAGTTAGATGCGTATTAAATAGTTAATTATCGCTTGCTTTAACGGCGAAGGAAAACATCGTGAGGAAACCTGCATGTCTGAGAGTTCTACATAATGTTCTAGAAGATATGTGAAGTCTGCCAACCGCACTGGACCAGCATGGTAGACTATGGCCTAACCCTTCTCACACTGTGAAGAGGCCTGTGCCCAGCAGTGGGACAGTTTCAATACAGGGCTGATATTTAAACATAGTCTCACGCGTATGTACCTGAAACAACGGTGCTTTACACCTTAATTTCGCCATTGGCTTTTAGGTCCCTTGTTATAATATAATAATAATAATAACTTTATTGTCTCAATAATATTTGGTACATATGAGTTTGTGTATAGAACCCCCTTTTAAGCATGACATGCCTGTAGTAGGAGGCTCTGCTCTTCGGTATCTTTACATTATATTAATATTAATTGAAATGAAAGTTTTTGTGCATTTCAAGTTGATTAGATTGGATTGATAAATAAAAATGAAAAGTAATAAAAATAAAAATAAAACAGTGTTTCCCTAACTATTACACAACGTACAATACACCTTCCTAAACTAAAACAATACTCATACATAATTTGTGTGAAAGAGTATGTGTGTGTGTGTGTGTGTGTGTGTGTGTGTGTGTGTGTGTGTGTGTGTGTGTGTGTGTGTGTGTATGTGTGTGTGTGTGTGTGCGTGCGTGTGTGTGTGTGTGTCTGTAGGGCACAGATCCAGACTCTGTGCTGGTATTATTGACAGGCACAGATAACGTAGTGGTTTATCTGGTCGCCTCGCCACTGCCACTGCGCCGAGTGTGTGCTCGAATCCCACACGGGGCAAAAAATTGTGTGATCCACAAATGGTTGTTACGAGTCTGGATGTTCTTTATGTCCGGTGTTTGAATGTTTGTAAAGTCCCCGTGATATAGGAGTTTCCTAGTGCAGGAGTGGAAATTAAAAATAAAAAAAATTTTAGTTTAAAAACTAAAAATACGCTTATTTAAAAAAGCAAACTAAGAAGTATTAAACTAGAAATAATTTAATAATTTTTATGTAAGAAAGCGTTGGGTGCTTTCTAAGATATTTTAATAATCCCACCCCAAGATTTTTTACTTACTTTTTAGTTTGCTTTTTTAATAAAGCGTGTTTTTTAGTTTTTTAACTTTTATTTATTTTAATTTCTTAATTATTGTATTGTTATCGGTCCTTGATAAGTATGCCAAATTTCGTACATACAATACTAACATACGTATGAAGCTAATAAAAGCGTGTTAAAAAATGTCCAACCCGGGTCTCGAACTTCATGACAAACATGACCGTATATTTATACCACGGAAATAACGAGGCAGTATCATTATATAGGTAAATAAAAATGTGTAGGTAATCATATAAAATTTAATAGCAGTATACTAAGCCAATTAATAATTAATTGACTTCAAACACTAATTAACTAACTTTAGCACAAAAAATAGTAACAAGTTAACTTTAGCGTAGTATTAAATTAGAAGTTCCGTCTTCTATTCCCGGAATCTATATTTTTTGTTCACCATGCGCAGAGTTTGTGAAACATATAATCTTTATTATGTGCGAACATAACAAATTTATGGACTGATATAATAACTATTTGATATTTAAAATGGCGTATTATACAAGTTCATGGCTATGTTATATCTAAATAAATTGTTTGGATAATATGCCCGTGAAATGACCGCGCAAGTATTTATTTATATATATTAATTCT
Source organism: Catocala nupta (assembly GCA_963675205.1). Taxonomy (NCBI): domain Eukaryota; kingdom Metazoa; phylum Arthropoda; class Insecta; order Lepidoptera; family Erebidae; genus Catocala; species Catocala nupta. Next base: position 1,116,317 of record OY776102.1, read on the forward strand.
TATATAAGTGTGAGTGTCACTGATTTCCTCTTAAACGGCTCGACCGATATTACTCGTAAAACATTTTTAAGACTGCGCCGAGCGAAATGTGCCAAAACAGGCTGTCACAATTAAGTTGATAAAATCAACAATTTTTGTTTAATACAAATATAAAATATACATTTAGCATGGCAATGAATGTGTTTACAATTACTCCGTGTAAAAACTTAAAATAATAAATATTTTCGCTTACAAATTTACGTAAATTTACACGAAAAATGCAAAAATGTAAGATCATGTTAAGAGATTTTTAGATTATAACAGTTGCAATATATCCTATTTTACAGCTTATACGAAACATAAATAGTTATATTACAATTTGTTCGTCTCAAATATTTAAGTTATTGGTTGACAATAAAGATACATATTTACGAAAAAAAGCACTTCAAATCCTCCATACAATTTTACTATGGCGGCCGCGCGCCGATTTGATTATCATTCAGTCCAACCGCGTCTTACGCTCGGTGCAGTCTTAATGGGTGTTTTCAAGTGAGTCCCTGGTTGGATGCAATATTTTTTTTCGGTCAGGACAACGTCTGTTGGACCAGCCAGAATTTTATAAATCCCGTTTAGTACGCAGGTATTTTTTGGCTTTAAATGTAAATAAAAACAGTACCTATATGTAAAAAGATGAAAGTACAAAAAAATTTAAAAATTTGTCATCTTCGCGGCCTTTGCTGACATTCAAAGAACGGACATAATATAAAAATATGACCACAAACATTTTATGTTACAATAAAGTACTTATTATTGGGATTTATTTCTGGTGGATCCCAGTTTTCGATCTCATTTTTTAGGTATTAATGATGGGTCATTGTATATTTGGCAGATGCCGTTTTTTTATCCATAGTTTTAATTATACGATTTTCTTTTTCTTCTTTCATTAAACACCCATCCCCATAGACCGGATTTATTAGGTTTCATTTGTAGCACTAGTCTTCTACTGCCGCGGCTAGTGTCTCGGTAAGTACCCCATCTCACCCTAAACTAAAACTCGCGAAGGGCCTCTGCACGTTGGACCCCTGTCCCCGTGAAAGCGCCGCAAAGGGCAGGGCTTTTCCTAACGTACTACGAAAATAGCCTTTAGGTCTTAAATGCTTACATATATTATAAATTTGAAAATAACTCTGTCTGTCTGTTACCTTTTCACAACTAAACCACTCAACAGATTCAGATGAAATTTGGTACAGATGTAGATTAAAACCTGGAGAAGAACTTAGGCAACTTTTATTGATGTAGGTACCACGCGGGCAAAGTTGCGAGCAAAAGCTAGTAATTTGTAATAGGTGCTTATCTATCACGCAGGATTTTTATGTAAACTTAACCACCCCCATCCTCTATCTGTAATTTTTTTACAGGTTTTTAATATAAAGAGTGAGTTCACGTCGGTAGTGTAAAGGATGAGATTCGAATCTCCGACCTAACGATCGCATATCCAATCCATGGGCGACCAACGCTAAAACTACGTGAATATATCACCATTGTGTTAAAATAACAGTCACAATCAATCACCTACACAAATTCAATGTCGAGAGAACAAATATGAAACAATTATTTTATTAATTAATACAATGGAGACATTGTATGGATTTTCCGTAATACGAGGGACTAAAAGTTGGTTTCGAATATAATATGTATTGTTTTATCCGTAGCAAAACCAGTATAGGTGGACCTCTCATTATTATTTTGTCTTTAACTATGAAATTACCGTTTATACACGAAAAAGTCACGAAATTAGATGTAGAGCACATCTTATTTCGTGGTTTCTGTACAAAATGCAATAGGTATTATTTATAATACATCTCACGTGTATTCAAAATACATGGATGGATTATAAATTATTATTATTATATTATTATTGTATTACCTATAAGCTGTTGGTGTGCCATTTAATAAATAAATAAATAAATAAATAAATGTATATTATTAATAATAATAATTGATATTATTATTAATAATATATCTTTTATACTATTTGTATTTGAAGCTATATCGCTTGGTGTCTACCCGTATACGTTGTTTCAATTTACATGATGGTTAAAGTTTCTTGTTAATTAAGGCAAACCATAGTGGGCTTAATAATTACATGAAAGATTTCGAATTGGCCATTCAAAAAATATAGATGTAATAGTTAGTATGAAAACCAAGCTGCGATAGCTCAGTGGGGAGACCAACAGACTGTAACGCAGAGGGTCTCGGGTTCGAACCCACGTCGCGCACCACTGACTTTCGGAACTTACATGACTTTTCGAAACTATGTGCGTATTCATTGACAATTATTGCCTGCTCCATGTCTCGAAGAGCACGTTAAGCCGTCGGTCACGGCTGCCATGGATATCTATGGCAGTCGTTATTGGGGAAGTCGACACAAAAGATCCCACTGGGTCGAAATGTCGCCGGTCTGTACTGACTGACACAAGATAAGATAGTATGAAAACCACATCGTTACATTCTTCATACAACTTCACATTTAAACCCGTATTACAACTAAGATGGTAAGCGGTTAGACTGATGGTATACTTACCATTAGTCGGGCCATAACTACTGTAAAGGTAGCGTATAAACAATAGCAAGACGATACGTGTTGTGGGTTACATCAAGTGTTGTGGGTTCGATCCTCACACGGGACAAAAACTGTCTGATCCACGAATATCGAGTCAAAATGAATGAGTCAAAAAATCGGGTCTGGGTGGTCTTTAATAATAATAATAATATTCTATCACATACACACAACACCATCTAGCCCAAAATAAGCAGAGCTTGTACTATGGGTAGGTACTAGACAATGGATAAACATACATATATCCTTTTTTTTGTAAATACATACATGTTACACATTTCTATGTGTAATATGTATGTATTATATATTAGGTATACACCCAGACCAAGACAAACATCCATGTTCATGCACACAAATGTTTGACTTATGCGGATCGAACCTCCGACCTCAGGCGTGGCAGTCGGTTACAATAACCACTACGCCATCGAGGCCGACGTTTTGTCCGACGATTTGTGTCCGTTGTTTGAATGTTTGTAAATGCCCTTGCGACACTGGAATTATTCCTAGTAGGGTAGTGACCTTATACTTTTTTTACGTTTACATCAAAGACAGTTAAACCCAACAACTCTTGACGTAGCAGCAAGGCAACCACCTAAACCAATACGCCATCTGTACATCATACATTGACATTACAGTAGACTCAATGCTGTTCCTAGTCACTTGACAAAAAAGCCAAAAATAATTTGACCGGTTTGGAAATTCAACTTGAGACCTCAAGATCAATAACGAAAACTAGTTTTTAACCCCCGATGCAAAACGACGGGGTGTTATAAATTTGACGTGTGTGTGTGTGTGTTTGTGTGTGTGTGTGTGTGTGTCTGTGGCATCGTAGCTCCCGAACGGATGAACCGATTTTAATTTTGTTTTTTTTTATTTGATAGGTGAATTAGTCGGGAGTGTTCTTAGTTATGTTTGATGAAAATCGGTCCAAGATGGCCGCCGCCACAAAATGGCGGAATACATATTTTTTCACAACCCCCTCAATATGGGTATCAAATGAAAGGGCTTGACTAGTAGAATACTATACACTATGATAAATTGCAAATCCAAGATGGCCGCCACCATAAAATGGCGAATTACATTTTTTTCCACAACTCCCTCAATATGTGTTTGAAGGTGGTTTTTTAATTTTTAATTTATAGTTATTACAAATATAATAACATCACAACTTATACATATATGTATGTATAATAAAGCTGAAGATTTTGTTTGTACGCGCTAACCTCTCGAACTACTAGTCGGATTTGAATAATACTTTTTGCATTTGATAGTCCAATTTTCGAGAAACTGAACATGGTGTATAACATCACACTATGAGATATGTGAGCGGAGCAGCAATCATAATCCTGGTTGAAATCGCGGCGAAAAGCTAGTGTAATACAAAAATAACATTAAAAAGTGACATTTCAAGGTGACAGGTTTGAGTCCTGCTTTATGCATTTCTATCTTCTCTGTGTAAAATTTACACATCAAATTTTATTTATGTGATAACGGATAATAAATGTGAATTTTTGTGTAGATATTAAATCAATTGTTCTAGCAGTGAGTAAGTTTGTTGAAGCTGCTTTGTCATTTGTCTGGGCATCACAGTGAACCTTTTATAGTCACCGTGCTGTCTGAAGGCTGACCATTGATCTTTGACCCTTGTGTAGCACAGCGACCGTTTGTCACCTTATGACATCTCGCAAATACTTCTGGTGTAGCAGCATCCGTTGTCAACGAATAAGTGCTTACCATAACAATTTTTCCGACCTAAGAATCGAGCTTGGGACCTTACGATTGGTAGCAAAGATATGCCACGAGAAAATACAATGTTGTACATATTCATCTATTTAATAAGTGCACAACTTAAAAAAGTCAGTTGCATGCCTTGGATTCGAAACCAAGACCTGAGCGTGGCAGTCTATGCATAGTCTAGTTCACAAGGCTATGGCTAATATGAAAAATACAAATTATAACAAAGCGATTATTTAAATTGTTTATTTAAAGTTTCAGTATTTACATATATTTTATTGATATATTATGTAAATTAAGATTATTAAATTCTGTTTATTATGCAAATTGCAATATTTTAATGCACTATTATATATTTTAGTGTCATCTTAATACCACGAGATGCAGGAAGACATTTTGTTCGCATGATTATTGTTTACTACGTTAGCGATTGCGGATATAATTCGGCCATGCTTAGAAGCTTTCCATATTAAATGATCGATGTATTTGTGATGGATATTATTTGACCGTGTACCGATTGTTTTCGTAATGCTAATACATTAAGTACGGGGTCAAATCTTAAACTTGTGACTTTAGAATTATAATTTACGATTCACCTTGACGGTTCAGTGGCATGAGACACGGTAATGCGATAACATTGCCGTGCATGAGACTACACGGATAGCGCAATCGTTTAAGAGTTCATCCTGCGTTGGTGGTTTTCGGTTCGATTTAGAAACAGGCCAAAAATTCGTGTGATTTAATAACAGTTGTTATGATGGATGTTCTTTGTGTGTTTGTTAGTACAAGTGTTGTATTTTTGTGTATGCTTATATGCCCAGCGTAGGGCTTCGTGTTTGATTCCTAGCTGTGCTAAGTAGTACAGTCTTGGTATTAGAATTTAAATCTGTGTAACTCGAGTATAATTATAGGTTACTAGCTGAACCGCGCAATTTCATCTGCATCACATGCTTATAGCCTTCCTCGATAATTTGTTTTTTTAATTCGAACCAGTCTTTTCTGATATTAGTGTGTTCAACCAATTTATAATATTAGTATAGATAACAAAATATTGGTACCGCGTTTGATTCCAGAATTAGTAAATACTATCTTATCTTATCTTGTGTGGGGGCCATCAGTACAGACTGGCGACATTTCGCCCCAGTGGGATCTTTTGTGTCGACTTTCCCAATCACGACTGCATTAGATGTTCATGGCAGCCCGTACCGACGGCTTAACGTGCTCTCCGAGGCACGGAGCAGGCGATAATTGTCAATCAATACGCACATAATTTCGAAAAGTCATATAACTTCCGAAAGTCAGAGGTGCGCGACTTGGATTCGAACTCGAGACCCTGTGCATTGTAGTCTGTTGGTCGCCCCACTGAGCTGTCGCTGAATCATAGTATCTATAAGAATAATAATGTTCTCCAAACCGTAGTAAATACTAAGTTTTATTAGTTCTCAGTAATATTATTGTATCTGTTTGACCAATATATAGCAATAGGCTCATTCTGTACAATGTAAAATCTAAACATAGTTGACGAAATATGGCTGTAAACCTCTGTGGCTTCACGATATTTTCCTTTACTGTATAAGCAAACAATAACTACGCGCAGAATTACAATTAAAAAACTAAAAAACACGCTTTATTAAAAGCACACTAGAAAGTAGAAAATAATTTAATAATTTTTATGTAAAAAAGCGAAAACCCATCCTACTTTTTACCAAAATTATTAAAAATATCTATGAAAGCACCCACGCCTTATTACATAAAAATATTAAATTATTTTCGCCTTTTTAGTTTGCTTAAAAAAGCAAGAGTACTATAAATCGTGTTTTTAGTTTTTTTAATTACTATTTGCTTATTTTTTTCTATATTATTGTATGGTCCTTGATAAGTATGCCAAATTTCGTGTTAAACCGACGTTTTGAAGGGGGTCAAAATCATGTTCATAGTTTCCGTTACATAATAATATAATATACAATGTTAGTAACATACGTATGAAGCTAATAAAGGAGTGTTAAAGAAATACTAAGGTTCATGCCTTGGAGTCGAACCAAATACATCAGAATCAGTAGTGTGCCGATCTTTCCACTACGCTATCGCGACTTTATATTTAGTGTTGATGTAAACATTAGTCATAGCCCGCATGTTTAAGTGTATAGGGAAAATCAAGTAACTAAATATCCCTATAGTGGGTAGGCAGAGAGGTTGCTGGCAAATAAAGAAGGTGTCAAACACTTCAGCTTATCCCTATTTAGAAAAACATAATCTTAGTAACACACCTATAGACCATAGCACGTATGGCTACGAATTTGGGATGTTAAATAAAAGGGACAGAGAAAAGCTAGCGGCATTTGAAAGATGGTGCAGGAGAAGGATGGGAAGGATAAGCTGGATAGAAATAAAAACAAATAAAGAAATGTACATATTGTTAATAAGGAAAGACAGTTGTTGACAACCTAAGAAGGTAAAGAAAATTGGCCACAAATTGTTCAAAACAGACTTCTAAGAAAAATTTGAAGGAAGGAACAGGACCGTATCTTTGTCCAACAACTAAAAGAAAACGTGTAAGTCGCATCGTAAAGTTAAAAGGAAAGCAGAAGACAGATTTATGTGGTGATTACTCCAATGACAAGAACTACCCTCTTAAATTAAAGAAATAGAAGTAGGGTTTAGTATATGAAGCAGACTAGGCTGTCATAAGATCGTAGTGCGTGTTACTAATCTCAAATTATCCAGTAGATCAAGGCTCTCAATAATATAATTTTCTATTTTAAAAAGCCAAATTAGATCTGCTATGCTCCTTCTTTTATACAACGGCATTATATAAAACTTACTACGTACAACGTATATTATAGTCATCAAAGTCAAAAAGCATTTATTCATTTTGGTCACACACTAACACTTATGAACGTCAAAGTTTATGAGTTAGTGAGTTTAGTGAAGTTACACAGTTCAGGTAAAAGTTTAGGCCTATGAGAAGATACCTGCAAGAAACTTACGGTCATTTTTTTCGCCATTCAATTACAATTTACATAACTATGAAATATTCGACATTCGGTCTAACGGACATTATTATTAAAATAAAATGTCAATCACTGTGTATCTACAAAATTTGTCTCGTGATCTTCAATAACTCACCTTCCTCTTCTTGAAGGACAACGATGTTCGCCGCCATATTGTCCTGAGGAACGTGGCAGGTTTGCAATATTGCTCCGAGACGGGGCGCCTTGTGCGCACCTCGGTCATCACAGTCATCACTCACTGTAAGTTCTTCATTTGTTCGCAACGTCACTTTACAATTGCACTTTTTGTAACGACACTTTGGGTTACCACTTTGTGTGAAGTCAATTTGTATTGCTTTTAATATTGTCAATTTGTGTAACACTTTTTACAATATCGCTTTTTTGATGTTTTTAATATAATGATTACTAGATCTTTTTGTATAATTTGTTGTTTTTTTTGGTATAGTAGTTCTTATGTTTATTTGATTTTAAATTAAGTTGGTGCAAGTTTTGTTCTAGAATAAATAATATACGGTCAAAATTTGTGTGCATCATATTTTCTTTCAATAAATAGCTCTTACTCGTGACTTGAAAAAAAAGCTTTTTACTAAATGCATATGAAAGTATATACGGTATATATTACCTACTTATACAAAAAACGTATTCAATTATTTTTCTGTCAGTCTGTCTGTTTGTTCCGGATTATCTCTGAAACGGCTGGACCGATTTCGACGGTACTTTCATCGGCAGATAGCTGATGTTATAAGAAGTAACTAAGGCTACTTTCATTTTAGATGTTTTTGGTAAATTCCACGTGGGCGAAGTCGCGGGTAATAGCTAGTTTTCTAATAAAAACCCAATAACACTTTTCCGCATCTCGAAATGCGGACTCGAACGCACGAAAACATAAACAAACAAACGCAAACTTATAATAATATCAGCTCTGTTTTAAATTGTCCCACTACTGGGCATGGGCCTCTTCTCACAGTGAGAAGGGTTAGGCCATAGTCCATCACGCTGGCCTAGTCCAGGTTAGCAGACTTCACATATCTTCAAGAACATTATGAAGAACTCTCAGACATGCAGGTTTCCTCACGATGTTTTCCTTCACCGTGAAAGCAAACAATAATTAACTATTTAATACGCATATAACTTCGAAAAGTCAGAGATGCGCGCCTTGTGATCGAACTCGAGACCTCTGTGTGGCAGTCCAACGGTTTCCTATTAGGCTATCGCTGTAAGGCAAACTGATTTCGATAAAATAAACCTTCAATAAAATTAATTATACTGCTCTTTTAAATGTAAATAATATTTATATAATACAATTTCAAGTGCAAATGGTAATTAGCAACAAGGTCAAGATATAATGGAGCCTAAAAATAAAAATAAATAATAATGTCTGAGTAATTATAATGATCTAACTTGAATATTAAATACTATTTTATGACTATATTTATTTTTATCAACTTATTTATTTTATCTATGTTTAATAATTAGATTTTGCCCGCGGCATCGCTCGTGGTAATGTAGATTTCAGTTAAGATAGATATAGCCTATATGTTATTCTGATGTATAAACAATAACACTGTAAAGTTTCATCAAAATCCGTTCAGTAGTTTTGCTTGAAAGAGTAACAAATATCCATCTTCTCGTTTCTTGCCCGTTCTTCTCATGAGCCCTACACACCCTAGGTTTGCTGAACGTGGCAGTAAATGTAAATTCACAGGAAAAAATTTACGTGTAACTTTGACATTCATAAGTGTTACCTTGTAACCTAATTTGAATAAATTTATTTTGATTTGATTTGATTTGATTTGATCTATCGTCACAAACTTTCAAAGTTGAATTTTTCTTAACACGCTTTTTGTTTTTTTTTATCTATGTATGTAACGGAATCTTTGAACGTGATTTTCACCCCTTTCAAACTAACGGATTGATTTGAAACTTTGTACACTTATCGAGGATCGATGACAATACAATAATTTAGAAAATATAAAGAAAAATAAAAACAAAGTAATATTTTTTCGTTTATCAAAATATCTTAGAAAGCACCCTACGCTTTTTTACATTAAAATTATTAAATTATTTTCTACTTTTTCTCGACTTTTTTTTTTACGTGGCGTAATGCAATGGCGCATATGCTTCCGCGGGGGCGGGCGGAGGGATTATGTCGCCGGGGTAAAAGAAAGATGGAATAATAGTGAACCTCCTGGAATACCGACTAAACCTATCACGGTATTCCTCGACAAAACCACTATCGACGGGGCCGCACGAATCGCTTTCGCATCGCGGTCGCGACCCCGCCGAGGTTACGGCCCGCCGTGTGAAACGGCAGGCCACTACACAAGAGACCTACCCAAAGGACTCACTCTAAAAATTGCCCACTGTCTCCCCCCTAGAGGGGAGACGGATTCGACACAGAGGCGCGCGTGGGAACACGCACGCCGCCTCTCGGACCTGGTGCTGAACGGATGGCGGGCAGACCCACAAAGCCCGCCACCCCCAGGTCAACCCTCAGGGTGGCTGGAGGTCATTTCGCGCCCTCCGGCGCCCGGCTCTGCGGTTGGGGAGAGGGTTTAAACGCTCCCTCTCCCGCTCCGCCGCCTCCTTAATGGAAATCACTTCCTCACAGAAGGAGGCGACCGCGTTCCACGACCTCTCACTCCGGACCATAGACTGAACTACGGCCGGGAGCGAGAAGGCAACCGATCAAATCACCGCGCTGCGATGCCCAGGCGGGGCAAACCGCCATAGTGTGCAGCGCCGTGTCCTCAACAACGTCGCGGTAGTCGCCGCAGTGGTGACAACCGGGCGTCTCTTTCTGGCGTATACGACACAGGAACTGGCCAAAACAACCGTGGCCAGTCAGTACCTGTGTCAGCCGGAAGGTGAGGGCGCCATGCCGCCTCTCCAGCCACTCCTCAAACACGGGACTTACCGCCACGATCGTGGCGTGCCCTACTTTTTTTAGTCTGTTTTTTTTTAATAAAGCGTGTTTTTATTTTTTTTAACTATTATTTATTTTAAACGAAATCTATAACTAAAGGTTTTTTTTTCCGTCGAGATATTCTTAGTAGAAGGATGGAGTCTGTATATCACTGCCTATCTCGTCGCCGATAAAGTCTTGAGATTATACATACATATAGGTATGTAATCAAATGATTACAAAGTTAACCTTTACAGTTAATCGCAGTATACGTAGGTATAAATAGATAATTCCTTTCACGGATGCAATAAAGTAGTTATACCCGGTTAAATCTATTCCAATACATATTATAAAGTTGAAGAGATTGTTTGGTTGAGCGCGCTAATCTCAGGAACTACTGGTCCGAATTGAAAAATTATTTTAGTGTTGGATAGCTCATTTATCGAGGAAGGCTATAGGCTATATAACATCCCGCAACGACCCACGGGGGCGGTGCACTAATCAATTAACGCGAGTGAAACCGCGGGCACATCTAGTATAATATATGTTTGTATATAGCACGCTCAGTGCAACAAAGGCGTAAGAAGAATATGTTAACTTTAGGACAGAGCAAAAAATTGTTTAATCTGATAATTATATTTATTATAGGAAGCACTTTTATAAACTTTTGTTTAATAAGTTAAACAAATATATAAGTAAGATAAAGTGTATATTTTTAAATTTTAAATATTTATTTAGATTTATAGACTTTAAATATTGAGAAACAAAAACACAATTGCAGTAACATTAAGTGAAGTTTTATCAAATTTATAATTATGTATGTAGGTTAATATAATACCCTTTAGTAATGAAAACTAACAAAGTCATTCGGCGTGACAAATGATTTTTTTGGTATAAAGCCTTTATTTTTCATCATATCATGACTGAAATAATTGAGCTTGTATATCTTTATATGCACTATTCGAATCTGTAATCAATAAAAAATCGATGTAATTGTACTTACGCCTTTACTGCACTGTGGGTGCGATACAATAATATCAGCGATGTATATAAACTTAAGCAGCGATAGCTCAGTGGGGAGACCAACAGACTGCACTGCAGAGGGTCTCGGGTTCGAACCCACGTCGCGCACCTATGACTTTCGGAAGTTATATGACTTTTCGAAATTATGTAATATTAGTGTCGGCCTCGGTGGCGTAGTGGTTAGTGTAACCGACTGCCACGCCTAAGGTCGCGGGTTCGATTCCCGCACAAGTCAAACATTTGTGTGCATAACATGGATGTTTGTCTTGGTCTGGGTGTTTCTATGTATAATATGTATGTATTTACAAAAAAAATGTATATATGTATGTTTATCCATTGTCTAGTACCCATAGTACAAGCTCTGCTTAGTTTGGGCACAGTAATTGTACTGTGGTTTGGGCTAGATGGTGTTGTGTGTATGTGGTAGAATATTATTATTATTATTATGTGCGTATTGATTGATTGATTGACAATCGCCTGCTCCGTGCCTCGGAGAGCACGTTAAGCCGTCGGTCTCGGCTGCCAAGAACATCTATGGCAGTCGTTATTGAGAAGTCAGTGCCCTAATATCGTGACACTAGTCTAGCCATAGGGTATCGTTAGCCTTCGGGCTGTGGAGGTCAAGTGGCAGCCGCTCCATGTAAAAACTGATATCCAGTCAAATCCGGTTAGACCAGAAGAGCCAACCCCAAGTGATTTGGGAATAATAAAGGCTAGGGAGAAGAAGATAACAATATATATATAGATAATATTTAGGTAAGATAAAAAAAGAAGAATATATACTGCCCCACTACTGGGCATGGGCCTCTTCTTAGTGTTAAAAGGGTGTAGGAAATATAACGAAGCCTAGAATTGAAAACGTCGCTTTTAAAGCACTGTACCTATCTAATTTTAGTTTCATATAAGGATATTTAATACACACAGTACCTACTGGCAGGCTTAGTGATATCGTAATCAGTATTTCCTGTGTTATATAAAAACTTATCTATTCGCGAATAATTGCAATAATTTAACCAGCTTATAAAGCTCAAAATAAAAATAAAGTCGGTTTCACGACGAACTTTATATTTATGAATAATTTTTCGAACCGACAAATAATTTACCCTGAAGGAAATTTAATAATTTACAGTATTCTGGCAGAGGCGACCGATTGCCAATTAAGACATTCGTGCAGTTGATTTGCTCACAGCACGGCCTATAGCACGAGATAATAGACCTTTAAAGATACCTTCTGAAAGAAATAGGGCTCTCCAGGCCGAATTTCTGTCACGGGAGCCAATCTTAGCAAACTGATCATATCCTAATATTATAAATGCGATTATGAGTTTATTTGTTACGCTTCCACGCCTTAACTACTCGACCGATTATCATGAAATTTCGTATACATGTTGTTAGGGGTACAAAAAAGAACATACGGTACCTTTCACCGAGAAAAAGTACTGTTCCCGAGGGATCTAAAGTGACAAAACTTACGCTTAACGCGAGCAAAGCCGCGGTCAAAATCTAGTTTATAATGTGTAGGGTATTAGGCAGTAGTTTAAAAAGCAGAGATAGACTGGTGGGAGACCGCTGGACTGTCACTCAGCGGTCTCCAGTTCGATTCTAAAATCACGCACCTCGGATTTTTAAATTATGTGCGTGTTAAATAGTTAATTATCGCTCGCTTTAACGGTGAAGGAAAACATCGCGAAGAAACCTGCATGTCTAAGAGTTCTCCATAATGTTTTCAAAGATATGTAATGTCTAATATTGTCTTATGTTTACGCGAATGTTATACATTTAAATTAAATTACTTTATACGGATTTTGCCGTGATCATGGCTGCTGTAATGCAACCGAAACGTCAGAGAAAAGTATAAACTTAAATAATAATTTTAATCTATATATTAATATGGAGAAGGAGGGGCGAATCCTAATATTTTTATAAAATATAATATATATAAGAAATACATAAAATTAATGAAAATAACACTACACGCATGCACGCATCCATTCATTTGACACACGCAGTCGAATAATCGCGTTCGTAGTATTTCGGCATTTTTCGTCTGACGTCGTACAATTCTTTGTAACTATCGTTACCTATATCTTATTTATAAGTAATAAAGAAAAAATGAAAACAATTTTGGTCGTATTTTGATCACCAGGCCACCGCTAGTTAATTTAAATAGCTTAAAATATAGTAAAGTTCAATAATATTAGTGTCATAGTTCAATATTATGTAATAAAAGTGTTTTAAAATAAACAGCGTGACAAAATATGTATAAAGTAGTTTACTTTCAAATGTAAAGTCTGCCAACCTGTACTGACCCAGCTTGGTGAACTATGCTCTTCTTAAACTGAGAAGAGGCCTTTGCCCAGCAGTGGGACAGTTTATATACAAGGCTTATATTAAATAGGCAGTAGTTAGGATTAAAACCAACATTGTACATTTAGCTTAAGACTGTAGAGGATGCGATAATCTGACCGGCCCACACTGAACGGCGGAGTGCGGATCAGTGTGATAACGTTGTTGATAACTAATGCAAATGGACGCGCAATCTGACTGCGTCGATTCGAGGACATATCAATGTGGGTATTAATAATAGCTATAGTTAGTATAACCGCTGTATCCCCGAAGGGGAAGGCAGATATGTATTACAATCGGGATCCCTTCTCTTCGCATAATGTTTTATTTTTCTTAGTATACTTTGGCATAATTATTTTTGGTGTACAGCAAATCTGGTGAGGTCCCCTCACCCGACCTTGCTTACGATGCGAGTAATAAGTGACAACCAGTAAAATAGGTTCGTTAGGTTGTCCGCGGGATGGCCCTTATGGTTGTGAAAATATACACTTTAAAAAAATTATACCCATGCTGTTATGCGTAAATATAATTAGGATAAACAAAATTATGCCATGTTAAATTATGTGTTCGTTTATTCAAATGGATGGGGCACTATTATAATTACGTTTCACCAGCTATTTATGAAATTATTTCTTTTTAATGGCAACTCCCGCGCTATGAATAATTCTTGTATCGTGGGCGACTTAAAAAACATTCAAACAACGGTCACAAAGAACATCCAGACTGGAAACAACTATCTGTGGATCACACACATTTTTGTCCCCACACGGGAACGAACCCACACCACTCGGCGCGAGTTGGCATATATTATATCTATGATTTAAGGTCACTCTAAATTGGGGCAAGCTTATTGTCAAGGCACATTTTTAGGTACTGTTTCGCCGCTACTGCGGTTTTCTAACCAAAATATCAAAGATATTCAATTTAATGTCATTGCAAAAATTTTGAAAAGGACTTTCATCCAGAAAAAGGTTTTGTTGTTATCCTAACCTAGCCTGAACTAACGCGAGTGAAGTCACGGGAAAAATCTAGTGCATATATCAATATTATATTATAGTCTCACGCCTATTCATTTTGGGATATCCCCGAAAGGGTTAGCCGAAGGTACCCACTTACGGTAAGTTATCAATGTAGGTTCCACGAAATAGAGGCAGTGGCCGATTGCCATCTAACAGTAACATAACTATAAATTTAAAATTTAAAACACATAATTAATTTGATACCCATATGAAGGGAGTTGTGGAAAAAAATGTAATTTGCCATATTCTGGTGGCGGCCGTCTTGGATTTGAAATTTATCATGGTGTATAGTATTCTACTAGTCAAGCCCTTTCATTTAATACTCATATTGTGGGAGTTGTGAAAAATATGTAATCCGCCACTTTGTGGTGGCGTCTATCTTGGACCAATTTTCATCAAACATAACTAAGAACACCCCCGACTAATTCACCTTTTAAGCAAAAAAACAAAATTAAAATCGGTTCATCCGTCATCAGTGTCATCACAGAAACACACACACACACACACACATACAGACACGTCAAACTTATAACACCCCGTCGTTTTTGCGTCGGGGGTTAAAAAAACGGTTCTACTACTAAGAATATGATGATAGAAAATCCCAATAAGACTTTGGCCGACCCAGAAAGTGAACCCGAGACCTTAAACACAGCATTCACTACCGCTGCGCCACCGTCGCAGTCACATTTATAAATAGACTAGATTTTGCCAGCGCCTTCGCTCGTAACAGTTCCTTTGTAACAGAACTTTTTTTTGACGAAAGATATCCTACGTCCTATTCTGTACCCCTGACAACGTATATGCGAAATTTTATGATGATCGGTCGAGCGGTTAAGGCGTGAAAGCGGAACAAACAAACAAACTCACATTCGCATTTATAATATTAAGTAAGGATTTAAAATTAGCAAATCTGCAACCTGTTTTAAGTCGTTTTTATAAAACTGCATTGCTATAAACTTGTATGTGGAATTCCCAATGATCTATAAAAACAATCTTATTTAAAGGTCAGTGAAAAAACCAACTTTGATAGCCAAGCGGGAAACCATTGCACTAGACGTCTTGAGTTTGATCCCAAGGCACGCACCGTGAGTCACTGAAGGGCCCAGTTTAAAACCAGCGTCAGGCTTTCGTCTGACATGTGCTGAACTGGGCCCTATTTGGATCCTACCATTAGATATCCACTTTATAAGTTTATTACCGACTTCAAAAAAAAGAAGAGGTTCTCAATTCGACTGTGTTTTTTGATGTGTGTTCTAATCTTTTTTATATTGTTTTCTTTTGGTTTCCTTCCACTTAAGTTTATTTTGGAATATACCTATTTCTTTTTTTATACTTATGCGTTTGTAGTATGTGTCAAATAAACAATTTTTCTTTCTTATTTCTTTTACCTTCGACGTTTTGAAGTAATTATCGCTCGCTTTAACGGTGAAGGCCAACATCGTGAGGAAACCTGCCTGTCTGAGAGTTCTGTTAATGTTCTCGAAGATATGTGAAGTCTGGCAAACTGCACTGGGCTAATGTGGTGGACTATGGCCTAACCCTTCTCACACTGAAAAGAGGCCCGTGCCCAGCATTGGGACAGTTTATAAATAGAGCTGATATTGGGGTTTAAATATGAAGTTGCCGCTTCATATGAAAAAAATCGGTAACGTTGTGTTTTTTTTATGGCGTATGTTTCAAACGAGCAGACGAGTCGCCTGATAGTAAGCGATTACCGCCGCCCATGGACACCCGTAACCACAAAGGAGTTACAAGTGCGTTGCCAGCCCTTTAGAAAGGAATGAAGGAAGGAAAGGGCAAAGAAAAGGATTGGGGTAACTGGGCCTTCGGCTCTCTCACTCACCGATACGAAACACAATAGTACGGGTACCGTTACTTCCCGCCGGTATTCTGTGAGAGGGTAGTACTACCCCGGTCGATCCGGTCCATCTATGCTGAAACCAGCGAGGACTAACTATTGCATCAATATTTTTTGAATAGCCTATACGAATTTCATGTTTTCTTTTTCATGTATAGTTGCTTGTATTTAGTTCAGTATGATTTGCCTTAAATTAACAAAAACATCAACCGTCATGTAATTATGGCGAATTAAAATAATGAAATCGTGCAGACACTAAACGATATAACTTTAGATACAAATCGTTTAAAAGGTTGTTGATATTTATAATTAATAATACATGTTATCAATAATATTATATTAAATCTATTCTCAAAAAATAAAACATTTTGGAAATAACCATTGAATTTTGTACAGAAATCACGAAATTAAATCTTTGCTAATTTTATAAAGCTGAAGAGTTTGTTTGGTTGAACGCGATAATCTCAGGAACTACTGGTTCGAATTGAAAAATTCTTTGAATGTTGGAATGCCCATTTATCGAGGAAGGCTATAGGCTATATAACATCACGCTACGACCAATAGGAGCGGAGCATCAATGAAAAAAGTTGCTAAAACGGGGAAGATTCTCTTATTTCAAGCAGATGAAGTTGCGCAGGCACCTAGTATTATATAATATTATATATGGCTGTGTGTAATAATATACATATACGTATATGTATGTGTGTCTGTATGTATGTTGGTATTAGTTTACGTATCATGTTACATAAATCTCAAGTATAACGTATATGGAATGTAGCGATGCAGTCATATTAATGTGTCAAGTTTTACAATACCAGACATTTTGTTTTTTGTGGTATAGGAGGCAAACGTGCAGACGGATCGCCTGATAGTAAGCGATAATACATCATATAAAATCTTTAGTGTCCAGCCACCGGTGTGTCGTTGTGACTGTTTTAGTTCAGATAGCTATTGGACTGTCACAGCGGTGGCACGGCGGTAGTGAATCCGACTACTGTACTTGAGGTCTTAAGTTCGATACTCGAGTCGAGCGAATTGTAGTTAAGATGTTCTGTGAAGACCTCAGCGGCCCAATTATAGTAAAAGCCGCTGGCCAGGAGCACCTGTGTCTGATTTCCGAGTAGGGTAATGTATGATTAAGATTTTCTGTAAAAAAATTAGTAGCAACACGGAGGATGGATGTCCTGTTCACTACAATTCTTTTTTTACCTTTTTTATTTTGCTCGTCAACATGATCACACTCCGCCTGAGAGTGACTGATATGCGATCGCGTGGTCTAAGAGCAGTGGCCTCTACACCATCCTCATAGCAGCTAAGGCGATGTTGAGGTCCCTACTTTGACGGCCAAAGAAGGAGCTTTTCCACGCCCCGCTTAAAGGACCCAGGATTGAAGGAAGAAGGAAACACGTGCCTTGGCAGAGAATTCCATGCCTTGATCGTTCGGCAGAGGTATGAGGACCCAAACTTGTTGGTGCGCGCTCTAAACGACTCTACCAAATAAGGATGGCATCTGAGCCCAGCGCGTGTTGTTCTGGATAGGAAAGCGGAAGGCGGGATAAGGTAGAATAACTCTTCAGAGAACTCTCCGTGGTATATTCTGTAGAAACATGCCAATGAGGCAATATCCCTATGGAGTTGCAGAAGTTCCAGTGATCTCGCTTTAGTATGCCTGACAAAAGATATATAACGCAGATCTGACTATTATTATAAATGTAATAGTTTGTAAACATGTTTGTTTGTTACTCAGTCATGCGTAAACCGCTTTACGGATTTCGATGTAACTTATCACTGAGGTTGACCATATCCTGTATTAGCAATACTTTTTATTATAATATATCTTTAAGATGCGCAGGCCAAGGCACGGGCAAAAACTAGTAGTAAATAAATAAGTAAACTTAGGTACTGGTCCCGTAGCCAGAGTCCAGGTTTAACTCACAGTTCGGAAAGTATTATTAAGTTTAATTTAGTAGCAATTGGCAATAAGATCGCTCCCTAATACACAGCACCTAAGGCTGCCTGTCCATTAAAGCGGAGCGAGGCTGCGGCGCGAAGAAACGGAGAAATATTAACTAAGAGGATTGCATAAAATCTTCGCTCCGCTCCAGTATCCGCTCAGGCCGCTCCGCAGCCTACCTACTCAACTAAATCTTCTGGCGATGTGTAGCTAAAATGACACCGAATTTGGCACATTAACAGCAGCGACGGTATCACTTCAACCACTGAGCCGTGCACCGTGCAGTCATCTGGTTAGTGATTACAATTTAACTAATCTGTTTATTATTTTTAACTAACGTTTGAGTTACACATCTGCGTTAGATTATGGACTTAGACTATGGTTAACGGTTTTTAGTTCAAACGTGGTCAGTAATTGGGCCAATAACAGTAGTTAGTTATAACTTGTAATCCTAACTAACATTATAAATGCGAATGTGAGTTTGTTCGTTTATTGCTTGCCTAGTATGAAGACTACAGAAGTATTTTTGTTTCATTCTGCAAACGCTTGGTAAATTACTTAATTTTTCAAAATGTTTTAATCGATAAGTTTCTGTAATTTATTTGATTTTTCTTTTTGTTTGTTTGTTTGTTCCACTTTCACGCCTTAATTACTCGTCCATTCATTATGAAATTTTGTTGTCAGGGTAACAGGAGACATAAATATGGTTCATCCAGAAAAGAAGTACCTACCGCCGCGAGGAAAGTCCTGACTAATAATATAAATGCGAATATATGTTTGCTTGGTTGTTACGCATTCACACTCAAATTACTTTACCGATCATCATGAAATTTTGTTGTCAGAAGCACAAAAAAGAACATAGGGTTCATACAGAGAAGAAGGGGTTATTCTACATGTCCCCATTGAGTATCCCCATCAATGGGAATCTGTGAACTTTTACCTACCATCAATGGTATAAGTACCTACTGTGCCCCAGGTATATGAAAATTTATTGACAGCATCTACATTAACGAGAGCGAAGCCGCGGGCAAAAGCTAGTATATTATACAATAACTGCTAGAACTAGACTTAATACGTAAACTAGCATTTGTCTGAAGAGTTACTCAAAGGAGCATAACGTAAACATTTGGCGATTGAAAAGAACGGCCATGAGTTTCTTGCTTGCTTCTTCTCATGAAAGCTTTACTCCTCGAACAGGCTTTTTTCAATGCTAAATTTTTATTTCCTATTTATTTTTATTATTATTTTTATTAATATAATAGTGAATTGACGTGTCCACGAATTGTCTGCACATTTTTATGGAAATAAAGATTTTTGACTTTGACTAACATTCTACGTAAGAGCGAGCCTATTGGCATCTACCCTACACATTTTTTTCCCCTAAGAATTTCCTAGAAACCCAATAACGAATTCCAGAACTGGGAACCTAACCCGGAACCGATCGCATGCAAACATAAACACAAACGTATTTCTTTTATTAATTGTAATAGGGTTGCGTTTGACCGCGATCTCACCTGACGTTAAGTAACGATGCAGTCGACGATGGATCACGCTTGTCCAGAAGATACCTATTTACTGGCGACTTGAAGATACCCAGATTGTACCTACTTATGTTGAGATATTACATTTATATGACACTTACATTACGTTCCATATACTTTAGGTTAAACAGCAAGGGAGCTTATTGCCATATCCCAGCCAGATTAAGTGATGTTACTAAGAATTACCTAACTCGAAAACCTAAGCTTTACTTAGCAGGAGCGATAGCCTAATGGGAGACCGTTTGACTGCCAAGCAGAGGTCTCAAGTTCGGTCCCATGGCGCGCATCTCTGACTTTTCGAAGTTATGTTCGTATTTAATAGCTAATTATCGCTCGCTTTAACGGTGAAGGAAATAATCGTGAGGAAACCTGCATGTCTGAGAGTTCTCCGTAAAGTTCTCGAAGATATGTGAAGTCTGACAACCCGCACTGGGCCAGCGTGGTGGACTATGTCCTTCCCCTTCTCACACTGAGAAGAGGCCCGTGCCCAGTAGCGGGACAGTTTAATACAGGGCTGATATTATTATTATATATATATACTTACTTATATATTATAAACCTAAACTTCATCTTTATCTTTAATATTTTTCTCGATCTGGGAATCAAAGGCGGGACAAGACGACCGCGATTTGGATGAACTTTGATACAAAGAGTTTAAAACCTGGGAAAGGACATAGGCTACTTTTTTATGTAGGTACCTACCACGCGGGCGGAGCCACGCGCAGAAACTAGTAAGTATATAAGTAAGAGATTGGCAACTTTTTTATACACGTCTACGCTCAAGTTACTTGTTAGTGTAACCTAAGCCCTGTTATCTTTCAACAAACGCTTAAAGAGACCAGTATTATCACCGGTCACTATTTACCAAGAAATAAGGCAGTACTTTGCTATCCTAACAATATAAATGCCATAAATATTAAAAGATATTGGGTTTTTCTGTTTAGAAATCTCAATACGAGCCCGGAGTTAGAAAATTGGCGAGGTTAGACACCCCGGTGCCTCGGAAAGCACGTAAAGCCGTTGGTCTTGCGCCTGATCTCTCTCCGGTCGTGTCGGATCACCGTCCCATCGGATCATGAGAGTTAGGGAACAGAGAGTGCACTTGTGTTTGCGCACATTCTTGTGCACCATAATATCTCCTGCGCAGATGGCCAGTCTCTGTTAAGATTAGCCGCCGTGGCCGAAATTCGGTCTTATTATCTATATATATATAAATCAATGCCACTTTTCGTTGTAATTAAACTCCTCCTAAACGGCTGGACCGATTTGAATGAATTTTTTTGTGTGTTCAAATATTATTTTTTTTCGCCTGTACAGAACTACCTCTGTCGAGATAGCTAGTTATTATATATATGCGAATATGAGTTTGTTTGTTACGCTTTCAAGTCTTAACTACTCGACCGATCATTATGAAATTTAGCATATACGTTGTCAGGCGAACAAAAAAGGATTAAGTACCTTTAATCCAGAAAGAAAAATATTACTAACCTAATTAACTAAACTAAGCATTACTCCTCGAACAGGCTTCTAGCTGACCTGCGCAACTTTGTCTGCTTTACATTAGAGAATTTTACCCGTTTGTGAAACATTTTTCATTGATTCTTCGCTCCTATTGGTCGTAGCGTGCTGTTATATAGCCAATAGCCTGCCTCGATAAATGGGCTATCCAACACTAAAATAATTTTTCAATTCGAACAGGTTGTTTCTGAGATTAGCGCGTTCAATCAAACAAACAAACTCTCCAGCTTTATAATATTACTAGATGTGCCCGCGGTTTCAACCGCGTTTATCGTTACTGCGCCGCCCCCGTGGATTATAACGTGATGTTATATAGCCTATAGCCTAGATAAATAGGCTATCCAACACTAAAATATTTTTCAATTCGAATTTCGAACCAGTACCTAGTTCCTGAGATTAGCGCTTTCAACCAAACAAACAAACTCTTCAGCTTTATAATATTAGTATAGATTATAGTATAGATGTTTATTAATATATTTTATAAAGTTAATTGACGTGTCCGAGAATTGTTTGCACATTTTTATGGAAATAAAGATCTTTGACTTTGAGCAAAGCCGCAATCAAAATCTAGTAGCTTAATAAAACCACGAAGTAAAATGATGTTTTATTAGTTTTCATTCAAAAGTTTACAAAGAATCGGGTCAATTTAACATTGCCTTGTTTAACACCTGATTGTAAAGCGAACTAGTAACACTACTTAATTATAACGCATATGCAAAAATATTCTAATTATTACGCATATGCAAAACCATTCTAATTGCCGTTAAAGTAACGTCTATTTCATTTGTTTCATTTCGTTTCTATCACTAATAGGATTGTTCGAATTTTGAATGATTCGTCGTCTGCATTCCAAATTCAAAAAAGAACAGCACATTTTTCAAATAAAGAACGTAAGACGGTTATTAATATTAGAAGTCACGGGATTGAATGTATATTATATGTATTTAGAACAATGTATTATTGTAATCTTTGCATTTATTTATATAGATTACACACAAATTCCGGTAGTATGTTATGTTAAATTTACCTGTTACGTTTTACAGTTATTTTACACTGATTTTGCAGTTCATTTTACACTTTTTACACACAGTTAACACGTCACCTTATCACTGTTTACCACTGAATTGAAAAACTTACTAATTATCTTTTAGTGTGACTAAAATATTTAGTGTTTTTACTAACCGGACGCACAGTACTGCGTCTCCAAAACTGTACTAACACTGTTTTCAATATGACACTGCTAAAATGCGAGATAATATGTTTAGTATACACACACGAAAATACGCAGCAACTGCACGAGAATTATCATACAAAAATCTATTGTATTCATATTTGTATAAAGTATAAAATTACTTGGAACCGATGTCGCACTTACGTCGTTCTAGAAACGGTTTGAAAGATAAACACTGAAAAATATAAGCGGCGATCGACAATAAATTTTATTCTCAATATATTAGAGCATAAATTTGTTCATCGGGTGGCACTTAGGAAAACGATTCGAAAATCTCTTGGGATATAATAGCCGTGAGTGCGAGCGAGACGGAAGGTAGTCGCAAGGTCAGCATTATAACAAACATAATAGGTACCTACACATATAAACTTTGAGAATTATTCCTCATATAATTTATACAGGTTTTATAATTTAATGTTATTTTTATTTTATCGCTCATATTATGTGTTTCAATTCGCCGCATTCAATTTAAATAAAAAAGTATATCTACTTATCATTTTAAGACAAGCGATATGTCTTATATAAAGTTGACCGGCCGCGTTTGTTTGTCTGTACTTCAATTCTAACCTCGAAAACTGCTGTACTAATTATTGCCGTGACATTTTAAATATTTTTTATAGATGTATAATATTTGCTTTTTATGTCTTGATTCTTTAATGTATAATTATAGAGTCTTATGACTGTATACAGATGTACTCTATATATTATTCAATATATATATACTATACTATGACAATAAGAGCGGTTAAGCAGTATGCAAAGACGTGAATTTATGGATAGGTGATGTCCTATAAAGGTATTTTAGTTGACGGAAGGTTTTTGGAAGGATGTCCATGTAATATTTAACTTGAAGTGTAGTGTCAAATTCGTTTTAGCCAAGCAGAGCAAGTTATAGGAATTCGATCGAGTCTTAATTAATGGTTAGAGATATATTGCTTGGAAAACTCTGACTTAAGTGATATTTGAGACGGTCACTATATAAGCCAGGATACTAACATTACGAAGACGATTGACTTAAATAAGACATAGAAATGTCTTATATAAGACAAACACGTACGAACAGTGCAGACTGCCGGACGCTGTGGTTCATCTGGCTACTTAGCCACTGTCAATGCGTTTGGACACGGGACAAAACTTTTTTTGATAAAGTTCACCTTAAAGAGATTTCAAGTAAGCGAGTTGTCTTACTAATAATGACTAATTGCATAATCTCTGACTTAAATACGATAAAGAACTATTGCTATAAATTCAGTAGGTACGCACAAGAAATTTCTAAATTTCTGACTTAAATGAGTCATAGAAATGTCACAACAAAAGCTAGAAACATCTAGCAATTTAAAATATGACTTAAATAAGACATTGTAGTACCTTTAGTAAAATCTAGCATTTTTAAGTCGATGACTTAAATAAGTCACCGAAACATATTTTCAAAAGTCAGAAAATTTCAAGCGGACAGAAAATCTCTGGCGTTACACAACTTATAAATCACACAGCTGGCACTCGACCGGCGGGTTGGACTGTGACATTGTGACCTTAGCTCGTGCCGCGCTCACTGAGGCATAATCAGTTGATTGGAAATGATTTATTACTTAACTACGCTGGGATTCTCTAGTATTATGAATAATAGCAGTTGTATATAATATAAATTATATTATGTACACGTTTTCTTTCACGTGTTCATGTAGAACTAGCTTTTCCTCGCGGTTTCACTCGCGTAAAAGTAGGTTAGGCGAAACAGTATTTTTTTTAAATAAATTGCTTAGTAAGTAATTGAGTTTAAATATAGTCTATGTTACTCGGTGCTAATATAGCTTTCTAATGGTATAAGAATTTTTTAAATCGGTTGTCTAGTTTTTTATTTTATGTTTGTTAGTAATGATTAAAATGATAATGATGAAAAAGTCCTGCTGCATAGCACATTAAATATTGATAATATAATATTCCACCAGAACAAAGATTAACTTCTTTATACTTAAATTAAATTAACTTCTTTGTACTCTTCTAGAATATAGGCGTCAGGCTAATTATGTAATTAGTCTGACGCCTATATTCTAGAAGAAGTAGGCAGATGTGAATTACACCTACATACCCTCAGCTATATTTTAAGGTCCTACGAAATAGGAGACAAGCCTATTATCTTCTACCGGGTGTATTACCTGACTCGGTGCTACTATCGGGAATTTCTTAACAGAAAAACGATTATAACATTTTGTCCGACCCAGACAAAATGTTAAATGAAACACTTCATGTAGGCATTCGCATTCTTTACCGCTGCGCTACTATAATAAAGGTATTTAATATATAAACAACAAGCTTACGATGTACGAAGCCAGCTATATTCTAGTAGGAGAGGGTTAAACTGCCACGCAGAGGTCTCGAGTTCGATCCTAAGACACGCACTTCTGACTTCGAAATTACGCCCGTATTGAATAGTTGATTACCGCTTACTTTAACGGTGAAATAAACATCGCGAATAAATCTGTCATTTCTAAGAGCTCTTCGTTACACTCTCTCTAAAAAGAAAGGCTCTAGAAAGAAAGGCTGTCCAGCAGTGCGACAATTTGTATACAGAGCTGATATTATGTACGCTCGCAATTTCGCCCGCTTATGTATTGTCCGGGATTAAAGTTCACTAAGTACATTAATTATTATATATAACTCAATGAGTCACCTGTTTAACTTAGAACATTCGCGTATACCTAAGATAATCAATATGACCTGCAGATACTAAACTCACAAAATGAATGTCTTTATACTTACGTACATATTATCTTAGAACTAATAATATTATATCATAACTAATATCATAAATGCGAATGTCTGTTTATTTGTTTGTTAAGCTTAAACGCCTTAACTTCTCAAACAACGTTAGAACACTAGCGTCCAAGCGTAACAAGACAATTTTAAACGTAAATTTTGTTACGATAGTGTAGATCTTATCTTATCTTATCTTGTGTAGGGGCCAGTCAGTACAGACCGGCGACACTTCGACCCAGTGGGATCTTTTGTGTCGACTTCCCCAATAACGACTGCCATAGATGTTCATGGCAGTTGGAACCGACGGCTTAACGTGATCTCCGAGGCACGGAGCAGGCGATAATTGTCAATCAATACGCACATACTTTCGAAAACTCGTATAACTTCCGAAAGTCAGTGGTGCGCGCTGTGGGTTGGAATCCGAGACCCTCTGCATTGCAGTCTGTTGATTTCCCCACTGAGCTATCGCTGCTTTCATAGTCTAGATACTTTTGTTTGAATAACTTATTCGTTTATCCGGATTGGTTGAGAGGTTAACTATCCGAAATCATAAAAATTCGCATCCACGTTGTCTACTATAAAAAGTACAATATTATTCCCGAGGGATAGAAATATCTTGTAGAGAATAAATATACTTAGTACACACGGCTACGCATCAAGTTAGACACCTTATATACGCATAACTACGCTACATACAAAATAGACAATTGTCGAAAAGGGACAATGCATAGTGGTGTCGATGTAATGGTAAGGATAGAGCGTAACAAAAATATAACGCAGTCTCTCGCACGATTCGCAGCGTTCAACTTCTAATAGTTCAAAGTTCAAACAGTCTAGGTTGATGTGTCGCTGTGTGTACCAGGAGGGCTGGAGACCAGAGACTAATTACAATAAATAAATAACAAATTATTATGGAGATGGAACAAATAAGTTTATTGTAGGTACTTAAAGTATATAACAACATATATGTGTTAAGAGAAAACCCTAAAATAAATACCTACTATTTTTTTAAAGGACACATTGTTGTATGGCTGAAATTTGAATTATTGGTATATTAATGCAATGTGTATTAATATACCACTGTCTTAAATTATAATATACAGCAATAAAGCAGCGATAGCCTAGTGGAAAACCGTTGGACTGCCACGCAGAGGTCTCGAGTTTGAACCCAAGGCGCGCATCTCTGAATTTTCGAAGTTATGTGCGTATTAAATAGTTAATTATCGCTTGCTTTATCGGTGAAGGAAAACGTCGTGAGGAAACCTGCATGTCAGAGAGTTCTATATAATGTTCTTGAAGATATGTGAAGTCTGCCAACCTGCACTAGACCAGCGTGGTGGACTATGGCCTAACACTCCTCACACTGAGAAGAAGCCCGTGTCCAGCAGTGGAACAGTTTAATACAGGGCTGATATTATTATTATGAT
Organism: Catocala nupta; assembly: GCA_963675205.1. Taxonomy (NCBI): domain Eukaryota; kingdom Metazoa; phylum Arthropoda; class Insecta; order Lepidoptera; family Erebidae; genus Catocala; species Catocala nupta. The sequence continues at coordinate 1,143,240 of OY776102.1, forward strand.
TAAATTATAATAATATTTATTATTAGTTACCTAAAAGATTTTCGTATTATATTTTATTGTGTTTTTATTTTTGTTTAATGTGTATAACGTAGGGTAAGTAATAGAATTAAGAGCGCATCTCGCCGTTAAACAATTTCGCAAAAATATCGTCCATTTTATATGAACTGGAATGCCTATGAAACTTAAGGAGAATTTATCAATTACTAGATTAACCTTAACCATGATCTGGTTAATGCTAATCCACAGTCCGTAAATTATTATCAACAATCATTGGCAGCCAATAGGTACCGGCTAATTAAGTGACCTAACGGTACTTCTTTATCCATCTTACCACGCTACTAACAAAATGGCTTTAAAGCCAAGTATGTATATTTTTAGTTAGACTGTATATGGCCTCGTCGTACATAGATCTCACGAAAAAGTGTCCACATTAAGAAGAGTGAGCTCACACATGAGATAGAGAACAATAATGTACAATTTACAATATAACACATCAACACTATATTTATAAATTTTGATATTGTATCTCAGATGACCACTTAACGATCCAGAATGGTGGCCATATTTAAACATAGGGCAACAAAGGCTTCAATTTTTGTGACTGATTAAATTCGAGGTAATCCCGTAGCTTGCGTAGGTCATATTTATACCGGTGCAAGTATTTCATCTTGCCTATATTACCAGTGTATACGAGTCATAAAAGTGAATCTGAATTCTAAGGCTTATTTCTAAGGCTTACCTCTTCCTCCAAAGCTACAGGAAACTGCGCCGGAGTCAGCGGCTTTACAGCTACGTCTTCTAAAGCTGATTTCCGTCTGAAAATAAAAAGAACGAACTTTGCATTACCTAATATTGGAATTGAAATAAAATTACTTTTTACGGATTTTATAGCGTGTCTATTTTTAAAACACTATTAACATATCACACAATTTTTGAATGTTTAAAATTATGAAAATTAGTTGTTCAAAATTATGTAATAATAGTTTTTTTTTAAATATGCGGTTCAGTCTATGGGGACTGCCAATAGAAGTGAAAATTAAGTAACTAGCGTGCGGTGACGATGACGCGAGTTCCATGATTTTTGTTAACCCAAAAAGTGCTCAACGCGCCTAAACAAGTTTCATTTCAATAAAAACGCGATAAAATCCGTTTTAATTAGTTTAATTTCAATTTTCATTACCTATACCAGAAAAATAATAAATGCAAAATATTTGTAGGTATGCTATGGTATGATTGACGTAAGGAAATTAGGGTGCTAGGATACCTAGCAAAAGGGGTTCATGAAGTGATAAAAAGAGAGGTATGGGATACTTAGGCATGTCTGTCGCCGAAAGTCTTACAGTTGAAGCCTTACGCTGGTTTATTGTTAAAGGGTAGTCGATACTTAACCGAGCGAGTAACTATATAATTAGAAGCGACGAACTCTTCCTTTTTTCCGTATTTATTAGTTTCTTTTATTTTTGTCCGGTTGTTGTTCGATCCCAAGTCATGCACCCCTTATGACTCTCATGACTTTTCTAAGTTATGTGCGTATTAAATAATTAATAATATCGCTCGCTGTGTCGGTGAAGGAAAAGATCGTGAGGCAACCTAGAAATCTAAAAATTCTCTATAGCTTTCTAGGCCAGCGTGTTGGAATATGGCCTAACCGTACTCACACGGAACAGAGGCCAGTATCCAGCAGTAGGACTGTTTGTATATATGGCTGATATTATTATATTTATTAAATATCACGTCAAGCCTATTGCCCGAGGCTGACATATTATATGACAGGAGAAAGATCAAGCGCAGTTCCAACGGCATATTTTGCTTAGCGAGGCTCGCAAATAAAATATCGCCGACTTCTAATCACTGAGTTGTTACTAAGAATTTCTTAGAAAACTCTTTTGTTAGTTTACTGACCCGGGTCTCTAACCTGAGACCCACGTGATTGACAGCCGTCACCGACACTAGTCACTAGTAAAATAAAAATACTTAATGTAAAACATTTATTGACACGTGCCAAATATTAAGGCGCGAAAGCGAGCACTAAAAATTAACATTATTTATTTATTTCAATGTCACATTAATTTACTATTTTAATATTTATTAATAATATAATCTACACCTTCTAATTTATTATAATAAATAATTTCGAAACATACCTATACCTATAATAATTATAAAGTAATATTCTGTTTTAAAATAGAATTGAATTACAATACGCACTGAACAAGGTTGTCTACTTGCAATTTGGATTGCTAATTACAAGAAATCTTATTAACACCTTTAGCTAAGATGACTTGTGTAACGTGTCCTTACGTCAGTAATTGCAATAAATGGTAATCGAAGCCACAAGCTCTCGATTGCGAGTCGAATGCTGTAGCCAGTGAGCAACTATTATCCAAATTTGTGTGCGTTAAATTCGAACCTGAATCATTTATTGAACCTGCAGCCAATCTTAAGTTAACTAGTCATTTGTGTAGGAGATATTATAACGCTAGTTCTTTTTTAACCACAATTGCCGCCCTAGGAAGAATTCCCGTGTCACGGAGGCCTTTACAAACACTTAAGAAACGGACACAAAGACTCGGTATAACTATTTGTGGAACATATATGTTTTATCCCGTGTGGGGATGGCCCTCACAATATTTGACATAGTGACGAGACATCCACTTAATCCACTTCACTATCCGTGAAATTGTGTGTGCAAATACAAGAGCATTTTTATTCTCTAACTTCCACAGTCCGATGGAACAATAACCGTTGTTTGAATATTTGTAGTCTCTCGCGACACAGGATATTTTAAAAGTGCAAATAAAAAAAAAGTTATCGAAGATTGGTTTTAATAGTAATAATAATACTTTTAATATCTTTGAATATAATTCTGCCTAACCCTGCTATTATAAAGGCGATAATTAGACAGGGTGTCCGGTAATTAATGGATAACCTGGAAATGTCTTATAGTGGAACTGAAGGCCGTTCAGAAAAAAAGAAAACAAAAAAAAGCAATGTATTAAAAAGTGCAAGCTGAATATAGCTTGCACTTTTTAATACAATACGCATAGCATACTTTTGACTGTCTATCTATTAGCATAATTAGTGTTTAATAATAAAACAACAAAAAACCGATGGATTTCATTCGTCGTAGTATACAAAGTTATACATGGTAATTAAAAAAAAAACACATATCTCAGGTAGTAGTTAGGATAGATTTTTATAATATTTTTTTCTGAACGGCCATCAGTTCAACTTTAAGACATTTCCAGGTTATCCATTAATTACCGGACACTGTATAAGGATATAATATTTTGTCAACATTGTAAATATTGAGAGAAAATAAGCATTATTATTTGTATTTTTGTTTTATCCTCGCCTATTAATGGAGAAATTCGGAGAAATTCGCCAGAATTGCGGGCTTTTGGCCAAAACAACTCTGGTGGTATGATAATTAATCTATAGATAAAAACTTTCTGACAATTCGGCATGTATTTAAGCTTTCTGTAGTAGTGTGTATGTGAGAGGATGAATGATTAATGTTTTTAGGCTTGTATGGAGTGTTTTAGGTATGACGCCTGTGCTGGGTATGATTATGGGGATGGTCTTGACCGTATGAACTCGCCACTGGGTTTTGAGTTCTATAGTCAAATCTGCGTACTTGGAAAGTTTGCTAGTATGAGTGGAACTTAAGTGTGTGTTGGATATGGCTACGTCAATGAGATATACTACTTTATTTTGCTTGTCGTGTAGTGTGATGTCCGGTCTATTATGATGTATTGTTTTGTCCGTGAGTCTAATATAATTTGGAGTGTATATTTGTAATATGGTGTTTTTTCGGATAATAGGTTGTGTTTGTAGGCAAGTGTTTAGTGTATCATAGCTGCTACCTGGTCGTGTCTGTCCTTATAGTCTGTTTGTGTGATTGATGAGCATGCGCCTGTGATGTATTGAATTGTTTCAGGTAGTTTGTGACAATGCCGACAATGATTGCTAGTTAAACTGCTGTCTCGAATGATGTACTTCCTGTATTTTTTTTGTCTATACCCCGGTCTTGGATCGCTAGCATAAAGCCTTCTGTTTCAGGAAACACAGCTCGCCTCGCTTTAGCCATGCGTTTGACGCTATCTTGTCAACATTGTGCTATTTAACTCGAGACGATGTCGGCTATGTAGAGATTTCTGAGTTCACATATCTATTTTTTGTTGTTTAGTTATTGTGTTCATTTGTTTAGTCTGATCAGTGAGAGAGAGTGGTGTGAATGTATCTGCCTGACATATAGCGTTCTTTAGTTGTGAATGGGGTGAACGGTTGTGAAAGAATGTCTTGAGTAGTGTGATCTGTTTGTTGTGAAGGTTTGTGACGTCAATAAGGCCTCGACCACCCTCACTTTTAGGAAAAGTCAATCTTTGAATACAAGCTCTGGGGTGATGTTTCCTATGTTTAGTCAATGTAGTGTTACTGATATTCTCTGTAATGTAGGTCTGTTTGGGTCCAGCGGATGATTCCAAAAGAGTAAGTTAATATTGGAATAGCGAATGTGTTAATAGCTTTGATGGTGTTTCTTGCGTTTAGATGAGTGTGTATTTTGTGTAGTCTACTCCTAAAATTTTATTGCAGTTGTTTTTTGGTGTTTCCATGATGATTCTTGTGGTTGATGGTATCCTTATTATTACTATTCTTTTATTTTATTTTTATTTAGTGGTTTTGCAAGAAGGATTACAGACTAATAACATTTCTAAATATTCATAATTATGTATGTAATAATGTTGCTAATGACAAGCCTCCACTATTAGCTATCCAATTGGATTAATTAATAGACAAATATATAAACACAGAAAATAAAAGAGTTTGCACATATACACACATAGATACACACAGATACTAAGAAGTTTGGGTGCCGGTCACCGCTACCATTATTTGTTTTAAAGTAAATATTATTTAACATTCTACGTACACACAGCATCACATCAACTAAGACTGTTTGGACTTTGAACTATTAGAAGTTGAACGCTGCGAATCGTGCGAGAGAGTGCATTATATTTTTGTTATTTTGTCTCATGCTGAACGGGACGCGAGGCTCTATCCTTGCCATTAAATTGACACCACTATGCACTGTCCCTTTCCGACAGTTCTCTATTTTGTATGTAGCGTAGTTATGCGTATATAGGGTGTCTAGCTTGATGTGTAGCTGTGTGTACATCGGTTGCGCTACTACAATAAAGTTCTATATTTAAGTTACGCGGAATTCTATTAAAACTGTTTGGACTTCTCACCATAAATGCATTACGCCTATAGTTAGTCAGTGTCAAGGGCACATGTAATATCGGTCGCCGACCGATATTACTTATATACAGCGTGTAACAGAAACGTGTGGTCATATTTAAGTATCACATAATATAGCCCCTGTACAATGAAAAACCGCGACAAACAAATTCATATACGTTATTCTCACTAAGATACAGCATTTTCTTTTTATCGACTTTTCTAGATTAAATATTCTAGTCGATACTAAAACAACACAAACAGCTGACTCGGCTAAACAATGTAAATCCGAAAGTGGCTCCATTTGGACAGTAATATAATGCGTTTGTTTCGGTGTTATAATAAAAGATTAGTGAGAAAATAATTTATTAAGTATAGCACGTATGAGAGCAGCGATAGCTCAGTGGGGAGACCAACAGACTGCAATACAGAGGGTCTCGGGTTCGAACCCACGTCGCGCACCTCCGACTTTCGGAACTTATATGACTTTTCGAAATTATGTGCATATTGATTGACAGTTATCGCCTGCTCCGTGCCTCGGAGAGCACGATCCCACTGGGTCGAAGTGTCGCCGGTCTGTACTGACTGGCCCCCATACAACAATTCGAGATTTGGGGACAAGATCTGTCTATAACTGGTCCCGAAAGGTGCTCTCGGGCACTGGAAGGTACAGCGGCTCCACCTAATATAACCTTGACGGTTGGTGTAAGGGAACGCTATATCATAAACTAGACTAGTCGTAGAGAGAGGGGATGGCTCCCACACAAGATAAGATAAGATAAGATAAGATAACAAACAAGCATACGGCCCACCTGATGGTAAGTGGTCACCGTAGCCTATGGACGCCTGTAACACCAGAGGCATCACTTGCGCGTTGCCGATCCTTTAGGAAAGGAAGTGGGAAGGAGAAGGAGCGGGAAGGAGGCAAGAGGGTGATTGGGAAATCAGCGAGGCTCTACTACTCATAATGTTTACGGTAGATGGCTGGTAATAGGCTGGCTCTAAAGAGATCCCCGATGGCGTAGTGGTTAGTGGAACCGACTGCCACGTCTGAGGTCGATTCCCGCACAAGTCAAACATTTGTGTGCATGGACATGGATGTTTGTCTTGGTCTGGGTGTTTCTATGTATAATATGTATGTATTTACAAAAAATAAGTATATATGTATGTTTATCCATTGTCTAGTACCCATAGTACAAGCTCTGCTTAGTTTGGGCTAGATGGTGTTGTGTGTATGTGGTAGAATATTATTATTATTTGTTATAACTAGTCATATGTGGGTGTAGTGTTTCGTACACCACTGCCTACACCTTTGAAGATATAGGGGTGAAGCTATTTATGTATTATAATTAACGATTCAGTGGTACAGTGGAGGTAGTGAATGCATCGAGGATCAATGCAGAATCGAGCAAAGTGTGCAGACGCTTTAATATCGTGCCATTTCTGTAACATCGGGCAATCTGGAACCCGACAAATGCCTCCTAGGTATCTGAAACCATAGCCAGCATGTGTAATACGTATGCCCTTGCTTTGTCTAGTCTTTATAAAAGACAACTCCTGTATCAAAAATAGTTTTTGTTTTACAGGGAACTTTACAAACATACAAAGAAAATCCAGAATCGGGACAAATATATGTGAATCACACAAATTTTGAGATTTGAGATTCGAACACAACTCAGTGTAATGGCAGTCCACATAGACCAATGTGCCAGTCACGTTTCTATAGACTCAAAGCTGCCTACATTTTGCATGGCTATTAAAAGTAGATTGTATAATGAAATTCTCAGGCCGTCAAAGTAGAGACCTCAACATCGCCTCGGCTGCTATGAGGACGATGTGGAGGCCACTGCTCTTTGACCACACGACTACTTACCATCAGGCGGAGTGTGGTCATTTAGACTAGCAAAAAAAAAAAAGATATCTTGTTAACATCTATATTTCATCTACCTACAATCAAAGCAAATAAAATTTATTCTATTCTATTCTATGGCCTCTTGACTATATAGCGGCTGCTGACACTGCAAATTTATACTGGGTGTTTCTGAGTATAGTGAAAACCTCTCAGGGGGTAATTATACTTGTTATTATGAACAACTTTTATTTTGGGACATTGCCGAAAGCGAGACAAAAAATCAGCTGTTCCATACATTTTGTCGAGATCAAGTCCAATTTTGTATGGAACAGCTGTTTTTAAGAAACACCCGGTATACATATATTATGTGTGCGCAGCGCAGCAGTCGTCTCCCCACACCCGCTCAGCTAGGTCGCGTAATTATGTAATTTATTTTTGTATATCCATTATAAGTATCTAGTACCAGTAAAGAAAGTATATACCTATATCTACCTATATATGTGACCATCATTTCTTCCACCTCACATCATTATTATATCGCCCCTACAACTACTTCATAAAGGGTCTTATAACCCAAACTGATATTAATACTACTCTCTCTCCAACATTAAGAGAAGAATCAAGATAAATAGATGTAATAGTGCAATGGAAGGCTCCGAGTAGGCTGGCACTGCCCGCACTAATAAATACGAAGTAGTTCCTACACAAGGAGTATGGTCAGATAGATGTGGCAACGGTCGCGCTTTCAGAGAGAGCGTGAGCGTACCTCTATGTTAAATATGAACACAGTACGTAATCTTTCGCCTATATAATATTGTCTTCTGTTTACGCGAATGTTATTCATTGAAATTAAACTACTATATACGGATTCTATCGCGTTGTTTATTTGTCACTGTATTACAAAATTTTGAAAATATTACACTACTACTACTATTGATTTTATTTTACTAATTTATAAGCTAATAAAATTATTTAAACTATTAAATCTATTTATTTTTGATTTACACTTTCCCCGACGTTTCGGTTGCTTTTCAGCAGCCATGGTCACGGGGAGACTAAACAACGCGATAGAATCCGTATATAGTACTTTCGCCTATATCCTCGAATGAGTAAGTAAAGATAGCCATAAGTAATGAAAACCTGGATATATTCCATTTGTGTAAGGTATCCTATCGCAAATTACTTGTGAAGATACTCACCAATAAATAAATAAATAAGTAAGTAAGTAAATAAATAATAGCAGTTTACCAGATTATTAGGTGTTTCTTTATCTTTTTAGTTGATTTTTATATTTAGTTTTGTAGCCACTTTCTAGTTTGTATAATGCATGCTGTGAAACTCTGTAATAGGCTTTAGAACCTCATATCACACTGTTACCATATCATGTACTTTGTAAATAAACTGTTGAGTTTCCTATCAATAAATCAAATCAAATCAAATCAAAGATGTACTTGATTATGCCCGCGGCATCGCTTGTATTATTACAATATTGACATAATATAATAAGTTTTCATTTCACCGGAACACTACTTTTTCTTAAAAAGGTACCCTATAAAATTTTTTGTATCTCTGATAATGTTATGTTAAGTTATGATGATCGGTCGAGTAGTTTAAGCAAAAGCGTAACAAAAAAACACACATTCACATGTAGAATATTAGTTAGTATATATTTTGATACTTATGTTTAAGATTCTACGTGGGGGAGCCTATTGTCTTCTACTGAGCACAGTTGGTACTGTGCTCAGTAGATCGTAGAGTCTGGTGACTACGTGTTGCTAAGAAATTAACGGCTATCCACGAGAGAAACCTCTGACGAGGCAGAACCTATGCTACGGTTTTTTTCATATACGTAATTTTTTTCGAACAGGTTGATCCTACCGGCTTTCAAGAAATATATTCTAAAGATAAAGGATCTTCAACTAAAATGATGCGATTTCGGACAAGAAATATTCTGTCAGAGGTGCCGGAACTTAGTATTCAATAGATAGTCACTCAATAAATCGACTAAAGTGGTCACGTCGCCATTTCTAATGCGCTGAGTGTTGTGCCGCGGTTCGATAACCACATAGGATTAAAAACCGCGTGATTTAATGCATTTTGTGCCGAGGCTTGGTGTCTTTAAGGCTCTTTTTATGTTTTGACAGTACGTGGTTAACTATTTGATATTTTAAAAGTTGAAAAAAATTGTGGTGATCAATATGGATGGCAAATATATGATTACGCAAAGAAAAGGGTACACATATTTCTTGCAGGACTGGAACAATAAGGACATAACACTTTCATAGAACAACATATAGATATTGTAACACAGGCGATTCTATGTTAGCGAATGGCTGGTTTAAATAACGTTTACTTACACTTAAGCAAATGACAAATACTACATGTCATATTTCGTCTTATTGCTAAAAGACCATCCTTTTTACACCATTTGCTTATGTAGAGAAATATCAGTTAAATTAAAATGTCTACCTAGTCGGGTCTTATTTTTTGACTGTCTTGTGAGCACATATATATATATGTATTATAAAATCATTAATTATACAAGTCTTTTCAAAGATAAGGGCTTGAAATTGAGTATATTCTTGTCAATCCTCGAGCTAAATGCTTGTATAAATAATGGACTCACGTCAGTATTACAATTGATTCGAAAACACGACCTCTCGATTGCAAGTCCAATGCTTTGTCAAAGTAAGAAAGGAAAGAAGTCTACAAGCTATATGAGCCTTCCAAACTACCATAGTAAGTACACCTCTCCTGTCGTGTCGGATTATCATCCCAGTGGATTATAAGAATTAGGGAATACCTACAGAGTGCACTTGTGTTAGCACACATACTTGTGCACTATAATACCGCCCGCGCAGACGGATAGTCTCTATTAAGATTAGCCATTTGTAGGACTTGAGCTCAGCTTTCTCAATTCGTGTTACTATGTCTTCTTCCAGAATACCTTTACAAAGTACGAGTCCCTTCTAGTCCCCTCACATCTTCGAAGCCAGTTAGTAGAAGCTTTTGTCCACTTAATGTGGGGCTCTATACGATGCTTTGTGTGCCGAGTGCCGACGACGCCCCGCTGATAACCAATCGGCCGTTTAATGTGCCGAATACTACGTTTTATACGTATCGCAATTATGTCCTTCGAAATGGGCGAACAAATCGTCAGATAGATAATATAGGATATCTTTTCGACGAAATATTGCCGCGTGGGAGACTTGGTATGCCATGCAATAGCTAAACCAATGGTGATTAATTCTTTTGAGGACAGTTTAGATAAATCTTGTCTTACATTTACGCGAATGTTACATTGAAAATACGGATTTTGTTGCATTGTTTACTTAAAAACACTTTTATTAGATAATTTTGAAACTATTACCCTATTGTTGTAAAATTTGACTACTTTTTAAATGATTTAAACAATTTATATTTAGGTTTACACTTCCAGCGACGTTTCGGGTTGCTTTTCAATAGCCATGTTCAAGGGGAGACTAAGATAATAATATTCTATCACATACACACAACACCATCTAGCCCAAACTAAGCAGAGCTTGTACTATGGGTACTAGACAATGGATAAACATACATACTTATATGGTATTATAAATAGAAATACCCAGACCAAGACAAACATCCATGTTCATGCACACAAATGTTTGTCTATGATGATGATGAGACAAAAGAAATAACTATATTTCAAAGTACCTGAACATAATATTGTCTTCTGTTTACGCGAATGTTATTCATTGAAATTAAACTACTATATACGGATTTTATCGCATTGTTTATTTAACACTCTATTACATAATTTTGAAACTGTTACACTACTATACTATACTATTAAACTTTACTAATTTTAAGCTAATTAAATTATTAAAACTATCAAATCTATTTGTTTTTAAGTTTACACTTTCCCCGACGTTTCGGTTGCTTTTCAGCAGCCATGGTCACGGGGAGACTAAGATGGTAGTTGTCTCAATGTTCCAGTGTAGTTATTTCAAAGTACCCGAACATAATTTAGTTATTGGTGTTTCTATTTACGCAGAATGAGCTCAAAGTATCATGAAGTCTAGCTGTGGTTTGTTTCTTCTTGGGTTTGACTATTTGAAGTACTGGATCCCAAGCTGGTGGTACATTCCAACCATCTTCTCTATTGAAATTTGGATGTTTTTTGATCTCAATAGCCTCGCGAAGCATCCTTGGTAGGAATCGGTGTTCTTTAGCGAGAATCTGTGGTTTGTCAAATCTCAGGTAGTGGTTGGTCCCCTGTTGTACATGTTCACACACAGCAGACTTCAACGAGCGTTTGTGTTTAACGTCAGCTATGTGTTCTTTTATGCGGGTGCCTATGCTTCTCTTGGTTTGACCAATGTATGAGAGTCCGCAGTCACAATCTATTTTATAGACCCCTGCATCTTGTAAAGGTAATTGGCACTTGACGGATGGTAAAAATTGACTTATCTTCGTTGGCGGCTTGAAGTATGTGTTGATTGAAGCTCGCTTCAAGATGTAGCCAATCTTGTCAGTGACACCCCTTACATAAGGTAGTATAGCAGGCTGGCGCTCGACTGTGGCTGGCTTTTCTCGGGATCTGTGACAGCGGCGCGGCTGTTGGAGCTTGTTGTCTTGCAGTACTTGCTTGACATGTTGAAGCTCGGCGTCCAGGTGTTTCTTGTCACAGATCCCGTGGGCTCTCTGAAACAAAGACATTCCCACGGTAGCTAACTGTTTAGGATGGTGGTGAGATTCACCGTTCAAGTACCTATTTGTATGGGTCTTTTTCCTATACACAGTGTGGCTCAAAGTATGATCAGGATTCCTGATGACAAGTACATCTAAGAATGCTAATGAATTATTTGCCTCTAATTCCATAGTAAATTGGATGTTGTTATTAATGGAATTAAGATGTTCTAGGAATACACTAACACTATCTGTTGGTAATATTGTAAAAGTATCATCTACAAACCTCTTATAAATCCTGGGTGTGATGGGGGCAGTCTGTAAAGCTCGAGCCTCGAAGTCCTCCATATATATGTCGGCAACAACAGGCGATACAGGGGAGCCCATTGCCACACCATCTACTTGTATGTAGAATTTATTGTCCCACAACAGATAGCCAGTTGTTAAGCAATGCTTAAGTAGTTCTGCATATTCCTCAGGCATATTGTACTCTATTAGCTTCCTTTTAGTTATTTCAATACAGTCATGTACAGGTATGCATGTAAATAATGACTGTACATCAAAACTAACCAATGTTTCATTGTTAGTGAGACATAGGTGTTTAATCTCACTCACAAAATGGTATGAATCCTTTACATATGCTCTCGAGTTGCCTCTGAGTGGTGAGAGTATCTTCGCTACGTGCTGAGCCAGTCTGTAAGTTGGTGTGTCGATCTGACTCACAATAGGACGTAGGGGAGCGTTTTCTTTGTGTATTTTTGGTAACCCATACAGCTTGCGTATATATATATATATATAGTATGCATAGCATTTACCAGCTTGCGTAAAACCTCCAAAGCTGTATGGGTTACCAAAAATACACAAAGAAAACGCTCCCCTACGTCCTATTGTGAGTCAGATCGACACACCAACTTACAGACTGGCTCAGCACGTAGCGAAGATACTCTCACCACTCAGAGGCAACTCGAGAGCATATGTAAAGGATTCATACCATTTTGTGAGTGAGATTAAACACCTATGTCTCACTAACAATGAAACATTGGTTAGTTTTGATGTACAGTCATTATTTACATGCATACCTGTACATGACTGTATTGAAATAACTAAAAGGAAGCTAATAGAGTACAATATGCCTGAGGAATATGCAGAACTACTTAAGCATTGCTTAACAACTGGCTATCTGTTGTGGGACAATAAATTCTACATACAAGTAGATGGTGTGGCAATGGGCTCCCCTGTATCGCCTGTTGTTGCCGACATATATATGGAGGACTTCGAGGCTCGAGCTTTACAGACTGCCCCCATCACACCCAGGATTTATAAGAGGTTTGTAGATGATACTTTTACAATATTACCAACAGATAGTGTTAGTGTATTCCTAGAACATCTTAATTCCATTAATAACAACATCCAATTTACTATGGAATTAGAGGCAAATAATTCATTAGCATTCTTAGATGTACTTGTCATCAGGAATCCTGATCATACTTTGAGCCACACTGTGTATAGGAAAAAGACCCATACAAATAGGTACTTGAACGGTGAATCTCACCACCATCCTAAACAGTTAGCTACCGTGGGAATGTCTTTGTTTCAGAGAGCCCACGGGATCTGTGACAAGAAACACCTGGACGCCGAGCTTCAACATGTCAAGCAAGTACTGCAAGACAACAAGCTCCAACAGCCGCGCCGCTGTCACAGATCCCGAGAAAAGCCAGCCACAGTCGAGCGCCAGCCTGCTATACTACCTTATGTAAGGGGTGTCACTGACAAGATTGGCTACATCTTGAAGCGAGCTTCAATCAACACATACTTCAAGCCGCCAACGAAGATAAGTCAATTTTTACCATCCGTCAAGTGCCAATTACCTTTACAAGATGCAGGGGTCTATAAAATAGATTGTGACTGCGGACTCTCATACATTGGTCAAACCAAGAGAAGCATAGGCACCCGCATAAAAGAACACATAGCTGACGTTAAACACAAACGCTCGTTGAAGTCTGCTGTGTGTGAACATGTACAACAGGGGACCAACCACTACCTGAGATTTGACAAACCACAGATTCTCGCTAAAGAACACCGATTCCTACCAAGGATGCTTCGCGAGGCTATTGAGATCAAAAAACATCCAAATTTCAATAGAGAAGATGGTTGGAATGTACCACCAGCTTGGGATCCAGTACTTCAAATAGTCAAACCCAAGAAGAAACAAACCACAGCTAGACTTCATGATACTTTGAGCTCATTCTGCGTAAATAGAAACACCAATAACTAAATTATGTTCGGGTACTTTGAAATAACTACACTGGAACATTGAGACAACTACCATCTTAGTCTCCCCGTGACCATGGCTGCTGAAAAGCAACCGAAACGTCGGGGAAAGTGTAAACTTAAAAACAAATAGATTTGATAGTTTTAATAATTTAATTAGCTTAAAATTAGTAAAGTTTAATAGTATAGTATAGTAGTGTAACAGTTTCAAAATTATGTAATAGAGTGTTAAATAAACAATGCGATAAAATCCGTATATAGTAGTTTAATTTCAATACCTGAACATAATTTAATTATTGATGTACCTACATTATTTAATAAGTACACTTCAGGACATTGACTAGAGTTCTAATATAAACAACGCGACAAATTTTGTATAAAGTAGTTTAATTTAAATTTCGAAAAATAAAAGTATTAGATATTTACCAATTAACAAGTGCGGCCATAGGTCTAGATGTGGGCAGAACCGTAATTCCATAGGATATAAAGGGAATTCTACCGAAAAGAGATTTTTTGAAATAACTGTTTGTTGTATAGGACAAAATATATGATGGTTATTTCGTAAATTCGATTTATATAACACAACATAAAATGAATGATTATTATATAACGGAGGTTATTTTATAATATTAAAAATTATAAAATAACGCGCATTAATATTTTTTTACAGAATTTGTGATTGAAGTTGGATTGTTCAGTGATTTCCCAGGGCTTCAATACGTTGTGATGACATGATAGTTGCTGTTTTTGATAATTTAAGAAAAACATTACTTAGCTTAGATGATGTTTTGTGTGTAGTTGCCTGACTTTAATCAAGCAACTACACCTAAAACATCATCGAATTTATATTTGCCATTAAAATTATGGATAAACTATAAGTATGAAAAATACAACGATATAGATTTTCGTCATACAAAATAACAATTTCATAGATGATTGCAATTTTTTCTAGCATCCTATTTATTCTGTCATTACTCGAAATTAATGTCCCTAGTTCTACTATCTCTAATTTGTAATACACTCATTTCTTATCCTGTCCATACGTATTAAACTACACATGTCTCTTATCTGCATTCAAATCAGCGATATTAAGAAAATCAAGTGAGAAATGTGGATTCCTCTAGTCTTAGTTATATAATAATATCAGCCCTATATTTGACTGTCCCACTGCTGAGCACAGGCCTCTTCTCAGTAGTCGCTGAGGGTGATGGTTGATGTGAGGAATCGTACATTCAATCCTGTATGTTCTCGCCTGTAATAGGTACATCTGTACTCACCAGTACACCTGTACTGGTGGGTACAGGTGTACCTACCCAGTGGAGGTTTTCTTCTTTTTCCTTCACTGTGCTAAAAATCTTGCTACCTTAAATGCATCTTCTTATGCCCGCTAGTGTTTTGTAAACCTAGTGTGTTAAAACGCAGAGTCAATTTGCGTTTTAATGCTAAAGATGTTGAACGCAATACAATTATGAATAATTGTAATGCGTTTTCAAAAAGAGATCTATTCATTTAAATGCGTGCGTGGTACCCACGCTGGTACTCATACACAGAGTACAATGTTTAAATGTTACTGAAATTTTCTTGTGTTCATAATAATAGGCAATAATAAGTATGAAGAAATACGAGTATGTAGTATTAAGGTATATATTATTATTTATTAGTCATTATACAGTCGTGGTGCAGCGGTAGTGAATGCGACTGCTATGCATGAGGTCTCTGGTTCGTATCCTGGGTCGGAATAACAAAAAGTTATTGGGGTTTTCTGTTAAGCAATCTTAATAGCAGCCCGTAGTTAGGAAGTTGGCGGTGTTAGACACCCCGTGCCTCGGAAAGCACGTAAAGTTGGTCCTGCGCCTGATTTCTCTCCGGTTGTGTCGGATTACCGTCCCATCGGATATTATCTTCATGAGACTTGGGGAACAGAGAGTGCACTTCTGTTTGTGCACACACTTGTGCACTTTAATATCTTCTTCGCAGATGGCCAGTCTCCGTTAAGATTGGCCACCGTGACCGAAATTCGGTTTTAAAGACAAAATAGTAACTACATACCTTAGTAATATGATCTTGAACACAGGTCCGACGAGTCCCTTGATGATGGCAGATGCGTTTAGGTGACACCTTCCATGCAGCACGATGCCATTCACCTAGAAGAAGAATGGATTTTATTACGTTAAAGCAACTCTATCAGGCATGAAGAAGGCCTGTCGTTATCAATTATTATGATGACAAGTCGAATGAGCCGGTTTGTGTATTGACTGCGCGGTAGACGTAGTTGTTTATGTGGTCGCCTCGGCACTGATGCCGCGTCGTGTTGTGGATTTTTTATTTATTAATTAGTTGTTCCGAGTCTATACTACATTTGGTTAGGTACTTAACTAAAGGTAAACAATCTTGATGTGACTTTTTACACAAACACATAAGCAGCGATAGCTCAGTGGGGAGACCAACAGACTGCAATGCAGAGGGTCTCGGATTCGAACCCATGTCGCGCATGTCTGACTTTCGGAAGTTATATGACTTTTCGAAATTATATGCGTTTTGATTGACAATTATCACCTCGGAGAGCATGTTAAGCCGTCGGTCCCGGCTGCCATGAACATCTATGGCAGTCGTTATTGGGAAGTCAGTGCCTTATAATATCCTGACGCTGGTCTAGCCTTAGGGTATCATCGCTCCGTGTAAAAACTGATATATAGTCAAATCCGGTTAGACTAGAAAAGCCGACCCCAAGTGACTTGGGAATAATAAAGGCTAGGGAGAAGATATTAAACAAATAAATTACTGCATAAACTAACGGTTCAATTGATTTAGTAATCGTTATTGTTGATACGTTGATCTTTAGCAGCATTTTATTTTTAAACTGAGTTTTCAGATAGAAAGATACATCAAGATTGTTTACCTTTAGTTAAGTACCTAACCAAATGGAGTATAGGTATTCTTTGTATCCGTTCTTTGAAGGTTTGTAAAGCTAACTCTTAAAAAAAATAAAAAAGAATCAAGCTTCTTTTATTAGAAAACTGGGTTAAGAATATACCACGGGGAGTGCTGTGAAGAGTTGTTCCACCTTAAACCGCCCTCCCCTTTCCTATCCAGGACATCGCGTGCTGGGCTTAGATGCTATCCTCACACGGTAGAGTCAACTAGAGTGCGTACCAACAAGTTTGGGTCCTCATACCTCTGCCGAACGATCAAGGCATGGAATTCTCTGCCAAGGCACATGTTTTTTTCTTCCTTCAATCCTGGGTCCTTTAAGCGGGGCGTGAAAAAGCACCTACTCAGGCCGTCAAAATAGAGACCTCAACATCGCCTCAGCCGCTGTGAGGACGGTGTGGAGGCCACTACTCTTAGACCACACGACTGCTTGCCGTCAGGCGGAGTGTGGTCATTATGATGAGCAAAGTAAAAAAATAAAAAAAAATTACGTTGAGAATAGTGATACTGTTACTGCATTTAGCCTAATGAGTATGAGCTCCGAAGGCTGTTAGACATATTTACCTTTCGTATTCATGTCCTTAATAATAATAATGTTTTTTTTGTCAGAATATTGTTACAAAGTCTAAATTACGTAATTGTTTCGTTTATCTTTAATCTGTTCTATGTAAGAACCGCATCTTACAAGTGATATCCGTAGTATTTCAAGTTATTATACAGTACGTGAATTGCTTACCATCAGCAGTGTTTATACTAGTCTTTCATTATTGTTGTTTAATTGGTTCTGTTAAATATTTTGCCGCAATGAGTTGCTGTACATAAAATTTGCTATGATCTTTTGGAAAGGCGCTTTGTTTAATTAAATTGATTTTGAATTAGTGGTCGTATAAATATGTTATGCAATTAATGAATGGAATGTTTAATTGTTCTCAACGCCATTGCCACTGGCTAAGTATTGCAGGATGGATTCATGATAAATAGTAGAAATTAATTTCAAAATCCCTTACGTTTGTCCTCAGTTCTAAATGCTTGTGCGTTTTGTTCGCATGTCTGAAAGTCCCTGATGAAAAATTAAATACTAGGATGAGGGAGAACAAAAAAAATCGAGAGATTCTGAAATTAAAGCAAACATTTTGATTTTGTTGGTTATGCTAAAGAAAAGTCAGGTTAAATCAAATCGACGAGCGTTCATGAAGCATGTAATGAAAGTGAATGAAGCTAGAGAGGTATGCCAGAATAATAGTTAATGGCAATTCTTAGTTTCTGTCTACCCCTCCGAGAAATAGGCGTGAGTCTATTTATGTATGTAGTGAATGCGACTGCTGTGCATGAGGTCTCGGGTTCGAATCCCGGGTCGGGCCTACATAACGTTATTGGGTTTTTCTGTTAAGAAATCTCAATAGCAGCCCGGAGTTAGGAAGTGGGTGGTGTTAGACACCCCCGTGCCTCGGAAAGCACGTAAAGCCGTTGGTCCTGCACCTGATCTCTCTCCTCCGGTCGTGTCGGATTACCGTCCCATCGGATCATGAGAATTAGGGAACGGAGAGTGCATTTGTGTTTGCGCACACGCTTGTGCACTATAAAATCTCCTGCGCAGATGGCCAGTCTCCGTTAAGATTGGCCGCCGTGACCGAAATTCGGTCTGAGGACATCATGTATAGCTATACATAGCAACGTCAGCTGTGCCTTGGGATCTAACCTAAAGCTCTAAAGCAGCAATCTAACAGTCAGACTGCTATGCACGGACCTCTTCTCGATATAAGAAGAGTTATGCCATATTTCACTACTGGCCCAGCACTGGGTATGCTATAGACATCTTACATTTTCAAGAATATCATATAGAATTCTCGGACATACAGGTGTCTTCTCGATGTTTTTACTATAACGAGTGGTAATTAACTGCTTAAAACTTAGACAAAACAGTCCAAGATGCGTATAGTTCAAATCGCGACCTCTTTGTGGCAGTCAACCAGTATCCTACCATCGCTAATAACTTTTAATATTAAATATATAACTTTAATACATTTAATATTAAATGTAATGTATCCAAATATCCATCCAGTTTCAGTTAAACGGTTGTTTCTATTGAAACATAACCACAAATTACAGTATTTGTTTATTGTTTACGCGAGCCGTGCCAATTTCAACGCGCTGTCGTTCTAATGGAGCTAGTTCCACTCTGTTTAGGAAACCTAGTTACTAATATAGACTAACCATAACTCGACACATTGTTCTCGTATCTCGTTACTTCACGATGGTATTTCTCGAAAAGGGTACGAAGAATTGGGTTGTTAATATTTCATCAGCTGTGTTATAGGTACCAAGCAAAACATGGCGGGCTTATTGTAGTGATGGGTTCATTTTCAGGCTGTGATGCTACAGAGAATTGTCTGACAGAAAAGCTTTGCCAATTTGGAAGTAAATCTCTCGATTTCGAACAGCCTGTAAGCTCACATGCTAACTTATATTACAACAGCACTAAGGCAATGAAATTGTTGTTGTTTTACATAATTACTAGTTGACAGGGCAAAAGTTGAATTGCAATAAAAAACATTTTTGGACCAAAAGATTTAAAAAATGAAAATGTTAGAGTTGGACAACCCTTATCACTAAGGGGAATGAAAAATAGATAGTAGCCGATTCTCAGACCTACTAAATATGCATATAAAATTTCATGACAATCGGTTAAGCCGTTTCGGAGGAGTATGGTAACTAACATTGTGACACGAGAATTTTATATATAAGACGAGAATTTTATATATAAGATATACTCATACATAGCCAGACTCCTATATTCCCAAAGGGGTAGGTAGTTTTTTAGGTCCTACGTAACAGGAGGTGAACCCCTTGCCGTTTACGTTCCAGACTCGGTGCTGTTATAGACAACAATGGGCTTGCCCCTGTGGCAGTAATTCCGTCAGGTGAAGGTACCCTATGGATAAGGCTTGGCAAGTATTGGCTTTTGCGATCTCTCGATTTAATATATGGGACTCATGTTTAAGTTAGTAATATAAAAGTAAGTCGTTATTATTAGTGATGTTATCAAGTATCCTGCTTCTCATTTCTATTATTATTGAAAAATAAATATAAAATATAAATGCACAATCGCATTTAGTCACGGAATGCCTTTGCATTGTCACAAAGTGTAAGGGTATGCGCTATCATGCCATCATACTGTCTATTTTTGATTAAAATTAAATAATAGAACTAAACACAAATTATTTCTTCTTTATAAATCTATTAATAAGTTATTATTGTTATTATCTATGTTTTTTTATAGTCAATAATTTATGGTATAATGGTTGCAACACCATGTTAATATGGGCTGTAAAATACTGAAATTATATTCAATTAGCGATTTAAAAGAGTGGCCGTTACTCGGCCGACCATCGTGAAATTTCGCATACACCTTGGACCTTGGACCTTTCGCATACCAACGTGTTTACGAAATTCTATAACTTAAATATTTTCATCCCGAAAAAAGGACTATTATTACCCACGCCGACAAAATCTAGTATCTTATATAGACAAAGCTTATGAAATGTGGATCTAAAACCTACATTTCTGCCTACCCCGTGGCTATACGTGATACTAAGACTATTGTGTTTCTATAATTGTCTACAGTTGCTCTTGAAGTAAATTGAATGTATATTCATGTGGATAATGTTCCAGTTCAACACAATAAAATTACGTGCATGTTGTGTTTGCGTAGTATCTGTGTTGATTCGTTACATTAAGAACGTTTGAGTCACGGTTCCAGTTAAAGACGATAGTACAACAACAGGCGAAGCGAGAGAGATGTTTCATAATTATGTTTATTCGCAGAGTGAAGAAAAACATCGTGAGGAAACCTGCATGTCGGAGACTTCTCCATAATGTTCTCGAAGCTATATGAAGTCTGCCAATCCGCATTGGCCAGCGTGGTGGACTATGGCCTAACCCTTCTCACACGAAAAGAGGCCCGTG
This sequence comes from Catocala nupta, assembly GCA_963675205.1. NCBI lineage: Eukaryota > Metazoa > Arthropoda > Insecta > Lepidoptera > Erebidae > Catocala > Catocala nupta. The sequence goes on from OY776102.1 coordinate 1,164,172, forward strand.
TCCAGAAGTGGGACAGTTTAATACTGCTGATATTATTATTATTACTAGCGGTCTCTTAGTGATCAAAATTCGACCAAAATTCCTAAGCTTGCTACTTTGTTTTCTTTTTTCTTTATTACATATAAATAAGGTATAGGTAACCATAGTTACAAAGAATTGTACGACGTCAGACGAACAACGACGAAATACTACGAACGCGATTCGACTGTGTGTGTCAAATGCATGGTTGTGTGCGTGTAGTGTTTTCATTAATTTAATATATTTCTAATGCATATTTTATAAAGATAACTGGATTCGCCACTCCTTCACCATGTACACGTTAACTGCGCCTAATTTCATACTCCTCCGTCCGCGCAATTTTCGTAAAAAGGGTTCAAAGTTTTTGCTTCACGTATTAATATAGGTATAGATAAGTTACTTTAATAGTAATGGACGTCAAAAATCTGATGTCTAGATATATTAATTGAAAGACCTTACGTGAATGAGACAGCTGCATTTCAATCAATAGCGATTTTAATGTTCAGCAAGATGTTTTGGACTGATTCTTTTTAGACCTATATTGAAATGTCGCCATTGAGACTCTCTGTATCTCTTTGGATGTTTGAACGAGTATCACGCAAACTTCTGCACAAAATTGAAAATGGCTCTCACAGTTATATTGCTAGAGGTATTATTTCAAATTTAAAAGCATGTTTTATCTTCATACGAGTATTTGAGTATTATATGTGTAAATGAGCTACTTCTTGCATGCAAAGATAGGTAACTACTTGCAGATGCCACGAAGTCACAAACAAAAGCTAGTTGTTAATATTTCATTCGTTTCAAAGTTTCGGATAGACATAAGGTTATCTATATATTAATACGTGAAGCAAAAACTTTGTACCCCTTTTTAAGAAAATTGCGCGGACGGAGGAGTGTGATATTTGGCACAGTTATATGGAAAGGCGGGGCGAATACTAATATTTTTATAAAATATGCATTAGATTTACATTAAATTAATGAAAATATAATACACTCACACAACCATGCATTTGACACACGCAGTCGAAACGCGTTCGTAGTATTTCGGCATTGTTCATCTGACATAACTATGGTTAACTATACCTTATTTATATGAAATAAAGAAAAACAGAAAACAAAGTAGCAAGCTTAGGAATTTTAGTAAAATTTTGACCACTACGCGACCGCTAGTCCAGTTTAAAATATCATTGCCATACCATAAATCACTTTTAGATTCGGGGTAAAAACAAAAAGAAACATACATATATTATACAAAATATAATTAAACCATTCTTTGTTGGTTGTTTGGTTATGTGAATTTAACCATAGGAAATATATTCTACGTGAACGTATAATTTATATATCTACTAAACTTATTTAAAATAACAAAATGCATCTAATACGATACAAGCTATATTTCGCATCGCTCCGTTTAACAAATCTCAGAGCACATCTCCGTTGGCTCTACGCCAGTGCAAAGAACAACAGATCACACATCAACTGTTAATTTATTGCACAAAGATCAATGCGTACACATCTTCTTTCATTCATTTACTTCGGTTTATTTTGTAGGCAATGGAACCTGTCTTGTTTATTGACTGTTCAACTACTGGGTGGAAAGTCCTACGTACTTTTTTGTACATAACTTTCTGATTGAAATTCGCAGTGGCCTATCTTAACTGAGACTCTGAGATATGCGTTGGGGCTATTATAAATACAAGTGTGTGGGCAAACACAAGTCCGATCTTTTTCTCTTCACTCTCACAGTCTCAGAGAGATTAAACAGGAGAGAGATCAGACGCAGGATCGACGACTTTACGTACTTTTTGAGGCACGGGTGTGGAACATCACAATCTTTCTAATGCAAGGCTCTCTCAATTTGTTATTAAAAATTATTTTGAGAGAACATAATAAATCTTTTTATTTGTGTCGAATCAGTGATCTAATGCTCAGCAGGCGTATATCGATGGCTTATAGTGAAAACCTCGTAATTGCGAAATACGTAACTTTTCAGGAGGCACAAAAAACTAAACCCTGTAAAATTTTGTTCCAAAAATCATAAACCAAATCAGACCTTTATTATCATGTAATATATGCTTCAACGTGTTTTATTCAAATATTTCAAAATTATTAATTAAAAATATTGTTTTGAGTTTTTTTGGACAAATTTTGATGCGCCGCCATCATGAGGTTATCACACCAAACTGACTCGAGCGAGTAGTTACAAGGTATGCATACAAGATCATAGATGACGCTACAAGTATCGAATCAAATTTTGCGTGAAACAAGATTGTGCGTTAAGAGGTTTTCTTTTCAGAAATGTAATAAAATAAATTAACCTAAAATTGCATACCCGAGGTTTTCACTCTAAGCCATCGTTATGTACCACAGCGGCAACAAGACATCCAAAAAGTTGTTGTTTTTTAAATTATAGTAGGTATGACTACAATTCTCCTGATGGCTAGGGGATACGTAGTCCATGAGCAGAACCCTCCACACCACGTCCTCACTTGAAGTGGCATGAGGTCTGTACTTTATCAAACAAATGTGACAAACAAGCATTCCCCCGCTAGATTATATGCAGTTATCGTAGCCAATGATCGAACCACGAAAGGAAATTATTAAAAAGCGAAAAGCCCCAGCATTGTTCAGTAATTGGTTTTGAGCAATATCTGTACAACGTCACTCACTCAAAACGTCTACATTTACGTATCACGCAAAACTGTAACCTAGTGTAAAGTTATAGCGTATGACTTCAGACGGTAGTGTAATGCAATTTTGTAAGTATAAATATATACCTTTTTATTGTTATAATAATAATAATTTGTATTCCTATTTGAATTAAAAAATATACAGCGATAGCTCAGTAGGAAGACCGACAGACTGCAATGCAGAGGGTCTCGGGTTCGAACCCAAACCGCGCACCTCTGACTTTCGGAATAATATGACTTTTCGAAATTATGTGCGTGTTGATTGACAATTATCGCCTGCTGCGTGCCTCGGAGAGCACGTTAAGCTGTCGATCCCGGCTGCCATGAACATCTATAGCAGTCGTTATTGGGCAGTCAGTGCCCTATAATATCCTGACACTGGTCTAGACTTAGGGTATCGTTAGTCTTCGGGTTGCGGAGGTCAGGTGGCAGCCGCTCCGTGTAAAAACTGATATGCATTCAAATCCGGTTAGACTAGAAAAGCCGACCCCAAATGACTTGGGAATAGTAAAGGCTAGGGAGAAGATTTAAAGTAAAAATGATTTCCTGCAGTTATAATAAATCTGGTGTCGCGGAGGACTTAACAAAAATTCAAACAACGGAACCAAATAACACCTAAACTCGGAAAAGCATAAATTTGTGTTAACGACATATAGTGGTTAACACAAATTTTATTAATTATTAACCTTTGAGTCTTCTTCGAAGAGGTTAATGAAAACACTATGTGGGTCTGTGTGTCTGTCTGTTAGTGACAGTTTGTTAGTGATAGGTATAGCTCCGGAACCACTGGACAGATTGACCTGTAACTGGGTGTGCAGACACCTTGGGGTCATCTCTCGATCGAGTTTAAATATGGGCCCTGTGGGTCAAAATACCTCCGAGATATAGGGGTCACAAGGTAATAAGGTCAGTTGATATCCACCAACAGATTGATTTGGAATTCCAAGGGAGAGGCTTTTGCCCAGCAGTGGGACATTACAAAAGCTGATGAAAAAAAAGTCACATGAAGACGAAGAGGTTGAATCCTGGGTTTTTACTTACATCTCGTTTATGTGTGGGGTTCAAACCTACAATGCCGCGCAGTAGCAGTGTGTGGATCTCACAAATGTTGGTCCCGTTTGGGGATCGAACCCACAACGCTCAGAGCAGTAGCAATGGTGAGGCAACCACTGGATCTAGTACGCCATCCGTATATTTGCGTAATACTTGAGTTTAAAAATGCAACTACCCATTCACCTTCGAGCGTTCGTTTCCCGGGCGCATAACCGTTCACCGGTGCGGTGACGTCACAGTCTCGCTATGTAATACGTGTGAGATAAATCTCTCGAGAGCAGAGGTTGGATGACCGCCAAACGTGTAGTAACATCGGCTATGAGTTATAATGTCATTTTTCTAACGCCATTTATCAAATACCTATCGGCTTATTGCATAATCGCATAACGACTGCTGTACATGAGATCTTGGTTTCGAATCCTGGGTCTGGCCAACAAAAAGTTTTTGGGTTTTCTGTTAAGCAGTTGACGGTGTTAGACACTCCGTGATTCGGAAAGTACGCAAAGCCGTTGGTCCTGTACCTGATCTTTCTCCGGTCGTGTCGGATTACCGTCTTATCGGATCACGAGAGTTAGGGAACAGAGAGTGCACTTGTGTTTGCGCACACACTTGTGCACTATAATATATCCTGGGCAGATGGCCAGTCTCCGTTAAGATTGGCTGCCGTGATCGAAATTCAGTTTGCAGGACATTATTATTATAATCGCATAAGTACATCGCAATCGCATGGGGTTGATTCTCGAGCCGTCAAAGAGTTATTGGTTTATTAAGTTGCGGAATTTTCAGTTACAGCTGAAGTCTAGAATTTACATTTGATAAGTAGTAAATGGGTGGAAGACCGTTGGACTGTTACGCAGGTCTCACGTTCGATCCCAAGTCACACATCTTTGACGTTTCACAGTCCATAATAAATTGTTAATTTATCACTCTCTTTAACGATAAAGTAGCATAGTAGGAAACCGTTGGACTGCCACGCAGAGGTTTCGAGTTCGAACCCAAGGCGCATCTCTGACTTTTCGAAGTTATATGCGTATTAAATAGTTAATTATCGCTTGCTTTAACGGTGAAGGAAAAACATCGTGAGGAAACCTGCATGTCCGAGAGTTCTCCATAATGTTCTCGAAGATATGTAAAGTCGGCCAACCTGCACTAGGCCAGCGTGGTGAACTATGACCTAACCCTTCTCACAGTGAGAAGAGGCCCGTGCCCAGCAGTGGGACAGTTTAATACAGGGCTGATATTATTATTATTATTTAACGGTAAAGGAAAACATTGTGAGGAAACTTGCATAACAGAGAGAATTCCATAGTGTTTTCGAAGATATGTGAAGACTGCCAACCCGCACTGGGCCAGCGTGGTAGCATATGGCCCTTATCTGTTCTCACACTGAAAAGAGATTTATGCCCAGCAGTAAGACAGTTTCTATATAGGTCTAATATTATTATTATAACTGTAACCTATTATGTACTTATTTACTGTCATGATCAGATTGATCTAGAAATAGGACAAGCCACGCCGTAGAGACGTGGTGTCTTGAGGTTAAGCTAAGCAGAGATTATTAAAAGATAGTACAACAGTTAACACTTTTATTTAACCATTAAACGAGTTAAATATGTATGTGTAAAAAGGACTTCCTGCGTGGTTCTTGTGAGGCAAGAACACTTAGCTTGTGATGTTGAAGCCAGCTGGAAGAGAGAGCTCAAACCAGGACGCGATCGGCTTATATATCCGCTACCGCCGGGCAGGAGGGGAACAGGGGCGCCAGCCACCACTCCGACTCGCTCGCGCGCAGCCGTGTCATGGCGCGAGCGGTCCGCGTGATATAACTACATTTATACATAATCGTATAGGCATAAGTTTGCGTGTATGCTTGCGGCCAATTGGCATTGTCTAGGTTTGATTCTTGAGCCGTTAACGAGTTGTTTATTTTGTCCGAGAATTTTCGCTAGTAGCTGGAGTCTAGTAAATACATTTTGTGTAAGTATTACGTGGATTTCATGTCTGCCAACCCCTTTGGGGTTATAAATGTGTCTTTCAACAAATACAGCGTGTAACAGAAAGGTGTGGTCAAATTTAAGTGACACATAATATGGCCCCTTTAGTATGGAAAACCGCGACAAAAATCCGTTTACATTATTTTGACTAAAATATAGCATTTTCTTTTTATCGACTTTAACTATAAGCAATATCATACATATCGGCTTTGATGGCATAGTGGTTAGTGTAACCAACTGCCACGTCTGAGGTCGTGGGTTCGATTCCCGTACAAGTCAAACATTTGTGTGCATGAACATGGATGTTTTTCTTGGTCTGGGTGTTTCTATGTATAATATGTATGAATTTACAAAACAAAAAGTATATAGGTATGTTTATCCATTGTCTAGTACCCATAGTACAAGCTCTGCTTAGTTTGGGCTAGATGGAACACCATATGATAAACATACATATATACAGGGTGATTTTGAAATCGTGTAATTCCTTTTAACCACGCATTCTACTGGTGATATAGAATAACCCTGACCATATTTTTATTTAATTAGATTTTTTTTTTTTGAAAAATTATTGTTCCGTTTTTTTTGTGAAATGGTGTCAGATAGTCATATGTTAACCAACCGAGGCAATTTTAATTTTTCACTAATTAAAATAAAAAAACATATTAATAATTAATGTCGTAAATAATAACGGGCGGTCCTTTTTATTGCCCCTTTTTATTTACGACATCAGTTATTGTTATGTTATTATTTTTAAATTAGTAAAATATTAAGATTGTGTCAGGTGGCTAAAATATGACTATTTGAAATCATTTCATGAAAAAAATCTGTACTCTAATTTTGCCGAAACCATTATTCTAATTAAGAAAAAATATGGTCAGGGTTATTCTATATCACCAGTAGAATGCGTGGTTAAAAGGAATTACACGATTTCAAAATCACCCTGTATATTAAGTATACTTTTTTTTTGTAAATTCATACATATTATACATAGAAACACCTAGACCAAGACAAACATCCATGTTCATGCACACAACAGTGTGTATGTGGTAGAATATTATAATTATTTGTTTATCTTTCACGTGTGTTTTCCTAATGCGTTAGGGAAAACCCGACCCTTTGGGAAGCTTACACGGGGACATGGGTCCAACATGCAAAGGCCCTTCGAGAGTTTTAATTAAGAATGTGATGGGACGCTTACACTAGCCACGGCAAAACTAGGAGTCTATTGCTACATATGGAACCTAACAAATCTGGGCTATAGGAATTGGTGTTTAATGGTCTAGTATCGATATACCTACTGTTTCAGTAGAAAGTCAGTATGGTAGACGATGACTCGCCGACTCACTAGATGGGCCGCGCCTGAATAGCCAGCATAGGCATACAAATCTTAAAGGCAGCAGAAGGCAACACAGGTGTAAGCGGCTAGGAGTGTCGAGCGATGCGGCACCGGTTTCACCAATACTGGCCTCGTGACAACGTAGACCCGGAGCGGGTTTCTTCGTAGTTATGACCTTGAAAATGACACTTCCACCCATATAGCTCTAGCGGCCTCTCTCTGACCGGACGACCAAGGCAAGCCAGAGTTAAGCGTCCTATGGACGCTCTTAAAGTTTCATCCCAGGCAACCAATGAAGGCAAGCCGGGGACGAGGCCCTAACCGACTCTCTGAGGCATTAAGGACCGCAGTGTCGCCACTCACATTCAGTTCGCGACAAGCTGCCCTACGGTTTGTGTGCTTTAAATAAACCCTTTGCTACATTTAAAGCTAAAGTACTACATAAGCCCTCCGAGATCGCGTTAGTCTCATGATGAGATAACGACTGCCCCAGAGCAATTTATTATTATTATTATACATTCTAGTCAATACTTAAAAACGCTGAAATCGGAATCAAATGATCTCTGTGAGACTGTGACCCTGAAAATGGCGAGGCGCAATTGAGATAGCTATGTAATGTATTTGTTTCGATATTTAAACAATAAATAAACAAATCTTTAATTTGTCATAAAATTTAATATTGTCATAAAGTTTCTAATTCAGGGTTTGGGTACATAATGTAACTAATATATTTGACTTAACTAATAAAATTTGTATGTCAACTACTCTATTATTCGCAAAGATAAGTATAAACGTATACCACGCGACATTAAATTTAGCAGTACCTAAATATTAATTTTATATCCGTCATACAGACAGACCAATACGATAATTATATTCAGATATAGTATTCAAAGGTTATAAAACCGTTTATAATATTATTCTGAGTTCAGTTGCAACGTGACTTGAATATTGATTAGTTAATCAGAGTATCTTATAGATATGTTTATAATGTCGGGAGTGAACGTCGAGAGTTTGAGATTGAAATAGAGATGTCGACATACAATCAATCATTGATCTCTTTACACTAGATGCAACAGTACAGTCATATAAACGGGCAAAAGTATTCGTGATTAAAACCATCATGATCTAAGAGCAAAGGATTTTAAAATGAATATCAATTTGTTTTACATATCCATGTTTCCAATAAAATGCTGCAAGCTGCTTTGTCTTTTAAATTTTTTTTTTCTTTTTTATGCAAATATGGTGGCAAACAAGCATACGGCCCACCTGATGGTAAGTGGTCACCGTAGCCTATGGACGCATGCAGCACCAGGGGCTTCACTTGCGCGTTGCCGACCCTTTAGGAAAGGAAGTGGGCAGGAGAAGGAACGGGAAGGGGGGAAGGGGTTGGTTGGGCCTCCGGAACTCTCACTCACCGAACGAAACACAACAGCAGGAATACTGCTATTTCACGTCGATATTCTGTAAGAGGGTAGTCCTTCCCCGGTCGAGCCCGCCCATGTATACTGAAATCCTTTTAATATTATAAGCCTTAAAGTTTGTGGATATATAAACCACTGAATTAATTTGAATAAAATGGGCACCCAGATAGCTATTATTGGTATACTTGTACAATTCCCTGGACTAAACCACTGCAGACTTTTTCCACTGGTATGCATTCCCGAGGATTCAAGAGGACAAAACTCACTTCTTGTGAAGTGAGTTTGTTTGTTTATTACATTTTCAGGCAAGAGCAGCGATAGCTCAGCGGGGAGACCAACAGATTGCAATGCAGAGGGCCTCGGGTTCGAATCCACGTCGCGCACCTCTGACTTTCGGAAGTTATATGACTTTTCGAAAATTATGTGCGTAGTGATTGACAATTATCGCCCGCTCCGTGCCTCGGAGAGCACGTTAAGCCGTCGGTCTCGGCTGCCATGAATATCTATGACAGTCGTTATTAGGGGAGTCGACACAAAAGATCCCACTGGGTCGAAGTGTCGCCGGTCTGTACTGACTGGCCCCCACACCACCCACCTATCTTCAGGACCCGAGTAGATAGGGTTTCGGGGGGAGAACTACGGGTCTCCCCCTTTGGACCAGGGTACTGCGGGGTCAGGAAGCCCACTGCGCCTCGAAAGGCGTGTTCTATCGACCGCTGACTAGAGTGCGCGGTGCCTGACATTGGAGTTGGACTCGCAGGGGTATGTGGTTGGCCGCTGAGGACGACATGTTCGTTTGCTCGGCAAGCACGTTGCGTTCGAGCGTTGGACTCAGACGCGGCCAGTGCGAACCAGTCGGTCGCATGAGGCACGGAGTTGCCTTTAGCGAAGTGGCAGTGTGGTTTCACTGCCGCAACGCATCTCGGGAGCTTGCCTGCTCAGCAAGTAGGAGTCATAGCTGGAGTGACTCGGGCCACACCCGGCTTGTAGGCCTATTTGGGTAGGCATACGGATGTATGTCGGGAAGTGAACGTGCCTTACACAGCTCCGGTACCATACTGGAGATATGGGAGGCGGCTTCTCCGTCGGCTTCAGCGAGGTTATCGTTAGCAACTCCTTTGAGTTGCGAGTAGTGAGCGGCTTTATTGCTCCGGTACCTATCTGGAGAATAGGTAGTGTCACTTGGGCACGAGGTAGCTCGCTTACGAGAACCGGATCTCTGAGGTTAGGGTGGAGAGTCGGGATTTGGGGACAAGACCTGTCTATAACTGGTCCCGGAAGGTGCTCTCGGGCACTGGAAGGTACAGCGGCTCCTCTATTATAGCCTAATTGGTTGGTGTAGAGGAACGCTATATCATAAACTGGGATAGTCGTAGAGGAAGGGATGGCCCCCACACAAGATAAGATAAGATACGTTTTCACGCAACTACTCGACCGATCATCATGAACATTCGCATACAAATTGTCAAGGCAACAGAAAAGGAACATACCCTGTGTTCCTTTTCTATTGCCTTTTATCCTAAGAAGTACTAGATAGAAAATTGATAAAACCTACTTTTACGCGAACCCGCGGGCAAAAGCTTATTAAAAATAAATCATTAGGTATCTATAGTTAACTAAGCTACTGGTAACCGTGCCTTTAGTTATTTTATTATTATTATTTAGTGTAGCCAATATTTAAAATACCACAAACATCAATTAATTTAGTGGTTTTGATGAATTAAATATATTATCACCAACCACAGGGCTAACGAAGCCGACTAATTATGCTGAACACTTATTATTTAATTAAGGCTTAATAGCGATCCAGCGGTGGTGAATGCGACTGCAGTGCATGAAGTTTTAGGTTCGAATCCCAGGTCGGGCAAAGTATTTTTGGATTACTTTGTTAAGAAATTGTTTTTGTGTCTGGAATTGTGCCCCAGCATGCGACAGCAGCGGTCGCAGTTGGGATTGATGACTTTAGTTTTCTACTGTTCTTGGCAAACTCCGTTTGTATTCGTAAATTGTTTGCAAACTGCAAATTCTTACACATTTAAGATCCTAACTAATATTATACATGTGAATGTGAGTTTGTTTGTCTGTTACGCTTTCACGCCTTAACGACTCGACCGATCATCATGCAATTTCACAAACATGTTGCCAAAAAAGTACTGTTTCCGATAGATATAACGGTAATTGACAAATCTACAGTAAAGCGTGCTAAGCCGAGTTAAGAATCTAGTAATTAATAAAGTAAAATGCTTTACACATGGTAATATTAAATCCCGCCAAACATACCTACATGCATATATGCATACTTTCCCTCCTATATTCTCGAAGAGATAGCTAGGTATGTATTACACAAACATGACGCCAGCCTTGGTTGCAGATCACATGTAATAGCGAGCGAGCCTCTACCAGAAAAAATTCCAAACAAAAAAACAATGCTTATAACACTTTAAGCGACACGGCAACTTTTTTTGAAGTAAAATCTTCTTTAGGCCCTTTGAGCACTTTTTGGGTGAACAAAATTCACGGAACTCGCGTCATCGTCACTGAACGCTTTCCATGAGCTATATTTATACTGTATATATGTATATGTGTACGTTTTGCGTGAACAAAAAGCGTGAAACTCACGTCATCGTCACCGCACGCTAGTTACTTAGCTTTCACTTCTATCGGCACTCCCCAAAGACTGCCCCGCATTTTTATTATTGCTATGGAATCGGCCAACAGGTATACCGCCTGCCTGATGGTAAGCGGCTACCGCAGCCTATGGACGCTTGCAACACCAGAGGTATAACTCAAGCGTTGCCGACCCCGAGACATTTGTTCTTAAGTCTCATATACACAGAAATTTCACTAGTTACAGTACGCTTCAAACCAAATATAGTGCATGATAGTATATAATAGCGGCCGCCTAGTGGTCAAAATTCGACCATAACTGATTAAAATTTTAAGTTTGATCGATATTAAGGTTTTTTTGTCTCCGTGGCGCAGTGGTAGTGAATGTGACTGCTGTGTATGAGGTCTCGGGTTCGAATCCCGGGTCAAGCCAACAAAAATTTATTGGGTTTTTCTGTTAAGAAATCTCAATACGAGCCCGGAGTTAGGAAGTTGGCAGTGTTAGACACCCCCGTGCCTCGGAAAGCACGTATAGCTGTTGGTCCTATGCCTGATCTCTCTCCGGTCGTGTCGGATTATTCGTCCCATCGAATCATGAGAGTTAGGGAACAGAGAGTACACTTGTGTTTGCGCACACACTTGTACACTATAATATCTCCTGCGCCGATGGCCAGTCTCCGTTAAGATTGGTCACCGTGACCGAAATTCGTTCAGAAGGACATTATTATTATTGTCTATAACTTTACCCTTATAATCACATTTCATTTAAATTTCGCCAAGGCTATACAGGGTAAATTTACCTATCTTTTTTAAACAAATTATTATTTACTTGAATATACTCTTTAATTGACGATATTACTAAGCTTGCTACTTTGTTTTTTTTTCTTTATTACATATAAATACGATATAGGTTACCCTAGTTACAAAGAATTGTACGACGTTAGACGAACTACGCCGAAATACTACGAACGCGATTGGACTGCGTGTGTCATGCATGGTTGTGTGCATGTAGTGTTTTTTCATTAATTTAATTTATTTCTAATGCATATTTTATAAAAATATTTGGATTCGCCACTCCTTCTCCATGTAAACGTTAACTGTGCCAAGTTTCATACTCCTCCGTTCGCGCAATTTTCGTAAAAAGGGGTACAAAGTTTTTTCTTTACGTATTAATATATAGATATCATAATAGTGCACAAAAAAGTGAACCCAAAACCTCATGGAAAACAGTCGTATTCAGTACTTCTGCTCCACCAAGACAGTTCCATTTCCGTATTTCAATCATTGCAATGTTATTCTAATTCTAAAGTTGCCCCCATATAAGTTCAGTTGGATTCAAGTTGAAGTAAGTGAAATTGCGTTTACATACTGCGAACCTAAGCCTTATAAGTTAATTTGTTTAACTTATTGTTAGTTAAATGACTTTTTACGGTTTCGCTAGCTGTTTTAGGTCATCTCGGATTGACATTGCCTTTGTGAACTCGGTAATTGAATCAGCCATCATAAGCTGGCCTGGTAATTGAGAGTAAGGCTTACTGTATTTAATTGTTAATGCGTGTAATCCGTGAAGGTAGGCAGATGTGCAGTAGCTACTTATGACAGCTGTATTGTAGATTAAAGAATTGGTGCTGTTTTTTAAAATTTCGTAACAGAAAAAAATTGCTCCACCTGACTCGGGATTTAAACTTGCGATAACATTGACCGCAACTAAATACCACAAAAGCAATATTTTATTAATAGATAATAATTTCAAGACTCGTCTATTTTCCGGATGAGAGGAAATTTTTACTTGCTACGATCCTGTTATATCTCTCTTGCTTCACTTTTATTATATTCTTTATGCACGGTCTTCGCCTGAAAGTTAATCTGGCCTTCCTTCGGTATGTTGCTCATGTCAGAAAATGTATGTGCTATACAAATCAATACTAATAATAATAATAATTGTTGTTTTGTTAATAATTTTGTGTTAGTTATTATGTAAAATATTTATTAGACTTAAGTATATTTAATTATTATGTTGTCTTTAAATAAATGTTGTGTATATTTGTAATTGGCCACACGACCTTGTCTTAGTTAGTGATTATGTAAATGTATGTGTTTACTCTGTGAATGGGCCTTATAAATAAATAAATACTAATATTACAAAGAGGAAATATTTTATTTTATGTTTGTTTGTTTGTAAAGATTTAACTTAAAACTAGTAAATAAATTTGTTTTTAAAAATTCTTCCTCCATATTGTCTTATGTTTACGCGAATGTTATGCATTGAAATTAAACACTTTATACGGATTTTATCTTCCACCATTGGAAAGCTATATTATCACCGAGAAACATAGGCTATATTTTATTTAAAAACTTACTATTACTAACATAACCTAACCTTTTTTTACGCAGGCGAAGTCGCGAGCAAAAGTTAGTACTTAATAAATAACCAGGAGTAATATGCAGTGGGCAAGCCCTACGCAGATCTTAGGCCATATTTAAAAATTCCGAACGCCGAAATCCAAAAATCGGTAACGGAACAGATTATGTCGTCTCAATGACGTCCTGTCTGGGCTCTGTTCGTCACCCTGACAGCTGGCCTAGATAGACGCCGGCCAGTCTAGGCCGGCTGATAAGGCGATGAATTGTCAGTTTGTAATGGTGGTACCTTGAAACCGGATCTCTAAGAGCTTTACTGGCGACACGAAAGGCTGACAAAGTTACATTCTTTCGTTTCGATGGCACGCACGTTGGATATCTAAGCCAATGGAATAAGTCGCTAAGTAAATGCTCTCGAACTCACCTCTAGAATCTCGTCACCAACTTTCACCGGAGGACTAGCCTTAGCAGCCGCCCCTGCTGGATGTAGGCCGCAGACGAACACCGCCATCTTGCTGCGGTCCCTGTGCCCAGCCAGGCTGAGGCCCAGACCCGCTCGCGGGGATCGCTCCAGCCGGATCGAGAGCACGCTGTCACCCAGATTCGCATACTTCTTGCGGATTTTATCTGAAAAGATAGAGGATAATTAGTTGCTGGTATTTCAATTTATATAAGGCAACTTCGTCTGCTTCACATAAGATATTTTCCCCGTTCTTGCAACATTTTTCATTGATACTCCGCTCCTAATGGTCGTAGCGTGATGTTATACCTATAGCGTTCCTCAATAAATGAGCTATCCAACACATAAAGATTTTTTCAATTCGGACCAGTAGTTCCTGAGATTAGCGCGTTCAACCAAACAAACAAGCTCTTCAACTTTATAATTTAGTATAGATAGAGAGGAAAGGAAGGATCTTATTACATATGATTAATGTTATTGATATAATGGGTTTAGCTTGACTTATTCTGTAAACATTTTATTGTATTACTTTAATATGAAAATCAAATCTGAATCATTTTGGTCAAAATAGTGGTTTTAATGCACGAGACTTGACCTACCAAGTTACCCGGTAAGTCAAGGACTTGTACGAATTGTATTTTTATATGGGACCACCCACGCAAGACCGAGTATTTGACAGGCGCATGGCTTGCGCGAACCGCGCAAGTCGCTTGCGCATGTAGCCCGCTCTAGTAACTTGCGTCGTATACAAGCTCGTAAGACTGCGCCGAGCGAAATGTGTCAAATCAGGCGGTCACAGTTAAGTTGATAAAATCAACACTTATTTTTTAATACAAATATAAAATATACATTTACCATAAAAATGAATGTGTTTACAATTACTCCGTGTAAAAAACTTAAAATAATTAATATTTTCGCCTACAAAATTACATAAATTTGCACGAAAAATGCAAAAACCTAAGGTTGTGTTACGTGATTTTTAGATTATAACAGTAGAAATCTATCCTATTTTACAGCTTAAACGAAACATAAATAGTTATATTACAATTTGTCTGTCCCAAATATTTAAGTTATTGGTTGACAATAAAGATACATATTTATCAAAAAAGCACTTCAACTCCTCCATACAATTTTACTATGGCGGCCGCGCGGCGATTTGAATATCTAGCTCTGTCATTCAGTCCAACCGCGTCTTACGCTCGGCGCAGTCTTAAGTCTAAAGTGAAATAAGGTATAAGACTTCGCATTGTACTTAAAATTAGAAGTACGAGTAAAAAGGACCTCGCTTGCTTCTATGCAAGGCATGCCTCACTAAGAAATAAATAATATTTCATGCTTGCGTGCCAACAAAAGTTTATTTAACAAGACTTTAGCCAGTGTCTAAGCACGTCTGGCAAGAACTCGAATTGGCTCACGTCAAACAATATTTCAATCCACATGTGATTTACGTACGAACTATGTTTGTTTTTGCATATAGCACGTTATATTAGCCCCTACTAGAGACAATTCGTTTATCATATTCTATACAATCTAAGTGTATAAGTGACAACTACACTGGATTTTAATCTGTCAGTTGCTGGAACGCTAGACATAATTCAAAAAAGTTTATGTGGCCGTCGGCGGGCCGCTCTTTAAGTAATAAAACGTACTAGCAATTTTGGGTTACAAATTACTAATATTCATGCTAACCTCTCCACTTAGGCTGCCTGTCCATTGAAGCAGAGCAAGGCTGCGGAGCGAAGAAATGGATAGCCCAAACTAAGCAGAGCTTGTACTATGGGTACTAGACAATGGATAAACATACATATATACATTTTTTTTTGTAAATACATACATATTATACATGGAAACACCCAGACCAAGACAAACATCCATGTTCATGCACACAAATGTTTGACTTGTGCGGGAATCGAACCCGTGACCTCAGGCGTAGCAGTCGGTTACACTAACCACTACGCCATCGAGGCCGACAAATTAATATCTTATTTATTAGGTAGCCACCGCATTTAACAGGCCTTATCAACTAATCTCATATATATGTATAGGGTGGTTAAGTATTAACTATTGAATAATCAGAAAAATCACCTATAATCATGAGTTTATACGTGATTTTCTGATTAATCACTAGTTATTCTAAAAATTCCTTGAGTGAGTGTTAGGTAAATACTATTTAAATAAATAATTAATCAAGAGCTTAAAAACTATTCATTTGAGAGATGGCTAAGAAATAACTAACGACTAATCAGAAAAATACATCTATAAACGTTGATTGTTAGTCAATCATTGACCAAAGACTTGGAGAGCTATATAGACGCTAAGAATTCTGAGCGAATTTTTTATGAGTAACTTATAACTATATTTTAAACTGACAGTGGCGGCTGTGCATCTCATCTCATGTCAACATCATGTTTATTCATATTGGTCACAAAGTAACATTTATGAACATGTAAAATTTCACTGTAATGTAAATTTACATTTCCCTGTTGATAACTACGGCAATTATTATATCTTTCGCCTCCATAGCATTCAGAGTTCTGTATTGCAACTTAATCCATTAGTTATTTATTGTTTTACACAAGAGTACCCCACTGCTGGGCCCTCAAGCATCAAAACAACTTTTTAATAATACTAGTTGCTACATAATTGGGTGTACTAATTAGGGCACAGAGAGCTAACTGCAAGTAACTGAGCGTTAATTGGCGTGGGCTTGGCAGTTAGTTTGTGCTAAGAGTTTTTGCGATCCGTCTGATGATGAATAAATACTGTTCTGTAGGGTAAAGCACTACAACAACTAATACTTATTACAACATATGTACCTACATGTCGATCATATTATATAAATAATTGAGAAACGGCAATGAATTGCAGTAAATCTTAGAGTTCGAAAGAATGGTTCAAGTAATATGCAAAGGTCACGTGATACGACGTGAGGTCAGAAGTCAAAGGTCATAGTCATTTCGGGGGTATATTGACTATACTGAGTTGTATGGCGTTGACCACGAGTTTCCAGCTCTTACGGTTCTTGAGTTGAAAGTTGTATAACAGACAGACGGACGGACAAAGCTGCTGTATAAGAGTTTTTTGAACTCTAAAACCAGACTTTGCACGCGTCTTCACTCGCGTAAATTTAGGTTAGGTAAAATAATACTGTTACTTATCTAAATAAGTAACAGTATATTTTTCTGGATTAAAGGTATCCTATCTAAAATACTGTCCTTTTCTGTTACCCTGACCGTGTAACTATGCGAAATTTCATGATGATCGGTTATCTATTTAAGGCGTGAAATCGTAACAAACAAACAAACTCACTTTCACATTTATAATATTAGTTAGGATTAGGATATGTAGGTGTTAATTAAATAAATAAAATCCGTAAGGAACTGGTATTGGTAGTATCTTTATTTAATTATGATCAGCCAAGAACCTACCGTTTAACGAAAAAAATTATCTAATTTTTTTTATTGGATTCTAGACGAAATTAACTCAAATTATGAAATAATATTGTAATATAATTAATAATGCTAGCGGTCGCATAGTGGTCGAAATTCGACAATAATTGTCAAACAAATTATTATATTGATATATTGTAACCATAGTTACGAAGAATAGTACAAGCTCTGCTTAGTTTGGGCTAGATGGTGTTGTGGGTATGCGGTAGAATATTATTATTATTATAGTACGACTGCGTGTGTTAAATACATGGGTGTGTGCGTGTGGTGTTTTTTCATTAATTTAATGTATTTCGTCGGCCTCGATGGCGTAGTGGTTAGTGTAACCGACTGCCAAGCCTGAGGTCACGGGTTCGATTCCCGCACAAGTCAAACATTTATGTGCATGAATATGGATGTTTGTCTTGGTCTGGGTGTTTCTATGTATATCATGTATTAGGTATTTACAAAAAAGTATATATGTATGTTTATCCAATGTCTAGTACCCATAGTACAAGCTCTGCTTAGTTTGGGCTAGATGGTGTTGTGTGTATGTAGAATATATTATTATTTCTAATGTATATTTTATATAAATATTAGGATTCACCCCTTCTTCTCCATATAAACTTTAACTGTGCCAAATTTCATACTCCTCCGTCCGCGCAATTTTCGTAAAAAGGGGTGCAAAGTTTTTGCGTCACGTATTAATATGTAGATTAAATAACTGAAACAAAGAAGACCGAAGTCAAAAGTAGATACTTCACAATTTAGAGGCCTGCAATTTTTCTGAGTTAGGTTCTGGAACTTAGTAATGAACTTACTAAGACTAGTAACAGATTATAATGAAACTTGCACTAAGTTGTATTAAAAAATAATGGTCACGATCCAATTAATAGTTTCGGAGAAATGGGATGACAAACATACATACATACATGTAACTACAAAATATTATATATTCGTTTGGAAGCCTAATAGATTAACGTATGTAGTTATATTGCAGTTCCTATTACATATATTACACACATATTTAGATAAGAGCGCGAAATTGCCTCATACCATGACCATGCTAGCAACGTATCAGACACGAAAAGCAACTCGATACGCCCTGCTTTAGGAGCTGCTGGTCGGTGACGGAACGGTCTAGTGGGCATAGTCTTATACATTTCCTTTCAATGAATATTTTTGCCTGACACGTTCCTAGCACGGTCATGGTATGAGATGGGATAGTGGGCAGACTCCTTAAACAGTATTTTAATGTTATAACTTTTAGTTTTCAAAAGTCGATGTACCTAATAAATATGCCATTATACCTCTAAAATGACAGTACTAACGGGCAAATAAGTTCGTTCATAAGACGTGAGTAAACCTTATGGCATTTAGATTATATCACTCTTAATAAAAACAAATGATTTACACGGTCGGTGAAATCAATAGCTTAGCATTGGGAAGCTACTAAAAATTCCTTCATCAATTGAAATTATCACTTTGTAGTTTTGAATTTGTTATTATAAGAAATTTAAAAAAGAGGAATTACTAAATTATTATCCTTACTAATATTATAAACGCGAAAGTTTGTATGGATGTATGGATGTTTGTTAATCATTCACGCGAAAACTACTGGACCGATTGCGATAAAACTTGGTATGTAGATAGCTGGAGACCTGGATTCACACATTTTTATCCCGATATTCCCACGGGAACGGGACTTACGTGGGTGAAACCGCGGTGAGAACTCGTATTTTATTTTTGCAAACAGACCGTTGGACTGCCACACAGAGGTCTCGAGTTCCCAAGACACACACACCTTTGAATTTTTAAAAAGTTGTGTGTTTTGAATAGTTAATTATCGCCTGCTTGATTACTTTTCTTCTGGATGAAAGGTACTCTGTCCTTTTTGTACCTCTGACAACATGCACATTACACGACGATCGGTCGTGTAGTTAAGGCGTCAAAACGTAACAAAGAAACAAACTCAAATATAGTATTAGGATACTGTTTATTAGTAGGTTAATAATAAACCAAAAAATCTTAAAACGTAAATCTCACTAATGTTCACTGTTGTATATCCTTAACTAAATCAAGTAGACTGATGGCCCGAGACGGACAACTTTCCTCTCGTTAACTCGCCAGTATTAGTACTAAAACTTACCGCAGCTCTTACCAACTATTGCCAAACAAATACACAAACAAGATCTATAATATAATAAACATCAAACAGATATAAAAGGTATAAGGTATTTAGGTATAAGTTAGTTTTAAAGAATTGTTTATATTATGTATATAATTTATAAAGATAAATTATTTGTATTTTTGTCTGTAATAAATAAAATTATAACAGATATAAAAGTTATTCTCTAAGAGTAAAAGGGATCAAAACCGAACCGAAGTCGATATAAATTGGGTTAGAGACCTCTTACACACGTACTCAAGAGCCGTGGAACTGTTTTATATGTAGGAGTTTTGAAGCCTCGAATAATAGCTGTTGAGTTTGCTTTTCTCTCTCTCAACAATGTGATGTAATATCAAGCTTCCATCTTGTAGGAAGTATAGGCAGGAGTATATCATTCCTACATTTTAAAAAATCTGTAAATTATAATGTCTTGGCGGTAGTGAATGCGACTGCTGTACATGAGGTCTCGGGTTCGAATCCCGGGTCGGGCCAACATAAAGGTATTGGGTTTTTCTGTTAAGAAATCTCAATACGAGCCCGGAGTTAGGAAGTTGGCGGTGTTAGAAACCCCCGTGCCTCGGAAAGCACGTAAAGCCGTTGGTCCTGCGCCTGATCTCTCTCCGGTCGTGTCGGATTATCCGACCCATCGGATCATGAGGGTAAGGGAACAGAGAGTGCACTTGTGTTTGCGCACATGCTTGTGCACTATAATATCTCCTGCGCAGATGGCCAGTCTCCGTTAAGATTGGCCGCCGTGACCGAAAATCGGTCTGGAGGACATTATTCATTAACATTAAACCACTTAATACGGATTTGATATGTTTAATAATAAAATCCGTTACAAGTACTTTACTATAAAAAATCTTTAAGTCTTAATAATTTCTTAATTTTTACCTAAAATTATTCTAGACGTACCAGCAAGCAATTTTCTGAATTCTAAATTAGACAATCGAGAATATGAGAAATAATTAAATATTCACATGATATTAAAAATCAATCAAAGATATAATTGAATATTCAAAATTTCATATCAAAGATTCGAGTGTTTGCGAATGACAAGTATCAAGTTGTTTATTTCGTCAGAAATTTTCAGGTGTAAATATTTTGATGGCTGGTTTGTAATGATTTTGATATATACTAACAATTATTATTAAGTATTCAAGCCGTTGTTAAAATAATAGTTAGAAGGAACAATACTTCGGGCAACTTAACTTAATCAAATCGTAGACGTCAAAGACAATGCTGTCACGAATTAAGGTTTAATTCCCATTTGGAGAAATAATGTATTTTATCGAGAACTACTTACTGGTTTATTTGTTAGTCTAAGTCTAAGAGAATTAACAAGTTCTGCGAAGATTCATAAGATAAGATTCGTAATTCGATGAAATCATTGTGTTTTTTTGTCAAGAATTGGTCTGAATACTTCGCATGAAGCCTTAACGATGTGTGTCGCCACGACTTTTGTGGTCGCCTCATCACTACGCCAAATTTAGTGGTTTCGAGTCACACATGGGACTAAAATATGTGTGATCTATTTGTGCCACGTCTCTTTTAAAGATATTTTTACACGACTACGGCGAAGACAAAAGTAAGAGTAGATTTTGGCAGTCTGGGTATGTATGTTTGTATTTTCTACCGTAGCGCCTAAACTACTGAACCGATTTTAATGAATAAGCTGTCAATAGATTCGTAATAATGGCCCGGGTGACATAGGCTATATACATTTCAAATTCGTCCTTTTTAGACCCCTTTTTTAAATAATTGGGTTATAGTTTTTAAACTTTTATTTGTGTTCGATGTTTATGTTTATAAAGTTACCTGCAGGTATTATTCCTAGAGGAAGAGTTATCTTTTATGAAAATACCGTGCTTTCTATTGGCAGTTGGCACCAAACAACATAATTAAAAAATAAATGTGGGTGCAATACGCGGCCGATCCTTTCCTTTAGCTTCATCTATTACGTACATTAAAATTCTAACTAGTCAATGTCTGTTTATAGATGATATTTAAGAAAAATAACGTGAGTCATCTTTTAGAGATCTCTCTGTCTGTATGTTTGTACGGGCGTCACTCAAAATCATGTGCATGTTTCATCTTGATACGCCGCATAGAACTCAAGTATTATGTGTGTAGATCACCTTCTTTTTATACAAAGAAAGAAAAATGTAGATAGGTCTTCCAAATTCACAGGAAATATTATAAATAGGAAATATTTTATCTTTTGTTTGTTTATTTGTTTGTAAATATTTAACTCAAAAACTACACGACAGATTTTAAAAGTTCATCTTTATGCCATCTTCTTGTCATGCAAAGATAGAAAAATATACATCGATAGGTACCAAGGTAGTTCCAAATTCACGGGCTAATAGCCAGTCCCACAACTAACAAGTAAATCGCATGCTCTCTCACTCTTGTTAGGTTAAAGAAAAGAGATGGCGATACTTTTATCTTATAGATAAATACTATTTGGAGGTGCTGGAACAAGCCCTAAATCTCTTGTTTTATAGACAAGTACCATTCGCCCGGTATCACTGTAGTGACACCCTCACCTCCCTAAGAAGTCAACGCACTCATAACAAGGTCTACGGCAAAAGGAAAAAACAACACAATTGGGTCGACTGAGTCTTCCTGCCGCCATTAATCAAATATTTTAATATGGTTCGCTAAGATGATGCTCATTAATAACACGCAAATAATATGATACAACTATCTTTAGGGCCTTTTGGTGTACGGGATGGTAAAAACAACATGAGTATTACTTTTGCTCGCGGTTCCAGTCGATTATTGTAGGTTTTGTAAAAATTTTTTCGTCGACTAGCCTCTTGTTTGCTACATTGTGTACCTCTATTTACCAGCGGCTCGGATGCAAGCCACCAAGTGCCACGCCACTTTAAACCTTATTTTACTAACTTTAACGCTTAAAACTGATTGCTTTTCGGCTACGAATGGATTTTTTGGGTAAACGACTTATTGTAAAGAATTACGAAAATATAAACATACGACAGCACATGAAGTGTATGAGATCTCAGGTTAGATTCCTATGCCGGTTAAAGTGATTGGGATTTTCAGTCAAGAAATTTGTAATTTTATTTACGAAGTCTGGAACTATGATTGGCAATAGGCTCGCTCGCACCCTTAGCTGGCGAAAAAGTCATTATAACAAACCTCTTCCTACCATTCGAGGATGAAGACGTGAGCCATATGTATGTATATCATTTCAATACGTAATCATCGCGTACACGCAAGACATTATTGACGCTTAGTTTCACATCGCTAAAGCAATGACACGAATCAAACCCTTATCCAGTAGGCTGCCACCGCTTACTTTCAAATCAAATTACTGTAATCACCAAAATAGAAAATAGCATTAAAACCACATATACATCAGAATTAAAAAGTAACAACTGTGGTGTGCCACAAGGAAGTATACTGGGTCCACTGTTATTTAATTTATATATAAATGACTTAAGAAAACATCTGAAACACGAGTGTATCCAATTTGCGGATGACACTACATTAACAATAAAATGTCTAAACAAAATTGATCTAAAAAGTACTACTAACAACGAGCTAATAAAAGCAATTAAATGGTTAGCCGAAAACAATCTTCACGTGAATATAGATAAAACAAAAATAATTAATTTCCAAACAAGTAACTCAACGGCAATTGATATAAATATACGACATGAGAATAAAATTTTACAAACTGAACATTCAACATTATTTTTAGGCATAGTAATAGATAACAAGCTGGACTGGAAAGAACATGTAGAAAGAGTATGCTCCAAAATTGATAAGTTTATCTACGCTCTTCGAAGGCTTAGGCTAGTATCTAGTAGGGACACAGTCCTTACTGCCTATCATGGATATGTCTCAACAGTGTTACGCTATGGGCTAGTTATATGGGGAAATTCAGTGGACATGCAAAGAGCTTTTCTGGTACAAAAAAAATGTATTAGAGCTATGTGCGGAGCAGATTACTTAGATCATTGCAGACCATTATTTAAAGCATTAAACATTCTGCCACTCCCTTGCCTTTATATATTAGAAATATGCTTGTTTGTCAAAAGATACAATTATTTTTTCGAAATGAATCAACAGGTCTCCAACAGACTAAATAAAAAGAATTATGGTAAATTGCGTGTACCTAGCCAAAGATTGAACATATTTAGTAGAAATATATATTGTATGGCAATTAAAATTTATAATAAATTACCAACAGAATTTAAAATATTACCTACGAGAAAGTTCAAAAATAAAATGTTTTTACTTCTTTTAGACAGGTGCTTCTACTCTGTAAATGAATTTATTAATCACAAATTTTGAATTGTATTAACTCATTTTTATTGACTGCAATTTTAATTTATAAATATTACTGACGTTGTAACTAATATTTTGACATTATTATACCATTCCTTGACATTGTAATTTAATTGATAATATTCTGTTATTTTTTTATTGAAATATTATATTAACTTAATTAATTACACTATAAAATTAATTGTTTATTCAAGGAATGAAATCATAATTTTAATATTTCTACACCAGCAATGGTAGTATGTGTGAACCAATGATGAATATATATGACCCTAATGTACCATATACTTAGAAATAAATGCTATTCTATTCTATTCTATTCTATTCTACTGTTCCAATGCCTTAAATAAGTCACTTAAGTCTCTGTCAATAAGACATATCAATTTCGCCAATATCTTCCAACTCAATTGGCGGGTACAACGCAGCACTGACTGGTTCCTATTGACATTTGAAAGCTAGTTGTCAATTGGCGTCGGTTTCCCAAATCAAGTGTCACTTAGAAAATGAGATTTGAGTTAAATGGATTATTGTCATTCAAATACTTATATTCGTGTTTAAAGAATTCCTTTTTTTTTTGTGTGTATTGTGACCTGTGGTTGGTCTTGTGGTTTAAGATTGTGCGTACCTATGTTTGTGTGTGATTATGGAGATAGGTTTAATGCAGTCTTGAAAATGTTATTGGGTTTTCCTGGTAGGAATTTTCAGTAGTCAGACGGCGTCTAGAAATGTGCCTGGTAGGTCTATTCCCAGTTGTTACCACTGGCTTTGTCACCACTGAGGATAAATGGGAAAAATAATCCCAGCTATCGCCAGTGGGGACGTATAACACATACTTTCCCGGTCTATTCCCAGTTGTTACCACTGGCTTTGTCACCACTGAGGATAAATGGGAAAAAATAATCCCAGCTATCGCCAGTGGGGACGTATAACACATACTTTCCCAGTTATAGCAACTGGCTTTCTCACCAGTGGTGACAAATGAGAAAAAACATCCCAACTATTGCCAGTTGGGATGTACGACACAAGTATGGTCGCAAATGTCGTCTACCAAGAATGACATATACAAAATAAAAGTCGAGTGATCAATTCTATATTATTATTAATTGTAATTTTAAATCACAGTTGCACAACAATAAGGTAATGTAATGTAATCAACAAATGTCACCACCATATTGTAAACATGGAAAATCAGTATATGTAAATTTAATTCCAATATGTTATACAGTATTATTAATACTATATATTCTAAAGGCATTGTAAATATGCCTTTGCTACACTGGGCCAAAAAAAAAATGTTTCTATAGTTTAGGATAGTAGAGTAGTCTCGTTTCCACTTTTTACAAATGTACCCGTGGTCTTGTGCTAATTAATTGACAGCATTTCATTTTTGCAACATGCGCATATTTATTATACTAGATGAAAATAGATTTAAAAAAACACTCATATAATTACTTTTTCCGAAATACGACTGTTTTCATTCATGAATTCCTCTTTGAATTTTGAATTTATCCAAGAAACACAATTACAGCTTGAAATGGGAGACATTTCGGTAGGCCATTGTTTAGAGATCTTAAGACATTAATAAATATGGAAATTTATAATATGGAAAGATTAACAAAAGATGTGAATTATTTTCTATATTGTATTTTCAAGCCATTTTTTTTATTTTGACTGTTTTAATCGTCTTGATTTTCTATATGGTAGTGACATTTGTTGATTACATAACATTACCTTATTGTTGTGCAACTGTGATTTAAAATTACAATTAATAATAATATAGAATTGATCACTCGACTTTTATTTTGTATATGTCATTCTTGGTAGACGACATTTGCGACCATACTTGTGTCGTACATCCCAACTGGCAATAGTTGGGATGTTTTTTCTCATTTGTCACCACTGGTGAGAAAGCCAGTTGCTATAACTGGGAAAGTATGTGTTATACGTCCCCACTGGCGATAGCTGGGATTATTTTTCCCATTTATCCTCAGTGGTGACAAAGCCAGTGGTAACAACTGGGAATAGACCGCCTGGTAGCAGTAATATTGTCCTGCTATGATAGAAGGCAGCAAACTGCTATACGGCGCCTTTTGGTTTCGGTTTTAAAATGCGTAGTATGTAAAAAACCATCGAAAATATAAGTCAGTAACATAACACAAATAGACTACTAAATTCACTAAAAAAGAAAACAAAAACTTAAAATAAACAAAGAGAGGGTAGGCAGGGATGTAACATCATGAGCCTTTGCTCTGCCTACCCTTGCTATGTTTGTAGTTGTGTCATCATCAAAGTCATCAAAATTTATTTATTTAGTTCACAAGGGAATCGAACGAAAAAGTGCCCGCACAAATAAAAGTTTGCTCATAAAATACATACATACACATATACATACATAGATTCACGCCTGTTTCCCAGAGGGGTAGACAGAGACTACGGATTTCCATTTGCTATGATCCAGACACACTTCTCTGGCTTCATTCACTTTCATAACATTCCTCATACACGCTCGCCGGTTTAAGGTGCTCTTAAGCTGGCCTTTATCCAGAACGTCTCCGATCTGATCAAGAAACGTTCGCATAGGTCTTCCCCTTGCGACTGTTCCATTCCCACTAGCCTTATAAACTTTCTTAGTCAGTCTTTTCTCGTCCATTCTTTCTACATGCCTAAACCAGCTTAACATACCCTTTTCTATTCTCGTCACTATATCCACTTTTATGCCGCATCTCTCACTAATCACACTATTCCTTATTCTATCTTTCAGAGTCACACCACATATATTTCTCAGCGCTCTCATTTCTACAGCACTTATTCTGCTCTCAAGCTTCTATTGCCATACCCAACTTTTACTTCCATGCATGAGTGTAGGCACTATAATAGTCCTCTATGAACAGCCAAACGTGCCTTTTCGGATACATTTCGACTGTTCATAAAAGTTCATAAAATGTAAGCAGATTTAGACGTTTGCCAATACATAACCATAATACAAAATTTTTATTATAAGTGAGCGTGATAATATCTGCTGTATTTATAATTCAGATGTCATGTTGCCATTGTGTGTCAGATGACAACGTAACGTCCAGAAAGGTGACCATACTTAAAAGTAGAACGATGATAGATGCGCATCTATGATTTAAATGTGTGTTTCTTATATTATAACTCTAACTTTAAGGAAGGATTGTTCTTAAATGTCGTCTACCAATAGTCTTTTATAGATAGCTTACTAAAAATCAAATCATCTATAACCGAATAGTTACCCTTTCCGACCCTGGAAGAAATTGAGTTGCGCGACGGTAATGTTCCGATGTTCCAACCGAGGCGACTTGTATGGAACATTATAAAGACGTAGACACGCTTATGAAAGGCTTTTGTACGTGTGCTGGTCTTTAGCAAAGACTTTTGGATCGATACAATTAATATAATATATATTTGTGGGAGCATTCGATTAAATTTATATACATTTTGAATTCATTCGGCTGGCTACATATCATTCTTTTCCAATGGGAAAACGTATTCGTGCTCTGTTCATTAATTTAGAACGTAAGGTACAATTGAACGGCTCTTTTTTAAACTTGGTGAAGTTTGACTGTGGCAATACTGCAGTTCTGTAGGAGATTGCATTAATGATTCAATAATATTGTCTTGTGTTTACGCGAATGTTATAAATTGAAATTAAACACTTTATACGATTTTTGTCTTGTTTTTGTATTTTGTCTTTTAATTTTGTGTACATGTACACATCAGAACGTTGGGACAACTACCATCTTAGTCTCCCCGTGAACATGGTTGCTGTAAAGCAACCGAAACATCGGGGCAAAGTGTAAACTTAAATATAAATAGTTTTAATTAAAAAAATATAGCTGAAATAGTAGTAAAATTCAATAATAGTAGTGTTAGATTTTTCAAAATTATGTAATAACAGTGTTTTAAAGTAAAATAAACAACATGACAAAATCCGTATAAAGTGTTTAATTTCAATTAATTATTCAAGTTTGTGTTCAAAACGATTTTCAGAGTTCCTTATAAGGTATTGTATTTTTAGCCGAGTGCAAGAAATCTTTGTATGGGTATCATAGCGATTTATTGCACTTACTAGCTATGGTTCTGTTATTAACAGCTTTATTTTATTTAAATAAACTATTAACTATGTTACTCGGTAATAATATAGCTTTCTAATGGTGAAAGAATTATTAAAATCGGTTGAGTAGTTTTTGAGTTAAACCCTTACAAACAAACAAATAATCAAATCATTCCTCTTTAAAATATAAGTATAGATAAGTCAAGCATGACAAATTTTGCAAGCGTTTATAGCCTATGTTGCCGCTGTAACTATTTGCCATCAGTTAAATTATACACTCATTTAACATCTTATAAGAAGAATCATAATCAATTTTCGTGTTCGCGATGTCTGGTTCATATAAGTGTGTACATGTCTTTATAATTTGTTCCACAACAAATGGAACATTGAAGTGGCATTATATTGCAGGATGCTCTGCAGATAATGATTAGATTATGTTAATTGTGTATAATAACCCAGTATTGATTATGAAACAGTTTCATACTGCATAATATTCTGGTTGATACGAGGCTACTTACCTAAGCAACGCCATGTCATCCAGAATGCGAATGTGAGTTCGTTTGTTTGGTTCTTTGTTACGCATTTACAAGGCGTAAACTAAGTAACTACTCGACCGATCATCATAAAATTTCGCATACATGTTTTCAGGACTACAGAGAAAGACGTAGGGTAGGGACACTCCAAACAAGTAGACTAAAGTGTATTACACTCACATTTCACCAGCTACATTTAGGTCTGACATAATAGATCGTGATAAACTGATAATTCAGACATTGTGTTGCTAATGAGAATATAGCTAACAGATCTAATAACTTGGATATCGAATAGTAACCTTTCATGTCGTCGGAAAGTTTTTCTCACGGGATCAAAAAGGTAGTATACAAAAGGATAGCATAGTGGTTTAAGTCGCCTCTCCACTGCCCACACAGGACCAAATTGTGTTAATCTACAAATGGTTCGTCCAAGTCTGTATGTTCTTTGTGTCCGTTGTTTAAATGTTTGTAAAGTCCCCCGCAATACAGGTATTATTCTTAGAGCGGGAGATGTCTATTAAAAAAGAAAAATAAGGAAAATTAATATTTTGCCAAACACAAAATACAATTTGACACGGCCCAACATTTGTCATTGTTTGGTAGCACAAATAGAATATATTTTCGTATATTAACGTGTAGGTGTCTGCCATATTGACATCAAATATAGCTCACTAATTAGAAGCGTGGTTGTTCAAGTCCCGAGTGTCTTTGTTCCTACGTACAAGTTGAGGTTATATATATATTGTTGTTTTACATGTTTTGGTAAAGGGCATGTCTTTTTTACATAATAGCCGTATTTTCTTACATTTTATCGTCCTAAAATATATATATATTTTTAAATTTATTTATAAACTGGGCTCTTTTAACAGCATACCTGACACATTCCATTAGTAGATGATACACATCATTATTTTTATTGCATACCTAACCATTTGCATAAGAGGAGTCTGTCCACTACCCCGTCTCATACCATGACCGTGCTAGGAACGTGTCAGGCAAAAAAATATTCTTTATAAGGAAATGTATAAGACTATGCCCACTAGACCGTTCCGTCACCGACCAGCAGTTCCTATAGCAGGGCGTATCGTGTTGCTTTTCGTGTCTGATACGTTCCTAGCACGGTCACGGTATGAGACGGAGTAGTGGGCAGACTCCTTAAGTATGCAAAGCTTCTACCAGGAATGTGTCCGGATCACAAAATTCTAAATCTTGCGATAATTAATCGAATCATATGGCTGATTGCGCAGTCAGTAAGATAAGTAGCTGAACATTCAACTTTGTTATTCTGTATTTCTAACCTGTGATTAAATCAACTATCGTTCAACCATTTCTGCTATCATAAATTTCTTTTTATAATTTTGAAAGATGGAGTTCCTCAAAATTTCACTACTGACTATCGATTTATGTCACTGACTGTACGAGAGCCCGTTACTATCAAGCTGTCAGGTATCTGAAGACTATGAGTACAAGCCATTAAATTGTGCCTCTTCAGATATAGGCCGCTCGACATCGCAACCACTCACCAAATAACTCTGTAGAAGTACGACATTGAAAGTAAAATAAACTCTACTCATCCCAGGAACAGAGGTTGTTTGACTGCGAATTTCTATAGTTGCCTTCTAAAACCCTTACGTCACCTGATCGTTTACGGTATCGTTGCTTCATTTGGAAAAGCTTACAGGTCTACTTACGACACACACTTTTACATTACTTTTCAAATTTATGTTAAACTTAAATAATGTAATACTTTATTATTGTTTGTATCGCTGCATAATACTAGCCTTGACCTGAATGGAGGCAGTTTCCGATTAGTTAAGCGGAAGGTGTGGTGTTGCCAGTGTGCAGAAATTTAAATTATAGTGTTGGTATTTGTTTTATTTTTCTAGTTTTATTATTATTCTGTTTTTATTTTTATTTTGTATACTTTTGGTTTCTTTTCTTTAATGTTTTTGGTTTCTTCGTGTTTTGCGTGTAACCTTGTGTGTCAAAATAAATATTTTCTTTCTTCTTCTTTCTTTCATCTATCATATTTAATAAGATTAAGACGTTTAAGTAAAATCGCCTCCTAACGATTGACGCAAAACGCAATATAGCTAAGAACAGAAAGACCCAAACCTTCCTACACAGCTCTGCAGGCAAACTCTACTGGCACACATTTAAGTTCGGTCTTGCAAGCCATATTAAGACTCATAAAAGAAAAGGTTCATGATTTCTGAGGTCGCCGTCATCGCAAACAATCAAAAGAACTATGTATAAAATACTTACACCTACTGGTCTACTATTTCGTTTAGTTATGTTTATTACCTTCTGATTTGGTTGTTGGACTTTTGTTATGCCTGCTTTGTGACAAAATAAGGGCAGGCACACACTTGACCTGGCTATTGTCAACTAACAAAGCTGTGACACAGCACTGAACATTGAGTACCAGCCTTATTAATTTTATATAACAAGAATATTTCATGATGCAATATATGGGAATGCAATACTTTGCTTTTAATACTTTTGACGCAAATATGTTACGTAACCAAAGATATTCTGGAGAAAGGCAAGACTTAGAGTAAGAGAGTACAGGTGGCACAGTGATTTAAGTGCATTACACGAGGTGTTGTGGTTTCGGTTCCTACGTGAGTGAAAAACTTCTTAGTATCAAAGAGTTGTTCGTCCTTGAGTCTAGGTTTTCTTTACCCCGCGATACAAATAATAATATTCTATCACATACACACAACACCATCTAGCCCAAACTAAGCAGAGCTTGTACTATGGGTACTAGACAATGGATAAACATAAATTTTTTTTGGAAATACATACATATTACACCTACATAGCAACACCCAGACCAAGACAAACATCCATGTCCATACACACAAATGTTTGACTTGTGCGGGAATCGAACCCGCGACCTCAGGCATGGCAGTCGGTTACACTAACCACTAAGCCATCGAGGCTGAAGTTTAAGCAATAATATTATTTTGGCGAGAAATGTTTTTAGCCAGCATTCATATTATTATTTTAATTGTGTGATTTTTAGTTCTCATAATTAAATTTGTTTGTCTGTAGAACGTAATGATTATGTACTTTGCAGGATCAAATAATGCACATATGTATATACGCCATATAAATTAAAGTCGGAAGGGAGTGTCGCTCGGCAAACTTTATTTGAACAAATCAAAAGCAATTTGGAGAAAGGCCGAATTAAGAGCACCTATTATAAAGTGACAACCGTGCATGATGAATATGATGCTAGTAAATTAAGCAGAAGATTTTTCCTTTTGATACATTTTGCTTGCATCACAAACATGAAAACGGGAAATACATAGTTTTAGTTTCTTGCCAAGCTTACAGTATCAGCAAAGAGCAATCTTAATAGAAAATCAATAAGTTTAATATGCCCCATCTGTTGCTGTTTCCAAAGTGTCCATCACTTATATTCTTTACGACTTGACGCACGTCACCGTAGCTGCGGTTACCGTAACCACATATATATGTATATAGATATATACTGTATACCGTAGTCCTAAATAATATATGACAATTACCATATACAGAATGTCCGGTAATTAATGGATAACCTTGAAATGTCTTATAGTGAAACTGATGGCCGTTCAGAAAAAAATATGAAAATATATCTATTCTAACTACTACCTGAGATGTGTTTTTTTTAAATTACCATGTATACTTTTCTTATATACTACAACCATAAATGAATGAAATCCATCGGTTTTTGTTGTTTTATTATTAAGCACTAATTATGCTAATAGATAGACAGTCAAAAGTATGCTATGCTATAATAGCTTGCACTTTTTAATATATATATACATTTTTTTTCGTTTTTCTGAACGGCCTTCAGTTCTACTATAAGACATTTCAAGGTTATCCATTAATTACCGGACACCCTGTATACGAAAATATGAATATAAATTCAAATGTGTTACAATTTCACATTCGAATGTTGATTTATTCTTTGATATTGAATATTATTCGGATAAAAATCAAATACTTATTCGAATTACGGTTTAATGATACATTGGAAAGAGTGTAATAACTTTTACATTTTAGTGTGGGTGAAGTTATTGACGGCTTTTAAGGGTGTCGTTCAAATATGATAAATAACGAACTTATATAGTGCGATATCGTGTGTGTGTTTGTCACAACTGCTTATATAATTAATTCAAAATACTAACAAATAAAATTTTGGAATAGATTATATTAAAAATTACGGTATGGTCAGATTTACATAATATTTGGATCACCATACATTTCTTCCTAACTGACAGTGACCAACATCTTTAAATTAAATGGATTATTCAGCC
Source organism: Catocala nupta (assembly GCA_963675205.1). Lineage (NCBI taxonomy): Eukaryota > Metazoa > Arthropoda > Insecta > Lepidoptera > Erebidae > Catocala > Catocala nupta. The sequence continues at coordinate 1,196,951 of OY776102.1, forward strand.
TCTTGTTATAAATTTCTGAACAAAGGACTTAAGTATACATTTTTAGCTACAAGTCACAAATTACGGCTATCGCCTTTCACATCCTGTCCCAACAAACCACATTTTTAAGTAAATCACATCAATATACGCCTCCTAATCGACAGACTTTGGGTTACAATGTCTAATATGCATAGGCTAGCCATCTTCACAAGACAGCGCATAAGCAGGGGCGTACATAAAAGTGCACTCTCTATTACCTCACTCTTATATTTCGATAGGAGAGATCTGACGCTGGACTTACGGTTCTACGTGGCCACCGAAGCAAGGAGGTATAAAACACCACTAACTGTCATACTTCGGGCTTGCTATTCAGAATTTCTTGACAGAAAACACAACTTAGTTTATGAGACTTAATGTACAGCATTCACTACCACCGCGCTACGGAAGCAATCGCACGCCTTTTAAATATAGATTGACCTTAATGTAACACGCCGTATACATCTACAGCGTGACTTAAGAAGCAAGTCTTGAACGAAAGCTTGCATATACAAGTATAGAGTTAAGCGAGCCCGGAGTGTGTAGCATAAGCGAAGCATTGTGGAAGCACTGGGTCAAGTGCTACTCTGAATAGGTGTTCAGCGAGCGAAGATTAAGATACGACATGAAGGGACATTGTTGTATTTTTCTAACACTGTAAGTAAGCGACTTCGTACAGTCGGCTAAAAATGTGGTCTATCATCCTACGGTTGAGGTTCATTTGAACGTCATGAAACAATAAGGTCGATTTCCCTTTGCAATAATATTATGACATTGCTCTCTTTATCATCTATACTAATATTATAAAGCTTAAGAGTTTGTTTGTTTGTTTGGTTGGTTGAACGCGCTAATTTCAGGAACTACTGTTTCGAATAGAAAATTTATTTTAGTGTTGGATAGCCCATTTACTAAGGAAGGCTATAGACTATATAAGATCACGCTTCGACCTATTGGTACGCTCCTATTGGAGCAGAGCATCAATGAAAAATGTTCCAGAAACGGGGAAAATTCTTTTATGTGTAGCAGACGAAGTTGTGCGGGTCAGCTCGTGCATTATTTTTACGTCGTGCCATGTGTCAAGCTAGAAAATTCAACGATAATTAAATCTTACAGAAACTTTTGTCAAAACTGGTGGACGACTTTCTTGGGCGACTATATATGTCATTTATATAAATCAAACGCCAAATTATTTTCTTTTCTTTTTTTTATAAACGATAACTACCGCACTAGGAATAATTCCTGTGTCGCGGGAGACTTTACTAAAATTCAAACAACGGATAAAAAGGCCCAGATCCAGAACAGCTATTTGTGGATTACACAATTTTTTGTCCCGTCGGAAATTGAACCCACAACACACGCTGAGTGTTGTTAGTTCGGCGGCAGTGCCGAGGCGACCACTTTAACAAACGTCATCTGTGCAGTCAATGCGAGACTTTTTAAGACCTTTAGCACACACACATACAGTAGCTCATATAAGAAGAAGCAGTCATAAATTGATATGTATTGTTAATAAATATTTGGCAATTAAAAAGAGTGGCTATGATAGGCTTATTTCAATGCAATTTTTTTATTTCCTTTATTTATTTTTTATTTTTTTATTATTATATTTTTATTAATATAATAGATAATTAGATTTGCTCGCGGTTTCGCTCGCTAAATAATAATAATAATATTCTACCACATACACACAACACCATCTAGCCCAAACTAAGCAGAGCTTGTACTATGGGTACTAGACAATGGATAAATATACATATATACTTTTCTTTTTTTGTAAATACATACATATTATACATAGCAACACCCAGACCAAGACAAACATCCATGTTCATGCACACAAATATTTGTCTTGTGCGGGAATCGAACCCGCGACCTCAGACGTGGCAGTCGGTTACACTAACCACTACGCCATCGAGGTATATATTGGTCACAGTACTTCTTCTGGATGAAAGGTACCCTATGTCATTTTCTGCACGCCTGATAACGTGTATACAAAATTTCATGATGATCGGTTGAGTAGTTAAGGCGTGAAAGCGTAACATATAAAATAAAATCACACTTGCATACATAATATTAGGATTGAAGTGTCTAAGAAACGTTTACATCTTTTATGGAAATAAAGATATTTGACTTTGACTTTGATTTCGAGGAGGAGACTTCGTGTTCATCAGATGTATATGTAAATCAAATTCAAAATTAGTTTTATTTATTATATCTCTTAACTAGTTAACTCGCGCAACTTCGTCTGCTTCACATAAGAGAATATTGCCTGTTTATGCAACATTTTTCATTGATACTCCGCGTCTATCTAAAATAGAAAACAGAAAACAAAGTAGCAAGCTTAGGAATTTTGATCGAATTTTGTCCACTAGGCAACCGCTAGTTGTTATAAATATTTTAATTTTATAAACAAAGTGATAGATCAGTGGGGAGACCAACAGACTGCAATGCAGAGGGTGTCGGATTCGAACCCACGTCGCGCACCTCTGACTTTCGGAATTTATATGACTTTTCGAAATTATGTCCGTATTGATTGACAATTATCGCCTGCTCCGTGCCTCGGAGAGCACGTTAAACCGTCGGTCACGGCTGCCATGAACATCTATGGCAGTCGTTATTGGGAAGTCAGTGCCCTATAATATCCTGACACTAGTCTAGCCTTAGGGTATCGTTAGCCTTCGGGTTGCGGAGGTCAGGTGGCAGCCGCTCCGTGTAAAAACTGATATCCAGTCAAATCCGGTAAGACTAGAAAAGCCGACCTCAAGTGACTTTGGAATAATAAAGGCTACGGAGAAGAAACAAAGTACTACAAGACATCCCTCAGCTAGGTTACAGAAAAGATTATAAAACGTAAATAAGATATTATCCACAAAATGCAATCACTTCGATGTCGTCACTAACAGCTCTCCGTTAGTTTAGTAATAGCTTTTTAATGAAACTCTTGTGAATCTAGCCGCTTCATCGCTAGAAGAGACGTGTTGATTGCGCTTTTATGAGCGACGTCGGTGACAACGTGGCAACGAAGAAAAAGGCTTTTAAAACATGGGAGCAGGTTAGGTATTAAAATTTGACTTAGCGTTGCGTTTTATGTCCCCTATGTTAAAGAAAGAAAGATAGAATTATTTATTCACAAGAAATATGGTAACAAAGACGTTGTAGTAAATAAATTGTCCACAGCACATTGAGCCTTATCTGGGCACACGAAAATTCATATTATATAAACTAAATTCCACTCAGTTAGAGAAATAGAAGACACACAAGGGGGAGTTGTAGAAGAGAAGTAAATATAGCGTTGTATAGAGAATCGTTCAGAAGGCCCGAAAAAATGCTCAGCTCTTGGTGATGGTACCCCATCGGATCTCGGAAACGGTGATATCTACGGAAGTCGTTCTCGAACAAAATCTTCCTAAAACCCTGGCAACTTTTAGGCGGAAAAGAACATGGCTTCCATACAAAAAAACATGGCCGCCATACAAACTTTGAACTCTAATATCTCCGAAACGGTTAGAGATAGGCCGAGTGTGTTCGAACAAATGTCATAGAGGTAGACGAGATCTTTCCAGAAAAGGTCATTTTTTAGGTCACCGGGGTCATCGGTTACTTTTTGGCTTCGGAGGTTTTCAAGGTCTTCTCGCTGTTTACCCCCTCTCCCCCTCTCGCGCAACCACGCGAAATACTAATTTTTTTATATTCACAAACTCCCGCACTTCGAATAGTTCCTGTCACCAACAGGTGGACTGCCATATGCTTGTTTACCATATTAGTAGAAATATTTTTTTTATTATGTATTTTTTAAATTTATAAATAGACAACTGCCGCACCAGGCATAAACCCTGTGGCGCAGGGTACCTTATAAACATTCACACAACAGACACAAAGAATAACCAGACTCGAAACAACCATTTGTGGTACACAAAAATTTTGTCCTGTGTGGGGATCGAACCCACAACACTCGGCGCGGTAGAAGTGGCGAGGCGGCCACTTAAACCACTACGCCATTCGTGCAGTAATTAATTATATTTAATTGTATTAGACACATATTTTATTAACTGTAGTTAGTTGTTACGTAATAGGAGCATAGATACAGTTACACGATTGTCACCGAAAAAATAAATATTATAATTCGAATATTGTACGATAAGGATTCGAATTTCGATTCGCTGTTATTATTCGAATGATACGTGATAAGGTTTTCGTTATACTGTGGCCGATCAAAAAGATAAGAAAAGTTATATTAATAGTCGAATGTGTAGAAAACCAACGAAGTTACAGAACTTAAGTTTCAGCAAGATTTTAAGTGAAGGTTTAAAATACTTCTTTAAGGATACTCTTAAGCTGAAGTAATCCGTTCTGGTGTGAAGTTTTGTATAAATCCTCTAATTTTATGTAACTAATATCTGAGATTCACCATTCAAAGACTACACTGACCCTTAAATACGAAAACACTTATTGCAATATGTACTTATATATGTGTGGAGGAACAGGGTGTGAAGTCCCTCCAACACAAAGGGAGGATCCTCCGACCAGGCTGGTTGATCGTGCCTGGCGGGCCGCAGCCCGACGGTTGACGTCGGTAGCTTGTATATGTATATACTCAGTCGCTGTGTAAACTTCACTTGTGCGATGTAGAATAGTATGACGACATGTGAAGTGCGATTGTATCGCCATCTGTTAAATGTAGGCTGAACTTCTTCGTCTGTGCGGAGTCGCCACATATATATCCACCGATAATATATGAGATCGAAAATATGAATACGCTTATGTTTCACATTGAAGGTATGTACCCAACAACAATCGAAAGTATAAATCTATAAACGTACCATTAAAGAAACATCGAAAGGGGCCTCAACGCCCCGGGGGCTACGCAAAACACCGAAACTCTATCACGCGCTTTAAAACACCCTATTTTTCGCAAACAAAATTTGCATGGTTTCATACTTTTATCTGTTTTAGTACGGCATTAAACGTTCTTAAGGAGAGACCAGGCGATAACTTTAACGGGCAGTTAAAGCGATAAAGCGGGGCCCCAAGTCACGGGGCTCCGTTGTCTTTAATAGGGACTTAAGTTAGGTATAATTTGGTAAAAACGTCGTCGTGTTAAGTGGGTTCTAGTCTATTAAATGTAGTACCACGCTTGTATTTTGCCGAAGGGTAAGGCAGAGGTAGTACACATTTTCTTCAGCTAGTTTTTCCATTGAGACAGCTTGTGCTCAATATTTAATTTTGGTATCGTGGGGTACCTTACATAAATTTAATCAACGAACAGATGGAAGACCTAACCTTGGCACAAATAGTTGAGGATTACACAATTTTTGCCCCGTTTGGGGATCGAGCCCACGACACCTGATATACCGCATAAAACACAACGCTAGCCTTGCAGACAAACAACCACGTTGTTATGTGCTCATTTGATAGTAATAGACTAAACCTTCCAACGCCTTCTTTAAATTAGTTACAGCTAAATTCAATTGCCGTCAACAGTGCTGATAATGAGTATTCCCTCAAGGGACAACCCAATTGTAATGTGCATGAATCAAACACTTTCTAAGTAATTAAAAATGCTAACTTCAGCCCCTGGACCATAGAATTAGTTGATGCAATGAGTACCTACGTACCTAATGAGGAAACAATTTCGTAAGATGGCACTTGTGGTAAATGAGCTGTGATCTGATAAGAAATGTATTTTTAATGGCATTTAAATAAAATGACCAGTATTAGTATTTACGCACACAGTACTATATTATTTACGCTTTCTTCTCCTTAGCCTTTATTATTCCCAAGTCACTTGGGGTTGGCTTTTCTGATCTAACCGGATTTGACTGGATATCAGTTTTTACACGGAGCGGCTGCCACCTGACCTCTGCAACCCGAAGGCTAACGATACCCTAGGGTAGACCAGTGTCAGGATATTATAGGGCACTGACTTCCCAATAACGACTGTTATAGATGTTCATGGCAGCCGGGATCGACAGCTTAACGTGCTCTCCGAGACAGGCAGCAGGCGATAATTGTCAATCAACACGCACATAATTTCGAAAAGTCATATAACTTCCGAAAGTCAGAGGTGCGTGACGTGGGTTCGAACTCGAGACCGTCTGCATTGCAGTCTGTTAGTCTCCCCACTGAGCTATCGCTGCTTTTATATTACACTTTTTTTGACTATGTATACACATAGTCAAAAAAAATGTGAATAAAATAGTGTTGAGAATAAAATGATGGACGGTGTAGTACTTAGTAGTTTAGGAACTCGCTTCGCCGCTGCAACTGCACCGTGTGTTATCTGTTGTTTAAATGTTAAACACAGTATTTATTCCTAGTGTAGCAGTTGTCTTTTTTTAAATAATGAAAAAGGAAAGATACATTTCAGAATATTAAGTAAGTTATTATTTATATTTCACGCACGTAAACATACACACACACACGCGCACACGCACACACACACACATACACATACATACATACACGCACACACGCACGCACACACACGCGCACACACTTACACATCCACATACACTCATACGCATACACAAAATTAACAATATCTATTGTTTAACATGTTTGCATTTTGTAACAATTTTGTATCATTTGTTTTTGTGAAGGAACTGATTGCCATTTAACTTTTTGCATTTTAACTTATTGCCACAGTTCATGCTAGTTTGGGAATCAGGGCTTACACTTTAATTGTATATACCTTTTTGTTACAATAAAGAATTTATTATTATTTAAATATAATAATATCAGCCCTGTATTAAACTGTCTCACTACTAGACACGGGCCTCTTTTTAGTGTGAGAAGGATTAGGCCATAGTTCACCACGCTGGCCCAGTACGGGTTGGCAGACTTCACATATCTTCGGGAACATTATGGAGAACTCTCAGACATGCAGGTTTCCCTTCACCGTTAAAGCGAGCGATAATTAGCTATTTTAATACGCAAATAACTTCGAAAAATCAGAGATGCGCGCTTTGGGATCGAACTCGGGACCATTGTGTGGCAGTCCAACGGTCTCGCTAGGCTGTCGTTGCTTGTGTAACTTAAATAAGTAGATAAATAATTTAGATTTGATCAAGATCCTTACGATACGTTTGAGACTAACAAGGTTGAGGAGATTGATCGTACGATTGTATAAATCAATAACAGCGCCGCTGACCACTAACGTACGTACGTAATAGTATTCTGACGTCATCGTATTGTTTTGCCCACACATGGGACGTCTTCCATAAGATTAGTTAAGAATTGGCAAAAGATTGTGATTTCTTTTTCATTTAATTTTCATTTTAATGACGCTACGCCGAACTACGAATAATTTCTATGTCACGGGGCATTTACAAACTTTCAAACAACGGACACAAGGTACACCCAATGCTAATTAAAAGACTTATAAACAATAATTTGTGCAACACACAGATTATTTCTTGTGTGGGATCGAACACCCGCAAAGGCTGTGACGAAGCGAACACTTAAAGCATTACGTCATCAGTGCAGTCAAAAATTTGAATGCATTTACTTCACTTTATGTTTGAAATCACTATAATTTTGCAAATAATTGCGAAGAAAGGAACGCACCACGCTCCTTTAGATTGCTCACGCAACTGTTGCAATATAAGGTAAGTTTGGACATAACTGTACCTCATATATTAATTATTCCTCATATTACTGCAATAAATCTATTATTATTTAAATTAACGAACTTATATTTTAAAATATTGTAGGATTATAATTAAATTAAAACATTCGTGACATGTTATTAGGAATTTTGTTACCTTTATACTTTTCTATAATTTTAATGTAAGAATGTTTACTGCAATTATCGAATTTTGTACGCCGTGTAAAACATGTAGAACTTACTCTAACTGACCATCTTGCATGCAAGCTAATGTAACTTATAATGTATACTCATGTTTCATAAAAGAAATGATCTTTATCTTTTATCATTTATCTTTTAACATTTTTAACCCAAAAATGTTACTACTCAGTAAAAGATTACCTAAACGATAAAACACTATAGCATTCCACTATGCCCAATCGTGATGTGTTCAGTATTCTCCACTTTTACATTTTTATTACCTATTTATAAGCTCTGTGACATTGCTACACATATTGACATTGACTAAAATACTTATTCTATGAATGTACCTATCTAATTCAATTGACATAAATTAATTATTATTAAATAGATTCAATTATTGCAATTATTGTATGCCCAATGGGCAGGACATAGCTGACGTGATAATTTTAAACTATAACATCTGTATTATGTACCTACCTATGATCCACAATAAAGAATTACTTACTTACGTACTTTATCTTTAGAAAAAGTTGACAATGCCGAATTTCTCTGATGATGGACAGCCGACTACTCTAACTTGCAGTATAACGCTTTGAAATTTCGAAGTTGGAGTTTTTCACACCGCAATTATTTTATTACAGCGGATTTATGCTACGTAAAGCATAATTTGATTATTGTATAACCTAACTAATATAATAAGTGAACGTGAGTTTGTTCGTTTGTTACGTTTTCACGCCTTAACTACTAGACCGATCATCATGAAATTTCGCATACTCATTCTCAGGGTATAGAAAAGGACATACGGTACTTTTATTCAGAAAAAGTACTATGCCTGAGGAATGTATTGACGAAATCAAGATTTATGGGAGCAAAGCCGTGGGAAAATATAGTATGTTTATAAAGCCGCCATGTTAGTACCACATAAATCTTTGAAATCAAATTGCTTTAGCTTAAAACTATTACTTTTCAACTATTTAAATTATAAATATACACAATTTCCTCGGCGTTTCGATATCCATAGGAACGTTACACAAAAATTCGAGCTTCTTGAAAAATACTCCTAAGCGTGTGGTATTGTAGAATTGAGAAGCTGGGATATATAGAACTATATCTGAATCACCTGTTTAACGATTGCGTAGTTTAAAGTCACAAACTTAAGATAAACTCTTCGTTCAAAGTCGGAATACATGTGAATCTGACCTAAATAACAGTATAGAAGCGATTTCAATGTTTTATTATATCAATAAACATTAAGACGTGTATCACTAAGGCATGCGCCAACATTCATCGGATTCCATAGCTATAGTTTGCAAACAACACATCGGCGAAGTTATATTTCAATTAAATGATATAAATATTTATAGAGCTGCTGAAACGTTGGGCAGCTGTGAGCAAGAATTGTTAGGACACCATCATATAGGAAGCGAAAAAATATAATATAATATTTATTATCTGATTTTCATACCATAAGATTGAGCAGTTGTATCACCGTCATATTTTGTGTCCTTTTAAATCGACTTCAAAGACGGATTTTCTCCTGTTTTATCAACTCATCTGTATATACACAATACTACATCAATAAAACAAAACTTTTTAAGTAAGTCATGTGTAATATTTTCAACTAGATTTTGCTCGCGGCTTTGCTCGCGTTACTGTAGGTTATGACAATAAATTTCTATGCCTGAGAAACAGAACTTTTCTTTTGAAGAAGTGAGAGATCTTAACATATGTCCTTTTCGGTACTTCTGACAACTTATATGCGAAATATCATGACGAGTAGGTAGTCAAGTAGTTAAGGCGTAAAATCGTAACAAACAAAAAAACTCACATCCGCATTTATCATATTAGTAAGTATGGATACATTCAATAAGCGAAAGTTTAATTACCCTGTAATATTTTTTATAAACCAAGTTAGAAATAATTAGTATAGAAGTAGGTAAATAATCTTTGTCAAAACAAATATTACATTTATTTTATATTTCAGTTAAAATAATTTAATCATTTAGTTCAAAAAGTAACACTTATGAACGTCAAAGTATAGTAGTTAGTAAGTTTACTTAAGTTACTAATTCACAGTCACATTTTGGTTAGTTGCTAGATTCACGGTTAGTTTGGACTATGAAAATATACTTGCAGGAATATCATAGTTACTTAAATCGGCAAAATGCAGATAGATCTGCGATACAGAACATTAGTATGCTATCAAATATAAATTTTAGCTTGAACTGTAAAACATACTTAACCCAAATATTTCCGCCCGCTCTTCCGGACATACCTCAGTAAAACTTTTATTATTATATTTGCGCATAATTCCGTCAGTTTTACGGATTTTACGGATTTCTGTGTGTTTTTAGGACTACGGAGACCCTTGTTATGTGGCTCCTTTTACCATTTTGTTACACGGATTCGAATTTTTATGTTGAGTCGTTGGAGTTATTATGTGTGGTTGAGAGGGAATTCGATACTTTACTGTTTATTTGCGACTTACATTGAAATGTTAAGAGCGTTCGGCTTTTGGCGTTGCCTGTGTAAAACAAAGCATATTACTACAAGATGTGGTCATATTGTAAGGTATACTGTGTGTTTCAAGTTTAACTGTAACATAAAACATATTAGTAAATGTAATTTCAAAGCAACGGTACCGCAATTGATAAGGAATTGGATTTCCGGATTTAATGTCGTGGATTCGAATCCCATGCAATACAATAACGACGTGAAGCCACTTCTAAGTCAAGCATATATGTATCTTAGATGTAGCGGTTAATAAGGATTCGAATATGACATTAGTTATTTGTAACCTAAATTGCTAATAATCGTTTAAAATAAAACATTATTACAGAAAATAAAACGATAAATATGATGTACTCGTAAGCTTGAAATAAAAAGGCTATTCAGTTAATTTCTCATCAAATGTATCAGCTGATTTCTTCTTCTCCCTAGCCTTTATTATTCCCAAGTCATTTGCGGTCGGCTTTTCTGGTCTAACCGGATTTGACTGGATATTAGTTTTTACACGGAGCGGCTGCCACCTGACCTCCGCAACCCGAAGGCTAACGGTACCATAAGGCTAGAGCAGTGTCAGGATATTATAGGGCACTGACTTCCCAATAACGACTGCCATAGATGCTTATGGCAGCCGGGACCGACGGCTTAACGTGCTCTCCGAGGTACGGAGCAGGCCATAATTGTCAATCAATACGCACATACCTTTGAAAAGTCATATAAGTTCCGAAAGTCAGAGTTGCGTGACGTGGGTTCGAACCCGAGACCCTCGGCATTGCAGTATGTTGGTCTCCCCACTGAGCTACCAAATTCAAAATAGATTCTTTCTCATGTAACGTTGGAATTTGTCCGAAAACTCCGAGTAAAACAATGAAGAAACTAAATTGCCGACATTAGCATGCAGATATAATAAACTATATTTAGATTTTTCCATGGCAATACGCCATGGAAAATCTTATACGGATTAAAATTTAGGTTTCCATCTAAATAAAATGTTTGTAGCTTATCAGTTATCATTCTATTTAGCACCACTTTACGACACTTAAATTTCGTCAAAGTCTTCAAAACATCGGCGAAAGTGTAAATATCTTAGACATCCGAATAGTTAAACGTTAAATAGTAGAGACGTTTGATTTCATAACATACCTTTAATTTTACGCTACAAGTCGATTTATTTTCAAAACGCCACCTTCATTGTGAAGGTGGCGTTTGCCACAAAGCCCATAAAAATTTTCACATGAAAACAACCAATAAGTATTGCTACTAAAGTACTACTCTACAACCCCACGTGCACATAACTGAATTAAAACTGGTGCTATACTCTTGCCCAACTCCTTAAGGATGTATAGAAGTTATTAAAAACTTAGACGTTCGGGGTCACTGGGTCTCAACCGTCCCCAAGAGAGGCCATGTTGAAACTATTGGGTCTCTACCTGTAAAATTGATGTTTCGTATGAAGGAAATCGGTTACGTTATGTTTTTAATACAAACTGCTTCAGTAATATACATTTATTATTACTTTATTTTGTTTTATTTCAGTTTTTAATAATCTGTAATATATCGTGGAATTGAACAAAAAACAAAAACAGAAGTAGCCTAAGTTATTCCTTATAACATCAGCTTTCTGCCAGTGAAAAAAAATTCCGTCAAAGTCGGTCCAGCCGTTTCAGAGATTAGCCGGTATAAACAAACAGACTAAATATTTAAGAATATATTTTTTGATGTAGACATTACAGATAGATAATTCAATTTTATTTATTTGTATAGATATATAGATTGGCTGCAATATCTTGTACATAAGAGTTGTAATGGTAACTTTTCTTAGGCTCTTTACTTGAACCTATATCACGCGGACCACTCGCGCCATGACGGCTGCGCGCGAGTCGGAGTGGTGGGTGGCGCCCCTCTTCCCCTCCTGCCCGGCGGTAGCTGATATATAAACCGATCGCATCCTGGTTCGAGCTCTCTTCCGGCTGGCTTCAACATTAACAGCTAAGTGTTCTTGCCGCAGAAGAACCACGGAGCAAGTCATTTTACGCGGACACGCTCTGAGATTCTTATACCTGTTTAACTAGTTTAATAGTTAATTAAAAGTGTTAATTGTTGTACTATCATTTAATAATCTCTGCTTAACTTAACCTCAAGACACCACGTCCCTACGGCGTGGCTTGTCCTATTTCTAGATCAATCTGATCTACAGTAAATAACTACATAAAAGGTTACACCTACCAACTAACCTAAATATAAATTCAGTAACTTCATTAAACTAATAAACTTTGACGAACAACCACAACAACCTCTATATCTTGTATATGACTTACAAAGTTAGATGTAAAAGAAGACCGTCTATTTTATAGGTGACGACCTAATATATTTGACCCACTTATAAGATGAAATGATCGACCAACGTCCGGGAGCTACAATTGTATTGCAGTAAGAGGCTTATGAAATAGGTTTTCAGAACAGTGGGTAGTTAGAATATAAGAACTTACTACTTTTCTTAAAGAGAAATCTCACACCTTATTGGAATATCTAACTTACTTACTCCGTTAGTTGTACTAGTGATAATTTCGGACTTTAGAAACATTTACGCAAAGAACACCTAGACTCAAAATTACAATTATTTGTCTATTAAACAAATAGGTATTTGTCGCATGTGGGTCAAGAACCGGGCACGCCAAGTAATGCCACTAGCATGGCGACCACATAAACCACCTACGCAATCTGTACAGTCATACTTTAAAGTGTTAAGATGCTTTACACAACGCAAGTAGCTAGAGTTTATTGAGCTAGCTATGTCGTCACGCACATCTGGAGTAAGGCTATGGACAAGCACGGCGAGTTTTTGGCTGTCAGCCTAGACATAGCCAAAGCTTTCGATAGAGTCTGGCACCGGTCTCTTCTTTCCAAGTTTCCGGCCTATGGCTTGCCCCTTCAACTGTGCTCCTGGATTGCAAGTTTCCTGCAGAAGCGTCGTATTCGGGTCCTTTGCGACGGTCGCGCTTCCAAATTTATGCAGGTCAATGCAGGAGTGCCTCTTGGGTCCGTCTTATACCCTACGCTCTTTCTTTTGCATATCAATGATATGTTGAATCTCGGCAACATAAATTGTTATGCGGATGACAGTACCGTGCATGGGCGATATCTCGGACGTCCTGGGGCCAAACAGGCTGAAGTTGAGGGGAAAAGGCAGGATCTTGTCGTTGAACTTGACTAGACCTTGAACCACATCTCTGAATGGGGTGCCAAGAACTTGGTCCAGTTCAACGCCAAGAAGACCCAGGCATGCGCGTTCTCAACAAAAATGTCTCCGTTCCTTCCCATCCCTTCTCTGAAGAACACTCCACTGGTGATACGTGACAGCCTCTGCATCGTAGGTATCGATCTTTGCCACTCCCTTAATCCCAAAACCTACATCGAGAGCGTCATTAAGCAAGTTTCGCGAAAACTCGGAGTTCTGAACAGGGCGAGGCGGTTCTTCGCGCCTGGGCAGCTGTGCCTATTGTATAAGGCACAAGTGCGCCCTTGCGTGGAGTACTGTTCTCATCTTTGGGATGGCTCCGCGCAGTACTTGCTAGACGCTCTTGACAGGTTACAGCGCCGGGCTGTCCGTATCATCGGAGATCCAGAGGTGACGAGTTCACTGGAACCTCTGCAACTCCGTAGGGATATTGCCTCATTGGCATGTTTCTTCCACTTCCACGGGGAGTGCTCTGAAGAGTTATTCCACCTTATCCCGCCCTCCCCTTTCTTATCCAGAACAACGCGTGCTGGGCTTAAAGGCCATCCTTACACGGTGGATGGGTCTGGATGATTTCGACGAGCAAAAAAGAAAAAAATAAAGAAATTTTTTACAAGTAATAGAGGGTCAATAGAGAAACCAAATAACACTTTTCCTGACCCAGAAACTAAGCCTGGGATCTCAAGATTGTTCGAAAGGCAGGCAGATACCGGTAATTTTTTTTGATCGACTATTTTGGCGATAGGCTGATTATCATTATTGATTGATTGATAATTGATTGCTTACTGATTCTTGTGTCGCAATAGACTTTAGAAACATTTAAACACCAGACAACGAGAACACACAGACTTGAAACAACTATTTGAGGACCACACAATTCGACGCAGTGCCGAGGCGACCACTGAAACTTCTATAGAGTAGACAAATTTGTTCTGTGCATGAATCGTACCAACAACACTCAGCGCACTGAAAGTGGTCAGTAGGTAGGTAGTAAACCAACCATACAAAGCTTAGTATTAGATATTGTTTCTTTAACTAAAATTTAAATGAAAAACACATATTATAGCGACCGTTTCGTAGAGTTACTTCCAAACTTTCCACACGAACTACCATAGGTACTGATGTTCAAAAGTAAGTTCTGAAACTACGTGCGATTATAATGCCGGTAGTTAAAGTCAAATCCCTTACGAACTCCAACCAAGAGCAATATGGCAGTTGGCAACACTAATTCTGTTTAATTTAATAAACGTGACAACACAAGATGAAAGTACAGAGATGTTAGTGGGGTTAGGGTTGCCAATATGAAATAAATAATAAAAATTAAAACAAAAAATATTGCCATAAAGAATATAATAATTTTTAATTTTGCCACCGGCTTCACTCGTGTTACAGAATTTGTCCATAAATTACTATCTCTCGGGACCAGGACATTTTTCTGGATGAAATATGTACCCTATGTCCTTTTCTGAATCTCTGCCAAAGTGTATGCGAAATTTCATGATTATCGATCTAGTAGTTAATGCCCGAAATTGTTACAAACAAATAAACAAATTTGCTACATGGTCTATTACAATACTGTTTAGTCTGAATAGTCCCTCTATTATGTGACATTTATAGCAAAATATACCCCTGCTTACCCCGTTTAGAAATAGCTGCAAGTAAATTACACAATTATGTTTTTTGTACATATTTATAGTAACTCTTATACAATCAGTATAATAAGAATAGTTAGATTTTTGCCAATAATAATACTTTCAATTTAACCCCAATAACAAGAAGTGTTTTCCTATCTACATACATAAATAGACGCCTATTTTCCGAATGGAAAGAAAGGACTTCGGAAGTAGTAGAAGGATAGGACTTGGTGTTTGTAGAAACTATAGACTTCCTATTGTTGAAAATCTCTTGATTCATACACCTGTTGTATATTCTATAGGAAAATTAAAATCGTTTTAAAATCTTCTGTGACATTATCGCTGAAAGCTATCTCTTACGGGCAACGTTTTTATGAACAAGAGCGAAATAAGTACCAAATACTGGAAAGTACTGAGGTTTTTTAATAGAATTGTAACTCTAAACTATGTATAAGCATATACATATAAATACAAACTTAGATTGATATGTCTGTTTTCAGTATGTCATCGATCCTCTTTCCTCTTTATAAATTAAAATTTGTTCTGTATTTGTGTCCCTAGAACTCGAAATGTAGACAATGGAGTCAGTTATTGTTTTTTACACAACATACATTTTTTTGTATTATTGTATTTATATACTTTTATCTAGAATCAGCGATAGCTCAGTGGGGAGACCAACAGACTGCAATGCAGAGGGTCTCGGGTTCGAACCCATGTCGCGCTTTCGGAAGTAATATGACTTTTCGAAATTATGTGCGTATTGATTGACAATTATCGCCTGCTCCGTGCCTCGGAGAGCACGTTAAGCCGTCGGTCCCGGCTGCCATGAACATCTATGGCAGTCGTTATTGGGAAGTCAGTGCCCTATAATATCCTGAGAGAACGTTCCAAATCTGGGTGATCATTGTATTCGTTGTTTAAATATTTGCAATGTCCCCCGCGATTTAGGAATTATTCCTAGTACGAGACTTGTTTTAGTTAAGATTCGACGCCAATATCGCAGTAGCAAACAAATAAGTTAAACGTGACAACCCTGCGCAACAGTATCTGCAAGGCTGAGGCGCCGGTACCCTCATTATAAAGTTTTAATGGTTTTATCAAACGTACCGCGGAGGGCTGCCACCGCTGAACAATATTTACGTTTGTTTTCACTCTCCCTGTGGTCTCAACAAAAAGAACCTCTTTTTACCTGATTAGGTTCATTTTGTTTGAAAATACGGCTTTGGGACAAAGTTTTGGGACCATTTCGGGTCTGGTTAGATTGACCGCAAGCTTCTGCGGTTTGGTTTTGAGAATACCTTGACCATTTTAAGGTTGTTAACTTCAAATTAGGCATGGGCCCAATTAATACGGCAAAGGACTTGGGATCGAAAGCGTGTGGGTTCAAATCCCATCTATTGCACTACCAACGGGCGTCTACTCGTAACACAAACATATTTGCATTGCTAAGGGTATTAACAAGTATACTAATTATTTTGATCATAAATTACTAGTCATATTTAAATTTAAAAAAAAACTAAATAAATATAATAATGTTAGGTTACAAGGTAATACTTATAAATGTCAAAGTTACACTAAATTTTGCCTGTGAATTTACATTTACTGCCACGTTCAGCAAAGCAAGGGTGTAGGGCTCATAAGAAGAACGGGCAAGTAACTCATGGCCACTCTTTTAATCGAAATAATATTTCGTTTACATAATATTTAAGTTTTAAAAAAATGGTCTCGATTATTTCACTACAGTAATAATATTGGAACCGTTCAAATCAAAGCCTCCTTCACCAACAAACTGTGTGCACAGCTTGGCGAATTTGTAAAAATTGTTAATACATTTTAAAATCTGAAAAATAAACAAATGAAGAAAACTGTTCCAATGCTGTGCATAGTTTGTTCTCAGGATTAAAAGAGTAAGATGTTCCAACACGCTGACCTAGTAAAACTTCTCAGAGTAGTAAAAATATGATAAATTGCTAATATGCAGGTCTCCTCACGATTTTACCTTCACGGTTAAAGTCAGCGAAAATTCAGGTGTTAATTACTAGAAAGCCACATATAACTGAGACCCAGTTTTCTGGCCGCGCCGGAGAGCCGCTATTCAATATATATGTATATAACTTTGTAAAATTAGAATTGTGTCGGATCAAACTCCAGACCTCTGTGATGTCAGTTTCCTGAAAGAGATTGTTATTTTCCCGGACGAGACCACTCATTCGTATCGTCACCAAATAAGTAGCGATGGCGGATTCTTCCATTACTAATGCCGACACAAATTGCTTGAGTAAATTAAAGTAAGCAAAAAAAAAAGATTAGTAACTGTATATTTTTTTTTCCTGAATAAAAGATTCCCTATGTCCTTTGGTTGCGACTTCATAAGCCTTTTTTGTATGTTATTTTTATGTTTATGTTTTTTATTATATAATGTTAATTATGTCTTATTAATAATTACTAACACTAGCTTGTATGTTTTTATGTAATACAATAGATACCTATTAGTCTGAAATAAATTATTATGATTATTATTATTATTTTCTTTTCCTCTGAAAATGTGAATGCGAAATTTTATGATGATCGGTCGAGTAGTTAAGGCATGAAAGCGTAACAAACAAACTCACATTTTCATCTATAATATAAGTTAGGATAGTAGCGTAGTTACAGGACTATTAAGCTGCGACAATACCTTTTTGTGTTGTAAGTTTATAACCCGTCTGCTGATAAGCAGATATGGCACACCCTCATCGCGTCACGCAAGTGATATGATTTCATTACCTACTACTACTTCAAAAGTATCGGGCTGTTCTCACATGATAAGTGTATGTGTAGGTAATCAGGGCCGAACTTATCGAACGCGACAAGACAAGGACAACGCTATACATACTCTACAAATATATGATTTATAAGTAGTAGAGCCTCGCTGATTTCAGCATGAATGGGCCGGCTCGACCGGGAAAGGACTACCGACTCACAGAATATCGACGTGAAATAGCAGTATTCCTACTATTCTGTTTCGTTCGGTGAGTGAGAATATCGGAGGCCCAATCACCCTCTTTCCCACTCCCCACTCCTTCTTCTTCTCACTTCTTTTCCTAAAGGGTTGGCAACGAGCAAGTGATGTCTCTGGTGTTGCAGGCGTCCATAGGCTCCGGTGACCAATTACCATCAGGTGAGCCGTATGCTTGTTTGCCAACTTAGTTGTAAGAAAAATATAACATTTTTGTTAAGTTATTCTTTACTAGATTTTGCTCGCAGCTCCGCTCGCGTTAATTTAGGCTATGTCTCTATACATTTCTAGCCATCGGGAACACAACTTATTCCTGGTTGAAAGGTGCCCTATGTCGTTTTCTGTAACACTGACAACGTTTTCTATAACGTGTCCTCTGAGAAGTTCCTGATGATCGGTCGAGTAGTTAGTGCATGAAAGCGTAACACACAAACTAACTCACATTCACATTTATAATAGTGATTAAGTTTTTTAAAAGGAATTCAAACGGCTACAAAGAATTCGCCGACTCAAAACCACCATTTTTTTTGTCGCTTGTTAGGTTTGAACTCACAAAACTCAGAACAGCGGCGTGGCGACCACTTAACCCACTACGGAATTAGACAATTTCTTTCAGCTTACATAATAAGTTTATTTAGGAAGAAAAAGAAGTCGGCCATTACTTATTTAACAGACAATTGGTTAAAAGTTCGCGATCGGTCTGTTTATCGTGATACTCGAGGGAAATATCCTCCGAACAAAAACGTGACACAAGTTTACCTTTTAAAGAAAACAAACATTTATAAAACTACGACTGAGTGCCCTAGGGATAGCCAAAGATGTATTACACGTTTGTAGATTTTTATGACTGTCTTGGTAGCGTAGCGGCAGCGAATGAGACTGCTTTTAGTAAGGTCTCTGTACTACAGATAAAGGGATCGGTGTAGGTTTCCGGATCAGGTGAAGCGTTATGTACCATAGCGGCCTCGATGGCGTAGTGGTTAGTGTAACCGACTGCTACGCCTGAGATCGCGAGTTCGATTTCCGCACAAATCAAACATTTGTGTGCATGAACATGGATGTTTGTCTTCGTCTGGGTGTTTCTATGTATAATATGTATGTATTTTTAAAAAAAAGTTTTTATTTGACATTCATAAGTGTTACTTCGAGTCTATATAAGACAATAGTCTATATAAGAATCAACATATTTTTTAAGCTGCATGATAAAATATGCTTATTTCTTTTCCCACGGGTATATCCCGGAAAAGGTAGGAGGTTGTGTCTTGTGTTTATCCACAAGTATAATTATAATTGCCACGTAATAGTGGATGAGCCAATTAACGCCTACCAGACACAATTTAATACACCGTTCTGCTTTTAATAAATTCTTTAAAGAAAATCACACATAATAATAATATTCTATCACATACACACAACACCATCTAGCCCAAACTAAGCTGAGATTGTACTATGGGTACTAGACAATGGATAAACATACATACATTTTTTTTTTGTAAATACATTCATATTATACATAGAAATACCCAGACTAAGACAAACATCTATGTTCATGCTCACAAATGTTTGACTTGTGCGGGAATCGAACCCGCGACCCCAAGCGTGGCAGTCGGTTACACTAACCACCACGCCATCGAGGCCGACAATATGTTTGTGTAAACGATATTACATTCGCATGTCATTTGAAATGGCTAAATGGGCTTGTACTCCTGTAAATAAAATTTATAACATCTATTAATGTCCTCTGTTTATAACAACGAATATAGTGACGAGAATAGAAAAGGGTATGTTAAGCTGGTTTGTGCAGGTAGAAAGAATGGACGAGAAAAGACTGACTAAGAAAGTTTATAAGGCTAGTGTGAATGGAACAGTCGCAAGAGGAAGACCTAGGCGAACGTTTCTTGATCAGATCGGAGACATTCTGGATAAAGGTCAGGTTAAGAGCACCTTAAATCAGCGAGCGTGTATGAGGAATGCTATGAAACGAATGAAGCCTGAGAAGTGTGTCAGGATCGTAGCAAATGGAAATCCGTAGTCACTGCCTACCCTTCCGGGAAACAGGCGTGAATCTATGTATGTGTGTTTATAACAAATAAAGACTTCTTATTCTTAATGTGGCCATCTCGCTAGTATGCCGAGAGTATAGGTTCAATCCCCACACAGAACAAATTAATATCATTGTACGATCCAGTTTCAATGTCTGTAAACTCTTCCATGACTCAAAGATAATACCTACCTTAAGCAGGAGTTGTCATGCAGGCATTTCCAAACGGATTAATGGTCTCTGTGGGATGTAAGCTTAGTTGCTGACATATGAGTGTCCTACACCTCTGCTTACATATCAGTTAAACAGCCGTGATGCTATCTTGCGAAAATATAGCCAACGTTCTATACTGACCGGTAACTTGGTAACGAACTTCAACAGTTTCGTCATGAAGTCTTACAAGATCGCTTTTAAACTCTTAAAACAAAGCCACTTGAGAAAAATAAAACAATGCTGTTTATTTCATTGGTTTTGTCTATGTCAAAACGTAAAATAATTTAGGTTGGCAATTATTAGTATGGTAGGTATGGATGCTTCGCATTTTGGTGAAACACGAGTTGACGTACATATATTTTGTGGTCGAAGCGGTATATTGAAAGTTGGAGGATGCACGGATCCCACGACACGTCTGTTTACCATCAGAGGTGTGTCAACGTTTTCCTTTTCCTATAGATAAGGTGGGCAAGGAACGAGGAGATTTTGTTTTTTTTTTATTGCTGTGAAATCGGCAAACAAGCTTACGGCCCGCCTGATGGTAAGCGGATACCGCAGCCTATGAACGCACGCAACACAAGAGGCATCAATCAGGCGTTACCGATCCCGAGACATATTTTGTTCTTAAGAGGAAACACAAGGGCCGTTTTTCATACAAACGTAGTCCCCTGTTTCCTCCCTGGATAATGCTAGTAGAGCAATTGTTCTTTTTCCAAAAAATGTTTGGCCTTTATTGGCATTATGTTTTCCTTTTTTCATAAATTAAAAGATATATGAGCCATAAAAAGCCTCAAAAAATTGCCAGATTTACCGTTGTGTTCAAACATCCAGAAAACAAATTTGATTAGATTATCTAAAAAAGGAAAAATAGGACCACGGCCAAAGCCTTTCTTTAATTTTTAATAAAAAAAAGTAGTTGAATAGGTCAAGTTTTGAAGAAGTAATCAGGGGACTACGAAACGTTGATTTTATGTACTTTTAATAGGTATTTTTGGTCCAAGCTGCAATTGTCTCTATCGCGCTCTGCGGGCACTGCGAGACAGCAATAGACTTTACAAATACCTATTTTCCAATTCGCTCGCCCTTAGTTTTTCCTCTTAAGTCTCATATGCACAGAAATTTCACAAGCTACAGTACGCTCCAAACCGAAACATAATAATGCACAATTTGTTCAGTACTACTTGGCGGTAGAATATGTGGCACTGTGATGGTACCCACCTAGACGGCTCTTGGAATACGAGACCTACCACCGGTGGGTTTTCTTTGCAATTATTTTATTGCATATTGTTTTTCTTATATCGGTTTACCTTACATGTTATTACATGTAAGTCATGTGGATAGATAATAAATGGTTAAAGTATTATAAGTTTCGTTTTATTGTGTATAGTAACAGATAGGACTGTATGGTTATCTTTACTATTAAAATTATAAATGAGAATGTGAGTTTGTTTGTTTGTTACGCTTTCACGCCTCAACTACTCGACCGATTTTTCATGTCATTTTGCAAACACGTTGTCAGGGGTATAATAAAATACATAGGGCATCTCTTATCCAATTTTAAACTATCCATAATAAAATTTAAAATTGGGTATATAATACTAGGGCACTGCTTACTCAGCAAACATCTTTTCAACATCGGCATCACTGACAGCCTCTTATGTAGGGGTTGCATGGAGGCCGAGGAGACACCAGCTCACGTGTTCCTACATTATAAAAGCGTGAACAATGAACGGGCGAAACTACTAACCAGTCCAGAAACGATGAAGGAAGTAACACCGGCACCCTATTATCTTTCTGGACGGAGCTGAGGTGGTATGAGTAACCGAACAATTTTTCAATAATTTAGAAACATTAGCCGTTTATATTTAATGGTATTCGTCATTTATGTTCAATAGCAATTCCTATTTATGATATATATCGTAAAGTTTAATGTATAAAATATAATTTATGAGTATCGTAACCTGTCATATTGGACAAGAAACAACATGTTCAAACATTCAGCGAGCCGTGCCAACGAAATATACAATTAATTATAACTGTCCGTTTTGAATTATAACTTCACGCCCATGTCTTAATAGACACGCCAGAAACATATGACAGTCAAACTAAAGTGAAATGAGATTTCATGTAAGTAACGATGCAATGCCTTGCTATTCTGTAAAACTTTTTACGTCGAATGCAAAACTTCGGTAGGAGTGATAATATTATCTTGACCGAAAAGCGCAGGAGCTTAAAAAGTTCAGAGTGAGTGCATACTTGTATTTATAATAATAATAATAATATAATATTCTATAACATACACACAACACCATCTAGCCCAAACTAAGCAGAGCTTGTACTATGGGTACTAGACAATGGATAAACATACATATATACTTTTTTTTTGTAAATACGTACATATTATACATAGAAACACCCAGACCAAGACAAACATCCATGTTCATGCACACAAATGTTTGACTTGTGCGGGAATTTGTGCACTTACTCTCTTAAAGGAAAAGATAGGTAATACACTTGCATTATCTTTTTCTTCAATCTCATAGTCAGATGGGACTGCAATCTGATACGGCCGTTGAAAGATAAACTGCAGAAGGATTTACGTGCTTTTCACGACACGGACTACAAAACAAAAGATAGATATACAATCACACAAACAAGAACATAATACATTATTCAATCCGGGTTGTCAAGGTCGGGTTCAAGTTTTCTTCATCGATTTTCTGCTCATTTATAATTTATGTTTTTGTTCATACCAAAAAAAACTATTTGAATGTTTTTTAGGCAAATCAGCACTAATATTATAACGTGTAGAAGTTTATAAGTTTGGTTGTCGGAAATAATCTTTGAAACTAGTCCGATCCGATCACAAAAAATCTTTCACTATTTGAAAGGCACCTTATTCTGGTTAGACATAAATTATATTGGTACACAAGCTTGATAGATAATCAGAATGTTTCAAGCAGTACATTCATACAGTTAGAAGTCAACAACTACATGCATACATACATAAATTCACGCCTGTTTCCCAGAGGGGTAGGCAGAGACTACGGATTTCCATTTGCTACGATCCTGACACACTTCTCTGGCTTCATTCACTTTCATAACATTCCTCATACACGCTCGCCGGTTTAAGTTGCTCTTAACCTGGCCTTTATCCAGAACGTCTCCGATCTGATCAAGAAACGTTCGCCTAGGTCTTCCCCTTGCGACTGTGACATGACGCAAAAATAGCTCAATGGTGTCAGTACTAAAAGCTTTTGATTCCTAACTTCATTATAACGAGTAGCTTCGACTCAATCAACGAAGACAGACCTCACCACATTGTTAATTGCTGTAACCGCCCTTCTGACGATCCTCATTGCATTAGGGTCGGTTCATATCGATCGGCGCGAACTGTACTTGAACTAGTAAAAAAAGCAAATATAATAAAAATACCTTCGTTATCATTTATTGGATACCAAAAAGGTGCTTAGAAAATTATTTTAATATTAAAATAGTTATTTAATCGAAAAAGGCTACGGTGACCACTTACCATCATGTGGGCTGCCGTATGCTTGTTTGCCACATTACTAGAAACAAATTTTTTTAACACTTTCTTTGTTTATTATTTTATATAATTATGTATTTTTTTATATATAAATTGAAAATTCCCGCACTAGGAATAAATCTTGTGTCGCGGGAGACTTTCCAAACATTAAAACAAAGAAAACTCAGACTTGGAACAATAATTTGTGGATCACACAAAGTTTCGTCCCGTGTGAGATTCGAACCCACAAGATTCAGCGCAGTTGCAGTAGCGAGGCGACCACGTCAGCCATTTCGCCATGTGTGCATTCATACACATTATGTTATTAATACAAGAGAATGTGCTCATTGTACATTGATAATTTTTGGATATGCATGACGTGGCAGTCGTTAAATTAAGGCCGCACTATACATATAATGTACTAGTTTTCCCGCGGTTTCACCCCCGTTCCCGTGCAAATATCGGTATAAAAAGTAGCCTATGTGTGAATCCAGGTCTCCAGCTATCTTATTTTTTGCGTGAAAGAGTAACAAACATCTATACATCCATACATCCTCACAAATTTTCACATTTATAATATTAGTCAGGATATAGGTATATGTTTGTATCACTACAATGTTTAAGTGTAAGTTGTCTAAAATAAATAAAAACTTAGAAACACGCTTTACTAAAAAAAGTAGAAAATAATTAAATGATTTTAATATAAAAAAGCGTGGGGTGGCGGTTATCAAAATATCTTACAAAGCACCCCACGCTTTTTTACATTAAAATTATTAAATTATTTTCAATTGCTAAAGCGCGTTTTTTAGTTTTTTTTAACTATTATTAATTCTTCTTTTTTTAAACTGTTTTTTTTTCTATCTTATTGTAGTGTTAGTGCTAGTTACAAATCAATCCGTCGGTTTGAAAGGGGTGAAAATCACGTTCCAAGATTCCGTTACATAGATTCATAGGTACATACCAAACTAATAAAAGTGTGTTAAAAATATGGGTAAAATTGGAATAACCTAGTAATTGAAGTGTCCACATGATGATACTAAATGTCAAAGCGATGCGGGTTTACTCTCCGCTTTAGACAAAAAATGTATGTGATACTTTGAAGAGACTTGTTTGGAATCTAAATGTTCTTTGTATTTGTTTCAATGTTTGTTAAGGATACCATAGAATTATTTATATATTTAAGTAGCTATCCTTCGAGAACAGTAGCAGAGCCTCGCTGATTTCTACATGAATGGGCCGGCTCGACGTGAAATAGCTGTATTCCTACTGATATAAGTGGGGTAAATGATAGATGATAATCTGGCCAGTCGACAGTTTCAGTATTATCCATTATTTACGCCACAACCTGTATATAAGAAAACTTTGCCGAATTAATGATACTTTATGGGCGTTTTTACACTCATGGCAACATGTTTGCGAAAATGTATGATGATCAGTCGGCTAGTAAAGGAGTAAAAACGTAACAAATAAACAAACAAACTGATATTTGTATTAATAATATTAATTAGGATTAAAATGTTTTGGTAAGTAGTATAATTGCCCAATTGGCTTATCCTGGCTTAAAATCAGAAAGCTTATAATGTAACAATTTAAGTTAATATACATATAATTGACTGCACGGCTAGCGTAGGGGTTTAAGTGGTTGCCTCGCCACTGCCATCGCGCCGAGTGTTGTGGGTTCGAATCCCACACAGGACAAAACATTGTGTGACCCACAAATGGTTGTTCCGAGTCTGGATATTCTTTGTGTCCGTTGTTTTTAAAGCTGCCACGAGATAGGATAAATTACTAGAGCGGTGTTTAAAAAATACTTGAGCTAATTATAGAAAACTTCTATGACTATTGAAACTTTTCTATTATAATATTAATAATAATAATGTAATATTTATTTAAATAATAATAGGTATAGTAGGTCTATTATTTATAATAAATGAGTCATTAATTTATAATATACATTTGTTGTTGTTTGCCCGAACTAGATTGAACGTGTGGCTCGGGCGAAGAAGAGCTTACAAAGTATTCTACCAATATAAATTTACGTAACTACAATTCGATAATAACATTTTAATAACCTGCATAAGCAACTAGCTGTACCGGTAATAAGTGGGTCAATAATGTCAATAATAACGATGCGCTAAGACAGATCAGCAAAAAAATTGTGTATATAAGTTCGTATTATACTCGTATCAAAGATAAAGACTCTAAAGCAATACCGTTAAAGTCTAATTTTCTAGCCTGATCATCACAAGCGGTATGCGTCAAATCTTATTTACTATCTTTATCCTTCTGTCAGGTGTGACTCGATCCTTATTACGTTCACCGCATGCCATTGTTCAGTGTTATTGCCTAAATGTAGGCAGTCGGCACACTGAGCATTCAAACAGTTATTTAAGGAATGCTGGGAACTTTTCTTATTGGCTAGCCAAGCGTTCTTTAGCATTATATTATGTGGCAAATTAGGCTTCGTGACGCCATTACACCGCTATTGTAGTTATTTTTTGGTGGGTTGATTTTATATACAAACACATCTATACTAAATATTATATTATAAAAAAGGAAAATTCGTATGTTGGTTTGTAATTAACAAACTCGCATATCTGACTTTTCGAAGTTATGTGCGTATTAAATAGTTGGCTTTAATTTTTTTTCTGATTATCGGTGAAGGAAAGTATTGTGAGGAAACCTGCTTGTCTGAGAGTTCTCAAAGATATGTGAAGTCTGCTAACCAACACTGGGCCAGCGTGGTACACGTGGTAGGTGAGAGAATGGTTAAGTAGTTTTACCCTTCTCACACTGAGAAGAGGCCCGTGCCCAGCAGTGGGACAGTTCAATACTGGGCTGATATTATTATATATTATAATTATAAAGCTACATTTTCGAGAAGTAACATAGGCTATATAAATATATCATATAACAAACTACGAGCCATAAGAGCGAAGCAGTAAACGTGAGTGAAACCGCGAGGGACAGCTAGTTAAGTCAATATTGTACGTAGTACATATTAACTTAACAAACATAAGTTTGAGCAGATACATTTTGATAAGCCATATAGGTATGTATATGTCTTATGTAATAGTTTACAAACAGTATTTGAGCTTCTTCTTATCAGTACAGTTGCCCTTTGTAAAGAGATTTCACTCCTCATGTTACGGAAAAAAAAACCCCAAAATAAAATGTTGATTTACCTATATAAAACTAACCGCCCACGTAGTACCTACATAAAAGAAAAGTAGTTTTTAAACTATATCTGTACAAAATTTCATCTAAATCGGTTGAGTGGTTTAGCCGTGAAAAGGTAACAGACAGACAGAGTTACTTTCCAATTTTTAATATTAGTGAGGATTGTAAATTAAATTAAACTAATATTTATATTTAAGCTTATTATATTAAGTAAATATGATCATGTACGGGTGTGTATGTGTCTATGTATGTGCGGATTGCGTTTAAAGCTGTGAATATTCATAGTAGAATCTCAGATGCAAGCTTGTTTTCAGTTCGAGTAGGTAAAGAGTACGGATTGCCATGTCCTACTTCTTTAACTGTTTTTGCTTCGATCTTTCTTTTTATTATAATCTTGGGTAATAGAGCCTATCGTAACCTATTTAAAGACGTTACAAATGACTCGAAACCTCCGGTTTCGAGTCTTAGAGTCGTCGAGGTTACTGCATTTTTATGGGAACGGTTCAAAAGGCTCCCATATTTATCATTCTCATTCTTGCGTCTAATCTTGACTTGCTTTACCCTACGGTCACAATGTGCGAATGATACTCTTGGTATCAGACGTGATCATAGGCTACGATAACTGCTTGTTATAAGGCGGATCTTATGCTTCCCCCTTTGTGTTTAACACCCGTTTAACTCCGTTTTTAAAAGGTTCATAATCGACGTGATAAAATCAAACTCATGTCAATTTACATGATTAGCTGTTGCTAATTCAATTAGCAAAACACTGTTAAGACTATCGAGAAAAATAAATCCTGCACAACGAATAATTCTTGTGTTACGCGGGATTTCACAATTACCATCAGCATTCAACAACTATTTGTTAATCATACAAATGTTTGTCCCGTGTGGTGATCTTTGGACCCTCAACACTCGGAGCGGGGCAGTGACGAGGTGACTTCTTGAACCACTAAGCCTTCCGTGAAGTCTAAAATAGCAGATGATGCGTCATAGAAAATATGTTCAGGTGGGGATTCTTAGACAATCCCAATCTGGGCTGTTTGTGAAGTGGAATCCAAACAATGTCGCAACTTATATTGTGCCCTGAATCCTATTGAGCCCCAACAACTGCACGCATGAGGGCTTGATGATTGTTTCAGACAATGCAATCAAAGGGCCTGCCTTCTGGGCTGCAACCATATAATATTGAGCAATGATTGCCATCGAAACGCTAAGAAGAAGAATTAATTTTTGTGCGTATTTCCTTAACAGATTCGTGGGTTAGTCTAAAAAAAAAACCCAGTAAGTCATTTTGACGGACAAGGGATTCAAACCTAGATTCTTATAATTATCTGGTATCTTAAACTACGAACCTAAAAGGCAGGCAAAACAAAATAAAACGTACTAATCGGACAATAAATCGTTCCCAACAGACCAAAGTCTCTGCGAATCTGTTGCCGAACATAAATTTATTCGACACTCTATAATTGAACAGTAAGGGTTGATTTATTCTGCGTACGACTGTCAATGTGGGGGCCATTTTGAATTTGATATACACTGAACCGTTTTTGTTTTGAGTTTGAATTTGAAGTTCGATTCATGGGTTCGGCTATTTAAGCTTGCCTTGTAATGAGCGCAGTATTCCGCATAAGAAAAGTCAAAGCCTCAAATAATTTATTCTTTTAAGTACCTACCAAAGTAACACTTACGAACGAAAAAAAAAATTTGATTTGACTGCATGCACGTTTGACCAGTTTGACTAGTCGTTTCTTGTAAATATTTTATTTAAGTTTTTACAAGTTATATCAATAACAAGGTGTTGCTGTCTACACAAATCTTAAAACGATAGCAATAAATAATTTATAATAAATATAATAATAGCCAAGAGCCTCGACCAACATCTTAAGAGGCTCACGTTAGGTGCTTGGGTCAAGGGTCAGATGCAGAAGGCAGTCCTCCTCGATACGGCACGCATAGTGAGGAGGTTCCTCTCTCTGGACCCCTAACCACCGACAGCTAGGACCTTGTCTCGATGCCGGTGGGCCTCCATAATTTTTATATTTTTAAATGTGTTTTTTTTTATAATTATATATTTAAAATGTAATTTTTATTGGTTAATAATTAATAAATGTGGAATAATTGATAATAAAGAGATGGAAAAATTATTTCAAAATATATATAAACGTACATAGTCTGTTTGAGTAATACAGTCAGTTGTTACCAAATATTTGGATATAGTACAAAAAAATGTCTCGCCTGGAAAATACCTTCCCTTTCACAGGTAACCAGCGTAAAATATTAGCACTGTTACTGCTTACCTTCCGTTAAATAAGAGTCACATATCTAGACCTTTTCCCATCTTTAATGCCTGCTCCCTAACGTAACTAATATTGCAAACTAGGCAACGAAGACAACGAGCTCTTACCATCAGGCAGGCTGTGAGCTAATCGACCGTAATCGGTGTATAATACAATACATAGTATACCTATCTCTGTCTACCTCTTCAGATATACAGAAGCTCCGTATGTATGCCTATTTTGTTCGTAACTTTTCCACGTTGACTATGAAGCAGACCTATTTGACTTGCAGATTGTCGGATTCGTATACATGGAAACCGATGTTTGAATGATTTAAGCGTCAACTCGCGACTTCCAATACACCGAAAATTTGGGTATCGAAACCCCGTGAAAGTTAAATTTTATGACTATCCTAACTAATATTATAAATGCGAATATTAGTTTAATTATTTATATTTTACCTTTTCACGCCTTAAATTAACGTTAAAGCAAAAATCTAGTATACATACGAGTCTGGTTCTTGGTGATTGTTGTTTTAATATATTAAAGCTATAGTGACAGATATAGTGCATAAGGTGCAGGCGCAGTCAAATCCAGACACACGACACACATCACAGTGACAGAAAAAGGATGCACTATAACAAATGTCTCCCAACTGCCGTAATGATATCGTCACTGCACTCTACATTTTTATCATACCCGATTTTAAAGTATGATTTGCTCCTGTATTCTGAACCCAAGTTTGAAGCTGTTTAAAAATGCACTCCTTTTTAATGCTAATTATATACAGGGTGTCCAAGAACCTGGCGTCCAACTGGATTCCCACGATGCCCCAAGTTCTAACAGTACTCAGAAAAATATTTTAAAAAATCCACCCCATGTACTTACAGAATTATACTGATTTCAAAAAAAAAGGGGAAATGAGCACCCTGTGACATACTTTTGAATGCTGTGACTGCTAATGCTGATAATTTCGATATTTCTTGGAGGTTTTGTAATCTAGGGTATTGCTGTGTCTAAATAGAATGTAAAAATAAAGTACTTATTGTACCATTTTAAAATAAAATATTATTTTAACTAAAGGTGATATGGAAAACTATTGAATTTCGCAACTTTGACCGACTGTAGTGTAAAAAAAATGTACCAAAATAGTATGGCAAGTGACGTCAAATTTTGACGCGTTTATTCCTCTTTTTAAAAAGGTATAATACTTACACATTAATTTGAAAAAAAAAATTTTGATAATATTTTTACTCAACAACCCAATTTTTACGAAGTGCCTACCTACTAACGGTAACTGTCGGACCCTTTCTTATCTTAGAAACTGTTATGTTACTACTATTATTTACTTCGGTTCCAAGAGTGAGCAAGAAGGAAATACACACAGGTAGATGGGTTCCCAGTAGAATAAAAGCAAAGAATGTTAGTTTAAAGATATTTTATTACAATAAATGTTCAAAATGTTGACCACCCGCGGCAATACAAGCTCTCACTCTCCTTAAAAAGGACCGCTTTATGTTTCGCGAGTAACTTTTTTGACGTATCACCTGCACTGCTTGTGTTATCTTCTCACGAAGGTCAGCGATGTCATTAATGGGCTTCGCATAAACGAGCTCCTTCATAGTTCCCCAGAAAAAAAAATCCAGCGGATTTAAGTCAGGTGAGCGGGCTGGCCACGGGATTGTTCCTGATCGCCCAATCCACCTGTTCGGGTATTGCTCGTCCAAAAACTCTCTAACGGATACGCGAAAATGTGCTGGACAGCCGTCGTGTTGGAACCACATATCTGGTGGGGTCTCTTCTAGTAAGTTTGGCAAATCATTTTGAAGAAAATTTAAATATGATTCGCCAGTCAAATTCTCGGGCATCTCAAATGGACCAATAATATTCCCACAGAGAATACCGGTCCACATGTTCACTTTGAACCGGTACTGGGATCTATCTTCTCGCATCAAGTGCGGATTTTCCACATGCCACTCGTGCAAGTTGTGTAGGTTCATGTAGCCATCCTTCTTAAATGTAGATTCATCTGACCACAAAATTTTGTCGATAAAGTTTTCGTCTTCTCGATGTTTTTGCAGGATTGTTTCACAAAACGCGACTCGGCTCGGATAGTCTCGAGGTAAAAGACTTTGCACTCGCTGTACGTGGTACGGATGATATTCTTCTTTTTGGAGAATACTGTGTGCTGTGCTCTTCGGTATCCCCGTATCAGCTTCTATTCCTCGCACAGAGATGCTTGGATTTGCCGACACCGCCTCTAAAACTTCATCGCGTATGAAGTCATTTACGGGTCGTCCTTCACCAGCTACTTGATTGGGGAACCGCCCGTCACATAGTGATCTGTGCACATTAATGAAAACTCGATGGTCGGGATATCGCGTAGCCCTCGGATACCTTTCTCTGTAAAGTCTCGCTGCAGCCCGTCCATTACCTCTACATTCTCCATAAATGTAGTGCATATTTGCGTATTCTTGCGGAGTGTAGGTCGCCATGGTAGCACACACAAAACACAAACTGTCCAAACACAGGCAAAGGTCGTCGTAAAGAGTTCGTTTCAAAGTCCAGAGCACAAAGAGTAATCGAGTCCAATAAACAAAGCTTTAAATCGTAGTACGTGATCAATGGTAACAATAAGAGAGAGGTGCGTAGTAACGGCAGGAGGCAGTGACGCGTACTG
Organism: Catocala nupta; assembly: GCA_963675205.1. Lineage (NCBI taxonomy): Eukaryota > Metazoa > Arthropoda > Insecta > Lepidoptera > Erebidae > Catocala > Catocala nupta. The sequence continues at coordinate 1,229,049 of OY776102.1, forward strand.
ACCGTACTGTTATCCTAAATAGCACGATCCCAGATAGCGTCACTATCTATCTCACTCGCACCTCTAACCTTTTTCTCCCTCACTCTTACCTGAATAATGGGGTACCATAAAGAAGAACCAGCAAATCGCAAAGATAGTTTCTGTCTTGCTCCCTCCTGTTGTAATAACGAATCACTATGGTGAGATGCATGCACATACCGTCCCTTACGGTCTAACCTGTTTTTTGAGAGGCCTGTTGTTATTTTTATGAGCATACAACAGTAATTCTTTAGAGGTTAGATTCAATTCGTCGTAAATTTTTCTTTCTAAGAATTCTGTAAGACATCGTAAAAATTGGGTTGTTGAGTAAAAATATTATCAAAATTTTTTTTTTTCAAATTAATGTGTAAGTATTATACCTTTTTAAAAAGAGGAATAAACGCGTCAAAATTTGACGTCACTTGCCATACTATTTTGGTACATTTTTTTTACACTACAGTCGGTCAAAGTTGCGAAATTCAATAGTTTTCCATATCACCTTTAGTTAAAATAATATTTTATTTTAAAATGGTACAATAAGTACTTTATTTTTACATTCTATTTAGACACAGCAATACCCTAGATTACAAAACCTCCAAGAAATATCGAAATTATCAGCATTAGCAGTCACAGCATTCAAAAGTATGTCACAGGGTGCTCATTTCCCCTTTTTTTTTGAAATCAGTATAATTCTGTAAGTACATGGGGTGGATTTTTTAAAATATTTTTCTGAGTACTGTTAGAACTTGGGGCATCGTGGGAATCCAGTTGGACGCCAGGTTCTTGGACACCCTGTATGTATAGAACACAACGTGGAAAATTTAACTTAACCTCTCAAACTCCGCCGTTGAAAACATAAACCATACACAATCGAGTGTGCTCGACGCCCTATCGCGTCACCGGGGGTTTGACGAGTACAAATCTGAAGACGTCGATCGGCGTCAACGGTAATTGTAATTGTAATTGGACTCCCTTTTCGCTTTATTTTTTTTTAATTTCATTTATGCGTGAGGCGTCAACGGTATTTGAGAGGTGCAACGAGCCTGATTCTATATCGGTCCAGGGCTGGTATTGTATTATCAGTAGAGTATAGCCATTATTTTTGTCTTTTATTTATCTTCAAATATTTATAGCATGTACTCATACATACATACATAGGTTCACGCTTGTTTCACAGAGCGGTAGGCAGAGACTACGGATTTCCATTAGCTACGGTCCTGACACACTTCTCTGGCTTCATTCACTTTCATCACATTCCTCATACACGCTCGCCCGTCTAAGGTGCTCTTAACCCGGCCTTTATCCAGAACGCCTCCGATCTGATCAAGAAACGTTCGCCTAGGTCTTCCTCTTGTACTACATCGCACGAAAAAGCGTCTACACCACGAAGAGTGAGCACGCAATATAAAACGATATATCATCAGTGAGCGAAATAATACTATATTAAAAATACTTATTCTGAAGTCATGTCGTTGTATATCAGATGATAACTTTCCGACCAGAAAGGTGACCGATATTTAAACGTGGCGCATCTATGATTAAAATATTTATTTATTTTAGCAATTATTGATGCATTAAGCACAGCAAAACAATTTAAACATAGACTTATTTATATAACAAAAAGGGTTTGCAAAAACAGAAAATATAAAGAAACTGTGCGAGCATTAACGTCGGATGTTGTGGCTCAGTCTGACAAGGTGATCGATTAATAGTTGATGGCAGACATGATTGATTGTGTTTTATTACAACACTACATAGTTTATTGAAGAGATAAGCACTAAAGACCCGAGCAAAAAGGTTCTTAGTTTTATAGAAACGTCTGCTTTCTTTGAAAAAAGAATGTTTCTAGTTTGAATCGATGCTGGATTAAATCGAGAAGTTCTTTGATTAATTGGAATGAAATGCGTGGCTAACAAGAGAGATATGTATGGCCGTGAGTTTCTTGTAGGTATCTTCTCATAGCTCAACCTTATACCTGAACCTAGCAACTAACATAAATGTAAATTTAGTAAACTCACTAGCTGCTCTTTGGACGGTCATAAGTGTTACTTTGTGACCTAAATGAATAAATGTTATATAACTTGACTAATAAAGGCATTATGAAGTTCTCACGTGACGACATATTTATCTTTTTATTTAATTGTTGTAGCAGGATTTGGGATCGATCTGTCCTGGCATTCCGGATTCTGGTCTGTTTTGTAGTCATGATTTAACAGATTTCAGACCGAACTGTTGAGTAGATCTGGACTTTCAAATCGATTTTCGATTAGGTAATCGATCTCAGATTGGCTTGCCAAACTTTTGGAGGCTGTACATGTCCATAGCCACATACTTATATATGCGTAAACATATATTCAAATTTTTAACAATGATACTACTTAACACATCGAAAGTAACATCACGCACACATAAAAAGCTCGACTCCCATTAGTGGATACCCAGAATAAAATATACAGAACCCTATATTTGAGAGTGTAGCTCACTCGGGTTGTTTTATAAAAGTATATTCAGACCATTTGTCTTTTGAAGGCAAACAAAATGGAAATCGTACACCCATCGTATATCTGTTAAAACTTTTTGTGTCTGCCTATGATTTAATTCATGAGACGATTACATTATTGAATCATTTGAATTGGTAAATATGTGCTATTGATATTGAAATCTAGGAGTGGAAGCAGACGCGGGCTTAACTTTGTGAACCGAAGATTGTAGACTTGAATTCCCCTTGAATATACATATGTAGTTCCACGTCTCTTTTTCTCAAAGATGTAGACAAAAGTGTTTTACACACATATTTTACTTACTTATTTCGCGGTCTTAGCGACCTAAAGTGGATCTTGACCTCCGACATTAAAGCACGCCCTTCCTTCCTATTCTATGCCAAGTAAGACCAATCGGGCACATTAATCTCTATCAGGTTTCTAGCTATTCCGTCTTTGCTGCAGTATCTTGGGCGACCCAACGGACGACACTCGGTAGGTTGCCGGAGTTATATGTAATATTATGCCAGCAACAACAAAAAATGTACTTTACTACCAAGATGTGGCTGATCCACATGTTGCTAGGTATAATTATGGGACTCACGTAATAAGGTCGAGTATATTATCGTCTACTGAAACCAGATTTCGTGCTGGTACAGAAAATTTCTTGACTGAAAAATCCGATAATACTTTGCCTGCATTCTGAATCAACATGCTGACATATGCACATCAGTCGCATTTACTATCGAATTATTTCTCTTTGTAACATGAACAAAGTCACAAGCTATGCCTAACTGGACAAAAAAATAGTAAGTTATTAAAGAAAATAAATAATTTTAGAAAATACTCGCGGAAATAAAGGTACAAGGCCATTTATTACAAGCGTCATACCGCGTCGCGCTCGAATTGGAAATGGACGCCATTAATTAAAACAGTATTTATATTTGACGAATTCGTTCATCCCTTGGCATAAATTAGCATTGCAATTTGCAATCGTATGCTACGAATCTTTATGTATTGGGCTTGATTCCCCGATCGAGTAATATAAATAATAGATAATAGATATGATATACATATATAATAATAGACGTAATATACTTATACAAAATTCTATGTAACGAACATAGACTCTCTATTGCCGTCTCTCTATGTTGGCTCTTTTATTATACAGGACTTCATAATTTTTTTTTTTTTTGGTAAATAAACAGATGTTATATAACATAAAGATAGTAAGATACAAATAAAATATAATCTAGAAGAGTTTCCACACATTGCTTTTACATTCTGCGACGGTTATTAAAATAGTATTAAGAGACTATAGAACAAAACAAGTTAAGTAACAATATGGACAACAATATAATATATGTATAATATGATATGCATTATTAACTATTGTGTATGATTATTACAAGCGATCTTTTAAATTTAGACAAAGATTCAATTCAATTTTTATCACATCGCCAAGTGATGTGTTTCATAAATTTCTTTTGGATCCTTTTCATTTGATCAATATATATGTTATACTGGGGATACTTTACTCCAATATTGGCCGAACAATGGTTTTATAAAGAAGTAATAGGGTGGTCAGACGTTTAAAATCCTTTGTTATTCTTAATACAAATCCCAACATACGAAACGCTTTATTGGTGACGGATGCGACATGCTGTTCAAGAATAAGCTTACTATGTAGTAAAACCCCCAGAACTCTCACCTAGGACACTCTCTTAACTATTTCTTTGTAAAGCGAGTAAAAGTCGGCTTCGATGGCGTAATGGTCAGTGTAACTGACTGCCACGCCTGAGGTCGCGGGTTCGATTCCCGCACAAGTCAAACATTTGTGTGCATGAACATGGATGTTTGTCTTGGTCTGGGTGTTTCTATGTATAAAATATATGTACTTACAAAAAATTTTTTTTTAATTATTTATGTTTATCCATTGTCTAGTACCCATACTACAAGCTCTGCTTAGTTTAGGCTAGATGGTGTTGTGTGTATGTGGTAGAATATTATATAATAATTGTATACTATGTTTTTCTTTTTTCTAGTAAATATAATAAGCATTACATTTTTTAATATTAAGATAAAGGTTATTATTCTTACAATATTTACATAAATTATCTAAATCATTTTGCAATTCTTGTCAGTCATTTACATTTTTAATTACTTTATAATTTTTTTATCATCCGCATACAGTAAAATATTTGATTTATTAAAATTAATTACTTACTATAGGTATACCATTTATGTGTACGATAATGCGATATAGTTGTGTGCAGGCGGTGCGACTGCTGTGCATGAGGTCTCGTGTTCAAATCCCGGGTCGGGCCAACAAAAGATATTGGGTTTTTCTGTTTTAACAGCAGCCCGGAGTTAGGAAGTTGGCGGTGTTAGACATCCCTGTGCCCCGGCAAGCACGTAAAGGCGTTGGTCCTACGCCTGACCTCTCTCCGGTCGTGTCGGATAATTGTCCCACCGGATCATGAGAGTTAGGGAACAGAGAGTGCATTTGTGTTTGGCGCACACGCTTGTGCACTATAATATCTCCTGCGCAAATGGCCAGTCTCCGTTAAGATTGGCCGCAGTGACCAAAATTTGGTCTGGAGAATATTATTATTATGTGAAATGTCCACCCCCCTCCCCGCTACTACATCCTGTTATATATTACTCCTATCCCCAAAGTAGGATAAGGAGTAATTTTACAAAACTCACTACCTAACTCATAAACATTGACGTTCATAAATGTTAATTTATAAATGATTTTTGACTTTGACTTTTATCTATAATTTAACATCATCATATTTTATGAACTGTCGTTCTGTTGAGTACGGAAAAAAGGGCTGCATTATTTACAAAAAAAAAATTAAATATGCACATAACTTAAAAAGATCTAATGCGTATGCCGTGGGTTTGAATTCGAGACCTCTGTGTGCCAGTCAGCTATCGCTGCTTATTTAATACTAGCGGCCAGCCCCGGCTCTGCACGGGTGGACATTTTTTAAACATTCTGGGGTAAATAAATATAATTTTATAGATGTACCTGCCCCGCACTTCGGTGCCCTGTCTCTCGCCGCGTTGCTCACTGCGCTGCGTGGAACCACATCAGCACGGCTACGTGTATATTTTGTTTATATTGACATTTTAAATTTCATAATATCTTTTGAACGGAATGTCCGATATCAATAATTCAAAAAGTAGTCAACAGGTATTGAAACAGTCTTGAATACGAAATAATTTATTTGGATAAGAATTATTAAAATTGTGGGGATAACATCGTCTGATATTTGAAAAGATTTTTGAAGATATTGATATGTTCTACAATATTGTATAATTTTTTTTTATTATCAATACTTTCCACATCGCATGCGATGAAAGAAATTTTTTGGCCAAGTTTTTACGCCTTGGGCTGGTTTTAGTAGGGATTTCTAAGGATATCTAAATTTTCTAGTAATATATATCGCCTATGTTACTCAGTGATAATGTAACTTTCTAATGGTAAAATAATTTTTGAAATTGGTTCATTAGTTTTTGAGTTTATTCGTTGCATACAAAAATACAAATCTTTCCTCTTTTTAATATTAGTGTATATGACACATATCATACAGTTTAGTGTACGACTGTCTCAGTGGCGTAGTAGTTTCTGCTGTGCATGAAATCTCGGTACAATTCTCGGATCAAGCCAACGTATTATTGGATTTTTCAGTCATGAAATTCTCAATAGCAGCATCGAGTCCAAAATGCTACCCGTTAAACGGCAGAAGCTCTGCCCATATATTTTTGGGACCTATACTGTCAAAATGCGTGTGTATACATACCAACCGCTCTAGGGATATAGCCGTGAGACCATATATATTATGTAAATATAAACATATACTAATTTAGAACCTAAAATAACCAACAATTCATTTGTAGATTATTGTTTAAAATCGACTAAGGCGTGGAATTCTCTTTCCAGCACATTACCGTCGTAATTTGCCAACTATGTGCGAAGTGGGGATTATTAATAGTACCGATCGCGCACCTGCGCACGCGCCGAAATAAAACGTGTAAACATTATTAACAGGCCAAATTCGCGACTTGAGAATCAACAAGCCTTGTATACATAGAATCACGCTTGTTGTGCGGTAGAGTAGGGAGACTTACTAATTTTCTTGTGTTGACTGTCATATATACAAACAAATAAAATTTAAGTTTCTGTTTGAAATGTCAAAATAATAGCTTTTTACTAAATGCATATGAAAGTATAAACGGTACTTACACCAAAAACAATTTTTGAATTTTTTGTCTTTCTGTTTGTTCCAGCTAATCTCTGTAACGGCTGAACTGATTTTGACATGACTGACACTGGCAGATAGCTGATGTTTTTAGGAGTAAATAAGGCGACCTTTATTTTAGAAAATGTTGGTTTCCGCTATCCAAGAATTCACGCGGGCGATGTCGCGGGTAGCAGTAGCTAGTCTTATTTATATGAATGGCCTTTTTTATCGGTTCTTGGATCATGATATTCATGATACTGTTTTCTTCCCTCTTTAGAGGTAAAAACGTCAAGAAAATAAACAAGTGAGAAACGCAATGAATTACCGTAAAACTTAGAGTTCGAAAATTTTATATCATGTGACCTTGAGGTCAGAGTTCAAAGGTTTTACATGTGCTTACTTACGGCACTGGAGTAGAATGTTTGTTGAAGTAGTTACCTCCATATCCCAAAGACTGCCCAGGTAGTGTAGTGGTTTACGTGGTCGTCTGGCTACTGCCACCGCGCCGAGTGTTGTGGGTTCGAATCTCACCCGGGACAAAAATTTGTGTGAACCAAATATGGTTGTAACGTGTGTGGATGTTCTTTGTGCCTGTTATTTGAATGTTTGTAAAGTTCCCCGTGACACAGGATTTATTACGAAGTACCTCTTTAAAAAAAACCGGTTTAGGTAGTGTACCTATCACCTCCATGTAGTTATTCTAGTAGTAACATTATTCTATAATTCTATATTATGTTTCTTTATAATTTTGTGTTAGTTGTTATGTAAAATCTTTATTAGACTTAAGTATAATTATGTTGTTGTCTCTAAATGATGTGTGTATTTGTAATTGGCGTAAGCAGACGACCTTGCCATAGACAATAATTATGTAAGCGTATGTTTTTATGCTGTTGTCTATGCCTAGTAAATAAATTAATAAATGTCTCACTAGCTATGGTGTTAGTCCAATGTAATACCAGCCTAATGCCGTTTAAGATCTAGACCTTATCAAATTTCTTGACAGAAAAATTCTAAAAACACTTTTTCCGATCTGAAAATCGAACCCTAATGCCAAACTTTTGTACTGTTTAGTCACATTCGACCGAATATAACAAAAAAATGACTTACCAAATAAAAAGTACTTAACTTAACACAAAGAAAACTTCCTCTCTCACCCTTTCTTAGTCAAACAGTAAAACGTTACAGCCCTAAACTCTAACTTTTTCTATAGACCATTACCCAAACGAGACACGTGAGGGCCTTAAACCTGACCACGTGACAGCCCTAGCAAGAAAAAGGTTGCTAATGGTGGTTGTTAGCCACGTGTACACGGAAATAAACTGTTCCAATTACTACGGTCAATATTTTGGACAGTTGACGTCGATCGATGGGCTTGTTTTAGTATTTAATTTTCGTGGAAAATAATTGGTTAAGGAATGGCTTAGCGGTTTACAGAAGGTACGGTTAGGGATGGGGTGGTGGAAAGATAAAAATAAGCTGTGATTTTTTATCACTGTCACTGTAAATTAATACACAGCAGAACATGTTTTGTTTCGTACCTTATATTAAATAATTTTTTTTAATGCTTTCGCCAGCTCTAGGAATAGTTACAGTGTCGCAGGTGAATTTACAAACATTCAAGCAACGAACAGAAAAACATCCAAAATCGGCACAACTCTTTGTAGGTCACACGACTCGGCAGATGGCAGTGGCAAGGTGACCACCTAAACAACTACATCCAGGCAGTTAATACGTAGGTATGTGATGCACCAAATAGGAAAGCTGTTAAGCTTCTTTATTACCAGTGAATTATATAAAAGAAAATTGTAATTCAAATATTTCAAAAATCTATCTTATCTTGATATCTTCCGCTGGCTTATAATAATATCAGCTCTGTATATTAACTGTCCCACTGTTAGCCACGGGCCTCTTCTCAGTGTGAGAAGGAATAGGTTCACAGTCAACCACGGTGGCCTATAGCTGGTTGGCACGGAGAACTCTCAGACATTTAGGTTTCTCCACGATTTTTCCTTCACTGTTAAAGCGAACGAAAATTATAACTATTTAATATGCACATAAATATGAAAAGTCACATGTGCGTGCCTTGCTATCAAACTAGATTAGACGAGACCTTTGCATGGCAGTTCAACGCTCTTCTACTAGACTATAGTTGCTATTGCACTGGTTTGGTAGTTTAAAAAAAACATACATATGCTCTACTTTTTCCTGAAAGGGGAAGGCAGAGAATACGGATTTCAATTCGCTACAATCTAAACACGTTGTTTTCGTTCATTAATTCTTAACACACACTTTGTACACGTCCATTTATTCAAGATAAACATCTCATTTGCACTTAGTCAGTAAATAAAAACAAACATTACCGAGTTCCAACTCAGCCTCAGCATCTTCGGAGATGGTCTCCATGACCCGGTCAGCGCATGGCTCGAGGTCGCGCGCGAGCGTGGTGCGCGCGCGACCGGCACGCCGCGCGCACTCCAAGCACGCGGCGTGCACCAACGTGGTGGGGGGTATTACGTCACGGGGAACACTAAACACTAATAGCTGCGCATTATAGGCAGCTGGTCACGGTTAGCACATTACAGTCACGGTTATAACGTCACGTGAAATAACAGGTCACTGTGATTTTGTTGTCACTGCCGATTTTGTTAAGAGTGGCACATCACTATTTAGATGCAAGGGTTGTCACTTGTATATTTATACTTTATTGATACTTTTTCACTAAATATAAAAAAAATTGTTGTCATTGAAGAATTATTATAATGGCATATTACAAATTAATCTATATATAATGATTTTAGATGCTTTAATGCTATGTGGCCTGTTATGAGTCTTATTTTGCGGATTTTAAATATAAATAATAAATTAATATAGCTTTCATTCCCAAAATATTTTTACTAGCTGACAAGTTTTCTAAGTAGGGTCCTACTTGGAAAATTTGTCGGCTTGTAATGGAATAGACTGTTTCTACTGTAAATATCAAGACATAAATGAACAACTGATATATACAACCAGACTAGTCGGTAAATAATTCATCTGACATTCAGAAAGCAATCAATCATTGGCACTCAATACCCATTTTGTTTGGTCGAATAGAATCAATTAAATATTTGAAGGGCAGCGTTAAAGTTTATGGGAGAAAGGTGAGGTCTGATCAAGGATTATATAAAGGAAGGTCCCTTGCCTTAGTTTGCAATCGCTACTGGTACTTTTAAGAGTAGTTTTGTGATAATTATAATAATAATATCCTATCACATACACACAACACCATCTAGCCCAAAGTAAGCAGAGCTTGTACTATGGGTACTAGACAATGGATAAACATACATATATCCTTTTTTTTGTAAATATATACATAGAAATATTCTTTGTGTCCATTGTTTGAATGTTTTTTAAGTTCCTCGCGATATCGAATCATTCGTAGTGCGGGAGTGGTCTTTAATTTAAAATGTCTTCTTTAGTACTCTTACTAGCAATGTGTGATAAATCACTCAATATTTAATATTATGTGAAAGCATCATATTTATCTGTCTACGTGGCTGCCTCGCCGCTGCGTCTACGCCAAGTGTCGTAAGTGGATTCGTGGATGGAAAATCCATCGATTTCCACATACCTATCCCTATTGATGAGACAATTGAATGAGGATTTGTAAACTTTATGTTGGCTTTTGTCCATAAATCCCCACTGCAGAGTTGATGATTGGTGGACAAAAAGTTCACAGATCCCCATTGATAGGGATACTCAGTGGGGATATGTGGAATAACCCAGTTGGAATCACACAAATAGTTGTTCTTTGTATCCGTTATTTCAATGTTTCTAAAGTTTATTGAAACGCATTCTTTAAAATTATCATTCGTTTTTTTATAGTAACAGTCGCGTATCGTTGACTCTTCTCACTTAATTCTCCTTACAATTAGAAACACGTCCCTACAATACATTGTTATAAGTAATGAAGATCTGTAACGGAGTATTTATCCCCGCGTACATAACTTAATGAATATTCAGTTAATGAAGACAGAATTGCGAATAAACAGACCCTGGTTTATACGTTTTAGCGTAGTGGTATTATAAATAACACATTTATATACTTTGTTAATAAATACTGTTATAAACTTATAACAGATATTATAAACACAGTAACAGGGTGTTTAATTATTTTGACAGTCGTAATTTTTATGTGATAATGTATTTGATTAATATAAGACTGCCGCGTTGCTTAATTGGAAAAAGTTAGCGCTTGTGTTCGCCGCAGATTACAGGGTCACGGTTTCTGGGTAATTCGAAATGTTATTGGGATTTTCAGTCGCAGTAGAGGTGCTAGAAATATTCCCGGTAAATAGCACCAGTCTCGCTTTCTACTATAACCTAGATTAAAGTCGTGTCTGTGGTTTTTGAATAACGTAAGCCGTCATTGAAATTAAACTACTATATACGGATTTTATCGCGTTGTTTATTTATCACTGTATTACAACATTTTGAAAATATTACACTACTACTACTATTGATTTTATTTTACTAATTTATAAGCTAATAAAATTATTTAAACTATTAAATCTTTTTATTTTTGGTTTACACTTTCCCCGACGTTTCGGTTGCTTTTCAGCAGCCATGGTCACGGGGACCATGACCATGACTAGTGGATTAAGTGCTGTGGATTCTATTTCCAGGACAATAATTGTGTGATTGTTTTAGTTCTGGGTATTCTGATTACAATCAATTAAACAATAGATACACAGTCTATTGTTTAAGTGTTTATAAAGTCCCACGTGACACAGAATTTATTCTTTAATTAAATTATTGTCCTAAAATATAATATTGTCTTCTCAAAATTAAATAAAAAGAGTTTTCAAAATAATGTAATAAAAGTGTTTTAAAGTAAAATAAACAACGCGACAAAATCCGTATAAAGTGTTTAATTTCAATGTATAACATTCGGGTAAACATAAGACAATATTAAGAAGTTTAATTTAAAAAAGAGAATTCAATTAATTTCGGGCGTAAACGAATGTCAAAGACAAAGGTAAACAGTACCAATCTAGTCGTTCGTATGATATAGGTAACCTAAACGATATCCCACCTTACATCGTGCTCTATAAGTTCCAACAAAACCAGGCAAGAAGACTTAATGGCAGCTCTATCAGCACAGTCAATATTGCTAGGTTTTGGATCATAACAATGTAATTTATTGTATGCTTGCACAAATATCATATATTGTATTGGTTACAGTATAATAATATCAGCTTTTATATGAACTATCGCACTGCTGGTAATGGAGCTCTTCTAAGTGTGATAAGTGGTCCACCAGGCTGGCCAGTGACGGTTGACAAACTCCAAATATTTTCTATAACCCGTATGAGATTCCTCGTTTCCACATAAAATTTTCTTTTTTATTGTTTCGGTGGCAAACGAGCAGACGGATCGCCTGATGGTAAGCGATTACCGCCGCCCGTGGACATCCGTAACACCTGAGGAGTCACAACCGCGTTGCCAGCCTTTTCAATTTGTCCCGTTCCCCCAGAAGGAAGAGGGGGTTGGACCTCCGGTACCCTTACTCACTTGACGAAACACAACGCAAGCGCTATTTCACGCCGGTTTTCTGTGAGGCCGTGGTATCACTCTGGTCGAGCCGATCCATTCGTGCCGAAGCGTGGCTCTCATCTTGCCTTCACTGTTAAATTGCCCTCAAGACTTTGGATGTCTCCTACTAGTCTACCGTAATTACTGTTGCCTATACATATTATTCCATAGCCTATAGATAGTCTAGCCTTCAATTTTAATTAGAAGGGAAACACAAGGAGCCTCCATGTTGTCGTAACATCTACCTGTGTATACACTGTATATTAAATACAAGATATTAGCTATGCTAAGCAGGCAATGCAAATTAGTAACCATATAGGTGCTTCGTGATCACATAGTTCTATAATTAATAAGATAATAGTGCATAGTATCACTTAAGATGCTTATCAAGGAATATTGCATCTACATTGCGTGATCTATATAATACTAGCCCTGTATTAATCTGTCCCTGTGCTGGGCACAGGCCTCTTTTCAGTGTGAGAAGGTTTAGGTCATAGTCCACCACCCCGACCCAGGTTAGCAGGCTGCACATATCTTTAAGAACGCTATTAATGACAATGAATATATTAAAATTTGTATACCATAATAATATGTGGTAGGACGTAGCGAACTTCTAACATAGCCGTAAGATCTGTACACTAACCTATGATCCACAAATAAATAAATTTGATGATGATGATGCTATGGAGAACTTTCAGGCATGCAGGTTTCCTCACGATTTTTTCCCTTACCGTTAAAACGAACGATTATTGACTATTTAATACGAACATAACACCGAAAGTCAGAGGTGCGGGCCTTGGGATCGATCTCGAGTGTCCCACTAAGGGTGTGTATAAGGCATAGGTGTAAAGTAAAGCAACAATAGCTCAGTGGGGAGACCAAAAGACTGCAATGCAGAGGGTCTCGGGTTCGAACCCAAGTCACGCACCTCTGACTTTCGGCAGTTGTATGACTTTTCAAATCTAAGACGGTACGCTTTCAGCGATCATTTCTCCCACGTACGTGCAAGCTCTGAAATGAACTGCCTACTTCGGTGTTTCCCAAGCGCTATGATATGTCCTTCTTCAAACGAGGTTTAAAGAGAGTTCTTGTTTCACCGTAGGCAGCGGCTTTGCTGTGTCCTGACATTGCTGAAGTCCATGAGCAGCGGTTACAACTTTCCATCAGGTGGGCCACCTGCTGGTCTGCCACCAAAGGCAATAAAACAAAATGTGGGTATTGATTGACAATTATAGCCTGCTCCGTGCCTCGGAGAGCACGTTAAGCCGTTGGTTCCGGCTGCCATGAACATCTATGGCAGTCGTTATTGGGAAGTCAGAGCCCTATAATATCCTGACACTGGTCTAGCCTTAGGGTTTCGTTAGCCTTCGGGTTGCGGAGGTCAGGTGGCAGCCGCTCCGTGTAAAAACTGATATCCGTTCAAATCCGGTTAGACCAGAAAAGCCGGACTCCAGGTGACTTGGGAATAATAAAGGCTAGAGAGAAGAATAAGGCATAAGGGTATTCACATTTCGCGTCCTATACTTTTAAGTCCAACGTATTAAAGAGCGAATGCCTATTACAACCAGGCAAATTCCAGACTCCAAGCTGCTCCCTCTGTTCCTTCCCGGTTATTCATCCTACATGGTGGTGGAGTCAGCCTACTTAGTTTTCTTTCTCCATTTCCTACAATAACTGACGTTATGGGCAAGGATCCTTGGTGATTGACTTCAAATACCCCCTGACGCTGACGTCTGGTGGTTTGAACCTCAGCCATTCTCCAGAAACACTACATGCCTTCATATCTTTACGGAATACATGTTTCTACATGGTCCTATGTATTCGTCTCGATCTTGTTCCGGGGACGGACAACGTAATCGGGTACTCTTCTCCTGACATGTTCATACCCGCTCACCCTATTTTCCTGCATTTTGCTGCTATGTCGCAGACTCCCAGGATTCCCCGCACATTTTCGTTTCGGATCGTGATGCTGAGAATATTCACCCTCTAACACTTTGCCCGACTTTATCAAATTGGTATCAAATCCGAGACCTCTCGATCGCATGCAAATATATGCGTATCCTTATGTCACCGGACCAATAAAGGCGTTTATAATAATATTGTACCTTCTGAGTACTGATTAGTACAGATTGCTCGTTTAATATGAATCGCGGAGTTGGATTTTCATGTGTGAATTTACAGTTTGCAACATCAGGCTGCTATTTTCTGTGAGAGGAAACTACTCCTAGACTCCATGGATGCCAAGTGTTGTGGGTTTGAATCCCACACGGGATAAAAATTTGTGTGATCAACAAATGGTTGTTCCGAGTCTAGATGTCCTTTGTGTCCGTTGTTTGAATGTTTGTAAAGTCCCCCGCAACACAGGATTTATTCCTAGGGAGGCAGCAGCCTTTTAAAAAAACCTAATATTTCCGCAGATGTGCTGGTCAGTTTGAAAAGACCCGTGTAATCTGAAAATCTAGCCGTACCCTACGTCTATTAAAGTTTGAAGGCGGCTATTTAAGCAATTGCGTCATCAATGCAATAGATTTCAATCAAATATGATTTCAAGATAATAGAGCGACCTTACCGATTGTCTATGACAAGTTAAACGACTTGGTGCAAAGTTGCACAATGGCTGTTGGAACTTTGTTGTGTAACTTATTTCAATAGCAGCCCAATGGCGTTGCATTAGACAATACGGCCACTGTTCACGAGCATGACGCATTGTCTAGCCGTTAATTTTGCATAATGTCTTGTAAAAGTTTTGTGCATACTATTGAAATTCAGTAACAGCCGCATGTTTATTTTATTGGGCACTGGCTAGTGACTGCCAAATTATAAGATGACTGCCGATTACAGACATGATGACATGTAACAGACGTAAAATTTGCAGAGCGTGTAAACTCTAATGTAATGATAGATGCATATCATATTTCAGCGATAACTGTCTTTAGTATAGAAAATGAGTGTGGTGCTACTGGTAATTATTTAAGACAAATGTTGCCGTTCACGAGCATGACATATGAATCAGTTATACATTTTAAATCATATGTAAACACTACTGACATGATTCATACACATTGTATTTCAGGCATGACTGCATGTGTCATTACATTTCAAACTCATTTAGTGCCAGTTTCAAAGTGTGAAGAGATAAAAGTGATTGGCTGAAGTCCCAACAACGGATCGTAAACAAATAATAAAGTGTTAGTTTATGTATGTATTTCTTACTGTAGATGTATATATATATGTATATTAGGTAAAGTGTTTCATGCATTATATCGCGTTATGTGCGGTCACATAATATGCTTACGTGTTTATCAAAGTCAAAACTTTTATGTTCATGAAAATGTATACAATTTTAGACACAATAAAATAAACTTATTTATTTAATATTGTCTTATATTTACGCGAATGTTTTACATTCAAATTAAACACTTTATTCGGATTTTGTCGCGTTGTTTATTTTACTTTAAAACACTGTTATTACATAATTTTGAAATTTCTAACACTACTATTAATTATTTAAGTTTACACTTTGCCCCGATGTTTCGATTGCTTTATAGCAGCCATGTTTACGGGGAGACTAAGATGGTAGTTGTCCCAACGTTCTGAAGTGTACCTAGTTATGTGTGTACAAAGTACCCGAACATAATTTAATCTTTGGTATTTCTATTTACGCAGAATGAGCTCAAAATATCATGAAGTCTAGCTGTGTTTTGTTTTATCTTGGGTTTGACTATTTGAATGACTGGATCTCAAGCTGGTGGTACTAAGTAAAAAGCAATCCCAATTACTGAGTCGATTCTGGTCTTATGATAAGACTCAGTCAAGAAACATCATGGCCATACATTTTTTATCGCTAATTTATTGTTTCAAAATCTATTTCTTAACATCCGAATTAGTTTTATTCATTTTTACTTTGTCTAAAGCTTGTATGTGTACGTTTTACTAATTAGTTTATCAGAAGAAATACTAGAATGCGATGAATGTGTCTAGTCATATCGTCACCATCTAAGGCCAGTAACTATAGGCAAAAGAAAGCACTTTACTTCTTAACTATAGCTAATAATTATATGCAGATAATCTGTACCGTTTACTTGATCAAATAAATCAAACTTAAGAATATCGCAGTATTTTTACTACGATAAAACTGAAAACAAACGTTGAAATGTGGAATATGTTTTTAAAATTGAACTGAAACTACTCATGGAATTTATCGCGATATATTAAAACATTTGATACTTTACATAACTTCAATCTCAGATAATATTATTTTTCTAAAAAGACAATGATCTATATAAGATTAGGAATCATACACAGACATACCAAAAGCTTTAATGGGTTTTAGTTGTCCGCATCAACTCGTAAGTAAATTTAAAACAACCTGTCAAAATTTCATATCAATAAATTCAACAGAATTCGAATATAGCCCGTTTGAGACAGGAAAAATGTTTTGACGTTCAATTCGAGTTCAAAATCAAATAAACAAACGGAAGACTATTTTAAATTTAAGTTAAAACCGATGCGCTATAATATTATGAATAAAATACAGCATTCCAATGTCTGGTGTGATTCAATCAGTGAATTCATTCAGATTAAACTAAAAAGTGAATCACACTTGGTTTATGCTAGAAATGTCCCAATTAAATAAATATACAGAATATGACATTCTGTTTATTTAACAACCAATAGGCAGTTACCGAATAAAAAATCGAATTATTCGAATCCTAGAATAAGTCGAACAATTCGTACCATTGAAAAAATTTGGCGAAACAAAGGGATCCCATATCGATTAGTATGAATTCAAACACTCCTCTTAAATATTAGAACATGTTTCTGTCGTATAAAATATCCCGTGACTTATCAGTTATGAGTATGACATAGACCCATGTACTAACATAAAGACAGTATCTTTAAGTCACAACATGGTTTCAAGTTACAAGCAAACAATAAGCAAGACCCGCAGTGGGCAACAACCCTTAAAGATGGGAATATAAAATTTATTAAACGACATAAAAAATATGAGGTTAATTGAAAAAATTGTAAAACATATGAGTTTACCGGCCATCAAAATAGATGTAAACTGCGGTTTTTAATGACGTGAGCTAATTTTTCTTGCGGTATCCGGTCTTAGCTGGAAAACATCTCAATTTCTTCCAGAAACCGTGTCATAAGATACTTATAGTATATATTTTGGCACGAGTGACACTGTCGTTGTTCCAGCTTTAGTTTTTTATCCATTTCTTTGATCTTGTTTTAAGGTTGGTTATAAAAACTTTTACCAGTCTGTTGGTCTGTAAAGCTGCCAAAAAATTACGTTAGCTTGATTGCTTTAAATTCTCTTCTCTTATATGGCTGTTCGATCTGTTGATTACCCAGAGGGTACTTACTAGGTCTCGTGTATCTAGATCTTCTCTCTATATATCATGGGCTTTGTATCTTCTGGTCTTTGGCCTGCGAATCTGTTAGGCATCTTGTCACTTAACACCAAATATATTCATTCGCAAACTTTCCACTTTAAGTGAAATCCCAGATTTTAGGCGGAATCCAACTGTTCCACACGTCTCTTAATTTGCGACGCCATTCTTCATTAGTGATCAGGACACTTTTCAGAAACTCGATGAGGCGGCTACATGCAAAAGGCATACAGACAGTTATTAAACGTGATTCAGGACAACTACAGTCTCTAAAATATGCAAGTTAGATTCGGCAATTCGGGAACTCTCGCTACATGCACGAATTAATCATGCGGGTTACTTGGTTGGCGGGTCGTAGGATTATTGGAGAATTTAATTTTGGTGAAAATACTCAGACGATTGCAAAATAACGGATTCGCAATTATATGACCGTGAGTTTCTTGCAGGTATATTCTCATAGATTCAACCCATTGCCTGAACCTACCTCTAAGTAAATTCCGTAAAACCACTAAATTCACTTACTCATAAATTCCGATGTTCTTAAGTGTTATTTTGTGGCCTAAATAAATAAATGATTTTTTACTTAGATTACGATATAATGGTGCCAATTCTGTTGTCACAAAATTCTCTTATCTTAGCTAAAAATCTCTAAAATTTAGTTTAGTCCTGTCACTTTTAGCGATTTCAGAATACAAAATGTCGTTTGACAGGACTAATCTAAATTTTAGAGATTTTTAGCTAAGATAAGAGAATTTTGTGACAACAGAATTGGCACCAATATCAGAAACTTTAGAAGTATCTCAACGATTGACAAGAATAAAATCGACTGAGGAATGTAGCCATTAGCTACCAGCATTTTAGTCAGTGCATAATTAGCGATCTTTTTCGGATTTTCGGATTATCCTAAGGTTTTTACAAAGGTTTGTCCAATTGCTCTACTCAATATACACATTCACCTCGACATTGCAGACTGTTTAGAAGAAAAAAATATAGGGTATTGAACTGTTATCACCTACAGGCTATTTCTAATTATATAACAAAGCGAAATATTGTTAGGTATTGGCCATGAGTTTCATGCCAGCTTCTTCACAGGAGGTCTTTACTATTTGAACTAGATTTTTCGCCATTGCAAATTTTATTTTCTTTTCATTTTATAAATATATAAGTACATTAGCGATCTTATAAATTATCGAAATACCATTGTACTGCTACGCAGTTACCTCGAGTTCGATCTCAACGAACCTCTGACTTTTAGAAGTTTTGTGCGTATTAAATATGTAGTTAATCATCGTACGCGTAACGGTAAACAAATCATATTAAGGAAACCTTCATGTCTTAGAGTTCTCCATAATTTTTTCGAATATATGTGAATATGGACTAATCCTTCTCACGCTAAGAAGACACCCGTGCCCAGCACAGGGCCAGTTTATATACAGAGCCCTATAATATTTATATGTTATTAATAATAAATTAAAGGGTCTAGGAATTAAGTCTCCCCGTGACCATAGCTGCTTAAAAACAACCGAAACGTCTGAAAATTGTAAATTGAAATAACTTAATAGTTTCAGAATTACCTAAAATTTGTGTTTTCAAAAAATGCGATAAAATCCGTATAAAGTAAATCAAATTTCAAAACATTTTTATGGAAATAAAGACATTTCACTGTGACTTTGATTCAACTTGCGCATTTTAGATTGCTGTGTAAAAGAGCCTATTATAAGAAACTAGTAATGCTTTCGTTTCGCCTTCCTTTTCATTCGTGATACGTTTACTAACACATTAATATATTTACACATTGTATTATTACACTGAACCTTGAACAAGCCTTTCCTGTACTAACTCATTCATCTACATCGTTAAATAATTAAATAGCTCGTTGAAACATTACTATTTAAACATTCTAAATAAATTCGAGGCGTTTATTAGTAATTATATGTATACAAACATAAAACTATGCTGTTGATATAAAATTATAAAAATTGACTAGTATAACACAGTACGTCGTAAAAGACAACTGTGGTCAATGAGGTTAAGTAATGTTACTGGGGTCAAGTTTATGGATAGATGACCATCAGGGCCGGTTTCCGCGCCAGTGGAAGGTGGGGAGACTGGTCCTGATCAGGAAGGAGGGGCGCCCGGCGGACTCTCCGTCCGCCTACCGGCCCATTGTGTTGCTGGACGAGGTGGCTAAACTCTTCGAGTTTATTATCGCGGAGCGCCTCGTCCAGCGTCTGTCCACGGTGGGCCCGGATTTGGCGGAAAACCAATATGGTTTCCGCCGCGGGCGCTCCACCATTGACGCTGTCCAGCGTGTGAGGAGCCTGGTGGAGGATGCGGTGTCCCGGGGCGAGGTCGTCTTCGCGGTGTCTTTGGACATCGCGAATGCCTTTAATACCTTGCCCTGGAGTTGCATTAGGGAGGCACTCGTTTTCCATCGAGTGCCGACCTACCTCCGCCGCATAGTCGGGGCATATTTATCGGAGAGGGTAGTCGTCTACCCGGGTCACGACGGTTGGAGTCGGCGAGAGATGTCGTGCGGTGTTCCACAGGGATCGGTTCTGGGTCCGCTCCTGTGGAACATCGGCTACGACTGGGTGCTGCGAGGTGCGCTCCTCCGTGGCGTCGGCGTCATTTGTTACGCCGACGACACGCTTGTCACGGCGAGGGGTAAGTCGCACCGGGCGGCGGCCATACTGGCGACCGCTGGGGTCGCACAAGTCGTTGGTCGTATCCGGCGGTTGGGCCTCGAGGTGGCCCTGTCGAAATCCGAGGCTGTATGTTTTCACGGCCCTCGGAAGCGGCCACCTCCAGGGGCCCATATCATGGTGGGAGGGGTCCGCATCGGCGTCGAGCCAACCCTTAAGTATTTGGGTCTCCTGCTCGACAGCCGATGGGACTTTACAGCCCATTTCCGTCGTTTGGCCCCCATTCTTCGGGGCGCTGCAGGTGCGCTCGCGCGCCTGCTGCCCAACCTTGGGGGGCCAAACACCTCCTGCCGGAGGCTCTACGAGGGGGTCGTGCGGTCCATGGCCCTATATGGGGCCCCAGTTTGGGGCGACAACCTGGCGGCCCGAAACATTTCGGCGCTACGTGCACCACAGCGCGCCATGGCCGTCAGGTTGATTAGAGGATACCGCACGATCTCGTTCGAGGCTGCGAGCCTCCTCGCCGGATCGATGCCATGGGACCTGGAAGCGGCGCTCCTGGCGTCGCTTTACCGTTGGCGCCAGGAGGCGCTAGCTCGGGGCGAAGGACCGGGTCTTGCCGCAATCAAGGCGGCGAGGTCCGAGCTCCGCCAGGTCCTAGTGGCCAATTGGAAGGAACGACTTGTGCACCCCAGTGCCGGGCACGCCACGATCGTGGCGGTAAGTCCCGTTTTTGAGGAGTGGCTGGAGAGGCGGCATGGCGCCCTCACCTTCCGGCTGACACAGGTTTTAACTGGCCACGGTTGTTTTGGCCAGTTCCTGTGTCGTATACGCCGGCAAGAGACGCCCGGTTGTCACCACTGCGGCGACTGCCGCGACGTTGTTGAGGACACGGCGCTGCACACTTTGGCGGTTTGCCCTGCCTGGGCATCGCAGCGCCGTGATTTGATCGCGGCAGTCGGATCGGTTGCCCTCTCGCTCCCGGCCGTAGTTCAGTCTATGGTCCGGAGTGAGAGGTCGTGGAACGCCGTCGCCTCCTTCTGTGAGGAAGTAATTTCCATCAAGGAGGCGGCGGAGCGGCAGAGGGAGCGTTTAAACCCTCTCCCCAACCGCAGAGCCGGGCGCCGGAGGGCGCGAGACGACCTTCAGCCACCCTGAGGTTTGACCTGGGGATGGCGGGCTTTGTGGGCCTGCCCGCCATCCGTTCAGCACCAGGTCCGAGAGGCGGCGTGCGTGTTCCAACGCGCGCCTCTGTGTCGAGTCCGTCTCCCCTCTAGGGGAGACAGTAGGATTTTATGCGACGTAGTGCCTATTTTGGGTAGGTCTTTCGTGTAGTGGCCTGCCGTTTCATACGGCGGGCCGTAACCGCGGCGGGGTCGCGACCGCATGCGAAAGCGATTCGCGCGGCCCCGTCGATAGTGGTTTTGTCGAGGAACACCGTGGTAGGTTTAGTCGGTATTCCGGGAGGTACTTTGCTATTATTTCCATCTTTCTTTTACCCCGGCGAGTCCGACATAATCCCTCCGCCCGCCCCCGCGGAGGGATATGCGTCACAGCATTCCCCCACGTAAAAAAAAAAAAAAAAAAAAAAAAAAAAAAAAAAAATGGATAGATGACCATACTGAGTGGCGTTAGCAATCAATCGACAAGGTTAAGTAATATTGTTGCGGTCATGTTTATAGATGGGTGAAGGAATGGCGGGTAAGTAGCGATAGTAGTTGATCTACGGGGTTCAAATTTATAGATGGGTGTCCATGCCAAATATCTTGCAAGTGACGATATTAATGATGTGGTAGAATATTATTAATGATCTATCAGGATACGTAATATAGGCGTCGCAAAAGCAAGTCTTTTTATTTTTAAAGAACTGAGGTAATTCCTTATTGTATAAAATATTACACTTATCACATATTCTCAATATTTTTTGTATTTGTAGTGCCTATTTAATAATTACCTACCATGAATGTAAATTTATTTATTTATCCCAATCTTTTATGTTGCATACCACAAGGCTGGGTATCATTGTATACCATATGCCCATTGCCGCATTGTAGGTATATACCAATAATCGATTTTGAGTTTGAGTTTGAACACTTTAGGATCTCGACAAGAAAATTGATTGACTCTCGTCAAAGACGAACTTACATACGTAAGTTCAAAGATAGTCACTCGATTTCCTTTTTGTATTTTATTCCTTTTCTTTAGAGACAGCAACGCAACCAAATAATCCAGTTCATAAATCAAAATCAAAAATAAATTTATTCACGTTAGGTTACAAGGTAACACTTATGAATGTCAAAGTTACACTAATTTTTTTCCTGTGAATTTACATTTACTGCCACATTCAGCAAAGCCCTTCACCCTGTAGGGCTCATGAGAAGAACGGGCAAAAAACTCATGGCCACTCTTTTTAATCGACAAGTTTACTATATTATTTAATATTATTTGTATATATTAAAACCTCTGGAATGTGTCCGTGAGAAGTACAATACAGGCCTGTTAAGTAACATGCACTTGTGTTCGATGCAACCGCCAAAATTGGCACACTGTTGTAAATCGTACGGAACATTTGTATTTAGAGTTCGCATCGGCTTTAGATCGACGGCTGGAAATTTCTGGCACACGTATGAAAATATCAAAGATCGATTTATTTGATACGCAGACGTATTTTACTGTAGTCCTTAACTGTGAAGGCTAGAATACAAGATATAATTAAAATCGATTGTGTCTGGACACCGGTGTGCTGCTGCGAATATTTTGTTTGTTTGTTTGTAAGGATTTAACTCAAAATCTACTTGACCGATTTTAAAAAATCTTTCTCCATTTGAAAGCTACATTATCACCGAGTAACATAGACTACATTTTACTACGATATCCTAACCTGTCCTACTTTTACGCGAGCGATGCCGCAGACAAAATTTAGTAAGAAATAAAGATATTATTAAACAGAATAGATCCTTTTTTAGTGATAAGATGACAAAGACAACAATACTTCTTCTTTTTTAAAAGATTTGTAGCCATTTGGGTTCCAAATTTGTAACCCAGATTGCATTACTAGAACCATGGTAATTTATAGTTTCTCAAAGACTAATATTGTGACGTAAATATTTAATGCCAGTAATATTGTATGGTGTGGCCGTAAAATTAGAAACCAAAAATATTGCCAATTAAAAAGCTCCTTTAGTATCAAATAAATCTAGCTTTTAAATAGAAAATATTATTGCTGCAATATGTGGCTGCAATATGTACTATCAACTACAGCCCGGCCAGCTTCACAATAATTGAATGCGTCGGCCATACCAGGCATACCTATATGCAATACTTTGCTCATAGTTTCGCTCGCTCTGGAACATTACTTTAATTCTGGATTTAATGTACGCAATGTCTTTTTCTGAGCCACTAACAACGTATATGCGTAACTTCATGATCTTTCTTTTTCTTCTTCTTCTTTCTTTTTCGTGTGATTAGTGGCCAACTTGTTGTCAAGAGTTGTTCAAGTCGCCCCGTAGGTCTCTGATATGGCGACTGCTGTCAATTCGGCAACAACCGGGACCGAGTTTTTACGTGCCCTCCGAAGCACGGAGACGCTCAGATGAAATACCACTAAGCGGTCACCCATCTATAGACTGATACTGACTTCATGATGATCATGATTGATGACATGAAAGCGTAACAAACAGACTAATATTAGAATTCTAACTAATATTATAAATGCAAATGTGAGTTTGTTCGTTTGTTACGCTTCCACATCTTAACTACTCGACCGATCATCATGACACATGCATGGTGACAGGGGAAAGAAAAGGTTATACGGTACCTTGCATACAGACAGAAGTATTATTTCTGGGAGATTGAAAATTTACATAATCTACATTTACGCGAACCAAGTCGCTAGCAAAATCTAGTTCATATATTAGTAAGGATAATGCGGTGAAGTCTATAGTTAATATTATAAAGAGGAAATATTTGATTTTTTATTTGTTTGTAAGGGCTTAACTCAAAAACTATTGAACCGATTTTAAAAATTATTTTTCCATACAAAGCTATATTATTAATAATAATATAATAATATTCTATCACATAAACATAACACCATCTAGCCCAAACTAAGCAGAGCTTGTACTATGGGTACTAGACAACGTACATATTATTCATAGAGACACCCAGATCAAGACAAACATCCATGTCCATGCACACAAATGTTTGACTTGTGCGGGTATCGAACCCGCAACTTCAGGCGTGGCAGTCGGTCACACTAACCACTACGCCATCGAGGCCGCCATAGCAAGTAACATAAGCTATACTTTATTTAAAAAACAGTTTCGTTACTAACATAACCTAACCTTCTTTTAGAAAAAGCCAGCAAGCAATTATGTATATGCCTGTTAAAACCGGCCAGTATATTACAGCCATACATTGCAATAAAAATGCTTGCTTAGAAGCCCACTAATTTAAGTTATATCAATAGTTTTAAACCTCAGTCGCCAAGTCTTTTGTTAAACTTTACGAAGTGTTAATAAGTTTATGCATAGGCTAATGAATAAAATGCAAATTGCCTCAGTTCGAGTGTGGCAAAGAAATTAAATTGCTAAAGTGGGGAAACTTCGGTCGTTTTATTGGCACTTTACATATAATATTCATACACATTGCGATGAGCCGGCAGCTAAACGAAATTAATTCTATATAATAATATCTTGGTTCTTCTAATTAATTTATGATTTTATAGCAGTTATTTACGGCTTTGTTCCTGTATTATGACATATACTAATATTATAAAGCTGAAGAGTTTGTTTATTTGTATGTTTGGTTGAACGCGCTAATCTCAGGTAGTGCTGGTTCGAATTGAAAAATTATTTTAGTGTTGGATAGCCTATTTATCGAGAAAGGCTATAGGATATTATAACATCACGCTACGACCCACGGGGGCAGCACAGTAACCATAAAGGAGTCTGCCCACTACACCGCCTCATACCATGACCGTCCTAGGAATGTAAGAAACAACACGATACGCTCTGCTATAGGAACTGCTGGTCGGTGACGGAACGGTCTAGCGGGCATAGTCTTATACATTTCCTTACAAAGAATATTTTACTGCCTGACACGTTCCTAGCACGGTTATGGTATGAGACGGTGTAGTGGGTAGACTCCTTAACGCGGGTGAAACCGCGGGTGAAACCGCGGGCATAGCTAGTACAAAATAATACGCTTGTATCACCGAAGGAATGAGCAGAGAAGTAGGTATACACACATTTCGCTGGCGATAGTTTTAGTTCCTTTATAATAGGGGGCGATCTTATCCTCCTCCCGAGCACAATTCTAGACTCCTTTTGTCTTGACCGACTCGGTAATTGAACCTGAAACCGCTTGCACAGCAGCCGCAGTCCATATCGTTGCTCTACCAAGGCTTGTAATGTAATAACATAAAATAAATATTGGGCCTGTATTTAGGTCTAGCGTAATATAGTGCGAATTATTTAACTAACATAGGCACTTTCTTTTCTTTTAAAATACTTCTCCTACACTTGAAATAATTTTTGTATCATGGGGATCTTTACAAACAATAAAACAACGTACACAAAGATCTATAATCCGAACCTAGACGAATAAAATTTGTCATAAATTTTAGTCCGGTGTGAAGATCGAACCCAAAACACTGGTGGTGATGACCACATACCTAAACCATTTGAGCAGTGGCTTTAAAATAATACAATAGCACCATGATATGTCCAGTAATCAAACTCAGTACCTCACAAACAGCAGCAAATGTAGCTAACCGCTAAACCAATAAGGCAATCTTACCCGTATGAAAAATATGTGTGTTTGTGATGTTTTCAAAGCGTTGCAATTTTTCTCGAAGTAACAGATAAACACAAATATGTATGTTTGTACATTACTGTGCGTCCTACTATGACCCATTTTTATTCACCACAGTACAGCCGTATTGTTTTTTTATTCAACCTACTCGTTCCTCTTTTGTCTATGCTTAACATTTTTTGTGTAAGAGAAAACGCGCGATTTCTCTTATAGAGGTATTTTGTTTTCTTATAAACCTTGGTATAAATAGTTTTTAAAGATTGCGGTAATTGACTAGAAATATAATAAAAGCACCAAATTTAAGTGCTGTTAACGATTCACTCGCGCAAGTCCTGGACTAGTTTACGACGAAATTTTACAATTGACAATTTTACATTGCCAAATGTAAAGAGTCCTAACGTAAATATAAATTTAAATAATGAAATAATTACTTTAGTTCAATCTGCAGTTTTTTTAGGATTAACTTTAGATCATAAAGCTCAGTGGGGCGATCAAATATAGTGTCTTGCAGGGAAATTTAGCTCAGCCGCATACGCAATTCGGAAAGTGAGACAGCTTACTGATGGAGATACTGCGAGACTAGTATATTTTAGTTATTTTCAGTGTCATGTCTTAAGGTATATTATTGTGGGGCAAGGCAGTTGACATTGAGGCGATTTTTATTCTCCAAAAACGTGCAGTACGTAGTATTTATAATTTAGGACCACGAGTTTCCCTGAAAGAGCGATTTAAAAAAATAGGCATACTTACTGTTGCGTCGCAATATATATTTGCAAACATTATGTTTATTAAACATAATATTAACCTATATAATAAGAATAGTGATAGGTATACATAATTCAAACACTAGAAATAGGCATAAGTTAGTAGGCCCGTATCATCGATTACATTAAGTTCGCAATACATTTGCGGGACTTGGTATACCTACGTTTCTTTAATAAATTACTTATTAATATAATTAATTTACCATTACTTCAATATAAAAGTGCCGTGAAAACATAGCTAAGTTGGAAGGGTTATTATTCAGTCAACGACTACTTGAATGACAAAAACTCATGGAACTAGTTGCTTATTCTATACAGGATTAAAGTTTTGTATTACTTATAAGTCGATTTAGTAATGTAGAGGTATCTCGTGATTATTTGTAATGTTTTGAAGTATCGTGCTTCCCATTTTAATTATTATTGAAAATAAAATTAAACATACACAGCAGTGACATACACGACTATTTTGCTAGCGAGACATAAACATTTTTACTTATCTAAGATTTTAAAAGAATCTTATTGAATGAATGTTCGGATTAATTATTAGATATTATTAAATTATTAAACACACTAGTAGCTTAGTAATCTAATGCGTGTAATCTAATTGGAAATATTTGTTAGGTCTGTGCTTAAAGCAGTTCAGTGACGATGTTCAGGATGTCTATTCCACGCTATAACTTCTCGGTTTGTTAAGAACTATGTCAAGGGGTTCCCTTTAGAAGATGTTCTCGATAGTTTTGCTAAGTGTGTTTGCAGGTGCTTATTTTCACAAAGGGTTCTTTGTACAAGGCATCGACGTTAACAAAGAAAATATCTTCTCAACTGAAGTGAAAACAGAAGCCAAGTTGTTACTCTCCAGGCTCCAACAATACTGCCATAAGCCCTGACCACACAAATAAAGCCATAATATGGAATTTATACAACGAAATAAACCTATTTAGCCGCTCCTACGTAACATTTATGGCACACAAAACGACAGTCCGCTCTGTATCAATTGACCTCAATTAAATTAATACTACTAATCGTTTGCTAGATGCAACGCATGGATAGCTTCAATATTTTCTAGGCATTGCTTCAGCTATACTGAGAGAACATAGCCATGTCTATGAGCCTTGGTTGCCGTCTACCTTAAGGTGGACTGCTGATAAGTCTTTCACCAAAAGAATCAAGATGAGAAATATAGGTGGGTTCCTATTTAATGAATACTAGATTTTGCCCGCGGGTTCGCTTGCGAAATATAAGTTAAGCTAGGTTAGTAGCAGAAGATTTTCCTTGATAAAAGGTACCCTATCTTATCTTATTTTATCTTATTCGGAGGCCAGTCAGTGTAGACCGGCGACACTTCGACCCAGTGGGATCTTTTGTGTCGACCCTGACTTCTACCCCTAAGCTATCTCCCTATGAATGTACTGCATCAGTCGCAGCGTACACTTCAGAGGGAGAAGCCTGAAGTCTTCAGGGTTCGGTTATGCCAATCCCATCAGACCCATCCTTTGTCCGGCCAACGCGTCACATTCACACAGTAGGTGTGATACGAGTATGTACTCATCCTGTTTACCACAGGCTCTGCAGATAGAATTGTTTGACAAAGTAGCTTATGCCCTTTGTTGTTCTCGTGACAACGTGCATACGAATTTTCCATGGTGATTGGTCAAGTAGTTAAGGCATGACAGCCTTAGGATTATTAGTTAGGATTAGGATAATAGCAGCCCTGTTTATAAACTTTCTCACAGGTCGGCAGGGGCCCCTCTTCAGTGAGAGAAGGGTCAGGCCATATTCCACCACGCTGGTCTACCATTTCTCATGTTTCAATTCTGTGTAGTCAAGATTTTTAGATGTCATTTCTGTGGCCGAGGATACAAATGTGTGTGGAAATGTTGGAGGTATTTGATCTACAGTGGAATGTCAATCTAAAAGAACTAATAAGCTACGAGATTTTTTTTTGAATTTTACTTTAAGGTTTATTGATGTATATGAACGTCATCAAATTTTAAGTTGTGTTTTTAATATAAACGGCGAAATAATGTGTTTAAATATCTATATGTATATCATTATAACATTCGCGTAAATGTAAGACAATATTAATACTTTACTGTTGAAAATACTAAAAGCGGCCAATGGTTTCAGTGTTCAATTCAAGCAGTAAAATTTGGCACTTACGTACTGGACTACAAAGGCTATCCGTATATAATAGTTTGGCGACCAGTCAACCAGCTACAAAGTCAATCCAGAATTGAGATGCATGGGACTGTAATCAATAAAACTATCTGTACTCGTGACCGTGACCGAGTCGGACAGTGGACCGTTCAGGGTCGCAGTGTGATTAATGCTATTGTTACAGCTTCTGTAAGTGCAACTGGCATTTTTACTGACACGCTGTATAATTTTTACAGACAATGGCTTATTCATGCACATCCTTCACTTTATGTTTATATGCTAACTAGCATGTGCTGAACATTGCAGCACTAACTAAAAATCCATAACTGAATATCTTCTTCTTCTCCTTAGCCTTTATTATCCCCAAGTCACTTGGGGTCGGCTTTCTAGTCTAACCGGATTTGACTGGATATCAGTTTTTACACGGAGCGACTGCCATCTGACCTCCGCAACCCGAAGGCTAACGATACCCTAAGTCTAGACCAGTTTTATATTAGAGAGCTTTGACTTCCCAATAACGACATAGATGTTCATGGCAGCCGGGACCGACGGCTTAACGTGCTCTCCGAGGCAAGGAGCAGGCGATAATTGTCAATCAATACGCACAGAATTTCGAAAAGTCATATAACTGCCGAAAGTCAGAGGTGCGCGACGTGGTTTCGAACCCGAGATCCTCTGCATTGCAGTCTGTTGGTCTCCCCACTGAATAATGTTTTATATAATAATATCAGCCCTATATTAAACTTTCCCATTGCAGGTAATAGTCCACCATGCTGGCCCAGTGCGTGCTGGTAGGCTTCACATATCTTCGAGAACCTTATGGAGAACTCTTAGATATGTAGGTTTCCTCAAGATGTGAACTATGACCCACGCTATGACCCACGGGAGTGCCGCAGTAACTATAAACGCGAGTGAAACTGCGGGCACATCTAGCGGCTTAATAATAGGTCATACTATTCCATAATCAACATCAATTACCGTTTTTATTTATAACTAGATTTTCCCGCAACTTTGCTCGCGTAAATGTAGATAAGGTTAGATTAGTAACAGTACTTTTTCCTGGATGTTAGGTACCCTATGTCTTTTTCTGTTCCCCTGACAACGTGTATGCGAAATTTCATGATGATCGGTCGAGTAGTTAAGGCGTGAAAACGGAACAAACCAGCAAACGTACATTCGCATTTTAAAATTAGTAAAAATCATCATCATCATCATCACCAGGCTATAATAGTCCACTGCCGGACATAGCTCTCCCCCAAAGAGCCCCACAGCGCTCTATCATCAGCTTTCCGCATCCAGTAAAAATATAGTTTTTAAATTCCAGGGATTTAGCGTTCAAACAATAAGCCAATCTCTTTAGCTCTATTTTATCAGTATAAATACACGTGTCATTCAGCATTGAATGTGAAATCTACTAATTTCGTAGGCCTTGTACTACCACCTCCAGATAGCTTATCTATAAGATAAAAGTCTAACCATCTCTATTCATTAACCTAACATGAACGGGACAGCATGCGATTTATCTTTCGGATAACTGTTACTTGTTAGTTGTAGAAGTGGCCGTTAGTACTCTATCTTTATACATAAAAATTCAGCGGTTGTTTGTGTTCAAATAACGCGAAAAGCAGTCAATGGATTCACTAGAATTTTCTACATAAAAAATGCAGCGGAGAATTTTATATAAAAGTGTTTTCATACTTTTCTAAGTTTCTATGGAAACGGGAAATTAAGAATATCAGGCTGAGGCACAGCGAAACGTAGCCGGGCTTAGCTGATTTCTTTGATCAACTGGCTTGATAACGCAAGGGGAGTGAATACGACTGCTGAACACGAGGTATCGGGTTCGATTTACGGATCGTTCAATGTGTTATTAGGATTTTGCCAAAAATAATTTAGTATTACCATGAAGTTTGGAACTGTGACCAGAAGAGGGCAATAGACTCGCCATCACTACGTTAGATCTAAAGTCATATGTAGCTTAATGTGTGTGTAATATATCTCTGCCTGCATACATTCACGAAGCGGTAAGTAGTGATCTATTAGGCTGCCTGTCCATTGAAACGGAACGAGACTGCGGCGCGAAGAAACGGAGAAATATTAACCAATAGGATTGCATAAAATCACCGCTCCGCTCCAGTATGCAATCCTATTGTTTCCTAATGGTTATCAATGGAGAGGAAGCCTTACACCCAAATTTTACTAACTTTAGTTTTACGTCCCATGTAATAGAGCTTTTTGTGGTATACCACAAAAAGCTGCGGGTTCGATTCCTGCACAAGTCAAATATTTGTGTGCATGAACATGGATGTTTGTCTTGGTCTGGGTGTTTCTACGTATAATGTGTATGTATTTACAAAAAAAAGTATATATGAATGTTTATAGATTGTCTAGTACCCATAGTACAAGCTCTGCTTAGTTTGGGCTAGATGGTGCTGTGTGTATCTAGTAGAATATTATTAATATTATTATACAGTGCGCAGTTTCAGACTTCGTGTTGCTACTGAAAAATTATGTACAAAACTCAAAACACATTATCTTTTTTTCTCAAAACACATTATCATTATCTTTTAAGAGGCAAACGAGCAGACGGATCGCCTGATGGTAAGCGATTACCGCCGCCTATGGACACCCGCAACACCAGAGGAGACACAAGTGCGGTGCCGGCCTTTTAAAAATGAATAGCATAAATGGCTTACTTTCAACCTATATGAGTAACTACTCTCACACACTCACTGGATAAGTAGTTAGAACTCCAATCCATAACTTTGGTTTGGATGTATAAATTGGTCTGTAGAATGCTAGTGTCACTTATGTAATTCAACAAATTGCGACGGTATATTCTTTGATTTTTCTATACGTTACAAATATCGAAATTAATGGAGAATCTTTGGAAATCAATATCACATTGGGTATTCCTTGTATGTTAATTATGTATAGAAAAGATGTGACAACCTTCAAGGTTAATATTTAGAAGTTGGAGTCTCCTTACGGCCATATTGAAATTAAAATATTTAAAACGTATTTTAATAATAGGGGTTTAAATATGAAATTGCCGCGTTTTATGAAGACAATCGGTAACGTTGTAGTAGTCATACTATTTCATTTTCATTTCATTTCAAATTAACAAAAATATATACCATCATGTAATTATGACGAATTCAAACAACGAATGGACAATAAGCGATATAAGTTATACAAATTTTATAAAAGAGTCTTGATATTTATTATTAATAATAAATGTTATCAATAATATCATATATATAATCTATTCTCAAAATACAAATGAATTTTGGAATAAACATTGCATTTTGTATAAAAACCACGAAATTAGATTTACGACATAAACGGCAATTTCACAGCTTAAGATTGAATATGTTTACATCTTAGTGAATCCTACTAATATTATTAATGTTAAACTTTGTGAATAAGTTTGGATGTTTGTCAATCGATCACGAGTAACATATAGAACGAATTTGGATGCAATTTGCCACAGAGATAGATATAGTATATCTGTGTGCCAAGTTTCAAGTGTCCTGGTTTTAACACGTAAGATGCTTTTTATCCCAGTATACATTTTAATTGGAGTGAATTTTGAATATTCGGTAACGATTAAAAATAAAAATGTAGTGATAATAAAGGAGAACACAACATTTTGACGATAATTGAGAACAGAAGAGGAAATATGTTTGGCCATCTCTTCTCATTCTTCTGTTAAAAGACATGACGACTTCATAAAAAACTTCATAGAAGGAAAAGTGGAAGGAAAGAGAGAAAGACCCAGAAGTGCTTTTACTGGTCAAATAAAGGTAAAGGTGAAGGTCATGTCTTTTAAGGAGGTCAAGGTATTGGTCGAAAATCAAGAAAGACGAATTTTCCACCGACAAGAGCAAAGCTCGAGTATAAAGAAGAAAGAACAAAATTAATATTTATTTAATATCCGGATCGTTCATACAATTTGGGTTTCATTCATTCGTTTTATGTTTTTGAAGAAATCGCACTTCGCCACTTGCTGTTTGGTTAATTTTCTGTGTAATATTTATTAATACTAGCGACACGCGCACCTTAACAAATCAAAATTATACTCCTAAACCTTCCTCATGAATCACTCTTATCTATAGGTGTAAACCGTATGAAAATCCGTTCAGTAGTTTTTGAGTTTATCGCGAACAGACACGGCGGGGGTCTTTGCTTTATAATATTTAGTGATAGTGATATGTATCTTCTTCTTAGCCTTTATTATTCCCACGTCACTTGGGATCGGCTTTTCTGGTCTAACCGGATTTCACTGGATATCAGTTTTTACACGGAGCGGCTGCCACCAGACCTCCGCTACCTGAAGGCTAACGATACCCTAAGGCTAGACCAGTGTCAGGATATTATAGGGCACTGACTTCCCAATAGCGACTGCCATAGATGTTCATGGCAGCCAAGACCGATGGCTTAACGTGCTCTCCGAGGCACGGAGCAGGCGATAATTGTCAATCAATACGCACATAATTTCGAAAAGTCGTATAACTTCCGAAAAAAAGAGGTGCGCGTCGTGGGTTTGCACCGGAGACCCTCTGCATTGCAGTCTGTTGGTCTCCCCTCTGAGCTATCGCTGCAATAGTGATAGTGATATGTATATATTTCCAAAACGGTTACAGCTTTATCAAGCTATATGGGTTGGGGCTGGCTAAAATGGCTATACAGCATATTCTAGTCCTTTTACGGCTACAGATCTTATCAGATTAAAAGATGTCATTAGCGTTTCTGTATAATTTTATACAAGTTTTAACTTGTGACTACGCCTTCAATACAGAAACTGGGCGATACATAACGAGGGAATAATATCTTACATGTTAATCCGACACATATCTTACATTTTATATTAAGCTCTAAGCTACTCGGCCGTCAATACTCCATTCAAATATGTTCAGAGGATTTTACGAGGTTTGTACTTTTTTTAGAGGTTGTGGTTCAAGCATACATAAAAAAATATTTCTAATTCAAAGCACTATAATAGGATGAAATGATAAGTTTTTAAGAAATATCTGTCCTATTAAACAGTCCCATTTCTAGGCACGGGCTTCTTCTAAGAGTGAGAAGGGTTAGATCATAATTCACTACGCTGACCCAATGCGGGTGGGCAGACTTAACATATTTTCGAGAATATTCTTTCTTCAATATACGAACAGAAATAATAATATGTTGTACTGTTTTAATAGCATTCAAAATTATAATTCTTGCATGTTTTCAAATTTATAGAATTGCCAAATTAATTTTAAATTATTGTAAGCCTAATTGGCAGAACATAGTTGATTATTACCATTCCTGTAAACATCTTATATACATATGTTTCTCAATAAAGACTATTTGATTTGACAAAATCACTTGCAACAAAATTAAGTTTATATTTTACTTACAGGTTTTAACGTAAGTCGTTTATCTTTTCAACTTATCTTTACAAAATCTGCAGTACTTAATCTGTTTACCTCGACAATAGCTTGAGATGAGTTAGGTTGTTTATGGTCACGACATTTTTATCACAGTTTAGAACAAACGCGATGCACGGATAACTACTAATTGTTTATTATTGGTTGGTGAAAGTTAATAATAAATTAATATTCATAGTAATGTCTATATCCCCCAAGGGGTAAGCAGAAGTGTTACATCCACATTCCGTTTACAAAATTTTAGGTCTCACGTACAAGTACAGGCACATTTTTAAACACCTTGTTGCCACTGAGAATATTTTGACAGGAAATCCCAATAGCACTTTGACCGACCCGGGAATAGAATCCGAGACCGCACGGTAGTCATCAATTAATAAGTCAATTATCATCTTGGCACCACAAGATGAAGCCCCGGGGTCTGAAAGTCGATATAGCTATTTAGGTAGACCTACGAATGATGGAGCGATTTACGTGGTCACCTAGCAATATTTTGGCACGTATTAAAGAGTAGCCGAAATAAAAGAATTAAAGATTCCTACCACACCAGACATAATCTCTGTATCGCATCAGACATTCAAATATTGTAAAAAAGAATACTCTAGAATTTGAAGAACTAATTTTTCCAGGCAGGTACTTATCGAACTCACAGCACTCGACGCGACATGACGGCGAAGTGCCACATAAGGCACTGGACCATTCGGAGAGTAAAATACTTGAATGATCTTCAGATAGCTTTCCGAGTCTGCGCGTTCTGCATGTTATTTCAGTTTGTTAATTTTATTTACGCTAGGCTACTCGTTGGTACCTTGGCGTAAGTTTTGATCAAGCATACTGTTATTGAATCATTTCGAGCTTATTTTCAATCGGCACATAACCTTTTTCCAGGAATAAATATGGCGGTTTCACATATTTTTAATATATCTGTTTGTACATATATCTTCGATAGAAGTCTATTACATATTAACGCGAGTTGGCTTTTATGTTCTACCTAATAGGAGGCGATATGAATGCCGTTTATTATAGACATCTGCCGCACTTAGGACAATTCCTGTGTCGCGAATATACAACATTACGAATTCAAAAAGCACCAAGGCTCGGCACAACCATTTGTGGACTACACAAAATATTGTCACGTGTGGACATTGAACCCACAACCGCGACCACTTAAACCTCTAGCCATCCGTATAGTCTATTCTGTTTACATATATTTCAAAACACGGGGGTGCAATTATTTTTATCCAAACAAAAATGTAATAACGCTTTTCCCGATCTGGAAATCGAGTCCGGGATTCACCGGGTTTGTACGGAATATATAAAAAATAGTATCCTTTTAGTTATTTTAATTAAATATTACTAAAATTCTTATGTTCTTTTGGACTGAAACTAAAACCACATCGTTAACAATATTAGTAAGTAAAGTGAAAAAAGTGTTCTAAATTTGTATAAAATAATCTTAATACCTAGTGTATTGAGTGCCAACTCTAAGAATAATAACTATATAAACTTTTCCCTGAGGATAAAAATGTTTTAGTCTATAAATGATACCATAGTAGTAAAAATATTCAGAATAATATTATATAAATCGCATTTTAAACGCCGCATTACATTCTCAGACAACGAAATCACATTAAAATACAATACCGTCAAACTAAATCGTAAAATTAATATTAATTTTCTTATCGACACAGTTGTTTTAATATTTATTTAACACCTTTAACTACACAAACACTTTATTTCCTTAAATAATTAATCACTTGTAAACGTTAAATAATTTGTCGCGGGAAATTAAAACTGAAAAGAAAACTCCGCGAGAAAGGAAAAACGCGCGAAAATCGTCACTCGAGACGTCTGACCTCGACCATCGCTGACGCGGCACTGACGGAAAACCAAACACGTGGTCCTTCAACGGTAAACCTACAAACGAAATTAAACTCTATAACCCACACAATAGAACTCAAATTGAATAACAGCCACGATGAAAAGAACGAATTTCAATTTAAAATCCTCTCATACAAACTGGAAAAAATAGAAACTTGAGTAAGAACTGTCAATCGACATTAAACCATATGTAATAAATATTACAGCTCATTTTGACTTGACGAGTGACTTTCAAGTACTTTTCAAATATGGAAAAGTTGACAACTCGTGAAAATTCGTCACCGGTCGGAAGCTTGCGCTCGTTAGCGAGAGCTTTATAATGCGGTCGGTAATTTGGCCCTCTAAGACCGAAACACCTTATATCACGCTTATTAGGGTTCAATTTCGAATGATTTTAGTGAAGGTAAAAGTTTAAAAACGGCAATAAAAACTTGGTAATATGATACGACATTATTTAGGTAATGATCTGAGAAAATATTCATGGCGCGCAGAATTTCTACGTGGAATACTTTGTTTGAGAACAAACTCTGTACAAAATAATGTGGGATTGGAGGGATGGATCGCGATTAAGTTATACCGGGACTGTTTGTCAAACGACCCTCGACGGACCGAGGACCGGGTTGAAGAAGCTGCGTCATAGGTAAACTGGGGTCAACGACCAATTGAGATGATTGCACTGTAAAATTGAATGAGCTCCCTTTGAAGCAAATTGAAATTGAATGAATGAATGAATCAAAATAGATCGTAATTGGCTATTGCTGGATCTGAATATGAATTACTCCTATTTCTTATTCAAATAGATATGTGGATATGTTTGAGGGACAAAATGAATGCTAAGTGATCTTGCAGATAGGCATGCCATTCCAAATGGAAAGCGATTATGTTTTGTAAACATTAACTTACTCTTTCAGGGAGAAAGAGGCGTACCTATTACGTCCAAATTTTGCCAACTATGTTTTTTTAGCAAAATATTCCTTGTTCAAATGCATAAATAATCAACCCTGTAAACTGGCTGTCTGCTGGGTAAGGGCCTCTTCTCACTACAAGAAGGCTAAGGCCCCTTCTGGCCTTTTAAATGTATTAAGTATGCATTATTGTGTACTTGAACAAGAAATACTCTGCATATCTCTCGGTGAGGGACAGACAGTAGTATCTACATAATATCATATTATGCCAGCTGAGTTTGAAGTTGTAAGTGTACATCCCCAAAGAGTTATAAATAGGTATATAACAGCTATGTAACAGTATAAGTCCTTAGATCCCAAAGTGGTTCAGGTGGACCCCCAGGGGTCCACGGGAGACTCAACGGGGGTCTACGTTGGGGTGACAAAAAATGGAGGTTCCACGAAAATTTATTTGCTTTTGATAGTGAAGAACCAAAATGTTGGCTTGACTTCACCTATCAATGTAGGCAGATAATATTTTAAGAAGCTCAGCGACTGTTACTTGTTTACACGTCGGTCGACGGATATTTTGAGGAATACCACTCGCTGAAGGCCCGAGAATTTCTAAAAAAAGAAAACATAATAAAAGGTCATCCCATAGATATTTGATCAATTTTTTTAAATTTTAACTCAATTTAAGTTTTTGGTCAGAATATACCGATTTTACTTGGAGGATTAAATTTCTAGCTGCAAGGGGTCCATCGGAACCAGCTAAATTTTGAAAATGGTCTATGACAAAAAAGTCTGGGAATTTCTGGTCTAAGCGCTGGTACTCTACATGCCATTTGGAGACGGACCTCGGTATTGTATAGGCAAGAGATTCGCAATGATTCAAATGAAGTGCTGCCTCATAAGACTGCTACAACGCGTCCGCATAACGCCTGCGCCTGCGCCGCGAGCTAACATGCGCGCGCAGCCCTTCACCGCGGACCCCCGCTCCCCCCTCACGCTTCACCCCGCGGACTCCCTCATCACACTCAGCTTGTTATGACGAATTTCAATACTAAGTGGACATTTTTGTGATATGTAGGACATTTTGATACAAGTGCGTGTACAGAATTATTATTGATATATTATACAGTCTTTATACCTGAATAGGTGGCGTAGTGGCTTAAGAGGTTGCCACAGTCAGCGACACACACACAGTCGCGACACAATAGTCACCGCGCCGAGTGTTGTGGGTTCGAATCCCACACGGGACAAAAATTGTGTGATGCACAAATGGTTGTTCCGAGTTTGCATGTTCTATGTGTCCGTTGTTTGAATGTGTGTAAAGTCCTCCGCGATACAGGAACTATAGCTAGAGATGTAATTAAAAAAAAAAGAATTGTTTATTTTATGTCAACTTAGTAAGGTTTTTGGCGTGACACCGGATTCGAGCTTGATATTTAGCAGACACTTAAGTAACTTAACTACTTACAATATTAAGTAAAACCAACCTTTTCGGAGTAGGTCTGCCTTTATGATTGTCGTTCTATAAAACCTATTCGGTAAAAGATTTAATTTGATATACCATAGTGCATAGCTTATTACCAACTATAAAAATAAACTATACCAAGTCATGTAAAAAATATATAGGTACCTACTTACTTATATTTTAGATTAAGAAGAAATTTTGTAAGTTATTTTTAAGTACTTGCAATTTTTGTAAATACATTTTTGTTACTTGTTACTTGTTACTTACTAAATGTCTTGACAGTAAAATCTAATAGCATTTATGCTAACCTGCAAATTGAACCTGATATTTCAAGTTCGATTGAAAGCATAACCGCAACTTTTAACCACTGTATAAAAATGGATACATGACAATATTTATAATTTTTGAAGTGAAACCTTCTTTAGGCAAGTTGAGCACTTTTTGGGTGAACAAAAATCATGGAACTCGCGTTATCGTCGCCGAACGCTTTCCATGAGCTATATGTATACTGTGTATATATGAGTACTTTTTGGATACAAAAAGCGTGAAACTCGCGTCATCGTCACCGCATGCTAGTTATTTAGTTTTCACTTCTATCAGCAGTCCTCAAAGACTGCCCCGCATGTTTTTTTTTTAGGAATTTATGCTTTCCCGCGTGTTCGATTGTTCCTTTTTTTTTGGATGAAACGTATTACATGGTAAGGTATCCTATTCTGTACTCTTGACAACTTGTATGCGAAATTTCATGATGATTGGCGAGAAAGCGTAACAAACATTTGTATTTACAATATTACTTAGGATTAGAATTATACATAATTCCAATCCTCTCCTCTAGTTAAGCAAAGTAACATTAATATTCAAAAGCTAGCCTTCTCATTTAAATAGCCACCCATCCATAAGCTACCCGCACTTCAAGTTCCTTGACCTCAGATCTTCAGCTCAAGAGCTTAACAAAGAAAACGAAACACAATTAAAAATATTCAAATAAATCTAAATAAGACATATAAAATATGGTATTGAATGTATTCATGAACTGCTTAGAACATCATAGGTCTGGAAACTATGTGATGTATAACGTGGTACATAAATTCAGGAATATTCGTATCTCACTCGAGTGCATTCAGGTGCTGGTTCATTGGACCGCGGTGGATCTGACACATTGCTCCTAAAATCTATGTATTTGCAGTATGCGGTTTGTATTGGGTAAAATTATAACTATAGCGAATGCGACTGCATCTTGGGTTCAATGGTCGGGTCTTGCTACGACTTACTAGCGGCGCATTTTTTGCGACTGCATTCCATGAAGTCTCGGGTTCGAATCCCGGATCGGGCCAACCAAAAGTCATTGGGTTTTACTAAGAAGAAATTCTCAGCAGTAGCCCGGGGTTAGGAAATTGGCGGTGTTACACAAGGAACAAAGGAAAAGCAAATCGGAAAGCAAATAAAGCTGTTGGTCCTGCGCCTCATATCTCTCCGATTGTGTCGGATTGCCGTCCGATCGGATTATGAGGGGTAGGGAACAGAGAGTGAGCATATCTTTGCTGACGCACTTGTGCATTATAATATCTCCTGCGCAGAAGACCAGCCGTCGTTAAGATTGCCGTTGTGCCGAAATCCGGTCTGGAGGACATTATTATTATTACTATATATAGAAGTTCCCGATCGAGGATCCTCCCTTTGTTCTGGAGGGGCATCGCACCACG
Organism: Catocala nupta; assembly: GCA_963675205.1. Classification (NCBI taxonomy): domain Eukaryota; kingdom Metazoa; phylum Arthropoda; class Insecta; order Lepidoptera; family Erebidae; genus Catocala; species Catocala nupta. Next base: position 1,269,533 of record OY776102.1, read on the forward strand.
TTTCCCTAAACTTTTTTGCCACAATGGTAGTGTAAATAAAACCTCATCCATGCCTCCATCTAATAATGGACTATTCTATTAACTAAAACTGCCTCAACATCCATTTATATGAGTGGCAATGGCTAGTTATCAAAACTTAAGCGATATTAATAACCTACTCCGATAATTAAACTCATTTATACGGATAAATGAGTTTTATTTTAATGAATAACATTCGCGTAAACAAAAGTCAATATTATGACTCCGATAAGTTATTAAAAATGTAAGTGTAGCGTCAATGTCAATTAAAAGTACCTAACAATTAAAAATATGTTGTCTGTGCTTATTTTGAACAATATCGCTATCGATGTCAAATCCTTGATCATTTGTATGTTTTACTGTGCCTGTAGATTAGATATTGTCATTAAAATCTTATATACGATTACTGAAATCATCAAATCAAAATAATTGGAATATTTTGGAGAACTCTTAGGCGTACAATTTCCATCGCGATGTCTATCTTCACCGACTAAGCAAATCATCATTAACTATTTAACACGCACATAGCTTCGAAAAGTAAGATGTACGTGCTTTGAGATCTAACTCGAGACATCTGCCTAACAGTTCAATGGTCCCGCAATAGGCTATCGTTGCTTCATTGACGATAGGAACAAAAAAAAATCTCTCGCTCGCTAGCCAAGCCGTCCGTATAACACGAAACAAAAATAGAAAACACCATCAGTATGTACACATGTAGTACATTTTTACAGCACTATAAAATATCTTTATGTGTTAACATCAGCAGTCAAACTAATATACACGTTACTATGACGAATTCATTTCAATACTATATGGCTGGTGTCTATTATGGTGTCGTAAACATACATTAAATTTACATACGTACGTATCCTTACGACTACATCCCCGAAGGGGAAAGCAGAGGTGTATTGTATTCATTTTTGCATGTGCATTCTTGAACAGACAAGTGCCTTACTAGGAATGAATCGTGTTGCGGGGACATTAAAAACACTCAACAACTGACAAAGAAAACAAATGTTTGTTCCGAGTCTGAGTTAAAATGTTTGTGCCGTGTGGGCATCGAACCCACTGTACGCGGCGGCAATGGTAAAGCGCCCACTTAAACAAGGACGCCATTCATGTAGTCCGTAATATAATTATAATATTACTCTTCAATTTCGCTACCTATGTTTAAAGGTCCCAATAATTCACTAATACTTGTTTCAATATGCTTATAAAGTCACTAAAGGCACAAACAATTTTACTAACTGCTAAAAACAACTGTTATACTTTGGGACAGAAATAAAAAAAAATTGTGGAGTGAAAGCCCATTTCCGTTTAGCAGGCACAATCCTACATCGAGCTGCTTCTAAGTATTGACTGAAAAATCCAATAACACGTTGCTTGATCCCGACACTTCGTGCACAGCAGTCCTATTCAATACTGCTGCACCACCGTGACAGGTTATGTTAACACAAAGGAGCATGCCAAGACGCCATAGTAATTCGGGCCCATTGTGCATATCTGTGAAGGCTAATGATAATAATAGTAAGCAATGCCAATAATTAATTTGCATATGAAGTGATTTACAAAAGATTTTAAAGTTATCAAATCTTCTTATATCTCATCAATACAATTTATTTTAAATATGTGCTATATAATTTAATAGGTACATTATTTTAATTTATTAATGAGTACAATCTGAAATGAATAATAGAAATAATAATGATAATTATAAAACAGAATACATTGCAGTTTTATATCTTATAGGTAAAAGTCGTCGATATTAACCGCAATAAATAAACAATGGAGTTGCAAAACAAGCAATTATATTGACATTTATATTCTACAAATTTCTTTCTTTCATTTACGTTTTCTGGCGTCATACAAGTTAGATATGGTGTTGCCGTAATAAACACAAAACCTCGATACATCGATAATAGACATTACTTTAAGTTAATCAAAGCAATCTTGCGAAGATAAAAATAATAATTATTATTAGATTTAATATTACTTCTGTATAAAAAATTAAATGAACGATTCAAATAATAATTATATAATATAGCAATGGTAAACTACTATTTCGATTAATTACCTGTCAAAAATTTTGTATTAAGGCAACATTTTCGCGTAATGTACTTGCTTGCAAGTTCCATTACATAGTTTAGTCGTTTTCTTGTTTTAGACCTGGAAGCGGCGCTTTTAACGTCGCTCTACCGTTGGCGCCAGGAAGCGGTAGCTCGGGGCGAAGGACCTGCTCTGCCCCCTCTAGAGGCGGCTCGATCCGAGCTTCGTCAGGTCTTGGTAGACGAATGGAAGGAATGACTTGTGTACCCCAGTGTCGGGCACGCCACGATCGTGGCGGTAAGTCCCGTTTTTGAAGAGTGGTTGGAGAGGTGGCGTGGTCCCCTCAACTTCCGGCTGACACAAGTAATGACTGGCCACGGTTGTTTTGGCCAGTTCCTGTGTCGCATACGAGAGTCGCAAGAAACGCCCAGTTGTCACCACTGCGGCGACTGCACACTTTGGCGGTTGGCCCCGCCTCGGCATCGCAGCGCCGTGAGTTGATCGTGGCAGTCAGATTGGTTGCCCTCTCGCTCCTGGCCGTAGCTCAGTCTATGGTCCGGAGTAAGAGGTCATGGAACGCCGTCGCCTCCTCCTGTGAGGAAGTGATTTCCATCAAGGAGGCGGCGGAGCAGGAGAGGGAGCGCTTAAACCCTCTCCCCAACTGCAGAGCCGGGCGCCGGAGGGCGCGAAATGACCTCCAGCCACCCTGAGGTTTGACCTGGGGGTGGTGGGCTTCGTTGGCCTGCTCGCCGCCCGATCAGCACCAGGTTGTTCCCACGCGCGCCTCTTTGTCGTCTCTTCGTTCCCTCACGAGGGAACAGTAGAGGGAGTCTTTTCTGTGTAGCGGCCTGCCGTATCAAAATGCCTTATTTTGATCTTATTGGTAACTTTTCTTATAAAAAAACTTAAAAATTATGGTAACAAAGAAACGACCCACTTTAAGTGACGCAATGAAAAATAAATTCATTCACGACATCATAATCGACGCCACTATATACGTCTACTTTGATGTGCCAGCTTCCGGTAGCCATTTTGTTTGCACAGTAAATAGAAATATTTGTATTTATGTAATAATCTGGATGGAATGTTGGCACTCGGCGTGCGAGTCTCGGTAACTAATCTCATTCATTATTATATTTTGTTTTCCACGTGTCAGCCGTTTTGATACATTGAAGAGATTTGCTTAATGCACCACACTTGGTTCAGATATTGATATCAAATGATCGTAGAAGGTAGAAATCAGTAGTGATCAATTATGACGGTGTCATCATAATTAAAAGCACAAAAGTCAAGTACTCAAAATGCATGATCCAGAAAATCACTAAGTCCATATTATTAAACAAAGTCACCAGTCGCGTCTTTTTGTCTGTCTGTTCGCGATAAATTCAATTACTACTTAACGGATTTTCATGCGGTTTTCACCAATAGACAGTGATACATGAGAAAGGTTTAGGTGTATAATTTGTTAAGGTTTTGTACTACCCGTGCGTAGTCGGGGCGAGTCGCTAGCAATTTTATAATATAATACATTTTTTATGTCCTAGCGTTCTTTGAATTTGCTCTGGTGAGCTTATTCACGACATCCATGTGAAATTAAACAATAAAAAAGAAAGAACACGATTGATTTTATGTGATTTACTGTTAAATGTATATCGGGATAAGGTACCTTATTTTGAAGTTATAACATATCTGTAAACTATGGTGGCACTGCACATCCATACTCCAGAAGAAGTATTACTTATGTTCTTGCTTGACAAGCAACTTAATAAGCAATTGGGGGGCTACGGTAAAGGCAGGTGAGAAAACGAATGAACGAATGAACCATGCATCTACGGGATAGTACTTAAACTTTAAAAAAAGAATACTAAAGAAAACTACAGCACTAAGAAAAGATCTATTTCGTGGGAGACTCAATTCCTATCATCTCATCTTTTCTTTTTCTCTAGAGTTAGTAATTCGTGACTGGTACGCTTAATATAGCAAACAATCATAGACTACAGTAATCACTTACTATCAGACGGACGACCATTTTTGTATAAAAATATACCCTAGTGGTATGTAATATGTTGTGAAGACACCGAGTAAGGAATAAATATTGATGCGGTTGTTTGTGTGGTAAAGCTTCAATTCGCAAAATAATGCTTAAGACATCTAAAGGAAAATTTAGATACAAATTTTGTATTATCAAATTTATTTCATAACAAAACTTCGTTACATGTAAAGCTACCGAAGTCGTAGTGAATTTAAATTCAGCTCTACGACCAGCATCTGTTTTATTTAATGACCTATACGTTGACTTATTGTTATAACGATGGAAAGTGTTCTAATTTTTTAATGAGAGTATCTATTGACGGGATGAATAATACGTTACATACGTTTATCTAGGTTATAGCATGCCCTACTTGCATGCCAAATTTCATAAATGTAGGTTGTGTAGTTTGAGCACGTTTTTAAGTAACAAACATTCAAACTTCTTATTTCTGATTATAACTCACTAGTTTTTGCTTAGAAGGCAGAAGGGGAAGAGGAAGACCAAGGAGGACATTCATAGATCAAGTGAAAGAAAAAGTGAAAGTTAAGTCATATCAAGAACTCAAAGTGCTGGCTGAAGATAGAACATTATGGAAGAGACTCCACCGACAAGAGCTTGGCTCTTAAATTGAAGAAGAAGTTTTTGCCCACGGTTTCGCACGGCAACAGTACTTTTTCTTGTTGGAAGTATCTCATGTCAAATTCATGATGATCGGTCGAGTAGTTAAGGCGTGAAAGCGTCACAAACGAACAAATTTTAATAATAGTAATATTATTAAAGATATACATAGGCTAACGTCTATATTCACAGGGAGGTGAACAGAGGTGTAATAAAAGTTCCAGATCTCTGTATTGCTACAAAGAATTTCTGAACAAAAGAATCGGAATTTGCATAATAAACGCATTTACTATTACTATGTAAAGAAACATACAGTTTGCTATCCCTGGTCCGAGATCCAGAGGCCGACCCAAGACTAAGTGGAAAGGTGTAATGTTGAGAGACATGATGGAATACAAGCTGTCCGACGACGATATTAAGGAAGAAAGAAGTGGAGAGGTGAATAAAGCAGGGTGACCCGCCACCTTATCTCCACCGTGGGATACCTAGCTTGGAAGAGATAGAGACTACTGCTACGTAAGTTTTAGATTAAATTGCAAACTTATTATTTTCTTCGATTGGTAACTATTGAAATGTAGTTCAACCTAATCAATACTATTATTAAAGCTCATCTGAACTGTGACATGCACACAGCAGTCATATGCCACCTCCTACCCTTCGTAATTCCACAGTTTCACCTATATTACAGTGACGCAATCTTTACAGATGAACTGAATCATTCATTGTCGAACTATAAACTATTCAACAAACAGTTCAACAGTAGATCCGTATCGATATAGAACATTATTTTCATGTCAAACAAAACCTTTCGGTTTGCGACGTAAACACGATTCGAATACAACTTTTACATTTTGCGACGCTTTAAAACTTTTCGCATTCAAATAGTTCGTGATTTAAAACTATGAATTGCTTTCATAAAAACTTCGTATTAGTGATTTCACGTGTCAGAATTAAAATTTACCGGATAGAGTATCCTTGGAATTACTTTATTTAAAGGTTATCCTATGGTTATGATCACTGATATCCACTGAGTCATTGCCAACTTTAGGAAAAATAAAATAAGTATTGGATCAAAGAAAAAGAATAAATGAGGTAGGTATTAGTTTTACTTATCAGGCGGAGCAACAATCTTAATATTCTTACGCAGGTTTCTTGTAAGAAAGTGTCATTGCCTGTGTGTAGTACTGCCCCGGTAGTAATAAATGATCTGATAAATTTACCCTGGTACTTCAGGCTGTCTGAGAGTTCTACATAACGTTATCAAAGATATATGTAGTCTACCAACCTGCAATTTCCTGCGTGGTGGACTACAACCAAACTCTTCACATACCGAGAAGAGGCATGTGCCCAGCAGTGGGAAAGTTAATCACAGGGGTGATATTATTCTATTCAGACTTTCCGGCCTGAAGCAACCCGGTTGGAAAGTGAAATATGAGTAAAAATAACCTGGTAGGTATCTACCAGCCGGAAGCATTATTCATCTATCCGTATCTATGTCTCTAAAGAAGTGTATCTACTGAATATTACACCCACTCTTCGTCTTCTATGTTTTAAGTGTCCACGTTTTAGGTGAGCCCATTGTTGTTTATTAAATACATTTTCAGACTTTGTGAACGTTTAGAACTTTTAAGAAAATAACGCACTAATACTTAACCTGATCCAGACTTCAAATCCGAGACCTCACACATGCAGACATAAGCGAAAACTTATACCACAAGACTAACGAAGCTATCAACTAAGATTCTCATAAATCTTACTTCACAAAAGGTACGAGACCCGAATTCCTCCGAAGTTATCCGAGCACACCCGAATCAAAACACTCCAAACAGCACATGAAACTTTCATACTGTTATCGAATGTTATCGAAGCAAGCACACACACATACACACATATCTATATTCACGTATGTACGCATGTGTGTGTTCCGCATCTATTTTTGACGTGCGAAGGCCATTTTCAATAAACAATAAGCGAACAGGTGTGAGTAATACACATACATACAAACAATACAGAAGCATGAAAACAAGAAAATCCATTGCGTGCGAGCGAGAGAAACGATACAGATTTTTGGATGGATAACCTTGTGTTGAAATGTGCTAGTTACTTGCTTGGGTAGCGCAGTGAATTGTCTTGCTTGGAACAAATGTTGTCGGTTTGATACGGGCTATAAATTTTTTTTTTAGAATACAATAACAACTGCCACCCTAGAAAATATGCCTGTATCGCGAGGGACTTAATAAGCATTCATCAATATAGAATACTCTGGGTGTTCTATATTGACATTGATTCTATATACAGGGTGTCCGGTAATTAATGGATAACCTGGAAATGTCTTATAGTGGAACTGATGACCGTTCAGAAAAAAATATGAAAATAATCTATCCTAACTACTACCTGAGATATGTGTTTTTTTTAATTACCATGTATAACTTTCTTGTATACTACAACCATAAATGAATTAAATTCATCTGTTTTCTGTTGTTTTATTATTAAACACTAATTATGCTAATAGATAGACAGTCAAAAGTATGCTATGCTAATATAGCTTGCACTTTTTGATATATATATTTTTTTAATTTCTTTTTTTATTATTTTTTTAATTTTTCTAAACGGCCTTCAGTTCTACTATAAGACATTTCAAGGTTATCCATTAACTACCGGACACTCTGTACACATAAAACAAATATTTTAAGTTTATACAAATGTTTGTCCCGGGTGGAGACAAAACCTAAACACACGGCGCAGTAGCCGCGGTGAGACGATCACATAAGCAAGTATGCCTTTTCTGCAATCCTTGCAAATTATTACTTTGATCTTTGATGTTAGTGAAAAACACTGCCTTATCAACCTAGTGGTGTATTACGCACTTATATTTTTCGAATTGAGAGGTTTGAACTCGACGCCCAGGTTGAGCAAAGTGTTTGTTTTGGTAAATACTCAGTAGCAACAAATTCTGGCAATGACTGACTTTTACGTGAAGTCTAAAACATGACTTCCAAAATGTCGCTTCAATACATCTCTGCCAACACCTTAATCGAAAATAAATAATTAAACAGCAGCGCTAGCCTAGTAAGAGACTGTTGGACTGCAACGCAAAAGTCTCTAGTTCCATCCCAAGATTCACCACCTCTGACTATTCCAAGTAATATGCATATTAAATAGTAAATTATCATGAGAAACGCTGCATTTCTATATAATTTTCTCAAAAATATGTTTAGTCTGTCAATCCGCATTGAGCCAGCGTGATGGACTATGAGTTAACCCTTCTGACACTGAGAAGAGGCCCGTACCCAGTAGTCGGTCTGTTTATATACAGGGCTGATGTTATTATCCATATATGTATGTATATGTAACACTTTCCTGTGTGCTATACTAGAAGCTTAGCAGTAAACTCATTCAATTAGAACACGTCACACAGAACTGATAAGGACTCGCTATCAGATAGTACACCCTAGTCGACATTACAATCGATACTTACGCGCAACTGGAAACTTACCGATATATGTATCTATTACGACCGTAAATTCCCGAAGGACAAGCACAAGTGCAGCACACTTAATTTGATATTTTACACAACTATGTATGTTTAAGTCAAGAAAATTTCAATGAATTACTTAAAAAAGATGATTTCCACAGAAAGGATCAAACCCTGAGCCGCGAGAGACTTTTTTATAGTCAACTCTCACTCTAAGCATAATTGCAGTATCGCAGGGAACTTTAGACACATTCAAACTAAGGACACAAAGAATATCCAGACTTGGGACAATCAATGGATCTTCTTTTTTTCGAAGCAATAGTCGAGTATTTGGCAGTGCCGAGGCTACCACCTAAATCGCTACGTGATCCATGCAGTCGATTATTATTACAAACATTATGATTTTCTTAGAAAAGACAATTTCTGCTATAGGGATTAGATAAGATTTAAAGAAGGTAGTCAAGTCCTGTGTTGCGAGAAACTTTACTTCCCAAGATAGATCCCATCATCCAGACTCCATGTTTTTAAATTAAATATGGTTATGTTGTCTTATTAATAAACACTAAATACACCCAGACCTATAATAAATAAGCAGCTAAGCAGCCGGCAGCAATTAGATGACCTTTTTATGCTGTCAAATGCTTGGCTAAAAACTGTCTATGGGTATTTAAATAAAAATCTAATTATTGTAAAAATGCTCTATAATAATAATGATAATATAAAATAATATGAATTTCATTACATTACAACTGGTGACATTATAAATGGTGTTGTTTAAGAAATAAGCGGATATATAGTGTTATAATCGCTTAATACATGTACACCTATACGCCAACCAGAAACACACATACAGACATACACAGCAACTATAACTATGTGTTAACGATTAATATAAGGCTTAAAATACAAATGCCAAAAAGCATGCTACTAAGTAGCATGCCAGTGAAAAGCGTGCTCTCTGTGCGTTTCTTCATGCGAATATGTGGTACGTACCTATGATTTGTCAAACTGATAATTTTTCGGTAGCAGCATGCTATTGTGCTAGTTTTGGGCATATGTATTTCAGACCTTACGATAAAACAAGCGAGTGAAAAGATACATTATGTTGAAGAATAAAAAGAAATTATGTCTACTCTCTACAAAATATATAAAATGGTGATACATGCATTTAATAATGAATCGGTGTAAATATTACTATTTATGGTAGATCATTTCAATATAGTATTGTTATTCAATGAAAATTAATTTAATACGTGAATACATTTACAATTCTTTAGTAATTTAGGAAGTTAAGTCTTTGTAGTATTCGCTATTAGTCGCTCAGTGGTCAAAATACCGTAGTTTATAAATATAGAGAAAGCAATGTTATTTTTATAAATATTAGTTTCCCGCACTCCTTCTCCATATAAACTTTAAAAAAGGCCAAAATCTCACTCCTCCTTTCCCGCAATATCCTTAAAAATAGTTCCATAGTTTTCTTTTGACGTATTAACATACAGATAATAATTATTCAATTAAAGTTTTTAGACATTCGCGATTTGTACACCTATTTAATAAATTATTAGACAATGGGTCTTAATTGTGTTCGTTATTATTTAAAGGTAATAACAGTATCTACCGATTTGCATCGATAGTTGTCACCAGTTGACCCATCTCCACGGTTGATGCAAATCGGACGAAACGTTAGATAATAAATAGGTTTATATAACTACCAACGCGACAAAGGCACGTTGTCTAAAATAAGCCAATGGTCAAAAAAATATTCTTTATATTTTTGACTTCATAATAATAGGTTTACCACTCACTATGATCGTCCACGAAGTACTAGGTATATGAAAGAATTACCCCAAAAAGCAACTGTCTACCGTTACAGTAGCTTTCCCTTTAAACCTCGTCTAAAGAAAGGCAAGCCATAATGTACGAGAAGCATCGCGAAAGACAGTTTTAACTGTCTGTCTGTGTAGAAGAAATGAAGGCTGAAAGCGTACCGTACTGGAAAAACGTTTCCAGAGCAAACTGATACACTTTGATATGGCGTGGATCCACATCTCAGCCACAAGTCACGGACTGAAAACTGGAGCCATAATAACCACGCATAGTAAAAGGTGGAAGCAATCCATTTTAAATTCTATTGTAGCATAAAAATGCACTTTTGTCACAAATCAAATGACATTATCTCGGTAGAAACGATAAAACTATTGCTTCTACCGAAATGACAATAGGTTTCGTGATGGGATTATTATATTATTAAAACTAACGTTCACTGCCGACACGAAACGGACTTTGGTGGTGCGATTTTATAGAAACAGAACTGCTATGGATGTCGCATAACATGTGTAAGATTTCGTTACACAAATTTTATGGATCGGTAATTTGTACTGTTACGCTTTGATGTGGTAAGACTAGACTCATTTTAAGTCACGAGGTGACATAGCCACCCTAGCCATAGCTACACGCGCTTTAATGAAAAGTAGAAATATTGAACTGTGACACCGAAAAGATATGTCTACAGGCCGTGACCGGTAATTAAGTAAGAAAAGACATGTCGATTGTTCGTTGCATTATCTATAGGTAGAAAAGGATGCAAGTCAAGATTCAAAGGAAGTCGGTTATTTACAAGCTGCATATTTGACTTTCACCCGTACCACCTGGCTCAAACAGTTTCTAAGTAATGCACAAAGTTGAAGACTCAAGCTTGAAGTACACTTCAGCTGTTTCCTTAACAAAAATACACCAGGCTCACAGAATATTTCCTATCGAACTTGGTTAAATACTTGCCAGACTGCGGCTTTATGGAAACTTGTGTGTTCCGAGATGTATTACGCTATGTTTATATGAACAAGTTTCTCAAGATTTCTGGCAGTTTTATCGATCCAGGTACTAGTATTTGTTTTTGTACAGTCAGTCTGGTGTACAGTACGTAAGTATTAGCGTGAACCCTTGCAAATATTACGCATATGTCACTGATTATTGTATCTGCCAGGGTATGTTATAAGCGTCAATGCCAAATTTTTACCCATCTTTATACGCTTGGCGTATACGCTTGGAGCGTATGTTTCGTGGTTGCTAGAATTTATATCTCAAAGCTCAAAAACTCTAACAAGAAATTATAAATAAATATCGATTTCAGTAGGAGGGATTCCTAAAAATGTCGGATATATTTTTAGCTACAGTGATGAATGGGATTCCTAATATCATTTATCAATAAGATAGAAGGACAAGAAACTCCATATTGGGTTGTCTATTTATGAATTTGACGTCATTTGGTAGGTATAAATAATCCTACAATGAATTACTTTATCTAAGTATAGGTTGTTGTTTTCTTTTCCAAAGTTGCTGACAAATAGCCGTATAGTGACGTGCAATAATAATCGTTTTGAAATATTAATCATTCGAATGTTTTATATGATTACTCGAGTGCATTAATCGTTGATTGATGACGTATAATTACATTCATCGTCATTTGGATCTCGGGGTCAAAATACAATGCTTTTTGCATTATGTTTATATAATGGATATACTTATATTGAGATATTCAAATTGTTGATGTTAACACATATTAAATTCGTTAACACCATTAGTGTCAACGAATTTAATATGTATTAACATAACAACGGCACAAAGAAGCTTTAAAGGATTGCCAATACGACAAATTGAAAACATTTAGCAAGTTCTTCTCTTTGATTGCTCTGTCATCAAATCTATAAATTGATAAAGACACCGGGCCCTATTAGATTTGATGATAAAAATGATGAATATTAACATATCTTTTACAGGACATCTTTTCATCCGTAGATTACACGTTTTATCCGACACGTTTTTTGATATAGTAACCGAGGGTAGATCAGTCAATAAATCGATTAAAAATAAATTGACATGTGAATATAAAATCCCATCCATAACTTTCAAATCGAATGAGTATTCATTTCCACTCCTATATTATGTATGGCTGCATTCTATCCCATTTATAGATTTTAAAGACTAAATGTAACCAAATAATTTGAGACTTCAAAATGTGAGTCTCCGAAACTCCATTGCTTTCCGTACGAAACGCATGGTAAGAGTTTTGGAGACTCACCTACATATCTACATGTCCATTTCTTAAGTAAGATTTACAGTATTACTATTCACTATTCTTAAGTCAGTTATCAAATACAGGATGGTACTATCCCAGACGAGCGGCTCATTATCTACTACTATATATACACTATGCAGGTCATTCAAAATACAGCACCAACAAAAGTGCTTCAGTTTTAAGCTCCCTTAAAGGTAGGGTTAGTTTTTAATTCGATGGAAATCTAGGCTTAAAGTTGGCCTAGATTCTGAGTGGCGGAAGAATAATATGTAAATTGTGTTGTGTGCACCCATCTCGTCTCAGCGGCATTCGAGTGGAAGGAATTGTAAATTCTTTATTGACTTAACCTATTCTGCGAGGGTGCTGTGACAGGTTATAGTCGACACTGTTTCAATGAAACAAACTCGATGTAAGTCGCTGTAATAGGATTTTTATGTGCTTTGACTATTGTCGTATCGTTTGTTAGTGCAGTAAGATAGATTTGTGTATTTTCTTGCATTAGAAAATTTACAATAGGATGGCCAATGTCTAGGCGGATTACTAGCTGGTAACTGATTTATAGTGGCGAGGTAGTATGGAGCAAATTCGAAGGGGCCTAATTTATTGGGCGATTATTTGATACTAGATTTTGCCCGCGGCTTGTCTCGCTCGGGCAAAGTTTTTGTCTAGATTAAAGTTTCCTTATGTACTTTTCTGTATCCCTGATAACGTGTATGAGCAATTTTATTACGATTATTCTAGAAATTAAGGCCTAAAAGCGTAACAAGCAATCAAACTTACATTCGTATTTATGATATTAGTTGGGATATGCCTTTTTGGACTTATAGCACGAGTTTAGAGCCAACCGACAAGGTGTTACAGGGTTTATCTGTTAGGTAATTCTTAGTAGAACAGCGTAGCAATTTGCCTCGTAGATTGAAATAGGTTAGGAATCTATGATATGGTGCCTTAACTTAGCTGGCGAAATGTAGCTCTAATACATCTCTGACTAATCCTTTAAAGGGATACAGGTGATGATACATGCTTTAATAATAATCGTAGAGAAAAACGTGAGTTAGCCTTGATAAAGTGCCAGTTTGTGAACTAAAGTCAGATCAGAAGACAGATTTTTACCTATGGATAACTGGGATGCTGGATGTTTAAACAAGGAAAACATTAATAGCGTGAAGACTTCATCTTATTTTGCCAGGTAACAACCGACAAAATACATCAATTCGTCATCAACCTTGAACTACCATATGATATTAGAACCACGACACACTATGCGTTGCTGCATCATTATTTGAATGCTGTTTATGTGGCAAATTTGCTACTAAAACATGAACCATATGCACCTAAATCACTGCATTGTTAAAAAATACATAGATTCGTAATTAACCTTGAACCAGAAGAACTGCGTATTTATAAACAGTAAAAAAGGAGAAAGGAATTAGCGATACCACTCAAAACACTTACTTACTTAATTAGTGCAGAGCATTGACTGTTAGTAGCCAGCACAGGTGATGATTTATTTTTATAATATTGCTTTGTTAGATGTTTGTATTAGGTCTAGTTAGATGTCTCGAATCAGATTCAGAAATAAATTCATCGTAATCTCTATTCTCCTTTTATGGTCTAACGTTTGCGAACGGATGTCACTCTACTACGTATTTTAAAAGCAGCATGGTCGTCGAACACTATTGTGATCTTTTATTTCTGAGTTATGTTGCAGCCTAAGGCTGTGAGATATTTGGGTCTCGACATTTGGTCTTGAAAATGACGTCTATACTTTGATGGTTTTTGACAAGGTTGGCCCCTTAATGATAGATAGATAGTCGTATCATGTATATCAATTCGCGAAACTAACGAGAATATTATTACGCAAATAAAGCCTTATATATTAACATTAATTTTCCATGTGTTTGTGTCCGGAGAAAAGTAGTGTGTTACTCGAAAATAAAGTGAAGGATTGAAAGTTTTATGTAACGTTACTTTTTTATATAATACTAGTTTTCCCCGCGGTTTTACCCGCGTAAGTCCCGTTCCCGTGAGAATATCAGGATAAAAAGTAACCTATGTGTGAATTTAGACCTCCAGCTATGTATAAACTACTAGACCGATTGCAATGAAACTTGATATGTATATCAAGTTTCATCGCAATTGGTCTAGTAGTTTTTTCGTGAAAGAATAACAAACATCTATACATCCATACAAACTTCCGCATTTATAATATTAGTAAGGATTGGTTTTCCAGAATCTTAGGAGATCGGACATTAAAAAAATGTAAGTGCGCATCAGAGATGCGTGGCCGGTTGTATTTTAAAGAAAGATGGTAAGTGCATATTTGAAAAAGGAAAGCAATCAAATGAAAATAAATAGTTGCAGCACTTTGTGTCAATTATATAAAAGGACGTTGTTCGCAACGCATTGTATGGTAGAGTCTTAAATTAACCGCACAGATCCGCTCATCACAATATGAACGATATTTACGCCATAACTCCTAGTTTGTTTAGCCCTGCTACAGTTTATGATCAAATGTGGTTAGACTATGAATAAATCACCACATAGCTTCCTGTATCGCCGCACTATGAATAGCGTCTGATTAATCAATGTGTTCGAAATCAGGTAATTGCAAACGTGAAAAATAAATTTAGGTTAATATTCCAGAAATAAACTTGTTAATGGTGCCAATTCTGTTGTCACAAAATTCTCTTATCTTAGCTAAATATCTCTAAAATTTATTTTAGTCCTGTCACTTTTAGCGATTTCAGAATACAAAATATCGTTTGACAGGACTAAACTAAATTTTAGAGATTTTTAGCTAAGATAAGAGAATTTTGTGACAACAGAATTGGCACCAATATATAAATGACAATGAATTTATAGACAGTACAGTAGTATTAATAAATTATTTAAATTTTATATGTACCTAATAGTTTTTAACATAACCTGATATTTGTATGCCTTAAAGGCAAAACATGATGAGCGTATATTTCTTTTATGACCTTGCTTTTTTTTACAGGTCATGAATACAAAGTTCTTCCTGTATAATTGTACTTACATTTTACAGTCTATCAGTCCTGTGTGGTGACCAGCATATTAGCTAAGTTATTGGAAATAACAGGTATTATAACGCTGGGCCTATCTTTGGATATTTTTTAAACATTATAAATAACAGTTTTGCACGTAGAACATTTGTATCTGTGATAATATGTAATAAAAAAAGATATAATAATAATTACAGAATATAATAAATTAGTTTTTGGGATAAATAAGTTCATGCATAATTATAGAAATAACATTTCTTTCTCTTTATAGGGTTCCGTACCACAAAAGGAAAATACCCTTATAGGATCACTTTGTTGTCCGTCCGTTCGTTCGTCCGTCCGTCTGTCTGTCTGGCAAGATCCTTTTATCTCGGGAACGCGTGAAGGTATCGAGTTGAAATTGAAACGATAAACTCAGATCTACAGACTCTTGAAGCTGTGAAAAATTAAACTTCACAGTTAACGTAAAAAAAAGATACGGCCGTTTATGCCGCAAAAACATATATTTCGACACTCTCAAGGAAATCAAAATTTATAGGGTATTTTTAGTTGACCTAGAACTTTTAAAATTTGGCAAGTAATACCGTCTTATACTAGAAATTTGGCAAGTAATACTGTCTTATACGACAAGTATAGGGAAAATCTGAAATATGTACATTTGTAATTAAATCATAAAAAAACAGAGTCTTTATGCAAGGACAAAAAAATTTATAACATGTAGGTACCTATAAATTTGTACGGAACCCTCGGTGGGCGAGTCCGACTCGCACTTGGCGGTTTTTTCTAAGAATCTTTACTTTCATATCTCTCAATTAGTGTTAGTGTGTGTGTATATATGTGTGTAGGTATATTTTAAAAATAATAAATATTATAATTTAGTTATTTTATGTTATATCACTCATGTTTGCGACAAATGAACAGATCTTTATCTTAGTAATTACAAAAATATTATATTATGAGCTTTTTTACAAACAATTCATATAATAATACATAATAAAAAGTTGTATCAATAATGTTACAGAAACTGTTACTTTGTAAATTAGCCTAATAGTTAATCAGTGGATTGCGAACGAGCTATGGGTTCTGTTAAAGACGAAAGTGTTAATAATATTCATGCCAAGTAAAAGACAACGAGCCACGTCAGTTACAAAATATAAACGTCATATTTATAAATCGTGTATAGTTGTCACTGACAAGAGCAAATTACCAGCTTTTGCCCGCGGTTCACCCGGGAACAGTTCTTTTTTCCGGATGAAAAGTAAAAAGCTCAATATCCTTTTCTGTACCAACAATGTGATCAGTCGTGTAGATAACTTGTGAAACCGTAACAAGCAAACGAATAAACTCACATGTGAATTATTAATATTAATAAGAGTGAGAATAGCTTAGTGGGGAGACCAACAGACTGCAATGCAGAGGATCTCGGGTTCGAACCTACGTCGCGCACCTCTGACTTTTGGAAGTTATATAACTTTTCGATATTATGTGTGTATTGATTGACAATTATCGCCTGCTCTGTACCTCGGAGAGCCCGTTAAGCCGTCGGTCCCGGCTGCCATGAACATCAATGGCAGTCGTTATTTGGAAGTCAGTGGCCTATAAAATCCTGACACAGTGTCTAGCCTTAGGGTATCGTTCGTCTTCGGGTTGCGGAGGTCAGGTAGCAGCCGCTCCATGTAAAAACTGGTATCCAGTCAAATCCGGTAAGACTAGAAACGGTGACCCCAAGTGACATGGGAATAATAATAGGGAGAAGAAGAAGTAAGGGTGACAAACGAAGCATCTCTACTAGGAAACCAGCGTCTAACGTATTCCATATTAAATGTTCCCGATTGAATCATCTTTTAACAAAAGAATTTCGTTTGACCAGAAGGGTCAATCAAACACTAAACTAAGACGGACGGAACGATGCTATAAAAGACTTTTGATAATCTGACACTGGATGAACATGGCTAGCATAATCCTGTGCTAAAACGATGTTTGATCTTTCTACATACTAACGAATGCAAAATATTGGTCTGTATTTATTCGCTGGTGCAGCTTATAAAGTGAATGCGGTTGGTAATTGTATCAAATGGTAATTTTAATAGGGTAGTTAAAACAATTTTCCTCTTTTTATTGCAATCAAATGTACCTAATACGCTATGCAGACAAGAATTGTAATGAAATTAACTGAAGACCTATCTTTTTCCGTTTCGTAAGACTTCTTTAATTATTGATAACCATGTCCTGCCTAATTGCAGGTTTATGATTACCGCTGTTGCTTATAACTTCTGGATAAGGCAACTTTTTAAGTGTGAAATAATGTAATATTGTGTTAGGAATTTACTAATTATTAAACTATATAGCTTAAATAGTAGTAAAGTTTAATAAAAGTAGTAAAAAAATTCCAAAATTTTGTATCTTAAGTGTTATAAAATAAGCAACGTGACAAAATACGTTTAAAGTAGTTTATTATCAAAGTGAAATTTTCAAGTCTTCTCCCTAGCCTTTATTATTCCCAAGTCACTTGGGGTCGGCTTTTCTAGTCTAACCGCATTTGACTGGATATCAGTTTCTACACGGAGCGGCTGCCACCTGACCTCCGCAACCCGAAGGCTAACGATACCCTAAGGCTAGACCAGTGTCAGGATATTATAGGGCACTGACTTCCCAATAACAACTGCCATAGATGTTCATGGCAGCCGGGACCAACGGCTTAACGTGCTCTCCGAGGCACGGAGCAGGCGATAATTGTCAATCACACGCACATAATTTCGAAAAGTCATATAACTTCCGAAAGTCAGAGGTGGGCGACGTGGGTTCGAAACCGAGACCCCCTGCATTGCAGTCTGTTGGTCTCCCCACTGAGCTATCGCTGCTTGCTTGTAAAAGTGAAATTTTGAAATGAAAGAATTTTTAAATCTGTCTTTTAGTTTTTGAGTTTATTATTTACATACATAAACACAAATCTTTCTTATTTATATATAAGTATGAATATAAATGTATTAGATTGGTCCGTTGCATTTCAGCTCTCAGTCATTATAGAAATAAACGTACTTTCCTATAAAAACTATGGACCATCGATAGCTGCAGTATTTTAAATTCGAACCGAAAACGAAAACTGGATTGCAAAGTCATTATTTTCTTTTAAAAAAGATCTCTAGCAATTTGTGTTGCAAATTACCAGTACTCTCGTTACTCTAGAGCTAAGCTAAACGCCTGACTGGAGGAATTAAAAGTGAGTTTAGAACGTTACAATTGGGTTTACGTTGGTACTGCAATGTGTGGAATTAAACCTGACTTTTCTATCACAAGTCCAATTCCAAACCATTGTGCTACCCACGCTTAAACCTTTGTATAATGGATAACTATATACCATGAGGTAATAAGTTCAAAGCAAAATAAGTATGCAGGTGATTCATCACTGTTAGGGCTGAGTTACATTTTTTTTTTATCTTGTCCCGGCATAGTTTTTGTAACGGACCTGATGGTAAGCCCAATTACAGTCCAGAGACAGTGACGACGAGGAGAAGATAGATGTCTTCTAGTCGTCGTCAGTGTCAAGCCGGTCTGACCAGATGCTTCTTCACAATACGTTTGAAGGACCCAATGTCATAGAAGGGAGGGAACACATGTGCCGGAAGACTGTTCCAAAGTTGTATGGTAAGGCATAAAAAGGAATTGCTGAACCTTTTGGTGCGGGTATATAAATTCATCTCATCTCATCTTAGTAGTTAGTGCCAACTATTTCAAGTACAAGTTGTTCAAATAAAGTGCGATATAATTCGTACAAAGGAGTTTAAATTCAATACTGATATATAGTTATCTTTTATATTAATTTATCTAAGGGTCCGTTCACACTGGCGTTAGTCAGGCGTGCACGTTCCGCTAACGTTTGTCCAGTGCTGACGACAACAATGACGCGAGCGCCGCGTTGATTGCGCATTCTTTGCATCTGCGCGATGCGAGCATGAGGCGAGCGCGACGCAAGCGCGACGTCATTTGTCGATACACTCCTGACTTGAGAAGCCGCAATTGCTTCTGTCCTACGCGCAACTTTTGCGATGGTTAAAGGCAACGCGTGCGCCTGATAAATGCCAGTGGGATCAAGCCCTTAATCTCATCCCAACCCAAATCACCTATAAAATAAATAGCTTAATATGAAGAGTTTTTGTATAAATCGTTTTAATTCTTTGAGCCGTATATAACGTGTAACAATAAGATGTGGTTATTTAGGGCCATAAAGTATTGGTTACTTAGTGCATAGTGAGCCAATGAATGAAACTGACTAGCAAACAGAATTAACTGGCGGATTCGGAACATGTCTTGGTAGCGCAGCGGTAAAAATGCAGGGTATTGTCTTAGATTTAATGCACAGATCACGTTAAGTGTTACAAGGTTTTTGTCAAGTGTTTCTCAGAAGCAGTACTGGGTCTGCAACTTGCATGAGGTCTCGGATTTAATGCCCGGGTCAAAAAGTGTTACTAGGTTTTTATCAAGAGTTTCTCAGTAGTGGTTCTGGGCCTTGAAAGTATGCCCAGTAGACACCAATAGCTTCGATTACTTAGGTTCTAAAACCATACCTGGTGTGTGTAATTCAAGTCTGCCTACCTCATCGGGAATATAGGGGTGCCGATCTATATATATATATATATATATATATATATATATATATATATATATATATATATATATATATATATATATATATATATACATATAAACCAATTTTAGTTTTTGTTTCATCATGGGCAGGGAAAAAGAGTAAAAGAAAATGAAAATGTATAAAAATTTTTTTTGTTGACTATCTTTCATTACTAATACTTTACGACTTTTAATCATGACCACATCTTAGAGCGACACCCTGATTAAGTATTTTTTCAAAACCTATGGGTTATGTTCAATAAGACACGCATAAAAATACACATGTACGAGATAAATGGAAAAGTTAAAGAGCGTGAACAATGTATCTTTCCACTCACTTGTGGTGTAGCCGAAGTCGTCTTCTTCCTCTGGATCTGCTTCTTTCTCTTCTTTAGTCCTTTTCACTGCTCCGGCAGACGCACGGTCAATCTAGAGGAAGAAAAATATGTGACCTATATATTTTTGGTGAAATGTGGGTGCTATGCACCTCGAGCTAATAGCCTGTAGAATTAAACGTACGTTAGATTGGGTGTGATGAGTGTGACGACATACTACATTTTTTGATGGATTATTTTCTATAACGTAGCAAGCTAAACAATATACCTAGAATCTGTCTGATACTAGATATATTATTGTTGTTTTTATCTGGGTCAGCCTGAATTCGACTACAATCACACCTAAGGGGCAATTCTCGTAATAAAGATTGATCTTAATAGAGTGCTGATCTCGTTTTAGTTTCATAAATATGTCAAATTAGTGTCTTCTTAATAAAAAAAAAGGTCAAATGTAAACATAATCTGCATTTTACTTTTATTTGACTGGATTGGGACTCTATTTTGAACATAATTTTGAACACAATTCATCTTCTGACGTTAAGCATTTATTTGGTTTATATTGGAGCACGCCTGCTTATCAGGTTGAAAAGCGTGACCATCCAAAACCAAAACAGCTATCAGCAGATCATAATTCATTTCTGTGATCCAATATTGACGAACGAAATTTCTTTAAATGACCTGATAATGCAACAGGATCTACTCATCAATGTATTTACATGAAAAGAAGCAAAAACGTACTTTATTCTACTAGCTCGTTCTTTACCCGGGCTTCTTTCCCTAAAGGCCCTGTAATTATCGGTAGAAAAATGTGTTTTAATTAAAATGTAATTCGAGCCTTCAAGTCGTTGGACAAGTTTCCATCCATCTCTTTCATTAGGTTCAAGTTACTTTTTTTCCTTCTATTTACGTGAAATAATGTCAAGGGGTTATATAAATGTTTAAAAGAATATTGTTTTACTAGTGTCTGTCCGAAGCTTCGTCCGCGTGAATACAACGTGAAAGCATATCGGGGTTGAGGTATTCTATTTATTAATTGAAGCCGTGATCTATCTGTGTATCAAGTTACATAAAATCCGTTCAATGGTTACAAAGATTGTAGGGTTACTTCAAATCAAATCTGTCGACACTATATATACAACTAACTTTTGTTCGCGGCTTCCTTTCGCATAACTATACTAAGTATGTAAGTAATAGTACTTTTTAAAATAAAATATAGCCTATGTTACTCGGTGATAATATAGCTGTCTAATAATAAAAGATTTTTATATCGGTGGAGTTGTTTTTAAGTTAAACCCTTACAAACAAACAAATTATCAAATCTTTCTTCTTTATAAGATTAGTATAGATACATCGTATCGACAATTTTGATATATTTTACACGGTTAAAACCTTAACCTTACCTTATTTAAAGATAATTTAAAAAAATCTGATTCTTTCTTTGTCTTAATCTTGCGTTAACCTTATATATCTTCAGTAATTTTAGCAAACTTACTAACCACTACCAATACTTTGACATTCATAAGTGACTTTGTGGCTTAAATGATTTAAGACTTTTACTTTGGACTTTGTTACTATTTATTAAATTTATTTTTCTCGATATGGAATATATCCTTGAAACACAGGATCAGCGTCGTTGATATAAGATAGTAATCACTAGAATTTTGTCCAAAAAATAGATTTTTCTTACCTCGACTCCTTTGTCTGAATACGTCCTGCCCTGCAGTTCCCTTTCATCTTCCTCATCGCTGCTGTCCGAGTCGTCTGAGTACACTGGTTTTGGTTCTGGAGGACCTGTTTCTTTTTCCTCCTGCGTCTCCTGTGCACATTCTGCTTCTTTTTCCACGTCTGCTTCCGAAGTTACTGTTATCTGTTGGGTGAATGCGTGATTAGGTAAACCACATAGATATTTCAATTTGTATTTTCTTACTTAAGAAGTTAATGTTTTACTATCCGTGAGAAGATCGTTTTTGGCGTATTTTTCGTAAATTGCTGCAGTAATGTATTCATAAGGCTATTTCAGAAATATTTACTAAGCTGGTAAAATATAAGAAAATGTGTATTGAGAACAACGTTATTAAATAACATATCTTATACACTATAAACGCTGAATTCTACCAATAATATGCTAGTCTCGTAGCACATGAAAATCGCTAATCGCTGCCTATCCCTATACTTTGAGTCCGAACTCCAGTTAGTCACGTGTGAAAATCAGAAAAACTACCGGCATCTTTTGACAAATTATAAGATCATGTAAACAGTGAAAAAATTTACTACGTACCTCTCAAATACTCTACAAATAAAAACCTACAAATTAAATCGGCAATTCCAATTTTCGATAATTATAAATAAAAAGAAACACATATCTTAAATATTTCATATAATATAATTAACTAGCTGTCCCGACAGATGTTGTCATATATAAATGAAAAAAAAAAACCAATCTAAAACATTCTCGAATCCACTTGAACACACAAATTCATCTAAATCAGTCCAGCCGTTTAGGAGGAGTTTAATTACATACACACGAACAGAAGATTTATATATTATATAAAGACGATACACGGCGTGCCTTTTCATTAATTTTCTCTACTAAGAGCAAAATTGTTTTGTTTTGTTATATTAATCTCATAATATTATTTATTAGATTATATAATAAGCAACGTCAAAGCTTGAATATTCCATAACATTTCATTTTTACTTTTTATAACTTATCATACATATTATGATAAGTCATAATTCATCATCAATAACATTTAGCTTAGCATTTCCACCTACAGATGACTTTCAGCTGCAATCTATATTATAAATGCTAAATCAAATTTGCCAGTTAATACTTCAAATTATGAAAATTGCTGAAGAGATTTGGTTAATAAAAACAAATTATACTTTGGATTTTAAAGCCAGAAGCATCAGCTGGTACATTATATACTGAGAACACAATGATTAAGAGGAACAAAAATATACTGATTGATATACAAGTTTTGAAGACAGCTGAACTCATTAATTTTGTATATTTGGAACTCTCGACTTTTGTTTGACTGAGTTGTATGATTTACACAGTAGAAGACAAAGGCATGTTTGTAACAAATTATGAAGGCTGGTCGTATTTTACTAACATGAAAGTACGTGTTCAAGAACTGGTGATACGAGAATTTTTGCATGACGTATAATTTGTTTGTGTATTTGTAGAGAGAACTTCTTACACAAATTTAATACTTTTGTATTCGCGTGTCAACTTTCGTGATTAGATGTTTATATACAAGTTTAATTGGACATTGTGAATCTAAATTTACAAGCCCAAATTAGGTATTTCTTTAGAAAATAATTGGGTTGACAGATGCTCTTTTTGAAATTAAGCAAAATATATATTTGCGAAATACACATATTATAGCTCCATTGCTACTGTGTATTTGCAATTATTGGATTTCTTTGTAATTTTTGTATGTGTTTGTTTATTATCGAAATGTATAGTTTACTTATTATGTAAAAGTAATATTAAACTAATAATAAGGAAATGTAGGTCATCCAAAACGAAACACTTGGTAATGCGTCATTAAAAACGATTCGAGCGTTCGACCGTTATTCGAATCATAATCAGTGACAGCGTACTACAATTTTAAATTTTTCTTTTGTTTCAGTCACAATCGTGCGTCGATTAAACAGCAGTTCACTAAACTCATAAATAGACCTGAATAACTCAAACACAAGGATAGACAAAATAAATTTACGTGCAGAACATAAACTGATCGTTATTTATCAGATGTTGCAAAAATAGTAGTAGTCTCTCTCTAGACTCGATACGCTAAATCAATAGAAAGAGATAGGCTATGTTTCCAAGGCCTGTAACGAAATTAAGAATTACCTTGATTTCATGTTGCGGCGTCTTCTGCGTTGGCGGTGGTATAGGTGACTTTCTAGCAGACTGTGCAGGTATAGAAGTTGGAGATGCAGATTCCACGTCTGAAGAGTCTGTGTTCTAGAATAGATTAGTTCTTGTCATGACAATGTATTGTTCTTGAGGGGGAAACGTAAGTATAAGACAAGATAACATTTCCTAGTGGTACGTAGCACTAATGTGTATTCAGTGCTAATGGTACAATATGTTTTCTTATAAGTTTCGACACTTTTATAGTTATAATCTATTCAAAGTCTTGGTATGAAAAATTGCCGGATCTTTTGCTTTCTTTTGAAGCTACATCCAAACATCCAAGCGGAGTAATACTTCTTAAATACAAATAATATCTGTATCTGCTTCGCTGGCGCAGTGGTAGTCAATGCAACTGCTGTGCAGTGTCAGGTTTAATTCGCGGGTCAGGCAAACTGTTATTTAGTATTTTTTTTAAGATATTTTGAGTAGCAGCACATTTTGGAATTGTTTCCAGTATACAATAAGGTCCATGTGACGCAACTATTGCTGGTAAAATGTTGGCGTAATATATTATTTGCAACTTCAGGGAAATTTAGACGTGAGACTATATATATGGTAACAAACCCAAGCGAGTAGACTCTGCACTGTGAGTGTGACGGTGTCTCCAGCGGCTTTGATGAGCTGCACGGCGCGTTCGTGCTGCGCAGACCTCACGCATGTGCCGTCTACCTCAAGAATTCTATCACCAGTCTGTTGGCAAAATGGATTTTATTATTTTAGCTGAAACATGTCCACTGGTAAACGTAGGCCTACGTCAAAGGTACACAGACAAATAGATTTAAGCGACACTAATTAGTCATGCTCTCCTAGTAATTACTATATGTATAATTATATATCATTACATTCGAAAGTTATTGGAATACAGTTGTGCACCACGTCGTTTTAACTTTGTATGGCTTTGGCCATTATGTAGCGCATGTACTGTGTAGTATTGTCGATAATATATACTAAAACACATCTAAATTGATTGGTTCTTGTATTATAAAGGCCAACTTTGGTTACTAGTTTTTGAAGTCATTCCGGTTATTGAAATTTAACTCATTTATACGGATTTTATCGCGTTGTTTATTTAACACTGTTTTACAATTTTAATAATTTTATTAGCTTAAAAATTAGTAAAATTCAATATTAGTAGTGGTGTAACAGTTTCAAAATTATGTAATACAGTGTTAAATAAACAACGCGATAAAATCCGTAAAAAGGAGTTTAATTTCAATGAATAACATTCGCGTAAACAGAAGACAATATCATTCCGGTTACTAAAACCTCTTTAGGAAATTAAGGGGTAAGGGAATTAAGATTAGTGTTGCAGAGATATTCAGCAATTTTAACTAAAACATCAACAAAAACTATATAGATATGTACAATGACATTCTTTTGATAGCCGTCTAGTTTATCTCAACCGCCCTCCATTATTACTATTTGAAACTCACTCTGTGGTTCCCTTGTTAGATTTTTGGCAATAGTCTAGAAAGTTCGGTTAAATCCATTTTCACTTACTTGTAACTGTCCACTGTTTCCTGCTGGACTATCAGGTACCACATTTTTGATAAAGATCCCAAATATCGATTTCTCTTCACCTTCGTCACCTTCGTGACTTGATATTATATCGACCTGTGCAAATAAAAGTACTGTAAAAAAGTACTACTCAAAAACTTATTTTATCAGATACTTATTTAGATTTTCAACTCAAAAGGAATTTTGTCTAATAATCATTTTGACAATACAATGTTTTTTTGCTAAAAGACATACAACAATACTGTACAACAAAAACCGCAATTAAACAGACACAAAATAAGTTATTATTTCAGTTGTGTACCGCATAATTACAGAGAGTAACATCGCACTCGTGCTTTGTGGTTGTCATACGCGATGTTCCAACAAAAAGGCGTCTACCACGAGCTTTCACAGTCCCTGACATGCCTCGACACGTTTAATCGTCGGTACGTTACTCTATATCACTACATATTCTAAAATAAATCCCCCGCTGCGTCTATCTGTCCGTTCGCGATAAACTCAAAAACTACTGAATGAATTTTCATGCGGTTTTCATCAATAGACAGAGTGATCACGAGGAAGGTTTCGGTGTATAATTGGTATTGACTGTATATGACACAGAGCGGGTCACTAGTAATTTCTAAAAAAATCCCTTTCCAAAATGTCGATGAACTAACTAAATCATAAGCAGTTATTCCAAATACTGGAAGCTGATTCTTATAAAAGCGACAACCTCGTACATAAATGACGTTACTTTTTTTCCAAATAGGTACCGGAGCAATATACATATTAGACTTCACAAGTTGTACTCATAATATTATATTAGCCAACGGGTCTTAATGGCATTGGTAAGTATTCAAAAGAATAAATAGATACGTATTTTTAGGGCAACTCCCACCCTAGGATTAATTCCTATGTCGCGGGGGATTTTACAAACATGCATATTAAGTTTAAAAATAATACATAGTGTTTTTTGTTCTACCCATAGAATATGATTATGGCTACCAATTTGACCAAGGGCTCTTTAATTTAATCGGTCTGATCAAGGACACAAAAGAGTGGACGTGGTTAGATTGATCTAACAATGCAATCTAGCCATGGATACAGGAGGCAATCAACAGCCACAAGAGTATCCAGACTCAGAACATGTATGTGTGGGTCACACAAATTGTAATCCTGTGTAGGATACCCGTAACACTCGGCAGGGGCGATGCAATCACTTAAACCACCGCCATCCGTGCATTAAAAATGTATATAGCCCAACGTTTCGACCGACTTGCATAGATCGTAGTCATGGGTTGAATAGGTATTAATACCATTGAATACTTACCATTGTCATTAAGACCCCTTGCCTATTGTATTATGTAGTTATAAGGCTGCCTGTCCATTGAAGCGGAGCGACGCTGCGGAGCGAAGAAATGGAGAAATATCAACTATATTGCATAAAATCTCCGCTCCGCTCCAGTATGCAATTCTATTGGTTAATATTTCTCCGTTTCTTCGCTCCGCAGCCTCGCTCCGCTTCAATGGACAGGCAGCCTAATATTGATTATGATAGAGCGTCACCTCTTCACCAATCGTGCGGTCATAAAAGAGGGAGCCGCTGCACCATTCTGGTTTTTTCGCTAAATCTACGAATTTGGTTGATATGAGTAAAATTTCGTAATAAGGGTACCCAAATTCTGATCTTAACAACTACCAGGTTACCAAGGTTATAATGATACAGTACCTTGCCGCCGACGATACTGACGCCTAAAGGTGCTCCTAGGCATCTCTTGAGGGTGACTTGCCGCGGAGAGCCCCAGCGTTGAGCCACCAGCGTCTCCGAGCGACGCTCCGATGATACTGTCACTGTCATCGTCGATGGCGGCGCGAAACTGTTGGCAATCAGAAAAATGGTAATAATTAACAATGATATTACAATTTTAGATGGATTATTTCAAAATTGTGTTTGACCATATTAATAGTGTAGTGACTCTATACAGACGTGGCAGTTTCGAAAATTTACAAGAGATGGCGCTGTATATAATCCGCGCTTAGCTATACAATCCTGAATCACGCAAGCAAAGTTTACACAGTGACTTAGTTTATGTACAAGTTCCCGACATCAACAGTCGGGCCGCAGCCTACAACGCACGATCATCCAGCCTGGTCGGATGGTCCTACCTTTGTGTTAGAGGAACAACACACCACGTTATTCTACAATAGTGTTAAAAGTGAACGCATCTACCCTCGCATAAAGGGCACATTTTTCTTTCTTCTTTTTTCATCTCATATTAAATTATTTTACTTAGAGTCTGCAACAAGCTGGTGATAAGCGCGACATATTGCAATAACACATAGTCTAGAAACCGCGGATTTTGTGTTTATTGCAAGCTGGATTGAGTTAAAAAATATGCACTCTATTTAGCAACTTCAAAACCGACTATTTGTGATCTGTAACCGATTATGAAGAATTAGGAACGAGAGATCGTGGATTCGCCTTCCATTTCATTACTGAATGGACCACTAGCATTTGGCTTAGCTAGAGAGCTTACCATCATATTTTCCAATTTCATTTATACGATAGAAAATATATTCGCTTATAAGATACTAACTAAGTCAGGACCTTGAAAGGTCGCTTAACCACAGATTACAATCTGTAGAGATTGAAACCAGGAACGTTGGGCCGGAATCAATAATTGATCTATTTGTCATTCAGAATCAAGATAATATGTAAAGCAACCCTGTAAAAACAAGCAGAATGTCATCATGATACTCTGTTTGTGTTTACAGAGTTAACTTGTTGGTAGTCATTTGCGTGACGCTATTTTACAAACACGGGTTCCGTGAAAATTTAGATGACTGATGATTTAGACGCCATCTTAGTCTTTGGGTGATCATGGCCGCTAAAAAGAAACTGAAATATAAATAATGGAGTAATTTTAAATATTAACAGATTTTGAATTAATAAGAGTTTGATTATTTGTTTCTTTATTACGTTTTCACGCCTTAACTACTCGACTGATCATCAAAGAATTTTGCATACACGTTGTCAGGGGAACAGAAAAGGTCATAGTATACTTTTCATCCAGCAAAAAAGTTATGTTCCTAACCTAACCTACATTTACGCGAGTGAAGTCCCAGGCAAGACCTAGTTAATTATAAATAATGAAAAATAAACCGCGATAACGTCTGTATAAAAGTAATTTAACTCATTTACTATCGTTCCAAGGCCGGCATTCAGTCACATTGCTTTTATCATTACGTCTCTATATGGTTAAGCTGACAGGTTAATTGCAATAGCTGTTTGGTAAAAGTAATTTAAAGTGTAAACCATTTAAATTTGACTTTAACTTTTGAAGAATTTACGACTATTCAATTTTTTTTGCTTTATAATAGTTTTGATTTGACGGTGAAAGAAAGCATCGTGAAGAAAACCTGCATGTTTGAAAGTTCTACATAATGTTCTCGAAGATATGTAAAGTCTGCCAACCCGCGCTACGGCATAATGGACTGTAGCCTAAGCCTTCTCATAATGAGAAGAGGCCCGTGCCCAACAGTGGGACAGTTTGATACAGGGCTGATATTATATAATAGTTTTGATATGTAGACAATAACGACGCGATTGTTTGCATCTTTTTTACATAAGCTCTTGCCATTACTTATATTTTTTATTTATATAATACTTATTGTTTTAAATCGACAACACGTTTAAATTAATAATATATTTATATGCACAATAAGCGACTCGTACTCAATTATTATCAATAATTTATGTCACTCGTGAAAATGTGTATAATGCCTCGGTGGTTATTTAAACCATTTCCGTTACACCTATATACAAAAGTTACATATTTATAGAATTAATACAGAATTTACAAAGTGACACATACAAAATAAATATAAACTGGCATGCATGCATGCATAACAAAGGGCTCCAGCTCAGTATTTGCTGCGCACATGCACAGCACTGATTTTCAGCTGGGCCTCACGTACATATAATTTACCACATTTGTACAAGGCGCAAGATGCTGACGCAGGTTACATGCGCAAGTTACTCGCGTAGGCTATATGCACAAGCCACTCACGCGGGCTAAGTGCGTAATCTAACTGTGTGGACTATACAGCGAATCATTTCAGTTGCTCGCGTCGATCATTGACTTCATGCAAACGACATGCGCAAGTACCTCAATTTGCGCATGTACCCACGTTGATAAGAACAATTAAATAGTTTGAATTTAGTCAGAGATCTATTATATTTGAGAATGTATATCACTTGCTAAAGATTAGTATCAAAACCGAAAGTCAACGACGGAGGGTAATGCATAAACTGAATTTAAATAGATAGATTAGACGCGGGCGCTATCCAGAATATATTGGATAAGCAAGTAAGAAGACAAGATTAATGTGCGGTATGGTACGTTAATTAGATACAAGTAGTGGTCGAAATTCGACTGTATTACCTAATTTTTATATAATATGTATATTTTTTTATTTTATATGATACTAGCTGACTCGCGCAACTTCGTCTGCTTCACATAAGAGATTTTTCCCGTTCTTGCAACATTTTTCATTGCTGCGCCGCTCCTATTAGTTGTAGCGTGATGTTATATAGCCTATAGCCTTCCTCGATAAATGAGCTATCTAACACTAAGAGAATTTTTCAATTCGTACCCGTAGTTCCAGAGATTAGCGCGTTCAAGCAAACAAACAAACAAAATCTTCAGCTTTATAATATTAGTATAGATAAGCTTTTGCGCGCGGCTCTGCCCGCGTGGTAGTTATATCAATAAAAAGTAGCCTATGTCCTTTCCCAGGTTGTAAACTATATCTGTACAAAATTTCATTTAAATCGGTTGAGTAGTTTAGCCGTGAAAAGGTAACAGACAGACAGAGTTACTTTCGAATTTATAATATTATATTAGTAAGGATAAGGATATGTGTAACCTAAATGAGTTAAATTAACAGGAAAAGTTAATTGAACTTTTTTTAAATTGTACATGTATTTTGGTATCCCTTTTTAAGCATATTGCGGGAACAGAAGACTGCGGGATATTGCATAATACTAACTTTTATTAAGAAGCTGTGCAGAAAGATTAAAGAAATACGAAATGTCGACTAGGAGTTAGAATAAATGTCAAATTATAAAGATTATTTTCTTTATAATTTAGGTTAGATGAAAAAAAAACGTAAATATGTTATAATATTATCACAAAATATATTAGTATTTGTTTATTTAAAACAAGTTAGAAAATGAACAATAATATATAATGCTATTTTTACCTAATATGTGTTACTTTTACAGTAATTTATGTCGAAAATCTGTTACCCAGTCTACTTTGTTAATTGCATACATGTTGTCAATTTAAAACAATAAGCGCAATGCATATACCTAGAAAGAACGTGCGTAAAAGAGATAGCAACATTTTGTAAAAACAGGTTCAAAATGCAAAATAAGGTAATTATTAATATTGTACGTATAAGTGGCAGGGAGAGTGTAGTGAGCATATCTCACTATCTTCTTCGCACTCCTGCATTTAAATAGCGGTTACGTCATACTCGTAACATGTATCGTGCATTATTTTTTCTGTGATGTAACAATAACTACGAAACGCTACTTTAAGGTTTGAAACTGACAAGATTTGAGACTGGATTTCAAAATTGAAATCTGTTTGTAGAAACAGGGGCAAGCAAAAGAGCAAAATTTTTTACTTATTAATAGATGTTTAAATAATGTATAAAGACAACAATCATTACATACAACTTATTTAATATTAACATAACTAGCTTATAAGAAAACAAAATAAAAAGGATTGGCACAATATATTAATATGGGAGTAATTGATATTTTAAATTTGGATATAAGATTAAGTGGGTTGTAGTGGGGATATCTTGCTATCTCCCTCGGACAGCTGCATTTAAATAGTGGTTACGTCACAGTTTGTATCGTGTATCCTTATATTGTCATTTGGAGTTTGGGTAATGTAACTATTTGACTTGAATAATAAAAAAATGTAGGTCAACTACTTTATTGTGCATTGCTATTTTTTGCAAGAATTTTGTTCAACTGTTATGTTTTTGAGACCAACAAAAAAGAAAACTTTCCAATTGTGTCGTTTTTAAGTCTTTGCGAGCGCTAGGAACATATCACCTTCATTTTTGTATACAACATCATCCTTACTATTTTAATATTATAAATCAGAGAGTAACTTTGTTTGTCTGTCTGTTACCTCTTCTCGGCTAAACCACTCAACCGATTTAGATTAAATTTGGTACTGATATAGTTTAAAACCTGGAGAAGGACATACTTAGGCTAGTTTTTATTGATGAAGGTAACACGCCGGCGGAGTCGAGCTCAAAAGTTCGTTTACTATATGTGGATGATATAGTAAACGAACTTCTGCGTTTACTATATCATCCATATCGTTTATTATATGTGATGTATACCTATAACTACGTATCAAATTATATCAACGGAGATACGTCGTGAGTGACAATGTCATCAACTGCCGACGTAACAGAGAGGAGCGAATAACGCCAATTGGATAATTGGTACCTGGTGTAGCCATTGAGACCTACACGATAGAGTGTTGATCGTATGTGCATCATACTTGTAAAACTATATGACTACTAGCAGTCTCGACAGACGTTTTCCTGAACAAACGAAAAAAAAATTACATCAAATCTAAATCATTCTTGAATCCACACACACAAAAAATTTCATCAAAATCGGTCCAGCCGTTTAGAAGGAGTTTAATTACAAACACACGCACAGAAGATTTATATATATAAAGATATGTAGACAAAGATTTAATTAATAGATGCGTCTTTCTACGTTAAAATATGGTCACCTTTCTGGACGTTTAGCTGTCATCCGATAATGCCAACATGACATATGAATAAATAAGTATTGTATAACTAATTTTGCTTGTCGCTTCACTACACTAGGCTACAGTCAGGCGCCTGCGCTTCATACAAGCAAATAAGCACTGCATACCCTAGTCTGGCTTATGTAAATCTATATAATCGAAATCTATTTATTAAATATAAATACAATATAATATACAGATATATATACACACAAAAACATTTATAAATGAAATGTAGTGCCCTCGCAGAAGTTTCGGGTAGGGCGTGCATACCCTACCAGAAATCTTTGTGCACGCCCCTGGCTACAGTAGGTACATTTTTCTGGATGAAAGATGCCCTATGGCATTTTCTGTTTCCCTGGCAACGCGCAGGTATATAAAATTTCATGATGATCGGAATAGTAGCTAAGGCCTGAAAGCATAACAATCAAACTCACATTTGCATTTATAATATTAGTTACAGTAATGGCATAATTAAGAAGTTACGGGTTTCCACTGAAATAATTATGGCGGACAAAATTTCAAATAATACATGAGAACGATCAGTTATATGAAGATATATATTAATACGTGAAGCAAAAACTTTTTACCCCTTTTTACGAAAATTGTGCGGACGGAGGAGCATTAAATTTGGCACAGTTAAAGTTTATATGGAGAAGGAGTGGCGAATTCCAATATTTTTATAAATACATTAAAATAAAGAAAAACACTACACGCACATACCATGCGCTTGACACACGCAGTCGAATCGCGTTCGTAGTATTCATATTCATATTCATTTATTCAATAACAATTTTTACATCGTGTTTGAAAATGATTACATAAAAATTATAAAAACTACAGAATGGCATTATAAATTCAATTCATTAAATTATTTAAGATAAACAGTCACTTACTCATATTATGGTTATATTATATTACATTATTAAATCAGTAAGAAAAAAAAAATAAAGATGTCAATGACACATTATTTATAAATCATCAACTGAATAGTAACACCCCTTCAAAAGAAATGTTTTTAGTTTCTTTTGAAACTCACAATAATGTTTTTAGTTCGATAGGTAATTTATTAAACAACTTGATCGATCTATGAGAAGTACTATGCTTAACAATATTCAGATGAGGAACAGTTTTAGACTGAAAGTCTTTCCTTCTCGTATTCTCCCTTGTTACTCTATCTTCTTGCGTTTCATATTCAGATATGTGTTTTGCAAAATTGGTGAGCAATACCAGAATATACAAACTCGGTACAGTCAGTATCTCTAAATCTTGAAAGTATTTTCTGCAAGATACATCTTGTCTAATACAAAATATAGTTCTAATTGCCCTTTTTTGTAGTATGAACGCCCTTTGGATATTATAGTCATAGCTCCCTCCCCAGAACATAATACTATATCTAAGTTTGGACTCTATTAGAGCAAAATAGACTCGAAGATGTGAAACACCGACTACGTTACGCAGACTTCTCAAAACATAACAAGCCGAGCTAATGGACCCTTCCAGAATAGTAAGTTCTTGTATCCAGTTAAGATGTTCATCAACGTGAACACCGAGGAATCTAGCCGAATGTACTGAGCTGACACTCTCGCCGTTAGTAACACAACATATATTGTCTTTCTTTTTTGCCGTAGACCGGAACAGCATGACATTTGTTTTGCTAGGATTTACATTGAGACCGTTAAATGTAAACCAATCATGAAAAATCTGTAAAGCAGCATTGATTTTTACGTTAAGACCATCAGTGTCATTGGCCGAGACAATGGCATTAGTGTCGTCAGCAAACATTATTAATTTTGCGGTGCCCATTGATAATTTAGTTACGTAATTAACTAGGTCATTGATGAAAATAATAAAAAATAATGGACCTAAAACTGAACCTTGGGAAACACCACGTCTCATCTCAGTCATTTTAGATGTATATGGTTTCTCCCATCTACTTTTGTCTTTGCTGTGACACTGTTTGTCCACTGTTTTAACCTCCACAAACATTTTTCTATTTTGCAAGTATGATTCAAGCAGTTGAAACACTTTGCCCCTAACACCATAGTGATCTAACTTTTTTAGCAGTACTTCATGACTAACGGTATCGAATGCAGAGCTTAAGTCTATGAATAAACCTGCTACCTTCCTCCTTTCATTCAAGCAATCAACAACATCCTTTAACATAGCTTCTATCGCATCTTGTGTGCCAACATTATTTTGAAAACCAAATTGTCGCTGATTTAAGACTTTGTTAATGTTTAAATGAAAGAAAGAAAGAAGAAAGAAAAATGTTTTATTTGAACCTCCATACACACATAATTTAAAAGAAAACAATATTACATACAATTTAACGACGGTACATGGAGATCAAATTAGGCACTGCGTCAGCTATTGTTGCAGTATAGACTACAACGCTGGTATTCTCGCAGGCCTACTAAATAATAATTTATTATAAACCAATACATAATAAAATAAACATACAAAAAATTGAATAATATAATAAATATAACCTCATAACAATATATTTATATTATCTTCATATATTATGTAATATATGTAGATATATGTATATATATAAACGTAAATAGTCTATATTCATTAGCGTAATATATAAAATTATGTTATACTACAAAATACAGCATGTGATACACAAAAAAAATAAAAAAATAAAAATAAACAAAAGCAATAACGAGAAAAACAAAGGAACAATATAATATTAATGAGTTTTCGAACGCCAATTAAACTAGTCACATCTGTCACGAATGTCAAAAAAGCGTCTACCAGAGTCGAATACAATGATAAAACATACATTACCGCTGCGTACGCGCAAATTAACAAAATATACACTATATTACCACAATCATTATTAGATTTATTTATACAATATGTTTCGTAATGATGGATACTATACGTGTAAGTAAAGTTGCTATACATATTTGTTATAAAGGTAAGTACGTAAAATTATAACAATGATTTTTGTTTGTTTATTAAAAACATCTTAAACTTATTACGGAATGTATGTAATGTTTTCAGATTTCGCATAGGCGGCGGA
Organism: Catocala nupta; assembly: GCA_963675205.1. NCBI lineage: Eukaryota > Metazoa > Arthropoda > Insecta > Lepidoptera > Erebidae > Catocala > Catocala nupta. The sequence goes on from OY776102.1 coordinate 1,305,094, forward strand.
AGGTCATTCCAGCAATGGGTTGCGGCGTATCTGAAACTACCCCTGAAAGCCGTGGTTCTGTGACTCGATGTGACCAAAAGATGTGATGCCGCCCGTGTACTGTACTGATTGACATTACGAGACCACGTTAATTTTTTGTACAGGTACTCCGGTTTTTTGTATAGAACAATGCCAAAAAGTAAAATTGCCAGATGAAGGTGCCTGCGAGTAGACATCTTCATCAGGTTTCCACTGTTCAGGAATGGGGTGACATGTGTACGAGGTGGGATGTTATAACAAAATCGAGCACATGCGTTCTGTACTCGCTGGATTACTTTCTCCGTTCTTTTCAATATGCATGGACCAAATACAGTATCCACATAGTTTAATTTTGAAAATATTAGGGTCTCACAGAGCAATATACGCATTTCAGTACTCAAGTGTTGGCGAATTAGGTATAGCAACTTGAGACGGTAAAAACAGTTTTTCACAGCTTCAAGTACATGCGTCTCAAAATGCAGTTCACCATCCATGACCAAACCTAGATTTCGAGCCTCACGAACTTGCTCAATGGGACAGCTATCAACCATTACTAAAGGATTTAGGACTTGTATCTTTTTAATGCATTCCTTTGAGCCTAGTATTAAAAATTTGGATTTAGTAGGGTTAAGTACCAGTGAATTTTTCCTAGCCCAGTCTGATATTTTATATAAATCTATATTCATTTTATTTACAGATCCATGGCAGTCATTGGGGTGAAAGGATATATATAATTGCAGATCATCTGCATACATATGAAACTGGGTATTATGTATATGGTTGGTAACATCTGCACTGTATAATAAGAAGAGCAGAGGGCTGAGGACAGATCCCTGCGGGCAGCCCCGTTTTACCTGACAACAAGAAGAATTTGTCTTGCTACCATTTCTGACATTATCCAGTTGAACAAATTGAGATCTGTCAGTTAAATAACTATAGAACCATTTTACCGTTGCTGAGTCAAACCCATAGTAGGAAAGTTTAGCAAGCAGAAGGGAAATATTGATTGTCTCAAAGGCACGGGAATAATCAAGCAGGGTAAGCAAGGTACCCATACCCTTGTCCCTAGCTTCTAAAACGTCATCAACTATATCAATGAGAGATGTGGTTGTACTGTGACCTTGGCGAAACCCAGACTGTTTCTGAGGTATGATGCTATATTTCTCAAGGTACTTCCTTAGTTGACTGCCTACCACCTTTTCCAATACTTTTGATAAACAAGGAAGCAAGCTGATAGCCTAGATTTTATTAACTTTTCAAATACTTTTGACAACATTGGTAGCAGAGAAATAGGCCTGTAGTTGTTAGAGTCATTCTTAGCCCCCTTTTTATAGACAGGAATAATTATAATAATATAATATTTCGGTATTGGTCGTCTGACGTCGTACAATTTTTCGTAACTATGATTACAAATACCTACCTTAATTATATGTAATAAAGAAAAAAGAAAACAATAATAATAATGCATACAGTAGCGAGAAATATCGTCAATGAAAGAGTACAGTTAAGCAAATAATCATTTGTTTGAAAAATATAGGCAAATTAACCTGTATAGCCTTGGCAAAATCTAAATGTAATGTGAATATAAGGGTAAAGTTATAGACAATAATACCTTAATAACGTAATATAGTCTTCTGTTTACGCGAATGTTATTCATTGAAATTAAACTACTATATACGGATTTTATCGCGTTGTTTATTTATCACTGTATTACAAAATTTTGAAAATATTACCCTACTACTACTATTGATTTTATTTTACTAATTTATAAGCTAATAAAATTATTTAAACTATTAAATCTATTTATTTTTAGTTTACACTTTCCCCGACGTTTCGGTTGCTTTTCAGCAGCCATGGTCACGTCTCCCCGTGACCATGGCTGCTGAAAAGTAATTTTTTTTGTAATACAGTGATAAATAAACAACGCGATAAAATCCGTATATAGTAGTTTAACCTTAATAACGATCAAACTTAAAATTAAATCAATTGTGGTCGAATTTAGACCACTACCCAGTGGCCCCTAGTTACTATAATATCGTAATCGACCACGATTTATAAAAGTATTTGGATTTGATCACAAATTGCACATGATATATATAGGTATTTAAGAAGACCTGACAACTTTTTTCATTTGTACAGTATAAGTTGCATGACCAAATGTGTACGTAGAACTTTTTGAGAAAAGATGTCGTTTGAATTGTTTGCACGCGGTGCTGTCACTTGAAAATATATTATATTCTTGGTCATTTTAATATATTACACGTATTTGCACGCCGACCCTAAGTGACTTGGGAATAATGAAGGCTAAGGAGAAGAAGTACTTGCACGCTGATATATGCCCAAAAGTGTAAATAAAATTCGTCAGATATTTGGGTTCCTCGTAATATGGATGAGTGTACCGCCAAAAAATAATTAGTAATACTATATAAGCACAAAAATAACACAATTATGCTAGTTTTAAAACTATTTAAATTTAAGTTTCACCGATGTTTCGATTGCTTTTTAGCAGTCATGATCACAGAGAGACTACGCAATAAATTCCGTATAAATAATACGTAACCGTATAAGTATTAACGCGATCATGCTAAATGTTTACCTTTTTTATGCTTGACGTTTTGATCAGGTTACACCGGCCGTGGTCACAAGCTGACTGGTGTTGCGATGTCATGTCTCTGTTTGGGAGGCAGAAGAATCTTGATACATCCTCACTTTTGGCATATTTTTGTTTGTCCTTGTACCGTCACAAACTACACTCACGGTATCCCTATAACGTAAGCTAGCCGTCATGTCCGTATTCTGTGAATCATCTGACTGTGCAAAACAGCGAAGTTGCGTATGATTAAATGGTCGAAACGTCAAGCATAAAAAAGGTAAACATTATGCATGATCGCGTTAAGACTGCGCCGAACGAAATGTACCAAAACAGGCGGTCACAATTAAGTTGATAAAATCAACGCTTTTTGTTTAATACAAATATAAAATATACATTTACCATAACAATGAATGTGTTTACAATTAATCGGTGTAAAAAACTTAAAATAATTCATATTTTTGCTTACAATATTACGTAAATTTGCACGAAAAATGCAAAAACGTAAGCTCGTGTTACGTGATTTTTAGATTATAACAGTAGAAATCTATCCTTTTTTACAGCTTAAACGAAACATAAATAGTTATATTACAATTTGTCTGTCCCAAATATTTAAGTTATTGGTCGACAATAAAGATACATATTTATTAAAAAAGCACTTCATATCCTCCATACAATTTTACTATGGCGGCCGCGCGCCGATTTGAATATCGAGCTCTGTCATTCAGTCAATTCGCGTCTTACGCTCGGCGCAGTCTTAATACCCGTTACGTATTATATATATATGTATGTATATCATGCAACGCGAAAGTTTAAACGTTATTAAATCCGTACAAAGCTATTTAATTTAAATATCCATTCGCGTAAATGTAAGACAATACTATATAATGCTTGTGTTATGTGTAGATTTGCGTCCGTAGTCCGATAAGTGGAATTCGAATCCGCGACTTCTTGATTGCTAGACCAACGGCTCATCCATTAGGATATCGCTTCTTTCTTTTATATCTCTATCAAAAGCTGAAACTACACTTCATTCAATGACCTGTAAACTGTAGTAGTATGATAGGATAGAAAACAGCTCGTATGTAAACAAAGGTGAGCCCTCGACCAATGGAGTGTGTTATTAAAATGTGCGACATCACATCGAACGAATTAAAGTGGAATGAATGCCCTCGGAAAGTGGCGGTCGACACTTGCATACTGTACTGGCGAGAGCAGAAACATTTGATACTAACATTTAGTATTTATTTTATATGTATTTACGAGATAGGCAGACAGCGTGGCGGGCAAGCGGTTGCCTCGTCTCTGCCGACGCCGAATGGAGTCAGTTCGAATCCTACACATTACAATTTTGGTTTGATTTAATTGAGACACAAATAATTAGCCTCCTATATTTATCTACCCCTGTTTAATGAAAGACACACACAAACATACAAAATTAAAGCCACAGTAAACACAGGTAGGAACCGAACCCACGACACATTTAGCATATGACAGCAGAGAAGCGGTCGCTTGCAGGCTGCGCCATCCGTGTAGATTAGTAAGTGTGACTTTGATGTTTACAGATGTTTTAACTGAACTAACTTAAAAAGTCAATTTAATTAATCGATCATCCCGGGAAAGTACGATCCTCTTACGGGCAACCGACGTAATACACTGTTACATACTGCTATTCATCCAGTAAAATAGTTGCGAGGACTTACCTCTATCATTCCTATATTTTCATCAATATATCAGTAAGTGATGACGTCATACGATTCTACCTTTGTATCCTCACGCCTATGTCACCAAAAAGGTAGGCAGAGAGGAATAAGACATCTACATTCACAAGCTAATATGGTTTGAGGTATCATGTAATGGTAACAGGCAACGGATGCCTGTCTTCGTTTACGGGGACACTTTTAGAGGCCATACTACTACTTATCTATATATTAAAACGTGAAGCAAAAACTTTGTACCCCTTTTTACGAAAATTGCGCGGCCGGAGGAGTATGAAATTTGGCACAGTTAAAGTTTATATCGAGAAGGAGGGTCAAAGCCTAATATTTTATAAAATACGCATTAGAAATACATTAAATTAATGGAAAAATCACTACACGCACACAACCATGCATTTGACACACGCAGTCCAATCGCGTTCGTAGTATTTCGGCATTGTTCGTCTGACGTCGTACAATTCTTCGTAACTGTGGTTACATATATCAACATAATAATTTGTTTGACAAAGATAGGTAGAACCTGTATAGATTGAAATCTAAATTAAATGTGAATATAAGGGTATTGTTCTAGACAGTAAAGTCGTAATAACTATAAAACTAAAAATTTAAATAAATTATGGTTGAATTTCGACCACAAGGCGACCGCTAGTAATTCATTATCAGGACAATCTATTAACACCGAAATCGAACCCAAGTCCTCACAACAATCGCTGTCCCTATCGCTTTGCCACCAAGGCTTTCTATACAAACATAATTGCGACATACCTCTGGTTGGCATTTCCGTTATATTCTCTGTCACATATGACAGGTAACAATAGATTTTGTATTGTGTCTATCACGAGACAGCGAAAGGGTTAAGGTAAAATTAAACTGCTAAAATCTATAACCGTTTGTTCGCCACTGTACCCAATGCATACGAATCAATCACACAACGAAGCGACGATCGCCGGGTGCGGCCACACTACCTACACACAGTTTGTACATCCATGTACTTACATCACACACATCGATATTGGCAGACAGCAAACTGCCCGACCCGGCATTGAACTCAAACCGTCAGGATTGCACACAAATTGCATCATTGGACTCGTGGCATAAAATACGTATAATCAAATCAGATAAAATCATAACAGTTTAATTCATTATCAATTAATTGCATTGCGTTTGAAAGTAGAATTGCCTAAAACAAAAATGAAGAAGAATAATAGTAATAATAGTCAGCCTGCCAAAGGGCCAGGTATTTTCTAAGAAAGTTTAAAGATAGGTTAATACATGTATAGAAACTAGTCATTAAATTGCTGCCAGATGTGTGCGTGCCAGATGTGTGCGTTATACGCATCTGCCTACCCCTTTGGGAGTAAGACTATGTCTGTATAAATGAATTAGATATTTTTGTATTAGTAAGTTACTTACTTAACTTAGAGCAGCGATAGTCTATTGCGAACCCGTTGGACGGCAACGCAGAGGTCTCGAGTTCGAACCCAAGGCAGACCCTTTTTTTTCCGAAGTTAATTATCGCTCGCTTTAACATCGTAAGCAAATCTGCATGCCTAAGAGTTCTCCATAATGTTATCGAAGTTACGTGAAGTCAGCCAACCCATACTAGGCTAGCGTGGTGAACTATGGCCTAACCCTTCCCATAGGTAGAAGAGGCCCATGCCCAAGTTACTAAAGTCACTTTGGTTTTAAGATCTCAAATAATAGGAGGCAATCTTATTGCCGTCTACTGAACAGTTCCAGACTTCATGCAACAGTTAATATCTTGCTCGAAAACCCCAATAACACTTTGCCCAACCATTATATCAAATCCGAGACGTCATGCAAAGCATTCGCATTCACTACTACGCCACCCACGTAACTCCATTCTTGTTTAAGAATGGGGTTGTAATAATAATATCAGCCCTATATTAAACTGTCCCACTGCTGGGCACGGGCCTCTTCTCTCTGAGAAGGATTAGGCCACCACACTGGCCCAGTGCGGGTTGGCAGACTTCACATATCTTTGACAATATTATTAAGAACACTTCGACATGCAGGTTTCCTCACGATGTTTTACTTCACCGTTAAAGCAAGAAATAATTAACTATTTTAAACGTACATAACTTCGAAAAGTCAGAGATGCGCGCCTTAGGATCGAACTCGAGATCTCTGCGTGGCAGTGCAACGGTTTCCCACTTATATGGATGAAAGAATTCATCGGCATTTATTGTCTCACGGAAACCCATGAGTGAATGAATTCCGATGAATTCTTTCTATCCTACTAAGTAATTAACAGGTACAATTGTTGAAGAAACAATAGGATAGCCGGGCGTTTAGTTGAAACAATTACCTTGAATCAAACAACACGCGAACGTTAAAAGATAACGTATGTTTTCGCACGTGACAAGATTGTTCCTCGTGATATGGGTAGTTAAGATGATGATACTAAATCAGTCATAGAACTACTATGACTGATTCAGTCCCATCTTCTTAACTACCAGTGCCACAATAACCTGTCTTATCTACACTAATATAATAAAGCTGAAGAATTTGTTTGTTTAGTTGAACGCGCCAATCTCAGGAACTACTAGTTCGATTTGAATAATTATTTTAGTGTTGGATCGCCCATTTATCGAGGAAGGCTATAAGCTATATAACATCACGCTACGACCAATAGGAGCGGCGCATCAATGAAAAATGTTGCAAAATTGGGGGAAATTATTTTATGTGACGCAGACCAGGATGCGCGGGTCAGCTGGCTATGTATACACATAGACATAGAGTGGACTATTGCACCGAGATCGTGATTAGTTTTAGTTGCTGTGCATTAAAGGAAACGCATTTTATTGAAGTGAAAACTTCTTTAGGCGCGTTGAACACTTTTGGGTGAACAAATATCTCGCGTCATCGTCACCGAACGCTTTCCATGAGCTATAGCTATATGTATACTGTGTATATATGTGTACTTTTTGGTTGAACAAAAGCGTGAAATTCGCGTCATCGTCACCCCACGCTAGTTACTTAAGTTTTCACTTCTTCAGTCCCCAAAGACTGCCCCGCTAGTTTTTTTTTAAAGAGAGTAGTTATTCATATTGCGGCATACCACGGGGGACTTTACAAACATTCAAACAACGGACACAAAGAACACACAGACTCGGAATAACAATTTGTGGATCACACAAAGTTTTGTCCCGTGTGGGATTCGAACCCACAACACTCGGCGCAGTTCCAGTAGCGAAGCGACCACTTAAATCATTGCGCCATCCGTGCAATCTCTTAGTCTCAAATGAAAATAAATAGATTCTGATGCTGTAATTCGATATATACAGCGTTTACATCGTTCCCACCTACGCTAAATTGCTCACAGTTTCTGAAAAGGCACGCTCTATTTTCCTACTCCCCGGAATCAGGCAATATTTGCCAGGCCATCAAGGTCTATAGGAAATTTCTATCAACTATGTGCTGGACACGTTTGCCGTATGCCGCAAGAGCTTTGGGGTAAAATCAGCACAGATTGGATCCCAGACGGTACTAAGCGGGAATGTGGTAGACCAAAACATCGATGGCAAGACAAATTAACTAACTACAGGAGAGACTGGTGCAAACTAGCGCGTAATAGGGATATATGGCAAAATGGGAGGGAGACCTTTGCCCTGCAGTGGACAATACAGGCTGAAAATAAAATTAAAATAAATAATATGTGCTAGATATGTAAATCATAGTATCTATGAGAATAATAATGTTTTCCAAACCGTATTTCGGTCACGGCAGCCAATCTCAATGGAGACTAGCCATCTGCGCAGGAGATATTATAGTGCATATGTGCAAACACAAGTGCACTCTTTATTCCTTCATGCTCATAGTCGCATAGGATGCTTATATGTCGCCTATAAAATATTTGAGCTCGTAAAATCAAAATATGCTTATTCATTTAGGTAAAAAGTAAGTCTTAAAAACGTATATAATAAATAAATAATAATATTAGCCCTGTATTATACTGTCTCAATGCTGGATACGGGCCACTTCTCAGTGTGAGAAGAGTTAGGCCATAGTCCACTATGACGGCGCGATGCGAATTGGTAGACTCCACATACTTTTGAGAACATTATAGAGAACTCTCAGACATAATTTTCTATTTAATAAGAAAATAACTTCGGAAAGTTACAGATGTGAGCCTCGATAGAACTCCAGACCTCTCCAGTTATTTTTTTTTCTTTTTATGATATATGTTACAAACGAGCAGACGGATCACCTGATGGTAAGCGATTACCGCCGGTCTCCCACTAAGCTTAGCCAGTATCGCTGCTTTAGATCCATTTATTAATGTATACACCTGATGCTACGTTCATTATTGTCAGAGAGTAGAAAAGATTGGAATTCCTGTATAGCGGGATATTTAACAAACATTCATACGGACACAAAGAACGCCCAGACTCGGAACTACCATTTGTGGATCACACAAATGTTTGTCCCGTGTGGGAATCGAACCCACAACACTCGGCGTGTTGGCAGTGGCGAGGCGGCCATTTAAACCACGCCATCGGCGGAGTCAAATTATTCCCTTTATTAATACAACAATTCATAAGTATCTTTATATATATAATTCTTCTGTACGTGTGTTGAAGAGAACTTCTCCTAAACGGCTGGACCGATTTGAATGAATTTTTTTGTGTGTGTTCAAGTGGATTCGGATGGTATAGATTTGGTTTTTTTTTTCGTCTATACTGGACAACCGTCTGTCGGTACAGCTAGTATTATTATAAAAAGTAATATATAATAACACAAAGTATGAAGACCCATCGGCATTGGGAATAGAATCTAAGCTACCGGTGGTTAGGGATCTAGCTAAAGATACCTCGAGCGTACCATATCAAACAATACATATGGTGTTCTGCACAAAAGACTTAATGCAGCCGTCGGGACCGACGATACGAGTATCGGCATAACCAATTATTTATTATTGAACTACAATAACAATCCAAATCTGAAGGGCTTGCACGATAAATGTGATGAACTAAATATATGACTAACTGCATGGATAACATAGTAATTTAAGCAATCGCTTCGCTGCTGCCACTATGACTAGAGTTGTGGGTTCGATTCCCACTAAAATTTTCGCAATTCACAAATAGAATTAAAAAAACAAGTTGTTTTTAGTCTGGATGATCAAAGATCCGTTGAAGATGTCCGTTGTTTAAAAAATTGTAATATCAGAAATTGTTTCTAATGTGGGCATCGATCAAAAATACTATATAATCTAATATGGTATATTTGATCGATGAGTGTGGGAGTCAAAAGTGTTTTAATTTTTCTAAATTAGTATATTATTATTCACTGTCATTATGTTAACACATTAAAGTGATCTTAAATCCATGGAAGTTGCTGGCACCTGTGATACAATGTACTAATTACAGGTGTCAACGATACAAAATACTTGTCATATTCTTTTAGAAATTATGAAATTATCATTGTAAAAATGTTTGTGAAGAAATTCAGTTAAATAAATAATAAATATTATTATTATACTATAAAACAAAACATATATCTGTACATTGGCCATAGGGTAGATGGCACACATTTTTTTATTATTTACGTAGAATAGTTAAGTTTCCCAAACTCTAATAATATAATATTCTACCACATTCACACAACACCATCTAGCTCAAACTAAGCAGAGCTTGTACTATGGGTACTAGATAATGGATAAACATACATATATATATATTTTTTGTAAATACATACATATTAGGTATACATAGAAACACCCAGACCAAGACAAACATCCATGTTCTTGTTGTTGTCCATCATGCACACAAATGTTTGACTTGTGCGGGAATCGAACCCGCGACCTCAGGCGTGGCAGTCAGTCCACTACGCCATCGTGGCCGACTAAATGAAAGAATAAGCATACCAAATTAAACTGGAAAGACATAGCGAGATATCCAACAACCCCACATCTTATATCCAAATTTAAAATATCAGTTACACCTTTATATTTATGCCATTCAATTTAATGTTTTTTTTTGAAGTTTATGTTAATATTAGTTTAGTTGTTTATTATGAATGTTATGATAGTGATAAGTAAAAAATTGTTGGTGGTTTGCAACCTGTTTTGATATTGTATGCACAAACAGATTGCATTTGTTTGCGTTTTACTCTTGTGTGTACAATAATATTCAAAATCAAACCATCTATTTTGTGACTATTCCTCTATGAAAGTGGAGTGAAACTACATATATATAAAGTACATGCTAATATCAATTCAGTTTGCTTTGATGCTAACGTCCACTGTTAAACAGTTTTCTGCTCAGCGTAGCACAAAATTGTATTAGCGGAGTGCCACCGGCGATGCAACACTTTTACGGAAACACGACGAGAAAATCCTAATCGAAATCCTAATGAAGCCCACGGTGTGGAATAGATACGAGCTAAATGAAAGGGTTACTACGTTATCATTGACAATTGACAGAAATAATTTGACACTAAAAAGCACAATATATTAAAATTGCTCGGTATAATTAAACTACTTTATACGTATTTTGTCGCGTTGTTTATTTTAAAACACTTTTACACATAATTTAAACTATCTATAACATTCGCGTAAACGTAAAACAATATTATTCAAATTAAATAATTTATTATATTTATATCTACGTATATATAAATAGGCATACACGAACAGTTTAGTACCATTTTCGCCTGTTTGTGAACTGGTTTTCTTATTTTTTATTAGATGTTCCTGCGGTTTCACCCACGTTTATCGCTACTGCGCCGCCCCCGTGGGGTTGTAGCGTGATGTTATAAAGCCTATAGCCTTTCTCGATAAATAGGCTATCTAACCCTAAAAGAATTATTCAATTCGAACCAGTAGTTCTTGAGATTAGCGCGTTCAAGCAAACAAACAAACTCTTCAGCTTTATAATTTTTATGTAGAAATTGGAATATTTTATACCTCTATTAAAGTATATTCTCGTCCGGAAGAGTGTAATATTTGGCATGACTTTTCTTTTTAAAAAGACAACTCCCGTCAATTTTCCGCCACAAAGAACATCCTGACTCGGAACAACTACCTTTTTGTGGATCTCATAAATTTTTGTCCCTTAAAGGATTCGAAACCACAACATTAGGCGCGGCGGCTGTAGCGAGGAGACCACCTAAACCATTACGCCATCCGAACAGTTAAGTAAAGTTTACATGGAGAAGGAGTGCTTGAAGCTACATTTTATATATAAAAGCTAGCTAAACCTAGCTTCGCTGTGGCTCAGTCTGTTGTTTCCTATGTTCCCGTAAGAATGTCGGGATGAAACTATATAAAAAGATCATTATATAGAAAAGCAACGTTGTTTAAAATTTCGATATATAATGTTGTATTTGTACTTCTTATTTTAATAATAAAGTAATTTATATTTCTTGAGTTTTGCGAACATAAACATAATATGGAATATGATTTTTTAATCATACAGTGATTCATTATTTGTTTAATTTGATCTTTGACGGTCTAATTAAGACCACTAGGCGAACCCTATTAAGATAAAAGTATCAAAAACCAATCACGGAAGTATATATATCTATATGTGTGTGTGTGTGTGTGTGTGTGTGTGTGTGTGTGTGTGTATGTGTGTGTGTGTGTGTGTGTGTGTGTGAGTGTGTGTGTGTATTTTAATCTAAGAGCTCTATTTTCCAAACAAAATGTTCATACGTTTGATTACAATCCCTTGCCTCTATCGTCGGCTATGAGTTTTAAGACCAACGTAATCCCAATTACGCGAGGTAATTCCCATGTATTGGGCACACTTCCAGACTCTATCCTGGTACTAACAAGCCAAGAAAACCACTTTGATAGACCCGGGATTAATGCAGCAAACTACCAAACAGCTCGCCGAATAGTAAATTTGCACCATCTATCGATCTGCTAATAGCATTACACCTTCTAACTCAGATGCACAGAGTATTAAAAATTATACCTTGCATTTTACGTTGAGATATCGTTAGTATTCCATCAGTTCATAGTAACTAGGCTGTTTTATATTTCCTTTGTCTCATAGCTAACGACAAAAAGCATCAAAGGATGACAGATCGGATAATTTTTGACAGATGTCAAAAGTTGAATGCGCGGTAAATATTTTCGACAAATTAAATTGTAAGCCCTGGACTCTTTCTTCGGTAAACGTAAGCCATAAAAGTAACATGCGTTTCAATCTTTGCTTTCTAACCAATGTAATATAATATGTATGCTTCTGTTATTTCTTTTTTAATCTTAATTTGAACGGTCGCGGGCCATTTACACTAATTAAGAGACAATTGTTAATACATAATATATTATTTACTACATAAAAATTACACCTCTAAAACACGGACTTCTCGCAGTACACCAAACATACTAACAAAATCGTCTGGCCAATCATCAACCATGTTAAATAAATAAACTCTTAATGAATAGGTAGCTTCTTTGTTCCTAAATGAGGTTTAACTGTAGCTATTACACACTACTTACTTTACATAAGTCAAAGACATAGGACCACTTTAAATAACACTTAAAACGTTTACCATTATTTGAAATCATAAATTTTAACGATCGTCGTTGAGTAAATAGGAATTTACAAAGTTACATTATACAGGTTGTCCGGTAATTAATGGATAACCTGGAAATGTCTTATAGTGGAACTGACGGCCGTTCAGAAAAAAATATGAAAAAAAGTCTATCCTAACTACTACCTGAGATATGTGTTTTTTTTTTAATTACCATGTATAGCTTTCCTGTATACTACGACCATAAATGAATGAAATCCATCGGTTTTTTGTTGTTTTATTATTAAACACTAATTATGCTAATAGATAGATAGTCAAAAGTATGCTATGCTAATATAGCTTGCACTTTTTAATATATTTTTCTTCATTAAATTTTTTTATTATTATTTTTTAATTTTTTCTAACTACTACTACTCTCTACTATAAGACATTTCAAGGTTATCAATTAATTACCTGTATAACTGCCTTGGTGGCGCAGCGGTAATGTATGTAACTGCTGAGTATAAGATCTTAGGTTCGATTACCGTACATAAATTAAGTAAGAAATAAAATAAAGGTCCGGTTCTGCGACCTAAGTGTCATTGCGCTTTTCTATCAAAAAAAATTCGATAGAAGCACAGTGTCAAGAACGTATCCTGTGCAACAATAAAGGGCTCGTTCCCTATTACGTTTTTCATTTTGGCCACAAAGTAACACTTATAAATCGTCTAATTTTAGTCTTCAGTTTTCTTCTGCGACGAGTGACTTTGTAAATTTTAAACAATGGACACAAAGATGCCTTAAACTTTGAACAACTATATGTGGTATACGCAATCTGTATCGCGTGGAGACTGAACCCACAATCGGCGTCGCATTAGCTACTAATCACTGTGCCATCAGATCATGATCGTAACTCTTCTGCCTACCCGTTATTACGATGCTATGCGTGATGCTTTAAACAATTAACTGTGTTTAACTTCATGCGTGTAAAGAGACAGTACGCTACGTTGACAAGTTAAGTGAATTAATTAATTGTTGAACTGCCTTATGTACTGCAGTGTAATGATATCATATGTACATAGTTTTATATTGATTAGTGATTAGATAAGATAAAATATCTATTACAAAGATTTTTATATTGGACTACTATAAATTATGGAAAGATTTCATAAGATAGCATATTCGAGGAACAAATTTGATAGATTCCTTTTGCAAAAGCTGTCAAAGCATCATATTCATTCCTTAATTATAGTACATTTTTAATTAATTAAAAATCATCTCTAATTTAATTAAAAACTATTTCATACTAACTAGTCGTATAAGAATCATTAAATCGACTCACCAATATAAAACGACTAGACCGAACAGCCACCACTACATATCCAGACAATCCAAAATTAGGCCGAATGCCGAAAGTCTATCGCCGAATGCCGAAACTATGCCGAATATATGACAAATGCTAACGTGATCCGTTGGCCGCCTGACAGGCCGTAATGGAGCAATGAGGTCGCCTCTACCTAACTCAATTACGGGTATTAACAATTTTCTACTAGTGAGGTGACCCTTTCAAGAGTGATTTGTCGATATCGATAATATTGTATAAGTCAGGTCACTTAGGTGACAATTGGACAACATTTGTGGGTAAAGTGAAATGACGCAGAACTATTGTAAAGGTAGATTGAAGATTTGACTGTTGAGAAGATATTTTACATGAAATGACTAAAAGCCTAAATGGCCTAATTGGCCTTGGACTACAAGTAACTATTATTCACGCTATACTCTTAAGGTAAGCTTGATCCTACCTAGCACATGCTTCTTTATGCTGATTTCAGAAATTACTTTCCGAACTAGTGTTATATAATAGATTATAAGTAGGCCATGAAAAGTTTTATTTATTTTACATTTTAAGAAAACTTACCGCTATATAAAAGTAGTAAACAGAACAGTATGAAAACGAAGGCCAATTACAAGTTTATAGATATGTGACTAAGAATAATGAGTATAGTAAACATTAACAATATTATCTACATACATAATGAACGAAAACAAGATATGACATTCAAATAATGTGTCTACAAAAATACAAACCATGACACTATAACAACAACAAGATGTGACTACATTTTGCAGTCTATTAAGTACCTACATCTTTTAGTGTCAAGAATTGACTCCAAAGTACCAATTGCACAGAAGGTTTTTTAATTTAGTGATACTAGTGTTAAAAATATCGATGTTAACACCCTGACTCGCAGAATTGTACGTTCGACATGCTCTAATTAAAAGTTTGAAGTAGTAAAAATTTTGCCTATATCTTGTCCGTGCCAAGGGAGTGTGCAGCAGGTGTGAACTGCGTAAGAATGTAGATTGTACTCGTTGGCCAATTTTACTGATCAATTCAGGTATGTCAACGGGTCCGTTCGTCACTTGACATAGAAATGAAAGATCAGCAATTTTTCTTCGCTCATATAGAGGAAGAAGATGAAATATTTTTCAACGGTTAAAATAATTGAAAACGTAAAATTTTGTCCGATATTGAATGCACCTCAAAAATTTATTTTGTATTTGTTCAAGTCGACTGACATACATATATATCATAGTTCGGATTCCACACTTGAGAATACTCGAGATGACTACGTACCAAACAACAATATAACATTTTTAGGGTCTTAATGTTTCTAAACTGATGAAACTCTGAGAACGAGTCTCAGCGCTTTAGAGGCCTTATTTACTAAACTATATATATGCTTGTCAAATAGAAGCTTAGAGTCGAACGTCACTCCCAGATCCCTAATAGTATGGACTTGGGTTAAGGAAGTGTGGGGTAACTTATAATCATAATGGATGGGACTAGGTTTGCGTGTAAATGAACACACGTAACACTTAGCAACGTTTAGCTCTAGTTTGTTTAACTGACAATAATCTTTCTATTTCTTTTGATATGACTACGTTTCACAAAAACGTCCAAAAAAATTAAACAAATTGATTTGTTTTGAAGATTGTCTGCATTAATCATAATCACGTAGTTTCTGGAAGCATCAAAGCTTCATCTTGTCATTATATATCATCACAAATCTTATAGCCTTTCAAATAAAAACTATAGTACTATCTCTCATCTATGCCATAAAGAATGTGTGGGAACAAGTGTTTACTTGAAATCATCTAAAAACACCGGAACCTATAAATCTTTCTCCTGTTTAGTTTAAAGTATTGCTTCAATCTATTCGTATTTTCACCGTCCGATGTTATGTAAGATTAAATAATAACACAATCATACACCAAAATGTCTTCAATATGCTAGGAACAGCTATGTATTAAACATTTAAGCAGGTCAGCGAGGAAGGTGGCAGAAGCAAGTGAAAAACAACATTATGTCTCACTGGAGTAATCAGTTACAATCAGGGACGCTAGCAGGGATATAATTACGCATCATTATAACTAATATTATAAATGCGAATGTATGTTTTTTTGTCTATTTGTTTAGAAATTTCACCTTCACGTTATCAGGGTTATAAAAAAAGATATAGGGTACCTTTTATTCAGACAAAGATACTGTTCTCGATGGATAAAAAATGTACATAACCTACATTTAGCGAGCGAAGCTGCGGGCAGAATCTAGTCAATAATAATCCATAGCTATGTACATACATATCTAGATAAAACTTAATGAGGTAGTTCATTTCTCAAGCTAAGAGTTTTGTTCCCGAGTTTGCACAAGTGAGTACTAGAATATCCCGTAGGTGCCTTGCTATTAGCAGCAGAACCAGTATTTTGATTATATTTTCCACCAATGCAGTGGATCAACAAAGTGCGAAGGCTATTTGAGCTATTTCGAATTATAAAAATACGGTAGTCGGTACGCTTGTTAGTTACCTTGATGCTATAAAACAGTTATGACTAATTTAATAGAAGATAAGAATACTACGGTCATCATTTTTTATCACATTTCATGTCCAGAAAATCACATAGGTATATTTGTTTATAAAAGACTACTACTGCACAAAGTGTGTTGTGATTGACTTTATTATATTTTTTTCATTTTATTAAGGAATTTTTATATATAAAAGTATATGCCAATTCCATCACAGCTTACACAATATACATATATCAAATTTGAACAAGCTTTCTTATAAATAACTATAATGTATTATCTAGATTAATCATTGATGCAGACTGAAGACCATATACATATTTCTCGCGGCTTCGAGGGACTTTACAAATATACAATTCATGGACACAAAGTACACCCTCAGAGTAATTACTTGTTGATCACACATATTAATTTCGGTGTGGGATCCAAATCATCAAACTCAGAGCATATCAGCAGAAACAAAGCAACCACTTGTCCACTGCGCAATTCATGCGTAAAATATAACAATAGATTTTCTATAATGTCTTACACGGGATAGCAAAAGGGTTAAAGTAACCTGACTTTGGTTAACCGTGGAACCTGCCATCAATAGCAGCACCTACGCTAACGTAGCTTCAATTTGTTCTACAGAAGCAGTCGATAAAAAATACAAACAATCAAAAATACACAGCATTCACAGACATGCGTTCATTCACAAGAAAACATTGGAAATCTTGAAGGTCGTTCATTAATCAGTGAGTCAAAGAGTTTCACCGAGAGAATAACATAAGTGTAGACGCATTGATGTGTGCACAGAACCGTGTTTATATTTGTAAAAGAGTTTCTATTTGTATATGTCGGATTCCGAGATTAATGTACTGCTTATTAGTTGGATGATATATTTTATTGCATTTTTTTGGATTTGCTCAGAGCTTTAAACTTTGATGATATTCAGATTTATGTTGTAGGATTATGGCATTATGTATTATAAAGGATTCCTTTTGTGGAACTGGTATTTGGTTTTGAAAGCAAGATTGATCTGATCTATTAAAATGTTTAAATTGTACTCTCATCATATATGATTATGTTTCAGTAACTTCTTCTCGTGGCTTTGTTCGCCTGAATACTTCGATATAGAATATCGGGGTAATATGAACTTTAAACATAGGCATGTGTAAACCCCTCACGCACTTAGGCAATCTGTTTGCCAATTTTCATCTATGTATGTATGTTCCACAACTTACGCATGATTAAGATACTGATATTGAACCTCTCTACATGTTTTATCTATACTAATATTATAAAGAGGAATGATTTGAGTTCATGTATGTAGGGATTTAAATCAAAAAGTACCAAACAGTTTAAAAAAATCTTTCACCATTAGAAATCTATATTATCAGCGAGGAACATGGCCTATATTTTAATTAAAAATCTTTTACACTAGCGAAGCCGTGAGCATATGCTTTTCATTTATAATTATAGGAAGATTAGGATACACAGATAGCTGCTCCATATGTAAGATAAAGGTTGTAAAGAGGAACCCATCACGAAAATTCGAATACCAACCTCAGTTTCTATAAAAACAGATTAGCAATATTGAATGACTTCGTTGAAAGACTAAAGTCTCATGTGCAGGCGAACATGTGACGATATAAAAATTCTAAACTATCTAACAATTACCAGTTTACTTACATAACTTATAAAATATAGAACGATTTTAAAATTCTAGTGCTGCATTGGTTAACTATTCATATTAACGTGTAAAGTCTCCTCTGGTTTAATAAATTAGATTTGTATATAAAGAAGAATATTTGCTATTACATATGCACTTACATATAATCGCCTGCCTACATAACAGAAAATCTTAGGCCACGGGTCCAATATAAATACGTAAACCTAAGAAAATCAATATCTATACTAAAGATTTGTACTTTTATATAATTGTTTGAAATGCATAAACTCAAAAAATAATGGATAGATTTTAAAAATGTTCTCACCATTATACAACTTCTGTATCTAAAAGTAACATAGGTTACAAAGCATCACGCTACAAGCTTCAGGAGCGGCACAATAATCATAAATGTGGTCAAAACCGCGAACGATACCTAGTATTTTATAAAAGAAATTAACTGCAAACAAGTATAACATTATGTAGATGTTTTTAATTATCGATAATGACACACATAACTTCTAACGCGTGTCGCATCACTATTGTTTTCTTTAATCCTGCATAAGCTGGCGCGGGCCTGGATTTTATTCTTTATTAATTTTCCGAACAACAATCTCATTACTATATAATATGAGCTATAAACCTGATCTAAAGACAAACGGTCACGCGATTTCCATTGCTCATGATTTTCAGGAAGATCCTTTCATATATGTATACACAAGCCTTAAGACTGCGCCGAGCGAAATGTTCCAAAACAAGCGGTCACAATTAAGTTGATAAAATCAACACTTTTTGTTTAATACAAATATAAAATAATAATAATAATAATAATAATAATATTCTACCACATACACACAACACCATCTAGCCCAAACTAAGCAGAGCTTGTACAATGGATACTAGACAATGGATAAACATACATATATAATTTTTTTTTTTTTTTTTTGGAAATACATACATATTATACATAGAAACACCCAGACCAAGACAAACATCCATGTTCATGCACACAAATATTTGTCTTGTGCGGGAATCGAACCCGCGACCTCAGGCGTGGCAGTCGGTTACACTAACCACTATGCCATCGAGGCCGACAAATGTAAATGTACATTTACTATAACAATTAATGTGTTTACAATTACTCCGTGTAAAAAACTTAATATAATTAATATTCTCGCCTACAAAATTATGTAAATTTGCACGAAAAATGCAAAAACGTAAGCTCGTGTTACGTGATTTTTAGATTATAACAGTAGAAATCTATCCTTTTTTACAGCTTAAACGAAACATAAATAGTTATATTACAATTTGTCAGTCCCAAATATTTAAGTTATTGGTTGGCAATAAAGATAAATATTTATCAAAAAAACTTCAAATCCTCCATACAATTTTACTATGGCGGCCGCGCGCCGATTTGAATATTGAGCTCTGTCATTCAGTCCAACTGCGTCTTACGCTCGGCGCAGTCTTAATATCCTCAAAGGGGGAGGTGAGGTTATACTAAACCTACATCTCTCAATATTATGTTATATTACTATGCTTAAGCTCCCACGTAACCGGTGATATTGATTGCACTGATGGTGTAATGGTTTAAGTGGCCGTCTCACTACTGTCTACGCCGAATGTTGTGGGTTCGATTCCCACACGGCCCTTTTTTTTATACAGTTTACTAGCTATACGGGCTTCAAATTAAGCTCCAGCTAAGCTAGAATGCTTGTATTAGGAGTGGGTTCACGTCAGTAGTGCAATGGGTGGGATTCGAACCCGCGACATCTCAATCGGAAGTCCTTATTGGGCTACCGCCGCTTTCCATATATGGTTCGGAACAACCTCTCTCTCTCGTCTGGATGTTCTCTGAATCCGTTGTTTAAATGTTTGTAAAGTCCTCCGTGACACAGGCAAGACTACTAATGCAGGAGATATCTTTTAAAAACTATATTAAAAAAAATATATACTCAAGCCTAATTTCCTTAAAATTTCCCTATTTTCCCTGGGGGGAGGGGGAGGGGTTACGGTATATTATACCTACATCTCGGAATATAACGTTACGTTATACGACTTTGTTTTAGGTCCTGCATAATAGCCGTCGTCCGATTGCCGTTAATCGTATATTATGCCAGCTTCCGTGCTATTACTAAGAACCATCCAAAAGAAAAACTCTTTTGTTTTATACTACTAAAGTAGCAAACAAGCATACGACCCACCTAATGGTAAGTAGTCACCATAGCGTATGGACGCCTGCGACACCAGAGGCATCACTTGCGCGTTGCCGACCTAATGGCAAAGGATGTGGAAAGGAAAAGGGGCAGTAAGGGAGAAAAAGGGTGTTTGGGCCTCCGGCACTCTTACTCATCGAACGAAACGCAACAGTAGGAATATTGCTATTTCACGTCGATATTCTGTGAGACGGTAGTCCTTCCTCGGTCGAGCTGGCCAATTCAGCGAGGCTCTACTACTGACTCAATACTCAATTAATAAGGTAAGTGTTATTGAGTATTTCTGTTTTTGATTCCCGAACTTGAGATCTTACGATCGTATGCAAGCAAAAGTTCAAAATTATACCAGGAAACCAACGAGGCAGTTCTATTAGGAATATAGGCCTCGTTGGCGTAGTGGTTAGTGTAACCGACTGCCACGCCTGAGGTCGCTGGTTCGATTCCCGCACAAGTCAAACATTTGTGTGCATGAACATAGATTTTTGACTTGGTCTGGATGTTTCTATGTATAACATGTATGCATTTACAAAAGAAAAAATAAAGAAAGAAGGCAGGCATCCTTTTACAACATAGGTTCAGACCAAACGGAATCTAGGTAACGTTTGTATCCCGCCGAGATAAACATAGTAAAATTTGAAGAATAAAAAATAGTCAACAATTTATACAAGATATTATGGTAAATATAAACTAAGTTGTATGTTTTGTGGCTGTTATATACTTAATACTTTCAGGCAGTTTCTTTGGTTTCTCGTTAGGAACGCTCCACTTATTTTGTTGGCAAGAACGAAAAATTGTTTTGCGATATCTTATACCCCAGAAAAATAAAATATGCGTATAATAATTCTATGTTCTGTTCTCACGGCTATAGACCAAAAGGCGGTACAAAGTTGTATTGCGCCCACATTTCAACAGCTATATTTTGAGATGTCACATTATATATAACGAGCCTATTGCCATCAATTTAATAGTAAGTTTTAAATTCCGTGCTGAAACCAGTGTTTCAGCAGAGAATCTAAAAAGAAGTCAGTTCCTCAACCTAGAAATCGATCTCAAAACCTCAAACATACCAGTCCCATTCACTAGTGCAGCACCATCGAGGCATGACTAATAACTTATACTAACAAAAATATTCTTGCCCAAGATTCATACGCCAAACGCTTAAAGTGACCTCTAAATTATGGTAATCAAGTAACAGCAATAAATGTACCTCTCTTTCCCTCCTGGGTCTCCAACAATAGTTCATTACATTACTGGAGTCCCACGGGTCAAACACACTTAGCCAAATTAATTGCGTAATGCTATTCCAATAGGCTCTTTGACAGTATGAAAAATAAAGACATATTATTAACTGTCTTCCGCGTAGATTACGAATTCTAAAAGTAATCTACAATAATTTATATAAAGATGTTAATAATTTTTAAGAAAACCCAATATAAAATTTAGTTTTCGTTGAAATCACGAGATCGTAAACGGTTTTGATTGGCTACATTTATTTTGACGTCACACATTTGTAAACGTCTCATAATTAATTTCTTTTGCTCTACAATTTTTCATATTTTAATTATTTGATTTTTCATACGAAAATACAAATATTGAAATGGGTTGCTCTAATCGCACGTCTAAGACTACACGCGTTCGCAAAAGAAAGCAGCGGTAACGAAATAGCACATCGCGGGGTTGGAGAATTTGTGGGAAGTGGTGGAGCGCATGAATTTTTTTAACTTGTTCAAATAGTATTGAGTTAACTAAACAAGACACAGGTAAAAGGTTATTAGTATTTTTTATTTAACGTGCGTCTATATAATCTTTCGCTTTTTAATCCCTCTCTTACTCAGGAACAGTCATCACGATTTTAAGAAAAATTTGCTCCAACGTAACTTTTACCAATGATTCATTTTAATGGCTGTAGATACACGGTGATATTGTTTAGTCTGTCTTAAATCAATTAGCGTTATAAAGAGAATCGTGTGTTATACTTTTTAATTCATTACCTTGATTTTTGTTTTCATTTTATTATAGCGAATGTTTACTCTGTTATACAAAAAATTAAAAAGTCCAAGTATTTTTGGGTTAATCAGTATGCGTCAGTAAAACGTATATCCATCTATCTATCTAATATTATAAATGCGAATGTGAGTTTGTTTCTTTGTCTGTTACGCTTTCACGCCTTAACTACTCGACCGATCATCGTGCAATTTCACATAAACCTTGTTTGAGGACACAGAGGGTACCCTACCTAACTCTTCTCACACTGAGAAGAAGCCAAAAAACAGAAAACGCCATCCTGCGCTCTACATTTCTTGGACAGCTTTTGGTATGTTGACACTTATCAGCTCTTTTAATAAACTGTCCCATTGCTGGGCTCATGCTTCTTCTTAATATGAAATGGATTAGTTGAAACTCTACTACTCCCGCCCAAAGTGTAAAATACTGTTACTAATATATTAGTAACAGTAACCTAACCTACATTATTTTACGCGGGCAAAACTGCGGGCAAAATGTAGTAAATATACCTATATATACGTACTTAAACTGGCGCCTGTTCCTTGAGGGGTAAGAAGCGACTACTGATTTCAAAATATTTAATAACTGCCTATTACAAAGCAAAGTCCCGCACGATCCGGGCAAATCCCGTGATACATGTCGTGTGACTTTTAAATCATTGAAACAAAGAACAATGGCGAAATCTTAGCTAACGTAAATTTGAATGTCTAAAAGTGAATTACTTAGAAAATAAATTCCATTAATTGTCTACGTTTTTTTTAAGTATCACATTAACTAGTTAGGGCCGGATAAATAAAAAGACTAGGACTAGGAAAAAAGGACTCAGCGCTTCGTATATAGAAAGTGACGCACAATAAGTACGTCGGACCGCAGATCGACACGACGGGCATCTTTGCATGTACTGCCTATCCATTCATCTGGTATCTCTTATATCACGCACACATAGTTGAGTACGGTGCACTTTCAATATGTGTTACGCAGAGTGCTTCTATCACTGGACTTACCTACAGACCTACTACTTTTAAAATATTTTACAAGACATTTTATCCTGAAATAACTAGGTAAGGAAAATACTTTCAGCTAAAACAATGTATGAGTTTCTGCCATTGTTCTTTGCCAAAGATTTTTTGTGTAGTATAGCCTCGCTGATTTCTGCATGAATGGGCCGTCTCGACCGGGGAAGAACTACCCTCTCACAAAATATCTATATACTGTTGTGTTTCGTTCGATCGGTCGAGAGTGCCGGCGGCCCAATCACCCACTTTCCCCTTCCCGTACCTCTTCCTTTCTTTTTCTCTTCTTCCTTTCTTAAAGGGTCGGCAACGCACAAGTAATGCCTCTGTCGTTGCCGGCATCCATAGGCTACGGTGACCACTTACCATCAGGTGGACCGTATGTTCGTTTGCCAACTTAGTTAGAAAATAATTTAAAAAAATTTGGTGCGATATTCGAATCTAAAGCTCTGTCAGCGACAAGCGCTTAAACCACAGTACCCTTAATTAGTACAGTCACATAATATTTCGCACCTGAATTCGCCCTCACAGCAGCGACCCAACCGTTTTACAATTTGGATGCTTTAATAATCATAAGTATAAACGAAATGAAAGTAATCGCAACAAGGATAATTATTAAAACTAGGGTTCGCATAGTGGTCGAAATTCGACAATAATTGACAAACAAATTATTATATTGATATATGTAACCATAGTTACGAAGAATAGTACGACTGCGTGTGTCAAATGCATGGTTGTGTGCGTGTAGTGTTTTTTCATAAATTAATATATTTCTCATGCATATTTTATAAAAATATTAGGATTCGTCCCTTCTTCTCCGTATAAACTTTAACTGTGCCAAATTTCATACTCCTCCTTCGATGTAATTTTCGTAAAAAGGGATACAAAGTTTTTGCTTCACGTATTAATGTATAGATTTAATGGTGTTTTATTATATAGCTAATAAAAGAGTGATTTAACGGCAAACGCATGTCTTAGAGTTCTACATATTTTTTTAGTAAAGACAACTCCCGCCGTAGAAATAAGTCCTGAGTCGCGGGTGATTTTACAAACATTCAAACAACGGACACAAAGAACACCAAAACTCGTAACAATCATTTGTGGATCACACAAAGTTTTGTCCCGCGTAGGATTCAAACCCGGCGAACTCGGCGCAATGGCAATGACGAAGCGACCACTTAAACAGTCAACGATATGTAAGTGTCTGCGAACCTACTTTGGGCGGGTGTAGTGGACTTTCAACTAATCCATTTCATAGTGAGAAGAAGCATGAGCCCAGCAATGGGACAGTTTATAAAAAGAGCTGATAAGTGTCAACATATCATAAAAGTTGTCCAAGAAATGTAGAACGCAGATTGGCGTTTTCTGTTTAATAGTATAATAATAATAATATCAGCCCTGTATTATACTGTCCCACTGCTGGGCACGGGCCTCTTCTTAGTGTGAGAAGGGTTAGGCTATAGTCCACCACGCTGGCCTAGTGCGGGTTGGCAGACTTCACATATCTTCGAAAACATTATGGAGTACTCTCAGATATGCAGGTTTCCTCACGATGTTTTCCTTCACCGTTAAAGCAAGCGATAATTAACTATTTAATACGCGTATAACTTCGAAAAGTCAGAGATGCGCGCCTTGGGATCGAACTCGAGACCTCTGCGTGACAGTCCAACGGTGTTTCCCACTAGGCTATCGCTGCTGTACAAGGCTTTAGCTCGTAGTATATTATTACACAAAAAGGTCTGAATTTCACCAAGCTAAGACTTTTCCGTTGTACTTTTAAAACAGATCACGTGATTTCGATGACTTTGACAACTTGAACTTGACGTCGATATTAGAGTAAGCATCACGTTTATAAGATCAACCTTCCGAACCTATTACAAGCGAAACTCAACTCTATCTACAAAAGAACACGACACATTTCACCTTTTTTTAAAGTACATAAACAAAAGCAGACTATCTCTGTTTGAATTTGAATTTTATCGCTATTAAGATACGGTTGATATTTGAATAATGTGTGGTGTTAGGGTATAAACAGATAGACGTAAGCCCGTCCTCTGAGTACGGCTTCATCGCATTAGCATCACATGGTACTCAGGAAATCTTTTAATGGCTGCTACGAGTATAGACATACAGTCATTATGTACGCGCAGTAAACTGTAAATAAATAGGACAGTAAAAGCGACGATAGAAAAATGGATAAGGCATCGGCATTGCCGACGTGAACTCTCTTTTAACACAAGTATCATAGATTAGTGAAAGGGCTTAAACCATACACAGAAAGCCACAGCAGGAGTAGGCCCTACAATGTGGACCGAAGAACTGGTAAGGATCGCGAGGAGTGGTTGGATGCAGGCGGCCTAAGACCGGTCTGTGTGGAAAGGGGAGGCCTATGTCATGGAGTTAACTTTCGTTTAAGACGATAAAGGGCTTGAAAATGACAAGATCACTTAAAATTTGTTTTATAAATTATTAGAAAGCAAGTATTAAAATTAATTGACCGTTTGATTTTATTTTATTTACGTAATTGCCTCGATAATCATAGTGAATGCAAGAACTGTGCATGAGGTCTCGGGTAGGATTCCTGTGTCTGTCAGAGTGTTATTAGGTAGTGCTGTTAAGAATTTCTCAGTACGGTTGTACGGATTCTAGAACAGTGTTTGGTAAAATGCAATCGGGTCAACCACAGTAATTTCTCTGTTCTGTGGTGTCGCCCTCTATTATGTGAGAACTAACACTACATCTAATTAAATGTAAATGTAATACATATATACGTATCCCTACTGGCATATGAGAAGATACGACTGAAGTGTAACACTATGTAAGTAGAAACGTACGAAAAATGGGTTATACATAATCACCTACTTTTAACACGTTTTTTTTATTATTTAGCTTCATACGTATGTTAGTATGTATGTAATGAATAACTAACTATAATTTAGAAAAAATAAATAAAGAAACGCTGAGGTGCTTTCTATGATATTTTGATAACCCCCGCAATTTTTTACATAAAAATTATTAATTTGGGCTGTGATATATATTATATAGATAATCTATTTTTACATACAATTTCAGCATTATTATTAATGAAAGGAATTCCGCTTAGGTACAAATATTGTCACAGAACAGATATTTACGCACGTTTCAGTATTGTCTCGTATGGAAATTTTAACAGTGACTAACCTCTTTCAAGGTTCTCTCATGACCAAATGGTGAAGTCTGTTTCCATTTTCACATTAAACTAATATACCTATTGTATTATAAGCTAGCTATGGCGGCGATTGTGTATGCACAAACATGTATCATCGACGATTCTTTTAATAATAAAATAATCTATGTTGTGTTAGTACGAGTATATGCCTATTTTTCCTTTAAAAGACAACTCCCGCATTGGGAATATTTCCTGTGTCGCGAGGGACTTTACAAATATTCAAACAAAGAACACAAAGAACATTCAGACTTGAAACAAGCATTTGTGGATTATACAAAGTTTTGTCCCGTGTGGGATTCGAACCCACAATACTCAAAGTAGTGGCGAAGCGACCACTTAAACCATTATACCACCCATTTCCTGAATATGTAGGCAAAAAAGCAGTTCCCGATTCGATCATCGAACCCGCAAAGCGCAATTTTAAAACTCAGGACCAGAAAGATTTTTAATCTTATATAAAAAATAAGGTCTTATACCTGTCACAATTTTAAACATTCTGATTTCTAATCATCCCGAACACAAACATTAGACGGTTTAATTAACGTTTGCAAATGCATTGACGAAGAGGTAAAATTGGTCTACTATTTTGTTAAATAATTAATAAATATTTTCGTATTAGATAAACGAAAACCCGTTAAGAAACCTGCATATCTATGAGTTCTCTGTAATGGTCTCGAATATGTGTGAAGTTTGCTAAAAAACAGGGTTTGTGAACTGCCTACCTCACCAGCCCATAACTACCTATAGGACACAGACAGGCAAACAAACAGGACTACTAATAAATTTAGATAATATAAACAAGAGCCACTCACCTAGGTCGTCTAGAAGACATAGGAAACTTTAACGGTCCAGCAGATTTCCGTCTATCCTTCACCACAGGCACCATCAATAAATCTTCATCATCAGTCTCTGAACACCCACTGTCCAAATTCACCAATGCAGGGGCCGAACCCCTTCTACTAGCGTTCTTCGGCACTTCT
Organism: Catocala nupta; assembly: GCA_963675205.1. NCBI lineage: Eukaryota > Metazoa > Arthropoda > Insecta > Lepidoptera > Erebidae > Catocala > Catocala nupta. Next base: position 1,332,844 of record OY776102.1, read on the forward strand.
AACATCTCCCTAATCACATCACAATATTTACACGCGTTCGCCTCAGCCATATAAGCCTGAGTTATAGCATACGCATAGTTTTCTAAAAAGCACTTATGACAACTTGGATCATAGTTTTCGACATCCGTTGAATCCTCACTGGCTTGCTGTCTTAACCTAATCCTCTTCTCCATAGCCACACGATTGGTTTCAAATATTTTCTTCTGTTCCTCTTTATGTTTTTTCTCTTCTTCCTCGAGTTTCTTCTTTCGTATTTCCTTCAAGCATTCTGCTTGGTCATTGTAGTACTCCACGCATTGTATTCTCGGACTGTCATGCTTGGACGGCTTGGTCGGACTGCGTTTTTTCTTCTTAGTACAAATGTTTATGTTCAACGGCTCTATTCGGAGCGACTTCATTTGTTTAATGATGTGTTCTTGGACATATGGGTGGCCATATGACGCGTCGTCACCACTCGTTTGATTGGAAGTCTCTACGTTCACTATTTTGGCACTTACATCGTTGTCTTTGTTTTTAGAAGCTATTTTTTCTTGTTTACTAATTTCTTTGATCTCAGTATCCCCGTTCATTTTACGAGCGCTTTTTACAGTACACTTTTGTGATGACGAGTCATCGTCCAGACACGTTTCGTAACCGTCAATCTCATGATCTATATACAGTAGGGAATTGTTCTCATCCTGGACGGAGATTCTTGTCGTTGCATCATAAAAACTAACGGTGTCTTCGGTTGGGGAATTGAGACACTCCTTCCAACTTTCATCGCTTTTGACCTTTTCTAATTGGTTTTCTATCTTTGCATCGTTTTCTTTCCAATATTTATCGAAGCTTATTCTCTCTAAGCCTGTTGGAGTTACAGCAAATACCATTTCGTCAGAAGTGGATATTTCTTTGCTTTGTTGTTTTGAGAGGCACTTATCATCACCCTCCGCCTTACGATCAGCAGACTTACTTCTTATATCAGGCAATTCTCTTGGCACTACTAACACATCGTCCTCAGTTATCGTCATATCATCATCGTGGTCATCCAGTGATTCATCTGATTTTGACGACTTCATTTCCGTCAATCCGTTGACCTTTATTTCACATGGATCTTCAATGATGATTTCTTTCTTTATTTTTGTGTAATCATCCATACTTAGATCTCCTAAAGCAGAAAGTTCTTCATCCTTAATCGATGCTTCTTCAGGTTCAAGGCATATTTGTACCACTTCTAGACCTTCACCGTATTCTTGGAGGCATTCATGGAAGGAGTCCATTCCAGTGTGGTCATCTGATGCTAGTGAGTTTATACATTCCTGTGAAATAAAGACATATGATATAATAGTAATATTGTTCACTATTATAGACGCTAGTTTCAGCCTCATAAAAGAGTTTTCTGCTAACAGCGAAACAACCACCGGTTCATCCTGCTGGCCACACAATGCCTTTTTAGAGAACTCTAAAACTAGTGGGCCGGAATCGTGCACTAAAGGTCACCTTTAGTGGTACCATACGATAGCGCGAGTCTGCCTCGCATTTGTTTTTTATGCGTATTTCTCTTTACTGCTATAGTCTGTAATCACATCAACGTTGAAGCTATTATAATATTTATGTAATTGTAAAGATAACCATCCTGTAGAAATTCATGTTGCTACTGAGAATTTCCTAACAGAAAAATGCTGGACCCAGCCATTGAACTTAGCACCTTACGCTTGGCAAACATACGAGCAAATTTATATCGACGAGGCACTTTCAAGCTGGCTCATAGAACTATATAAAGAATAGAATACTATATCAAACCTAGATAGCCTTTTTGGAACCACGAGATTCAAAATATATTCAGGTATTCAAATAAAACTCGATAATAATGTGCAGTTATATTTATATTTAGCAGATACAACGAAGCGTAGACATTGAACACGGACGTAAGCATCAACGGACATTATATAATATTATACTATACATAAACAATGTAATACATATACAAAACAGTTCCACGCAACAGATGTTATATAAAATATGTATGTATAAATGAAGAGTTACTATAGAACAATCGTTCGGTTTTATTTACGGACCTTTGAGTCATTACATACATCCATATAGGGTTGCCAGGTCGCCAAACCTAATAGCCGGACAGACCAGCCAGTTTTGCCGGACATTTAGGTAAAAAGGCCGGACACCCTACATTATTGAGGATTTTGTGTAGGTACGACCAAAAATGCGGTAAATACTGCGGGAGCGAGCGACCGACAGTCGACTCGCCTGCGCTCGTCCACGCTCGGCACTCGCTTGTTTGCGAAATGTAAAAAGCCTAACAAAAGCCGGACAAGCCGGACACGCAATCAAAAAGCCTAAATGTGTCAGGCTTTATCCGGACGCCTGGCAACGCTACATCCATACATAGTAGGGTAGGTAGGAGTATATAACAGCTACATTTCATATATTTTATTTATTTATTTATATATAAAGAGATTTATATATAAAGAGATTTATAAATAAAGGTTTTGTTAGCTATAGTTTTGGCTCGCACGCGCATATAAGAGAGCGAACGTAATAACGATTATCACACGCCGTACTGCTACATAGAATGTCATGGCAATAAAATCTGTTAACACCTTGGCTGAGACGGGAATCGAACCCGAGTCTGCAATCATGTGTAGTCTCTACACCACCTTTAACGTTTTATGTAACAAACAGGGCACACAAACATACAGTCCGCTTGATAGGAAGCGATTGCCATTATTAACCTTCTCAGCTATTTATTATAACCACACAGACGAACTTATTATTAAAGCTTATCTAAAGCATCGAACCAGAGACCTCACGGTGTTTAAAAACTACGAGCAAACTCGTATCAAGGTAATGAGGAAATCAGTAATTTCGGTAATTTGTTACAAGTACCGAAAAGTATTATATTATTATCTGAAGAATATAATTATTTCTGTGTTAAACACTTTCAACAAAGATACTGGAAAACGCACTGATTGAATTTGGCATTGATAGAGTAACATATTTATTAGTACTGTTTTAATTAAATTTGGTGTCAATAATAACGACAAGTGTATGGTATGCAAATATGAATGAACAATTTATTATAATCAATCATTCAATCTATTTAGTAAATATATATAATTATTCTTATCAAAAGAAAGGATGTTATTATAAAATAAGCCCTGATCGCATATTTCTTTAGTTTCTGTTACAAATCCAAACGAAGCACGCCGATCGATTCAACCAAATGCCTATAATAACTCTTCATTATAATTGTAATATCTATAAATATATAAACATCATTTATAACAAAAATATACACTTTCAAATTATTGTATGTAAAATGTTGCCGACGATAACATGAAATTCGGCATTTAGCAAAAATCCCAATTCTTGAAAATATATCTGGAATGGAACGTAAGTTCTAAACAGTCTTTTTTGTTTTAAACAATAATAATAATTATTGTAATATAATAGTATTATTATATTATATCATGTTTACTAAAATACCCGTATATTTACATGAATTAACTCGCAATGCTTAACACTATGATATGTTGTGAATTACCTGTAGGTAAATGACTTAATTTTAGTTTCAAGCAAAGCATTACATTATAATTCCTTTTAAAAATTGACGGTAGTTTGTAATTGTATGGTTGTTAAGTCTTATTCTGTCCAGTATATTATATATATTAGATATTTTGCTTCAAACTATAATCATATATCGTCAGTTTACAGTTAAAACTAAATTATATTTTTTTAATATAAGTGTTATTATTGCAGCCTGGGTTTTATAACATATTAATTTTTATGTCATATTAAATTTGATGGAAACGTAGAAACAGTTATTATAAAAGTACACATTTAAGATATAAATTTGATTGTGTAATCTCTTTATTTTTTTATAAATCAAACTATATTAGAGAGTTTTAAATAATTACTAAAAAGAAAAGCATCTCCTACGCACCCCCGGTTTACCCACCCAGCTATTGTAATGGACAAATTCGATAATCCCAAACTCCTCTAATATTATCACTGCATATTTCAACTAGGCAATTCCATTGAACATAATTGGACAAATATTTCGCTTTTACGCTTTTTCTCAGGACGGGCAACGATTGAGAAATATAATTTACTGAGTTTCAGCTATAAACCGATAATATATTAAAATGTTTTCATAAGATTATTTTATTATAATATTTGTGACACGTTTTTTTCTACTTTTACTTTTTCTATAGCAATATTAATAGCAGTATATCTATGGACGAATTAGAAATTAAACCACCTATAGCGAATTTTTTTGTAATTGATGAAACAGTGACTAGAGATGCTATCACATATCCAAATTGACAACTAACACATATAACTATAAATTTTATACTATATTTCGCAACTACACAACCATCATATAAATAGACATCAATATCTATGATCACATTTATTTAAACTTTATTATCTATTACTTACATTTTAAATTAACTCGTGCTCAAATATTCTGCTAAACTTAAAGAATTGAGCATAGATTTACAATATGGGGCATTTATTTTTAGAATCAAAAGACACTGGAAGGAATTAAAATATCTCATAATTGTGTGTACCTACTGTATGTAACAATAAGTTGTGGTACTATTTTAGGGTCGTAGAGCATTGCTGACAAATAGAAGCAAAACACATTTTTAGCCGACTTCAAAAAGGTGGAGGTTCTCAATGCGATTGTTTGTTTTTATTCGTATGTTTGTTACGCGATCATATTATACATGCATGTCATTATCAGTAATTTAACTCCTTTATTAATTTTTTTGACATTCCCGGACAAATTTGCACATGATCTCATTACTCGAGGGAGTCATTATTTACTGTTGAATTAAATCAGCTTATTTGCCTAAAGAAAAATGTATAGGTACTGCTTTTCGGGACTGCTTTCTAAATTATATGTAGCAGTAATTTAAATTACATTAGTCACAGATTCCATAATACGTCCTTCAAATATGAGCCAACCTTACTGTTAGAAACTGTAAATATTATATACATTCAAAACAAAATCTTATAACTTTATAAGTTGCATTAAGTATATATTATGAAACAGTAATTAACATTACCATGAATATTAAGATTCCTTGACGCTTAGACCCGATTAAAGTATTATTGATCACAATCAGACATTTACAGTAATATCGGACGGTGGTGGATTTTAGATATAGATTTTGAAACAGTGACAATCAGCAACAAGAGATTCGCTGTATTCATTTTACATATTGTTTCACCAATATTATTTGTAAGTGTACTAAATAGTAATTTTTTGGTAAATAAATTTCATTATTATTATTATTACATTACTATTTATTACATGTACTAGCCCCTGAATAGCGCTAGCGAAGTTTGCAGTGTATTTACTAAATGTACAAAATCCCGTCATCTATTAGAGGGCCGTGGCCCACGAGCTACGCTTACCTTAGAAGAATACTGCCATTGTGCTTGACGAGCACCAGACCTAATTTCTTCATAGACCTTACATGAAGCTATGCTTAAGAATGTTAATAACTATCTGTTTTATCAGCGCTAATATACAGGTTCACCTAAAGTGGATTCAATATATTGCATATATTTCTTATGTATGAAATAAATGTAATTCCTGTTTCATATTATCACTTAAAACTTAAATGATTAACTATAGACACAAACATATTATCTAATAAGAGGAAAACATATATAAACACATGTTTTATACTTTTTTCAATTTCTACTTTTAACAACATTTTACATGCTACAAATGTTTATTTTAATTTTAATATTAATTCTTTCGCAACACTGCCCTTACATTTAAGAATCTCAACACATTTCCAAGCATTCGTTCAAGCTATATTAGAAGAAGGAATCTTACGAAATATTTTATTAGGGATAAAAGTCTGCTTACTGTTACAAATAGCATGCTAGTGCGACAACTTACTTATCCAATAAAGCATTTAAATAATTTTTTGTAAGCTCATCAATTTAAAAAGTGGACGTTTTCTTTATTTTTCGCTTTTAATATCTAAATTTTCAGATAAATATGACAAACTTTTGCTTTACACATTGACAGATTAGTATTTTATTGTTTATAATTTGTAATTGCATATATTGCGATCATAGGCATTGTTATAGTAATCGATAAAAAGGGACAAATCGTTCAAGTAATTCAATCGTTCAATCAACATTTCGAATTTTATTTATCTCTCTCTCTTTTTCCTTGATAAAACTCATTCTAGATAGAGACCCTGCAGTCTTATATTTTTCCTTCCAAACTATATAGTTAGGTAAAATCACATCAAAAAGCTGCTTGCGTTCTTATTACTAACCAATCTCTTTACAAATATTCACTATCCTATACGTTACCGTCCAAATTTTTCACACACACACAATGGACGTCCACTTTCACTTCCTCGCCAATACAATTCAAATTAAGCAGCTATTTGTAGCTCGTTTCAATTAATAAAAGTGCAATTTCCTTTCATATGTGTATTACTAATATTGGCCAATAGCTAAGGATAAAATGTTTCTTTATTTAAATTACGACAAGTCTCGTTCTGCAATCGTGAAGTCAAAAAACTGCAGTATACATCGATCCATTCCTGTTTCCGAACCGTTATTTATTGAACTCTCCTTTTCCAACATTTCCTTCGTTGCCACGGTTCACGTTATCTGGTACCTCCACACTGACAGTATACTTCAGTTTGTCTCGCTGTCATTTCATAGTGATCTCTGCTTTTATTTTAGGGGGGACTCTAAAAGGTCCATGCGGCTCTATCATATCATGCGCACATTGGAGCTGAAGTTCCATAATATCACGATGTAAAGACATTATGAGACGAAGGATTTTCGTAAAGTATTCCAGTTTCTGAAAAAGAAACATTTTGCAGCTTAATTTTTATGTCACGGTATAAGTCAGAATTAGACATTTTGAAATGTAGCTTTGAATGAGGGAAACTGAAAATATGTGTTAATGATATATTTAAAATGAAAAAGCATTTAGCTAATGATGATTAAAGCATGCTATTATATATTGTACACTAAAGGGAAATATTAAAGTTTGCGTTGTGTTTATATAAGTTATTACTAATAATACTATTTTCTTAGAGCGGTAATTAAATTCCCTTTATTGTACAAAAAAGTATTTGGAAAGTAGTAAATTGTATAAAAACGCATGCTACTGTTATAAGACAAATACTGCTCTAAGCGCAAAATAAGCTTTAGTATAGAAAACTTAACTTACTTTTTATTTCCCTCAGTGTACAATATCACGACACTTCTATTTTTAATTAAATTAATAATAATTATATTATATTTCATTAATAAATATTTTTTTTATATTCTTGAAAATCCTTGTGACTCCTTTTATAATTTTATTATATTATAATATAACAGTTTTAATTTATTTTTGAATTGAACATGGAACATGCATTACTAAGATAGCAATCCTTGTATATATTTGAAATTTATTACTTATTATAATCATGTTTTTGTTATCTTTGAGGGAGACAATTGATTCATGTAAAGAATATGGAGCCACAAAGTTTGTAAATTTGTATGAAATTGATTTTATCTCTTTAATATTCTGCTAATATAATTATATTTAATCGGTGTTATATGTTACCTGGCTGCTCTGAATACTGTGCCCATTCGCTTTCTCGCCGCCCACAACAGTGCTGCACGGTAACGGCTTCGATATTCCTATCGTCACTATCCCTGTAACAAGAAAAATAATATTATAGTTTCATTTCTACAGTTACGTTTATGGGGGCACATAGCAGGCATATTTTATTAGATCAAACTAAAACGCACTGTCTGCCTGCTCCAGAAATATAACAACCAATTACAATAGCGTCCACTAAATGCAGACCAATCATATTTAAGCAAAAAACCCAATGACATTTTGCCCGTTTCACAATAACATGACAGGCAACTTATACCATATGTCCAAGAATCACTAAATTTACTAAACAAGACACATACATCGTATTTTAATTCTCTTCGTTCAACTAATTATAATTATTGTAAAAAAATACACATAGCGTTTCTGGTAATGAACGGCTAAATGATAAAAAGTGCCATGTTTACCATTTATATCAAATAATTGGTGTCATCAATCATTAAGGTCAACAAATGTATAATATTATATTATAGAACAAATACAATCCAGCCTATTTACATGACCCAGCTGTTTTATTAAATGACTGTATTTAAAACTTACAACTACATTATACAAAAAAAAAAAACTTATATATTAACCTATTGGATCGTAGCAGCACACCGACAGCAAAACGCAATAGGTTTTCAATTTTATCATGTCTGGTATTCCAGCAATTGAAAGGTTAACAGTCTCTGTATTGGGCAACAACCTTTTTTAGTATGAGAAGAGATTAATTCCAACAGGGGATTATGGACTTCTTACTTTACCCTAACTAGGAAAACACGGTTCACACGACCTGACCAGCCGTACGCGTCGATAGCACAAGACATGCAGAGAATGAACTAAACTAATCCGCAGAATTTAATTTCTCCTTCTAAATATATAACTGAAAAAAACTAATATATTTTACTTTCATTTACTTACGAGCTAGTTCACTTTATTAATTGAGGTACTCATTTTAAGTAACAAAAATACTTGTGTTAGGAGCTCCCTTACTAGAAAATAAATAAATTACAGAAGCGTTACCTTCAAAACTAAAGCAGTTGAGACTCGCCATGACCAATACACAAACGTGACTAAACGACAGCTATTCATTACACTGATTACACACCGTATCTTGGCTTACACTCGGAATTACTCGCGACTTCACGTACAAGATAATTTTAATGACAAATCATGATCCTAACTAATTGACCTTCTCCCTAGCCTTTATAATTCCCAAGTCACTTTGGATCGGCTTTTCTAGTCTAACCGGATTTGACTGGATATCAGTTTTTACACGGAGCGGCTGCCATCTGACCTCCGCAACCCGAAGGCTAATGATACTCTAAGGCTAGACTAGTGTCAGGATATTATAGGGCACTGACTTCCCAATAACGATTGACATAGATGTTCGTGGTAGCCGGGACCGACGACTTAACGTGCTCTCCGAGGCACGGAGCAGGCAATAATTGTCAATCAATATGCACATAATTTCGAAAAGTCATATAACTTCCGAAAGTCAGAGGTGCGCGACGTGGGTTCGAACCCGAGACCCTATGCATTGCAGTCTGTTGGTCTCCCCACTGAGCTAACTAATATTATAAACTAGATTTTGCCCTATTTTATTATTTGGCCTATGTGTGAATCCAGGTCTCCAGCTATCTACATACCGAGTTTCATCACAATCAATTTAGTAAATTTTACGTGAAAGAGTAACAAACATCCATACATCCTCACAAACATTCACATTTATAATATTAGTATAGATATAGATGTGAAAGTTTATAAGGATGGATTGATGGATAGATGGATGGATGTTTGTTACCCTTTTGCGCAAAAACTATTAAACAGATTTTTATGAAACTTTACAGTAATATTGTTTATACATCAGAATAACGTATATTCTACAACAAAATCTATCCTAACATAAATCTACATTAGGGTAAAATCTAGCAATATGAATAATACGAATGTTATTATGTTTGTTTGTTACGCTTTCATGCGTTTATTACTCGACTAATCATCATGAAATTTCGCACACACGATGTCAAAGGCACAGAAAAGGACATAGCATACGCGTACCTTACATCCAGAAAAAGTACTGTTTCGGTGGGATAACATTTCACATAGCCTTCATTATGCGAGCGAAGACACGAGCAAAAACAAGTAATAAATAAAAAAAATATTGCACCTTTCTAAGCATAAACTTGACACCTTAGCGCTAGTGAGAATATTGTAAACACTCAATAAATTTAAAAAGTCGGTGCCTCCATGGATTAGGATTTATTAACCTCTGAGTCTTCTTCGAAGGGGTTAATGAAAACACTATGTGGGTCTGTGTTTCTGTTTGTTAGTGACAGGCATAGCTCCGGAACCACTGGACCGATTGACTTGTAACTTAGTGTACAGACACCTTGGGGTCATACCTCGGTCGAGTTTGAATATGGGCCCTGTAGGTCAAAAGACCCCCGAGATATAGAAGTCACAAGGTCATAAGGTCAGGGGATATCCACCAACAGAGTGATTTGGAAGTCAAAGGAAGAAGCTTTTGCCCAGCAGTAGGACATTACAAAAAGCTGATGAAAGCAAAATAAAGGTCACATGAAGACGAAGAGGTTGAATCCTAGGGTTTTACCTCCATCTCATTGGGCTACCCTTTTATATATAACGGTCATATTCAAAAAAGTAACAAAAGGTTTATAACTTCGCTATAAGTTAAAATTCTAAAAATCATTGCCTATCAACGATGCTGTATCTATATAATAAAGATTTACAGAAAATTTATGAGTAAAGTATTTTTAAAATGCATTTTGTTATGTCTAAATATATGTACTAAGTATTTTAACTACCCATTTTATTAATCCTTGAATAAGATATTTCTTATGATTAAGACTGTAAATATATTTAAGCGGCTCGCTTAAATATATTACACTAACAACAAAAAATTGTGTAGTCCACAATTAATGTGGATAACACAAATTTATGTACCATGTACATAATATTATTACAGCCAGTGTCATCTATCAGCACTGTGGGGAAGACTCGGCAGCCCCTTCTAATAATTTATTACAGCGCCATCTATTGACGTCTTAGGGGACTACGTAGCTTGTCGATACGCGAAGAGTAGAGAGAACCAGCGTTATCGGTGCCAGCGCACATTCTCGAATCTTCGTACTGTTTAAATACCGGGTATGGCGTTTCTAGAAATCTCCAGAAACGCTTTAAACGCATATAAAAAGGTAAGGCCAGCGCTCGCCGAGTCAGTTTACAATCGTAAGCGGTCAAGTATTCATCGAAGCGAACGGAAGCAAAAATACTACGGAGTTTAAAGCTAGTAATAGTGGAAAAGTGTAGTATAGTGTATGTTGTGTTTTAAATTTAATTGTGTGTTAGAATAAAACGTGTTTTAGTCGGTAATATTGATAACATTCTTATCTGTCGAACCCAGCACGTAACAATATAGTTGATCGGAGTCTGTGTGTTCTTAGGTTATTTGAATGTTTTTAAAAGAACCAGCAACACAAGAATGAATCCTATTTCGGGATACATATTCTTTAAAAGAAAGAAAGGAGAAAAGCTGTGCTTAATCCTCGTCCCGCAAAAGACATTACTATAATGCAAGACAAAGAAAGGACTTACTTAGTGGTCTAAGCAATCTTTGTTTTCTCATGACTGTATCAAAATATTCCCGTATGATATTGTGACAAACAAACACATGTTTTGGTACGTATACTCTTAATATAACATACGAGCATAAGTTTACGTAATGGTATTAATATCGTTGATGATAACTTTGTTTATCTTTGCATTTACTTGTGAGCCGTATTTTTTCAAACAGGATTGTTTATAATTCAATGTTTTTATTGCAAGATGCATTATATTATCTTACGTAGACGCAAATGTAACACATTGAAATTAAGCTATTAATCACGGATTACATTGGGGTTTATACCAATGATTGCTTTTGTTACTATTTATATTTATACTTTCTTCAATATTTTAATTCCTCTAAGCCATGGTCACGGAGAATCTAAGGTGTTGTCTCTACCTTGAAATTTAAAGTTATTTTAAAGTACCCAAGCATGATTTAATTATATTATGATGTTTCTATTTACGTAGAAATAACTTTAATGGTGAAGGTGGGTTATTCCACATACATATGTCTATTGACTTGCCCCAGCAATACGGATAGCCCTGTGTTATGCCTTTTCTTGCTTTTAGACATTTTTCCTGTTGATAACCTCTTTGGTCCATTGACGTAGCATGATTGCTGATATTAAGTTACAGGGTTTGATAGCCGATTTAAAAAGTTGACATAGCAACTTTTTTATATAATTTGTGAACTTTTATTATGTGCGAGGTGTGGTTATCAGAAGAAACTTCACGGCGTAAATTACAAGAGGTTCACGTCCAATAATTGACTGCAGAATTTATTGCTTGAATGAGAACCTATTATGCACGAATGGTGCAGAGGTTTAAGTACACTGCCACTTCATCGAGTACACTGGGTTCGTTTACCACACGTAACAAAAATTTGTGGGTCCCACAAATAGGTGTTCCAAGTCTGTGTTCTGTGTATCGAATAAATGTTTGGCAAGTCCCTCGCGACACAGAAATTGTTCCTAGTGCGAGAGTTGTCTTTTAAAGGTCAGAGGCATTTATATGTCTTACGAAATATTAATTTTCTTGACTCGGGAACCGAACCTAAAACCAGCAGTCACATACACTACTTACTCAAGGTAAAATAAATAAAAATACCTTTTATCGGATTTTTCGATTCGATTTTCATGTCAAAAAATTCTTACGAAGCATAGCCGCCAAAGGGTAAAGAATCCTGGAACTCACGATTGACAGTTACTTGAGCGAATACGCTAATGGACTAACAAGATGAACATCACAATCACAAACCTTTATCTTTATTACTCTGCGTACATTTGTTACACCACATTTTATCAGAACACAAGTATTTGCATTTACGATTTGCTTTAGATATCTTTAAACTTGAAATTATTGCTTGTGTACAAAGCATTATATCTATTATTTAATATAGTCTAGATACGTTCTATATACATAGTTATTAACCTAGTATACTTTGTATTTGTCATAAACAGACTTTTGTCTGCTTGTATGTGCGTTTGTACAAGTTTCCTTAACAATAGCTGAACATATTTGGTGTGATGCTGTGGAGATAAGCATGGTCTAATATTTATTGCTATTTTGCTTTAAATTGGTTGACCAATAAAATTGCTAACAGTGTGCAACACAATAATTGTTCTTAGATGCCTAGGTATATTATGTCTATACTCATATATACAAGAGAATTTTTTTTATTTTCGTACTATTTATAGCAAACGAACCGATTCAAAAAAAATATTTTAATTTGTTTGATTATATACGTCGGTCTCGGTGGCCTAGTGGTTAGTGTAACCGACTGCCACGCTTAAGGTCGCGGATTCAATTCCCGCACAAGTCAAACATTTGTGTGCATGAACATGGATGTTTGTCTTGGTCAGGGTGTTTCTATTCTATGTATACCATGTATGTATTTACAAAAAAAACGTATATACATATATATATGTTTATCCATTATCTAGTACCCATAGTACAAGCTCTGCTTAGTTTGGGCTCGATGGTGTTGTGTGTATGTGGTAGAATATTATATTATTATATTATTTTATCATTAGAAAGCTATTATATCCAGTACTAACAATATAACATCACGCTAAGCCACAGGAGGAAAGCAGTTATCATAAACATAGTTACAGGACAGGACAACAGCTGTTTACAAACATTGTAGCTAGAATTTTATTAGACCTTTCTATTATACACTGTAGAGTTTAACGCCTTTACGGCGAAGAAAAGCAACGTGAGAAAACCTGAATGTCTAATAGTTCTCCATATTGTTCTCGAATGTATGTGAAGTCTGTCAACCCGCACTGGCCCAGCGTAATGGACTATGGCCTAACCCTTCTTACACTGAGAAGTGACTCATGCCCAGCAGTGAGACAACATAGGACTGATATTATTATCGTAGTACATTCAAATTTGTCAGAAATTTGAAAGGTAAATTCCAATTTTACTGTCAACAAACTTTATCATATGTAGGTAATAACTACAAGTTCAGAATCTACAATTTAAAGGAAGAAGCGGTGGTAACCCAATAGATAACGCATTGGACCTGCGATTAAGTTGTCGCGAGTCTTTGAAATTAATATCTACATTGAAATTAATTATTACAAATTTTCTCGCTCTGTTTATTTGACACTTTATTACATAATTTAGAAACTGTTACACTACTACTACTATTAAACTTTACGAATTTTAATCGAATTAAATTATTAAAATTCTTTTCATTTAATTTTAGGCTCTAGACAGACGGACTCCGTTTCAACTGCACTACAACTGCAAAATTGCAGTTTGAATGCAGTAAGTACGACCTGCAAACCAAACGCGCAGCCCAATTGTAGTCGGTGTGCAGTTGGTGTACAGTTTCAACAACTGCACGTTGACCGAGAGCTAGCTGCACGGTCGACGTGCAGTTCAAATGCAGTTGGTATAAAGCAATCTTAATGCACTGGGTCCAACGGCATTTGTACTTGCACAACGACTGCAATCGGGCTGCACGGTTGGTTTGCAGCTTTATTGCAGTTGTACTAACTGCATTCAAACTACAAATTTGCAGTAGGAGTGCAGTTGAAATGCAGTCCATCTGTCTAGATCCTTACACTTTCCCCGACATTTCGGTTGTATTTCAGCAGCCATGCTCCCCCTGACCATAATATTTCAAGAACGGACTGTATATAGAATAACATGTATTATTAATAAAAAATATAAATAAGTTTTTCTACTATTTGTATTTAAAGATAGCTTACTGTCTGTCCGTATTCGTAGTTTCAATTTGCCATAATTACATGATGGTTGATGGTTTTATTAATATAAGACCAAAATATAAGCAGTGAACTAAACATAAGCAATTAAATTTAATCGAATGGCAGAAATCCATTGTAATAAAACGAGATGGGTGATAAAACCCAGGATTCAACCTGGCTGTAACAATATTATGTACATGGTACATAAATTTGTGTTATCCACATTAATTGTGGACTACACAATTTTTTGTCGTTAGTGTTATATATTTAAGCGAGCCGCTAAAATATATTTACAGTCTTATTCATAAGAGATATCTTAGTCAAGGATTAATAAAATGGGTAGTTAAAATACTTAGTATATTTAGACATAACAAAATGCATTGTAAAAATACTTTACTCATAAATTTTGTGTAGATCTTTATTATATAGATACAGCATCGTTAATAGGCAATGATTTTTAGAATTTTAAGTTATATCGACGTTATAAACCTCTTGTTACTTTTTTGAATATGACCGTTATGTATAAAAGGGTAGCCCAATGAGATGGAGGTAAAACCCCAGGATTCAACCTCTCCGTCTTCATGTGACCTTTTTTTTGTTTTAATCAATTTTAATGTCCCAATGCTGGGCTAAAGCCTCTCCCTTGGACTTCCAAATTACTCTGTTGGTGGATATCCCCTAACCTTATGACCTTGTGACCCAATATCTCGGGGGTCTTTTGAACCCCATATTCAAACTCGACCGAGGGATGACTCCAAGGTATCTGCACACCAAGTTACAAGTCAATCGATCCAGTGGTTCTGGAGCTATGCCTGTCACTAACAGATAGATACACAGACCCTCATAGTGTTTTCATTAACCTCTTCGAAGAAGACTCAGAGGTTAATAATTGGGAAGAGAGGGACCCGCCACACACCCTCGGATTGCTCACCCCAACTAATGCAATAGAAAAAGATTGACAATAACGAACACCTCTGGATTCTTATCTAGAAGAGTTCGATATAGTCAACCTTTGGCGGTGCGTGGTGGGATCCTCTCTTCCCAATAATTTTATGAAAGAACTAGCTCTTGCCCGCGGGTTCGCTCGCATAAATGTAGGTTAGGTTATGTTGGTAACAGTACTTGTTAATAATAAAATATAGCCTATGTTCCTTGGTAATAATATAGCTTTTTAATGGAGAAAGAAATTTAAAACAAACATACGAAAAAGCTAATCTTTCTTCTTTATAATATTAGTATAATGTACAGCTGGGCTTTTAACCTGTCTGTAGAATCAAATTCAAATACAAATTTAAATTTACTTATTTGCTAAACACAGGTTTAAAAGTTAATACAAAAAAAAACAGTACAGTTCTGCCTTGCCAATATTGGCGTACAAATATTTACATATTAATAATAAACGGTAAGTAAAATTAAAAACACAAATAATAAAAGATCTATAAAATAACAAAACTTAATCTAACAAATTTAAAGATATCAATTTATTTTTATTTTGATTCTTTTAGAATATCTTAGAATATCTGTGATGGAATAGTAACGCTTTTCAGGCAACAATATTCGTAATTTCTTTTTAAAAAGACTTATGCTTAATGTTTTTATTGTTTCTGGCAGTTTGTTAAATATTTACGGCGCTAACAAAATACATTTTTTCACAAAAGCGCCGTATTAACCTTACGAATACAGATTCTGTTTTAACGTCTATTGCGTATGACAACATCTGATAAACTACTAAATAGATGCAGATTTGTTTTGACAAATAACGTCACTTCAAATATAAATAAAGATGGAAATGTCAGAATTTTATATTTAGTAAAGTATGGTCTACAGCTATCTGTAACTTCAAGGCCAATCCGACCTGTCCATGTAAATTTAATCTAACTTACTACCTATGATACGCTATACCTATTCTATATAACCTGTGTGCCTATATCCTAGATAACTCTAAGCTCTATACTTAAATAATCTAGTTGCCTAGCAATAAGATGCGTATTAGCGTGGCACTACGGTGGTGTTCGGTGAGACAGGCCTGCGCTTCATATGCATCTAAAAATTCTAGCTCTTCAGTCCCTATAATCCCTAAAACCCTAGTCCTACTATAGTTTTTATAGATACATATATAGATAGGTCCGGGATATCTGTGTCCTAAGGCGACAGACGGAACGTGGGAAGGAGTTGGGTTCGTTGGTTTTTTTCACTACTAGTCAAGCAGGCTCATTAGACCGATCGTACTGAGAGGTGGTGGAAAGGTAATGAGTCATATAGAAAAACATAGAAGTAAAATTGGATGAAATAGTTAGTATGAAAACTATAACGATTTCGAATTTTTTGTTCAAAGAAAACTGGTAATATTTAAGGTGGTATTAGAATGTGAAGGTGTACCTTTGGGCGCAGTCTTGATGGCCCGCACGGCGAGCGCGAGCGGGCTGCGCGCCACGTCGGCGCCGTTGACGGACACGAGGCGGTCGCCCGGCGCCAGGCGCCCGTCCGCCGCCGCCGCGCCGCCCGCCACCACCGACCGCACCACGATCACCGAGCTGCCCGGCTCCGACGGGTCCTACCAACAAGGACCTTGCTTCACTCTCTCCATATACGATCAAGCGAGCAAACTGACTTTGGCGGCCTCGATGGCGTAGTGGTTAGTGTGACCGACTGCCACGCCTGAGGTCGCGGGTTCGATTCCCGCACAAGTCAAACATTTGTGTGCATGGACTTGGATATTTGTATTGATCTGGGTGTTTCTATGTATAATATGTACGTATTTACAAAAAATGCATATATGTATGTTTATCCATTGTCTAGTACCCATAGTACAAGCTCCTCTTAATTTGGGCTAAATGGTGTTGTGTGTATGAGATAGAATATTATATTATCATATATTTATATTTTCGTAATACCTTATTATAATATGTCCTTTACCAAAAACAAATCCATTCGTAGCCAATAAACAATCAGTTTTAAACTTTAAAGTTGGTAAAATAAGGTTTAAAGTGGCGCGCACCTGGAAGCTCGTATCCGAGCCGGTAACAAATACACGGTACTAAAGTAGCGGCTCATATGTGAGCCTCTGTCAAAGGGCAGGTTAAACTGAATGTGTAATTGCTAACGAATGTCAAAAACATCTTTCTAGTAATGTTTTTGTTATTTCTCTTATGCTGGGGCTACATTAGCGCGCAAAGATTCGTGTCATGTTAGTGCGCTAAAAACATCGTGTACGACGCGATGTTCTTATCTACATTAAACGGACGAAGATTCGTGTCGTGTTGACGCGATACATCGTGCGAGGTTGTGTTGTTCGACCCACTGTGCGGCCGAGACGTAGGCAGTAATTCAAAATGGAAGAAGTAGCATTATGTCATATCAGGATTTCATATAATATTCTCAGTTTCATAAAATTTAATGAACTCCAGCTTTTCGTTACTCCACTCCATAGTATACAAAAAACACAAGCACGTCCGTCCCGCTTCAAAATCTAGATGACACTGAAGTGACGTAGGTTTAGCCACCCAAGTGAAAATTGACGCGCCATATCCCTTTGATGCGCGCCACTTTACCGACAGTGCCCCGATGATACATCGTCTTCGCCCGAATACAACGCGTTGCAACGATCTAGCCGGCCACACTCATCGCGTTAACACGAATATTCGCCGTAACCCGCTAATGTAGCCCCAGCATTATGCGTATTTGTATTCTAACGAGACGGCAGCCAAGCATACGGCTTGAATGTAAGAGGTTATTGTTCCCTATAGTCTCTTGCAATACTAAAGGATCATAAACGAGTTGGTAGCCTTCTAATAACAAAACTAAAGGTATGATCCTGAGAAAGCACAACACCAACTCACAACTTCCCTAGAAGCTCTTCCTACCACAAAAACACAACCCAAAGTTGTTTGGCTTCTGTAGGGTGGAGGTAATTCCTCTGACAGCTGCTCAAATTTGAGCTTTCAAAAGAGAGTGTTAAATCTTGAAAATAAATTATTATTTTAATAATAATAATATTCTACCACATACACACAACACTATCTAGCCCAAATTAAGCAGAGCTTGTACTATGGGTACTAGACTACTAGACTAGATGGATAAACATACATAATTATATACTTTTTTTTTTGTAAATACATACATATTATACATAAAAACACCCAGACCAAGACAAACATCCATGTTCATGCACACAAATATTTATCTTGTGCGGAAATCGAACCCGCAACCTCAGGCGTGGCAGTCGGTTACACTAACCACTGCGCCATCGAGGCCGACAAATTTGATTTAATCATTTTACTCCGC
This sequence comes from Catocala nupta, assembly GCA_963675205.1. Classification (NCBI taxonomy): domain Eukaryota; kingdom Metazoa; phylum Arthropoda; class Insecta; order Lepidoptera; family Erebidae; genus Catocala; species Catocala nupta. The sequence continues at coordinate 1,351,615 of OY776102.1, forward strand.
TAAAACAAGGTACCTTGTTTTGTGGAAGTATTCATTTAGTTTGTTTTAAACAAAATATTTGTTACAATATTGCATGTGAGAGTAAAAATCCTTTGATCATCTGTCATCAAATATCTGCCGTGTAAATAAATAAAGTTTTTAACGTTTTGGCTTTAATTATTTGAAACCGTTTACTTACCGAATTAGCACTCACCAAGTAATCCAGTATGGAGAAGCCGAGCCCTCTGTCTTCCTTCAGCAGCTGTATGTAGTCGACGTGATCGCTCCACATCGCCAGTCCACTCAGAGGCTCGAGAGACCGCGACCGTACTCGCTCCATGTCATCCGTGCAAAATTCTGTAATGTGTAATATATTCATACATTGAATATACGTAATAAAATCAAGACATTTCTCAACGCAAGAAAATTCTCCCTATAATGAGAGTTGAATACATACTGAGATCCTCGCTTAAATCTGTGGTCAGTTAAAATCTGGAACAGTTCTGCTAGAAATGTAACTTTATCACCCAGTAGAACGCAAGAGTAAGGCATCTGAACTCTTGAGGAAGTTCTGAGCTGAAAGTAGGGTACCGATGGCATGGTAGTCCTTCATGCTTGCAACACATTAACTGAAACGATAGCTCGGCACCTCGCGAGTGATACCTCTGGTATTACAAACAATCATAGGCTGTAGTATGCAATAATATCAAACATTTTAATTGAAATATAACTGACAGGAACTAACAAGACTGAAAAGAAGTAGAAATCGGTTAAAATGTAACTTTATTTCGTTGTATTTAATAAGTTTTCTCCGATATTATTTTTATATAGACTCTACATACTTAAGAACTTTCTGCAGTACTTGATTTGTTAAATGATTTGTTACTGGAACCTGGATGTTTACCATCATGGTCGTGTCCAGCAGACATCACAGTGGTGGCACTGCACAGCGAGGCCACGGAGCTCTCCGACTTCGCCTTGATCAGTCGTTGTGGCGGACTCAGCAGGTCTTGGAGACTTCCACCCAGGATGTTGCTCTGTGAATTATATCAAACTGGCATTATTATAATATCAGGGAACAAGGATGCTACATCAAAGATCTTGAAAAATTAAGAAAGTAGATCTACACTAATATTATAAACAGGTAACAAACATTGTTTGATTTTATGTTGCGTCTATTTTTTGAAATTACTGCACCGATATTAAACATTTTTGCACAAATAGAAAGCTACATCTACGAGTAATATGTAGGATAGATGTCGGCAGAACGCGATGATTTGAAATGTTGCTACAAAAATGTATGAAGTAGTGAGGCGCCTAATAACATTTAATTATAGTCGACTACAATTACGCACAACGCGATACATTAACGAATTGAAGAACAAAGCGCATACATTTATGTGTACTGAAGTCAACACAATATTATACTTCACATTAATATTAACGAATATAAATAGCATGAAAATATCATGCTATTTATATTCGTTTACTCGAATGTTATTCATTAAACTGCTTTATACGGATTTCATCGCGTTTTTTATTTGTCACTTTATTTATATAATCCGGATGCTATTAGGATATCGCTAGAATTTGCTATTAAGCTCCGGACTCAACGATCCATCCGACATTTCATATTTCATATGCCATACGCATTTGAATTGCCTTACCCGAGCAAACCCTTTATCCGGCAGTCGATCGTCGCCAATCAGCTGTTCTTTCTTCCTTACTACCACTAGTGACACTGGTGACGTCACCGCGCGTAATCTTGTGACCACCTCCACGTGATGGGCGCCTAGTACTCTCCATCCGTTCACCTGTAGAAATAAGATTACATATTCTTAATGAAGACTTAGTTATGGAATACTAATTATTTTTAATAAAATATATTTAGAACAATAACTTATTGATCACTCAAATAATTGTGGGATTCGAATTCACAACACTCGAGGTAGCAGCAGTATTTTTTTAAAGCCTGAAATAATTTTTCTTCCCGTGGAATAAAGTCACTTGCAGTGCAAAGACATAAATTGCCGACTCATCCAGGATGTGTGACATTCTATTGTTTTCTTTAATAGATACATTTTGCGTCTTATAGCGTCCACGCCTTTTTTGCTTTCAATACTACCAAATATTTATGCATTGTATAGTTATTTTTAAAGACCTTAAAGAAGCATATAGAAAGTTTTCTATGTACCTATTGCAAGGCCAAACAAAAAGATGACATTAGATCTCGATGACATTACCTCCAACAACTCATCCCCAACTCTATACATGCCAAGCCTGGCCACCGGTCCATTAGGGGCTATGGCTCTAATGTAGTGCCTTGCTTGCACCTCCTTACCGCCCACCACGCGTACTGTGCCTTCTAAAGAGATGCCTAAGCCGCTGTCCTTTTCCTTTATTATCGTGCCGACCTGTGAAAAAAGAAGTTTTAAGAACCTAAATAATATATAGTATTTTCATAAAGTATGAATATGTATAGCATTAGGTAGTTTAAATTATATAAATGAGATTTAACGGTGACTTGAATAGAAAAATCCAAATCTGAACCATTTTCTCCACAGAATAATGCAAATTCAAACTCAATTTATAAACAAAGGAGTTTCATTAGAAGCGGTGTATGTATGAATTTAGTGTGTTTTGCTTAAGACTCAGTCACAATACATGTGTTGCAGCTACCAACAAGAAATTATACAGGTATTTGTAACAATTTTATCCTGACGAATCTTCAGTAAGAACTACGACGTGTCTTAATTCTAATATCCTGTTAAATGTCAAATCTTTTACTAGACTGGCATATTTTCAAGGACTTTGTATAGATATTTATTTTTGAAGCACTACTGCATAAACGACTCAATAGTATTTAATATTTGGATTGATTGTGTTTTATAAGTGAAATGTTTTCTTGCGTATATTTTTGTTTACTTGATTATTCATATTGTGGCCTTCTTTTGTTTTGCATTGATGTTTTAATGTTTGGTATATTGTTCGTTTTTTTATTTTTATTTTTTTTTGATATTTTAATAATTATCTTATTAACGCTATAATATGGTGCATGGTCTGACACCTTAAAATGTTGTGCATTTATTCTTATTACTGTGTAAATGTTCAATGTATAAGCACTAATGTAACAACTATTGGCTGTCAAAAATAAATAAATAAATAAATGCTTACCTATGCCTAAGAAACTATTATATATAAGAATTTTATGCCTGTTCATTTAAAAAAACAACTATTCTCATAGCTATTAAATATCATAGATAGATACACATAGTGTTAATCCGAACTTAATATTATAAATGCGAATGTGAGTTTGTTTGATTGTTTATTTGTTACGCTTTCACGCCTTAACTCATCAATGGAATAGTTAATTGGTGTGAGAAAATTTCGATGACGCTTTAAAAAATGCTAAGTAATCACATTCACAAAAAAAAGAACCTTTTTAATACGGGGGTGTCAAAAATACGAGAGAATATTTTTTATTAACATTTTTTGTCAGTTGTCTGTATTTTGATTGCACCAGCGGCCATTTTCCAAATAACTTTGCTGTGGCGTTTAATGCTTTTGGCAAATAATTTGTAACTTGTTGTTTAACCGATACTGACCACAATGTCATACTGGTTCTGGTGGCCGGGCCAATCGGGTTCTGCCTTCAGTATGTCCCGCCACTTGTCCTGGATCCTCCTCGCCTCTCGCTCCGACACCTCGTCGTCTCTTCCTATCACGATCTCCGCCTCTTCGGAGGGAGAGGTAGGGGAAGGAAGATGTGGCTGGATCTCCGATTCTGGCTCCACTTCGATTACTGTCGATTCGTCGTACTGGAGAAGATAATATAGAAAGTAATTAATACTGTATAGTGTTGAATACTAATTGACTGCACGAATGGTATAGTAATTTAAGTGGTCGTTTTGCCACTGGAACTGTGAACAAAAAACTGCGAACAAAAATGTATATGATCCACAATTATGTAGTTGTTCGTGGTCTGGGTCTTCTTTGTATCCGTTAAGAGAGAGATGTTTTTTTAAATTATATTGAAGTTTTGTAGGGAAACATACATTCAATATAGACTTAGTTCAACGTCTTTGCCATTATAAGGATAGGCAGAAGGAATTACACCCACATACAACTATGATTTGGGTCCTACTTAATAATATAGCCTCTGACACAGATCCATACTCCGTGTAGCTACTCAGAAATTCCTAATAGAAAAAACTAATAATAAACTAATAAACGCTTTGCCTGACTCGGTAGTCGAAAACAGACCTAACGATCGGCTAAAGTAAGTAAGCATAAGCTCGTGCCACAAGACACACCACAGTCTTTTAAATCGCGTGGAATTAAATGGGTTGCTAATTTCACTGTACACTGGAAGGTACAGCAGCTCCCACTATTATAACCTAATGTTTGGTGTAGTGGAACGCTATATCATAAACTGGATTAGTCGTAGAGATAGGGGATGTATACCTACACTACACATTATCATAGCACCCTAGTAGTCCTAAAGTAGGATAAGTAGATAAGGCAGTACCCTAGACAATATTCTGTGGATACAACTGAAAAGATGAAGCGGTATATCTGAAAGTACTTACCACGCTAAAGCTATATTTAGCGAGTGACGTAACAGAGGGGCTTGGTGGTGCTATCGGTGATCGTCTCCCGTCTTGGGCGGCTAGTGCCTTCTGTAGCTTCTCAAACCCCGCTCCCCGGAGATACCTGCAAAAGGAAATATGCCAACAGTTACGTAAAATCAATTTCAGATGTATGAAAAGCATGGATACAGCTGGATATAGCTAAAGTTGTCACTTCACCAATGGGCCGAGTGTTGTGGCTTTGAAAATTAGTTTTATTTGGTATATAAATATTTGTAACAAGCCTGGCTGTTATTTGAGTCGGTTGTTTAAATTTTTTATCGGTTGTTTGTATAGTTCCCTGCGATTCAGGCATCCCTATATATAGGCCTATACGTCTATTACAGACGATTCATGGCGTGTGATGGTCTGTGAAACAGCTCTTTCCGTGGCTGTACAAACCGATGCGAGACAACATAACCTACCGCAGGCTCGACAAGAGAAATCGGCGGTGGTTGGTGCTAAGCTACCTAGATGACGTTTCTGTCTCTTGTCGGCAATTGCTTGAAACCAGGCGTCATCGTAAAACTTGCGATCCTCCATTACACGTTTGCGCCAATCGGTTTTATTTCCTGCGAGCTTTTCCCAGTTACGGTGGTCAATTTTAAAAGCGGCCATGTCACGTTTGGCTCCTTCCTTAAAGCGAAGCAAAGGCCTCTCAACATCTCTTTTTGCATTCGTTACTGCACCTAGGAGAACGCGTCGTAGTAAACGGTAGGCTTTCATCCTGTGAACATGCCCAAGCCATCGTAGACGCAGACGGCATCTCTACCGTGTGGGATTATTCTCTTTAGAGTTCCGTACCAAATTCGTAATACAGAACTTTTATTTAAATTTAGACGGTTCAAGTAGGTACCTACTAAGATACAAAAAGTGTTTATTGATTCTACACAATTTTAAAACTATGTCTCAAAGATGCAGATATTTTTGATAATTTAATTAATATTTACCACATTTATGTATTGTAAATATCAACGATCAATAAATAACAAATAAATATGAATATACATATATGGTAGACATCAAAGTTCAATGGTGTCCTAGGTTTATTATTATTATTCTCTTTATTTCTATTTTTTTCTAATTATTACATTTTTAAATATAAATATAAAAGCTATACATATTTAAAATATAAAAACTGAAATGACCCACCGACATCGGGAACAAGGTCCAAGCTGCCGGTGGTTAGGGCCCCAAAGAGAGGAATCTCCTCACAATACGCACCGTGTCGAGTAGTACTGCCTTTTGGATCAAGGACTTGATCCAGCCATATAACGCGAGCCTCTGCAGGTGGTGGTCGAGGCTCTTAGGTATTAAACCATTGACTGTAATGACTATCGGCACAATGATCGCCGAGTCCACACGCCACATGTCGATTATTATTATTATTATTATTGGACTTCTACACTATGGTCTCAATATCGATCCTAAGTCTGACATTTTGCCGCTATATATCTATATATCAGGTGGAATCCTGCACGCATGAGAGTCATTTATGAATTGTGATAATCTCGAAGGTTTGAAGTCTACCACCATGTAGGTGTGTTTGTAATTAAACCTCCTAAACGGCTGGACCGATTTTGATGAAATTTTTTTGTGTGTGTTCAAGTGGATTCGAGGATGGTTTAGATTTGGTGTTTCTTTATATTTTTTTCGTGTGTACAGGACAACGTCTGTCGGGTCCGCTAGTACATATATAATATTGAGAACTCTAAACATAAAACAAGGGTTTTTAGAATTTGTCTGATCAGTTTTCATGATACCTTTATAACTGAGAACTTGACGAACGATTAAGCTAAAGATATTTTTTTAAAGTTACACCGCAGTTGCAAGCATCTTTAGTCTATTACCATTGACCATACGGCAAATCACGTACTTGATTTTCATCAAACTTGCATGAAAGAAGGACTTGCTTAATATTTTGCCTCATTCTACACTAGCTTTTCCTCGCAGCTTCCTGACATGTAAATTTAGGTCGGTTAATTTTGGACATAACATACAAACAACCCTTATACAACAACATTAGTATAGCTATGTATACCTTATAAATAAACAAGGGTGGAACCATAAATTAAGTAACTCCAGGTCCATCCATTTTGACAACGGTCCAAATACTCAAGGCACTTTATGTAAGAAACCTACTTTCGAGCTTTGGGCATCTGCCAGCGGACATGTTGTCGACAAAAAGATGCCTTCATGAGATAGCTCCGTATCACAAGACTCCACACGAATGGCGTAGTAGTTTATTTACTCTTTCCGCAACCGCCAATGATAGATGGAGGTTTGACATCCAAATTATTTCGGTATTTGGATATTTTTAACGATTTTTGACAATTTAGTTACAAATTACAAGTAGTCTTGTTAACCCCTCCAGCTAAGCTGGAACGCTTGTATTAGGAATGGGTTTACGTCCTTAGTGGAATGGGTGACCCGCGAGCCAATAGGCCCCAGGCCCAATGGCTAAGGCATTAGGCCTTAGCTACACCGCCGTCCAATATAGACAGAGATAAACGGGGCAAGCGTAATACTATCTACTGATCAGAGTTTCAGGCTCCGTTCTATTACTGAGAATTTTGAATAATTTTATTAGCTTATAAATTAGTAAAATAAAATCAATAGTAGTAGCAGTGTAATATTTTCAAAATTTTGTAATACAGTGCTAAATAAACAACGCGATAAAATCCGTATATAGTAGTTTAATTTCAATAAATCTATTTAAACCTCTTATTTGAATTTTTGTATTGTTTAATTTAATATTTCTACAGCAATTGACGTTTATATTATTTTTAATAAATTATTGTCCGTCTAGTGGCACCCATTGAATATAATTTATGTTTAATTTGTGGATCATACAATGGGCTGCAGCATCGCTATTGATATATTGTTATATTTAAGCCTAATGTATATGTTGTAGCTGATTATTATACCTTAATAATTATTAATCAGTCAACGACTACTTAAATGACAAAAACTCATGGAACTAGTTACTTGTTGCATACAGGATTTAAAGATCTGTATTACTGTTAAGTTAATTTAGTAATGTAGAGATACCTCGTGATTATTTGTGATGTTAACAAGTAACTTGTTTCTTAATTTGATTATTATTGAAGAATATAAATGCACAACCGCATTTAGTCACGGACTGCCTTTGCATTGTCACATAGTGTAAGTGTATGCGCCATCATGCCATCTTACTGCCTATTTTAGATTTATATTAAAACATATACCTTAGCCCAAATTATTTAATCTCTATAATATTATTAAGTTATTATTGTTTTTATCTTTAGTTTTTTTATAGTCTGTAGTATATGGCATAATGGCTGCAACACCTTGTTAATCTGAGTTGTAAAATACTGAAATTATATTTAATTGGCGATTTAAAAGAGTGGCCGTGAGTTTCTTGCAGGTTTCTTCTCATAGGCTCAACCCTTTGCCTGAACCTAGCAACTAACCTAAATGTAGCTCCAGTAACTTAGTAAACTCACTAACCCATATATTTTGACGTTCATAAGTGTTACTTTGTGACCTAAATGAATAAATGATTTTTGACTTTGACTTTGAATAAATATAAATAAAATTCTCACATTATCCAATATTCTAATTTAATATATTAATCAGGCCCTTATTTTGCAACCAATTTTAAAATACATTGACGTTTTTATACTGCTCTTGTGTGTAAAATAATTTACAAAATCGAACATAGGCAACAACCCTATTCTGTTATATATTGAGGCTCCACAGAAACACAGTGGCTAAAGCTGTCAGCTGAACCTTACCGCATCAAAAATGTATATAATCCTCAAGCGGTTGTTTGGAGTTTGTATGGTCTTTGTATTCGTTATCTCAATGTATGCCACAACACAGAGATTATCCGCAGAGTACGGAACAAAGGTAGTTTCCCAGTAGAGACGTCTCAATGTATGCCACAACACAGAGGTCTCAAGGTCACGTGATACTATTTTTCCGAACTCGAAGATTAACGGCAATTCATTGTCGTTTCTCACTTGTCTGTTCTCCTAATTTGTGTTCCCATTTGATCGAACTGACAATATTGTAAATGGTGGTAATGGTTTAAACTACTATGCTATGCGTGTTGTCACTACTGTCTCTACTTGTAAAATTATTTCACTAGCTGATAGATACATTATTCCAGATGGACATAGCCTATACATTAGGGGGCATCCATTAATTACGTGAGGCGTTTAGAAGAGGGAGGACGTAGAACCGAATCGTACCAAATCGCACGTGGAGGAGAGGGGTCTCTGCAAATATTACGTAATTTTTTACGCGAGAAGCTGTGTAAAATATTCCGAGAAAACTGAGTTAAATTAAGTAAAACATGTTTCATTCCACACGTAGACCGAATTAGAATGAACATTCTTTTACAAATTTTTGTAGTTCCTGTTTTAAGTATTTTATTGTCCAATTTTCTCATTGTGATTCTAGGTTAAGTTCTTAGTTGTCTTAAATACTAGTCTGAACTAGTCTCCAATAAAAATATTTTACAGTATTATCATTTTAAATAAATCCAACACAATCAAGCATATATTAACTACAATATACGCATTTTGCAAATCTAACGTGAGATAAAGGGAGGAGGGAGGGTGTCGAGCCAAATCTCACGATATCTCACCAAGCGGGATGAGGGGTCGACCCCTCGTCCGTTAAAATCGCCTCACGTAATTAATGAACGCCGCATTATGTTCAGTCGATACAATCCGAATGTAGTTAAAAATCTACACAGACGATACAATTTTAAAACTTATAAGCGGTTAAGAGAGGGCATATCAACGACATGTCAAAATCAATATCGTGTCAAGTGATTTGTTTGGTTGTTGCTAATTCACTCAACCTATCGCAGCAGTTGACATGCCTTTAAAAGTCTGGTAAATATATTTTTCGTTGACGTGCCTTTTAGAATGCCAATAACATTTTGACGTAACACGTAACAGTTTTGAAACTCTGTGTTTTTAAGTAAATCAAAAAATAGTAAATTTTTAATTGGAATCCCCGTCCGTCTGTTATGTTGCCAAACTGACGGTCTGTCTGCCCTCTGCGCCGTCCGTCACTCAACACGAATTATTACTTTCATCTCCAGCAGAACCGCAGCGTACAATATTCTATGCTCTATAGGATTACCTTCCATCAACATCTACCTAGTAAAATCGATAAAAGTACCTACCCCTTGCGAGAATGGCTTTTATATGAACATATTTATGTTTAACACTATTAATAACTATAGTTCTCTTTTGTTTTTTTCTTAAAAAAGTAACTCCCGCATTAGGAATAATTCCTATATCGCGGGGGACTTTACGTAAATCCAAACAACGGACTCAAAGAACACCCATACTCGGAACAACCATTTGTGAATTACACAAATTTTTGCCCCGTGTGGAATTTAAACACACAACACTCAGCGCAGTGGCTATGGCCAGGCGACCACTGAAACCATGACGTCATCCGTGCACTTGTTATGATTTATATAAAACTAGTTAAACACACACAAAAAATTTGATCAAAATCGGTCCAACCGTTTACGAGGAGTTTAATTAAAAACACACGCACAGAAGATATATATATATATATAAAGATAAACAACGGGATAGAACCCGTATAAAGTAGTTTAACTTCATTGTATAGCATTCGCGTAAACGTCAGACAATATTTTAATTATGTTTAATATAACAGTCTTACCTTAAAGCTTTCAGTCGCACTACAGGTCCCTTAGCATCCCTCAGGAGGGCGACTGCGCGATGGTTCGTCACACCGTGTAGAGATACACCATCTACCTGTGAAAAAATAATTATATCTTAAATACAGTTCCAAAAATGTATAAAGACATTATTGTGTGATATAGTTCTAAAATGTTTATCATTACTTATTCTTTAAAACTAACTTATACCTAAAATATTACAAACCAGAAATAAAAAAGAATAAGAAGGCTAATACCCTCTAATAAGCGTCATAGAATTCCTCCGACAGTCAGATCACAGTCGACTGGTAGTGTGCCCAGAAGACTGGCAACATTGCCACGTTGAAAGGCAATGCTTATTCTTTCTGCGAAATAAAGGCCAGCTCCCTGGTCACGGGAAGCGTCGATTAACCTTTTTGCTATTTCTCTATAGAGAGCACGTTACCAACCCAAACGGCTCAAAAACAACACGGCGTGCTGGGAAGAAGTGATAAAATGTACGTGACGTGAAAGGGACTTTATATTATTATTACTACAATATGTGCCTAAAATACATTGGTCTGCAATAACAGAATACATCTGTCTTTGGGCTCCTACTGGCTAACCAGTACTGGCCAAGCTGGTGTAAATTGGTGAACGCTCAGGTGTACTCGGTCCGCAAGGATAGTAATTCTCAGTAATATGAGAGAGAAACAAGAATACATCACTTTTTGCATATCTCTATTTAGATTCTAGATTATGTTTAAAATGGCGAATGCTTTCAAATAATTGTGAACTTGGCGGCCCATTGTTGAAAACAATGCACTTCATTAGCAGTGACAAAATTGCCCGATTAACAGCAGTGAAAAAAAATATTATTTTTTTATATAATGCTAGCTGTTCGTTCGCGTAGAATTTAACAAAAAGTTAGTTCAGTTCGCAGATTTTTTTTTCTAAAATAGACGTAGTCAAAGTTTCTTCTTGTAACATCAACTATCTACCAATGAAAGTCCCTGTCAAAATCAGTTTAGCCGTTTTAGAGATAAGCCGGAACAAACAGACTGACAGATTTAAAATTGCTTTTTTAGATATAAGTACCACATATATGTATACTTTCATATGCATTTAGTAAATACTGTTATTTTGACATTACAAACAGACACTTCAATTTTATTTATTTGTTATTTTTTTTATTTATTTATTCACCATAAAAAGATACATTTGTATATACATATCAAAATCGCCAAACTGTTGGACAGTTTGTTGGCGATAGTGGCGCTCTTATTCTAACAGTAAATTTGCACTTATTAAGTAGGTAGGTACATAATAATTTTTACATATGTAGGTTAGGTTAGGTATCTTTATATAACACTGTTTGTGAACTATATTTATTTTATTAAATATGACTGTATTTAATATGTTAAGTAGTAACTTATGTATACATACATGTTTATTATTAGTAACTTTATTTATATATTATAATGGCTTATATATTAATATTGTATAGATGTATATAACACCAGTCTCATAGACGACTGTTTGCAAAAGTAATTTATATCGATTATATCATGAAAATCTACCAACAATTGTTTTGTATTCAGAGATCATAAAATTCTCGACACAATAAGATTTTTTAAACTTGTGCTTCGAAATGCGCGTTAGACCGTTGGACTTGCGTCTATCGTTGCGAATTGCCGTCCAATCGAACTACGGGAGTGCACTTGTATTTGCGCACACTCTTGTGCACTGTAATATTAGACGTAGATGGCTAGTCGCCGTCAAAATTGGCCGTCGTATTCGAAATTCGATCTGGAGAACATTATTAAGACTGCGCCGAGCGTAAGACGCAGTTGGACTGAATAACAGAGCTCGATACTCAAATCGGCGCGCGGCCGCCAAAGTAAAATTGTATGGAGGATTAGAAGTACTTTTTTGATAAATATGTATCTTTATTGTCAACCAATAACTTAAATATTTGGGACGGACAAATTGTAATATAACTATTTATGTTTCGTTTAAGCTGGAAAATAGTATAGATTTACTGTTATAATCTAAAAATCACGTAGCTCGAGCTTACGTTTTTGCCTTTTTCCTGCAAATTTGCGTAATTAAGTTGGCGAAAATATTAATTATTTTAAGTTTTTTATACGCAGTAATTATAAACACATTCATTGTTATGGGAAATATATATTTTATAATTATATTAAACAAAAAGTGTTGATTTTATCAACTTAACAGTGACCGCCTGTTTTGGCACATTTCGCTCGGCGCAGTCTTAAGCTTCTCAACATTTTTGGACAGTAACCACAAACACTAAATTGAAAAGAAAATGGCTGTTTGGTACTTAATCCAAATAGCTGGTCCCGCAAAGTATTATAGGTTATTTCTGTTGGGCAATTCTCAATAATAGCAACTAATAATAGTAAATCTATTGTCGTCTTAAGTACGACAATAGATGCACACTTACGTATAAAAATTAAAGCGCTCTATTTTAAGTACGTAGGTACCATAAAGTGGCTTTGAGTAGGTCAAAGTATTATAAACAATTAATAGGTATGTCTAATTATTTATACAGATTTAATTGATACTAAGAAACGAGGGTTCAGCCGCATAGTTTAATGTTTAAAAAACAATTTGAGACCCAAAAAGTTGCTTCAAATTAAAACTTTTTTTGTGGCTTTTATGGCGGTATATTGAAATAAATTATTCTTATAATTATTATTTAATAACTATTCTTATTAACACTTGCCCCCAAAGTTTTGACTACTTTTCACCACCCATGGTCACGAGGAGAATAAGAAAATATTCGTCACAATCTTAAAGCATGTAGTGTAGTGTATTTCAAAATAACCAAACATTATATATTTATTGGTGTTCCTATGTACGCAGAATGCATTTACAGTATCCAGAAGATTTCTTGTGTTTTGCTTCTTCTTATCGCACCCTTAATAAAAGAGAGATTTATCTGAATATGTTGTATTGAACAAATTTAAACTTTATTGCAATTGCATAACACAAACATAATATTAGAAATATAGTCACACAATCAGAGTTCAAATTGCCTAAGTTCCAAATTTCGAGTTAAGTCGTTATTTTATTAAGAGTGCGTTATGTTAAAAAAAAAAAAACTTTTCTTTGTTATACAATAGCAAAAGCTGCTAACACTTAGCGCTTGGCGCAATACACCGCGTGTGATGTGCGCTCTCGAGTTTTATGTACGAGTATATGTTCTTTAAAGAACCATTATTTGGGACCCACAAGGAGACGCGAAAGCCTAATGCCGTTGATTTGCCACGCAGGGGTCTCAAGTGCTATACCAAGGTTTGCATCTCTGACTTTTCGAAGTTATGTGCGTATTAAATAGTTAATTATCGCTTGCTTTAAGAGGAAACACAAGGGCCGTTTTTCCATACAAATGTAGTCCCCTGTTTCCTCCCTGGATAATGCCAGTAGAACAATAATATTTAAAAAAAACATGTATAGCCTCTATTGACATGTCCCTATGTTTTCCTTTTTTCCATTAATTAATTATTAAAACAGATATGAGCCTTCAAAAACCTCAAAAATTGGTCAAATTTTCCGCTGTGTTCAAACATCCAGAAAACAAATTTGAGTAGATTATATAAAAAAAGAAAAACATAGAATCACGGCCAAAGCCTTTCTTCATTTTTTAATGAAATAAGTAGTTAAATCGGTCAAGTGTTGGAGAAGGAATCAGGGGACTACGAAACGTTGATTTCGTGTAATTTTCTAGGTATTTTCGGTCCAAGGTGCAGTTGTCTCTATCACGCTCTGCGGGCACTGCGCGACAGCAATAGATTTTACAAATACCTATTTTTCAATTCTCTCGCCCGTGGTGTTTCCTCTTAACGGTGAAGAATAACATCTTATGGAAATCTGCACGTTTGAGAGTTCTCCATAATTTTCTCAAAGATATGTGAAGTCTGCCGACCCGCATTGAGCTATCGTGATTAACTATGGCCTAACCCTTCTCATACTGAAAAGATCCGTTCTCAGCAATGAGACAGTTTATATTTGGGGCTATGTCTTCACTTCACATGTCTTTGAGAAAATTATGGAAAACTCTCAGAAATGCAGATTTCCTTAAGATTTTTATTCACAAAATGTGGTTGTACATATTTACCAACCGATTTATTAGCGTAACAGTAAGTCGGCAAATTTAATCTTCTCTAATCGAACATTGTAATATTATCTGTGTATCCAATAACGACGGCCGAGAGCGCCTCGCTCCTTAATTAGCTTGTATCAACTATTGTAGCTAATTACACGAGCCAATTAGGAAGAACATTAGCTTTTAGCTTAACGAGAAACAAGACATAGAAACATAATAGGATCGCAAGGCTTTGCACGTAATTGAATGAGGCTAAAAGTAAGTGAAGTCAACGAGGTTGAAATTCAGATGGGATGATTTACAAATTGTTTTAGCCTTTCATGCATATTGTTTCATATGAGTGAGTATGCATGCACGCAATTCTATACATACATACCTATATAATCTATGTATACCATTGTTCAGTAATATATTAAAATACCAGTCAATTATCCAAGGGGTTTGAACATCTATGACAGTCGTTACTCTCTACTATAATAATAATAATAATAAGGATTTATTTCCAAAAACCATACGGCTATTACATACAAAGGAATTAAACAAACTTAGGACACAAAGCATTTAGGAACACTGATACCCATGGTAAGATCTAACTTGAGTTATGGGTAAATTGTTTACAATAATTATGTTCATACAATTTTTATGATGTTTGATGTCTGTGTTTTTTTTTTACTATGCTTAATAGCAGCGACTGTCTAGTGGAGGACCACAGCCATGCAGAAGTCTCGAGTTCACAATCTCAAGGCAGGCATATCTGACTTTTCGAAGTACTATGCGTATTAAATAGTTAATTATTGTTCGCTTTAACAGTCAAAGGAAACATCGAGCGGTAACGTTCATGTCTGAGAGTTAACCATAATGTCCTCAAAAATATGTAAAGTCTGCCAACCCACACTGGGACCACGTAGTGGTCTATGGCCTAACTCTTGCATTGTTTTGTAAGCTTACTTGATCAAATAATGAAATAACTACATATGTATTCAAATTAGTTAAACTAAATACTTTATGGTGCCGCATGCAGTGACAAATGTAGTTTTGGTAGATCTTACTTTGCCCAAAGGTAACAAAGTATTGTTTGTCCCCGCCTGCAGCACCATAAAGTATTTAGTTTAACTTCAGTTCATTATATACTTTTAAGCAGTCGGGTTTTTTGTTCTTATAATAATAATTTTATTATAGACTTTTTAGTTTTATTAATTGAATTAGGTATAATATAACATAATATACACATAGTTTTATTTTTATATATAGCTAAGTACAGGCAATGTCATTCCTGACTTGAATACATTCTTGCAAGAAAATGATACTTCGGGCGTCCCGATATATAATTGGTACGCTTTTTGACAATTTGTGTTAAAACAGTACTATAAACTGAAATTAAACTACTGTATACGGATTTTATCGCGTTGTTTATTTAGCACTGTATTACAAAATTTTGTGACCATGGCTACTGGAAAGCAACCGAAACGTCGGGGAAAGTGTAAACCAAAAATAAATAGATTTAATAGTTTAAATAATTTTATTAGCTTATAAATTAGTAAAATAAAATCAATAGTAGTAGTAGTGTAATATTTTCAACATTTTGTAATACAGTGCTAAATAAACAACGCGATAAAATCCGTATACAGTAGTTTAATTTCAATGAATAACATTCGCGTAAACAGAAGACAATAATACAGTACTATAAACGTGATATGATACATATATTTTTGAAATGGTCTTTTCACGATCTTTCATTTGATACCCATATTGCCAAGGTAAGAAAAAAAACAATCACACCCCATTTTTCCGCCATTTTGGATATTTATATAGCCTATGTCACTACCACAATTCTGATGAATTTAACGACACCTCATATGTCAAAAACCGTCTAGCCATTTGGGCTGTAGGGCGTGCCAAAGAAATGGACATACATACTCACATACATACATACGCCCGAAAAACATTACCCTCCTTCTGACACAGTCGAGTAAAAAATATACCGCCATCCTGAGAGATTTGAATTGCGAGTATGCACACATCTAGGACATTTGATTTACAGAGTCCAAGTATTATTTTCTGTAAGAAACTTTGCAAACAACTGGCACGGGCGTAATGCAAATGTTACTGTGCGGGTGATATGCACAAGTTATGTGCGCGGATAGGGTTGCTAGATCTTAAAACTGATCAGCCGGACAGACTAACCAGTTTGGCCAGACATTTAGGTAAAAAGGCCTATCAACCTTCATTTGTTCGTCTTAGTCGACATTAGTTTTAGGAGGGGACAGTGCTAGTTCAGCCGCTTACGCTAGCGATACAAGGTGAGGCTGGGGGAATGGAAACCATAATACAAATGTAAAAAAGTAGCAAGCAACCAAAAAGCTTGACTGTGGCCAGTTTTATCCAGACACCTGGCAAGTCTATGCGCGGTTAGCTCGCGTGTGTCGCAATGTACCTAAACAATATAGCCAATATGCATAAAAGACACATTTTTCAACTTTGTGATCTGCTGTAAATTTATTTCACTAAAATGGATCCCGATTAATACACATAGCGTATTCGTATCAAGGAGACCTGCACGTTCTATGTTATATATGCGTATACCTAGTTCGCATTAGTATTCTGAAGGGACTTCGAGATACAGCCAAAGGAAAAGTAGGCACCACGGAGATACGACATGTAAATTTATTATGTCAGCCATTTAATACACATAGATAGATAGTTATACGGTTTTGTCTCCGAAGGGATTAGTAGAGGAGTACTATCTTCATTTCGAAGTTTATGGTTTTGGGTCTCAGGTGAGCCGAGCTTACTGTAGTATCTTATCTTATCTTGTGTGGGGGTCAGTCAGTACAGACCGGCGACATTTCGACCCAGTGGGAACTTTTGTGTCGACTTCCCCAATAACGACTGCCATAGATGTACATAGCAGTCGGGACCGACGGCTTAACGTGATCTCCGAAGCACAGAGCAGGCGATAATTGTCAATCAATACGCACATAATTTCGAAAAGTCATATAACTTCCGAAAGTCAGAGGTGCGTGACGTGGGTTCGAACCCGAGACCCTCTGCATTGCAGTCTGTTGGTCTCCCCACTGAGCTATCGCTGCTAAGTTACTGTAGTATACCGGCCACAGTTCAAAACTCCGTGCCGCTATAGGTATATACATATAATACCCGTTATTTTACCTTTTTATGTTTGACGTTTCGACCAGGTTACACCAGCCGTAGTCACAAGCTGACTGGTGCTGCGATGTCATGTCTCCGTTTGTCCATGTACCGTCACACACTACACTCACGGTATACCTATTACGTAAGCTAGCCGACGTGTCTGTATTCTGTGATAATTCACAGAATACAAACACACACGCACGTCGGGATTACCTGACTGTGCAAAATAGCGACGTTGTGTATTATTAATGCCTAGATTACATTAAACATTATGCATGATCGCGTTAATACCCGTTGTGTATTTTATATATATCATGCAACGTGAAAGTTTAAAAGTTATCCGAGCTGATACTAAGAATTTCTGGATTGAAATCCAATGACATTTCGGTCGGCTCGGGATTTGACCTAAAATCATATGGTGGTCCTGGTGACATAAGGGTGTAACACACCTATGCCTATTTCACCAGGAACAAAGACGTGACTCTATGTATGTAATCAGGCTTAGGGTTGCTACACACATAAGCGGGCCGGCATTGTCGGTTCGGCAGTATTTCTCGAACAAAAAAGCCGAGCCGAAGCAATTGCTGCACTTTTTGATTTCAATCGACTTGTGCCGATCGATTAGTTCATTGGGTTCAACATATCATTCGATACAGCAGTATTTGTGGAATGAAAATGCCAACCGGCATAATTCGGCAGTTGCCAAGCCGAGTGATTAGCGGCAGCGGTTTGTGATTCCCGAACATTCATCTACATGTATTCGATTTTACCGCGCGGCTGTGCCGATTAACGCCGGCCCGCTTATGTATGTAGCAACCCTTACTGCTAATATCAATTAAAATGGCTGTGCTAAAATGTCTGCCACAGAATATTTTTACTTTGTTAAAAAAA
Source organism: Catocala nupta (assembly GCA_963675205.1). NCBI lineage: Eukaryota > Metazoa > Arthropoda > Insecta > Lepidoptera > Erebidae > Catocala > Catocala nupta. The sequence goes on from OY776102.1 coordinate 1,370,066, forward strand.
CGGTTAAAACCAATAACACACACTTCTGACCTTTTAAAACTATTAGTGTACTAGATTTTGCCCGTAACTTTGCTAACGTTAAAGTTAATCTTGACAATAAATTTCTATCCAACGGGACAGTACTTTTTTCTGGATCAAAGTCGTTTTCTGTATCCCTGATAACGTGTATGCGAAATTTCATGGTAGGTAGGGCTTGAAAGCATAACAAACAAACAAACTCACATTGACATTTATAATATTAGTTGGAATTAAATAGTTAAACAAAATGCACTTTAATGGTGAACGAAAACATTGTAAGATACCTGCATGATTGAGAATTCTCCTTGATAATATTTTTGAAGACATGTCCTCTACCGTCAGCGAGGTGGAATGCGGTCTAACACTTCTCATAGGGATAATAGTTTTGCGCTCGTGGGACAGTTTACAAACAAAGTTGTTCCTAATATATTAATAAGGTACAACATTGTTGCAAAATGAATACAGAAGGGAGCTATTAACACAAGGGAGACAGACATGAAGCTCACTGCGCATTTACTGCGTTTAATACGCCAAGGAAAGGTATTCAAATCCGCTCCATTAATTCTGTATTAATATTCTCGCTGAGTTGCGCACGTGACGATTCGCAAGTGGGCCAAGGACCATGTTTTTCTGATGTATTTCTGAGTACTTGGTTATAAGTGCAGTTGGAAACTTTTATGATACCTGACTTGTAATTTTGGGGAGGAAACTTCTTCGAGTCTTTAGAAAATTGTCCATAACTCGGAGTTCGGCATTGCCGTAGCATCGCATTATGAGTTTTTTTTGTCTGTACGTCTAAATCATTGCTATAATACCAAACTCAGTACAGTTATAACATTTTACAAACAAATTTTAAACTATTTAAGAATTTTGTCGCGGTTTATTTTACCACGATACTTTTCTGCCATAAAAATCTGTTTCCCCGACGCTTCTGTTGCTTTTTATCAGCTTTGGTCTCAGATAGATTAAGATGGTCGTCGTCTAATAGTGTTCAAGTATTCTCCAAATTATTTCAAAGAACGAGAATATAATTTAATTCTTGGAAAGAATCCGTAATACTTTAAGCTAGCTATAGTTTGTATCTTAATTTTGTTAGTCCATTTATATCAAAGAAAAAACCTTCTAAAACTCTTTAACAGACATTTACAGGATAATATTTTCTTACGTTTACGCGAAATTAATTACGCAAAATTATTTATGCAAATTTAATCTATAATTTTAATGTTGAAATTAAATTAAGCTAATTTATACGGATTTTATCGCGCACTCCTCGGGAACATGGCTGCTGAAAAGCAACCAAAAGATCGCGGAAAGTTCAAATCCAAATCTAAATAGTTTTAATAATTTTAAATTGCTTAAATAGTAAAAGTTAATCTTTAGTAGTAGTGTAATATTTTCAAAATTATGTAATAAAAGAGTTGACAATCCGATAAAATCTGTACAAAGTAGTTTAATTTCAATTTACAGGATATATTAAAATCGCGCCATTGTATAGATAGAGATGGCGCGATTTTGCGACCTTAGCCATAGCTTGGTCTTTAGATGAAATAAAGGATTTTTACAGCTTTATCTTCAAAGCCACCGCGCTAAGCCCGAACGAAATATCGATGTGCAAAAGAAACGACCATAGCTTGGACTGATTATATCTCAGCAAACATTTCACCACAAGGCATCTACTAGTTTTAAAACACAGCTTGAATGTCGGTCGAGATATAACGAAGCATCGCTACCTCTCCACGAGTGAAGAGCTGCAGATATGGAGACGAGTACTCTTGAGCTCGGACAGTCCGACAGACCTATCAGTTTTAATATAGAGAAGTAGTTATGCACACTGAAACCTGTCAGGCGTTTATTATACAAATTAAATTGTTGTTTAACGTGCAGAAATTCACACTTATATCAGTACCTGTATCTTTATTTATAAAATAAATACAATACGCTATATATTTCTTTTATTTTTATAAAGATATTATGAACGATTTCTGTAAGAAGTTGCCAGCATTAAGAGTCATTCCTGCATCGCAGGCTACTTTTATAAACATTCAAATATAATGATCGAGTAAGTGTTAGGTACTCGAAATAACCATTGGCAGAAATCTATCCTATTCATTAACGAAAAATACATATTTTTTTAATTGTCTAAATAGATTGAATGAAATCTATTGATAGAAAATTGGTGTTTATTTAAATTATTAATTATGTACAAATAAACACAATTCTTTAAAACTAACTTATACCTTAAATATTATAAAACAGAAATAAAAAAGAAATGGAAATCTAAAACCCTCAAATAGGCGTCATAAAATTCCTCCGCATTACACTCGACTGGTAGTGTGCCCAGAAGACTGGCAGCATTGCCATGTTGAATGGCAATGCTTATTCTTTCTGTGAAATAAAAACCAGACCTCTGATCACGGGAAGCTTCGATTTACCTTTTTGCTACGTCTCTATAGAGAGCACGAACACTGAGACTGTATGACCCTAGCGTTTCGACCCCAAGCGACTCAAAAACATAATCCCCTGCCAGGTTTTTGTATTTGCGCCGTTTGAGAGTCTCCGCGGATGCAGCAGTAGCGCGAGCACAACCCTCCGTGCTGGGAAGATGTGATGGCGAAAGGGTGTCGACACACGTTGCGTCCCACACCAAGTGCCTACCTATCTTCCAAGGCATCAATGACATACCATCCGGTCTCTTTCCATCGTCACATGCCAAACCATTAGCTACAAGATGAGCTGGCATGCCGGCGGTGACAAGAGCACGACGGATAATGTCATTAAGATTGGCGCGCCGCGAAAAACGACGAACCACTCCCCCACAGCCAATAAACGGGCACGCTCAGCAACATTAGGAGATGTGTTCATGTGAGGTACTCTCACCACGTTGCAGAGCGGCCCGACCCACCGACTCTGAGAGAATAGATCGGATGGCAAATCTGAGCTTGGACAGATCATTTTTCAAGCATTCACTGCGTTTGACTTGCACGACACTTCAGAATTAACCAGTGTGGGAGCTAAAGTTTTCCTGGTCAATTCTTCAGTCATTCTTCTTATTTATTTGCATGTAAAATATATTTATGAAATGTATGCAAGGCAGAGGTGTAGTTGTATAGCCAAATTTCGCCAACTATGTCTGTAGGTTCTAGATAATAAGGTTTTAATTTATTCTAGATAATAAACTACCCGTTATACTTCTAGCCTCCGTGCTATTACCGAAAAATTGTTAACGGAAAAATTCATTAATTTATGAGCCTTGAGATGTGATGGTTGATATTTTTTTTTCTTATTTACATTTATTTTATCTTTTTGTCACAAAATCAAAATCACGTGATTTTCTTCCAATTTCCAACCTATAAAACTCGCTGGCATTTACAATAAAGCTAAATCCAACGAATAATTAAATGAACTGGAACACATTTTCCAGGTGTAAGGAAAATATGAATTAATCCCTTTAAACCTCGGCAATACCTTTAAAACGACAATTTAATCCAATAACCTATAATATTGCTAAATCCGTCATAAATTTTAGTTTATTTTGTGTTAATTTTAACAATCTGAATATCTATGACATGGCAACGCTTTAAATCATAAATGTGCCACCTCCGAAAAAGTGTCGGCACTAAGATGAGTGCTGAGAGTGCTGAGAGCTCATAAGCTTTTTAAGAGATGGCGTAAGTTTGCTGCATGTATCTTACCATATTAGCCTTTGGCTGAACGAAGCAACTGACTCGCGTGTAAATTCAGTAAGCTTACTAAACAATAAACTTGCATGATTAGTATTATTTAATGACAAAATAGATTTTGACTTTGACCTTTAACTTAAATGTTAAATAATTGACAAATAATTTTTCCTTTCAGACGTAATCAAAGTGAACACAATTTTATAATTCGTAAGGCGTAATCAAAGTTTCTTCGTACCAACTTTGAGACTTTCAGAATTTTCAGCGAATGATTTTATCAACCAAATGAACTTAGAAGTTTTTAAGGGCGCAACTTTTTATACAGAAAGTTCAGTCTGATTGCAAAACTTAACTCGTTTTGCTAAAGTAGGTATGAAACCTATGAATTTTGATTTGAGTTTAAAATATACCTGCTTAAAGAATTTGAATTCACTATGTAAGCAGACTGTTTTTGATGTGTGTGTAGAATCGGCAGTCATTTGTTTGAAATGAAAAAGAGCAACAATTCTTGTTTACGCCATAATTACATTTTAATTGTTATTTTGTTTTAACTTTTATTTCATTCATGCGTAATTTAAAATACATATGTGAGGGTGTTATCTTTTTATATAAGTATAATTATTCTGTACATGTAATTTTTGAAAACCTGTATAGTAATATTATAAGCGCTTTATATAAACCGTCCCACTGCTGTGCTGAGCCTCTTCTTGTTGTAAGAAAGGATAGACCGTTGTTCACCGCGTTGGCCCAGTGCGGATTGGTAGACTTCTCATATCTTCGAGAGCATTATGGAGAACTTTCGGTCATAAAGGTTTCTCCACGAAGTTTTCCTAATCATTAAATTAAGATGTCCCAGTAGATGCAATCTATACAGATTTAAGCAAAGCATTCGATAAAGTGGATCAGTGCCTTCTTATAAAAAAGCTTGCTCAGTTTGGTATCGATGGATCATTTCATCATTTCACTTATAATATAAAACCCCAAAGTAGTTATAACCGGATATTCTTCTTCTGGTTACAAAGTCACCTCTGACATTTCTCAGAGATCACATTTAGGTCCGATCCTCTTTTACGTCTTTATTAATGATATAGTTAATTGTTTCAAATATTCACGTTTCTTTTTATTTGCAGACAATTTCAAGATAATGAAACCAATTCAGACAGATATAGAAGTTGAAATCTACAGGATGATATAAATATAAATCAAACTGGTGCAAAGAAAATAAAATCCTGTTAAACACGAGTAAATGTCACTACATCCAGTTCACCGTCAACAAACAATTGAAAAATAATAACTACAACATAGAGATGTAATTCGTCATTTAAGAGTTCAAATAGACAGTGCGCTCAAATTCGATGTTCATATAATACATACTGTTGCAAGAGGGTTTAAAGTACTTGGCTTTGGTTTACGAAATTGTAAGGATTTCAAAAACTCATTGACTAAAATAAAATTGTTTAACTCTCTCGATCGCCCGATTTTAGAGTATGGCTCAGTCATATGGAATCCTTATTATGGCGTATATTCAAAGCGTTTAGAGAGTGTTCAGAGGCGCTTCCTTTACCATCTATGCTATGGAAATAGATTAGCAAAACAAATTTCAAATTACACTGCAAGTTTGACACATTATAAACTAAAATCATTAGCAAGCCACAGAATGAAAGTATATTATATTTTTCTGCATACAATAATGAGCGGTATCACGGACTGTCGTGAGCTAAAAAGTGCTTTAAGAATAAAAATACCAAACCGAATACCAAGTAAAAGTAATTATAATCTACATATTTGACATTCCGTTCTCAAAACTAAAAACTTGGTTCAGCAGCGTAATGACTGGGTCATTATGCTGCTGAACCAAGTTTCTAGTTTAAGCTTTGTATGTATCTGCATCTCTTATAACTGAAGGAGTACACTATGTTTATATATTTATGCAATTTATAGTAAAATAAAATAAAATAAAGATAATAAGTAATTAATACGTACATAATTTTAAAAGTTAGAGGTGCATATTTAGGATCAATCTTGAGACTTCTGCGGGACAACCCAACGGTCTTACACTAGACTATCGCTGTTTGATTCAGGCTAATATCACTAGCTGCTAAAATGTTGCAGGTCCTCCTAAAAGGCTGGACCAATTTAGAGGATGATTTTAGAGATTTTAATTGTTGCCTTTCCCTTGCATTATGGTAAAAGCTGGCTATCTGTCAAAGACAACTTTCGATCTAAAAACCGAAAATATCACGCCACGCGTGAACCCCGTCAGAAAAAATGTCACGCAACAACGGGGGCAAAAGGGTAATGCATCGAATAAAAAGCTATTGCTATAAGAGAATATGGCGTAAACGGCAACAGTCGAGCCAGTGGGGTGCAGTGACAAATCGAGCGACGTAATTGTTTCCGACGAGGGACAGGGCGTGTGTGCCGCGGTCAAACAGGCTATACGGACATTTCGCACAACTGCCTGAGAAAAGGAGAAAAGAGTTAGGTTTTTGTCTTCATGTCACTCAAAATTTCTGATTGATCGATGTTTCTAAAAGTTTTGGGGTTGTCAAACGGCAGCGGCTTTTAAAGTTCACTTTTTTTAGACTGAATGGATTGCGTAGTGTTTCAAGTGCTCCATACCATTGTCATTGAGCTGTGTGTTGTAGTTCAATCTACATACAGAATAAAAAATTGTGAGATCCCCAAATAGTATTTGAGTCTGGGTGTTTTGTTTACGTTCTTTAAATGTTTGTATAGTTCGTCATAACACAGGACTTATTACTTGGGCGCGGAAAAAGTTAAAAGGGCAATAAAGTCGTCCTTACTTCATCTTGTATGTAACAGCAAAGGTATTCTATTAATATAGAGCCTTGCTAACATCGCTGTCTCGGCGACGAAGGATCAGACTACTTTACACTGGCATTCACTTAACTGCGATATGCTACACCGGTGCTCCAAGAACTACTTAACGGTGGGCAAACTGACATGTCTTCAGACACATTCTAATATAGTTCAGCCAATACAGCTCAATATTTCATTTTTAACCTCATAAAACTATCAGTCGATATGAATCGAATCTGATGTCAAAATATTTCAGACCGAATTTGTAGCACAATACAGCGATGAATGCCTTAAATTCGTCGCCGAGCAATAAGCGTTAGAGAATACCATTTGTTTCAGCACTATGCTCGAAATCGAGCTCGATGTTACGTACAACAATTAAATGGCATTTAGGTAAATAGCATAGCAGCCTGGATTCTGGTAGTTTGGTTGACGATAATAATTGAAATACCAGCTTGTGAACTCGTTTTGCTATCGAGTAGAAGAGTCGACCGTTGTCAATTATTCGAGGACGGATGATGAAATGAGCAAGCTGGCCTGGAGATATCGGCATCTTATACTTACAGGCAATCGGTGTAAGAATACTAACACTGTTAGTGCGTTACACTCGGTAGGTAAAATATCTAAAGGGTCACATTTCTCCCATACATACCAACTTTTTCCTAGCGTCATCAAAGCTTAATAGGTTCCCTGTCCGATGAATCACATATGATACGTAACAATAGATTTTCTATTGTATTTATCACGGGACAGCGAAAAGGTTAATTAACTATCTTATTGCAAACGACCATATGGTAGGGTATCTGCTTATCATACCCCAAATGTCGCGAGCTATTATGTAAAATCCCACGTAATAAGAAGTAAAACTCAATGAGCTTAGCTGGACCTGGGAATCGGACCTGAGAACTCATGCCTAGCATTCAAGCGGTAGCATTTACTGCACTGTACAACCGAGATCCACAACCCATATATCAAATTGTTTACCAATGCCCAATACTCAAAGAAACTTAAACATGGCTCCAAATGCCAGCACAACAAAAAAACTCTGCCTACCTCTTATAAAGCACTGTCTGTTAAACGCCAACACTGTCACTGGAAGTTTTCTTTGGAGTCCTAAACTAGCGTTAAAACACAACGAAAAGTTTATCCAAAGAACCAACCAAACCTAAATAAACTTGAAGAAGATTAAGCTAAAATAACACTCGAAGTTGTTTGCTGAGGTTACGAAGATAACTTGGAAGTTTCCAGGTAGAATAATAAAAGGTAAATTAACTACAGTAACTTAAACCATATATCAAAAGGGGTAGAGAAATGTATATTATTATGGTCACATTTCTTCTGCTATTTTTAAGAAGTAATTGTGGGTTAGTCTGTTATTGCCTACCGGGTACATTTATAGCCTCTATGTTACTACTTATGCTTTTTATCAAATCATCTTAATAACGCCATACTAGATCCGAAACTTGCACCTGGGATCTTATGCAAACAGTCAGTATCTTTATATAGCGTATGAATAACATTAAAAATGGTACTAAAATATTTTTTAATAGTGATCAGAGATATCAAGTCCCTTGAATGATGAAGGCATCCTGGTCTGGCATACCGCATATATATAGGTGACGTTTCGATTAACGGATTGGATCGCAATATGATGTTACTTCGTTTTATAAAGTAATTCTTAGTACTCAGAAAGCCTACCTTGCATAAAACAAGATATTTTACAAAAATTGGAACAACTGAATTGTGAAAAATCTCTTGTACATTTGAGTGGAAATGCTCGCCGTTACCAATTATTTGGTGACAGTGACGAATGAACTGGCTCGTCTAGGGAATCACAGAAGCTCACACACCGACAGGACCTTAAATTAATTTCCCTTTATCTCATACTTTATTTCTTTTCCTTAGGGCTGGCAATACACAAGTGATACTTCAGACATTATAAGTGCAAGCGGTTGTTAATGCGACTGCTATGCATGTCAAGTTTCACCAAAAAGTTATTGGGTTTTTATGTCAAAAAATTCTTAAGGGAGTCAACACCGTCAGTGTTCCACAACCCCATACCTAGAAAAGCATGTAAAGCCACTGCTCCGTGCTTGCTTTCTCTCCGGTCGTGTGAGATTTCCGAATCGGACTATAAGAGTTAGGTAATAAAAAATGCTTTTATTGTTCCCTGCGTTCCCTATTTTCTGCGCAGATAACCAGTGTTCGTAAGGATGGGCTGCATTGACTGAAGTTTGTCTGGTTGACCAAGTCTTCGAAAGCTACAGTAGCCATTTACCATTGAGCTGTGTGCTTGCGTCCCATATTAATAGTATAAAATTACAACTCTGCTAACTAGTTCCCGCATATAATATAATAGGTACCGTTTTGTAGATTACAACTATGATTAGATATTGGTACCAGACACATACAAAATGTTGGTAATGGTAGGCTTTAGTCGAGTAAACTTATCTATCCTTATCGATTAATGGTAAATTAGGTTTATATTAAAGTCTACGATATGACCTTGACAAGAAAATAAATACCTAGTATGATAATGGTTTCTATGGACACTTCTCACTCTAACAAAGGTAAATTAACAAGGATAGGCGGATTTTACTTATTAACCACTTTTGGCAGCCGTGTTTGGGTTTCATAAAATGAAGGCGAGCCTAGAGGCATTACCTTTATATAGTCCGCTAACTTAGCTCAAATAATTTATAATATTGAAACTAGCACTAGTATGCTTTACAGACCTTATTTACGATATGCAAGTAAAATTCTAACAAATATCTTAAATGCGAATGTGACTTTGTTGTTACGCTTTCACGCCATAACTACATGACATCATGAAATTTCGCATACACTTTGCCTGGGGTACAAAAATAAGAAATCTTTCATCAAAGGTACCTTTAATCAGGAAAAAAATAATGTTGCCGATACTAATGATAGAACATTGACATAACCTACATTTACGCGAGCGAAGCCACGGGCAAAATCTAGTTAAGGAATAAACAGGAAAAATTAATTAATATAAATTAAATTATAAATAAAAATAATATTATATATATAATATCAGCCCTGTATTAAATTGTCCCACTGCTGGGCACGGGCCTCTTCTCAGTGTGAGAAGTGTTAAGCCATAGTCCACCACGCTGGCCTAGTGCGGGTTGGCAGACTTCACATATCTTCAAGAACATTATGAAGAACTCTCAGACATGCAGGTTTCCTCACGATGTTTTCCTTCACCGTTAAAGCAAGCGATAATTAACTATTTAATACGCATATATCTTCTAAAAGTCAGAGATGCGCGCTTTAGGTACGAACTCGAGACCTCTGCGTGGCAGTCCAACGGTTTCCCACTAGGCTATCGCTACTATATTATTATTAATTATAAATTAATTAATTTATTTCGCTTCATCTAAGCTTACCACGGGGCGAGCCTATTATTGTCTGCCCAGCTGAAGTTGCTCCCTGCTGCTAATTTCCGATACGTAGTACGTACCTTATTACGTTAATACACTTACATTTCAACAAATATAGTTTTAGGCACACGTACGATGCGAGACTAATGCTTTTTTTAAGTACAGTTGTCAGTTCCAACTCCGAATTTCTACTGAGATACTACGACTCTTATGCTGGTTACTTGTAGAAGGGTGTAGTCCCACAGGCGAGCTGGGTTATGAGTACCGTCACTATATAATTGACAACGTCGAACTCTAACAATTGAATTAAAGCATTTTTCATTCTACCAATATTATAAGTGTGAAAGTTTGTTATGATCTTTGGATGCTTGTTACTTAAACACGTGTAAACTATTGAACAGTATTGGTTCAAATTTTGCATATAGATAGGTCATGTTCTGTATTACGATCCAGGATACATATTTTTATCCCAGAATGCGGTTTCCGTTGGATTCGAAGAGGCCGTGTATCCCCAAAAGAGTAAGCAGAGGTGTATGACACCCACATTTCGCCAGCTATCATTTCAGATTACGCGTACCACAGGGCGCGATTATAGCTTACATACAGGGCACAAATCCAGAGACCGCGGTACTACTGGAAATTTTTGGGTAGAAAAATCCAGTAACAGTTTATTCGACATGGGATTCGAAGACATCATGCACAGCAGTTGCATACTCTGCCGGTACGAGACAGTCCTATACTATTTCCAAGCCATTAGCCATTTCAAAAACTGTCCTATTTCCCATTCTACTTACCACATGAACAGTATATATCTGTATTAACTCCCCAGCATACATAACAACGGGGTGTATCAGCTCACCATGGCTTTGTGTATTGGACCTGTGTCGTATAGACAACAGCAAAACTTCGTAATCAAATCCAATTTGCCACTACATGTTAGACCTTTGTTTCAAAATTGGATACTTTCTAATCCTTTCATTTATCGCATGCTCAGTGGTATAACGGCGTAAGTACAATTATGTCGATGTTTTTTATTGCAAATTCGAATGGTGCGAGCATTTTTCGCGTCATAATAAGTTTGATATCTTGCAATCATAAAAGACTATAATATTACAAAAATACTTAAAATTTGATAAAATTATACTTAATGTTACGTTATGTTTTTGTTCCACAAAATTAAACAAAAAATTATAAAAGTATAAATTATAGCAACCCCACTGTAATCTAGAAATAAAAAGAAATTCATATGTAAATGCTATCAAGATTTATAAAAAAATTACTGAATGTATTCAAAAATCTACCCTTCACAATGTTTAAGGCCAAATTGACGAATTGACTTCTGAACAATTGATTTTATAACATCAATGAATATATGATATTTAAATATATAATATAATTATATAATTTATTGAAATTAAACTACTATATACGGATTTTATCGCGTTGTTTATTTATCACTGTATTACAAAATTTTGAAAATATTACACTACTACTACTATTGATTTTATTTTACTAATTTATAAGCTAATAAAATTATGTAAACTATTAAATCTATTTATTTTTGGTTTACACTTTCCCCGACGTTTCGGTTGCTTTTCAGCAGCCATGGTCACATAGTAGTTTAATTTCAATGAATAACATTCGCGTAAACAGAAGACAATATTATAATTATATAATTTATAATAGTAAATATTTAATATATAATAAATATAATAATGTACCAAGTTGTCATAATTTAATTATTATTAACAATTTTCTATCTTATTATTCTAATTTCACAAATTTGTATACTTTGATAATAATATAATTTTTCTAGAATGAATTGTAAATTATTAAATTATATAATAAGATCTTTTTGCACACCATTGTTAGAGAATGTACAGAACCATTATTGTAATTATTAACATCTGTTGTATGTACTACATTCTAGCAAATAAATGAATTTGAATTTAATTTGAGTAGGTACTTTCTAGAATAAATATATCAGACCAAGCAGTTTTTTTCTCTCCTCTAAAGTATTCTTTGTGTCCATAAAAGAGTCTGCCCATTACATCGTCTCATACCATGACCGTGCTAGGAACGTATCAGACACGAAAAGCAACACGATACGACCTGCTATAGGAACTGCTGGTCGGTGACGGAACGGTCTAGTGGGCAGTCTTATACATTTCCTTACAAAGAATATTTTTTTGCCTGATACGTTCCTAGCACGGTCATGGTATGAGACGGGATAGTAGACAGACTCCTTTATTTGAATTTCCCCGCGGCACAGAAATTAAATGCTCTTATATAGAAGGTATATCTTAAAAATCCTTGCCTTGCACGTCACCAGCTTTGTTTTAAATGCCACATAACAATGTTATGAGAATCTATTGCTGTCAATTGTGTACAGTTTAAGACACTGCGTTGCTAATGATAATTTAATATAGAAATACACTTTTCCGACCTGAATCGAACCTACAGAAATACAGCCGGACATACAACACAGTGAATTTAAATTAAGCTTGTTTTTCCAAGGGTTTTGCTCGAGTTGGCCTAGATTTTGTCAATTAATTCCTCGGGACAGTACTTTTTCCTGGATGAAAGGTACCGTGTGTCCTATTCTTTACACCAGACAACGTGTATGCAATTGATTCCGTGATGATCGCTCAATTCGTTAAGGCGTGAATACGTAACGAACAAACTTAGAAGCTGCGATAGCTCAGTGGGGAGACCAACAGACTGCAATGCAGAGGGTCTCGAGTTCGAACCCACGTCGCGCACCTCTGACTTTCGGAAGTTATATGACTTTTCAAAATTATATGCATACCTATTGATTGACAATTATCGCCTGCTCCGTGCCTCGGAGAGCACGTTAAGCCGTCGGTCCCGGCTGCCATGGACATGTATGGCAGTCGTTATTGAGAAGTCAGTGCCCTGAAACATCTTGCCACTGGTCTAGCCTTACGGTATCGTTAGCCTTTGTGTTGCGGAGGTCAGGTGGCAGTCGCTCCGTGTAAAAACTGATATCCAGTAAAATCCGGTTCAACCAGAAAAGCAGACCCCAAGTGACTTGGGAATAATAAAGGCTAGGGAGAAGACGTAACAAATAATCTTATATTCGCATTTATAATATTAGTTAGGATGGTTTAAAAATGTCAGATTTTGAATAAAACTAGTGGCTGAAAATATAACTTCTTTTTTTAACCTTAATTAACGTTTGTGACCTACTTCAATAAATTATCCTTGCAAACCTCTGACTGAATTCCACCACATTATTTTTTTAAGGTTAACCCATATTTTGCCTAGCATTTCAAGTTATAAGCATGCGAAATTTTATTTAATGCAGGGCAGTGGTTTCTGGTTAAAGATTTATTTTTGTTTCTTTTGCATTAATTATATTAATAAGAATGTTTCAAAGTAAATTATGGAGATATAAAATTGATTAATTGTTCTAGAATACCTATTTATATTATTTTATAATTATTAGAGGACTTTACGAATATTCAAACAACGGACACAAAGAACAACTATTTATGGACCACACAAATTTTCGTCCCGTGCGAGATTCGAACCCACAACACTCGGCGGAGAGGCAGTGGCGAGGCGACCACTTAAGCCACTACACCATCCGTGCAGTCAATCTATATATTATTTATATAGTTTTTCCCCGCGGTTTCACCCACGTAAGTCCCATTCCCGTGGGAATATCGAAATAAAAAGTAGCCTATTTGTGAATCCAGGTCTCCAGTTATCTACGTCCCAAGTTTCATCGCAATCGGTCCAGTAGTTTTATAGTGAAAGAGTAACAAACATCCATACATCCTCACTAACTTTTACATTTATAATATTATTATTATTATTATGTATGTATGTATGTATATATGTCGTTGACATAATGATGGTTTATAATACACGCCACATCTCATTATCAAATAATAATTAAACAATTATGATAAATTAATTTAGTCAGTAATTACACTGTAAAATATACATAATTATAGTTTCCACATCGCTTATTCATCGTGCGCATTGCGAAAATATGCGTAACAAATAATAATAGAGCTATATCCTGATTAACATCTACTGCATACTGAGATACAGGTTACTACCCAGTTCGGTTGCAGATGTTCCCAGGCTGTTAACAAAGTTTCACTATCCCTCTAATTGTTCATATTGTTGTAACTGTTTTAAACTTTGTGTGATTTTATTAATAAACTTATTACCTAAAATAAAAAGAAAACTATTTATAATTAAAGAAAAAAATGTTGACTGTCGATAAATATTCGAATTCTTCGAATGTTTAAGTGTTTCAATTGAATAATTGATGGTTATTCGAGAGCAACATCGTTGAATTATGAAGTAAACGAATAAAAACACGATTAAACGTCACAATAGCATTTGAAAACATAACATCATTACCATCAGCCGCAAGCAATGCGAAATACCTATTTATTATTATATCATGAAACCGGACCTAACACTAATTATTAATTGTTGTTATCGCATAATCTAAATTGAAATACGTAATCGAAATATTTTTTGGTCATTCCAAGTATGATGGATGATCTTTGAACTAGCCGCGGCCGCGCAAACTTATGCCAACAACAAGACAAGCAGTAATAATAATTCAGAAGGTAAAATTCCGCTGTTATCGTTCCATCTATTGGAGTAATGTAGTAACCTAATTTCTGTGTTGTCTCCATCGAATTGGAACGGAAATAAGGTTGTGGTTGTTCGTAAACATGAATTGTAGTAAAGCGGTACCTCAGTACAAGGTAATATCATCTATTTTGAACGTAAGTACCTATGTATTGCAATTGGAGCAATTTTCTTAAGTAGAATCGTCTTAGGCCCGGTTCTTATACTCAAGCAATGAGTCTTTTGAGCTACGGACAGTTAAATGCCATATTTTTTATAGAATATGTGCCAAAAATTAACTATCCGTAGATAGGACGCCTCGTTTGTTGTAAATATGAACCGAGTTTATGTCACGGTGGGAAACGGTTACGTTGATGCATTACGTCGCGTTACGTTTTCTTAGCACTTATGTGTTCGTGTGAATATGCTTTTCTCATGAGAATACGGAAGGTTTAGCCGTAATTAAACCTTGGATCTAGTACAATGTAGGTAGATATACGAAGGCTACACGGATGGCGAAGTGATTCAAGTGGTTGCCTAGCCACTGCCTTCACGACGAATGTTGTGGATTCGAATCCCACACGAGACAAAAATTTGAGTGATCCACAAATGATTGTTCCAAGTCTCGGTGTTCTTTGTGTCCTTTGCTTGAATGTTTGTAAACACCTGCGCCATACAGAAATTATACCTAGAACAAGATATGTCAAATAAAAATTACTTCACTTCACATACCTCCACGATTCTATCGTTGACCTGTATCTTGCCGCAGAGGTCCGCAGAACTGCCCTCACTGATGCTCTTTACGAAGATACCGCTCAGCTCCTCTGAGAAAGAAAATATGTGATTAATAATCAAATTGATTTTAAGGTATTCGTGAGTAATTTTATTCGAACTTATGCCTATTATTTATTCGATATCTTACTAATATTAAAAATGTTAAAGGTTGTGTAGTTTTTTATAATTATGTTTGTGACTCAGTCACGCTTACACGGTTGAACCGATTTGGATAAAACTTAGCTCACAACTAGATGTTACTTTTATGCTTACGTAACATTTATTCGAAAAAACTGTACGCAGAAACTAATACATAACAATGAACCATTTAAGTACAAAGTACTGGATTAATCATATTTCAACTAGTGGTCGCAATGTAAAACCACAGTTATTACTTAATCAGTTATTATTTATTATAGCGGTAACGCTAATAATAAATAAATGCCATAATTTATATATTCTCGAGTTAATATAAATAATTAATATAATTTATAGATTTATGCTTTACTTTTTGTAGCAGAACGGTATGGGAAACATGGCTTTGTTTACGCATAGCCTACATTTTCTATGCATGCAAAGACATGAGAAGAAATTTATGTCTTTGCATGCATGTATAATATTAAACATGTGTCTATCAAGAGTGAATATAAGAGACGGTAAGGGTAACAGAAGAGAGAAATGGAGGACAGCTGGAGAGATTTAGAGCCGTTATAATATATAGCAGTATAGGTATTAAGCTAGAAAAATGGGTGTAACGTACAGAGTATTTATTTCTTAGCCATACTTAGTAGTAAGCATGGCGACCGCTAGCTAACTGCCGTTTATAACCAGTATTGAAGATTGGCAGCAGCTTGGCTGTGCTTTAGAAACACTACGCTAGGGAAACCAAACCATCACGCGGTATGTAAGCATGTTAACACCAACAATATCTATCACTTCGTATTATAAAGGAAATCTCTACCGCGTCTGTATATCTGTTTGCGACGTAAACTCACAAACTACTCAACGTTTTTTCATGCGGTTTCCACCAATAGACAGAGTGATTCATGAGGAAGGTTTAGGTGTATAATTTATGAAGGTTTTGTATTACCCGTGCGAAGGCGGGGCGGGTGGCTAGTAATATTATAAAATAGGGTTAAACAGCGAAAGTGTACATAAACAAGATTGGCAACAATTGCTATGACTCACATAGTAACATACACGTAGCACGAGACCCACATTTATAAAATCTTACGCGTATATATTCCAGTATGGCTAAGAAGAGATGTTTAACACCCACATTTATCCAACTATAATAAACGTACCACGTAACAGCCGACGAATCTATTTTCTAATAATTTAGTAATGTAGAGATACTTCATGATTATTTGTGATGTTATCAAGTATCTTGCTTCTCATTTAAATTGTTATCAAAACATAACTGCACAAACGTATTTAGTCACGTACTGCCTTTGCATTGTCACAGTAAATGCGCCATCATGCCATCATACCGTCTATTCTAGATTAATATTAAAAAATATAACTAAACCCTAATTATTTTATCTCTATAATATTATTAAGTTATTATTGTTAGTATGTTTAATTTTTATAGTCATTAGTATATGGTATAATGGCTGCAACAGCTTGTTGATTTGAGTTGTAAAATACTGAAATAATATTAAATTGGCGATTCAAAAGAGTGGCCGTGAGTTTCTTGCAGGTTTCTTCTCATAGGCTCAATCAACCCTTTGCCTGAACCTAGTAACTAACCTAAACATATCTTTAGTAACTTAGTAAACTCACTAACCTTTATATTTTGATGTTCATAAATGTTACTTTGTGACCTAAATGAATAAATTATTTTTAACTTGACTTTGACCTGCCCAGCTTTTAAGTCTGGAAATGTTTCCAGACTTAAAGTTTTTTAACAGAACAATTCAGAAAGACAATGTTTGTTGAATCAAACGTTACGTTTCTCTTCACAACCAATGCTAACTTTTGATATTTAACCAACAAGGTAATCGACAAACAACCATTACCTTATATATATTATTAGTTACTACAAAAACTTATTTGTAATCCATTCCGAAAACGCCCATCGTTTTCTTTACTTTATGCGCAAAATATAAAATACCCGAACTATCTAGCGTTACCCTGTCAATGGTTATTTAATAGCGATCGGACCGATATAGGCCGAATACGGCCAGGCGGGTATCTAAACGGCCGAATTTGACTCCCACGTCAGTTATCTAACCGAAACTAATGTATGTGTGTCAGTGTGGTTCGTGTATTTATTAGAATTAGCGGTCGCCGTGTGCTCGAAATTCTACCAAAGTTTGGCTGTAAGATATTGCTGATATATATCATTATATATTGACATATGTAACCATAGTTACGCGCTTCGACTGCGTGTGTCAAATGTATGGTTGTGTGCGTGTAGTGTTTTTCCATTAATTTAATGTATTTCTAATGCATATTTTATATAAATATTATAATTTTTTATAAATAGGATTTGCCCCTCCTTCTCCATATAAACTTTAACTGTGCCAAATTTCATACTCCTTTGGCCGCACAATTTTCGTAAAAAGGGGTATAAAGATTTTGCTTCACGTATTAATATATAGATAGGAATTTAGGAGAATATAAGAGGTAAATGGATGGATAACGCATTGACTTATGATAAAGATATTGTGAATTCTAATCCCACTCATTGGACTAACGATGAACCCACTCTTAAAACAAGCTTTCTAGTTTAGCTTGAGTAGTTAAAATAATACTCGTAATTTGAAAAACAAATAGCTAGTAATATAGTATTAATAATATTCTATTGTACCACATATACACAACACCATCTAGCCTAAACTAAGCAGAGCTTGTACTATGGGTACTAGACAATGGATAAACATACATACATACTTTTTTTGTAAATAGGTACATATTATACATAGAAACACCTAAACCGAGACAAACATCCATGTCCATGCACACAAATGTTTGACTTGTGTGAGAATCGAACCCGCGACCTCAGGCATGGCAGTCGGTTACACTAACCACTACGCCATCGAGGTCGCCATATATTGTTTCTTTTGAATTACGAAATGATTACATGTATTGGGTGGGATTCGAACTGACGATCTCTCAACCGTTAGTTCGTTACCTTATCCATTGGTCTACTGCTGCTTCTAATTGCTAGCAATTTCGTCTTAATGACTAACAATTTGTAATTCAAATTACAGACAATTATTAAAATTACTTAATTGACAAAAACCTCTTTTTATATATTGATAAAGATTGAAAAAGAACTAAATTACATCAAAAGCATTTATTAATTAAGCAAGTTAAGATTACTGAAGGTATAATTTTTTTGCCCCGCGTTATCAAACCTACAATATTCAATGCAGTATTGACTCTGTAAACCTCTGTATCGAAGAAAGAATTTCATCCAAGAGCATCTTTAGCAAAATTTTATCAACTACTGTATTTAAATTTCTACCAACACAACAGCCGTACGGTTTCAAAATTCTGAATCGATAAAACTACTACAAATGTGGCAACGGAGTAGCAAGTTTCGCTCCTAACACAGTTACAGATCAAGCTTATAATGGCGCATCAAATAAAAGGAATTAATTGCTGGGAAACACTAACTTTTAATGGCTCAGCGTTCATACTCAAGACGAACATTAAAAATATTTTATTACACTCCGATGTTACATATAAGTCGGTCAAACGAACGCAAATATAAACTTGCCTTTGGGAGTAGTTTAAATGATTTTCAGCAGACTGCTTTGTTGATGATGACTTAAAAAGTTTGATACAGGTATCTTCTTAGAGGCTTAAGGTCTTTTACCATTTGCCTAAACGTAGCTACATAACTAAATCTTACTTCAACAAAACTAACCAATGAACATTGACGTTAGTAGTTAGTAGACATAGTACAGCGTGTAAAAGCAAACACTTTATTCGACCCTCTGATTATCGTAAAGCTCTCAAAATTATATGAAACGGCATATATTTGTTATGTAAAACAATTATTTTGAAAACTAGAATAGTAACTTGGAAACATACAGATGCAGCGAATTTCTCATCTATACTGCAAATATTAGATTTTTTGTTATCTGTTTGTAGAGAATTAATTTATAAATATGCAACCAATTTTAAAAATTCTTTCACCATTTGAAAGCTGTATTATCACCGAGTAACATAGGCCATATTTAATTTTTAAACGTAATTTTCGAACACAATCTCTCCTAACCGAAGATCTGAAGGGTGCTGATTGCATGACGGTGTTTTACTGGAAACGTAATTAAAATAATTACAAAACTAAGCAGTAAGAAACTTGTATTTTAAGAATTAGCTACATTCGTGGAACATAGCAAATTTATAAAAATATACCTCATCGATTGAATATCCAATGCGGTAATTTATTAAACCTCACAATGCTCTTTTTATGAATACACTTTACTGTTATACCTACCTAGTAAACTTATTATACCATTTTAATCAGTCAAAAACAGAATAAAGTTGCAAAGACAACAAAATTTGGTCCCAGGTGGGATGAAATGTCATTTTATCTTATGCTATCGGTGTATATATAATAGAATGAGGTACTTAGTCGTATTAAGAAGGCGTACCAAAATTCTGATGAGCGGGGAAGTAGAAAACGCCAAAAATATGTTTTTTATGTTTTCCACAGTATATTTTTAAATCAAAGGAGCGATAGTGAAAGACCATTGGACTACAACGCAAAGGTCTCAAGTTCGAACTCAAGGCAAGCACCTCTGACTTTTCGAAAGTTTTGTGCATATTAAATAATTGTCGCTTGCTTTAACGGTGAAGGAAAACATCGTGAGGAAACCTGCACGTGTGAGAGTTCTCCAAAATGTTCTCAAAGATATGTGAAGTTTGAATACCTGCACTGGGCCAGCATGGTGGACTATGGCCTAACCCTTCTGACACTGAGAAGAGGCCCATGCCCAGCAGTGGGACAGTTTAATACAGGGCTGGTATTATATATACACTTTTGATGCAGGACCATGAATATTATTATAGTAAATAGTAAAGTGACGACACGATTTGTTTAGGTTGCAGATTGAGGCCCAGTTGAATGAATTTCTTTCTATATTTTTCCTCATTGATACATTTATTTATTTAGGTTACAAAATAACACTTGTGATTTCCTCCTCTCATTACACCCACATTTTGCAGGCTTTGTTTTTCGATCCCACGGAATAGAGAGCTTATAGCGTTCGAGACTCCAACTCGGAAAATTTCTTGACATGGAAATCCAATAATACCTAGCTCGGGCATCAAACCCTTAGTTTGTTGCACAGCAATCGTATTCACCACCACTGTAGCACTGGAGCAATATTACAAAGAAACTGATTCAAATTGACACCGATAGACTCTCTAAAGCTCTCTTTTTCCATCGACGTCTGGACGCCGTCATCCAGACACAATGCTTTTATCATTATTTCTCAATATAGTTAAGCTGACGCGACGACTTAAAACACTAACCAATACACGTGTTCCAAAGCTACTCGTAAACATACTATCACGTAACAGTAGAATTACCGAGTAATCTATTCTGAACCAAGACAAAACCACTTACGAAAGCATTTAAAACTCAAACACCGCAATGGGGAACCAACTTAAATCCACTATTTACCCCAAAACATACCCGCAATGGTTTACACAGCTACCCTCTTAGCGTACCCTTCATATATCAGCGCGATAACGGTTAAATGCCCCCACTCACGTCTCGATATTACTCTTACCGAATTGGCACGATAAGTAGGCCCTGCTGATTGTGGCGATTAATCGGACTAACAAGGCAAGACATCACTGGTCTCTGTATTTACGAGTTGGCTATATGATAGACTATTATTACCGTGTTATTAGTTCTTTCAAGCGTTTTAAATAGAAAACTCCTTCATTTCGTGACACTACAGTGAGCGAAGAAAAATTAATAGGAATTCGGCGTAGGAGTACTCGTATTTACTAAAGAAATGCGGTGAGCTTTGCACCTCATAACTAAGAGTTCTGGAGACTCACATTTAATTAAGTAGAAATATGTATATATTAACCCCATTCTTTTCGTTCATTTTATCTTTTTATTAATTAATTTACTCTATGTTACACATAAGTATTTTTCAGATTTCTATTTAGAAATTCTAAGCTTGGCAGTTTAGACAACAATGTTTTTGTTATCTAAACTCCCAAATTTGATTGAATATTGGATTTAAAATATAGCCGATGGAGTATGGGTGTAAATGTTGCAACTATACTTACCCTTGCTTTTCAGGGATGTATTATATAAAAGTATTATATAACATTATATTAAGTATGTATTATATATATGTATCTAATTAGAGAGAATTCATAGCTTGCAAAATTGTCTTACTCGATGTTGGATCCAATCCAAATCGGCCCGATTTTGGGGCGACAATAAAGACGTGAGCAGAAGTTTTAATTTCACCCTGCTCCAGTGTCCATATTAGAAAAGTTTGGAACACGTGACTCTGCGCTCTAGATTGTATCGACGGCCATGCTGTTTATTAGTACTTGTGTACACCCGGCAACGTAAGTGCTGTTTGTTTCTTGCAGTTGTGGATTTCATACTATTTTTGTGAGTGACCGTAAATATTCCGGATTTTCTTTATAGTTTCGAAATTGCGAGTATTTTTAAGCCGAAAATATCACTGCCAACTTTGATCTCTGAGTCCATACTCAATGCTTTTTTATTGTGTTTGGGTCCGCTAATTGCTTCATTCTCAATTTAATAACCAAATTTATTCAACTTGTATGATAAATATGCATCATATTTTATAACATTTCACGCCGCTATCCCTAAAGTTATAGGTAGACATTATATTAGACCCATATTTCTATCGGAATCCACTGCTCCTTATCTTTTTTAGATGATACACATAGTCCTACATAGCCTATATTACGCCTTTATCTCGAAGGAGTAGGTAGGTGTATTAAATCCACATTATGTCATCTATGTTTTTTTAGGTCAATCGTAATAGAGGACAAGCCTATTGCCCTCTGCCGGGCACTATTCCAAACTTCGTGTCGCTACTTAGACTTAACATAACAATTCAATAACAGATTAGCCTTGAGTGAAGGTTTTACTCAACCCTAGTAGTACACAAAGTAAATAATATCCGTAAATTGCGCGCGCTAAATACGACGAGTAATAGGCATATGCTATCCGCGCAAGTAACCTGTGTGATGTTCTGATGCTTCAAGCCCGCGTGTGTAGCCAGCTTAGTAGCTTGCGCATGTAGCTTACGCATGAAGCCCGTGACACGAGAGGGTGACTTGCATGTCCAGTATGCGTATGAAGCTTGCGCATGTAACTTGTGCGAGTATCTTGCGCATGTAAACCGCGCGTGTAGACCGCGTGCGTTACTTGCGTTACTAATTTAAAAGTGCAAAAGCTCTTTAAATAAATAACGCAATTGCTATAAATTACAATCTGACAACATTAATTTACTTTTTATTTGAAGATGGCTGGTGCAATTTAGCCATACGTTGATAACAATCAAAAGTTTTCTCAAAGTAAAGAAGCAATTTTGAACAGTATTCTCGACTAAATAGATGCTCACGGCTAAATCATATTCTTTTATAAGTTGAATACGATTTGACTGATTAAAATTCAAATGGAATTGGTTTTCCGCATCACGACACTCGAGACCCAGTACAATAGCAGCTGTGGCGGGTAAATCTAGTTTCAGAAATCCACTGATGTATTACTAATATTTTTTAAGAAAGAAAAATGTTATTGTTTGATATAATACTGGTATTATATTGAAAGCTCATAAATTTAATGTAAATGTACTTATTTGATAGAATGTTTATTTATCCAAGTGAAACTTCTTTGCATATGGTCAGGCAAAAATTTATTATATGTGTTGCGATTTCTATGCATTGATCGTATCATGTTTCATAATAGAGAGAGGGATGACAAATCAGAGAAGGAGTTAGAAAAAGATAGAAAAAGATAAAGTGAAAGAGCAGTAAGCATAAATGCTTTAGGACTTTCTATTAGAAGATGTTCATTAACTACACGGATGATGTGACGAAGCGAATTAAGTGTTTGCCTAACAGTGGCGACCGCTTATGTATGTGTGTCGCTTCGTCATACACAATCAAACCATATCCAACCATCAGTGACAGTGGCCATTGATGATTTTAATCCAACAGGGGGCAAAAAATCGTGTAATCCTTACTAATCTTATAAACGCGAAAGTTTGTATGGATGTATGGATGTATCGATGTTTGTTACTCTTTTGCGCAAAAACTACTGAAACGATTGCGATGAAACTTGGTATGTAGATAGCTGGAGACCTGGATTCATACATAAGCTTTTTATCCCGATATTCCCACAGGAACGGGACTTACGCGGGTAAAACCGCAGGGTAAAACTAGTCTGCAAATAGTTTGCCGAGTCTGGGTGTTTTTTGTTTCCATTGTTTGAATATTTGTATAGTCGAGGAATGACTTAGGAGTCATTCCAGTGTCGCGGGATTGCAATCTTGTTAAAATAAAAACAGACAAACATTTTGTAATCGGAAGTCTAGCAATCTATCTGGCTCGGCACACGACAATAGGCGTGCACTGTGTTACGTGGGACTATGTACATATTATAATACACCTCAACCGATACATAGGCGAGTGATGAGATTAGTTTATCGATGTACAAAAACTGCTTCTAACCAAGTGGCTTGATTGGTAAACATTTTGGTCTTTAAAATTCTCACTACTAAACCTCGAACTTCCAAAACAAACCCAAAAAGACGGAATCATGAATTCAGTATAATCCGCAGTAAATAAGGTGGATGCTCCTACAACAATGTATCAGGATCGCCATAAAAGTCTACATTTATCATGAGAACGGCTGAAAAGTTCCACTTGACAAAACTATTATTCACAAAGTTTGTTCAAAGTATAACAGTAAGTGTATCTATTGGTTCGACAAATTCTTTTAAACTTACGTCATAAGTTCTCAGTTCTGTTTGGCTTTCATAGGAGTATATGTTAAGCATCTGACATAAAAGTATTTTCAGTAACTTTATTGAACTCACCAATTTACTTTTACGTTCATAAGTGTTACTTTGTGACAAAAATGAATATGATTTTTGACTTGACTTGACAGGCAGTGTTATTGGATTTTTGCCTCAAAGTAATACTTAGTTGCGACGTGGACTCTGAAATTGTGCCGGGTAGACTAGGACCCTCTGTAATGCGAGACCTGTAATATAGCTGGCAATATATTTGAGTAATACAACTCTGCCCACCTCTTCAAACATATAAGCGTACTATGTATGTATATATGTGTTTCTATTGTTGACTTTTACTGTACCCTCAGTGTCTAAACAAATAGGCATAATATTTTAAACATATTTTGTTACGAATATTGGCCATCTATAACATTCACCTGAATTCTTCAAGGTCATCGCATGATTGTAAGCCATAGTCGTAGCCTGAATCGAAGCAATAGCTTAGTTAGTAGAGCGTTAGTAGACTGCCAAGAAGAGGCCTCAAGTTCAATCCCAAGACCCAAGACATGGACCGCTGACTTTTTGAAATTATATGCGTATTAAATAGTTAATTATCGCATGCTTTTTCTTTAAAGGAAAACAGCGTGAGGAAACCTACATGTCAAGGAGTTCTACATAATGTAAAGATTTGAGAAGTTTGCTATCCCGTACTGGGCCAGCGTGATGCGCTTTAAAACTACTTTGACTGCTTTGAAACTTAGTAGTGGCCCATGCCAATAAGTAATACAATTTATATAGAGGGCTGATAATATTAAAGTCACTAGCAACACTGATAATTCATCTAAATTCTTGAAAATACCCATAAATTGTATTATCAAAAGCTTCACTTGAACTGATCAAAGCGGCTCATTGGCTTTTACATAGAATTTCTAAGACAGCCAAGTGTCTAACTCCCAACTCCAGGTGCGAGTAATTAAAAACTGTACAAAGTTCTAGAACATTCAAGACTCGGCGGAAAATCATAATTTGTACAAGTTTATTAGCTTTATGCTAGAAGTTAGACGCACCTGTTAAAATATGGACGGCGTTATATCGTATTACCGTTTCTGTTCAAAGATTATTTTGCGAATTCGTTCATTTGAACTAAGAACTATTATTTCATTTTATTCTTGAGTTCTTGTATAGTTGTTTTGTTCTTGAAATATATTTATTTTTTGTTATTACACGTAATTCTTATTCTTTATGCTTATAAATCATCATTTCTAGTACCGATATCCAAAAGCGTGGCTGAAGTGACATCCACATTTCACCAGCTATGGTTTTAGATCCTACATAATAAACAGCACCCATCTCCTAGATATAGTTCCAGATTCCGTACTACCGAAAATCCAACAATACTGGCTTGACCCGGTAAAACGTGACGTCGTGCACAGTAGTTGCATTCACTATCACTGCGTTGTCAGGAGTATAGAACAGGACATAGAGATGGAAATTTATTGATGAAATCCAGATTAAGCCGAGCGAAGACGTGGGGAAAATCTAGTATTGAGTAGTAAATAAAGTGGAATGAACTCTTTATTCTTCAATTTCACTTGTATATTAAGATATATAAGCTTACTAATCCTAGTACTAGATTTAATACAATAAGTTATTTTGCAATGGCAAGCTTAGCTTTAAAGCTATATCATGCTCATGCCACTGCTGGCTTCAATATTCGGAGCTAGACTAGCTCCGCGAGAATGGTGTATTTGTTTTTGGTAAATTCAAAGGAATTGAACAAAATAAAATACACCATTGTCTTGCCTTTTGGTAAAAGTAACAACAACCGCAATATTCTTTTCTTCTCTTATCAGAGTATTAAAAGATATTCCATAAATCAAAAACTCTTGAATTTCCATCTTCTGTAACGGCAACCTACATTTGCCATAGAAACTTTGCTAAAGTACCCCAAAGCATCTAATTTTAAAAACCTTAAGAGTTTTCCTCAAACATCGTGGACTTATTGCACGCAAAAATATTTTTGCAAGGAAGTGTCTTTGTACCAAAATATATTTGCTACAAAATGTGTTTTTATCGGAACTTATTTGGACCAAGGAATACACGCTGCTTGAACAGCGTGAAACAATGAGAGATGTTCATGTTTTACTGTCGTATTATAAATTAAAATGTATATATTTGTTTCAGAGCCTATGGTGATTTATTTTTCTTTTAAAAAAGACATCGCTCACTCTGGCAAGAAACTATATGTCGTATAATATAATATCAGGTCTATGTCCAGCAGTGAGTGCTTGAAGCAAGCCTCTTATCACTATGAGAACGGTTAAGCCAGAGTCTACTATACTGGTCCGGCGTTGGTTGACAGAATTATACACATATCTTTAGGATATTATCATGAAAGTACTCGCAATAATTCTTCTTTCGTTGTTTTAGTTAACATTCATAGCAAGAGATACATTTTTTGTGAAGAATTATCTTGTACTAGAAGTAAATTCTGTGTTGCAATACTCAGAACAGCCATTAGTGGATTACACTATTTTGTCCCATGAAGGATTCAAACTTACAACACAAGGCGTAATGGCAGCAGCAAAGAGCCCACTTAAACCAATTATGAGAACATAACTTCGAAAACTCAGCGTGCACGTGCCAAACAGTCTTCTCAGGCTTTTATTATTAAGTATTTATAGCATTATTCAAAAACAAATCTTCGTGCCAAAATAATACAGAGATGTTAAAACCTCCACAATACTATCTGGGTCGGTGAAAATAACTCGCATTACCTATTCAGTAGGCTTCGTCTGGCTATATATAGCGAACATAAAGGCTGTAGCGACCGTCTGACGTTTGAAACATTTAGCAGCTAGAACGCTTTTAGAGAGAAAACAAAATGTCTGAGAAAAATACAAACAACAATTTGCACATAACTTACAGAGTGAATAGAATATTCTCGAAGAAAGATAAATTTTGTTTTTAGGCTATGTAAAATTGTTTTCTTGTAACTGTTAAGTACATAAGTTACAAAAGCCGCTGACAAACGGTCGTATTGCCTTTAAATTTTAAATGAAATATTGACAAATATTTATTCGTGTTTTAAGTCGTAATTTAAAGTTTACTCTCACTTTCTTTCGTTTACCATTTTTGTAAATACTTATCTCTAGATTTCGTCGAGATTTTAACAAAGATAGTTATTGACGCTCAAGAGTTCCTTATATTTCAAAGACAGATCCGATTTAGTTGTAAGGTATACCTGTGTCGGAGTAACTTTACAATAGGCACAGAGTACAGGCAGACTTGGTGGCACTATTTATAGTTTATACAATTTTTTTCCTAAAGAGAACCGCTCAATCCGTAGCGGTTTCAGTGTTTCGATCCGACCAGTCAATCATCAGGTACCAAACGTGAAATTATTTGGCTGAGTATTGCCGTAAAATTGGGCAAATATTTAGAAGTGATCATAATAACATAACAACAATTAATCCTAATGGTCTAGCAGCGTCTCAATAAATAATCGTCTTGGACTTCAGTTAATCGGTTTTGCTATATACAGTGTCCCAGAATATGTGAATCAAATTGTAACGGGAGATTTCTAAAGTCCTTACTTTGCCTTTCAAACGTCCTAAATACATGTAAAAAATAAAAATGATTACCTTTGTGTAAAATAAAAATCTAAGTTTTTAAAAAAAGTACGATTTTGCCAGACTTTCAACTACAGGTGCTTCGATTATGGCAAATTTTCAATTTTTCACTGTTGTTATTTGTGAGGAGTTGATTCATCAAACTACAGACGACTTTTTTAAAACTGACGTAGTTTGGTGAATGTCGTACTTTTTTAAAACATTGTTTTTTTTTATTTATACAAACGTCTTAATTTTTATATTTAGCACATTCGAAAGGTCCCTAACCTAAGGAATCTCTCGTTACAATTTGATTCACATATTCTGGGACACCTTGTACATATGTATGTTCATTGCCTGACCTTCTTAAGGTCAGCTAAATTAATTTATAATAACTATTTGGTTTGGCAGCAATAACTAATTCAATACTGTTCTAAAATTAACTAAGGTGCAATCTTTCAATAGTCGTACTTATTCGTTGTGACAAAAACTGTCAATACGACAAAATAGAACTCAGCTGAAATTTATCTGTTGTTTAAAAAAGGCATCTAAATATAATATAATTATTTTTTAATTAGAGGATTAAAACATAGTAGGATACTCAAATCCCTTATTAAAAAAAATGTGATAAAAGAACATGTTACTAAAGGTTTAAATTGAGAACAGCCATTCTCTATTTAAACCTTTTATAATTAGATATTTACCTGTCCTTTAGAATTGCACGTTAAGGTATGCAACTCTTCAGCGACAGCCAATTATTATTTACCTAAAGCGTGATAAAAATATCACACCCAACTATAAGAAATACATATATTATACTGAAAGTATTACAAATACATACCTTGTTCACAAACATAGCCCGCGACTGTAATGCCCAGACCCAGGGCCGAATCTTTGTTCAGCAGGACATCGTAGCTTAAAGTTTCTGGCTCTCCTGTTCCCCGTACAGCCATATCCAGAGGCAGCCTGTAAAAAAAACCTGGTAAGTCATACAAATACAGAGTGGGCTTTGCCATCTTGAGTCTTTAATATAATTTTTCACTGTATGGATAAAGCATTTAAAGTGATCGTCTCGTGACTGACACTACGTGAAGTATTCTGGGTATATGAAATAAAGATTTGTGTTATCTACAATTAAAAACAACAATCTAAATAATCAAAGTTGTTAGAGTCTGGGATTTATCTATCTGTTGTTTGGTTCAGGCGGTCCGTATATTTGTTACTCATTTCAGTAATATAAAATTATTTTACTTACTAATGGTAAACCTATAAACTAATGAACCGACCCAAAAATCGAAGCTGTTAAAAATTATGTTTGCTCCTTCGTTTATAGTCATGTTTATTATCATGCTTATGTTAGCCGTCGACTAGTAAAACTTCCGAATCATCAAGATGAACGGATGGATTTAAATTAATTATGAGCAAAACTTCATTAAGAATTATTACAGTCGGCAGTCTGGAAAAGTTTTATTAGGTAATATTTGATAAAGTTACTTTAATTACATTGCCAAGTTCAAGTCGCTACTTGAACTTGGCAATGTAATCAGCGTATTCAGCGATTTTAATGATCGCCTCAATTACAGTGAGTTATGCTTTAATTGTAATAGTTACGTTTAAAAGAACTCAAATAGAGGTGACAGCACAGCACAAGGTTAATTAATATAAATCAAATGTTAAGGTATAGTAATAAATATATAATAATAATTGTAGGTTTTGTTATGAAGCATTTCTTATACACGTACCTATACATTTTCTATGACGTTATACTACTAAATCAATCTGTGGATTAAGATATGTATACAAGGATACCTACCTCAATAAAATCGGCCCATGAGTTAAGGCTACCTGAAGTATAAACTATTTCAAATACAGAGCCTAAATGAGATACACCATTTGCGCCGTATTTGCAAGAAAATAAAACAAAATACAATGGTTACTTTAACCAGAGATCCAGTAAGAAGTATCTTAAGAACATACTTTATTATTATCAAAGGGAAATCCCGCACAAAGAATAAATTATGAATCGCAAAATATAAAAAAATAATAGACAAAAATAACACTCAGACTTGGAACAACTAATAGTAGATCTCACAAACTTGTCCTGTGTGGAGGCTTTGAGCTCACAACACCCGCCACACTGTCAGTGATTTGCTGACCACTTAAACAACGTCATAATTTTTCAGAAGCTTCTGTCTATCTTAATCTTACCTGAGAGGCTGCGGTTGTGGTTGTGGTGGAGGAACCACTAGCGCTGGTGGTCGTGGCGACGGAGCCAACGCACCGCGAGGTACCACCGCCACGATAGATGCCACCGGCTGTATACATACAAAAGATTACATAGTATAAGAAGATAGGGAGAAACTGGATAAGAGATAAAAGCTGATAGTTGTTGTTTCACTAGTCTATGTACTGCTGTCTTATTCTAAGTGGTCGGAAGATACTTTTACAGGCATAATGGACGTTCAAGTGGTGGCCAGGATAGGATCTCTGCGCGTTTTTCTTTACAATAAATAAGAACATAAAGTAACATCTCTCCGAAGGCTTAACTTAAGACTGCGCCGAGCGAAATGTGCCAAAACAGGCGGTCACAGTTAAGTTGATAAAATCAACATTCTTAGTTTAATACAAATATAAAATATACATTTACCATAAAAATTAATGTGTTTACAATTACTCCGTGTAAAAAACATAAAATAATTAATATTTTCGCCTACAAAATTACATAATTTTGCACGAAAAATGCAAAAACGTAAGGTCATTTTACGTGATTTTCAGATTATAACAGCAGAAATCTATCCTATTTTACAGCATAAACGAAACATAAATAGTTATATTACAATTTGTCCGTCCCAAATATTTAAGTTATTGGTTGACAATAAAGATATATTTATCAAAAAAGCACTTCAAATTCTCCATACAATTTTACTATTGGCGGCCGCGCGCCGATTTGAATATCGAACTCTTTCGTTCAGTCCAACCGCGTCTTACGCACGGCGCAGTCTTAAGCAGAAGTCTATTATAACGTCAGACCATAGTTTTGTCAACGTGATTGCGAATTTCGCAACATCCACACATATGGATCTCATACACAGTAAATTACGCAAATTCAGAAACTGACGCAAGTAAGAAGTTAATTTAGTCCGAGCAAGAAGTTTGCGCAAGTTACTATTTGCGTGAGTGACAACACCAAGCTACAAATGCAAGCAAAAGTTTCAAAACTTGCGCGGATTGTAGGTGTCTTCTAAAACACTGACGCAAGTAAACAGTGTAGCCCGAACGAGTAATTTGCGAATGTGTCTACTTACGTGGGCTACATGCCAGGCAAGACACGTAACCGCCCGCATAATTATCTTGCGCATGTATCGCATGCGACTGACCGCGCATGTAGCATGCACCAACTACTTGCACCGCTTATAAGTGCTAGCCATAAATGCAAATAAAAACAATTGGCTCGCTAGGTATTATTTTAAACACGATTTTTCGCGCCATTACACTTTTGTTTCAGCTAATAAAGTACAACTGCAATCATTATACGTTTGTAAATTCAGTAACATTGGACGCACTCGAGCATTCATTTTATACAATTTATGACTTGAATAAGCACGTTCCGGAATATATATAGAACCTTCACTATTAAATAAACTTCTTTATTTTATTTTATACTCTCGTACATTATTTCATCGTAGGGTCAAGTAAAGTGTTATTAGATTTTTTGTTGGTTAATTCTGAAGACTAAAGCCAGTGTATTCTCAAAAGACAGTGATATCTTACATCCATATTTTACCAGCTATTTAGTTCCCATGCAATGAAGCACATTTTCAGATTTTAGTGAAAATTGGCAGACGACGTGACGTACAGCTAATAAAAATTCCTTGCAGCCAATAACAGTTTACAGGGTCCAGTAATGGGGCCTGTGAGCACACGATCGTTAAAAAAATTATGCGCATATTTATGCCACGGTTCTTAAAGCTGCAATATTTATACAACCTGACGGCCCGCAATATCTCGGCGCTTCGTGCACCACAGCGCGCCATGGCCGTCAGGTTGATTAGGGGATACCGCACGATCTCGTTCGAGGCTGCGAGCCTCCTCGCCGGAACAATGCCATGGGACCTGGAAGCGGCGCTCCTGGCGTCGC
This sequence comes from Catocala nupta, assembly GCA_963675205.1. Lineage (NCBI taxonomy): Eukaryota > Metazoa > Arthropoda > Insecta > Lepidoptera > Erebidae > Catocala > Catocala nupta. Next base: position 1,402,115 of record OY776102.1, read on the forward strand.
TCTATCGTTGGCGCCAGGAGGCACTAGCTCGGGGCGAAGGACCGGATCCTCCCGCTATCAAGGCGGCGAGGTCCGAGCTCCGCCAGGTCCTAGTGGCGAATTGGAAGGAACGACTTGTGCACCCCAGTGCCGGGCACGCCACGATCGTGGCGGTAAGTCCCGTGTTTGAGGAGTGGCTGGAGAGGCGGCATGGCGCCCTCACCTTCCGGCTGACACAGGTTCTGACTGGCCACGGATGTTTTGGCCGGTTCCTGTGTCGTATACGCCGGCAAGAGACGCCCGGTTGTCACCACTGCGGCGACTGCCGCGACGTTATTGAGGACACGGCGCTGCACACTTTGGCGGTTTGCCCCGCCTGGGCATCGCAGCGCCGTGATTTGATCGCGGCAGTCGGATCGGTTGCCCTCTCGCTACCGGCCGTAGTTCAGTCTATAGTCCGGAGTGAGAGGTCGTGGAACGCCGTCGCCTCCTTTTGCGAGGAAGTGATTTCCATCAAGGAGGCGGCGGAGCGGGAGAGGGAGCGTTTAAACCCTCTCCCCAACCGCAGAGCCGGGCGCCGGAGGGCGCGAGATGACCTCCAGCGACCCTGAGGTTTGACCTGGGGGTGGCGGGCTTTGTGGGCCTGCCCGCCATCCGTTCAGCACCAGGTCCGTGAGGCGGCGTGCGTGTTCCCACGCGCGCCTCTGTTTCGTGTCCGTCTCCCCCTTTAGGGGGAGACAGTAGGGCTTTTATTTTGAGTAAGTACCTATCTTGGGTAGGTCTTATTGCGTAGGGGCCTGCCGTTTCATACGGCGGGCCGGAACCTCGGCGGGGTCGCGACCGTATGCGAAAGTGATTCGCGCGGCCCCGTCGATAGTGGTTTTGTTGAGGAACACCGTGGTAGGTTTAGTCGGTATTCCGGGAGGTACATTATTTTTTTAACATCTTATTTTACCCCGGCGAGTCCGACATAATCCCTCCGCCCGCCCCCGCGGAGGGATATGCGTCATTGCATTCCACTACGTAAAAAAAAAAAAAAAAAGCTGCCATATTTATGGAAAATAAACTAATATTAAAATTAATTAAGTTAAAAGGCTCATTCCTTCTGCCTTTTGGATGGTGGCGAGGCATTAACCATTAACCGGAATTAATATTTTATTTTAAAGTACCTAAGCATCCTTATATCTTACGGTGACATATAATATTTATCTTGCCACTTCTTTTTGTGTGCTTCTAAGAGCATCATGTCATTATACAATCCAGACATTTGGCAACTATAACGGTTTGCATATCCAGGGAGACTATCTAAACCTAACCCCTTCAAACATGATGTCGAAAGGCGTGGAACAAGTTTAGAAATACATAAGGATTTCATATACGTTCATTAAAAGAACATAGTTGAATAGATTTTAGAAAGCATTGTCGCTACATCAATTCATTCATCATTTGTAACAGCCAATTCTAATAATAGTTCATCCAATCCAGTAAGCAAAACTGTAACCTAGATAACCTCGCAAAGACTTAAAGCTGATTTATCATTCAAAACCAAAAAATATGAAGAAACTTACTCTGTGATGGAGCCTCTCCTCAATGATGGTGGGTGGCGGAGACGGAGGCGAGGCATCCTCGCATAAAGCTCCGAAGCCATCGTGACCAGCTTCCGACAGTCTTCGCTCCAGCTCTATAGGGTCTGCCAGCAGCCGTGATGGGATTATTGGAGCTGGTGATGCGCCGAGTGGCTGGGAAAGAGGGCTTGGGGTTAATTATTGTTAAGATAATATATTATAAGATTCGGCGGGGTCGCGATTACATCTGAAAGTGATTCGCGCGGCCCCGCCGACCGTAGGTTTAGTCAGTATTACCGGGATCATCATTTACCGATGAGTCCGACATAATATCTGCGTCGCCCCGCGGAGAGGTACGAGTCAATGCATTCCCCAACGTAAAAAAAAGTATTATACGATAAGAATACATTTATTTGTTTATGTGTGTGTAATACAATTCAAAGCATGTAGAATGTTAAAATATTATTTATATTCTTACATGCTTGCCGTATGCAATGGCGTGCAAATATTGTCTAAGTTTATAATATTAAATTGATTTAACTCTATAGTTTAAACGGATTGCATGGATCGCGCAGGGGGCCATAGTCGCCTCGCCGCTACCGCCGTTTCGGGTGTTTGGCTTCAAATCCCACACGAGATATGTGTGATCCACAACGGGCGCAAAGTAAATAAAATTTTACTCTCTGTTTCGGAATTTGATTTTACTTTGTGCTCGATAATAGTATATTTGTAAAGTCTCAGACAAGACCTGATATCTAGCACGGGAGTCCTAAAAAAATACTTCGCCCTTGGGATCTCGGGTTTGATTTCCCAGGTCATATAAAGTTAAGATTTTTATCAAATTCTTAGTAACAGCATCGGGTTCGGTCCCGAGCTAGTGCCGTCCAGTACACGGCAACGATGACGCTTACTCGCGTTATAAATTCATAGCTGGCAAGATATCAGAGTAACACACATCTGCCTATCCACTCAGAGATATATATGTGAGACTAAATATGTATATGTTCATAAACTATCTCATTTTTGTGACGTGCTTAGCTATGGATCAACTTCGGTGGCGTCAACTAATAGAACAAATTTAATATCATAAGGTTTAACCATTACTAAAATTATAACGTAAACTGACGAGACGTGCGTGTTATACACCACTGCTCACCCCTTCAGGCATACAGACGTGACTCTACGTATGTGGGTCAAGTGAATAAAAAGATGTCCAGTAAAAAACTTTTCCCTTTCACCATTCTCAACATCCCTCATCACTTTCTTTCAATCCAAGTAAGGGAGACAGAAAATAACATTTCTAAAGTAAAAAGAAAACGTAAAACCATTGAGATACGCCACAAAAGTAAAACTCATTTACCTCCAGCTAAGTTGTTAGAGTCTCATCAAAAGCAGGCGGAACTCACTGAAGCCTATGAAATCTGTCTGACGTAATTACGTCACATCCGTCGCACACCGGAAGTGGCGGCGCTCCGGTGATGAAACGGATGTGTAGTTAATGGCTCTCGACTCGTCAATTATTTGGCTTGGTCAAAGATCCTGAATATATTTAAGCTGATTATGACGACATGCCTTTTGAAATATTAGATTTTGATATTACAATTTGGCTGACGTTCACGTATATTACATTGAAATTAAACTACTTAAAATTATTAAGACTCATGTCTATTTTTACAAGTGGAAAGATGTGGTAAATAATAACCAGGTTAAGGTAGTTTCGATATTAGGTTCCACGTTATAAAGCGTGGCTCTAATTTCAATTTAGTTTTACAACTTTATATAAATCTACTACTATGTTGCTTGCTGAGGTCGCGGGATCGATTACCGCACCAGTCAAATATTTGTGTGCATGAACATACATGTTTGACTTGGTCTGGGTGTTTCTATGTGTAATATGTATGTATTTACAAAAAAATACATATGTATGTTTATCCATTGTCTAGTACCCATAGTACAAGCTCTGCTTAGTTTGACTAGATGATGTTGTGTGTATGTGGTAGAATAGAATAGAATATTGTAATTGTAAAGATATTCAACTCAATCACAGATAAACCGGTGAACCGGTAAACAGTTTTGGATGTAACTTGCCATGCCGATACGGTCCCTAAATTACCACAAACTATAACTTTTACCCGGTATGCACTCCTGCGAAATTTACACGAGCCACGGGCAGTTTCAAGTCATTTATATCTAAATTTTCTATTCTAGTAATATAGTTTGACAATTGTAGTTCAATCGTTTTAATAAAAGTGTTTTAAAATTTATTATTAATTTATTTATGCAGCCTGTATTGTCTACTGCAGGACAAAGTCCCGCTTTTCCTTTTTTTTATTTTGCTCGTCAAAATGACTACATTCCGCCTGATGGTAAGCAGTCGTGTGGTCTAAGAGCAGTGGCCTATATATATCCCTATTATGCGCTAGTTTGCACCAGTCTCTCCTGTAGTTAGTTAAATCGACCTGCCATCAACGTTTTAGTCTATCACGTTGCCGCTTAACACTGTCTGGGATCCAATCTGTGATATCCAATCAATAAAGTATGTAGTTTAATTTCACTGTTATAAGTTATAACCTGATCAAAATCCGTGTTTTTGCCCCAAGCACAAACGAACATGCACGAAAAAATATACATAGTTCCAGATTCATAAATTCTTAACTAGTTGATGTGAATGAGTTGTTTTATATCTTAATATACAGACCCATTTCAAACTTTAGTAGTATACACAAATGTGTTTTGTATGTACGACTGTACGTATGTTTATTTTTATGGCACGTTTCAAAGCCTATATGACTTGATGGATTTTAATAAATGAGGTGTTGTTGGATTTAGAATCATCTTATGACTAGTGGGAGTGCTACATTATATCTCGCAAATAAATATAAAGAAATCAATGGCCGACGGTTTGTTTTTTAACAGTCACTGGCTGCTAAAATGTATCTTTTTCTTTAAAAAGACAATTACCGCACTAGGCATAATTCCTGTGTCACGGGAGACTTTACAAACATTCAAACAACAGACACAAAGAACACCCAGTCTCGAAACAACCATTTGTGGAACACGACATTTTTGTCCTGAACCCGTAACACTCGGCGCGGCAGCATAGGCGAGGCCAACATTTAAACCACTGCGCCATCCGTGCAATCAAACAACGAAACATCAGTTAAAGAGTACATAAATGAATAATATTAACATCCTTTTACTCGTGTCTTCTTTACATCATAGTTAACAACTTTTGTTCCACCACATTATACAAAACTAAATACTTTAGCCAAAAACATATTTTAACAAGTTTAAAAATTATAAGCGCCGCTGGTTTCTTTTACGACCGCGTGTAGCCTTAATGCGATTAGAGCACTGGAATTTAATTATTTGTATTTTTGTATGAAAACTTCGTATTATAAATTATGAAAAGTGGTGGAACAATGTATTTAGTAAGATATAAATAAGTCACCGGTAAAATGTTTATTACGTATTAATTGACCCCGTATACTCGTAATAAAAAATATAAACAGATATTTTTATGTGAAACATATTTTCCAGAGAAAACTAGTGTACCTACTAGAAGCAAGTATCTTGCCAAGAGGGACTATCCAAATATTAAAATAATGGGCACAAAGAACGCCCAGACTATGAATAACTTTTGTCCAGTGTAGGGATTGAACCCTAAAATACGGCGCAGTGTATAACGGCGATGTAGCCGCCTTTAACAATGCGCCATTCGTGCAATGTTTGCTTACATCGTATTTGTTAAATATAAGTACAGTTATATAAGATTATATAAGACATTACTAGATGAAAGAGAATATGTTCGACATAGACATTGTAACGCTGTTGTAATGAATGCGTAAAGTCTCAAGATTGATGCCTGGTTATTATTCTATTAATAGGTAATTCTAAGTAGCGGCACGGAGTCTAGCATAGTGCTTAGTAACCATCATGCTCGGCCTCTATTACATGAGACTTAAAAACCTTAGCTGGCGAAATGTGGGTCTAATACACAGCCGACCCCTTCGGGAATACACTTACCCCTAATAGTTAAGAATTTATGAATCTGGAACTATGTTTGGTTTCTTTATGTATGTTTGTATGAGCTTGAGGGGTATGTGAAAAAGATGCCTTTGCCCTGCAGTGGGACACTACAGCCAGAAAAATAAATGATTGTTTGGTATCTAAAAACTGTTGCACACAATATAAATTTGATTCCAATCTTAATGGTTTTTTTTTTTCATAACTTACCACTTACTAGTATCTATTATTTACGAAAATAGTTTTAATCTCCATGAAAAGACAGCCATAGCAAGGCAACGCCAGATGGAAGACATTATAATTCACACAGAAATGTTCTCGAACATAACAGACTCATATAAAAAAACATTTAAATGTTTCATAAAGACATTAACACAGTATCTAAAGCATCGTTTTGACACGCCACGATAGATGTTGTATTGAATATATTTCATACATTACAAATAAACAATTCACATGAAGAAGCAAAACAAGCCGCCGGCCATGTCTTTATTATTTTAATTTTACGATCCGTTGAAATTGCGGATCTGACTCATGGAAATTATTGTTACATTTTATAGTAGAAGAGATAATAAAACATGTTCACGTCACTGTTTTGATGAATTAAATTTGATGTTGTATATTGTAAAATATATACATAGCCGTATTATAAAAATAATATAATATAATATTCTATGACATACACATAACACCATCTAGCCCAAACTAAGCAGAGCTTGTACTATAGGTACTAGATAATGGATAAACATACATATATAATTATTTTTGTATATATATAAATATTATACATAGGAACACCCAGACCAAGATAAACATCCATGTTCATGCATTCAAATGTTTGATTTGTGAGGGAATCGAACCCACGACCTAAGGCGTGGCAGTCAGTTACACTAACCACTATGCCATCGAGGATTATTATACATATATTAGGACATAATACAAGACAATAGCAATGGCAAGGAGACTGATTTAACCATTACGGCATTGCGCGCGATTTGGTCACTGTTGAACTATTGACCACAACTTATTGTTACATGCTGTATATTTTTATAGTTTTAGCTCTACGTGTAGCCTAGGACGAAGGTTCTGTACGTGCGTGCGTATAATATTCTTTCTATCTTAACTTTTTTTTAACAAGACAACGTCCGCCCTTGATATATTTCCTGTATCGCGGCGTACTTACAAACATTCAAATAAAGGATACAAAGAACTATTAAAATATTCAAGATCAAAATAAAAAAGAGGATACCGGATTTATAAGTAGAAAAGAAATTGTAGCTGCGTAGTTAAGAAATTGCGATGTTCCACCCTCGTGCCATCAAAAAACGTTAAGTCGTTGGTCCTGTACCTGATCTTTCTTGTGTCGACAAGACAATGAGAGTGGATTTGTGTTTGCACACTCTAATATCTCGTGCGCAGATGGCTAGTCCCTAGTCGTGACTGAAATCGGTTTAGATTACTATAATTATTATGTACATTGGCTGACGACGTCCTTAGTTTCATAAAGCAATAATGTTGAATATTTTGGTTAAGCCTCAAAACACAAGCTTTCCATTTACTGAACAATGAATTTAAACAAAACTATTTTCACAATTTAATTGTGGTTTATTTACTCTGAACGTTTTCCCAATATTAAACAATGTTTCCCGCAACTGTGCTTGAAAAGTATTTTAAACCAAAATGTTGAAACAAACAATTTAACTCACATACAAAAATCTAGGTCTTCACGACGCCATAATATAACGATTCGGATTGTAATGGATTTTTATTTTCTTCGTTTTTATTGAGAGTGCTTATTAACGCAGCGGTAGTAAATGCGACTGCTATGCCTAATGTCTTCGTTTCGATTCCGATATCGGCAAAATTTATTGAGATTTTGTCAAAAAATTAATAGCAAAGGCAGTAGGGACGCTTATGCTAAACCCAGTGTGTACGAATATTCGTAGGTATCTATATATATAAAAATCAATGCCACTTTTCGTTGTAATTTTATAACTCAAGATCGGGCTCACCTATCCAAACCAAATGTTTAGGCTTTGTTCGGACTATTTGTTAGATGGTTTATGTGAAGTTTGCACAAAATCGGTCGAGCGGTTCTTCATTTATCACATTTTTTGTAACAAATGAATTCAATAAATGGCGGATCATTTTGTTAATGGGGATTTTGCTGTCAAATTGAAACTTTTTTCAGGTGGGGATTGTGCTGTCAAATTGAAACATTTTTCAGTGTTGACAGTACAAGCATGTTGTTATGTCATTCATGCGGTCATTTCATTTTGGACGTGCTTCGATTAAAGCAAATTGTCAGCTAAAAAATTATTGCTTTGTGTTTATATTTTTAAATTTTTAGCGAGCCGTCGGTATTTCATATCGTTTACAGGCTTTATTTGAATTAAATTGTCAAACGCATTTACACAAACGTTAAGTTTTGAACTGTTGAAGTGAATTACATGTATGTATGTGTGTTTCTTTATTTGAAAAAAACATATTGTGTGCATACGGGTGTTTTATTCTTTTGTAACAGATGGAAGCACGTCGATTTCAAAATGAATTATTTAATGATATTATACGCACATGTATAAATACTGATACACCACTATTAATGTAACAATTTGTTTTTAAGATATGCCATTTGAGTTCAAACGATTACAATATCCCGTGCGTTTATTATTTGCGATGTCCATTAACAAGGCCCAAGGGCAAACACTTCACGTTTGTGGTGTGAATTTGGAGGAATCATGTTTTTCACATGGCCAACTTTATGTTGCCTGTTCTAGAGCCGTTTGTTTATTCATGCTCAAAATGGAAAAACGAAAAATATTGTTTATCCAAATATTTTGGATTAATTTTTAAAAAAGCTAGCAATTAATAAAATATATTTTTTTAATAAATGAATTTGATGTTCCAATTATTTTTTTTTTTTGTTATTTCACTTTATACGTAGCGAAGCACGTACCGGGCGGCTAGTAGGTTATAAGTTTTTATGAAAACACAATCTCGTCTCGAAGTAAAACACGACGTGGTCGACAAATAAACACACTTTCGATTTATTCAAAGGTACTTAAATGGTACTAAAAAACATTAGGCAGCATATATTCAGATTATAGGTTCTATTCTTTAATAGTACCTACCCATGAGTGAAAGCAAAGGCACTTTTTCGTTTACGTGGCATATCCACCATATACCGATAGCTCTGATTGCAGCATATCTACAGAAACATAAAGAAACTGAAAAATACTTCTGGATACAGCACAGTGCCTCTTTGAAGAGTTATGGAATCTTAAATGACTACAGAAGACACTTCCAAATACATATTTGGCTTTAGTTTGGTAGATGATATGATATTTTCACAGACCACATTTCTTTACGATGGCCGTACTTAATAAAAACAAGCTATCTAGCACAAGAACGCAAGAGATATTAGAATTCACAAACGTGTGCGTTAATACAAAAGCACTCTCATAGTTTGATGGGATGCCAGTCAAATACGACTGGAGAGAGATCATGCGTAGGAATTTCATACTTTCGGAGCTTCAACACCGACATCTGCCTATCACCGGACTTACATAACCATTTCTTGACTGAAAACCCAACAAGTTTCTGCAGACCTGATCCAGAAATGAATTCCGGCCTTGAATCTAATGATTCGCAGCCTTATACACTAGTCACTACACCAAAAGGCAATCAAACATCTTTAACATTCCTAAAGCAGTACAAAGTTACTTATCTAATCTTTGATAAAACCACCATACAATATACAATCTGTATAAAAATCTATTCAAACCAAATTTCCCTACTAAAGCAAGGGAGGCAGAATATTCTTTATTATGTATCCTTTAATATTTCGTTTTGATATCTCTTTGTACGGTCTTATTGTACACTGGTACTGATAACCTATTTATTTACATACTCAATTTGTTGAAAGGATCCCTTGCTTTATCTGATTTTGTATTTCGTATGCAAAAGTCGTTTATTTTGTCACTTATTTTCACATTATATAGATATTACGGAGATCTTTTCTTGTAGCGAAAATCGAACCTTATTCTTTTCTAAATGTCCTCTGCGATTATGATAATATGTTCCGATCCCGTAGTTTGTAGCGTGATTTTATGTAGCCTTTAAAACTCCTCAACTATTGGGCAATCGAATACAAAAATATTTTTTAAATCCGACTGTAAGTTCCAGAGATTAACGCGTTCAATCAAAAGCGTGAACTTTAGTTTTATTACATTTGAATAAATATACCTACATTCAGTGGCCGATGACTTTACTCCTGGCATTGCTGATATCTGACATATTAGCAGTATTATTAAAGCAATATGCTATGGACCACTGTGAAATTAATATAATTAAGGTATATCTATAAAAATAACATAGTAATTAATTTTTGGGTACGTTAAAATACACTATAAATAGTCTAGCCAAACACCAATAAAACGTGGGGGAATTATATATACAAAAAATAATTGTACAAAATTCGTTTACAAATTAAACAACTATACAATCTGAAGTAACTTAATTTCATCACATCAGCAGGTTAATAGAGATACAATCGCTTTAAAAACAGGAACAACTTGTAGAAATATCTCCTATCGGGATGTTATTAAATTAGTTATTACTAATTATATTATTTATCAAATCACTGAGTTGATGAAGGTTGTATGATCATCCTGTCAATCTTATAACGTGCCCGGCGGAAGAAGGAAAAGATATTCTGGCCATTTATTTTCTTGAAATTATATATTGTTACTACGATATCAAACAATCAAGTAAAAGTCATACATTCGAATAATCATTATTACAAAAGATTTGAATCACTGAAATTTCAAATGACTTAAACTTTTTAACGATAATCTTAGATAGTTACAATTTCTACATTCGCAAAAAAAGAGCGGTACTTTTAAGGCTTATACTGACATTGCTGAAAACAGAAAGGTAAAGTTCAAATTACGCTAGAGAAGTATCACCCAGTGATGTGCCTTAATTTAAACAACACAAACCGAAATTGCAAAATGTTTTTTGTTGATCAAACCCACAATTCGAAACACGACCCAAAAAGTTTCTCTGTAGCTACCAAATCAATCATACAATTACGTTTCGGTTCGATTGCACAAACGGCTCTACCGGCTATAGTGTGCTTTCAAACGAAAATTGTGTTACCATGATCGGCAAGCGAAATGCTGATTGCAGTAAATTAGATTGATGATATCTGCAGCATATATTCTGGAGGAAACATGTCTGTCCGTTCAAATCTCGCGATTGGCGAATATCGATTAAATATCGAAAAATTCCAGTAGAAATATTCGTACGAAATACGTAATAAAAGAAGAAATATGATTACTGTCATCCGATAATGTACGTAACACGATCGATCGACCTCTCATCAAATTAAGTTACGAAGATTCGATTATGATTCGAAAGTGCCAAAACCAGTGACAAGGTATTAATGAATATTTAGTTGCGCGGTCATACAATTACTAAATAATTGGCTTTTTCGTTGCTATTGCACATCGCTTCTCAAAAGTCGCTCTGTCAAAAAATGATGTCGCTTGTCTGGGTTCTGAAGACGTATTTTAGATACAGCTCTAAATCAAAAACTAATCAAAATTGTTATCATAATCAACCGCGTCTCTGTTTACAGCTAGGTACATATATGCCACAAAGGTCACGAATACCAATTTTTGACTCTGTACCTTTAACCGCTGCTTACTATTTTACGAGTATCTTCAATCTACCAAAACTTCTTTGCTACTTCTACCAAATCAGAAATATCAGAAGGAATTTGGTAACTCTGAAAATGCCACTATCCCAAAGTTCTTAAATATAGTATATTATTTTAGTTCTTTTAAAAATCAATTCCATTCAAATTTCAGTTAAAATCAGAGCCATTTTTATATTCACCATGCTTATCTTTTTGTATATGAGATTCACCCTAAAGAAAATTGCAATCGAGCAACCGATGTCGTTATTACCAGATCCAAAAGCCGCCAGACCCCGGGACTAATACTCTCGGATCTCCATCTATATCTTCTTACCATAAGGGAATAGCACTGTCATTAAGACCTGGAGGTGTAAGAAGCTTTTAACTACGATGCGTTTTTACCACTAGCGAAATTGTATGCTCATTGGCCGTGTAAATTGTACGACTATAAATTGCTGTTCAAATCTTAGAATATCTACCATTCCGAACTACTGCCTGAAATAGAACAAGTCTTTCTCGCCCAGAGTAATATTCTACGAGCGTTCACCACTAACACGCCTTCTTTGAAATCAACCAACCTTTTCCTGTATAAATCACTAACGTTAATTGGACAGCACAAACGCTAAGAAAGTCCCGCTCCAATTAAGCAACGAGGTCGCGAGCTAAGTGACGTTTAAAATAGAAGCCTCTGTTTAGTCAATGTGTGAAAATGTCTGAGAGATGTTGTGTAAACTTTGTACTGACTAATTCAAACGCGAATAATTTTGCACTGTTATGTGTTTCGGTGAGTAAGTTTTAAGTTTTCAGTGGCAAAATATATCCAATTCGTTATTATTTTTGGGTTAATGTGCTCCTTAATGATTCGCTAGCCTAACTTTGTATCGTTTGTATTACCATAAAGACTTAGTCAGAGAGAAGCATAAACAAGTTGAAAATCCAAGTATTAATGGCTTTTCAAATCAAGAAATTCTCTGCAGCGGCACTGAGTTTGGAAATTCATTCTATATGAGGCTTGGCTCTTATAACGTGAGACTTAATAAAAAGACAATGTATGTAAATATTAAATAATATAGATAACTGAGAATAATTAAAGAGGAAAATGCAAAGAAGTCGTCTGCCATAGTTTTTGGATGAGCATCAAACAATCAAGACCTCTAATACTCAAGCTAACCAATAGTACCAAAATTGAAACGGATGATCGCAAGCAACATCAGGCTTATACCTGGAGTTTTAATATACTAATAAAGTGACAAATATCCATACGGCAAACCTGATGGTAAGTAGTCACCGTAGTCTATGGACGCTTGCAACACCGGAGGCATAAATTGCGCGTTTCCGACCGTGTAAAAATTTTAACCTTTGTTTTGGAGTTACACAACTTGTGATACCAAAAGTAACACTCACAGTAATCCTAACTAACATTATAAATGCCAATTTGTTTTGTCTTACGGTTTCACTCCTTAACCACTCGATTGATCATTATGAAATTTCGTATACACATGTCAAGGGTATAAAAAAGGACATCACCTTTCATTGCGAAAAAGCGAATGAAGCCGCTGGCAAAAGCTAGTGTGTAATATTTGGTAATTGCGACGTATTAAGCACAAAATTACGTAGGTTATTTATTGTAAGAATATACAAAAAACAGAATGTACTCAAAGAACAGAAGTCGTGTTAGTCTTCACATTTTATCCGGACTACCTATTGTTACCCTTTTCTATGTCAAAGTGACCAATGAAGACAAAAGACAGGTGAGCTCCGATTATACAATTCTCGTTTAATGCTCTTGTTTCCCCTCTAGCTTTGTTACAAAGGGAATGAATGGATAGAATTAGTATGCGATACACATTCCTTTTTACTCGCTGTTCCGAGACTTCTTAATGATACCTTTCTATTATATGACTGCCTGGTTGCTCCCTTGGTGTAAGCTTGCGGTTAATCGTAAAGTGTCTGATTTACTGCCCGACTTGGGCAAATTGCTGTTCGCATTTCTTTTAAGTAATTCTCAGTGGAAATTGGTCCACTAGGCGACAATTATAATGGGCTGGGACCTTGTGAAACATTCTACAGATTTTTCAATAAGCTTTGCTGCATAGATTCCGGTGACTGTCATCCGATCAGAGCCGCTCTGGAGAAAGCCGAGTTAAGAGTATTTGAAGCGACAAAATACCACAAATGTGTGGTAAGTGATTGTATTTATTGAATGTATTGTAAAAAAATATTTAAAGCCGTAGCAAGTAACAGTCCATACTCTCTGCTTACCCACATATTCATAGAAAGACTTATGTTTTCCGGAGGGATATTCAGTAACATTATTCTTATAACATTCTAGATGCACGGTAAGAACGCTACGTTTATCAGCTCTTAGAACCTTCACCTAGATCCTACACTTTCTACTGATCTATATTCGCCATTATATTCATTTATTTATTATACATTGTTTCACATTACCATCATAATACTGGTCACAACTCTGTCTCATTACACTCATTCTAACCTAAAGAAACTTACCATACGACCTGGCAATACAACAACACCTTAATTTTGCTTTAAAAAAAGACAATTCCCGTACTAAGTATAATTCCTGTACCGCAGGGGACTTACAACCATTAAAACAACGGGTATAAAGAAAAGCTAGACACCGTATGTGGTTCCAAATTCCGAGTCCACAACACTCGGTGAATTGGCCAGTGCCAATTCAACATCTGCCACCAATTAAACTTCTGTGCAGTCAATATATGTATGCAGAATACAGTTTGTTAGAAATATTTTACCTGTAGCGAGGCATCAGGCGCGCTTGACGCCGGCCTGGCGACCAGCAGTCGCACGCATGCGCCGCACTGCCGCAGCACGGCCGCCGCCTGCCGCGCACACATGCCCACCACTGACACTGCGCCGATGCGCAGTAGCATATCCCCGCTGCGGAGGCGGCCATCCTGCAAGAATAGCAACCCTTAGATACTGAAGACTGAAGTTGTAGCTCGATTAAGGGTATAACACAGCACGATTCGCGCTTAAATGTAGTATTTTATTCAAATTGGACTGCAGATTAGGGTATATACAGCTATATACAGCTTTTCCGACGATTGTGCTGACTGCACCGAAAAAGTACTGCCCTTTTAAATTATACTAGCGGTCGCCCACTGGTCAAAATTCGACCATAATTGAATTAAATTTTAAGTTTGATCGTTATTAAGGTTTTATTGTCTATAACTTTACCCACTTATAATCACATTTCATTTACATTTCACCAAGGCTATGCAGCTTAATATACCTATCTTGTTGAAACAAATTATTATTTACTTAACTATACTCTTTCATTGACGATATTCCTAAGCTTGCTATTTTGTTTTTTTTCCTTTATTACGTATAAATAAGGTCAGGTCTAAGGTCACGTCAGACGAACAATGTCGAAATACTAAGAACGCGATTCGACTGCGTGTGTCAAATGCATGGTTGTGTGCGTGTAGTGCTTTTTCATTAATTTAATGTATTTTTAATGCATATTTTATAAAAATATTAGGATTCGCCACTCCTTCTCCATATAAACTTTAACTGTGCCAAGTTTCATACTCCTCCGGCCGCACAATTTTCGCAAAAAGGGGTACAAAGTTTTTGCTTCACATATTAATATATAGATACAATACAAAAGGAAGGAAAACACCTTACAAAACTTATGTTCATTTGTTGGTGCAAATTTGTGTATAAATATCCACGTAAAGTACCAGCATACGTATTATTGCGTTTCAATCGGTGAATGAATACATATATACGAATTCACTCCCTAGGTCCATTTGCTTCCTCCCTTCTACCCCTAACCCTCCGCATAAACAACGGTAACTGCTTACGCTGTGCTTATTTGTCACCTTTATGGTTTACAGTTTAGTGGAGTTTTATTGAATTTCTTCTGTTATGCTGAAAAAGACAGCCTTGTTCATAAGCGATGATAACAATTTACTATCAGGTGGAACGCTTGCTCGTCTGCCAGTAGCAATATAAAAATACTTGAATAGGTATAAATATCATCGAAGTCTCATCTATGAGGGTGCAGTGCGTAAGACTTTCAGTAGATAACTCAAAGAGATCTTCTCGGCATACTAAACTGCACTTAACAGTAAATCGTACCAATGCAGTGTTATTGGATGTTCTCTAAGGAAATTGCCAGTTGCAGGACAATGTCTGGCAATGTGCCTAGTAGACAGCAATTGGCTTGCTTTCTTTTAGTCTGACGTTAAGTATACCTGGCAGAAATATGGTGGTAACACACTGCTTCCTACTCCGAAAAATGCCGGACAAATACGAGAAAAGCTCGCGCATAAAAACAGACTTAAATTTGCAATTGAAAGTCACGTTGTCTCATACTTCTCAACCGAAAATAGTAAAGGCAAAAATTTGACACAATTAAAAATTCGGCATTTTTTTGATTTCCCTTTTATTGTGTTATGAGATCTTACTTCTTGCTTATAGGTTTTTGTTTGAATTTATTAATAGTATCGTACCGTATTTCTTGATTGTGTTAGCTTTCATTTTCACCTCTAAGCGATGATAGAGCTCAATGTTTGATATAAAATTCAACTAGTTACTAAACTAATACTTCTGGCTAAATGCTCTTGACTAGTCGGACATATAGACACATAGACAATGAAATAATACGGCTTCCGTTTTGCCTTTTGAGGTACAGCAAATCAGCGAAAAATCTTTCAAAACAATCTAATGTTCGTTTATACATAAGATAATTCAGAAACTAAATTCCAATTCAATTCAGTTCTTGATTTATTTTCACAATGTAGTACCCGTATAGTTGGTAATCTTAAAGCTATGTTGGCCACAGTATAGAAGTTATATTAAGAGAGACAAACTAGGTTGTCTCAATGTCTTAAAGTTGACAACCACCATCTTAGTCGTCGCGTGACCATGGCTGTTGAAAAGTAACCGAAACGTCGTGGAAACTGTAAATCTATTTAGTTTAATAATTTTAAAAGCTTAAAATAGTATTAAAAACAGTATGTAGTAGTTAAATAGTTTTTAAAATTATAAAATAAGAATTATTCCTGTCCGTCTGTCTTCCTGGTCTTTCCACTTGGGACATCGACAGATCGAACATTTTTTTCTGTTAAATGTTTTCTATAATGGTAGTGCTTTTAAAATAAACAACGCGAAAATCCGTATAAAGTAATTTAATTCTAAAAAGAGACTTGAGAAGTTTACTTATCCATCGTGCTAATTATAATGAAAACAAACAGCTCCAAACCAGCAATCTCACAATATGTCGAGATTTCATCGTCAATCTCAAACCAATTAGCTTGTACACCATTCGTTACAAGCGTATAGACGTGTACGTACGTCAGTAATTGTCGCAGTTTACACGCTTCGGTACAATCTGTGGCACCCCACGCCTGGCACTGATTACAAACGCCGTACGCATGTACACTGGCTACCCTTGCATAGACTACTGCTTTTAATTAATAAGCTATATACATACATGTAGCTGCACTAATTAATTTAGATTGTGCTAGAATATTAAGCTTTTTCCAGCTTTGTATATGTGAAGTAAGGTTTTAATTGTCTTGTTTGGCACGTGGCATTTAATGTACGCTTAGATTTGCGCGTCGTGAGACACAACGTTCGATTACTTCGTTATTCTGGTGTAAATTTTCGCCGCCTAGCTAAAAGCTTGCCATCTATTACGTGGCAGCTGAAAAATCCCTTTCATCAAATGAACTATGGAGCAGGATTTGGGCCGGCTCTTATCAGACAATGCCACCAATCACCACTTAACAAATCATCATCTAAACTCTTAGTCATCGTTCTAAACAGCTTAATCGTGGCTTCCTATTTATAATTAATTTATCATCAATTGGATTAACTAGTCGTTGCGATTGGTTAAAGTGGTAGATAGCCTTGGGCTGAAAGCTTTAAAGTGAATCTAAGTTCAGCGGTGGACATGATATGACTGAAAGATTATCTTTCTGAATTGTAATCAGTAATTTAAAAAGAAATCATCCAGGATTTTCCTTTCGAAATTAAATTAACATTTTATATAGATATTCTTAATTCAAAATCCTAAGTATCAACGAATATTATAAATGCGAATGTAAGTTTGTTTGTCACGATTTCACGCCTTAACTACAGTACCGACCATCATGTTATTTCGCATGCACGTTGTCAGAGGTACAGTAAAGGACATAGGGTATCTTTCATCCAGAAAAACTCTGGTCTCGAAAAATTTAAATTTATTGACAATGGCAGAATCTAGTAAGAAATAACTTTAACGATAGCCCTTCCGTTACGGGTGGCGCTTGGCGATACAAATATAAAGGAAAAAGAAGACAAGTAACACCTTAATTCGTAGCAACTAAATGTGCGTTACAAAATATATATAATCGAGAAACATTTTATACAATTACTAATGACCGTATTAAACATACATAACATCAAATGTCAAGCCATCGTCGATCTGTAACCAACTATCCGGAGCAGCATCCATTACGTATTAAACACTCAGCTCTCAAACCGCAAATCCTCTCTAAGCGGCAACGTATCTGGGACAAATAGACTATTAAAGATCAGCATGTAGAAAATAATACTTGATTGTAATTTTCCTGCAGTCATTACATTTCTCTAGAGAGATTCTCTAGAACCTTCTACACAATTGTCTATATTATTTTATAAATGAGAACAAGTAATCTAAGCCCGAAAATACCCTATTTCAAACCAATTCATGAAGATAATTACCCCATTTCTCAAGACAATATCAAAGTTGTCGTGTTTGTGACAACAATACAGATTCACGACGCGAAGTATTTACGAGTTACCGCGATAAGACATTGATATGTAAGTAATTTGTGATCGCAAACACACAATCTGTACTATGATGTATGTAGATATACCATGGAAAGAAAATGGAACGGATCTGAATCTATCGATCAATCATTCAGGCTGACATAGTTGCTGGGCGTAAATCTCGTCCTAGATGACGTAAAACAGCTGGTCTGTCTAACTTTGAAGAATGTTGAAAGCATTTAACATTATTATGGTGAATCTAGTCGTTTAGAAACTATTGTAATTTAAGACAATATAATCCGAAAATTTCCTTGACTATATTATAATTTAGGTACACATAATGATATCAGCGCTGTTCATATACCGCCCCACTACTAGATATGGGCTTTGCCTCTTGGAATAACAAGCCACTGCCGTGTATTGTGGGTTCGAATCCCACATGGTACAAAAAGATGTGTGATACACAAATGATTGTTCTAAGTCTGGATGTTCTTTGTGTCTGTTGTTTGACTGTTTCTTAACTCGTCTGCGATATAGGAATTATCTCTAGAGCGGGAGTTGTCTTTTTACAAAAACAAACAAAGAACAAGTTGGTACACTTGACATATCTTTGAGAATATTATGGATAGCTCTCCGTTCATCCTCCGCTCTGCAGGTTTACTCTCGATCTTTTCCTTTACCATGAATGAGAAATATAATTAAATATTTATTATGCATCACTTCAAAATATCATGAGAGCTCTGTGTAGTCCGACTTGTCTTCCACTTGGCAAGGCTGCTATAGTCAACAATAAAAGTATAGATAATGATATAAGAATCCATTACCCCTGCTATTGATAATATAAATGCAATGGTGTGTTTATTGGTTTGCCCTTCTTGTATGCAGAAAAGACACAACGTATCATGGATATTCTGTGCAAAGAAATACATAGTTCATGACTTGAGGAATTCATTATAGACATAATTATGTCTCGGCAAAATGCTTAAGTCCTATATGTTACGTCCTGGCAACTACGGGAGCTAATTTCGGTAATAGATTGATCTAAATAGATGGATACGAGATTGAATTCTTAGTTTGTAAGTTAATCTGAACTTATTATTATATGCATCAAGGTATTTCTTTGGCAAAAATCATTGTGACCAATCTTACATACCAATCAACCATCAAAATGTCTACAACATTTTGACTAACACTGCATGCCTAAAACCTTTCCATAATATTCTCGAAAGTGTGGGCATAAAGTGTGTCGACCTACACTTAGCTGGGGTAGTGCATAGTAGATTAATTAGCATCCGCTGGAAAGGTAAAGTAGAGAAGCTTATTAGTACTGACATTATGAATCTTGATAATAGACGAATTTGTACAACCAAACTGAGGTTAAGTTTTAGGTAAGTAGTAGGGGATGGATAACATTTTCAAAAAGTGGTTACAATAATGACTTTTATCATATAAAAGCTTAATGTGTCTGTTGCAAAAGTGACGTTATGTATATTAGATACTTAATAGTCGTTTTATATGAGAAATTTTTGGTGTTTCGATTTGCCGTTTATGTCCTACATCTAATTGCGTAAATTTTGAACAAAATGCGATGTTTGTTTTTAAAATTCGTTTATACTTAGGGAATAGACTATGTACCTATATATGTATATTAATAATAATATGTTTTATTCATAAATACCAATAACCTATTATGTAATTAGTATTTTAAGTTCTATCGCTAAGTGTCTGCCCGTATTCGTTGTTTCAATTCACTTTATAACATGATGGTTGATGCTTTTATTCATTTAAAACACACCATAGTAACCTTAATACAAACAACTACACAGGTGAAAAGACCAGTGTTACCGCTTTGCCACATACAAAGCAGCAACGTCATACTTAAACCACAATTATTATTACCTGCTAGAAAAAGACGCTTATTCATAACTGTACTGTTAATATAACAAAATAAATAGCATAGACTGATGCCTTTGTGACCCACAATTATAGAAACCAGTCGTCCACTTTCGTAAGCTTTGTTTAAGTCACAAATAATAGAAGTCACGTCTATTGCTAAATGCTCATGCCATATAGCTCCAGACCGCGTGCTGCTACTATTTCTCGAGAGACCAAATTACACACGCCCGGCTCAGCAATTAAGCCCCGTAATCGATAAGGGCAAAACTATAACATATTAGCAACCAAGCAGACCAAACTAAATTTATACATAGTCTCACGTCTTTATTCCTGTGGGTGTAGGCAGAGGTATATCACAACGAAATTACCGTCTGCTGCGCACAGTTTATAGATACCGTGCTACTAATGAGAACTTCTTATCTGAAAAAGCCAATAACATTATGCCCGGAAATCTAACCTAAGACCTCATGCACCACCGCTCTACCAAAAAGATTGTTTCGCCACCGAGGCACTCAAACTGTTACAAAATTTATAGCCTAACTCAATTATAACTTCTAGCAAAATTTACTATACCAAAAACCCACAAATTCATACGTCTATTTTAAACTACCCACATTTTCAAATTAAGCCTATCTGATACAGATAAGTTATTCTCGGTTTCCATGAGCTTATCATTGGCAGATCGGCATAAATATACGAGGCAATGCAATTTGCCCTGAGCCACGGGCGTGACCTATATCTTACACAACAACTCACTGGGACACATCCACAAAGAAACGAGAATATATGGCATCTGAATCGCTTCGCTCATCAATCTTGCATTTACACCTACAAGCGATTTAAAAAACTGTAAATAGGAGATTGAAGATGAAAGACAAAGACTTTAGATACTCACAGGCATCATTAAACTTCTAATTGCTCGTTTAACTTAGTTTTTAAGGATGACAATAAAAATCTTTACTCGGAAGCGTCCTGTGACGATATTATTAAAGGAGGAAAAAGTAACTTTTCCTTCTTTGGATGAATTTGTGAGCTTTCAGTACATCCTAATTAGGGACATAAATGAGAGAATTCGTGTTAATGAAACAAGATTCTTCGAGAGGTTGCCAAAATTATCACGCACGATGTGAGTTTCTTTTAGCTAAATATCTATTTTGTATAAGAAATGTCATGTCATGTCAAAATGACCGTGAAATATTTTTTTGCTTATTTAGATGATGTAGTGATGTGAAGAACAAAGCTAAACATATATTTTGTTTGTAGAAGTGATTATTTCGTCTATCGGCGTACGGACACCGGCGTCCAGACACAATAATTTTATTGTTATGTCTCGATATGGTTAAGTTAACATGTTAGGGCAAATAAAACAGTAACAGTTAGTAGATTTGTGTCTATAAATAATCATCTAATATCCGTGGCACGCAATAAGTTTTCTATCTAACGGTATTATTTGATGAAAATATGCGTTTTCTTTTAGGTAAGTTATTTCCAATTCGGTTACAACAATCATAATTCAATAAAATTTGTGTTATAACTTGTACATGTCATACTCAAAGTTATTTAACTGGCATTTAACTCATGCTATTTCTTTTAGCTCTACCATATACTCACCTTCAGCATCGTCTATATAATATAGGCTCTTTATGTGCATAATCATCTGATTTTATAATTTACTTGTTTTTCCCGCAACTTCGTCAACGTAGATTGCCGGTTATACTAAATGGCATTAGTAGAAATGTAGCTTAGAACTGAAGTTCAAGTACAATCTACAAAACTATAAAGACTGTGTCAGAAACAATTCAGTGTTTTTGCTTGGTGTCGAAACACACAGTCAGAAAGCAATCATTCTAACAATTATTGTTTTGAGTTAACATCTCTCAATAAATAATAAATCCCAAATTTCTCCAATGTACAGCCCGGTTACACATTTATATTAGAATAATTGATAAAAACGGAACATTTTAAGTCTGTCGAACATTTTAAATCATTACTACTTCTATACTATATCTAAAGGTACTACTATTACTAATCGGCGTGTTAATATTAGTTTCATCAGAAATCTCAACATCAGCCCCAACTTCCCTTCGGTACAATCTGAAGCGATCCTTGTATTCAAATAACTTCGCTATTCCAGCGCAAACAAGTTAGTGGTCAATTACAAGATTGTTATGCAAGATCTGTAACTTTGGTTAAACTTGAGAGGAATCTTCGCTACTGTACGATACTGTAGCTAAAGCATCAATTTTGTGTTATCCTATCAATGTGTAATCTATGTAGTCGATGTATTTGAACACTTTGAGGGACTTTTGATTAAACTTATCAATCAAGCCTTTGATGGAGCCATGTTTACATGGATATGTGGTGCGATATCTGTTTCATGTTAAGGGTTAACTGGTTCGTTTACTGTTCAATATTCAATTACTTAGTTTATTATGTAGGTAACATAGACCCACACGGATATTTTCTCGAGATAAGGTAAACGTATGTTACAGCCACAATTCGTCAGCCATGGTTTTAGGTCTCGTGCATTTGCAGGCGAGCCTACCGGGGGCTGGTCTAGATTCTGTGCTGTTACTAAGAATTTCTCAATCTGATAACTTTGCTACACTTGGGAATCGAGCCCCGGGAAAACGCCACCATACCAACGAAGAATATCTGTAAAACTACTATTTGTGAAGTGACAACTTTTAACTCTTTATAAAGAATAAAGTTAGAAACGATATTATACTATGCTATTCGTACCTTTATTCACTTATTTAATTGAATTTAACTTATTAACTTAAGGACCGCTAGTGTTTACAACAACAATACATGAGTATAAATACATGGTTGTAGATTTTTGTTGGTTGTTTAACCTTTAAATGCAGTCACTGCACGCACTAATAGAGCTAAAGAGCAAAATAGTAGAAACCGAAATGAGTTTAATTTATGACATTATATTTAGATACCATATTATGTATACATATGTATATTTACAATCAGATATTGTTAAAAATAAGTCATATTATGATATTTTCTCAGCAAACTTGGCCTTGCAATAGATGAAATAATAAGTAGAGTCTGGATTTAACAGCAAACGGCGGAAAATGGCAATAGGCTCATCTCCTTTAACGAGAGAACTAAAAATAATAATGTATGCTGTAATACATCTCAGCCTTTCTCTTTTGGGTTACAGACATGAGACTATGTACATTATGTATGCAGCATATTTGACACAACTAACATTGTCTACTTTCTAACTCGACTACTCAATGGATACTTCGTTGTTCATATAATTAAATTAGCCGCTACCGTCAGCTTTATTTCTCCGAGGAAAACAAGTGGGTGTGTCTTTTGTAAATAATCAACCATCTATACACGTGAATGTGACACTAAAGTTACCATAGTATCTTGTAAATGTATCCAACGGCGAAATTGTTACTGCACTATATTAAAAACTTTACATTCAGAAAGAGATTAAAATATACATCAACAGAAATAGCAAACAATGAAATATTTAAAACAAAACGTTAACGTAACATTGAAAGCACTAAATGTAAACGAGATTGCCATAATAACTTGGAAATAAAATATGGAACGAAACCTTTTATCCAATTCTCCACATTTTTACTCTTTCCTCGTACAGTATCAAATGAAAGAATAACATTGCAGGATTTAAATCTCTCGGGATTTTAAAAATATAAAGCTAATGGCTATGCACTGGCATACATTCTTGGGCCGTAACAAACAGACGGGGCCAAAAGTGCATGTATGCCTCTTGAAACACAACATTATGTCCTGCCATAAATGCGTGACATGTGTTTTTATAGACACACGTGAGAATGGTGAATTTGTTCTGTCATGGCTCAATGCTTGATCAGTTTAAAGTACATTTTAGTGGAACGAATTTCTTTCTAACCCAAACATATCACGCCACGTGACAAAGTGAAGCATATTTTAGGTCACAGAACATTTTAGCTGCTACGTGTCGTGTGCGCTGCAAAGCGAAAGTATTAAATTGTCACACCGATGAAACACAACCAATACGTACCCGTCTTCTTTACTTTTTTACATACTGTGTATTCCTAAAAGAAAGCTACGTTAACTTCAGCTATATGCTTTAAAAGGTCACGTCCTTGTTCTGCTGCCCTGCTTTTAATCGATGTAAAAAAGGGAAGTGGTTTTTTATCGGACCCGTATGCTTTTATTTTTAGTATGTATGTTACTTTATGTCGGCGACATTTCGGAGCCGTATCAAATGTTTTTTTTTTATGAATGTATGTACTGTCTATGTCAATTCATAATTAGGTTAACGTTAGAATTTTGTTAAAGTTCACTAGCATTATGAATTTCAATTTACTAGTATTCTTGTGTAAGAAATCCCTAATGCTCGTTTAAGGAATATGTTTACGTCGCACGTCGGTAACGTAATGGTTACGATTTGTACCCCTGAGTGCTTGACCGTAAACCCATTGCCTTATCCATTGGAATACTGCTGCTTAGAACTATTGGAACGACACACCGAAAAGACCACCCACGGCCCTTTCCTCTTACTACTGTTACACCCTGGTATTGTCATAACTACGGTAATCTCAGCTGAGTACACTACATTAATACGAAAATCTTTATTCCGACAGTCACAACGAATTTCAAAATACCGATTTTTATAATTCCAAGTGGTTCAAAATTCCTAATATAACAATTCCGATTTATCATTAATCCTATTATTATAATTCCAAAATTTCAATATTCCTAACGTTTATAATTACTTTTCTCAAAATACCGAGTTTCAATAGATCGAATAACAAAAAGTCCGACTTAATGATAAGTCAAAACATCAAAAATATCGACTGCGGGGCTCCTATTGGTATTTGGTGGTAGCTGGGTGGTTATAAAAAAAAATAACCACGACATCTACGACTTTCGGGATGTTCGGGATGAAAATCAAATAGAAAATGAAAATGGCACATCGAAATTCGGAATAAAATATTTCGGAGTATTTGGGTATTCCCATAGCTATATACTTTAAAAGTCACGTCTATTTAATACCCTATTTTATAAAAAAGCACTCGAATCGTTTATGCGTCAAACGTTGCGTTAAATGCTTTGCTATTGCCGCGTACTATGTTTTTTACATATAAAACAATTGCTACGCTTGACTTTTTGAATTGTACGCGGCGTGAGACGCTTGTCATCATAGCGACACAGAAGCGACAAACGGATTGTGTTGGCCGCATGCGTTTTACGTAACGTATGATGCTTAAACGAACGAGCTGTAACATACCTATTCTCCTTAATAAAATGCTGAATTGCAGTTTTCGCCAACTGATGTCAATACAATATTGAAAATCAGCAATAATTTCATTAATAATACTCGTACTTGGTCTATACCAGTTCAGTTGGTTATTTTCTAGCAAAACTGTAGCCTAGCTACGGACCTGTTTCTTGCCTGCCGGCTAGCCTTCAGCAAGAAATATCAATAACACCCAGTTAACTGTACCCTTACTTGGGCTATCGCGCTATACAAGTAAAGTCTCGTATGTGTGTGTATGTGTAAAACCTTTGTTTTGTGCGTGAATAAATATTCAGAAAATAAACAGGTGTGAATTTTCAAAAGGGTATTTAAAAAAAAAATTTTGCTCCTACGTTAGCAAACAAGCATACGGCTTATCTGATGGTAAGTAATCACCGTAGCCTATAGACGCCTGCAACACCAAAGGCATCACTTGCGCGATGCCGACCCTTTAGGAAAGGAAGTAGGGAAAAAGGAAGTGGGACGGAAAAGGAGCGGGAAGGGGGAAAGAAGGTGATTGGGCCTCCGGCACTCTCACTAGTCGAACGCAACACAACAGTAGGAATACTGCTATTTTACGTCGATATTCTGTGAGAGGGAAGTCCTTACCCGGTAGAGCTAGCCCTTCATGCTGAAATTAGCGAGGCAATATGGATGTGCTGAACAGTACAATTTAGCTGAGCTGAGAATGTTCCAATAAAAATAGTAATAAAGAGTTATGTAAATTCTAAAGACTTACCCGGTCAGCGACTCCACCCGGCAGTACGCTTTTGACGACGACTCCCGAAGACCGGCCGCCGACGATACCGAAGGCGAGCCCCGAGCCATCATTCACCAACTCCACCACTTCAACTTGAGCCCATTCGCCAAACACCTGCTGTGAACACACGACTGCAGTTAGATCATCAGAGATACAATCAAATATATGTCATTGAAGGAGTGTGCAGTTCAAAACCTCTGACTTTTCGAAGTTATATGCCTATTAAATAGTTCATTATCGCTCGTTTTAATTGCCATAATGTTGCATGTCTAAGAGTTGTCATAATGTTCTCGAAGATATGTGAAGTCTGCTAACCCGCGCTGGGTCAGCCTGATGGACTATGGCTTTACTCTTCTCACACTGAAAAGAGGCCCATCCGAGCAGTGCGACAATTTAATATTATTATTATTACTTTTTACAGTTCAAAAACTTGATTGTTAATGACTAAATAATGTATTTACGCTAGACCGAATTTTGGTTATAGCCGAACAATTTTAAAGAAGACTAGCTATCTGCTCTGGTGATATTATAGTGTACAAGTGTAAGAGAGTACATTTATGACTGCATCTGGTAAAAGTGTACTCTCTATTCGCTTACTTTCATAGTTCAATCAAAGGTTCAGTGATAAAACAATACGACACGACCAGAGCAATCTCAAGCGCAGAAAACGAACTTTACGTGTTTTTCGACTCGGAGTGTAGTACGTTCCGAAACGAAAAGATTCTTGGGTAAGACAATGCGTTATTAATTAAATAATTAGGTAGAAAGGAACCTGCCACGCACTCTCGTATTACCCATTCCAATTATTGCAATAGAAAATATTTGACAATACCGAACTCCTCTTTATAACGACACTCCCACTCTATGGCTAATACCAGTTTATGATGTAGCATCCCCTCCAAACAAAACGATCGGGAAAATAAAACGAAATATATAAAAATAATAGTATTTTATATATTTATGACAGGATCAGGATCATTATAGGATCAAGGTGTACTTTAAATTCTAGTATATTTGCAACTTGGAATAATCATTTTCGCCTGCATCGGGCACTTCTGGGTCGGTTGCTGATGTAGTTTCAGTTCCAGCGATTCACCCACCATCCAAGGCAGCTAGTTGGCACACCGTGGTAGGTTTAGTCAATAGTACCCGGATCTTTCTATCTTTTCCCGGGTTAGCCCGACATAACCTCTCCACTCCCCTTTTCCGCGGTGAGGTATACGTCAAAGCATACCCACACGATAAAAAAAGTAAATTTATTTATTACAATAGTTTGCCGCCAAGTAACACCTAAATCCATTCAATGCGTTATTAGGTTCTTCTGATAAGAAATTATCCGTAACAGCAGGGAGTCTGGAACCTGTACCTGCAATATGGTCGCTCCTTACGAAGAATCTCAAACCACAGCACGAGAAATCTGGATCTAATAGAGCACTGCTTACCCCTTAAGGGTAATACACATGACTCTATGTTTGTATAGTAACAAGGTGAAGATGCTCCATGTTCTTATAGTTCCACTGTAGCTACAACCACAATAGTATTGGAAACTTGAACCTCTTACTTGTAAAGTTAGGCGATTACATGGTTGCAGTTTCGTACAAGTTGCAGGCTGTATTTGTATAGAAGACAAGCGATGTAATATTCCAATGGCAAAGGGCAAGGCTAAAGTCCACAACTCTTGATGAGTTCTTGGAAATCTTGCCTAGAATGACGTCAAGCAATTGTAATGTTTATAATTATACAGCGTGACTAGTTGAACGACGGATATATTTAAGAGAAAATGCGGCCATTAAAACAAATTTTATAGAATAGGTATCCATAGATCTATTGTTG
Organism: Catocala nupta; assembly: GCA_963675205.1. Lineage (NCBI taxonomy): Eukaryota > Metazoa > Arthropoda > Insecta > Lepidoptera > Erebidae > Catocala > Catocala nupta. The sequence continues at coordinate 1,429,930 of OY776102.1, forward strand.
TAGGCCTAGCACGGCCTGAACGAAATATCAATGTGCAAAAGGGATGACTACAGTTTAAACTGGTTATATCTGTCAAAATGTTTACTACTCTCACCTAATGATTAAAAGATAATGTAGAAGAGCGGGACCCTCAATCACAAGCAAACTTTTGCTTAAATGAAGATTCCTCAATGCAACATTGTAAACCTAAGTTAATGAATTTTTTTTTAAGTGAATTCTTCTTTAGGCGCATTGAGCACTTTTTGAGTGAACAAAAATCATGGAACTCGCATCATCGTCACCGAACGCTTTCTATGAGCTATATGTATATATGTGTACTTTTTGGGTGAACTAAAAACGTGAAACTCGCGTCATCGTTGCCTCACGCTAGTTACTTAGTATTCACTTCTATCGGCAGTCCCCAAAGACTGCCCTGCATTTTTTTTAAATACTTCATATTAACAATATAAAATAAAATAATAAAAAATATCCCTGTAATCTTGTATTCCCCTGATTCCTTCTCCAAAACTAACACGACGTTAATATTTTATTCGTTTTGAGTTTGTTGTTTGTTACGCTTTCACGCCTGAACTACTCGACGAATCATCATGAAACTTCGCATACACGTTTTCAGAGGTACAAAAATAATTTGTTTCTTAGAAGTTTAAAAATCATAATATATATAGTTTCTGATCATACATACATACATACATAGATTCACGCCTGTTTCCCAGAGGGGTAGGCAGAGACTACGGATTTCCATTTGCTACGATCCTGACACACTTCTCTGGCTTCATTCACTTTCATAACATACCTGATACACGCTCGCCGGTTCAAGGTGCTTTTAACCTGGCCTTTATTCAGTTTCTGATTAACTAATATCATAAGTTAATGTGAGTTTGTTAGTTTATTTAGGATTTTTTACGCTTTCACACCTTAACCACTCGACGAATCATCATGAAACTTCACATACACGTTATCAGGGGTACAGAAAACAATATATCTTTCATCCAGGAAAAAGTACTGTTTCAGAGGGATTGAACCTTAACATAATCTAACCTTCAAATAACATTTACGCGAGGGAAGCCGCAAGCAGAATCCAGTTACAAACAAAAGCAAAACATATGGCAGTGGTACATATAAATTATATATTTTTTTTGATACATTGTTATGATACAGGGTTGTAAGGCAATACGTTTGTATGAAATTAATGTTGTTCGCATTTCCTCTCAAGGGCACGATAAATCCTACTTGCTCTGATGTAAAAATAAAAATGATGGTATTTTTATTTTATTTATAAATATGATTAAAAGAAAAAGCTCATCAATCACAAAAAATATGTAAATATTGCAATAAGATGCCCATAATGTAGATTTCCTGTTACCAACGCAAGCGACTCCGCCGCGCTAGAACGACCGAAAACACGAAAGACCTTTGATAAGGCAGGTCGAGAGAGGAGTTTTATCCGTTTTTCCTTCATACTTCTAACTATTTGTGTTAAAACATTTCCCACTCTCTTAGTAAATCCTGTATCGCGAGGGACTTTTACAAACATATAAACAACGGACACAAAGAGTATATATACTTCGTTTTTTGCAACTACATACGTATTATACATAGAAACACCTAGACCAAGACAAACATCCATGTTCATACACACAAATGTTTGACTTGTGCGGGAATTAAAACCCGTAACCTCAGGCGTGGCAGTTACATTAACTAATACGCTATCGAGGTCGTCAAAATACGTATGTACTTGAAATAAATTTTGAAAAGACAGAGGTAAGTATCGGAGGGTAGAACGCTAGATGTTTGGTTGGCAGCCCAGTGTCCCATTAGGCTATCGCTGCTCTTGTAAAGGTATTATAATAATTATTTACTAGCGGTCGCCGAGTGCTCGAAATTCGACCAAAGTTTGCGTGTAAGATATTGCTGATATATAATTATAGTGTCTTATCTATGTGATATATGTCATTATATATTGATGTATGTAACCATAGTTACACGCTTCGACTGCATGTGTACAAGGCATGGTTGTGTGCGTGTAGTGTTTTTCATTAATTTAATGTATGTATTTCTAATGCATATTTTATATAAAGCCCCTCCTTCTCCACATAAACTTTAACTGTGCCAAATTTCATACTCCTCCGTCCGCGCAATTTTCGTAAAAAGGGGTACAAAGTTTTTGCTTCACGTATATAGATAGTACGGGCGAGTAAGTGCTTTAATATTAATGTATGCGCTTTTTCGCCGAAACATAACTCAATTCGGACAATCATTCGAATATAAATAAGTTTTCTTTATATGTAACTATCAAGATATAAATGTTACATACATATCCCTACTCGTGGAAGCTTAGACAGAAGTGTATTACACCCACTTTCCACCAGATGTTCTTCTAGGTCCCATGTAATAGTCTCTCGTGCTGTACCTGAGAGTTTCTTGACAAGGGAGCCCAATTTAACACTTGTCTCGATCATGATATTGGCGATACCTTATACACAGCAGTTGCTTTAACTGTAATTGAGCCATCGAGCTGGCATTTGATCTTCTAGAATTATATCTCTATAAAGCAGCCAAATATATTTATTTTGCCTGCAGCAGTTACCCTATTAATGAAGGGTCTTTGTAGCTACAGTAATTAAACCGGGCAGGCTGGTTATGATTTACGTAACGGATTAATTATGTATAACCTAGCTCCTTCTATAATGGACGTTGATTTATCGGATCTCAGGCATCGCCTTGCATTCGAAGCGCTTCTAGTATATGTATATAGTAGATTTGAAAACTACACTCGCGTGCAACTAAATCGACTCACCTTTACAAAATGAAATAAGAGTGATTTATTTAATGAACTAAAAAAAAACTATATATTTTTAAAGCCTATTTTATATAAGCTTTCAATCAATACGTTTATCATTTAAATCTGTTCAGTAATTTTTAAAATATCGTGGTATACACATGAGTGCCGACAATTGACTCTTTGCGATAGCCACGAGTTGTGCGTTGCAACACCCTATATAAACCCCCCGGAAGTAATGAACACTTATCAGGTGCTTATGAACAGTTGACCTGAACACACCTCCGCAAGATACGATCGCCAATTTACAACCACTATGGATACAAGACCATAAGAAGCCGCTCAAGTCGTACTTTTGGTGCAACAGGGCTTAAGCCAGCGAGAAGTCGCTCGTCAAATAAACTTGAGCCAATCTGCTGTATCCAGGGTGTACAGAAGATTCCAAAAGACCTATTCTTACTCCAGGAGGCCAAATACCAGTTGGCGCCGGCATACTTCTGAGAGGGACGACCATTTTATCGTCTCGACAAGTCTCAGAAATCGCCATTTCACCGATGGTGCTGTCTAGCAGCGACTGAGAGAGGTTCGAGGAGTAGCTGTCAGTCAATGGACGGTCAAAAGACGCCTAAGAGATGCCAACCTGACTTCGAAACGGCCTGCTAGAGGTCCTAAATTGACCACAGCTTACCGACAAGCTTGCCTTACATTTGCTTGCGAACACATCAATTGGAGCGCTGAGCAATGGCGGTCGGATCTGTTCACGGGACAAATGCAGAGTATGTCTGCATGGCAGTGATATGAGAACTTGAGTCTACTGGCGTCCGGGCAAGCGATTTTGGTGGTGGTTCGTGTATTTCATTGGAAGGAAAAACAGAGATTGTTTTCTTCCTTGGTGGAGGCCAAGGAGGCGGTCTGACTGCAAATAGATATGTAGAGGACATTCTTGTGGATCACGTCGTCCCTTATGAAGGCTTCATAGGACATGGCTTCCTTCTAATGCACTACAATGCCCGGCGTCATACAGCACGAATCACTCGTCAGCTCCTGCAAGAAGTTGGTTTTCAGACCATAGACTGGCCGCCACTCAGTCCGGATCTCAATCCCATAGAACACGTATGGGACGAGCTAAAACAAAGGGTTCGGGTCAGAAATCCAGCGCCTGCAAGCATCATGGAGCTGAAAATAGCGCTGGAAGAGGAGTGGGAAGCTTTCCCCCAAGACTTGATAAAGAAGCTTATCAGGTCGATGAGGAACCGCCTTCAAGATGTTGATGATGACGGGAGGCAACACTAAATATTGATTAAATAAATGTCTTTATTTTTCATAACATTTCGTTTTTATTTTATGTTAATTATCGCTATGATTATTTTCAATAATTCATTTTATTTTGCATTGTCGTTCAAATCTGATTACCTCGAGAATTCGTTGATAGATTTTTAAATTAGAGTATCATTTAAAAGCCTATAAAATAGGCTTTTATAAAATATATAGGTAATCTACACCTTTTTTTTTAATAATTAAAAACATCACTCTTATTTAATTTTGTAAAGGTGAGTCGATTTAGTTGCTCGCTAGTGTATACCTATACATACGTCCTATAATTTAATGCTTATATTGCTCTAGGAGTAGGCGGAAATGTGAAAACAGGCAGCTCGTGAAACTTGATTTTAGATCTCACCTAATATTATTAGGAGACAGGAGAGCCTATTGCCCTCTACCAGGTATATTTCCAGGCTGCTGCTTTTGAGCCATCGAGGCAGAAAACTACCTTGGTAGCTCAAAAGTAACAGCCTAAATAACCGATAGACAAAACAAGACAAATAGTTTTCTATTTGATATCGTTTTGTCTATTGATTATTTTCGCAAATAATTAATCAATCAGTCTAAGATCAAGACGTTCAAGACTACTTGACAAAAAAGAAATTACTGTGCCTTATTCGGATCAGGCATAGTAAGGTTTCGGGAACGACAACACACGGCGTGATTTCGTGACAGAAGTGCTCAATAACACTTTAGGTGATTCGGGTATCGAACCTTGACCATGAGATCTAAGTTTCGATATCCCAATCACGCGACTACTATATATGAACATAGCAGTCGCATTCACAAACGCTACGCTATCCAGAAAGTCATTTCATTCATAGCGATTAGCCCAACATAAGTTCTATGTTAGCACTCTCAAGAAACGCCCACGGACAGTAACTTGATAGAGAAAAGTGCCGGCTTCCACTTCATTAAGTAAAAGTAATAGACTGACCATTCAAGCACTATGTACTTTTTAATGCAAACAGCACGACATAGGTTAAATTTTTCACGAGAAGAATATTTATAATATTAGCATATACACCGTGTCACCGCTGAGCACGGGCTTCTTCACGTGAAGGGTTACACCATAGTCCATTTTGCTGGCGTAGTGCAGATTGGCACATATCTTCGAGAACATTATGGAGAATTTTCAGATGTGCAGTTCTTCTCACGATGTTTTTCTCCATTGTTAAAGCGTGAAATTATGTATTCAATATGCACATAACTTTGAACAATCATAGAGTGCGTATATTCGTTTCGATCTCAAGACTCTTACTTGGCAGGCCAACTGTCTTCCACTAGGCTATCGCTGCTTTTGGTAATATTTTCGACCATAATTATATTAGCAAACAGCATGGGACGGCCATCATGCACAACCAGAGAGAGATCAGGCGCAAGACTGTTTTACGTGCTTACCGAGGCATAATTTTGAAACATCACCAATAAACAAACTACGATTATTACTGAGAATGTCTTGATAAATATACCCGTTATAACAAGAAGAAACAAGAAAATAATTACAATTAAGGAGGGTCGTAATAATATTTTATTGGTTTAGATGACACGACTGTTTGAAGTTAAGAATAATTGCTTTCAATTGGAGAGAATATACATCATAGATCTGTTATAGAGCTTTGATCCATTAGGGTTGTAACACACATTTACATTTTCGATTCGACAATATTAATCAAAGAAAAAGTGATCAGCAGGTCTACTATGAAACATAAATGTCGAAGTTTCGGGCCGAGTATTCCTATTGTGAAACACATTAATTTTGAAATTCGTCGCAAATTACGGTACGTAAACTCGTGATTGTAAAATCTATTTAATTGTAAAATTAAACCTACATCAGTGACCCATCCACCATATAAGGCAACGAATTGGCACATTGGGGTATATTAAGTCGGTAGTACCCGGGACGTTCCATCTTTTCCCAGGTGAGCCCGACATAATCTCTCCATTCCCCTGTTCCGGCGGGTGCGTCATGCATTGACGTACACCCACGTTAAAAAAGGAGGGTTGTACGTCAATCTGACGAGCGTGCATACAGAATGTAATGCTACTAAATGAATTAAAAAAAGATATTACCACCATAGAAAGTAATCCATAATGTCTGCATAAGTTCAGAAATAAAGCTAAAAAAATAATTTAATCGTATCAATAATTTTACTATGAGATTCACTTTGTTCCATTTAATTGCTGCACTATTTGCATGCAATCTTATCTTTATAATATTAAGAATATGACAGCTTTCTGACTACCACGATTTTGTCGCACAATCATTAACACAAATTCAATTGTACTGTTCGGATATATGTAGAGCAATCCTAATATAATTAATAATAATTTGTCTTTATTGACTACTCACCATGATGCGCTTAATTCGCCTCTTGCTGCGAGGCGGGCGCGGGCGACTTTCCGATCAGCTGACCTTCTCCGCCATCTTGTGTTCTCATTGACAGTTCTCACGGAAACAGCCGAACGATTCCGAACTGACTTCGGGCACTGCGAACCGTACTGTTGTGTTGCACATTATTTTAATTCACTGTAACTACTTGGACTTTTGTAACTATTTTATTTCGTTGTGGGTAGGACGCTGTAACAAAAGAAAAAGGTTTTATTAATTTCTCATCGATTAGAACAGTATAAATGCCGATGACTACTGTCTATAGAGGTTGCCTCGCGATTGCCATTGCGCCGAGTGTTGTGGGTTTATCCCCACAACACTCGGCTCCGAGTCTGGGTGTTCCTTTTTTTTTTGGTGTGGCGTGGCTAACGTGCAGACGGATCGCCTGATGGTAAGCGATTACCACCGCCCATGGACACCCGCAACCCCAAAGGAGTTACAAGTGCGTTGCCAGCCCTTTAAAAAGGAATTAAGGAGGGAAAGGACAAAGAAAGGGATAGGAAAAGGATCGGGGTAACTGGGCCTCCGGCTCTCTCACTCACCGATATGAAACGCAACAGTACGGGTAGGTACCGTTACTTCACGCCGGTATTCTGTGAGAGGGTAGTACTACCCCGGTCGATCCGGCCCATTCATGCTGAAACCAGCGAGGATCTACTACCTACAATCAATCTTGTGTCCGTTATTTGAGTGTTTGTAAATTGCCGCGCGGCATAGGATTTATACGTAATACGGGCGTAGTTTAAAAAAATTAAGAAATTTCATGGAATATTGTATATAATAGGAAACGTTTCGATGCCCAGTTGAGGCAAAAGGTACCTAATTAAGATTTACTTTAAAAAATTGCAGTAATTTCACTATCCGTTCGTTAGATGTCCGTCCCCTATTACGGATGACATAAACCCATAGCCGGTGTCTAATGAAATATGAGTGTAATACACTCTTGCTTCGGGGATATAAGCATCACAAAGAATAATAATAATATTCTACCACATACACACAACACCATCTAGCCCAAACTAAGCAGAGCTTGAACTATGGGTACTAGACAATGGATAAACATACATATGTATGTATTTCCCTTTTTTTTGTAAATACTTACATATTATACATAGAAACAACCAGACCAAGACAAACATCCATGTTCATACACATAAATGTTAGACTTGTGCGGAAATCGAACTCGCGACCTCAGGCGTGGCAGTCGGTTACACTAACCACTACGATATCGAGGCCGTGTAAATTAAGCGACCAAATTCTATCTTAATCACAGCAAAACTGTATTTATAATTCTCCATTCCTCTCCAAAACAGCGTTTAACCAAAAGTTCCCTGTAAACTGAAAATCGATCTTGTAAACAATAAACACAGGGCGCTTTAGAATTCGGGCCACGCCACGTGCCCGAGTTAGTGTGTAACACAAACAACACGACCGTTTGTAAACTGCGACCGAAATATCTGACGAAGGATAAGCTATGTTGCACCTGGGTAGGTATAGTTTACTTTTATACCCACATGAGTGCAAGAGAGCTTATGTAGGTACTCGCTTGAATACAGAATACTAATTTGTCCGTACAAATGACGTAGTGGTTTAACTGGTCGACTCGAGACTGCTACTGCGGAACAAACATTCGTGTGAAGAAGTCTGCCTACTACCCCGTCTCATACCATAACCGTGCTAGGAACGTGTCAGGCAAAAAAATATTCCTTGTAAGGAAATGTATAAGACTATGCCCACTAGACCGTTCCGTCACCGATCAGCAGTTCCTATAGCAGGGCGTATCGTGTGGCTTTTCGTGTCTGATACGTTCCTAGCACGGTCATAGTATGAGATGGGGTAGTGGGCAGACTCCTTTGTCCACAAAAAGATGTTGTTCTCAATTGTAAGTGTTATTTGTAGACAATGGTTAAATGTTTATAATTAAAGTCCTTCGCGGCAAAGCAATTATTCCTAGGGTGGCAATAGTCTTTTTCATTGAATATTTTATATTACAAGAACATTAGAATTATTCAAATATCCCAATTATTTATACATATATACATACTCTCACATCCTCGAAAGGGTAGATGTATTAAATACACATTAACACAGCTATATCATTTACATAGGTCTTACATAACGGGGTAAGAGCCTTCACAAAACGAATTTTGAATCGGTATCAAAGTTTGATGATACCTTGTGGTTTACCTTAAAATCTAAACCACATCCATAGAGATTTAATTTCAGTGATATGGTGCATAGTGTATATCCACGTTAATGAAATCGCAAACTGTAGTCTACATGAAAGTAATGAACCAAGATCTAGCATAAATTAAATAAAACTTAATGAAATCCTATGTATTAATATTATGTGAAAGTTATAAATATGTTTTAAAATTTCTATAGTGATGTGTTCTATAGTGAGGTGACCAATGTAAGGAGATGAAATAAGAACGCTGTCTTAGCTCCAGTCCAAAAATGGTGTATTTAAATTAATGATTTTACATGAATAATTAGAACGCAAACGCTCTCAACCATGGTTATCGGTGAGTGAGGATGGCCGCAGCCGTCGCGGCAATGTCGCGTTCCATCTGTCCCCGCTTCCCCTCATTTAGGAGCCTTAACATATAGTAAGGTTTTAATTGTTACTCGATCACACGTAAACCGTTTATTTGAGTTGAATAACACTTCGCATACAGATAAACCATTTCATGGATTAGCAAATATATACATACATAGTTTCATGCTTTTGTCCCCGAAAGAGTAGGCAGGATTTCAGGTGCTGCAATATATCCTATAATATACCTACACTTTTCAGCTTAGGTTTAAGGTCATACGTATCCCTATTGTCTTTTACCGGACACATTACCAGAATCCCAGCTGCTACTAAGAATAACTTGACGGATAAACCAGACATCGGAACCGGAAATCGATCCTAACACCAGACACAGCGTAACATTACTACCGTTACGCCGCAGTAGCTATTATATCATCATAGACAATGAACACATAGGCTTATTATTATCCCAATTATCATGTACGCTTCATTCACGTTTCCCGTGGGATACATGCCTCTAAACAACTTCTTTCTTTAAAGACAACTCCTGCACTTAGTATTGCGGAGCACTTTACAAACATTTAAACAAGGGACACAAAGAACACCCTAAAGAACACTGATTCCTACCAAAGATGCTTCGCGAGGCTATTGAAATCACAAAAACATCCTAATTTCAATAGAGAAGATGGTTGGAATGTACCACCAGCTTGGGATCCAGTAATTCAAATAGTCAAACCTAAGAAGAAGCAAACCACAGCTAGACTTCATGATACTTTGAGCTCATTCTGCGTAAATAGAAACACCAATGATTAAATTATGTTCGGTTACTTTGATATAACTACACTGGAACATTGAGACAACTACCAGCTTAGTCTCTCCGTGACTATGGCTGCTGAAAAGCAACCGAAACGTCGGGGAAAGTGTAAACTTAAATATAAATAGTTTTAATAATATAATTAGCTTAAAAATTAGTAAAGTTTAATAGTAGTAGTAGTAGTGTAACAGTTTCTAAATTATGTAATAAAGTGTCAAATAAACAACGGGATAGAATCCATATATAGTAGTTTAATTTCAACCCTATTTGTGGATCAAACAAATGTTTGTCCCGTGTGGGGATTGAACCCACAACACTCGGCGCAGTGGCGGTGGAAAATTTAAACCACTATTCCATACATGCATTCAAAACAGGCTAAAACCAGTATACTTAAAAGCATCAAAATTCTTGCTAACTATACGAAAGAAGTGTGTATCTGTTGGACATCATTAATGTTCAGTACGCCATTCGAACCGGCTCGCTATGAGATGCATAGAATGAAGGGACGGGGGCTCGAAGATGACCGTCGGCGCCTCGTTGACCCATTTACTCGAATACGAGACACCGATTCAACGGGTAACACAAATAAGGCTTCTATTCGACAATCTGTGTACTAGAATAGTTACTTATGCTGCATCGAGGAACAAAAAAACTGTTTTATATTAAATTAAATTGTAACTAGTCGATGTATGTGTTTTCTAACTTAAATATATACAGGGTTGTTTTTGAAATCGTGTAATTCCTTTTAACCACGCATTCTACTGGTGATATAGAATAACCCTGACCATATTTTTATTTACTTAGAATTATTTTTTTTGAAAAATTATTGCTCCGTTTTTTTCGTGAAATGGTGTCAGATAGTCATATGTTTACCAACCGAGGCAATTTTAATTTTTTACTAATTAAAATAAAAAAAACATATTAATAATTAATGTCGTAAATAATAACGGGTGGTCCTTTTTATTGCCCCTTATTATTTACGACATCAGTTATTGTTATGTTATTATTTTTAAATTAGTAAAATATTAAGATTGTGTCAGGTGGTTAAAATATGACTATTTGAAATCATTTCATGAAAAAAATCTGTACTCTAATTTTGCCGAAACCATTATTCTAATTAAGAAAAAATATTGTCAGGGTTATTCTATATTACCAGTAGAATGCGTGGTTAAAAGGAATTACACGATTTCAAAATCACCTGTATACAAACTAGCGGTCAAAATTGGACCATAATTGATTTAAATTTTATGTTTGATCGTTATTAAGGTTTTATTGTCTATAACTTTACCCTTATAATTACATTTCATTTAGATTTCGCCAAGGCTATACAGGGTAAATTTACCTATTTCTTTTCAAACAAATTATTATTTACTTAACTATACTCTTTCATTGACGATATTCCTAAGCTTCCTACTTTGTTTTCTTTTTTCTTTATTATTACATATAAATAAGGTATATATATATATATATGTAACGATAGTTACAAAGAATTGTACGACGTCAGACGAACAATGCCGAAATACTACGAATGAGATTCGACTGCGTGTGTCAAATGCATGGTTGTGAGCGTGTAGTGTTTTTTTCATTAATTTAATGTATTTCTAATACATATTTTATAAAATATTAGGATTCGCCACTCCTTCTCCATGTAGGTACACTTTATCTATGCCAAATTTCATACTCCGACCGCGTGATTTTCGTAAAAAGGGGTACAAAGTTTTTGCTTCACGTATTAATATATAGATAAACAAAACTGAAGTGTCTGTGACTGTCATGGCAGCTTTTTAATATAGTTTGTCCATTCCTTTATTATCTTTTTGACAGCTCACGCCTATAAATTACCTTCGATTCCCGCACAAGACAAATATTTGTGTGCATGAACATGGATGTTTGTCTTGGTCTGGGTGTTTCTATGTATAATATGTATGTATTTACAAAAAAAAAAGTATATATGTATGTTTATCCATTGTCTAGTACCCATAGTACAAGCTCTGCTTAGTTTGGACTAGATAGTGTTGTGTGTATGTGGTAGAATATTATATTATTATTATTATTATTACCTTCTTTTTTTTTCGGAATAATGTACTACTGTAATGTCATACTTGCTTGACGGGTAACGCCCACTTAGTGAAGTGCCCTGTGCATAACAAACAACCATAGACTATAAAACAGGTCTTGAAATAAGATAAATCGATCATAATATGAAAAAAATAAATTGACTTTATGTAAGTACCTATTGTTTCAGTAAATTTAATTAAAAAAAGAAAATAAAAATAGTAACTATGACTCCTTGATTAATTATAGGCAAGGAATTAAGGCGAAGTCTTGAAATATACGTTTTGGAATTTAATGCGCGTATACGTTATATTTATAATAATAATAATAATTATACCCCTCTGGGACAGTCGTTACCTCATCATGAGACTAACGCGATATCGGAGGGCACAGTACACTAGCTTTAAAACTATCACCTTCGCCTTGTGATATAAAAAAAAAATGTATCACCAGGTTAAATTAAAGCGCACAACCGCAGGGCAGCTTGTGGCGGGCTGAATGTGAGTGGCGACACTGCGGTCCTGAATGCCTCAGAGAGTTGGTTAGGGCCTCGTCCCCGGCTTGCCGTTACTGGTTGGCTGGGGTGGAACTTCAAGAGCGCCCGTAGGACTCTTAACTCTGGCTTGCCTTGGTTGGCCGGTCAGAGGGGGGCCGCTAGAGCTATATGCTTGGGGGTGGAAGTGTCATTTTCAAGGGCATAACTACGGGGAAACCCGCTCCGGGTCTCCGTTGTCACGAGAACCGTGATGGTGAAACCGGCGCCGCACCGCTCGACACCCCTAGCCACTCGCACCGGTGTTGCCCTCTGCTGCTGGCTTGTATGCCTATAGTGGCTTATCAGGGGGCCCATCTAGTGAGTTGGCGAATCACCGTCTGCCCATTGCATTGATGCTATTAGAGTATTCAGGGCAGACGCCGTTTTTCATCCATAGTTAGCAATATACCGGTCCACCAAACACCCATACCTATAGCCCATATATTAGAATCTATACGTAGCAATAGTCCTACGCCTGCTGCGGCTGGTGCCGCTGTAGGTGTTCCATCACACCTTTGATTAAAACTCTCGAAGGGCCTCTTCACGTTGGACCCATGTCTCCGTGTAAGCCTCCCAAAGGGCCAGGTATTTTCTAATATAATATGTTAGAAAGTACCTGTGATAAGAGAAACATAATAATAATTATTATTATTATTAATATTTTGATTTTAATGATTTATTTTATTTATATATTTATTTATTTCATATATAAAAATACTAATAATCTAATACTTAATTAATTTCTATTACTTATTCTATTACTTAATATTTATACTAAAAATATGTCGATGCATTAAATCGATTGAAAGTTCTTAAATAACATTGATTATTATTTCAAATCGAATCGGTATCGTGTGACTCTAATTTCGAACTGTCTTGAACTGTCAAAAAGATAATAAACGAATTTACAAACTATAAATGCATATGAAAGTAATATACACATATAAGTGCATATACAGTAATATGTTGCCCCGTCTGTTTGATCCGGCTAATTTCTGCAACGCTCGGTTCGACTGTTTTGAGGGAACTTTCACTGACAAATATCTGATGTTATAACTAGTAACTTAGGCTACTTATATTTTAGACAAAATTAGAGACCCGCGAAAAATGAAACTCCACGCGGGCGAAGTCGCGGGTAACAGTTAGTTATAAATACGAATGTGAGTTTGTTTGTTTGTTACGCTTTCACTCCTTAACTACTTGACGCATCATCATGAAATTTTACAAACACGTTGTCAGGAGTACAAAAAAGGACATAAGGTGCCTTTTATCCAGAAAATTGTACAGTTTCCGAGGGATAGAAGATTTATATAACCTACATTTAAGTGAGCGAAGCCGTAGGAAACATCTAATAGGATATATTTAAGAAAAATATGTGAGCGCTCTTTATAATAGCTATAGAAGATAGTCTGTTTGTCTGTCTGTATGTTTGTTCAAACCGAGCTTTCAGTTTCGTGAAGTAGTTTTGCACCAGATTTTAAATTAGATCTTCAGTTATATAGTTGCGCAAGGTGTAATATAAAATCTGGTGCATGTTTTATATTGATACGCCGTAAAAGTCGAATATTATGTGTGTAGGACACCTGTCCTACCTACCTACTTCCAAATTCCACGTGTACAAAATGGAGGGATTTGCCCGCCATTTTGTATGAAATATAATTATTTATTTACCAAATTTTTTTATCTTTTCACTTACATATAACATTGGTGAAGGTTAGACTCAAATAAGTGTTTACAATGTTTTGATTTGCGCTAAGCTACTCACTGCTTACACTTGGAAATGAGTGCTCTATTTTTTATACTCTCAGGAGGTATCTTATTACCTCTCTCATCGCTCATAAGCCAGCTTTCGATCGGATTGGTTTATGCAAACCAATAACACGAGTACATATAGAACTGTGAACTGATACTTGTAGTGTTTTAAAACCCCCATTGGACAATTAATTGTGGTATTTCGAAATCATTATTCGGTGTTAGGTTGTTCATTTATTGTATATATGTAAAGTCTACCCAAAACAGGACAATAGTCTAGGTAAATTCATGTGTTATTTTTATATTTTCTATCAATAATTTACATTAGTTCAAACAGGACATTATCTCTAATGCTGCAGTTATCTTTCGAAAGAAAGGAAAGAAAACGTTTTCTTTTAAGTCTCATTCATTAGCTGTATTATTATATTATTGGTATAATAATAATAATAAAATGCTTTGTTTTGTTATCAACACGTTGAATCCTATTTCGTATAAATAATGATTTTATTTACGAAATAGTGATTGTAGTACAAAATGAAAATTATACATGGTAGGTCTTACAACTATTTTACGTACAATCCTGTGGGTGAAGTTCTGTTATCCTTGATAGGTTAGTTAGTAACCTGTAGTAAGGATTAACAGTCCTCTTCCCTCCGGTATGTATTATAATTACAATTACAATTATTTCTAAAGTATAACCATGTAATTACAATTCAAACTACAATTTAAAGGTTAACATTTACAATATTTCCATGCAGTGAAAAAGTGTGTGTCTTAGTGTATAATATGTATGTGTAGTGTTTGCGCGTGGGCGTGTGTGTATGCGTATTTGCGTGTGTGTGGTTGTGTGTGTGTGTATAGAAGGACCTGTGCCAGGAGACCCCACTCTTCCATATCTTTATATGATAGGTAAATCTTAAAACAAATAAGATTCTTTTAAGTTCTTTTTTAATATACAAGCAATGAGACATTATTTGGTTTTCAATAATTTGTACCAAATAAATATAGCATAATTGTGACACCAGTGTCATTTACCACATATTAAATATAATACATTCATGGGTTAAAATGGTTAAAATGAGAACCAGCAGACATATTGTGCGCCGGATCGATGCCATGGGACCTGGAAGCGGCGCTCCTGGCGTCGCTCTATTGTTGGCGCCAGGAGGCGCTAGCTCGGGGCGAAGGACTGGGTCTTCCCGCTATCAAAGCGGCAAGATCCGAGCTCCACCAGGTCGTAGTAGCGAGTTGGAAGGTGCGACTTGTGCACCCCAGTGCCGGGCACGCCACAATCGTGGTGGTAAGTCCCGTGTTTGAGGAATGGCTGGAGAGGCGGCACGGCACCCTCACCTTCCGGCTGACACAGGTACTGGCTGGCCACGGTTGTTTTGGCCAGTTCCTGTGTCGTATACGCCGGCAAGAGACGCCCGGTTGTCACCACTGCGGCGACTGCCGCGACGTTATTGAGGACACGGCGCTGCACACTTTGGCGGTTTGCTCCGCCTGGGCATCGCAGTGCCGTGAGTTGATCGCGGCAGTCGGATCGGTTGACCTCTCGTTCCCGGCCGTAGTTCAGTCTATGGTCCGGAGTGAGAGGACGTGGAACGCCGTCGCCTCCTTCTGTGAGGAAATTCCATCAAGGAGGCGGCGGAGCGGGAGAGGCTTAAACCATCTCCCCAACCGAAGAGCCGGGCGCCGGAGGGCGTGAGACGACCTCCAGGTCTCTTTGTGTAATGGCCTGCCGTTTTATACGGCGGGCCGTAAACTCGGCGGGGTCGCCACCGCATGCGACAGTGGTTCTCTCGAGGAATACCGTGGTAGGTTTAGTCGGTATTCCGGGAAGTACATTATCTTTTCAACATCTTTCTTTTACCCCGGCAAGTCCGACATAATCCCTCCACCCGCCCCCGCGGAGGGGCATGCTACAAGGCATTCCACAACGTAAAAAAAAAAGACATATTGTGCAATATTCAGTAAACATAAGTATTAAGTATTTTCTCTTTTGTTTGTTTTGTTTTATCAATCAAATGAGATCATAGCAAGAATAAAGCACTAAGTAGCAATTTTTAAATATGCTAGGGCGTGTTGCAAATAAATCAATACCGCTAACGTGAAGAAATAAAAGTGAATATTAAAAAGAATATATTATGAAAAGAGATAGGGTAAAAATATGTTTGTGCGCGTATGTGGTGTGGAGTTGTGTCCAGTCTAATCTTAGTTATCTACAATTGGCTAATTTACAGATATATACATACTTTTTATAAAAGAGTTTCTTAATTCTGCAGCTCTGCTAAATATCACGGTTCGAACGAAACATTCGAGATTTGAATAATTTATTAATTAAGGTCACAATGTAACACAGAATCTCAAAGTTACAATTACGAAGTCACCGCAATGTTAACAGGGGTACGGCCTTCCTTATTAAATTTGCCAGAAAGTTATAATATTGTGGTATTTTCAAATTAAATGTTAATACAAATAGATTATAAAAATACTTTGCTTTTTGCAAGTATATACGGCACAGGATTTTTTGAATATTGCACGAGATAAAGAAATTATTAATCACCATCTCGGTCCCTTTCTAACCTCTTCAACCTATCCCCTTCAAATAACAATGTCCACCACACCGAATTTCGGCCAGTCTTAACGGAGACTGGCCATCTGCGCAGGAGATATTGTAGTGCACAAGTGTGTGCGCAAACACAAGTACACTCTCTGTTCCCTAACTCTCATGATCTGATGGGACGGTAATCCGACACGACTAAAGAGAGATCAGGTGCAGGACCAACGGCTTTACGTGCTTTCCGAGACACACCCCACCCCGTCTAACATTGTTAAATGAAATTTGAATAAGTGGTATATTAATGCGTTATGTACTTATATACCACTGACTTAAATTAGAATAATAATATTTATTTAGTTACCATTTTTTTGTCCGTTTTATATTTTTATTGTGTTTTATGTTTTTGTTTAATGTATATAACGTAGGTTAAGTAATAAAATTGAGAGCGCTTCTCGCCGTTAAACAATTACGTTTGGCGATTTTTACATATCGAGGGGTGAAAGACTATAATTTGGTTTAAGCAACATTTTGGACGATATTGAGTTATATATTCGGAATCAGCGTATTTTTTTGCTTCGAATGAGCCGAGTCTCATACAATTCTGAACACGTTTTTGGCGCTTAAGACAATGCAATCTTAGTACCTAATCCTCAAACATGATGTTATGATCCGACATTAAATTTGTCATTTTTTTCGAACTTTTTTATGCCATACACAAAAATAGAGAATCGGAGCTTAAGCAGTTATTCCTATCCTAAAATTTTCGATATAGCAAACTTTAAATGAAAAGTCCCTTCATACATTTTGCTTTCCACTACTAACACTATGCAATATCGCTTCAACCAATTTGACGTCAACCAAATTCAATAAGACATGTCGATTAAACCCTTTTCGCTGCAAATGTTTTGCGTCTACACAGTCATGACAAGCGTTTATTTCACACTCTCTACACAATAGGTTTCTTACTTAACCTTCCTTACCAAGTACGTACATTTATTCATTTCAGTTACAATTTAAAAGTTTATAATAGATTATAAGAATACTTACGATCTCATTAAGACTGATTGTTAATTAAGTGAAAGATATTTAATAAAAGATTTTATAATTAACAGAACTTTTTTATTTATTCCTGACATAATTTATTAATTATTCACCCATTTTAATATATCATATAAATATGTCTTTATTATCTTGTATCAACAACCATGTTTTATAAAATCCCTTCGAAACATGAGACATCAAACAATTCATAAAAAATGTTCGTCGTTGCTTAAGTCAACTTGCCTCTATCGACTATCGTTAACAAAACCCTATTGGTAGTTAAACGAAATAGCTTATTCCTATTATCATTGAGTAACGTCGATTCAATAATTTTGCTTTCTACTGAATAAGCACTGTAAGGTCAGTTAAAGCCATTTTGCCTGCTGCTGGTTAGTGACAATTTTGGATGTTAAATCATTTTTCTTTACTCTAAAAATAAGGCGATAAAGATCATTTCGTATTATGCGACATTTATTTTGGAACTCATAACTATTTTTACATTTCATTCATACTATTTTTTTATTGATAATTTTTCCAAAACTTTAAGGGTTGTATTGCAATTAAGATCCCCATTAAAGTAAGAGCAGTAGTTTTCAATAACGAATTTTTTCCAAGTTTTAAAACTTTAAATGGCTCTCCTGTAAAGTTTGTAAAATGTCGCTTAAATCAATAATAATAATAATAGCCTTTCACCCCTCGATATGTAATACATCTAAGTTACTGTAGAAAAGGAAATAAAAGATTTGAAAAAAAAACTTTTTGTTGACCCGACCCGGGATTCGAACCCGAGACCTCATGCACAGCAGTCGCATTTACTACCGCTGCGCCACGGAGGCAGTCCTCCACATACTACTGCTACAGTAACTGCTAGCCATGTAGATGGTAATGGATGTAAGTGGTCACCGTAGCCTATGGACTCCTGCAACAACAGGAGGAACACTGCTATTTCAAGTCGATATTCTGTGAGAGGGTAGTCCTTCCCCGGTCGAGCCAGCCCATTCATGCTGAAATCAGCGAGGCTCTACTACTCAAACACTACTCAATTAGCTGAGCTTTGACTGGGAAATACGTCCATCCTAACAGGAGAAGTAACCTAACAACCTAGTCTTGTGGCGCTATAAGAGTGAAAATGAGCATACTTCTCTTTTAACACTGCACACCGCAGAAATACAGAGTAGGCCGTGGTAATATATACATATGAAATGCTGCGTAGATGTTTGGATGTTTGTAACTCAATCACGCATAAACTGTAAAACGGATATTGTCTTCTGTTTACGCGAATGTTTTTCATTGAAATTAAACAACTATATACGGATTTTATCGCGTTGTTGTTTTATTACATAATTTAGAAACTGTTACACTACTATACAACTATTAAACTTTACTAATTTTAAGATAATTAAATTATTAAAACTATTTATATTTAAGCAGGTCACGGGGAGACTAAGATGCCGTGCCTGCCCGTGACCATGGCTGCTGAAAAGCAACCGAAATGTTTTATAATAAATTGTTAAATAAACAACGCGATAAAATCCGTATATAGTACTGTAAAACGGATTTAGATTAATCTTGGTACACAAGTAGACCTTATATATAGATATCTTGTATGAATACATAGGATAATTTTTAACCCGGTATGTGGTATGTTTACACGAATGACCTATGAATCCTTTGTGTATTCATTTTATTTATAATGCATTGTATGCTGAGCCAAAGCTATTTTTACATATTTTTATCGTTGTTTATGTAACTTTTTACATTTCCCGCGTAAAACAGATTTCAGCATACAGGTCCCTCGGCGGCTATCATTAATTTTCATTTAGATGTGCCTTGTTTGGTTTATTTTTATGAGTTTTTACTACTAACTTGACCCGAATGAACAATTTAAGTGGTTATATACGTGGCCAACAAAATATTACTTAATCATATAAGTATGTATATTTTTTATACAAAACGAAAATCTTTACAATGTTTAGAATTTTTCAATTCTCTGGCATTCGTTTAAATTGGAGTAACCCGGTGAGCTGCTTTCACCCAATATAGAGTCGCAACCAGATAACTTTCTATTATATTCCTACGTGAGTGAAGGCTTCCAGCTTCCAGGCTACTCAGATAGGTGCCAGCCAAAGATAAAGCTGTCTGTATCCAGCGGGACTTCTTGTATCGTAATCGTGCATAGACTGAAGTAAACGCTTATCACCTAATGGGCCGTATACCAGTTTGCCATTTAGTCTGTGTCCAAAAAAGAGTACCTACATTAATCTAAGAAGAAATATAAAAAACATTTAAAGAAAGGGTATAAAATAAACATTTATAGAACCGATCTATTACTGTCGCGCTGGGTTCGAACGAAATACCAATGTACAAAAGATAGATCTTTTGCAACTTTAGTTAAGACTACAGCTTCGACTGATTTTACCTCAAAATCGTAATTTTCATAAACTATATGAGCACGATTTTGACTGTATGTATGTCTGTATTAATTCATTGAAAATGAAAAAAAAAGAAATGAATATAAATTTATTTCTGGCTTCATTTTGGTACAAAATTGTTACACTGTTTCCCACATTAGGTTTCCCTGTGTCGTGGAAAACAAGCTCAGTACAAACAAGTGTTAAGTATCAACCACAAATAGCAATAATACACAATATTAAAAGTGTATTGTGTGTGTGTGTACGTGTGTGTGTGTGTGTGTGTGTGTGAGTGTGTGTGTACGTGTGTATGTGTGCGTGTGTGTGTATGTGTGTGCGTGTGTGTGTATGCGTGTGCGTGTATGTGTATGCGTGTGCGTGTATGCGCGTGTGTGTGTGTATGTGTGTGAATGTGTGTGAATGTGTGTGTATGTGTGTGTATGCGTGTGTGTGTGTATGTGTGTGTGTGCGTGTGTGTGTATGTGTGTCATGTTAATTGGTATATTCTTACACGTACTAATTATTTAAAGTACTAAAGAATTAAAGCTCGCAACACTATATCCATAACAGGCTCTCAGATCCTCATAAGCAAGCCCTGCCAACCAATCAAACACAACACCTTTTTAAATTGTCGCAGAGTCATATTGATAATTTGCTTATTCTTTTTTAACAATTTGTTATACAGAAGTGGAGAAATTTGTTTGAAATACCTTCCAGCGAAAGTGGTTCTAACATAGGGAATTGGACATTTATGTACCCTTTTTGTTGATCGTGGTAATAATGGAATGTGTAGCTTATGATATCTCTTAAGACATTGAAACATAAATAGTTTTCGAACTGTGAGCACATTAGCCTCTTTATAAGTAAGTTTGGTGGAGTATCGATATGGAAGATGGAGTAGAACCTTAAGCACGGCTCTCTGTGCTCTTTCAACCTCCAGAATATGGGTCTTAGCTGCGCCACCCCACATACTGACACAATATGTTAAAACACATTGACATAGAGCTTTATACGTTCTGTGTAGCCGTTCTTTATCTGCGGCAAGTCTCAACGTCTTAAAAACATGTATAAGTTTTCTCGCTCTAGTCGTAACTGAGTGTATATGGTGCTTCCAGTTAAGTTTATCGTCAACAAGACCCCCAAGTATTTGATAACCGGAGCTCTTGATATAACAGCACATCTACAGTCAGTTTCATCTACTCCACAGTTTCTGTTACAGGGATACGTGTGTAAAGTCAATCTGAAGAATTTGTCTAGGCTAGTAACAGCTATTTTGCTGAAACATAAATATTTAATTTTTGCGATGTTTGGATTTAGAAGATTATCCTCTAGCCATTTCGATATTTTTCTTAATCCTGTTTCTGCCTTGCGCTTGACACTATCCCAATCCTTATCACGAAAGATGACAGCAGTATCGTCAGCAAACATCAGCATATCAGCTTCAGCGTTTTCAAGCTTACACAACTCGTTGATGTATAACAAGAAAAGCGTCGGTCCCAGCGTGCTGCCCTGTGGTACACCATAAGAGCAGCCGCACATGGAACTAATATGATCCCCTCATTATATTATCATCCTTGAACCACTCATTTACTACACCCCTGATACCATAATTGTCCAGGCGTTTGATAAGTATAAGAATTGAGAGTGTTTCGAATGCTTTCTGGAGATCCAGAAATACACCAACACAGCACTCTCCGACATTCAGGGAATCAGTAATCAGTGTTGTCAATTTGAGAACAGCATCCTCTATGGACATGTTATTCCTGACTCCATACTGATTACAAGATAAAAGCTAAATTAGCTTGATGTATGAAAACAACAGCTTAAGACAGCAAAATTTAAAATTTTAATATATAATAATTAAATTATAAAATTCAGTAGTAGTCATAGATTTTATAAACTGAGGATTACGCTTTTACGGAAGTTGCCCGCATTTCGTCTTAAGTCGAATAAGGTATCGTAAAAGTTACCTCATTCTTCATTTCCCAAAAAAAGCTTCAATATTTGAATACTAGGCACAAGCTTCTTAACGGTACTCCATTAAAATATTACGAGAGGTCAAACCGTAATCCCTTCTCATGAATATTACTAATCCCCGCCGCTTCGGGCGAAACTAAAACCAACACCTAAAATATCCTATCAAACATTCAGTTCGATCAATGTTACGGAATAATTATATGTTTCTGAACATTATAAAAAAAATTAAGAAATTCTACATTCGCGTATATTTTTTTTATGTAATACTAGTTTTTGGCCGCAGCTTCACTCGCGTAAACTTTTAGAAGTGTTACTAACATAAATTAACCTAACCTAGTTAAGTTATGCTAGTTGCAGAACATTTCTTATAAAAAATTATATTTCCTATGTTACTCGGTGATAATATAGCTTTCTAATGGTACCAAAAAGATTTTTATAATCGGTTGATTAGATTTTGATTTAAATTCTTACAAACAAACAAACGAAATATCAAATCTTTTTAATATTAATATAGAGTATAGACTTGCTTTTGCCCGTAACTTCGTAAGTGTTGAATTTGGATGTGGATACCAATCTACTCCTATATTTGGATTCTTTGCACATAAGAAGAAGCTTGATCTGCACACATAATACTCCACTTCTAGGCTAAGCATCGAGATGAAACATGCACCAGATTTTAAGTTAGACTAGCAACAACACAAATGTGAAATCTGCATTCAATTTCGTGCAGTAGTTCTTGCGTGATGTGCATTCAAACAAACAGACATACATCCAAAAATTCTAATTCTGGTTTTGGCATCTATAGCTTTTATAAAGACGCCTGACTTTATATTTCCTTAAATATCTTCTATGTAAAAACATCGACCAGCTAAAATTTTATTATATGTATAGATTCCTGCATCCAAAATCCCCGTACATCTGTATATAAATACGTCTGATTTCACGAAATGCATTGAGCCCGTTCTCCGTAACTATGTGATTTATGTTAGCAGCTCGGAGTCTAATCCTCTGAAACTATACTTGAGAGATCGCAATGGCTTGCCTATCTGCTACGTACAGATAATGGCAAATACGAATAAGCCAGATCGTCAGTGAAAGTTTCAACCTCTTAGAGAAACCTGGCGAAAGGATAGTAGGACTGTTAGTGTGTTTCTATCAATGAGTGTGCGTTTCGTTTCTATTTATTTATTTATTAAATTAGAAAGGTTATAATTACAATCAATTATACTAATTCTGATATTTAAACTATATAAATTTAAGATAGCTTTTCATTAAAAGCATTGCAAACATTCATTTCGACTTGCAAGTCGTCAGCAAAAATATCACAGTCCGGGTTGGTTTCCACGAGAGTATTAAGTGCGGAGAGTACACGCGGCACCGATGACTGTAGCCGCACGGGCTACAATCACCGTGTGGCACGTGGGCACAGCAAGCAGTCTGTGTTTTCTGGCTGGAAAAAAATTGTTCAGTACGTTAAGTCGAACCAGCTCATTATGGAGGTCTGGGGCGTCAATCATACCGCGACCTGCTTCTTCCATTGCTTTCTGTTTGTGTATGTTATCTTCAATTTCCTTTCCTACAAGGCGATAACACGCTAGTGATTCCCGCGTATTGCAAGCCATCAGTACTAAAGGAAAGGCTAGCATTATGGTTATCAGACTGATTGTACGATTTGTTGACTTAGGAATACTTGCCAGCCAAAAAAATTAAAATGTGGATGGATACAATGGCGTAGTGATTTATGTGGTCGCCTCGGCAATGACACTGCGCCGAGCGCGAGATAAAAATGTATGTAAACCACAAATAGTTGTTTCTAGTTTAGGTATTCTGTGTACGTTGTTGTTAAGTTCCCCGTGACACAGAATAATTTCCTAGTGCGAGAGTTGTCTTTTTAACACTCTTTTATTAGCTTGGTTTGTATTGAACGTGATTTTAATTTTTCACACCTTTCAAACCGACGGATTGATTTGAAACTTTGCACACTTATCGAGGACCGATGACAATACAATAAATTTGAAAATATAAAAAGGAAATTGTTTATAACTAAAAAAACCAGCTTTAAAAAGAAGAAAATAATTTAATAATTTTAATGTAAAAAGCGTGGAATGTGAGTTATCAAAATATCTTAGAAAGTACCGCGCGCTTTTTTACATTAAAATTATTAGGTAAATTATTTACTACATTTCAAAGCGTGTTTTTTAGTTTTTTTGAACTATTCTATCTACTACAGAAGTAACACTCAGTAATCGACTTTCTGGACATCTTCTGGATATATTTTGTTTTGTATCTTTACATTTATAACCGACTAGGTTTAACCGCTGCTTCGCTCGCTCGGGAACCTTATGTTTCTGGATAAAAAAACAAGTAGTGTCGAGGGTACAGAAAAGACCTTACGTCCTTCTTTGTAACCTCAACAACGTATATGCAAAATTTCATGATAATCGGTCGAGTTAATCCGTGAAAATGTAACAAATAAACTCTCATTTGCTTTTATAATATTAATAAGGATTAAAGCATCTAGTAAAATCAGGAAACATATAATTTGAACTGCAACGTTTGAGTATGTACTGTGTATAGTAAGCCACTCTAACGATCGAATAAAATATGTTCATACATCAGTCAAAAGCTGAAATAGGAATCTATTTTGGTGGTTGACGAATGGCGCCAATCTAAAATCATTTCTAGGTTAGGTTAGTGCCATTTGTCGAACGAAATAATACACTACACTACATTTCATTCGGCAACATAGGTTATAATATGACAGGTTTGGAAAATTAAAAGCCGTAACCATTTCATAATGTCATACAGTTGGTTTTGTTTTTTATTACGCATATATTTTTCTGTGTATGCGTCTGTCTGTTCGCGATAAACTCAAAAACTACTGTATGGATTTTCATGCGGTTTTTACCATTAGACAGAGAGAATTCATGAGGAAGGTTTAGATATATAATTTGTTAAGGTTTTGTACTACCCGTGCAAAGTTGCTTGTTGAATAGTATATGGACACCGATATATTTCCAAATCCACATTACACGTCACGACAGACAGTCATTAAAATCAGAATCAAAATATTAATTGTCTGTTATTAACATTCGAATATTGATGAATGGAAAATAATTAATGAATGAAAAATAATTAATTATTAGAAAATTATTAATGCATGGAAAATTATTAATAAATGGCAAATAAAAACTGTTGTTGAGTATAATTACATGCAATCTATACGTAAATTCAATAAGTTAATAGCATTAACATGACCTACCATAATAAAATAACAAACTTATCAACATTTCACCTGATGGTTATTTGAATAATAACCGGTGACAACATATGAATCCGCATTAAAACTTGTATTGCACAATTTTAGAGGAATCCAATATTTTATCTGACAATCGTGCACCGTAATTGTTATTCCATTTAGGTAGTGTGTGATATTTATCGTCTACTTATTGCGATTTAGAGTCTCTCTTTGCTGTTATTAGATAAGTGGCTATTTATAAAGAAAGGCGGCAAATAAACATCCCACTAAAAACATTTTCATGTAAAATGTTGCCAAGACGAGACCATATGACTCACACTGACAAAAAGTTATCAGATCTTATGTAGAGTCAAGCTTCTAACTCTACATGCCCTAACTCTACAAGGCCTAACACAACTCTACACCTTAGTCAAAATATGTGGCTTGGCCGTGTAGTGCCCTTGCGCTTCGCTTGGCTCGTCTTGGCGGATTCAGTCAGATTCAAAACCGAAATAAAAATATGTTCATTCAGGTAGGTAACAAAGTAACACTTATAAACGTCAACGTCACACTTATTAATATGGATTTACATTTAACTTTACCTGTTGCCACGTTCAGCAAAGCAAGCGCGTAGAACCAATGAGAAAAACTGGCAAGAAACTCACGGCCACTCTTTTCAATCGCTAAGTTTACAGTGTTGTATATTTTACAAGTATTTACTGTATATTCGAGTACTTAAGAAATTCATTCATTCATACATGCCTATAGAATAAAGTCATGTATATCAAAAAAAATTAAGTAAGGTCTTCCAAACCGAAATTTGGTAACAGCGGGCAACTTTACTAAAAACTGGCCATCTATACAGGACATATAACAGGGCACAGGTTACAGCGCAAAAAGAAATGCACTCTCTGTTCCGGAGCTCTCCTAGACCGTTCAAAATATCTTTATTTAAATAAATATAGTTACAAAGTAACACTTATGAACGTCAAGGTTACACTAACTAAACAATAATTTACATTTACCTGAGGCCACGTTCAGTAAAGCAAGGGCGTAGAACCAACGTTAGTACGCCAACCCGACACAACCGGAGAGAGATCAGCTGCAGAACCAAAGGCCTCACGTGCCTTTCAAGGCACGTACAATACTGACAACTTACTGTCTTCGACAATAATTGAGGATTTCTTAATAGAAAATCCCAATAACTTTTTGATCGACCACACGCACAGCGTTGTATTTATCTACTACAACTCAGCCATCACAGCAGTCAGATGTAAAATCAAAAAGAATGAATCATAAAAACCCTAACTGCCTAACTAATATTATAAATACAATGTAACTTTGTTTGTTTGCTTTCACGTATTAACTTCTCGACAGATCATCATAAAATTTCGCATACACGTTGTCAGGGGTACAGAATAGTGACATAGGGTACCTTTGGTCCAGAAAAAGTGCTGTTACTAACATAACCTTACCTAATTTAACGTATTTATTTATTGTTTTTCTAGTAATAATATATGATATCAGTATATAAAATGTCCTACTGTTGGGCACGGGCCGCTTCCTAGTGTAAGAAGGTTTAGGCCATAGTCCACCACGCTGGCCCAGTGCGAGTTGGCAGACTTCACATATCTTCAAGAACACTACCAAGAAAAAGTATTGTCCACGAGCAAAGCTACGAGCAAAGCTACGGGCAGAAGCTAATGGTCTATAAAATAAAGTACATTATACAACGGCTCAGTATCACTCACGTAAGATCAAATAAGCTGAAAGCGATGAATTCTCATCTCATTGTGTACGTGATGAATGCGTTCTATTGCGTCAGCTGCATGGAGCGAGAGCGCCGTATTGTCCATACTAAATACGATAATACCATCTGTCTTCCACTTATAACAGCGGTCTCACCTCACTTTATTGGTGTAATATGTACTATAACCTTTCTTAGAATGCCAGACGTAGAAAAAATCTATGTAAATTGTTGGAATGCCAGACATAATTAAAACCCTATTGTGTCAAGCCGCCAGTGGACCGAGGTACTCTATCCTTACTTATATTATAATTGCGAATATAAATTTAGGTATTTGTTTGTTACACTTTAACACCTAAAGTACTTGACCGATCATCATGCAATCCTACATACATGTCAGAGATACGGATAAAGTCATAGGGTACCTGCAAAAAAAGTACTGTTCCCAAGGGAAAGAAATTTGTTGACAAAATGTAAATAGACGCGAGCGAAGCCGTGGGTAATATCTTGTAGGTTAATATTGTTATGTGTACACACGGCTACACATCAAGTTAGACACCCTATGTACGCATAACTACGCTACATACAAAATAGAGAATTGTTGGAAAGGGACAGTGCATAGTGGTGTCGATGTAATGGTAAAGATAGAGCGTAACAAAATATATGGTATCGTACTATATTTCGAGTCTTCGTACTATATACTGTTGAAGAAATATATAGTATGCAAAAATAGTATTTTAACAACAAAATACAACAAACAAAACCTTCATTAAAAAAATTATCTGCGCGCCTTTGCTACATGTATCTAATCCGAAAGCATGTATCCGTACTCATCATGCACAATCCGTTTCGAACCTGTCCATAATGTCAGATTAACAAGATGAAACAAATTTTAAAAAGAGCATTAACGAATCGATGTTTTGTTTTTTTGTTTTCCATAAAATACTATCTTTTTTATAAATATACTACATATTGTTATAGCTTATTTAAAAAATACTATATTTCGTTAAAAATATGTTGCCACCCTAATTCGAACCCACATCACTTAGCCCGATGGCACCGGCAAGGCAACCGCTTGCCTGCTACGCCATTCAAAAAGATGACATTGTAAGTGACACGTAGTTAAGTATAAGAAACCTTTGCCAACCCCTCCAGGGTCATATAGGCATGTGTCTACGTAAATATAAAGTGGTACAATGTTATTAACAATCTATTAGCGATAGCTGATTGCTTTTATTCTGTTTACGAACGGCGAGAGTCAATAAGTTTCTATTAACAATATTTATATACTAGCTTCTGCCCGAGGCTTCACGAGGATTGTAGTACCTTTTTCTAGGTGAAAGGTACCCTATGTCCTTTTCTGTACCTCTCACAACGTGTATGCGAAATTTCATGATGATCGGTCAAGTAGTTAAGGCATGAAAGTGTAACAAATAAACTAACATTCTTATTTATCTTATTTATATTATTAGTTACGATTTGTCTACTAGTACTTCTCCAGAAAGACAATCTGAAATTAGCTCGGATTATAAAATATTCAAAACTTGCATAAAGATTGTAATGCAAATAAAATAAGCAAGTTTTTGTTTAGTCGATATATTTTTACATCGATTCTGGTTACACAAATTAACCAATCAGTATGTAGACATTAGTAATGCGTGTAATTTTTATTCGAATGATATTCGAATACATAGTTTCGTACCTATATCTCCGAAGGGGTAAGAAGGAATATTTTACACCAGGATTCTGCCAATTATATTTAGGTTCTACGAAATTTGGGACACATCCATACTTCGTTCTGCTACAGTTTCAAAACAAAAAACCCAATAACCAACAATTTGTCCGGCATGAAAATCGAATCCGATACCTCACACACAGCAGCCGCAATTCCTACTTCTGCGCCACCATAGTAGTCACCACATAATTCGAGTGATCCACAATTTGTATTGTATCCGTAAATAGATATTGCAAGTGACATGCAGTAGGTAGGTATTATATATCTACCTACCCCTCCAGGGTCATATAAGCGTGTGTTTACGTAAATACAAAGTGGGACAATGTTATTAACAATCTATTAGCGATGTCTGATGACTTTTATTCTGTTTACGCAGTAATTATCGGAACGAGTTGCTTCTAACAATATACCGCGGCGAGACTCAATAAGTTTCTATTAACAGAATTGATTCGATTGTTATGAGAATGAGCCTTTGGTGGTACTTTGCTCGGCGCTTTTAATTTTATTACTTTTTTAGAATGGGTGGGAATTACAGTTTGAAAGGTAAAACTGTCATTGAAGGTAGCTGATAATGACTTTATGCTATCTATGCTAGATATTGCTCACCGTTTCGGCTTAGTAGTCGTTTAGCACGAATTTGTTCGCACATATCGTGCGGAAAGACACTATTTAAAACTATTTTTTTTGTTGTCGTTTCGCACGCATTGAATATATTTTCATGCGAATCGTTCCCGTCTGAAAACGTAGGTGTCGTCAGGCCACTACACAAGGGACCTACCCAAAGGACTCACTCGAAAAATTCCCTACTGTCTCCCCCCTAGAGGGGAGACGGACTCAACACAGAGGCACGCGTGGGAACGGGCACGCCGCCTCTCGGACCTGGTGCTGAACGAATGGCGGGCAGGCCCACAAAGCCCGCCACCCCCAGTTCAAACCTCAGGGTGGCTGGAGGTCATCGCGCGCCATCCGGCGCCCAGCTCTGCGGTTGGGGAGAGGGTATAAACGCTCCCTCTCCCGCTCCGCCGCCTCCTTGATGGAAATCACTTCCTCGCAGAAGGAGGCGACGGCGTTCCACGACCTCTCACTCCGGACCATAGACTGATCTACGGCCGGGAACGAGAGGGCAACCGATCCGACTGCCGCGATCAAATCACGGCGCTGCGATGCCAAGGCGGGGCAAACTGCCAAAGTGTGCAGCGCCGTGTCCTCTACAACGTCGCGGCAGTCGCCGCAGTGGTGACAACCGGGCGTCTCTTGCCGGCGTATACGACACAAGAACCGGCCAAAACAACCGTGGCCAGTCAGAACCTGTGTCAGCCGAAAGGTGAGGGCGCCATGCCGCCTCTCCAGCCACTTCTCAAACACGGGACTTACCACTACGATCGTGGCGTGCCCGAAGCTATTGAACTTAATCTAAGTCTTGTGAAAACCACATCAAATCCGTACATTAGTTTTCGCGTATCGCCAGCACAAACATACAAACAGACTAAAATTCTAAAAACCTTTAACTTGTGTTCTGCTCCTGTTCACGCTCTCTCCTTTAGTGAACTCACAAAGCTTCGATATAGTTTTATAATAGAAAAGAGAATTATGTCTGAAGAGTTTGTATATTTGAAAGCACGAATCTCAGAAACTAGCTGTCACATTGCAACTTAACCTAGCACTCAAACATAGCTGACTATACAAGCTTAATACACCTCTGCCTGTCTCTTTAAGGATATTCAGGCGTGAATGTATGTTATGTTTGAAGGATAACCCACTTGTAGGAATGCATAACAAAATATAAGCTTAGCAGTACGTCATACGAATCAGTTTATTTCCGAGCTTCGATTCCATCGGATAACATGTAGGTATGTTAAAAATAAATAATGATTGATTTACAACTTTTTGATCGTAATCGCCATTTTGGATGCATGGCACTTCAAAGCGCCGTTTCGGTGTGAAACAAATAAACAGAAAACGATTTCGATTGTTATCATAAGTATACATACATATATTTTGTATATGATCTTGTTTTTGAATGTATATATTAAGAGATCTTTTTAAAGTCTGTGCATACGAATACATCGATTTTACCGCAGCGATGTGCTGCGATAGTTGTGTGTCGAGTTGGATACCCGGGTCGGATGAACTGTTATTGGCCTTTCTTGTTAAGTAAATTCTAGTAGCAGTGTAGTGTGGAGTGTCAAACTATGTTCGATATACAGCAATAGGCTTGACCCTTTTTACGGGGAACCAAAAAATCATAGCTGATGAAAATCGTGAGCACTTCATACATTCCTTCCTATATTATATATATCTGTTTATCCAGGAAAATCTATTCATGTACGCGTAATTAAGTAAGAAAAATTTAAACAACGGACGGAATATTACAAACATTCAAAATACGGACACAAATAACACCCAGAGCAAAGAATAATAATAATAATAATGGGACAGTCGTTATCTCATCATGAGACTAACGCGATAACGGAGGGCACAGTACACTAGGTTTTAAATTATCACCATCACCTTGTGATATAAACAAAAAATGTATCACCAGGTTAAATTAAAGCGCACAAACCGCAGGGCAGCTTGTGGCGAGCTGAACGTAAGTGGCGAAACTCCGGGCCTGAATGCCTCAGAGAGTCGGTTAGGGCCTCGTCCCCGGCTTGCCGTTACTGGTTGGCTGGGGTGGAACTTCAAGAGCGCCCGTAGGATTTTCAACCCTGGCTTGCCTTGGTTGGCCTGTCAGAGGAAGGCTGCTAGAGCTATATGCTTGGGGGTGGAAGTGTCATTTTCAATAACTACGGGAAAACCCACTCCGGGTCTTCGTTATCACGAGACCCATGATGATGAAACCGGCGCCATATTGCTAGACACCCAGCCGCTCGCACCGGTGTTGCCCTCTGCTGCTGACTTGCATGCCTATGGTGGCTATTCAGGGGGCCTATCTAGTGAGTTGGCGAGTCACCGTCTGCTTTGTATTGATGCTATTAGAGTATTCAGGGCAGACGCCGTTTTTCAACCATAGTTACTAATATACCGGTCCACCAAACACCCATACCTATAGCCCATATATTAGAATCCATACGTAGTCTTACGTCTTACGCCTGCTGTGGCTAGTGCCGCTGTAGGTGTTCAATCCCACTTTTGATTAAAACTCTCGAAGGGCCTCTTCACGTTGGACCCATGTCTCCGTGTAAACCTCCGTATAAGAGCCAGATATTTTTCTAATAGGATAGCAAAATATCTGTGATAAGAGAAACATAATAATAATAATAATCACTTTATTTGCTGAGCAAAGGTTAATACAATGGTCTTACAATTTAGTCAAATTAGAACTCTTTGTTCTGCCTTATAGACATGCAAACATTATTACAAAATACAAATACTATTTACTATACAATAATAATTAATAAGGTACCTAGGTATAGTTAATTAACAAGCTTTCTTAATATTATTTTTATTAATAATTATTTTTACATTGTGCAAATTTTTGTTCCGTGTGAGATTTGAAAGTAGGTACAATACTCGACACAGCGCAATGTCGAGGTGTCTAATTAAGGAGCTGACAATAGGCAAAACGGCTTATCTTAAAAATATTTTAGCTCAATATGTAATATTTAGGATATCAGAAAAAATATATATACAGGGTGTCCCAGAAGATGTAAATCAAATTGTAAATAAAAACCTGTCTGGAAAAGTCGTACTTTTTTAAAAACTTTGATTTTTGTATTTTTACCTATGTCATAAATTATTTTATTTTTTTTATTTAGCGCATTTGCAATGTCTTTACTTAAGGAATCTCCCGTTACAATTTGATTCACATCTTCTACAAAACATGCTTGCGAAAAAAATTACCGATGAAACACCAATGATGACCAATACACCATCCGTCAAATATTATATCAAGTAATATATGTAGCTGTAGGATCGTCACTGCAATCTACAGAAACGAACTAAGGACCAACTACATATCTACTACAATAGCCACCACTACCAGGGGCTCAGAACTTTTATAGCGGTCTTCCCACAAAGTTCCCTTTCATATCAACTGAACACACGTGCAGTAATTGGATGAAATAAACCTAAACAAGTCATTCGTATTCCCTTTTCCCTCACAGGAGTGAAAAGAGGTTTAATAATTTTTTCACTTACAGCGGAGCAAAGTATGTCTTACTCGGACTCACAAATTTGTTTCTTAAAAGGTTTTCTTTACATTTGTTTGCATTGTGTATTATTTATAAGGTGCTTCGTATTGACTTGCTTTGTATAATGAATTGATATAAGCAAATCAAACTGTTAAAAAACAGGATCTTTCTATACTAGTTCATAGAACAATGCCTATTACTGGCCCAGTTTTGGAACTGGAAGTTGTGGAGTAATTATTGTATAATATAAAAAACATGCGGGGCAGTCTTTGGGGACTGCTGATAGAATTGAAACTAAGTAACTAGCGTACGGTGACGATGACGCGAGTTACACGCTTTTTGTTCACCCAAAAAGTATACATATATACACAGTATACATATAGCTCATGGAAAGCGTTCGGTTACGACGACGCGAGTTCCGTGATTTTTGTTCACCCAAAAAGTGCTCAACGCGCCTTAAGAAGTTTTCACTTTAATATCATTTATAGATATTACTAAAGGTGTGCCAAGAAACTTATTCATAATTTCTATTTAAAAAGATGTTTCGACATCTAATTGGTCAAAGTCTAATAGATAAGAAGATGCCAGTAAAAAGACATGTTTGAGGTTATAAAAGTACTTTTTCAATAAAATTATGAACGTGGCAGACCTCTAATCAATCTCAATTTATCTAATGCGATAACAACTATTACAATTTTTGACTGTCCACTTCTAGGCCGGTGGCAATATGAAGGATGGGCATTGTTCTTTGCATATACCTATTAATTATTAAGAGCCAGGAATTCACTTATCCACTACTTAAATTTTTTTTGGACTGCCCTGATGTTTTGTATCTTTGAGTGGTCGCCTCGCCACTGCTATTGCGCTATGTGTTGTGGGTTCGAATCCCACACAGGACAACAATTTGTGTAATGCACAAATAGTTGATCCGAATCTAGGTATTCTTTGTGTCCATTGCTTGAATGTTTGTGAAGTCCTCCGCGGCTCAGGAATTATTGTTGTTGCCTTTTTAAATAATTGATTTAAATAAGTGATATGTATTTTCATTCTTAGGTGCACTGTTAGCGCGGTGTCTGGATATTTGGAAATCATCGTAAAATTTCACATACACGTTCTCAGGGGCACAAATAAAGGAAATAGGGTACCACTCATCCAGAAAAAGTAATATGTCTCGAGCGAGCGACGCCATGGGCAAAAGCTAGTATATAATATGTATAGTACATTATAAATATCTGGTAACAATAACATTACAAAGCCTACGAGACTCACGAAAATAATGAGAAACTACCAAATTAGCTTGCCATTCCCATATCACTCCCACGTGCCGTCACTGCCACAAAACAACCCCACCTTTATATACATTCGTTTTATATAGCGAGTATACATAAGGGACTTGTCTCACTGCCAGCGGATACGGCACTGCGATTCTGTAAAATCTCATTACAAAACTCACTTTCGAATCGGCAGTGAATATGAGCATATTCTACGACAAATATAATTCATTATTAGGCTACGACTGATTGGCGCATCGGGCAACCGGTCGCCTCACAGTCGCTAAGCCGGTTGGATGTTTTGGGTTCGAATCGAGCGAAAATTACTCGAGTGAAATGATTATAGTGAATCTGGATGTAGTTTATATCTGTTAATCATAAGTTTGCAAAGTCTCTCGCGAAAGATGAAACAATAGTTAAGAGCAAAATTTCTTAAAAATTAACCAGGTGAACTCTGTTCTACATAATAGCATTTAATGCTGGTTAATCTTTGAGTGACGCATGGAAACATAAGTATTTTAAATTCCTACAAAACCAGAAAGTATTAAATCGCTACTCGCTAACAATCGCACGTACCTCTAACCCTACAAAAACAGGCTCGATCCCAACTATCGGTGCAATATCACTTTGGGCAAATACGTATTTTCCAACTAGAAATCGTATTTACTGGGGCATGTCCGACGGAAACAGATCTCTATAATGTCCCTATCTTCAGGACCCGAGTAGATAGGGTTTCGGAGGGAGAACTACGGGTCTCCCCCTTTGGACCAGGGTACTGCGGGTTCAGGAAGCCCACTGCGCCTCGAAAGGCGTGTTCTATCGACCGCTGACTAGAGTGCGCGGTGCCTGACATTGGTGTTGGACTCGCAGGGGTATGTGGTTGGCCGCTGAGGACGACATGTTCGTTTGCTCGGCAAGCACGTTGCGTTCGAGCGTCGGACTCAGACGCGGCCAGTGCGAACCAGTCGGTCGCATGAGGCACGGAGTTGCCTTTAGCGAAGTGGCAGTGTGGTTTCACTGCCGCAACGCATCTCGGGAGCTTGCCTGCTCAGCAAGTAAGAGTCATAGCTGGAGTGACTCGGGCCACACCCGGCTTGTAGGCCTATTTGGGTAGGCATACGGATGTATACCGGGAAGTGAGCGTGCCTTACACAGCTCTGGTACCATACTGGAGATATGGGAGGCGGCTTCTCCGTCGGCTTCAGCGAGGTTATCGTTAGCAACTCCTTGAGTTGCGAGTAGTGAGCGGCTTTATTGCGCCGGTACCTATCTGGAGAATAGGTAGTGTCACTTGGGCACGAGGTAGCTCGCTTACGAGAACCGGATCTCTGAGGTTAGGGTGGAGAGTCGGGATTTGGGGACAAGACCTGTCTATAACTGGTCCCGCAAGGTGCTCTCGGGCATTGGAAGGTACAGCGGCTCCTCTATTATAACCTAACGGTTGGTGTAGGGGAACGCTATATCATAAACTGGGATAGTCGTAGAGGAAGGGGATGTCATTAACACTTACAACATACGAAAATTAAAATTACAGTACTCTATCAATGTTACCCGAAATACATTTTGGCTTTTTATATATAATTTACGAGCTTTTGCCCGCTGCTTTGCTCGCGTGGTACTACTATCAATAAAAAGTCCTTTCCCAAGTTTTAAGCTATGTCTGTATAAAATTTTATCCAAATCGGTTCAATGGTTTAGCCGTGAATAGGTAACAGACAGACAGACCGAGTTACTTTCGAATTTATAATATTAAACAAAGAATATGAAATGAAATGAAATGAAATGAAAAAGTTTATTTACCAACATAAACATACAGTACACAAACAATTAAATTATTTAAATAGAGGTGGTAAAATAGGCATCTGCGTCAGCTATTGTTGCAGTTTAACTGCAACGCTGGTATTCTCGCAGGCCTAACATAAAATAAAAGCCTTAAGATTAAAATTTCTTAAAATTATATGATTACATTATAAATTATATATAAATATACCTAATAATATTATAATTTTAAATATAATATAACAACAACATGCAAATACAGAATAAATAATAATAATATATAGATAATAATTATAAATATTTATTACCGCATCTTGTAAAACGAGGTTTACGAACGCAGCATACATGCCAGACTGACATCTGTCAATGTCAACAACGTCAACAGTTACCACGATAGACATAATAATTAAAATTATCAACATTGCACGCGGCTTGGGTTATAAATGACCTAATAGTACACAATTACAGAGTAAAGAATATACTAATACGATACAAAAGTACACATGGTTCATTACAAAATTGAGAAAGATGCGCATGCGCAAATTAAAACGAAAAATAATAAAAAATAATACAACAACAAATAGTGGCGTATTGCACTTCATGTAAGTACATATTAAATTTATGGAACAGATTTTTGTTTATTTATTAAATATTGTTTTAAATTGTTACGAAATGAACGCAATGATTTTAGATCTCGTATTGGCGGCGGAAGGTTATTCCAACATTGCGTCGCTGCGTATTTGAAACTACCCCTGAAAGCCGTGGTTCTGTGACTTGCAGTGACGCAGCCGTAGTTAATGTGACTGCTGTATGTAAGCAACATACTTATATTTATAATTATATACATTTCCGGATCGACCGGGGTAGTACTACCCTCTCACAGAATACCGGCGTGAAGTAACGGTACCTGTACTATTGCGTTTCGTATCGGTGACTGAGAGAGCCGGAGGCCCAGTTACCCCGATCCTTTTCCTATCCTTTCCTTTGTCCTTTCCCTCCTTCATTCCTTTTTGAGGGCTGGCAACGCACTTGTAATTCCTTTGTGGTTGCGGGTGTCCATGAGCGGCGGTAATCGCTTACCATAAGGCGATCCGTCTGCTCGATTGACAAAAAAGCCATAAACAAATATATATATATATATAAATCCTAAGCCGTCTTCCGCCGTCAAATATTAATTTATTTAAAAAGTATTTATGTCGACTAAATTAACAAGAATTCTTGATGGATATTTTATATTTATTGGGCGGACGTTCCGTCAACGAATAATTAGTTTATAAAGGTATTTATTTTGACTAAATTCTCCAAGATATTATATTAAATATTAAACGGAAGTTTATCAACTTCCGTCATCTAATATTTTGTTATTTAGCAGTATTTCTATTAACTAATGTTTAATAAATATTACTGAACGGAGATTTATCAACTTCCATCTAGGAATATTTAATCAGTGAAAATTATTTGTATCGACCAATATCTGTCAAATATTTTTATTTAATATTGAATATAACAAGCTGTGAAGCGAGCGTTGAACTGTTAATTTAATCTTGGCACTTTATCTGTTTATTCGCTTATCATTAGGCGAAAAGTAAAAAATAAATAAAATAAAAGTAATTAAAGTAAAGTAAGTAAGTGTTATAAGGCTTTCATTTTCGAATTGTGTCCTATATGTATGAGGTCTCAGGTACAATTTTTGGGTAAAGTGTTTTAGTGGTATCCTGTCTACAAATTCTCAGTAGCAAAACAGAGTCTGAAACCTTGCCCAATAGACTGCTAGCCTAATGCGGTCTGCCGGGCCATATTACGCGAGACCTAAAACTACAACGACGAAATGTGGTAATATTCCTCTGCCTATACTTTCGACAATACAAGGGTAAGACTAGGCATTTATAATACAACTCATGGCCACAATGCATGCCTAGAGGTGCGTTACACCCACATTTCACCAGATAAGTTTTAGGTCTCACTAATAGGACGAGCCTATTGCAGTCTACCACACATTTCCAAACACGATACTACTACTGAAGATTCCGATTGACATAAGCGCAAACATGCCTTGGACCAGATAAAATACGAATACACGAATTAAATAAAATGAAATCCAGCAATAGTATACATAAAAAGTTAGCACTATATCCCGACGGCCTCGTTTAGTCCCGGGTACCCGGAAAAATAAAACAGCCAATATCCTTCATTGTAGGGCGTCGATAAACTATGTTGTTTCCGAATTCCCCGATCGGGTCACGATGTAGGTAAGGGTTTATTATGGACTAGTTACTGCCCGCGGCCTCGCCCGGTAAACATTACTGAGATAAAAAAGCATTTAATGTGTGATTTACATTTAATGTGCCAAGTTTTCGCAGCTCTTACGCGTGATTAAGTAACAATATTGAATAGTAAATTATCGCTCGCTGTAACAGTGAAGGAAAACATCGTGAGACAACCTGGATGTCTAAGAGTTCTACATAATGTTCTCTAACATAATATGCTAAGTCTGCCAACCTTGACTGGGCCAGCGTGGTGGACTATGACCTAAACCTTCTTACTCTGAGAAGAGGCCCGTGCCCAGCAGTGGGACAGTTCATATACTGATATCATATATTATTACCAGATTTTGCCCGCTTACTAGATTTTTTTCTGAGTGAAACTTATCCTATGTCCTTTCTTTTTCCCCTGACACCGTGTATGCGAAATTTCATGATAATCGGTCGAATAGTCAACGCTTGAAAGCGTAACAAAAAATCAAACTCACATTCACATTTATAATATCTTTTAGTTAGGTTTAAGACCAGGTTGTGCACATCTTGGCTGCGTGTATACAAGAATACATATCCGAGATAAGATCCAAAGGTTTTCAGGACATAGTTTCCAAATCCATTCAAAGATTTACGCGTAATTGAGTAACAAACATCCAAACATAAACACAAACTTTCACATACAATATGATATTTATTTATTTAATTTGGACAACCAACAGGGTATACACTGGTGCCAATTCTGTTGTCACAAAATTCTCTTATCTTAGCTAAAAATCTCTAAAATTTAGTTTAGACCCGTCAAACGACACTTCGTATTCTGAAATCGCTACAAGTGACAGGACTAAATTAAATTTTAGAGATTTTTAGCTAAGATAAGAGAATTATGTGACTACAGAATTGGCACCAATGTAACATGTTCTTATTGCTAGTACTTATAGCCAGTGTTTAGTGCTACCTTACTTAAAGGTTGCCACGGCATGCATATTATACAGTTAGAAACAGATTATAAACATATACTATACTTAAATAAAGCAAAACATTAGTAAGATATTATTAAGATACCATACGCAGTAAACGTACGTTCACTTAAAATGTCAAGGCAATCTAATAAATTCAGTTAATAGAAACTTATTGAGTCTCGCCGCGGTATATTGTTAGAAGCAACTCATTCCAATAATTACTGCGTAAACAGAATAAAAGTAATCAGACATCGCTAATAGATTGTTAATAACATTGTCCAACTTTATATTTACAAATAGATAGGCGGAGGCTAGGAGGCACTTACCATCGGGTAGGCCGTATGCTTGCTTGCCATTTTAGTTTTATAAAAAAAAAACCAATATTATAAAGACAGAAGATTTATATTTTGTTTGTCTTGTATAAAACCAGTCTCGGCTCCAAAAGCCCTCGGCCCAAACTAAATAATAACAATAATAATATAATAATATTCTATCACATACACACAACACCATCTAGCCCAAACTAAGCAGAGCTTGTACTATGGGTACTAGACAATGGATAAACATACAATTTTTTTTCTCGACAAAACCGCAATCGGTGGGGCCTCGCGAATCACTTTCAGATGCGGTCGCGACCCCGCCGTTGTTTCGGCCCGTCGTATGACTTTTACAAATTTATACTTTTTTGTTTTTTTTTATCGCGGGGAAATGTGCAAGTCACATTCCCCATCGCCGGTTTTGGCTTGCGACATCGAGAGGCGTGCGCGGAACACGAACGCCGCCTGCTCGGACCTGCGCTGATCGGGCGGTGGACAGCCCCAATAGGTCCACCACCCGCAGGCTTCTACTCAAGGTGGCTGGAGGTCGTCTCGCGCCCTCCTGCGCCCGGTTCTGCGGTTAGGGAGAGGGATTGACCGCTAACCTAACCTACATTTACGCGAGCTAAGCCGCCAAAATCTAGTAAATCTATTTTTAAATGAATTATTTATTCCAATGTAAATTTTATAATGTGTACTAGGTATATAAAAATATTTGCCAAGAATTTAGTACAAATTTTAGAATTTAATACAAATTAGATGGATGTTATGGCAATGCTAAGCAGGTAGTATGTAAATTGGAAGAAAACAGCCTCGAAGCCGGCTTTTATGCCACGACCTCGACGAACTGTGTACCCACTTTACTAACCAAACTATATATTAATCATAAAACCATTGCGTTGTAGTATACAAAGCGTCACTACATTGCAAAACTAACAGACACTTTTAAGCGAATCAATCCGGAAAGAATCCTGCTTTCCACAATGTAGGGGACAAACCAAAGAAAAGAGATATTGTTTCAATAACTTTTAAATTTGGCGTTGCATGATATATACATATGTGCATATAATACCCTCTACACATAAGCAAAAGTAGAAGTAGAGAGAAGAGGCTCGCTGATTTCAGCATGAATGGGCGGGCTGGCTCGACCGATGGACTATCCTCTGACAGAATATCGACGTGAAATAACAGTAAAAGTTTTTAGACTATCACGATTTGTATACATATTTAATATAATGTTCTAATATCTATCTATATTTAAAAGGGGTAAGGTGAGGGTAGTTGCCGAAACCCGCACTTCACGAAGGCGCCCCTGAGCTCACATCAGTCAACCCGTGACCACGATCGATGCAAGTCGGTCGAAACGTCGGGCAATAGGTATTTATTACCTTTTAAATACTTTATCGCGAGTAAGACCCGTTGTCTAACATTATATTAAGTATGTGAAATAACAGTACTCCTATTTTTGTGTTTCGTTTGGTGAGTGAGAGTGCTGGAGGCCCAATTACCCTCTTTCCCCCTTCCCACTTCCTTCCCTAAAGGGTCAGCAACGCACAAGTGATGCCTCTGGTGTTGCAGGCGTCCATAGGCTACGGTGACCACTTACCATCAGGTGGGCCCGTATGCTTGTTTGCTACCTTAAATGTATAAAAAAAACCTAACTCTCAACTCGACCCTGGCTTGTGACAACGCCTGGTGTAACCTAGTCAAAACGTCAAGCATTAAAAGGTAAACATGATACATGATCGCGTTAATACCCGTTACGTATTATAAATATAAGTGTTCTTATAGACAGTAGAAGTGTGCCATAGCCATTTGTTTCACCCAAAGCAATGGGGATAATTAGATGATTTCCCAGGCTAAGAAGAATGTTTTTAGAAGTAAATAGTCTCATGTGTATATTCCCAGTAAGCTAGCCAGAGCTATATCTCTGCCCTACCTCACTGAGCATAAAAAAATAGCTGGCAAGATGTCAGTACAATGTATTTATGTTTTAAACTGACTGTAAGGATGGTGTCGTGGTCGTCTTGTGGAGGAACAGGGTGTGAGGTTTCTCCAACACAAATCCTCCCGATCCTTCGCTGCTGGCTGGTAGATCGTGCCTGGTGAGCCGCGGCCCGACATTTGATGTAGGGAGCTTGTATATATACGTAGTCGCTGTGTAAATGTTACTCGTGCGATTTAGAATAGTCTGACGTCATTTGCGCTCATTGTATTTTAGCGCCATCTGTTGGATGTAGGCTGAACTTTTTCGTCTGTGTGGATTCGCCGCAGCCTCGTCATAGCCACTGCGCTGATTGCGTTCGATCCCCATGGGATAAAAATTGTGTGATCCACAAACGGTTGTCCCGAGTATGGGTGCTCTTTAAGTCCATTGTTAGAATGTTTGTAAAGACCCCCGCGACACAGGAATTATTTGTAGTGCGGGAGTAGTCTTTTAAAAAGGAAAAATATTCTGCTAAAAATCTGTTGCAGAACTAAACTTATAACAAGCTTAAACACAATCTCAGTTAACAATTAACTTCATGCTATAATACGTAGATGTAATAAACCTCTGAATACCCCTTTGGGGATACTAACATAACACTATATATACATGTATATATTTATACATTTTAAGTACATTGCGGGCTCTCAACTAAATAAACCCATTTGGCTACGATGAAACGCGTTAATAAAACTCAAATAATGCTCTGTAGTGAGAAATACGAGAGTGCACATTGCATATTTAGTAGTGTGCAAATTTGTTGTTTGTTCATCAACACTGTACCATCGCGCTATTTACTGACTATTAGAAATTCTAATGAACACACCGCATTAGCTACCGAGCTTTAATTTGATCAAAAGAGAGTTTATAACTAGTGACATACCCTAGTCGGAAACTGTTGGACTAGAGGTAAAGGTCTCAAATTCGATCCTAAAGCACACACCTATGATATTCCGAAGTTATGGGCGTATTAAATAGTAAATTATCACCTTAACGGTAAAGGCAAAACACCGTAAAAATAACCTGCATGTCCGAGAGTTTTCCATAATATTCTAAAGTCTGTCAACTCGCACTGGGCCAGCGTAGTGGACTAAGGTCTAAAACTTTCGATACTGAGAAGAGGCCCGTGCTTAACACATTTCTTTGCCTATCCTTGCCTTCCACAAGGATCGGCAAGTTGCTAATAAAAGACAGAAGAAAAAGGCTCGAGAAATATAGATATGTGAGCCTCCACAAGTCTTACTTATTAACCGAAACGCAGTAACTTTCCTTATGATGCTTTTTTTATAAAAAAGTGCGATGTAGATAAGTACGTTCATAAAAAGAGGTGGTTCATTCATACTGCCACTAATAATATTGATACTATATCGACTTACGTGCATTCTATCTGTGAATGCTTTTGCTCCTCGCTCTGTATTCAGCCGCCTATTATATTCTATATTTTATTTATTTTAATTCTTGCTTTCTTATCTGTAAATATATAAAAAGCTGTGCCCTACAGTTTCACCCACGTTTATGCTTGTATATATGAAATGGAATATCAATAACGTATGCGCACCAAGTAGCGTCATTATCAAAATAACTTAGAAAGCACCCCACGCTTTTTTACATTAAAATGATTTATTTTATTAATCACTCTATCCTTATTTTAAATTATAGAAAAAATATTTTATTCTTTTTAGTTTAGTTTTTTAAATGAAGCGTATTTTTTTAGTTTTTTTAAACTATTATTTATTTTTTATTAAAATTTAAGGAATAGAGATTCAAAAATTGTTTACAGTAAATGTAACAAAATTTAGTTATTAAGAAATCTACTTTTTTATTTTATAATAGTGCACCGCCATCTATTACGATATATATAAACTATTCAACAGTTCTTGTATCGATTTCCGTTAAATGGCGTCAATTACCGGCTCATACCATTTTAGTTTAGAGATGGGTATGCATTTTTGCAGCTCACTGTACAAAAGATTAGTATATATTTGTGTTGATATCATGATTCAGCTCGTTGTTCTAGTCTAAAATACAATAAGATGTCCAAATGAACGCTGGCGGGGTGTTGACACTGAATGGGTTTGTGCACCCCTATAAAATTGAAGTAGCAGATTGTTACAATAAAGTCTAATATAAACTTTTATATTATTATCTTAGAATATAATAGAAACTTTATATTAATACGTGAAGAGAAAGCTTTATATGTCTTTTTAAGCATATTGCGCTCTCGGAGGAATTTGAGATTTAGTTTGAGTACCTAATATCCTAATTAATATTATAAATGCGAATGTGTGTTTGTTAGTTATGTTTTCACTCCTTAACTACTCGACCGATCATCATGATTTTTGCATACACGTTGTCAGGGTAACAGAAAACGACATATGCTACCTTTTAAATAGAAAAAAAAGTATAGAGAGGTAAACGGTAAGACCGGTTTTAATGATTTTATGTGTATGTTTGAATTCACATTTTGTCTCGGTAGTTGGCGCTACGATCTATAGGTTTTAGGATTTCTTTATTTCAAGCCAACATTCGAACAGGTCAGTTCGTTGAATGCGTTAGAATAAATATGTGTATATTGTCCATGTCCACAAGAATAATTTATTGTCCGCCAATGGCAATCTGTACACAAATACATTTAAGTTTAAGATAAAATATGTAGCAATTATTGTCAACTTGGGTGATTGCTGGACGCAGAGGGTTTGAATTCGATTCCGCGTCACATATGACTGAATTTTTGATACTTAATTATCGTTAGTTTTAACAATGATAAAACCGCCGTCTCTGAAAGTTGTCTGTAATGTTCTCGAAGATAAGTGAAGTCAGTTCTCCATGTTATCCTCGAAGATAATTTTAGCAACCATGTTTATGAAGAGACATAATTTTGGAAATAGTGTTTTTATGTTAATGTTACATTGTTTATAATATAATGTAACATTTGTAGCGAGCAGTATAAATTTATTTTTTTTTTTATTTTCTTAGTAACTAGTCATATGTACCTAAATATACATTTCTGAACTGCATATTGAGCACGTCAGTTACAGACTACAGAGTTATGTTATGTGTAGTTGTGTCCTGTTTTTGTGCGAGCAACGTATTATACAATAAACTAGCTGATCCGCGCAACATCGTCATATAAGAGAATTTTTTCCCGTGTGTGCCACATTTTTCATTACTGCTCCGCTCCTATTGGTCGTAGCGTGATAAATGGGCCTATAGCCCGATAAATGGGCTATCCAACACTAAAAT
This sequence comes from Catocala nupta, assembly GCA_963675205.1. Classification (NCBI taxonomy): domain Eukaryota; kingdom Metazoa; phylum Arthropoda; class Insecta; order Lepidoptera; family Erebidae; genus Catocala; species Catocala nupta. Next base: position 1,474,769 of record OY776102.1, read on the forward strand.
AATGTTCAATTCGAACCAGTAGTTCCTGAGATTAGCTCGTTCAACCAAACAAACAATCAAACTCTTCAGCTTTATAATATTAGTATAGATATGTAAGAATGTATACCTTTATATACAAACTGGATTAAGGATTGCTATATAATATTGTACTAGATTTTGCCAATAAATTTATATCTTTCGAGAACAGTACTATTTTCCTGAATGAAATATACCCTACGTCCTTTTCTGTACCTACTCCTGATAACATGTATGCAAAATTTCATGATGATCAGCTGTGTAGGCTTGAAAGTGTAACAAACAAACAAACAAACTAACATTAAGTAAGGATTATGGATGAGAGCAGCGATAGCTCAGTGGGGAGACCAACAGACTGCAATGCAGAGGGTCTCGGGTTCGAACCCACGCCGCGCACCTCTGACTTTCGTAAGTTATATAACTTTTCGAAATTATGTGCGTATTGATTGACAATTATCGCCTGCTCCGTGCCTCGGAGAGCACGTTAAGCCGTCGGTCCCGGCTGCCATTAACATCTATGGCAGTCCTTATTGGGGAAGTCGACACAAAAGATCCCACTGGGTCGAAGTGTCGCCGGTCTGTACTGACTGGCCTCCGCACAAGATAAGATAAGGATTATGGATAACGTATTCAATACTTAGGGAGTAGCCCAATAAGTAGTTGTGGGTTCGACTCTACCCATAGCACTACCGACGGGGACCGGCATTCACTCGTAAGAGAAACAATTAACTTAGGTCGAAATATACTAATCATTTATAAAACAGATTTCTAGTTAAATGTTTAAAATAAAACGCTAGTAGTACAAAAAATACAACCAAACATTTTAATGTAATACACGTCATCATATTTTCAGCAATTTTGTAGTTTTTCTTTTACAATATTTATGTTTCATGTTATTGTTAAATTAAAATCAAAACACAAAACGAACACTCAACACTACAGTATCGTATGAATCACATCTGACATCCCCTCGCCGCCCGGGGCACAAAACATCGCACGTAATTTTAATAACATTCCATTTACATGGAAATTTCACCAAATTACTCTTGGGACAGACCACTCAAAGGATAAAGTATTATCCCGGCCCAGCCAACAATAACATCAAAAAAGATTACCCTCCCTTTTTGTGTGTAGTCGGATAACAAAGGGAATTCGCAGGAGGCTCATTAACTGAAAACTGTTACAATCACGTAATAATTGAGCAATAGTCGTTAATTTGCGAAAATTAGAAAAGTAGACGATATCATGGGGACTGAAAGATTCGATAAGGATTGGTAAATTGCCTGATTTTGAAAGAAATAACTGCCTCAACGTAGCGCTAGCGAATACGACTGCTGTGTCATGCTGTGTCATGTCTGTGGTATTTGGGTATATGTCCATGTCCTGCATATTTTAATAATAATAATAATTTATTTAAAATGAAATTACATTGTAGTTATACACACAGTCTTATACTATACACGATGACAGTATACATTAACTACAATAATGGTGGCTGGAGTATTGTTCTCCTAGATAGGCTACTGAGCAGCCTGTGTTAAGGAGGTACAGTGCCGGCTCCCTACTGGTTGCGAATTTTATGGGTACACGTCATACATGCCTAGATTTGTACATAGTTCAAAATGTATCATCTACACAAAGGCATTCTTTTTATTTAAATTAGTGTGCAGTCTTGTGAGTGAATTGGTGTGTGTGTGTGTGTGTATGTGTGTATTTGTGAATGTGTTATCACTTTATTAACAAGATTTCAGTTTAAACATAATTCAAGGTTAATAGGTATTTAATAACAGTTTTTTTGCAAGTGAAATAAGATAAGCCGTATACAGGACAAATTGCATTAATTTTGTTATATAAAAATGGTCCAAAATAGATGGCAAAATTCTTAATAAACGAGGTATGTGCGTGTGGAATATGCAAATTTTTGTGAAGGAATGTTCAGTATCAGCAAGGAGTATAAAACTGTTATAATAAACATATACATAATACTCCTTATGACGCAGTCGGTTAATAAACAAACATGGATGTCATAATTTCACAGTGACGGATAAACGTACAAATAAAACCGCAGACACCGGCAGGAAATGATAACGCTATATTAATAGAAACCAGATGCCGTATAACATAATCACTAGTTTACAAAATTTAAATAATATTTGTCTATTGCCGCGAATTTTGTGGTTGATAATGTTCACTTATGACTTGTTTGTGTCAAATCTACCCTCAAAATTTTATGAGCAGCTCTATAAATTACTTTGTTTTTGATTTTATCATTTAAGCGTATATATTAATCGATAACAGGCGTATTTTACTGTGTTAAGATTAATATCTGAAGATTTACGTCAAGAGTAGTTCAAGGAAACGTTGTTTAAACAATCCAGATCGTTTTTGTTATATATGCGGAGAATATGTGTTTAATGATTGTAGAAAAGTTATATCAGAGTTGATGAAAATACCTATTTTGAGTATTTTTGGATGCTCTTGGATAAAAATGAGAAGTCTTAGGCTCCCAATTATGTTTGTAAATCGTGTGTGGAATATTTAAGATAATAGAAAAGTGGTAAAAGAAATGCCTTTGATTTTGGAACACCGACTATTTGGCGAGAACCACGAAATCATCTTGAAGACTGTTATTTTTGTAGCGTGAACGTAAACGGTTCAAACACTAAAAATCGAGCTCAATGGCAGTACCCAAGTACTAGTTGTGTTCAACGTCCAGTGCAGCGTTCACCTGACTCTTCAGTGCCTAAAAATATATCTGAATCCTTAGAACAAGACATTGAAGGACCAAGCTCATCACAAAATGATGCTGATTTTGAAGGTATGTCAAATGAGCCAAAATGCTTTTCCCAAAATGAGTTAGATGATTTTGTAAGAGATTTAAATCTTTCTAAACAAGCTTCAGAATTGTTAGCATCAAGACTGAAAGATACTAAAATAAGTTTTTAAGAATTACAACGTTATTTTTCCGAAGAAAACGGAATTACCAAAAGGTAATACCGTTTTCTTCGGCATGTTTAGTTTCTGATATCTGAAGAAAAGTTCAGATATCAAAAACTTGTTCATAAAAATGGGCTTAAAACGATACGAACCAAACAACTGGCGTTTATTCATTGACAGCTCAAAACGTAGCCTAAAATGTATTCTATTACATAATGCAAATAAATACGCTGGGGTACTTATTGCCCACAGTAGAAAGTTAAAAGAAGAATATTGTAACATTTCGCTAGTCTTGAACAAAATAAAATACAATGACCATAAGTGGCAAATTTGTGTCGATTTAAAAATGGTGAACATTCTTCTCGGTCAACAAAGTGGTTACACTAAGTTTCCCTGTTTTATATGTCTTTGGGACAGCAGAGCTAAACAAGAGCATTGGGTAAGAAAAAACTGGTCCTTGAGGGAAAATATGGAGCCTGCAAAACAAAATATACTCCAGAATTAATTAGTAGCTCGTGACAAAATTATCCTTCCACTATTACATATAAAACTGGGCATCATGAAACAGTTTGTTAAATCACTAGATAAAGACGGGAACTGCTTTTCTTACATTTGCCAAAAATTTCCTCAGCTCACTATGGAAAAGATTAAAGCCGATATTTTTGATGGCCTCTAAATTAGACAACTTACGAAAGATACTCAATTTAGAAATTCTATGACTGAGTTGGAACTAAAGTCTTGGACAGATTTCGTCTCTGTGATGCAGAATTTTTTCGGAAATAAAATATCTGAAAATTACAATTAAAAAATATGAGGTGCAATATGAGCATAAAACTCCACTTCCTCCATAGTCACCTGGATAGGATTCCGGAAAATTTAGGAGATATGAGCGAAGAGCAGGGTGGATGTATGCATCAGGACTTACGCATCATGGAAGAGCGCTATCACGGTTTCTGGGATACGAATATGATGTCTGACTATTGCCAACAATAATGACGTATCAGAGACCAATCTCCGATACGTCATTATCCAAAGTCTACACATCAGAGAAGAGCTTTAAAACGAAGTTTTTTAGAACTCAATGATTAATTACTTTTTTAGTAAAGTTTTTCTTAGTAAATACATGTTTTTGCCTGTTTTATACCTACATAACTGAAACTCAGAAACTAGAGATGATAAAAATCTAGTCGGCAGTAGTCAGCAACAGCTAAAATTTCTTAGGCAACAGATTTACTGCAAACTAGAATCACATGCTTTGGCTAAACCAAAATTAATGCACCTATACTACCCACGACTTTATTGCTTTGAAGGGGTTGGCAGAGGTATATTTATTTATAAATTATTTTTTTAATGGCTTAACCAATATTAGATTAGATTTTGCCCGCGGCGTTAGCATTTGCGTCGCGTTTTGGGTTAGCAACAGTACACTGTTTTGGATATACAGTAAACTATGTTCTTTTTTTGTTACCTTAACAACGTGTATGGAAAAGGGAACTGTCCACTTTGTATGGGGGTTTTGGCTCGGAATGGACAGTCACTGAGAATAATAATTATATATTAATTTAAAAGCAATAACCAGTAGGAATTAGAAAAATAACAAAGTTTTGTGTCCAGGTGTTCCTAATTCGTTTGTTGTGGTGGTTTATATAAAGGTATTTGAAATAAAAAATCATTGTTTTAATGTTATTTTTATTATTTATTATTCTGATTCATATATTACTAAAATGTTATCTAGAAATTGGGTTGGTGGATTTAAATTGTTTTGATATCTTACCCAATTCAAAAATCAAATAATTGTCATTATATGGGCGCAGCAACTTACTGTCCGTCGACGACGACTGTTCAAGCAATAATGGACAGTTCCCTTTCCTGATGATGGGTCGAGTAGCTAAGCGTAACCAACAAACTCACATTCGCCTATATAATATTAAGTTAGGAGTTAGAATGCGAATGTAACTAACATGTTGTGTTTTTATATAAACTATAGGTCAAAAGAAAATTCAAGAACCTGAGACCATACAGGCAAAAACTTATTCCACGATACCTAAAAGGCAGTTACTTTTAATATAAAAGACAACAGTCCTTTCTTTATTTGTTTCCTAAACCTTAAGAGTCCTTAAAAGCGCTCAACAGATCAATACACATTGAAAGGTACAAAGTAAATAAAGAAAAGCCCTTAGAAAGCAATAACGATTAACATCACAAAGAGCTCCATTAGATTGGGATCGTACTGATTCAAACTTATTTATACATAGTATCTACCTATATCTCTAACTAGCTAATCCGTGCAACTTCGTCTGCTTCACATAAGAGAATTTGCCTCGTCTTTGCAACATTATTCATGAAGGCTCCGCTCCTATTGGTCGTAGCGTGATGGTTATCCTTATAGCCTTTCTCGATAAATAGGCTATCTAATAATAAAATAATTTTTCAATTCGTACCAGTAGTTTCTGAGATTAGCGCGTTCAACCAAACAAACAAACTCTTCAGCTTTTTAAAATTAGTATCAGTTACAATTCGTTAACTATGATTTTAGGTCCCTAGGAATGGGAGAAGAACCTGCTATCGTCTGCAGGGCAAAGTTCCAGACGGCGCGCTGCTACTGAGAACTTCTTAACTGAAATACCAAATAACACCGTGTTAAGACCAGGGGATCAAACCGGATACAGCGGATAATGCGTGCTGCTACTGAAGAAAATTTTCAGGACTTCCAACCACACTCGCCAATCGAAACACACATGACTTGCACAATAGTCGCATTCATTACCAATGCGCCACCGAAGCAGTCAGAGAGAATTTAAACGATATATTTAAACTAATATTATAAAGAGGAAAAATTGTTTGTAAGTAATGAAACTACTGCTCCAATTTTAATGATTATTTTGCCATGAGAAAGCTACTTCATCCAGAAGTTTGATGAACTCTAAACTACTAAACCGATTTTAATAATTGACCATTAGAAAGCTACTTTATGCAGAATCAACAACACGTATATAACATAACGCTACGATCCAAGGGAGGAGCGCAGTAATCATAAACGTGGGTAAAACCGCGGCCGACTGCGATAGCTAGTAAGAATGCATCTTGCTTGATATTTGTGTGAATTATAGATTTGTGGAGCGACCATTGCACGGCAACAATAGTAATCAATCTTTTAAAAAAGAAGTAGGTATAATAAAGCCCATTGTCCTTTGGGTCGATGTTTGGACAGTCACCGGCACACATTATGTCTAGTGTGGCAGAATCGACACAAAAGAAAATTCCGGATTTCCGGCTGACCTGTTATCCTCCCCTGACGCCATTACCGGGGTGTAAAAAATTCATATAGTGTGCCCACTTGACAACTATATCTACTGTTATAAAGCAGAATTATTTTCTTTTTTAGTTATGATTAAAAATACAACGCCCGCTCTAGAAATAAATCCACGAAGGAATTTTATTCAAATAAATGAGACAAAAACACCCAGGCTTGGAACAAGTATTTATAGAATAACCAAACTCTTGTCCTACATGGGGTTCGAAGTTGGAACAATTATTTATGGAATTAACAATTTTTTGTCCCGCATGGGTATCGAACGGACAACACTCGGAATAGACAACTGGCAGTGTCGAGACACCCACTTAAACCACCACACCATCCGTACAATCAATTCAATACGCCGTCTGTACGTCTGCAAAAGCATACCCATGTCAAAACTAAAGTGGTATAAGCCGGTAATTGACGCCATCTAACGGAAAACGATACAGGAACTGTTAATAGTTTAGATAAATAGTAATAGATGGCGATGCATTACTATAAAGTAAAAAAGTAACTTAATAAAAAAAAATTAATCTCTATTCACAAAAGTTTATTTAAAAAGGAACACATTTCTTACATTAATAAAAACCTGAGGGTAAAATTAATTGCCGTAATTTATAAATCAACGCCATCTAGTTCATTAATATAATTCAAATCCGAGTGTTCATAGGATTTTAGACCTTAAGGTACTCATGTACCTAATATTACAGGCGACTGTACATCTCATCTCTAAATAGCATAAAACAAAGTTGCTATCCACGTCTGTCCGTATGTTTGTTCGCTTGGATCTTCTAAACTACGCAACGGGTTTTGATACATCTTTCTTTCATGCCGACAATTTTTAACATAAAATAGATTTTAATTAAATTTACAAATTGTACTGCAACGTCGATGATTTGTAATCAAGTAAGATAAAGCTTTTAGGTGTTAAATTGATTTACGCTAGCTAAATATTATAAATTATAAGATACCTACATCAATATTATGTAGTAAATAATTGTAGGTCTTAAAGACCTACAGAAATGTCTATGATGGCATATGTCTATATCCTAAGGTGAAATCTCTATAACCATGTTTACCTTGTCAAATGACAGAAAAAGGATGCACAATACAAATTGTGACGTAACCGCTATATAAATACAGCTGTCCGAGGGAGAAAATTACAAGTTGTTTGACGAAGACTTATGAAGCCGGTTGAAACCGGCCCGGGTTGCTACTTAGAGCCAGTTTTAACATATTAACTAAGATGCACTATATAGAAGAATCTGAATATAAAAGGATTTGTGTTTTTTTTGTCTGTTTGTTTGTTTGACACGCCCTCACGCATAAACTTCTAAACGGATTTAATGCAATTTTAACAGTTTAGTAGCTTGAAGTTTAATTTAAAATCTAAACTACGTTTCATCTAATTCCATTCAGTAGAACTGGCGATATGGTGCATAGATAAAACGTTCGTGAAGCTGATCACGAAAGATAGTCCATACGACAATGTTGCGGGCAAGAATAATGTAGTTTGCGATTAAATAAACGTCATAAAAAGTATAAAAGAGAAAGTTAAGTATCATTTTTATTATAGTCTGTTAGAGTTTCTTTGTTTTACGTTTTACTACGTAGTTCTAGACATAGGGACGTCTATGGCATCTCTACACGAATGGCCTTTTGTTACGGTGTGCCTATTCCTGCCTTGAATACCCACCATTCATTCGCTGGAGCTGAAAGTACTTCAGCGACCTACCCAGCAGTGCCCAATGCAGGCATTAACTGCCTGCAAGCGACGTTTCCTGCGTGCACGAATGGCTTGTTCTAATTATTTCTGGTAATATCTTCCCTTTACCACGCCCAGTATTGTGTTGTCAATCACTTCAAGAGACTAGAATTTTTATGATCATCAAATGTTTGTTTTGAGTTTGACTGTACTTTGTATCCAATGTTTTAATAAACCTTGAAACGTCAGAAAATAGATAAGCTATCTTTATCCCAATTTTATAAATAATACTGACCCACTGCTGGGTAGGGGCCTTCTTTCAGTGTAACAAAGATTGGACCATAGTTCACTATGCTGGCCCAGCGGATAACAGACTTCACATATCTTCGAAAATATTATGGAAAACTCTCAGATATCTGCATATGAAACCTGCGTTTTCTCACGACACAATTCACTAATTTCATAGTTACATTCACTACTGAAGGCTAGTGTGAATGGAACAGTCTCAAGGAGTAGGCCTAGGCGAACGTTTCTCGATCAGATCGGAGACGTTCTGAACAAAGGCCAGGTTAAACCGGCGAGCGTGTATGAGGAATGTGATGAAAGTGAATGAAGCCAGATAAGTGTGTCAGGATTGTACCAGATGGAAATCTGTAGTCTCTGCCTACCCCTCTGGGAAACAGGCGTGAATCTATGTATGTATTCACTACCGCTGTGCCATAGAGACTAAAATAAGTATTAGACAAAAATCGACAGCCCAAAGTATGACATCTTAAGTTAATATTTCATTCAAACGATACAGCGGCGCATTTCCCTTTGTGTATAAACGGTACGTCTCATAACAGAATGAATAATTTATATGGTAAAGAGATTCGTCTCGCATTTTGGACGTTTGTGTATTTAACTGCACTCGGGCGTAAGCAGAGAAGGAGGTACTTGGTATATAATGAGCGCCCCTTATCCCACATTCCGGGTGTGTATTTTATAAATGCGTGCGTTTTAATATGCACAAGGCCGTTTTGTTTCTCTAGATATATGTATTTAAGTAATAAACTTCGTGTGTTATAAAGGCTTGTTTTTTTTTATACAGGGTGTCCAAGAACCTGGCGTCCAACTGGATTCCCACGATGCCCCAAGTTCTAACAGTACTCAGAAAAATATTTTAAAAAATCCACCCCATGTACTTACAGAATTATACTGATTTCAAAAAAAAAGGGGAAATGAGCACCCTGTGACATACTTTTGAATGCTGTGACTGCTAATGCTGATAATTTCGATATTTCTTGGAGGTTTTGTAATCTAGGGTATTGCTGTGTCTAAATAGAATGTAAAAATAAAGTACTTATTGTACCATTTTAAAATAAAATATTATTTTAACTAAAGGTGATATGGAAAACTATTGAATTTCGCAACTTTGACCGACTGTAGTGTAAAAAAAATGTACCAAAATAGTATGGCAAGTGACGTCAAATTTTGACGCGTTTATTCCTCTTTTTAAAAAGGTATAATACTTACACATTAATTTGAAAAAAAAAATTTTGATAATATTTTTACTCAACAACCCAATTTTTACGAAGTGCCTACCTACTAACGGTAACTGTCGGACCCTTTCTTATCTTAGAAACTGTTATGTTACTACTATTATTTACTTCGGTTCCAAGAGTGAGCAAGAAGGAAATACACACAGGTAGATGGGTTCCCAGTAGAATAAAAGCAAAGAATGTTAGTTTAAAGATATTTTATTACAATAAATGTTCAAAATGTTGACCACCCGCGGCAATACAAGCTCTCACTCTCCTTAAAAAGGACCGCTTTATGTTTCGCGAGTAACTTTTTTGACGTATCACCTGCACTGCTTGTGTTATCTTCTCACGAAGGTCAGCGATGTCATTAATGGGCTTCGCATAAACGAGCTCCTTCATAGTTCCCCAGAAAAAAAAATCCAGCGGATTTAAGTCAGGTGAGCGGGCTGGCCACGGGATTGTTCCTGATCGCCCAATCCACCTGTTCGGGTATTGCTCGTCCAAAAACTCTCTAACGGATACGCGAAAATGTGCTGGACAGCCGTCGTGTTGGAACCACATATCTGGTGGGGTCTCTTCTAGTAAGTTTGGCAAATCATTTTGAAGAAAATTTAAATATGATTCGCCAGTCAAATTCTCGGGCATCTCAAATGGACCAATAATATTCCCACAGAGAATACCGGTCCACATGTTCACTTTGAACCGGTACTGGGATCTATCTTCTCGCATCAAGTGCGGATTTTCCACATGCCACTCGTGCAAGTTGTGTAGGTTCATGTAGCCATCCTTCTTAAATGTAGATTCATCTGACCACAAAATTTTGTCGATAAAGTTTTCGTCTTCTCGATGTTTTTGCAGGATTGTTTCACAAAACGCGACTCGGCTCGGATAGTCTCGAGGTAAAAGACTTTGCACTCGCTGTACGTGGTACGGATGATATTCTTCTTTTTGGAGAATACTGTGTGCTGTGCTCTTCGGTATCCCCGTATCAGCTTCTATTCCTCGCACAGAGATGCTTGGATTTGCCGACACCGCCTCTAAAACTTCATCGCGTATGAAGTCATTTACGGGTCGTCCTTCACCAGCTACTTGATTGGGGAACCGCCCGTCACATAGTGATCTGTGCACATTAATGAAAACTCGATGGTCGGGATATCGCGTAGCCCTCGGATACCTTTCTCTGTAAAGTCTCGCTGCAGCTCGTCCATTACCTCTACATTCTCCATAAATGTAGTGCATATTTGCGTATTCTTGCGGAGTGTAGGTCGCCATGGTAGCACACACAAAACACAAACTGTCCAAACACAGGCAAAGGTCGTCGTAAAGAGTTCGTTTCAAAGTCCAGAGCACAAAGAGTAATCGAGTCCAATAAACAAAGCTTTAAATCGTAGTACGTGATCAATGGTAACAATAAGAGAGAGGTGCGTAGTAACGGCAGGAGGCAGTGACGCGTACTGACCGTACTGTTATCCTAAATAGCACGATCCCAGATAGCGTCACTATCTATCTCACTCGCACCTCTAACCTTTTTCTCCCTCACTCTTACCTGAATAATGGGGTACCATAAAGAAGAACCAGCAAATCGCAAAGATAGTTTCTGTCTTGCTCCCTCCTGTTGTAATAACGAATCACTATGGTGAGATGCATGCACATACCGTCCCTTACGGTCTAACCTGTTTTTTGAGAGGCCTGTTGTTATTTTTATGAGCATACAACAGTAATTCTTTAGAGGTTAGATTCAATTCGTCGTAAATTTTTCTTTCTAAGAATTCTGTAAGACATCGTAAAAATTGGGTTGTTGAGTAAAAATATTATCAAAATTTTTTTTTTTCAAATTAATGTGTAAGTATTATACCTTTTTAAAAAGAGGAATAAACGCGTCAAAATTTGACGTCACTTGCCATACTATTTTGGTACATTTTTTTTACACTACAGTCGGTCAAAGTTGCGAAATTCAATAGTTTTCCATATCACCTTTAGTTAAAATAATATTTTATTTTAAAATGGTACAATAAGTACTTTATTTTTACATTCTATTTAGACACAGCAATACCCTAGATTACAAAACCTCCAAGAAATATCGAAATTATCAGCATTAGCAGTCACAGCATTCAAAAGTATGTCACAGGGTGCTCATTTCCCCTTTTTTTTTGAAATCAGTATAATTCTGTAAGTACATGGGGTGGATTTTTTAAAATATTTTTCTGAGTACTGTTAGAACTTGGGGCATCGTGGGAATCCAGTTGGACGCCAGGTTCTTGGACACCCTGTATATCCTAACTAATATAAAAATGTACTTGATATACAGCAGCGATAGCTTAATGGTAGACCGTTGTACTACCACGCAGAGGTCTCAAGTTCGATCCTAGGGCGTGCATCTCTGATTTTTCAAAGTTATGTGCATATTAAATAGTTAATTATTGCTTGCTTTAACGGTGAAGGAAAACATCGTGAGGAAACATACATATCTGAGAGTTGTCAATAATGTTCTCGTAGATAAGTGAAGTCTGCCAACCTGCACTGGGCCAGCGTGGTGGGCTATGGCCTAACCTTTCTCATACTGAGAAGAGGACCGTGCCCAGCAGTGGGACAGTTTAATACAGGGCTGATATTATTATTATTATATCAAAACTAATATTATGAATGCGAATGTAAGTTTGTTTTCTTCGCTTTCATGACTGAACTACTCGACCGATCATCATGAAATTACATACAATACATGCTTGCAGGGGAACAAAAAGGACATAGGTTAGCGTTCATACAGAAAAAAAATACTATTACTAATCAAACCTAAGATACATTTATGCGAACGAGCCGCGAGCAAAATCTTTTTTATAAAGAGATATTAAAAAATCTAGTCTAAATAAAGTTATTAGGACAAAAAAATTACTCTTATTATTTTAACTGCTCCAGTTAAGTTCAAATGCTAGTGCTAACGTGATCTTAGAAATATAATTTTCTCAATAAATCTTTATATACATATATAAATCTTCTGTGCGTATGTTTGTAATCAAACTCCTCCTAAACGGCTGGACCGATTTTGAAGAAATTTTTTGTGTGTGTTCAAGTGGATTCGAGAATGGTTAAGAGTTGGTTTTTTTTTTGTTTTTTTTGTGCAGTACACCGTCTGTCGAGTCCGCTAGTATGCTATAAAATCATAATAATAATTTGTTAATTTCCTCACCACAACATACGACATTAACAAAAGTTAGGTAATTCAGATATCCAAACTAATATCATAACTGCGAATGTAAGTTTGTTAGTTACGTTTTAACACCTTAACTTCTGAACTGATCATCATGAAAGTCCTTTCTGAATCTCTGGCAACGTCTATGCGATGTTTTCAGGAGTATTATTATTATTATTATTCATGTCACCCAGAAAATGGTACTGATCTTGAGGGATAGAAAACATTGATGCCTAATTATGCTCAAGGCCGGTGTTTTAGGACACCAAATCCCCAACTCCATAAAATTTAAAATGCAATAATCGTCAGAGTTTATCACGTTGAAACAAACAAATCATATCTTTAGCTAAGCTCTAAAGGTGAAGAGTTTGTTTGTATGTTTGATTGAACGCGCTAATCTCAGGAACTACTGGTTCGAGTTGAAAAATATTTTAGTGTTGGATAGCCTATTTATCGAAGAATAGGCTATATAACATCACACTATGACTCACGGGGCGCGCAGTAACGATAAACGCGGATGAATCCGCGGGTACATCTAGTAGTATATATTATTACTAGCTAAACCTGGCCGCATTACGCTGATGCTTAGTCTGATATTTTAAATTTCCCGTTTCCATAGAAGCTTCTGGATAAAAAGTATATAAAACACTTATATAGAAATTGCATGGATGGCGTAGTGGTTTAAGTGGTCGCCTCGCCACTGCCAATGCGCTGACTAGTGCGGGTTCGAATCCCACACGGGACAAAAATTTATGTAATCTACAACTTGTTGTTACTAGCCGGGCTGTTCTTCGTGTCCCTTATTTGAATGTTAGTGAAGCCCCCGCGATATAAGAATTATTCCTAGTTCAGGTACCTATTGCCTTTTCAAAAAAGGCAATTTAAAAGTCATATAAAATTGACACTCAATTAATCGACTACTTTTTCAGTTTTACGAACACAAACATATATATGAAATCTATTATAAGCTTAAAAAATAAGTAATGTACTCATATAATATGGATGATATTTCAATGTATATTAGTATAACGGTTTTGATAAATGGGTTTTGAAATAAGATTTTGCGTCGCCAAAACACTGAAAACCTTTTTAATATTATAAAACAATGTTTTAAGATAAGCTTCATAATGTCTTTGTAACCTTTACGTGACTTTTAAGTTATATAGATAGCTACATATTTATATATTAATACGTGAAGCAAAAACTTTGTATCCCTTTTTACGAAAATTGCGCGGACGGAGACAGTCCATTCCAGGCCTACAAGTGAACACCAGAATAAGACTTAAATGAATTGTGCATTCATTTAGATAAAAAAAATACGATTTTAAGTTATGTTATGACTCCGCCAAGACTCTATTACCAGTTCTGTATTATTAGGGAGGCACTATAGCAGTACTACTGTAATGGTACTGCCGGCAAACGCACGGTTGGTTGCTATTCACATGTTATGACCATAATATGGCTATATATTAGCTGGGCTACATTTGAAAATAATGTTATGCCTCCTGCTCCTTTCTTAGACGATATATTAATAATATATAATAATGAAAATATAGAAAATGACAACTAAGTGTTTTTCTTATTTAAACTTCTTCATACCTATAACCATTGCTTTAAAAATCTGGATTTTAATAATTATGTACCTTACTCTATACTAGCATATACAAATATAGTTTTAGCTTCTTGTTATAAATACCAATAGCTACATAAAAACACTTAAATGCAGATCTAACACATACTTTTGTCATCCCTAATTGGCTTTTTTTTATTTCAATTTATGTTCATTGTAATAGCTTGGCGGCGTAGTTTGCTTTTACTCATGAGTTACACCTTTAAAAACCTAAAAAAGGCATACATTTATAATATTGATCTGTCCACGTCTGGGCCTAGGTGATAAGTCTCAGTGGGCAGTCCCCTTTGGCACAGTTAAAGTTTATATGGAGAAAGAGTGGCGAATCCTAATATTTTTATAAAATATGCTTTAGAAATACATTAAATTAATGAAAAAGCACTACACGCACACGACCATGCATTTGACACAAGCAGTCGAATTGCGTTCGAAGTATTTCGGCATTGTTCGGCTGATGTCATAGAATTCTTCGTAACTATGGAGTGCATATGTATGTGGAGTAGGTGACTAATTGTAATGTATTTTTAAGGATATAGTTATAGACAATAAAACCTTAATAATAAACAAACTTATAATTTTAATCAATAGGCATGTTGACTAAAAAGATTTTAGTCCGTCTTTAAGACTAGCAAAAAATAATGGACACGTATTTTTCTTTTGTCACACAAACTAATAATATCGAAGATACAACGGGTTTAAATTTCGTATTACGTCACTTGTCGGTACAAATTTTATAGGACAGTGACGTCACAAGCCCCCACCCCCGAGCTTTAACGCGTTATATCTTAATGAGTAATTCATGTTTTGTTAAAACCAAAAAGTGTCCAATATTTTTTGCTAATCTAAAAGATGGACTAATTCGAATCACTTATTTTTAACCCTGTCAACATGCTTATTATGGTCGAATTTCGACCACTTGGCAACCACTAGTACCTATACTTAAATATATGTATATGGCTAAGGTGTTTAATTTTCGACCTAGCGCATACAAACCATCACAAGTAACTAAATCATATTATATCAAGATTTGTTTTGTAAGCATTGCCCATAATAAGATATAATGTAATAAGTAAGGAAGAAAAAAGTTGTCAGTAGGCAGAGCGACTACAATGATTTGTAGAGGTCGCAGATACAAGGCCTGCCTCATAGATTGTCATTTTCCTCCTCCGTTATATACAATCATCCTTCCATCCATGTCTTCGCTCCATCACACTTAACAACTTTCGTCAACTTTTACAATTTGCATGTCAAATTACTGCTAAGTGTTAAGAAAGAAAGAAAATTGTTTTATTTGTATCTCCATACATAAGTGCATAATCTTAATTAAGAAAAATTAAATATAGTTGAACAGAAGGTGGTACACACAGCGACACATCAACCTAGACTGTTTGGACTTTGAACTATTAGAAGTTGAACGCTGCGAATCGTGCGAGAGAGTGCGTTATATTTTTGTTACGCTCTATCCTTACCATTACATCGACACCACTATGCACTGTCCCTTTCCGACAATTCTCTATTTTCTATGTAGCGTAGTTATGCTTATATAGAGTGTCTAACTTGATGTGTAGCCGGTGATCGAATTAGGCAACTGCGTCACCTATATTGTTGCAGTATAGACTAAACCTTTAGAGTTATTAGAGCTTATATTTACATTTTAACCTACAATGAACTCTACACTAAGACAAACAAATTATTGTAATTATTATTATAAAAACTCAATTTGCCAATAAAACATAGGTAGGTATTAGGTACCTATTATAACAAGTTAAAAATCGCAGGCACCCATCTCCCAAGAAAGCAAACCTCTCCGCGGTGTTGTTCTGTTACGCTGCTGCTCTCTTTTACGTACACGTGTAGTCTTAATGCGATTAGAGCAACTAATTTTGTATTTGTGTATAAATCATCTAAATACTTTGTGTACAACATAATTTAAAAAATTGAAACTTCTATTTTTTATATTAATACTAATTACTGTTTACACCTATTTCTTCTTCTCCCTAGCCTTTATTATTCCCAAATCACTTGGGGTCGGCTTTTCTGGTCTAACCGGATTTGACTGGATATCAGTTTTTACACGAAGCGGCTGCCACCTGACCTCCGCAACCCGAAGGCTAACGATACTCTAAGGCTAGACCAGTGTCAGGATATTATAGGGCACTGACTTCTAAATAACGACTGCCATAGATGTTCATGGCAGCCGGGACCGACGGCTTAACGTGCTCTCCGAGGCACGGAGCATGCGATAATTGTCAATCAATACGCACATCATTTCGAAAAGTCATATAACTTCCGAAAGTCAGAGGTGCGCGACGTGGGTTCGAACCCGAGACCTTCTGCATTGCAGTTGGTCTCCTCACTTAGCTATCGCTGTTTACACCTATTTAAGTTATTTCAATTGTGAAAGTATTTAGATTTAACTTTAATTTTATCTTTCGCCGACATTTCGGTTGCTTTTCAGCAGCCATGTTTTCGGAGAGACTTAGATGTTGTCAAGTATAGTTATTTCAAACTACCTGAACATAATTTAATTATTAGTGTTTCTACGTACGTACGGAGAATGAACTCAAAGCATCATAAAGTCTAGCTGTTGTTGTGAAGTCGTTAAGTAAGGTCTACTAAGTCAATCTACTAATAATAAATCACGGATTAAACCTTATTAGTATTTTTATTGAACCCTGTACAAACCACTATATCACCGTACTATAAAAACATAACAAGTACGAGTAAAACCAAACTATTACACAGAGAAACGTCCATTCAAAACATTATTATCTCCTTTTCTTTCGAACACTAACCTCACTTTATAGTGTCACTAAATCTGTTGACTTTCACACTGCGGTACTATAAACACCGAACATGACGACTGAGGGCCACAAACATTTTTACAACCACTCGAGATAACGCTACAGATACATTCCTCAGTCATACTGCGGCAAAAACTATCGTAATCAATAATACTCAGAGTGATAGTCTGACTCAGCGTTTGTCTTCAATACACAAAAAAGATTGGTTAGGTTATTCACGAATTATGTTTGCGAGGCTTTCCGTGTTTGGGAACGGGAAAATTATGATTGCGATTTACGGGTTGTTGGTTTTGCTGTTAGCTTGAGATTGTTGAAGGATTGTTACACAACGTGTGTCTATTGATAGGATCCCTATCCATTAGCATAAAATTTTAAGACCTAATATAACTTAGCATAATTTTGTTTGGCATAATTATATTTTCGCATAATATAATTACGCATAACAGCTTACGCATAATTTTTTAAGCATAATTTCTCTAACCATAATAATGATTAAGCATAATATTCTAAAGCATAAATTTATTATACAGGCATATATGCATGCAAGCAAGCATACAGCATGCAGCAAACAAGCAAGCATGCAGCAAACAAGCAAGCATGCAGCAGGCAGAGTTTCTGTCACGGCTCCGGCGCTGCGGCCCTCCGGCGGCCCCACGCGTGCTAATCGTCGCAGACGGCTTTCGCACACCACCGCGGCTGAGGCTGACTGGCGAAGCCGGCCAACAAGCCGAAGCTGCTGCCAAGGCTCGCTCGTAGCCGACTGCTCCTCAGCCCGCGGGCCGCCTCGCCCCTACGCTTCTACACGATTTTAAATTACACTCTAGGGGTAGGAAAAACAAGACTACGTAGAGTCGGTTTTGCAGCAATTCGGTTCTGTCACTAACTTTTGTTGCACGGCCTACTAACGTTATGCGAATCAAATTTATGCCAAAACAAATTAGTCTTTAAGATGATTATGCCAACATAAAATGTATGCCTAAAAAAATTATGCCGAAGTATTATTATGCCAAAACAAATTGTGCCAAAATCGTTATGCCGAAGTATATTAGGACAAAGAACATTATGCGAAAAGAAGGGATCCCCTATTGATAGCGGCTATTCGACTATTTATACGTGAAAACTGACGTACTTCAGTTTTCGCCTGCAGGTAGTGTTGCCAACCGTACTTTATAATAAAGTATTGTACGTTATTTCGGGTAAACGTACTTTATACTTAATAAGGACCATAAAGTACGTGAAAATACATTATTTTACCTATATCAACTTTTACAGATTTTATTCCATTGTTTACTTGAAGCAACGCAATAGAAATTCCCTAAATTGAATAAAAATAATCGTTTATCTGTCTTAATATACAGATAATTGTATATTGTAAAGATCCAATTAATACGTTCCTTGATAGTAAATATTTGATAGATGTTACTGGCATCAACAAAAATATGGTAACAAATAATACTTTATTTTCAGATTTTGTACTTTATATTTTCACCTTAGATAGTAAATGTACTCTATTTGTTCAAAATAAAGGTATACTTGCAGGGGGCTGAGATACGTATACTCGCAGGCAAAACTGACTAACTTATCCATTCCTTTTCTTTTTAATAATTGGGCATTTCTCTTCCCAATTATTTTATTATAATAGACTTCTGCCATGTAATGCCTAATTCGATTTAATACATACAACACACATAAATTCACGCCTGTTTCCCAGAGGGATATGCAGAGACTACGGATTTCCATTTGCTACAATCCTGACACACTTCGATTTAATATATCAAATTTAATTATTTTGCACTAAGATACGCAACGCGCTAGATTTATTTTTGTTTAAGAATAGACAATTTCCGTACTAAAAATAATTTAATATAATAAACATTCAAACAATGGACACAAAGACAATCCTGACTCGGGACAACCCTTTTCGGATTCGAACACACAGCACTCGGCTTAGTGGATACCACACGACTGCTTACCATCAGGCGGAGTGTGGTCATTTTGACGAGCAAAATAAAAAAATTTAGTACTTAATAATTTATTAATTAATTAAATTGGTAACATATGAATACAGTTCATAAAGACATCAATATAGGTAATATAATATGAGTGCCTGTAAGGCTAAACCGGTGCTACAGGCCACCATTGATATTAGTACGGCGTATAATAACACGGTTACAGGGTTTTCTCCTGCGAATAATATAGGCTGTAGTTTTTGTTATAACAAGCTATAACTAACTAAAAAGTATATATACTAGGTATATACTAACAAGTTATAACCCTCGACAAAAACTACAGACGTAACACACATACGTATGTACGTATTACGTCTGTGTTTTTTATAGGGCTTGCACCGATCAGAGGCCATGGGAAGACCGCTGAACTGCTACGTAGAGGTCTCGAGTTTTATTACAAGGTAAATAAGGTTAAATCTATACTAATATTATAAAGCTGAAGAATTTGTTTGTTTGACTGAACGCGCTAATCTTAGGAACTACTGGTTCGAATTATAAAAGTCTTAGTTTTGGATAGCCCATTTATAGAGGAGGACTATAGGCTATATAACAACACGCTACGACCAATAGGAGCCGAACATCAATGAAAAATGTTTCATAAACGGAGAAAATTCTGTTATGTGAAGCAGAGTTGTTACCATGTAATCGCTTGCATTACCCGGAGTATCGCGTCGTATTCGCGCGATGTCAACCTATGGAATGTCAGCCTAACTTTTATTCGCCAAAGGAAACGCAGTAACTTTGTTATTACACACTAGTTTTCAGGGTCACAAAAGTATTTCAGATTATAGCACCCAACATTTCCACATGATATGTAATAAAGATTTTGATTTGATTTTTAAAACGGTGGTACTTCTAGCAGGCCAGTTCAATGACACTATCACCAAATAATTGACAACGGTGGACTCTACACCTCGTCAATACCATCAGGATAGTATAAAATCACCAATACAACCACTTAATACATTCATAGCCACACATATTCCCGTAGGTATAGCCAGAGATGTATTACCCCCATTTTTCGTCAACTATGGTATTAGGTCCTACGTAAGGGAAGAGCCTATTGCCATCTACTACAGTTGAAGGCTCCGTGCTGGCACTAAGAATTGCTTGACTGAAAAATCCTTAGCCTAGCCTAACCTAGGATCTCATTCACACACAGTAGTCGCATACACTAACGCACCGGAACCATAATATATCATAATATTATATTATTTTTGTTACAGTGTCACATAGTATCTACTCTAGCGACCATTATGAAATTTTGCATACACCTTGTCAAAGGTACAGCGAAGGACATAAGGTACTTTTCACCCCGAAAATAAAGAGGGATATAAATATATGGACAAAATCTAATAACCAATAAATTATGGTTCGACTGAGCCTGACTAAATAAATATAATTTATGTTTACTTTGGTTTCCATCAGTAGCTAAAGAAATATTTGAATTTCAAAATTTGGCGACACTGGCGATCAATATTGGAGATGGACCCTTCTCTCACCCCTGATCTTTCAGGATTTTAAAGCTAAATTTCTATATTATCGGGTTAGTAGGTCAACCATTAAAACAGGGGAAATGTCAAATTTTCTTTGTTACATAGTTATTGAAAATATATTTTTGTGATTTTGTCTATCAGATCGCCTTTCTCGCTGGGTTTAATTGCTATGTCCGACAAATTGTATTTAAGTAGGTACTTTGATACAAAAACGCAGTAACACGAAATCTGTGTTTACCTTTCTTTTTAAGACTTTTTGTCATTCCTGTCGCGGGGGAGTTTCAAACATTCAAATAAAGGACACAAATAACAACTATCCTCGAAACCTATTTATGGATTATACACATTTTTGTTCCTTGTAAGAATCGAACACCAATGCTCGGGGCATTGGCTGTGATGAGGAGACCCTTAGAATGTTTTGGGTATGTATACTCTAAGAGGAGACCACATAAACCACTGCATTACTCATGCAGACATATACAGGGTGTCCGGTAATTAATGGATAACCTGGAAATATCTTATAGTGGAACCGATGGCCGTTCAGAAAAAAAATGAAAAAGAATCTATCCTAACTACTACCTGAGATATGTGTTTTTTTTTAATTACCATGTGTAACTTTCTTGTATACTACGACCATAAATGAATGAAATCCATCGGTTTTTTGTTGTTTTATTATTAAACACTAATTATGCTAATAGATAGACAGTCAAAAGTATGCTATGCTAATATAGCTTGCACTTTTTAATATATTTTATTTTTTATATTTTTTTACTATTTCTTTTTTTTGTTCTTTTTTTCTGAACGGCCTTCAAATCTACTATAAGACATTTCAAGGTTATCCATTAATTACCGGACATCCTGTATTTATATAAGCCATAGGTATGTCTGGTAGACGACAATAAAAATCAGCGTGCTGTGCACACATATTTCACCATCTATAGGCTACAATGTAAACGAAACCAACCACATTCAGGACAAACCGTTGAATCCATACTCCATACCGCTAAACCGAATTCCCTAACAGAAAAACCTATTTACATTTTGCCTTAGGTGGTTTTAGTATGGATTTTAAATGGCACAAGCCACGGCCCCAATCCCCAGAGGAACGCGTATCTTTTAAACATTTGCCGGGGTCATAAAATAGAACTTTATAACTGTAATATTCTCAGTCTCATACAATTTACATGCAAATAGCGCTGTTCCAGAAATGTGATGTAACGCTACAGAGTATTCAACGAGGGGAGAATACATGCGTTGAATGATGATGATGTTAATGTTATAAATGTGGAGGATGTTTGTAGCTCAATCATGGATATTTTGGATATTACTTGATACTCAGATAGACCTGGATTAATATATACCTTTTATCCTGCTAAATAAAGCTCACCGATGCTAATATAATCGATTACTTTCTTTTGTAGTTTATACTAATATTATAAAAAGTAAATATTCGAGTTTTTGTTTGTAATGATTTAACTTAAAAATAGTCAACTGATTTGAAAAATTCTTTCACCATAAGAAAGCTATGTCACCGAATAACATAGGCTATATTTTAAAAGAATTACTATTTCACTGTTTTTTTTTGGTTCCCTGGTAAAATGCTTTATGCACTGTCCGCCGGCTAAGGGATGGCACCGGCGGGCTCCCAGCATGAAGTGCTGGTACACCCACTAAAAAACCTGGGGTGTTCCCTGTCTCATCCAATAGGGGGACCAGTTGGGAGCTCTTAAAAGATTCATCCATAGCAGGCCCCTCCGTGTGGGTGCGGGCCGGATCAAACGGACCCGAACACCTCTCGTCCCCAGGGGAAGTATTGTTACACCTAACCTACTTTAAAACGAGCGAAGCCGTAAACAATAGCTAGTAATAGATACAAAGACTTGCTTTTATAACCCTGAAAGTGTAGGCAGTGGTGATTCACACCCAAATGTTGCCAGTTATGATTTAAGGTCGCACTTAATAAAGGTCGTTTGCTCCTGCCGTCTACCACACACGAACACAGTTCCAGAATTTATGCTGCAACTCAGAATTGCCTGACAGAAAAACCAATTAAGATACCCGAGTTTCGAACGCGAGACATGCCCAATTAACATATTGCCTTACCCAAATATCGAACGCGAAACTTTCGACGTTCCCAAACTATTTACTTATTGAGTTAAGTTTTCAATTATGTTTGGTTTCCAACAATTGACAGGAAACCGAGACTTCTTACTATTCAATTCTCCTAATTAATCCTCTCTATTAAGCTATCATTGTCATAAACATTGTCAATTAAGTGAGTCTGATCTGCCAGGTCAGAACACAGGGCCCTGTGGTACAAACTTGGTTATTTGGGTCAACAATCTAATTATTTCCGCGTCAGAAAGCTGAACCCATTCAGAATATCCTCTTACGTTTCGTAAGAACTCTCTCTTTGGTGAACTATAAGTATCATAAAGACGGTTATTTTTATCTAACTTCGACTTTCTTTTATGCTGAATATTTATACGTAAAATTTTGCTTCCGTATGTGTGTCCGCAAATCAACTGTGCTGATAGCGTAGTGATCGCCTCGACTGTGCCACTAAGCTGAGTGTCGTGGATTCAAAACCTACTTAAAACCAATGATAGAGATATGTCGCCCGCGCTCTGTAGTGGCAACATGTTTGCAAGGTAATTACCAGAAGTCCATTTAATCACGTACCAACCAGTGCCGCAGGTGCACGTGACATTAAAATAACTTAAAAAGATAGTCACCTTGGTATCGAACTCAAGACCTCTATGTAGCAGTCCAACAGTTTTATACTAGGCTATCGCTGCTGCAATCCGATATACTTTGGTACACAACCGAGATATGCTGATCTTTGTAAGACAAGCCGAAAACTTACACCATTGGGTCAACGTAGCAGTCTACAGGTCATTGTACTACCATTAAATTACTATACCTATACTAACTTTCCCACTTCTATTAATCCTAAAGGAGGGTGAGAACCCCTGGGCCCACCAGTTATCACATTGTAATTGATACCAAAAAATTCGTTATATTTTTAGGTACTTACCACCAAAATACGTTTGATTATTTCTTCACAGAAAGCGAGAAACTTATATTAAATTAAGTTAACCAATAATCGATTAATATGCATCTCTAATTATATACTATCGAGTATTATTAAATCGGTATAATCTCAAAATGTGTTCTATAATCGAATGATGATAATAAAAACTCAATCGATTGAAAATCGTGTTTTGGTTATTAATTACCTGTGGTCACCGACTGACAAGTTTAACGGCTAATGTCAAAATCAAGTTCAACACTCGTTCGGTTTGTTCCAAATGTACTCTGTGGTTTGTTCCTTAGGAGTGCGCACGTATTTTTCTTGTTTTGTTATGTCGTTTGCTTTACCCCACGACTTTGGCTTGCTAAAGGACTGTTCGACGGATCTTGTGACTTAGAATTACCTGGCACTTCATATTAGACAACTGATTCCTTTTCTGAATTGGATATTGACGACATGGATCGCTGTGTAAACTATACCATTGCGATAGTTTTGGAGGATGAAGCGATTTTATCAGTTATACGTCAATGTCATGCATAGGTATAGGTATAGCAAGTGAAAAAATGCGTGCAGTTGCATACTTATAGAGGGTAATGCCGCAATCTAAGTAATCTAGTGGATCTTTGCTTTGTCTTTTAGTGGTCCGCATCTGCATGTTACAAACAAGAACGTTTTATTTTTTATTTATAGGTACATAAAAATCAAAGCAATATTGATGTTTGTTTTCTGAGGTGCCTACTTCTATCTATCTATCAGCCACAGACGTCCACTGCTGAACATGGGCCTCCCCCATAGACCGCCACTGGTAAATAAATAGATAAACCTTCGATAAAGTACCTCCGTATAAACATATATAACATTTTGC
The DNA here is from genome assembly GCA_963675205.1 of Catocala nupta. Taxonomy (NCBI): domain Eukaryota; kingdom Metazoa; phylum Arthropoda; class Insecta; order Lepidoptera; family Erebidae; genus Catocala; species Catocala nupta. Next base: position 1,499,272 of record OY776102.1, read on the forward strand.
AAACGATTAATGTCATATAACCTCACTTTTACTTTATTTTATATAACTTAATTTCTGGGAAGCGAAATATCACAAAATTTTTGGTGACGACTTGTTATTATATTCTCTTTCAAATAAGGCTACTTTGATTATGATAACAACTGGGCCCAGATATATATGGAGTGATTCCTTCGTCCTTTAATTTCTTTTTTTTATGGTCAACAATATAGCAGACTATATGCTTATGCCGCCGGCATCGTATAAAAAACATTATCTTTTTAAACCAATCTCTCTACCAATTCCAAATTCCAGTCCACATAATATATAAAATATGTGTCTCAATATCTAATCGTAGACCGATCGTAGCACGCCGACGACCTTAAAAATAAAAAAGAAAGTATCTACGAAATTTAATTTCAACATTTCGCTGCGTCGAGATTAAAATACCGAATTGCTATAAAATGTACTGCAATAGTGGATGCTGAGATTTCAAGATTTAATAATAATAATATTCTATCACATACACACAACACCATCTAGCCCAAAATAAGCAGAGCTTGTACTATGCGTACTAGACAATGGATAAACATACATATATGTATACTTTTTTGTTAATACATACATATTATACATAGGAACACCTAGACCAAGACAAACATCCATGTTCATGCACACAAATGTTTGACTTGTGCGGGAATCGAACCCACGACCTCAGGCGTGGTAGTCGGTTACACTAACCACTACGCCATCGAGGCCGACATTTGACTTTGATATTTTGAGTAAACTTATGTTTGCCTGTAGCTTCGCCCGTGGGCAAAAGAACACTAATTATGTTAATCCACGCCATGGCTTATCTGCAGGTTTCATCCAAATCTGTTCAACAGTTTACGTGTAATTGAGTAATAGGCATTAAAATATCCTCACAAACTATAAAAAGAAATCTTTATTTGACAAAAGCAGGGTTGTATTATAACTTTAGAAACTAGCCAAAGTAATTAATCTATATAATTATAATAAATTATGTACTTACTTAACGTTTATTTTTCTATTTTATACCTACTCACAATAATAATGTTTGTACATAATTCTATATTATACAAGGTTGCTATGATCTATGGACATTAAAATGGACAGAGTATTCCATATGCTCATATGCTCAGTGTTAATTCGAAACGGTTAAATCCTCGATAAAAATAAAAATAGAAAATCACTTTTTCAAACAAATTTAATCAATTTAATAAAAAACAAACAAATACCATTTATAAACATTTACACTAACCTGAGGTCACCGGCATAACAAAATGGCAACATCGCATTCTTTTGTCTTTCATTGTTTAATTATTGTTTTTCTTTCATTGTTTCATTGTTTTTAAACTGACGTCTACAATATATTCAGCCATTCCTAAGCCCGTGAAAGTATACCGTTTCGGCAAGTATATACCAGGTAAAAACCGACGACTTAAAATCTGCTATAAAAAACAGAACCCGTTAAATGATTGCTTCGTACCAGAGGCAAATTGCCTGATAACCCTAAATTTTTCTCTGATCAAACACCGGCCCAACAAAAGTACTTCTATAGTGTCAAAGACGAACTGACTCGATGCATAAATGAGGGTGACTGTGACCTCACTATAAAATATATAAATGGGCTACCAACTATATAACACCAACTCCAAAAAGCTACCAACAATAATAACAAATAAAGCATCAGTAAAGAATATAAGTTATCAAATTCTCAATAACTATTAAGATATAGATAGTGGTTAGTGTCACCGACTGCTACGCCTGAGGTCGCGGGTTCGATTCCCGCACAAGTCAAACATTTGTGTGCATGAACATGGATGTTTGTCTTGGGCTGGGTGTTTCTATGTATAATATGTATGTATTTACAAAAAAAAAATGTATATATGTATGTTTATCCATTGTCTAGTACCCATAGTACAAGCTCTGCTTAGTTTGGGCTAGGTGGTGTTGTGTGTATGTGGTAGAATATATATATATAGAATATATAGATACAGTGAAATCACACATATCATTTTTGTATTTAAATACTAGAAGCATACGAAAAGAGGGTAAATTTGACGAGCTGAAATGCATTTTATGTTCTATACCTACTACCATACATATAATACTAATTACAGAAACATGGATAACAACGGAGACACACGCTTTAGAGTTGCAAATACCTAACTACACGCATTATTATAACTACCACGATGATAGTAATTACTTAGAGTAATGGCAATAAATTGGCTGATGTTTATGTACACAACAACTTAAATCATAACCTAAGCGAGTCCACCTATGTTGAAGGTAATAACCACCTATGGATACATATACAGAAATTTTCACTTGATGTTGGTGTCATATACAATCCTGTAAATACAAATTTTAATAACTTTTTGGAGGTACTTAATCAACAACTACAACAAAGAAAGAGGTCTATCGTTTTCGGTAACTTTAATATTGATCTACTCACAAAATATGACAAACTAAGACTATACAAAGAAACAATAAGTGAAGCTGGTTACAGAATACTTAATAAAAATAAGCGAAACTCATTGTACAAGGGATTCGGACACCAAGAAATCAATCCTAGATCATATTTACACTAACCTTGAGTCGAATAACTACAAAATGGCAATCCAAATTAAACTACTATATACGGATTTTATCGCGTTGTTTATTTATCACTGTATTACATAATTTTGAAACTATTACACTACCACTACTATTGAATTTTACTAATTTATAAGCTAATAAAATTATTTAAACTAGTAATTTTATAAACTATTTATATTTAGGTTTACACTTTCCCCGACGTTTCGGTTGCTTTTCAGCAGCCATTGTCTCGGGGAGTCTCCTCGTGACCATGGCTGCTGAATAATAAATAAATCACATATAAGAAATGTTGACACATTTAGCTCATTTAAGTTCACATTTTCTCACTATATAAAAAGCACCGCTCGTTTAGCATTTAAAATATATTTATTGAACTTTCATTAAATATTTAAATGTTCTAGGCGACCATTGTATGATATAGTATTATTTATGTTAAAATAAGTTGTTCTCATGTAAGTGGCTTGTATTGTCTTTTTGGAGAATAAAATTCTTTAAACCTATTGTTGTCACGGGTATCCCGGAATCAGAGCGGCAACGTCTCCTACATTTTTGTCGCTTTAAGGTACATGACCTTAGATACCTATGCTTAAACCCACAGTCAGCTGTTAGGGCAGGCACAACCTGTGGTAGTTTAGCAAAAAATTAAAATCTATTCTGTGGCTAAACTACTGCTCCTATTGAACTGAAATTTGGTGTAGACCTTGTATGTGGTACATACTATATGTAAATAGAAATAAAGACTCATTGTTTAATCAAGGTTGTATTTGTTGGCTTCCGTACGTCACTATGATAGGCTCCAGTGGAAGACCAGTGCCTGGTTCTTGGGACCAGGCAAATGCTGAACTGGTGTCCTGATTGCTGCAGCTGTGGGACGCATGTGTCACTAGATGTTTCTTATTCATTACTTTACTCTGTTTTTGTTTGTATTATTTTTTTACTTTTCTTGTAATTATTATTGTTTTTATTCTTGAACACATTGTACTCACCTAAAACCTGTAAAGCAATAAAGATTACTTCTTTTCTAATCGGATAGAAATAGAATAATCAAAGCATCAGTGTTTGTTTGAACTCTGATACCTATGATAAACTTGTGTTATGTGCTGATACCTATGCTCTCTCAGTATATAAACAACTTGTTACATTTATAATATCGATACGGTACTGAAATATTAAAATATGATTTTGTTCTTCGTGTCTCGTTTTATTTCGAGGTAATTATAAACATCCTTATTAATATTATAAATGAAAATATGCTTATTAACTACTTGACCAATCATCATGAAATTTTGCATATTTGTTGTCAGGGGAACAGAGTATGGTACCTCTCGTCTAGAAAAAGTATTGCGACTAACCTTCCCTACATTTTACAAATATTTTAATTGATAAATGTTATTATTCGATGGCAGACATTTTACATGATAATTCTGTTATTATTAATTAATATATGTTGATTATTTATTGTAACATTAAGATTTGCATGCCTTAATGGGAAAATGTACAAGGATTCATATAAATGTATTTAACAACTATTATGTATTACCTACATTTTTTGCAAATAAACTATTCTATTCTATTCTACTCTACATCTACGCGACGAAGCCGCGGACAAAATATAGTCGGTTATAAACATGCGCTTCTTACTTAAAAAGCGAGATAATCTTTAACTGAACAATACTCATGGAAATAAATACGTGAAGTCAATATTAAATAACAATACCATTTTCGATTATCGATTCATTGTTCCGATTAAAAAGGATGTGGTTTTATATTCGCTGCGTATGTTTTTATTTATGTATTTTCCGATTTGGAAACGGATATGGATATTTTTTAAGGCAATTTTTAAGTGGTCGGTTCGACACTGCGGCTATGAGCCGAGTATTGTGGATTTAATTAATTACCACACGGGGCAAAAACTTTGTGAGCCATATATATTTGTTCAGTCTGAGTTGAAATTAAACTGCTTTATACGGATTTTATCGCGTTTTGTATTTAACACTTTATTACACTGAAACTGTTACAATACTACCATTGAACTTTAATACTTTTTAAGCTATTTAAATTGTTAATACTATTTATATTTAAGATTACACTTTTTTAATAGAAGCGATAGTCTAGTGGCATACCGTTGGAGTGCTACACAGAGGTCTCGAGTTCAATCCTAAGGCGCGCATCCTTGACTGTCCTAAGTTATGTTACGCACATATTATTTAATTTATTGAATACTAGTTTTTTCCCGCGGTATCACTGGCGTAAGTCCCGATCCCGTGGGCATATCGGGATAAAATGTAGCCTTTGCGTGAATCCAGGTCTATCTACATACCAAGTTTCATCGCAATCGGTCCAGTAGTTTTTGCGTGAAAGAGTAACAAACATCTATACATCCATACAAACTTTCGCGTTTATAATATTAGTAAGGAAATTATCGCTCGCTTTAACGGTGAAGGAAAACATCATGAGGCAACCTGCATGTCGGAGAGTTCTCCATAACGTACTCGAAGATAAATAAGATATACATATGAAGTTAGCCAACCCGCACTAGGCCAGCGTGGTGGACTAAACCTTCTTACACTGAGAAGAGGCCCGCGCCCAGCAGTGGGACAGATTAATACAGGGCTGATGATGTTATTATTATATTATAACTTTTACCCGACGTTTCGGTTGTTTTTCAGCAGCCATCTTCACGGGGAGACATAGATGGTAGATGTCTTATTGTTCTGAAGCCTGAGTTTTATTTGTGTCCGGTGTTTTATTATTTGTAATAAAATGTAAAATCTAACTAAGTAATATTATAAATGCGAATGTGAGATTGTTTGTTACGCTTTCAAGCCGTTATCACTCAACCGTTTATCAAAAATTTCGCACACACGTTGTCAGGGACAGAAAAGAAGCATGGTAATTTTCATTTAAGAAAGTAATGTCCAAGAGGGAAAATAAAAAAATATTTTCTCGCCACAATATATACATTTCACAAAATATAAATTTTAGACATTTAGTTGTTATACTGTGGGAAACTGGTACCTTTTTTTTGGTACCCAGGAAAAAATGCTTGATGCACTACCCGCCGGCTAGGGGACGGCACCGGCGGGGCGTGTGGGACTCACCAGCCGAGTGCTGGTATACCCACATACAAAAAAACCTGGGGTGTTCCCTCTCTCACCCAATGGGGGGGCCAGTTGGGAGTCTAAAAAGATTCATCCATAGCAGGCCCCCCCGTGTGGGTGCCGGCCGGGTCAATCGGACCCGACCTCCTCTCGTCCCCAGGGGAGAGCAATTCACTGCTCTCCCCTTTCGACGTTAGAAGGCGCGCGGGAACACCGCGCGCGCCCTCTATGGGTTCTTACTCACGGGTGGCAGGGTCCCCTGAGGCTTTGCCACCCAGAACCCTTAGGTGGGAGGCAGGAGAGCGACATAAGCGCGTCTCCTGCGCCCCCTCCTCTGGCGGCGGATTTCCGGGGCGTAAGGATCTTCCTCACGCCCCCGCTCCGCCGCCTCCTTCTGCGAGATGACAGCCTCGCAGAAGGACCTCATTGCACCCCAGCACCTGTCGTCGCCGACCATCATGGATACGACGGTCGGCAACGAGAGGTCGGGGCCAATCACAGCGACCAGGGCACAGCGCTCCTCGGCCCACGCCGGTCACTCCTCCAGCGTGTGCTACGCCGTGTCCCGGTCGCACTCCTCGCAGTGGTGACACCTGGTTGTCGGCTCCCTACCGGCTATCTTGCACAGGTACTCTCCGAAACAGCCGTGTCCGGAAAGCACCTGAGTAAGCCGGTAGGTAAGCGGTCCGCGCCGTCTGTCCGTCCATTGCCTTAGCACCGGACGGACAGCCTCGACTGTCCTCACCCCGTAGCGGGGCTGGGCCAGTCGCTCCTCCCACTTGGCCTCGAGGACCAGTCGAGCCTGGGACCTTCGCGTCTCCACCGCCCCGTGAGTGGGTTCCTCACCATGGAGCCGGAGGTCCACGCGCCAGTGATACACCGACGCTTGGACCTCCGCCTCCAAATCCCAGGGCGGCGATACCGCCAGGACGCACGCCGCCTCAAAGGAGACGGTGCGATACGCCCGCGACACCCTGATCGCCATCGCCCTCTGAGGTTTCCTCATGAGGGCGATGTTTCGGCGATCGAGGGCGCCGGCCCAAATGGGCGACCCGTAAAGGGCCATCGACCGCACCACCCCCAAATAAAGGCGGCGGCAGACGACACTCGGCCCCCCGATATTCGGCAGCAGAGAGCTAAGCGCTCCCGCCGCCGACATCAGCCGGGCAGACCCCTCTAACTATGATGTGGGCATCTGGTGGCGGCGCCCGCCGAGGCCCATGAAATAACAGGGCCTCGGACTTTTCCAGCGCCACCTCCAGTCCCAACATCCTAATTCCGACAACCAGGGCCACCCCTGCCGTGGCAAGACGGGCAGCTGCCCCGTAATCCTCTCCCCGGGCCGTGACCAGCGTGTCGTCGGCGTAACAAGTTACGCCGACGCCCGGGGGCAAGGCGCCCCGCAGCACCCAGTCGTAGCCGATGTTCCACAGGGTCGGTCCAAGAACGGAACCCTGCGGAACACCGCACGACACCTCCCTCCGGAACGTCTCTCCGTTCCGCCCCACACAGAATACACTTCTCTGGTGCAGGTAGTCCCCAACTATTCGGCGCAGATAGGGAGGCACCCCATGAAATCGGAGCGCCTCCCTAATAGTCGCCCACGGCAGGGTGTTGAACGCGTTGGCGATGTCCAAGGACACCGCCAACACCACCCCGCGCGAGGCGACCGCCTCTTCCGAGAGGGCCTTGACGCGACTGATCGCGTCAATCGTCGATCGGCCCTCTCGGAATCCAAACTGATGTTCGGACAAGTCGGGGCCCACCCGCACTAGGTGCCTGGAGAGGCGGGCAACCACTACACGCTCAAAGAGCTTGCCCACCTCATCCAACAGCACTATGGGGCGGTACGCGGAGGGAGAGTCCGCGGGGCGGCCCTCCTTTCTCAGGAGCACCAGCTTACCCGTCTTCCACATGGCAGGGAACCGTCCCGATTCCAAACAGGCGCTAAACAGCCTGAGGAGCCGGTCCCCTAGGGCGTCGTAGGCCAAAACCCAGGCGCGGCCAGGAATTCCGTCCGGCCCCGGGGCGGTGTTTTTGCCCCGGAGCCGAACCATTGCCGCGCCGAGCTCCGCCATTGCTACGGGAGACTGGTACCTAATCTAGAATCAAGGCCTGTTTTTCAGGGCGCCAGGTCTCCTCCTTCGGTGTTTACATTTTTATCTTAGATATTATAATTTATTAGGTAAGTACACAAATTTACAATAAATTGTGGTCTAACATTTGAATGCATGCAATATAATAATAATAATGTATTTCTTATTATTATTATTCTTAATGTACTCCTTCGGCATACTCAGATGGACTCAGACTGAACTGGAGGCCCTGGATAGAAAGGTCCGTACACTGTTGACCGCATGCCGGATGCATCACCCGCGCTCGTCTGTAATGAGGCGGTACATCCCGCGCAAGTGCGGGGATCGTGACTTCCTAAGTGCCAAGACCCTCCACAATCATGAGGTGTACAGTCTTAGAAAATATTTTCTTCAGGCCGCCTCGGGTGTGTATCGGGCTGTAGTCTCAGTGGACAATGGCCTTACCCCGTTGGCTCTGGCTAAGGAGAACTGGCGCAAACATGTGGTAATTAGTACTGATGACCGCAGGTATATATGGAAAGGTAAAGAGTTGCATGGACGTTTCTATCGGGCCTTACACGGGCCCGATGTTGATTTAATATCATCTGTGGCCTGGCTACGTTTCGGTGATATTTTTGCCGAAACAGAATTTTAAAATGATGCTTTTTATTTAATTTTGTCTTTGCAATAATGGACGAAGTTGTTATGACGAATAACTATCGGCTGCATATCCTGAAAGATGGGACGGTCGACATATGTCGGGCGTGTCACCAGCCCGTATCTCTCAGGCATATTGTCTCTAGGTGTTCTCGTCTTGCCAACGATGAATATTTGCACAGACACAACCAAGTGGCCAGGATCATCCATCAGCAACTTGCCTTAAAGTACAATCTTGTGGATTCAGAGATGCCGTACTACATGTATGTGCCCGATCCAGTTCTCGAGAATGGTCGTGTCACTATGTACTGGCATCAATCTATCATCACTGACAGAACCGTCGTGGCTAACAAGTCAGAACATAGTAGTGAAAGATCAATTAGAGCGCCTTGCAATGATCATTGATGTCACCATCCCTCATGACGAGAATCTCGTGAAAGCTGAAAAAGATAAACAAATTAAATACCTGGATTTGGCTCGCGAGGTTGTCGACATATGGGATGTGGGCTCGGCAATCATTGTACCGATAGTCGTTTCGGTAAACGGGTTAATTGCCATGAGCCTCGACCACCATCTTAAGAGGCTCGCGTTGAATGGTTGGATCAAGTCCTCGATCCAAAAGGCAGTATTGCTCGACACGGCGCGCATAGTGCGGAGGTTCCTTTCTCTGGAGCCCTAACCACCGATAGCTTGGTCCCTGCACCCAATATCGGTGAGTTTCCGTGGTCCTATTTTATATTTTTTTATATATAATGTAAAATATAATTACGACAATATATTGAAATAAATGGAATACTAATAATATAAGATTAATATTCTATCACATACACACAACACCATCTAGCCCAAACTAGGCGGCGCTTGTACTATGGTACTAGACAATGGATAAACATACATTTATATACTATTTTTTTGTAAATACATTCATATTATACATAGGAACACCTGGTCTGGACCAAGACAAACATTCATGTCCATGCACACAAATGTATGACTTGTGTGGGAATCGAATCCGCGACCTCAGGCGTGGCAGTCGGTTACACTAACCACTACGCCATCGAGGCCGACACTTATTATTTAATCATTTATTGCGTGTGATACAAATTTATTGACAAAACCTACATTATATTGTCTTATGTTTACGCGAATGTTATACATTGAAATTAAACACTTTATACGCATTTTATCGCGTTGTTTATTTTACTTTAAACACTGTTATTACATAATTTTGAAAACTCTAACACTACTATTATTGAATTTTACTACTATTTAAGCTATATATTTTTTCTAATTAAAACTATTTGTATTTAAGTTTACACTTTGCCCCGACGTTTCGGTTGCTTTACAGCAGCCATGTTCACGGTGAACTTCGGTACAATGTTTTCAAAATTATGTAATAACAGTGTTTAAAGTAAAATAAACAACGCGATAAAATCCGTATAAAGTGTTTAATTTCAAAACCTACATTAATGCGTGCAAAGCAGCGGCAAGAACTAGTAAGAAAATACATATATTATAAAGAAAATCTTTAGTGCCAATGACCTTGGACGCAATACACCTACACGTACCCTCTCGGTTCCAATATGTGTAAAAGGGATGCAGTGTGTGGAGGTCACCTTAAATAAAAGCAGCATTTTAATTGGTTTCTAAATTATAAATTTAATTAGAGCTCTACCCTTTTTCTAAGTTATTTTAAATGGCGAGAAAATTACACATGTCTTATAAATGTTACTAATAAAGTATTTTTAATAAAGTCTGAGAGGTCGTTTAGATGTTAATGCTTTTTTCTTTCATGAAGTTATGTACACTAGATGTCTCGGTGGCGCAGTAGAGAATGCGACTGCTGTATATGAGGTATCAGGTTCGTCTCCTAAGTCGGGCAAAGTATTGTATCTATACTAATAATATAAAGCTGAAGAGTTTGTTTCTTTGTTTGGTTGAACGCGCTTATCTCAGCAACTACTGGTTCAAATTGAAAAATTCTTTTAATGTTGGATAGCCCATTTATCGAGGATTGACTGTCATGCAAAGGTGTCGAACCCGATCTCAAGGAGCGCATCTCTGACTTTTCGAAGTTATGTGCGTATTAAATCGTTAATTATCGCGTGAAGGAAAACATTGTGAGGAAACCTGCATGTCTGAAAGTTCGCTATAATGTTCTCGAAGATATGTGAAGTCTGCCAACCTGTACTGGGCTAACGTGGTGGACTATGGCCTAACCCTCCTCACACTGAGAAGATGCACGGGCCCAGCAGTGGGACAGTTTAATACAGGGCTAATATTATTATTTATTGTTATTATAATATGTTACGCTAGCATTGTGTGTTGACTATATTTAAACGTAGTAAAACAGATCTATGATTTTAATCTTCAGCTTCCAACGCTTTATTAAATTACGGGTAACAGATGACCGTGACTTTCAGTTACGCGTTCTATTAAGAGCTTTAGTGCCATCGAGTCTGTCTTAAACATCGAAGCGGCCTTACAAATTGACAGTTAACATTCAAAATGTATGAGTATGCCGACCTAAATTGCCGCCATTTTGGATTTGGCGAAGTATATACAAACCTTTATGTCCCAGCGGTATCTTAAGAAACAAATAAAGAAGCAACCATATAATATGTATGAAAAGAAGGTATATATGTATGTTTATCCATTGTCTAGTAGCCATAGTACAAGCTCTGCTTAGTTTGGGCTAGATGGTGTTGTGTGTATGTGGTAGAATATTATTATATTATTATAATATGATAGTATTATATATTACTAGACGTGAGTTTCTCTGAAACACATACCGGCACAAAAATCCTATGTAGCCAGGTCATGACCTCGTGGTCCTAACCTATATGGTCGCTGAAGTAATTTCAGTTTCAGTGACCCACCGATCACCCCCGGGCCTCACGGCAGGAGTAGGTTGCAGAAGTGCTACTTAATTTTCTCTAAAGATTCAAAAGTAATAAATACAAAATATTAAGTAGAAATCAGGACATTACCCACCTGGTTCAATAGTTACAAGGTTTTCTTGGTACAAGGCCCATAACTACTAAAAAAATATGTAAATAGGTATAAATTGAAGAATATTTTCTTTAAATATTTTTTATTATTTTTCCTACCGATAAAATGATGTCTAGTTTCACTCATTTTCATATGTGCACTTTATGAAGACTCACACTGTATTTTGACGTTTATAAGTGTTACTTTGTGACCTAAATGAAGCAATGATTTTTGACTTTGATTAAATTAAATTTAGTAGGTGAACTCAATAATCTGATCCTTGTTTAGGTCCAAGTTTTGTGACTTAAATTAATAAATGATTTTTGACTTAGGCCTAAACGGTAAAAAATAAATACAATGGCGTTATTTGTATTTAAATAGACATAGTTTAAACGTTCAGTACCTTCAGTAAACTCACTAACTCATAAACTTTACCGCTCATAAACATACCGTTCATTTTAACTTTGACTTTGAACCCAAAGGCCTTTTCCAAGGTTAAAACAGACATTGGCTGCTTTTAGTTTCTGTTGTTACAATTCAACAAGTATAGCTACTTTGAAAATAAGAGTGCTATATTATATTAGTAGTATTTGATAATACAAATATTTGAGACATCTCTGACTTTTCGAAGTTATATGCGTATTAAAGAGTTCATTATCGCTCGCTTCAACGGTGAAGGAGAACATCGTGAGGAAACCTGCATGTCTAAGAATTCTCCACAATGTTCTCGAAGATTCGTGAAGTCTGCCAACCCGCACTGGGCCAGCGTGATGAACAATGGCCTAACCCTGCTCACACAGAGAAGAGGCCCGTGCCCAGCAGTGGGATAGAATAATACAGGGCTAATATTATTATATTTATAAGAGACGATATTATTCTAGAACTTTACAATCAGGGGGTAGTAACAACTTCTGAGAAATCCAAAGCATTTACACTATACTACTTACCTTAATAACTTTATTTAACGTTATGATTGATAACATACGTGCCGTACCGCACGCGCATGGACTATGACGTCAACATAACCATTACCAAGCAATAAAACATACATTGCTGCACTAGTATGAATATAAATGAAGCTATTAAAATAACTTGTCGATGAACTTAAAGGACTTTTATATTGTCCAATTTATTACTAGCATTATTAGACTGTACTGTTCCTAAGTGATAGCAAATAATTTAAATAAATCTTCTAACGTATCTTCTGACTTAAGCGTTTCGTCTAAAAACAAACGTATTCCTGCTTTTTCCTAAATAACAATAGCACTACGGCAAAAAAAAGCATAGGTCTCGAGTTCGAACCCAAGGCGCGTATCTCTGACTTTTCAAAGTTATGTGCGTATTAAATAGTTAAATATTAATGCTGAAGAAAAACGTCGTGAAGAAACCTGCATGTCGTTCAAGAGTTCTCAATAATGTTTTTAATGATATGTACATTATCTTTGCTCATTATTCACATTTAGCACAATCACTTCATATGAAGTCTGCCAACCCGCATTGGGCCAGCGTGGTGGTCTATGGTCGTCTATCCTTCTCACACTAAGAGGCCCGTGCCCAGCAGTCGGACAGTTTAATACAGGGCTGATATTATAATATCCAATTTTTATTATAATAAGGACTAGAAACCCTACAAAATTACAAAGTTCACAAGGTTCTAATACTGTTTTCAGACATCTAGTAAATAACTATACTGAGATGTCGACATTGCTACGTACCTATATAGCCAAGATCTTTCTCATATACTTTATGTCATTAAGACAATTATTTTTATTAACCTGCCATCATAGATTCCCGACCAATCTGATTCAAATCCGTCTGAAGAAGAACATTTCTGAATTTAACATGATGTAAAATTAACATTAACACCTAAACTAGACCGACTCTGTAGCTTAAAAGTTTGATTCTTGATTCACTAAACAAATATTAATAAATTTAATATTACAATAAGTAATCGAAAACAAGGATAACTGTTAACAATAAGAACTAAGCTTGCGGGTACAGTTTGTTAATTAAATAAAGATCTAGCCTATTGACATTATTTGTAATCAAAAGTCCGGACGTTTTACTACTAGCGTAATTTATTTTCTAATATACTGATATTATTCATCAGTTTACTTATATATAAGTAGACATGCATCCGAATATTCTCTTCCTATCCCTAAAGCGATGACTGGCGGCTTCAGCTTTTTAACGAAATATGGAGTTACCATTTATACCAAAACCCCATGCAACGATTAAAGCTTGACTCACAGAAAAACCCAAGATTTAAAGATTAGGCACTGCCAATTTCTTTTTAACCGTTTTAGCTAAGCTAAATTTCTACTATTTAGTTTGTCTTTTTTTTAATATCACGTGTGCTTTAGGTCTTTTAAACTATTATTTTCTAAATTCTTGTATTGTCATCGGTTCTCGATAAGTGAGCAAAGTTTCAAATCAATCGGTCAGTTTGATAGGGGTGAAAATCACTTTCAAACTTTCCGTTACATACATACTAACATACGTAAGAAGCTAATAGAAGCGTGTTAAAAATGGTCTGCCTACGTCAGTAGGTAGTGTAAAAGGGTGGGTATTGAATCTTAAACGTTTTAATCATAAGTTCGAATTCTTTACCGTAGCTACCACATTAAAAATGAATTCGAGCCGTCTTCATCAGCAAACCTGACTTAATATTATCAATGAGAATGTCAGTTCGTTTGTTACGCTTTCACGCCTTAACTTCTTGACCGATCATCAAGAAATTTTACATACACGATGTCTGGAGTAGGTACAGAAAAGGACATAGAGTAACTTTCATTAAAATAATGTTCTGCTTCTGATCGATGTTACGGGCAAATGCTAGTAGCAAATATGTTTACATTACTACTATTGCGCATTTGATCTCATTCAGATTCCTTTGATTAGACTCTGTTTAAAAGTTTATGATCTAAAATTAGTTCTGTTCATTGTAAAATACCAATGACAGTATGATGAAATACAAGTGGCCCTTTGTGTGAATCCACGTCATTTACATCAGTAAACACATTGATCATTACTTTACGCTGCTCTCGGAATAATGCGACAAATAAATCATTTCTTTTTTAACAATATGTACATTAATTATTTTCAATACTAAGATAATATCCGAGAAAACTCTGATATTATATCCGACAAAGTAACTCGGCTATTTAGGTCACGGCACAAGAAAATAGGTTCACTTTAATTTTTTTATATTTGACATCTGTCGGACATCATCTCATGGTAATCCTAATTAAAACTTAAACAAAACTTGCTGAAACTGAAAGATGTAAAATAATAATTAAATACAAACTACCTTCTATCCAGACCAAATGGGTAACGAATAATAAAATAAACAATATAAGTTGTTTGTACATAGGCATACAAAGTTATAAATATATAAAATCAAATAAAAAAAAACATAAATACATACATTGTACTCGTACTAGGAAAACTTTATGAAAGCAGTAGATATTTACAAGAAAATATCTGGAAAAAACTCTGGGAACGAACAACTGTCTATTGTTTTCAATATGTATCTTGCTGCAGATATTTTCAAGATACAAGGAAAAATACCATGTTATTCACGGGGTAATAATATTTTGATATTAAAAGGAAAAATCTAACTATACTAAATATATTTCAAAAACAATGTCAAATCAAATCAAATCAAATCAAAATAAATTTATTCAAATTAGGTTACAAGGTAACACTTATGAATGTCAAAGTTACACGTAAATTTTTTCCTGTGAATTTACATTTACTGCCACGTTCAGCAAAGCTAGGGTGTGTAGGGCTCATGAGAAGAACGGGCAAGAATGTTATTTAATAGCATGGTTTATTTTTATAAACATAACGACAACATTTATGCATAATATGAATACGCGACTTCTTTTAAAAACATGCCATAGATAATATGACAAATCTAACGTAAAAAATAGGGGAACTTATTGAAAGTCCGAGCAAAACATGAGAGGGATGACTTGAAAATATTACGTTCATTGTAGACAATTTATATTCCCGAATATATCGATTTGTAATAAGTGAAAATCTTACCAAAAACAATGTGACTTCAACACAGGATCCGCTCAGGAACGCATCAGAACTATATTTTGGAACGACCACGTGAAAATCAATGTAACCACTGTCAAATTTGAGTTATGATCACAGTTTTTCTATTTGATTTTCCTACTTGTCAGAACGCGTAACGCATCACGTCCGAACTGCGTCAGTCGTTGCGCGGCACTGGCGAAATGGCGGGAATACTGACATGCGCCATAAGAAATCGATGCCGAATTTTGTGAATAATCTGTGGTGGGCGCCATATTCAAAATTTTCATGCTACTCAGCAGTTTTTTGGATTTTTTTGTCGCATTGTTTGCATAAAGGATTACGATTTGCACACCGAGCGTAGATTGAATAAAACGTGGACGAAACGTCGCTGTGTTTGCTCACTAGAGTAAAAATCTGCTTCGCACGGAAAGTTTTTCGATTCATTTTTTATACAGCTCTGTGGTAAATTTAATTTTATTTACTTACACAGACTCCATGGAATGGACAAAACTAGGTCAGTATGTATCTTTACCTACCCAACTATTTAAACATTTTAAATGTATCTATACTTAGGCCTTATTTTTGGAGGAACTGACTAGAGAAATTGCTCAACTCTGCAAAAATTTTGAGGGTTAACCCTAGAAAGATAACCTACGCCTCAAAGGCGCCTGCGATTGAATGAAGGTGCTCTCTCTTTCTAATGAGCGCGCATAGATAGCTATCCTTTTTTGTCAGCTCAGTCCGCGGAGCAGAGCGTCACGGGACGGCCGTTGTTTCGCGGTAAGTACCACAGTTTTACAGTTACTACTAGATGATGCGCTCCGGAGGCGCAAGGTTATCTTTTGTGTAACTTTTAGTAAAATAAATATTTGTTTATATTTGCATAAAATGTTTTAATAAAGTGTTTTTTTGTTTGTTTTAGCTTGAAATTGTTTACAGCATCATCATGACTAGCCGAAGAATGTTGTCTGATGATGCAATATGCAGATTAATGGCTGAAGATGAAGAAGACGAACATGGTGGGCATCAGACCAGTGACAGCGAGATGGAGGATCACCTAAGCGAAGATGATGTACAAAGCGACTATGAAGACGAGTTTATAGACGTTGCGGTGCCCGAAGAATTGGATGACACACAAAACGTAGAGAATATAACTCCGACTACATCTTCAGAGCTCGGTGAAAATTTGGAAACATCTCGTCGTGACCGGCGCATAATTGTTCCTGATCGCCGGACGATTCGAGGTAAGAACCAACATTGTTGGTCAACTATGAAGGGACAGAGTCGCGGAAGGACTTCTGCTATAAATATTATTCGCACTAATAGAGGTCCAACGCGTATGTGTCGAAACATATATGACCCACTATTATGTTTCAATTTATTTATCACCGATGAAATGGTCAATGAGATAGTGCGTTGGACGAATGTCGAGATCACCCTAAAACGTCGAGATAGTATGACAAAAGCTACTTTTAGAGATACTACCGTTACAGAAATCCATTCCTTGTTTGGTATACTTACCCTGAGTGCAGCCATGAAGGATAATCACTTGTCTACCGATGAGATGTTCGACAGTAGTTATTCTGGTACTCGGTACGTGTCGGTGATGAGTAGAGATCGCTTCGATTTTTTGATTAGATGTTTACGATTTGACGATAAGTCTGTACGACCCCTGTTACGTAATGAAGACCCATTCATCCCCATAAGAAAGTTATGGGAATTATTTATAACTCAATGTAAAATAAATTATACACCAGGAGAGCACGTCAACATCGATGAACAGTTATTGGGGTTTCGAGGACGGTGCCCATTCCGCATGTACATCCCCAATAAACCAAGTAAATATGGATTAAAATTTCCTATGATGTGTGACAGTGGAACAAAATACATGGTAAATGCAATGCCATACATAGGGAGAGCCACGAACACGAATGGGTTGCCACAAGGAGAGTACTATGTAAAGGAGTTGTCCAGACCTTTGCATGGCACAAATCGCAACATCACCTGCGATAATTGGTTCACTTCGGTATCTCTCACGAAATCACTTCTTCAGGAACCGTATAAACTGACCCTTGTTGGCACCATACGGTCTAATAAACGTGAGATCCCAGAAGAACTAAAAAACACCCGATCCCGACCTGTAGGCACTTCTATGTATTGCTACGATGGATGTCTGACATTAGTGTCATACAAGCCGAAGCCTTCTAAGATGGTTTATCTATTGTCATCTTGTGACGAAGAAGGTGTTATAAACCAAACGACTGGTAAGCCTGAAATGATTATGTTTTATAATCAGACTAAAGGTGGGGTGGACACATTTGACCAAATGTGTTCCACAATGTCATGCTCAAGAAAAACTAATAGGTGGCCAATGACAGTTTTTTATGGCATACTGAACATGACGTTCATCAACTCGTATGTGATATATAGTCATAACATGCTCTCAAAAAATGAAAAGCCTCTAAATAGAAGAGAATATTTGAAAAAGCTAAGCACCCAATTATCCGAACCGTGGATGACGTCTAGACTTGAGGCGCCAACTTTGACAAAGCGTCTGCGAGACAGTATTACTAGTATAATTTCAAAACAGGCTGTACAGATCCCTACAGAGGATGAAGATGAACCTCCAAACAAGAAAAGGCGATATTGCACGTTTTGCTCGACTAAAAAAAAGAGAATGTCGAAGATGACTTGCGCCAAATGTAACAAAACTGTTTGCGGTGAACATAAAAAAGATATTTGCGTTGATTGCTTGTAAACCAAATTCTGAAGCAAATAATTATAGGCTAGACTGATTTTATCATAGTTGATTAGTATATAAAACATAATTTAACTAGTTTTCAATAAAATAGTTCCTATTATGTGATAACATGTGCCTATAAACATAAGACTGATGATTTTTTTGTTTTTTTTTATAGAGGGTTTTTTAGTTAAGTTTCTTTTCTAATATATATAAAAAATTAATAGAAACTGTCTTTTATTATTAGTTCATTAACCACACATTAAAGTTAATATGATAAATAAAACAATTGGTAAGTATTCAATGAAAAAATATCATTAATATTATCATGCGCCTCTGAGGCGTATGGTTATCTTTTATGTACTATAAAATAAGGTTATCTTTCTAGGGTTAAGCAGGTGTCACTGCATGGAACACTGCAATATTCCTACCGATATTAGGGTTTTCAAAGTTCCTTAATAAGAGTTTGTGTTGTTGTCAGAGGCTAGTGGTTGTTATTCATTACCTCAAAACACAGTTATTCTTTGTTATAAAATACAGATTTTAGGTTTAGATAAAGTAGGTTGTGTGTGAAGTAATATTAAGTAGTTATGTCTGGCGTTGTATAAAAATCATATCGTGAATATAAAAGAGTACAAAATAATATTCCTAGCGAGCACAGTAGGTTATGAGCGGTAGTAAGAGATAATATTGAAGTAACACGTTTATAATTTCATCCCATAGTTGTGTAAAAAGGCCTCTAACGTGACTCAGTATCCAATTGACTAGACATTATGAACTGCTGTCTACCCCCATCGACTGTCGAAACTGCGGCTACCATTTCGAGGTAGGCCATAATTATCCATGTGATCCATGGCTTTCAATTGGGTATTGCTAAGAACTGTGGCCAAATAGTCTTGGTTAATTATTAAATTAATTTTACTAAATAATACTAAGATTTTGCATGCACCTGCGCTCGCATAAAACATTTTGATATTGTTTTATTTTTTATCATGGGGGAATGCTTTGACGCATACCTCTCCGCGGAAAAGGGGAGCGGAGAGGGTATGTCGGGCTCACCCGGGAAAAGATGGAATGTCCCGGGTACTACCGACTAAACCCACCACCGTGTGCCAGCTTGCTGCCTTGAGTAGTGGGTGGGTCGCTGGAACTGAAACTACATCAGTGACCCACCCAGCAGTGCCCACCGCAGGTAAGGAATGCCTGCGGGCGACGACTCAGGTGACGCCCCGGCACGACAGAGGGCGTCACTTCGACCTAATGGCTGACGGACGGGAGATCCCCGTTCTCCCGCCCGCGGCCTTTACTATGGCGGCATCAGGCGCGCCTAGGCGCGCCTACGCCACCCGGGCCGCCGGCGGCGGCTCGGGTCCGCAAGGATACTTTCCTCACGGATCCGATCCGCCGCCTCCTTCCGCGAGATAGTGTCCTCGCAGAAGGATGCGACCGCTATCCAGTTCCTCTCGCTGTCAACCATGGCTTTGATCACGGCCGGCAACGAGAGGTCAACACCCACAACGTCGATGAGTTCACGGCGCTGCACCGTCTAGGCAGGACAAGCCTCGAGCGTGTGCTGCACCGTGTCCTCAATACACCCGCAATGGTGGCAGATGGGACTCGGTTCCCTCCTTGCGACCGTGTGCAGGTACTTGCCAAAGCAACCGTGCCCTGACATCACCTGCACTAGTCGGAAGGAAAGGGTCCCATGTTGCCGCCCTGCCCACCGCTCCAACACCGGCTGGAGGACCCCACCGGTTCTGAATCCGGCTAAGGGCACCTCCAGCCGCGCCTTCTATTTAAGAAATACGCCCTGGAGGACTCGGTTCCTTGTGTCAGTTAAGACCTCCGGGAGGGGACGAACACCCGTCTCCTCCCGTACAGCCGAAATCACTTTATATGCTTCGTCGAGCATTTCCGCTTCCAAGTCCCATGAGGGAGTTCCGGCCAAAGCGCAGGCTGCGTCGGCCGCCATGACTCTCTGCGGTCTTCGCAAGAGAGTTCTACACTGGAGTCCACCCACACCGGTGCGCCGTAAAGCGCCATCGACCGGATAACCCCCATGTAGAGCCGCCGGCAACCAACGCTGGGCCCGCCCAAGTTTGGCAAGAGCCGCCCAAGAGTGGACGCAGCGCCGAGGAGCCTCGGTAAGAGACGGCTGAAGTGCTCGTCGAAGCGCCATCGCCCTTCCAGTACCAGGCCCAAGTACCTCATATGGGCCTGGACTGGGACACGAACCGAGCCCACCACTATCGAGGCGCGCGAAGCTTATTCAGCACCGCCCGGTAAGGGCGCCCTCAGGGGTCACAGTCGAGACCCTCCAGCATCGCCTCCTTCGCCTGCTCCTTGGCGCGGCAGATGGCCAGCTGCAGAGTCGCTTTCACATTGCGGTACGCCTCGTACAGTCGGCCTTTCTCTAGCTCATCGCGGTGGCGACGGCCTCGGCTGCGAGTATAAGACCTCCGGGCACGAATGCCAGCCGCACGGAGGTCTGCCAGCTCCTGGGACCACCAGTAGACCCCCGTCCTTGGAGTCCGGTTTCGCACACGGGTCATAGCCGCAACGCAGACAGCTTGGATGCTGTCGCGAAAGCAGACAGCCCCGGCGTCTACCTCCCCCGGAAGGGGTGCAGGAGACAGCCAGGCCTGCACTATGGCTGCCTCTTCCAGTAGGTCACGATTCAGCTGTCCCAAAGCCCACCGCGGAAAGCGAGGAGCTCCGCCCGCAAGCAGGCGATGAACCCTACCGGCTCCCCGGAGGGAGGAAACCTCTAAACGGATGTACAAATGATCCGATAGAATCTCAACTTCCTCCAGGACACGCCAGCCCCTTATTCGTGCGGCAAGGGCAGGGGTAGCGAACGTAAGGTCCACTATCGACCTCCCCTGCCGTCGCACACACGTATAAGCGGTGCCTCTGTTTGATAGACAGAGGCCCGCCGCATTAGCCCACTCCTGGACTGCCTCTCCTCGGGCATCCGTGCGAGGGGACCCCCACGCAGTCGACTTCGCGTTAAAGTCCCCCATCACAAGGATGCGCTTAGACGACATCCGCCGTATCGAGGCCTCCAAGTAAAACTACGCTACTACGCTCGCGTAAAACTACCGCAACTACTACTACCGCAGTTGCAGTTGTTCTATCGTAGAGTTAAATAGATACCAAAATGTATTTTTTATCGTCAACGCATGTGGAAGGTAGGTATGCCTTTATTTTCCAGGATCGCTGGTCTAGTGAAATTCTAAGTAGATATCATTCGAAACTTCTATCATTTGAGACATACGTCTAATCTCTGTGTCACGGATAATTTTTCAAGAGAGATGCAGCGGCACCCCGGCGGCCAGACACAATAGGTTTTTAATTATGTCTAGCATTCCAAGACCCGACAGGTTAAAGCAGCAAATATAAATGTCACACCTCGAGTAATACAGGAACTCGCATCTGTTCCCTGGAAAGGTAGACAAAGATAGATTTTCATATCACAGGATATCTCGCTTTGAAATTTATTTATTTACCAAATTGGTTGATCATTTACCCTTACCTGAGAAACAGTTTGAGTGAGATAGATTACTAGAGTAGATTACCAGATGTTGCTGATTTCAAACGATAGCTCAGCGGGGAGACCAACAGACTGCAATGCAGAGGGTCTCGTGTTAGATCCCACGTCGCGCACCTCTGACTTTCGTAAGTTATATGACTTTTCGAAATTATGTGCGTATTGATTGACAATTATCGCCTGCTCCGTGCCTCGGAGAGCACGTTAAGCCGTCGGTCCCGGCTGCCATGAACATATATGGCAGTCGTTATTGGGAAGTCAGTGCCCTATAATATCCTGACACTGGTCTAGCCTTAGGGTATCGTTAGCCATTGGGTTGCGGATATCAGGTAGCAGCCGCTCCGTGTAAAAACTGATATCCAGTCAAATTCGGTTAGACCAGAAAAGTTGATCCCAAGTGACTTGGGAATAATAAAGGCTAGGGAGAAGAGTAGATTTCCAGATGTAGTGTTATAGTGAACTCTGGTACCTACCCACGGTAAGATCGAACTTGTGTTATTGATACCAGCGTCTTACAAATAGATTTCACATTAGATATTGGTTTGGTGACCATTAAAGTTGGCAGATGATGACGCATTCATGTAAGTATTTACTATGGCTAACTAGCAAAACTATATAAGCGAACCTTTTAATGAAGATGTATTGTTAGTATGTGTGTGTTTGTGGGTGTGTGTTTGGGTGTGGGTAAATCCTATGTATAAGAATTAAAGTGTAGTTTATTTACTCGCATAACATTTTCAAGCATCTACCGGTCTATTGGCAGAGCAACTTTTTATTATTTAGTGCAGATCTACGTGAGTGTACACCTCATGGTGCATAAAGATGATTTAAATAATGAAAATACTCCGATGTTTTCTAGTTTGATGAACTCGAGTCAATAAAATCGCTAAAAGAACACCAGTCTATCGCCGTCCTTCCTTATTTAGCGTCTACGAAAATACGAAAAGCATTTCGATTGTTTCAAGAAAGAGCGAGTAAGTAACTAAACTATAAAAAACAAGTGAAGATGCTTTTGAAAGTTACAAAAATAATGTTATCTACATATTCGGTTTAATCTTTCAGTCAATTAGCCAACTGCTGGACATAGGCCTCTCCTATTTTACGCTATAACATCCGGTCTTCCGCCTTCTGCATCCAGTCTGACCCAGCTAACTTTTCCAGGCCATCGGTCCATCTAGCCGGGAGGCATCCTACCTTTAATCATTACTAATATTATAAATTTGAAAATATTTCTGTCTATCGTCATTCAACCCATTTAGATAAAAAATTGGTACAGATATACCTAGTTTAAAATCTGGGGAAGAACATATGCTATTTTTATTGATGTAAGTACCACGGAGGCGAAACTGCGCGCAATAGCTAGTTTCTAATAAAATTTTATATAATACTAGCTGAACTGACAGATGTTGTCCTGTACAGCGGAAAAAAAAAACATCCTCGAATCCAAAATCGGTCCAGCCGTTTAGGAGGAGTTCATGTCAACACACGTACAGAAGAATTATGTATAAAGATGGTACACCAAGAACATGTGCATATCACAAATGTTTGACCCGTGGTATTGAACTCACGACTCTCGGCATCCGAGGCGAGGAGACCACTATATCTATTATACACGATGTATTTGCGTGGTCGTATGTGATTTGTCACAAATTATCTTTACCATAATATCTTTTCTATTACATACACAACACCATCTAGCCCAAACTAAGCAGAACTTGTACTATGGGTATGGACAATATGGATAAACATACATATATACTTTTTTTGTGAAAACATGCATATTATATTACCTATATAAACACACCCAGACTAAGACAAACATTCATGTCCATGCACAGAAATGATTGACTTGTGCGGTCGGTTACATTAACCACTACGCCATCGAGGCCGTTCTATAAGGACAGCACTCGGCAGTTGTGTTGAAGCTTCGATCATCAAACGAGAAAAAATGGTGTGTTCCCCAAATAATTGCTCCGTATCCAAATGTGAGAGAGACAAAATATTTACCTTGTCAACACTTACCTACATAATATTAGAGCATGCAAAGAGAAAATACTTTGAGGAAATAACTACAACCGCATTGAAAGTATATAGTGTCATCAATGGTGCAGATGAGACCATACTATCAATACGGTCTCTGTTGCACCATAAATGGTGCGAAACTTATTAGTCTCCTCTTCACCATTGATGGTGCAGGTTCTTTGCCATATATCAATAAATGTTCTTAACACGTGTCTAGTACTTACGGCTACACATTAAATTATACACTCTATATACGTATAACTACGCTACGTACAAAATAGAGAATTGTCAGAAAAGGACAGTGCATAGTGGTGTCGATGTAATGGTAAGGATAGAGCGTCGCGTCCCGTTTAGCGTGAATAAGACAAAATAACAAAAATAAAACGCACTCTCATCGTTCAACTTCTAATAGTTCAAAGTCTAAACAGGTCGATGTGTCGCTGTGTGTACCTACTTAGATAAAAAGTAAAAAAAAAAAATATTTATTAAATAATTACTTATTTCATGTCGCCGTAATTTAGTATTTTACTTTATTAATCTGGTCAGGTCTGGGAATTGTTGGAATGCCACAATAATTAAAATCCTATGGTTTGGCCGCCGGTGTACTGCTGTTAGTCAGTAGGATAATAATGCACTCCAGACCAAATTTCGGTATCTATACTAGCCAAGCAGCAGAAGATATCTTCCGAGCAGTGCCCTATTTATTCCCTAACTCGCATAATCCAATAGGTCGACAATCCGACATGCCCGCCGTGAATAGTCGCAGAAACAATGACTCTATGGGCGCCCCGAGGCTCGGGCGTGTAACACCGTCAACTTCCTAACTCCGGATTGCTATTACAAATTTCTGGGCAGGAAAAGCTAATAACTTTTTGTTGGACTGACCAGAAATTTGAACCCGGGACTGCCAAGCACAGTAGTTGTATTCACCGCCGTTGCGCCACTGGGGCAAGCTCGAGATTACTCACTCGTGTTACTTCGGGCAGTACGGAAAATTTTCCGAAAAGATAGCAGGCCCAGTGTTGTGATTCTGCGATGAATAATGTTTCATTAACTCTTTACCAAGACACCACACTGTTAACAGCCCAATCAGTCCGTTGCTGGACATAAGCTTCGCCAATGCAACATCGCATGTCCTCTATACGGATATCTTCCAATCAGAGCAGGCAATGCACAAGTAACATCTTTAAGTGTTAAAGCTCTCACATACTACGGTAACTGCTTACCACCAGGCGCGTTGTTCCTTCTTAGTATACAAAAATGTAGGAATTCTTGAAAAAAAGGTTCCAGACTGCGTAGCAATTTACTTTCCTCGTAGGGTTGGCAAAACGGTTGTGATACCCCTGGTATTGCAAGGTTACGGTGACCACTTACCTCATCATCATCTCAGCCAAAACACGTCCTCTGCTGGCCATAGGCCTCCCCCAAGGTTTTTCACATAGACCGATCTTGAGCCGCCCGCATCTAACCGCTTTCCGCAACCCTTTCCAGGTTGTCGGAATACTGATTCGTTCCCGATATGACAAACATTTGTGATATGCACAAATTGATAGTTACCCTTACCTACTTAACTACTTAAGCGCCGATTTTTCAGTCGTTGACATTTTATTATGCCATTAGCAACGATTTAGTTAGCGAAATTGAATTTCTACTAAGATTCACGCCCACACACCAACTTTGGTATCGCTAGCGACGCGCCGCCTATCAAGTCGCTGCCATATGTTCCTAGTTTTAGATCACTTCTATCTGAGGAATAGAGGTTAACAACATGTTCTATAAACAAAAGCTGTCAACATTTTAAACATACTTATCGAATTAAAGTTATATGACGATTGACAAATCAGCCCCTCAGTCAAAAACCTGCGCAATCAAAAAAATAAAAGGCACAACAATGAAATTCATATTGTATTTATTTATTGTTTAATACGCATACTCAGCTCACAGCGACTACGACTCTAATGGAAGATATAACGTAGTACATATGGATAGTCTGCCCTGCACTCGCTCCTACACAAACATACATACATAACTATTATATACTTGACAGTTATAACGAGACAAACTAACCGACAACATATAATCACCACTTTGGAAAATAATGTCAATAAGAAGCACGCCACAAATTATTGTTATACAGATAGCCGTCTACATCACAGAAGCATCGACGATCTCACATAAAAAACGAGCGTACAGCGATTTCGGATGAAATCTGAATACAATAGGTATTAATAATCAATGCAATATTATTATTAATATCAATACTACATCGATATATAACAGAGTTGAGCCAAAATTGCTGTAAGCATGCGTGTTAGTGCATCTATTAACGGAAGTCGTTACGAACGGGCTATTTAATCCGTGCTCGTCAACAGGATTGGAAGAACTTGAAGTCAAGAATCTACCTCCATCCAACAGAATATCTATTAATTGAAGTGTCTGTTTGTAATGTCAAATTAACAGCTTATTACTGTATGAAAGTATATGCGGTACTTATTTACTTAATTTTTTTTGTCTGTTTGTTCCGGCTAATCTCTGAAACGACTGGGCCGATTTTGACAGGGTTCTCACAGGCTGATCGCAGATGTTAAGGAGTAATAGAGGCTATACTTTTATTTTAGAAAAAGATCTCTGCGAACTGAACAAACACTTTTTGTGAAATTCCATGAAGTCGCGGGTCGTGTCTAGTGTCCTTACAGTGAGTAGGGAGTTTCGGTCCCGAAGTCCGTAGAGTCCTAGGAACCGTGCATGTTCGTGAGAGAATATTTACCTATTGCATAAATATGCACGACTCCTGCGGGACCTATATCATTCCAGCCCATAAACCATGACAATACGATCCTTAGTAAAAGAAATATAAACCAACATGCACACGTTCACATTTATAATATGATAGTGGCAAAGAGTCAGTTTTTATATGTAGACTTTTCTAAGGACACAAAACTACGTAATTATAAAATCATGAAGTTTTGTATCAGAAAAGTCAAAATGACCAGACGCATTACAATTATATAACGCCATTAGTAAGTGTGAAGGTTTGAACTGCACTTTCGCGGTCGACAAGGATAGCAACACTTGAATAGTTACAACTGTCAAGTATTCCAAATCATTATGTAACAAAAAAGGTCAGAATGAAAATATAAAAATAATATCGATATTGAAATATGTAATTATATTAAATCAATGTTTAACATTCGCATCAATGACATAAATCTTTATCAAAAAACATTAATGCAAAGCAGACTACATGTATTTTGTATCGAATAAATTACAATTTAAAACTATAATGCGGTTACAATACAACAATTAAAGTGACCAGCTTTACATCCCGACAAACGTATAACGCTCATGAACAAGCTTTGATACACATAACATACACATACTGGCAAAATAATTGGCACACCATATGTGTATTCGGTGGGCAGTACACGTCGGGCCACAAAAAATGGTCACATGAAAAAATCATTGATTTAAAATTTAAATAATAATCTCATCTATAACGCCGCTATGATATAGTACATATAACTATATTAACTATCATGTTATATATTATGTAGTCACACTCAACATCTTCGGTTTTACAAATTATAAACTGGAAATAACACTTAAGTTTATGTTGTCTATGTCTATATTACATTTCTCAATTACCCAACAGATCATTCGGTTACTACGTTTAACTATAATATTGTGATAAACAGATACTTTTTATACATGTACAAATAAATATTGTGTCTATAAAACATTATTTTCTACTATAACTATGAATTAATTTAACTATCAAATAAAAATTGTTCTTTAAAGAAATGTAATTTTATGTTAATAAGAGTATATTATTTATATTATTATTTTTTCAATTGGTAATACTAATTTTATCGTATTATTTTGTTATCGTAGAGTACGTCAGTAGTGTAATGACGTCGGCCGCCGTACGTTGTCGGAACAACAAAGTATAGAGTCTACGAAAAACTGCACTTGTTTTATAAGACAAGAGTAAAAATCGAATAACAACGTTTACTATTTAAAAATCACGCAACAGTAAACCAAAGTTACCCTGTTTAGAAGACATTGTATATCTTAAAATTGTTGTCCTCAGCCTTTTTCAATGATATCATTTTGTTTCCAATTTTTTTTTCATGTTTCTGACAGATAATAATTATCCGCTTGTATATTCAAAAATAAAAATGTTCAACGAAATCCGATACGATTTGATTTTACTTAAAATTATATTTAAAGCTTATTTTTTTAAATAAATATAATATATATAAATAATAATACTAAAAACAATAAAGCACAGTAATCAGCCGATAATATTATCTGTCAAAGTGTACACACTAATTTGCTAAGGGATCTATGTAATACAGGGTTTTCAAAGAAATATACAACTTAATATAATGGAAACAAAGCTGAAATTAACTCCTACGTCAACGTTTGGGAGTAAGTAGACGGATATCGGTGACGATCTTTTCTGTGTGTTCTTTACATACATAATGTACACGCGCTAAATTATTTCGTCATCAACACATACAAAAAAAAAACTACGTATAAAACAAATGTGTAATAAATCATTAATTTTTCGACATGTGTCTTTTATTTTCAAATAACGAAATAATCCGACACGTGCCACTAAATATCTTACAGCTAAGGATGAATATATTTAATATAATAATTAAAAATCATCGAGATTGGAATTTTAAGTTATTATAATATAATAATTATCATTTAGTATTATTATAATAGAATACACCTACACAGTAGGAAAGTTAAACGGAAATATGTTCATAAGTCTAACCATACGATAGGAATTATTTTGATATTATACTCTTACTGAGGATTACTCTATGCATACGTAGTCACGGCAAAGGGGTAGGACAGAGATGTATTATACCCACTTACCATGAATTTCTTGACAGGAAAACCCAGTCACATTGGCTGACACAGAAATTAATCTCGAGACCTCATGGACGTTTCTCATTATACACTACCGCGGCAGCCGTTACTCTATGATGGTCATAATAATAATATCAGCCCTAAATTAAACTGTCCCACTGCTGGGAACGGGCCTCTTCTCAGTGTGAGAAGGGTTAGGCCATAGTCCACCACGCTGGCCTAGTGCGGGTTGGCAGACTTCACATATCTTCTAGAACATTATGGAGAACTCTCAGACATGCAGGTTTCCTCACGATGTTTTCCTTCACCGTTATAGCAAGCGATAATTAACTATTTAATACGCATATAACTTCGAGAAGTCAGAGATGCGCGCCTTGAGCTCGAACTCGAGGCCTCTGCGTGGCAGTCTAACGGTTACCCACTAGGCTATCGCTGCTATGGTCATAATATAGACATATTTACAGAGCAAGAATTAGAGCCTTCGTAAAAAAGGAAAATGGTGAGAAACTCACTGTCAACGTACCTATATGACATGAAAACAAATTTAGAACATTAAACCTTAAACCCTTTGGCTTCTTCGTGATGTAATTCAAAGGCTTAAACAACAACGTTAAAACAAACTTTATTCGTAATACGAACTTGAAAACAAGTTAAGTAATACATTTCATCGAAATCTTGAACTACTTAAATAAATAGTTCTATTTATTGATATTTTATTTCAAAGGTCAATCTATAGAGTAATCCTCAGAAAGAAAGTCTTCACTTAATAATATTACTTTAGTGGAAAAATGTATTCGAGAGATAAAAAATAAAATGCAATAACAAAAGTCCGACAGATCAGTATTGATTACAATTAGGTAAATATTACCACGAAGTATCTATTAATCGGTAAAATAGTTACACTTACAAACTATGCAATACTTTAAAGTTTACGTTTTCAAAAATGTTATGTTTAAATCGAAGCTTTAACATTCATTGTTTTAAAATCCCTTTCGTAGATATCTTTTTGTGTATACAGGGAAAGACCGCGAAAGAGATCAGTGAGGCGTATTATTAGCCGATTTTTTATATCACGTTACAGCCGGGTAACTTTAGCCATGTGGATAAGATTGACCAAAACGTGACGTTAAGTTATCTATATTTTATATAGAAGACTCTGATTATTTTGGCATTGAAGTTCAGGAATATCTTCAATATTTAAAAAAATACAGACTACTTAAGCAGTTCATTATTTTTGACAGATAAGGCAAAGTTACCCAGTCATAAAGTGTTTCCATATATTACAATATTAATTAATTATTAATTACGGAATATTTCAATATACACACATATACTAAGACATGGCACAGCCTGATGACTATATACTTATAATCAGGCGAATGTCGAAACAAAGATAATTACATACATATTATATATTTTTTAAATATTTTTAATTCGGTATTTCACCGTGCAGCCAGTTTTCTTACGATAATATAATATTAAAAATCTACGTTTTAAAATATACATTAATCGTTAATAAAATTATTTATTTTTGGCATTGAATCGTGGGGTCACACGATTTTAGAACGTATGTACATGAGACATAAGGGTGGGTCCACATCACTGACTCGAATTGACACAAAACTATCAATAATCGTTTACGATAGACAAACCTTTTTATAGAACGTTTTATACAATCTAGAGATTAATGAATTACCACGATAATCGTTATATTACGACGTCGTTCGGCGTTCATAACTTTGAACATGAAATTAGATGCAAACTAATTGGAACACGGCATTTAATGATAAGGTAAGCTACATCTGCAGACTGCATCTGCAGAAATGAAAAAGCACCGCAGCCATTTCTGGATCTTTAGCAAATTGAAGTGGACGATAGGCTACAGCGGAAGAGTATGGGAAGATCGTTGCCTTTCGACTTTTTATCCTATTTGTGAGTATTTTGTCCAACAATGAGTTATATTATAACATATAAGGCAAACAAGGAACGTTAAGCCATCTATTCAATAGGGAGCTATCGTTTTTGTGCTCACCAATTCGCGCCACTAACGATTCAGGTGCTGTAAATCCTCCCACAGCTGCTGTCAAAAGTCGTATTTGGCGGTAGTAATAGTCGGTTTCTATGGTTAATATTGAAGTGGCTATAGAACTAGAGAGACCTTACAATCCACTGGAACCTCTAATGATGAATCTAAGTGCGATTGTCCTCATTGCCTTGACTGTTACGTGTTACGTGACTGTTACTGTAACGTGTTTGCCATTATTTAGACAATACACAGGAAAGACCAAATATTTCTATAATGTAGCAGCTTCAATCGCTTCTACCCCACATGCCAAGTTGTACACTGGGAATCAAATAATAGTCTAGTCTATATAAAAACGAAGTTAAATGTGTGCTTTACTGATCGCTACACAAGGAATTTAGGAATGTGACATTTATGTACAAAATATGTATCGTATATCAAAACTTTGTAAACTTATTGCACATCTAGAACAGGACTTGTCCTTTGTTTCTAACTACGGAAGATGGGACAAACCAACAAAATTCACTATAATTGCTGAATTGGTCAAAGCAATTCCTCCTCTGACGGGGCAGTGTGCCCAGTCAGCTAGCTACCCCTCTGAAACTTTGTGATTTCAGACATCCACTGTTAAATTGTATTCTATCTCTCTTCAAAGCAATGTCTACTCTGCCTCATTCTTCCATAACATATCCAAAGATGTAGCCTATCAAATAGTTATGAATGGCGAACGACAACGTCGGAATAGGTATACATCACGTTTATAAAAAATGCACGAAATATAATCAGTTTGAACAGGAGTAGTTATAGTTTAACAAGAAAACGATTTTATGTATGTTTGGCAGTCGGTTATCCAACATGGCAGTGTGGAAATTAAAAATAATCAAAATTTACGCATTTACTATCACCAGGTATATAATTATTGTAAGTTGGGCGTGTTAGTCGCAATTAGACTATTAGCCAATAGCCGCAATTAGGCTATTGGCCAATAGCCGCAATTGGGCTATCAACTAATATCCGCAATTTGGCTATTAGCCAATAGCCACAATTGGGCTGTTGTGTATAAGCCATGGATGTAAGTGTCGTTGGTTACTCATACCACCTCAGCGCTGGCCAGAAAGACTCAGGAGACCAATGTTGCTTAGTATTTCCTTCATCGTTTCTGGATTGTTCAGAAGCCTTGCTAGTTGGTTGCTCATGACTTTACAGTGTAAGAACGCATGTGTCGCTGTCGGTTATAACAACGTTTAAGAGATGCTTAAAGCGAACAGGAACCTGTAGTATATGCATAGCCAGGTCAATTCTGTTTGGATAAATGTTTGACAAAGCCACATATGGCGGCCGATTCACCAATTGTAATGTGTTGTAGGTTGCTAAAAGCCAACCGAACTCGAATAAGAGCGCGTGATTTTGCCAAATTGTACGGCACACAATGCCAGTTCAGAGTCGGATGGTAGCACCATTCTGGTAATTGCCCAGGTTTACTATTTAGCTGGAGGTCGAAGATTCATCATTGTGTTCCCTTAGTTAATGGTTTTATGAGCGGCAGTTACGAATTAAGATTAGGTAGGCTACCATTTTCTCTGACAGCAAAGGCAACAAATACAAGAGAAAATGCGTGTTAATTGTATTTTAATTCATACTCAGATAATACAGGCAATATTATTTCTGTTAAGAGGTAGAATCACTTTGGAATGATAGCTACAAACAGTCGGTAAGTCGGTATTCTAAAGCTTTTAGTGAAAATATTTTTGTCTTTTATTTTTAATGCGTAAAATATAAACGCTCTATGTATTACTTTAACCTCGCCTTTCGTTATTAAAACTTATTGGGTTCGATTTTCATTAAAACCCAATTCAGATCCAGTATGATGTTCACTGCTGAGGTATGCTCACAAATTAATTAAATAAAGATCACCTGCGTGACAATAAAATATGCGACAACAGATGCACTCACATAGATACGTATGCATACAACGATTCCAAATCTAGTATGTCTAATGCGGTGCTGAAAACATTTCGCTGACGTGATCTAAAACCATCGTTGACAACTACTCAGGGCCCGAATAAGCCAGCTTGCCCAGGATAGTAGCACACATTTCCAGGAAACGACGTAATAGAACTCGGACTCAGACTCGGAATTTAACTCGGATTCGGCCTTGGACTTTGACTCGGATGCATACCCAGATTCGTATTTTTAAATTCACTGGACACTGGCTTTACATCTCGCCCGAAATCGCCCCAAAAAGAATCCTGGTGGCTCAAGAACCTGCCTCTTTCATTACATTCCTTTTACTCTATATTTGATTATCTTTCTCTGTGATCAAGTACATCTATTTTCACTCGTCATATTTAGTCGGCAATCTATATTCGTGTAATTTGTGGCATACCTGATGATTTTAGACGGGGTAAGGCTGGGTGCGCATGAAAGTTTCGGCCAATTGAGTACACTTGGTTGTGGCCAAGCATGGAACGTTTATTTCGTCAGCTAGCTGAAGTCTATATAAGAGACAATGGTGAAGGAATAATGAAGGTAACTCGATGCTCATAATATTAGCACATAATGAATATTGGATTCACTAAAATATTCCAAAAAGAGAGCTATTGACATGATGAAATAATGACAACGACACTGCATTGCTACTATGAAAAATGATTTTACCATTTTAGGCGTTTTATATAGGTTCCAAGTGGAATACCAATTTCTTAGGGCCTTTACGATGTCGCACATATTAAGACATTCATTATAAATCTTAGAACTGGTGACTTTCTGTCTCTATGAATATAGAAATGGTGCTCTAAAAATATGGTATTTTTATAGGTACTATTTGTCATGAAACACCAAGGAATATGGTTGTTCATAGTGTTTTCTTTTTTTTGAGGCTGTCGTTTTCCGGTTCTTATTTGGAGACAAGATGCAATCAGTAAGACCATTAAACAAATTCAAACGTTTAAATATCGAACGGGAGTTGTTTACTAATTGCGCTAGCGGCGCCTCTAGTGAATGAAAGTTGCACTTTTATCCCCTATTACATCGAAATGGATTACTAGTTATTAATTACATTTTCGCGAATTCGATGTTTTGTGATTATAATAACACAATGGATAATGAACGAATGATACGATCGCATTATTAGAACATTACTTTGGTGGCATAGTGATGTACCCTATCGATAATTAAGTTTAGAAAGTAAATTTTAATTAGGAAAGGGCGTCGGTCGCACGCACCTGTTTCAAAAAAGCAATTTGATTGCTTTAAATCTTCGTTATAGTGTACCGTATAATGGCACAAAACAATTTGATACAGAAGGCCTGGCTAAACACTCGAGGACATACACACTAATACATAAGACGTGTGCGTAGAACAATTATTTCGGAACAAGTCAGCCTCGCACTTGCTCGAAGGCGTTCTTCCCACACGTTAGTGTGTCTGTTTTAAACATTCTATTGAACTGGCCATCTTAAACTATGTAATCTGTATGGTTTACGAAAATATCTAATATCGTGGTTAGATAGTTGAAAACACGTAGACAAATCGATTACTTACATATTATGGAAAGTAGTATAATTTACAACGAGAATCGGATGTGACGTCATATCATCGAGTTTCTCCCTCGCACCCTTTTATTGCACATTACCATAGTTTTCGACGCGTCTAGGCACAAGCGAAAGATCGAGCATATCCAATCCTAGAAGTGTGAAAAAATTTACAAATCGATTATACTTACAACTAAGACAGAACATCATAAACCCAACGTAAACAAAGCTCAATTGAATCACAAACTGATATTAATGTTACAAGTCCTTCATAAACAAAAACAACCGACTTCCCCCCCTCATGGACTTAGAAAAACTCGTGCACCTTGCGAAATACCGAGAGCACTCTTCATTTCTTCGCTTTGAGCGTGACGTAGGTCGGCTCGTGCGGGTGTGCGTGCGACTCGTGCGCGGCGTGGCTGGCGTGGGCCGCGTGCGCCGCGTGGGACGCGTGGGACGCGTGGGGCGCGTGGGGCGCGTGCGGCGCGTGGGGCGCGTGGGGCGCGTGGCGCAGGAGGAGGGGGAGACGCGGGTGTTTCTGAACCGCCGCGTAGATCGCCGGAGGCGGGGGAGCCGCGTCTCATGTTTGCAACGCGGTGTTTATCTCGCGGTGGATTGTGGTCTGCAATTAAATGAAAATATAGTTAGAACATACCAATATAATTAATGTGAAATTTTGTTCATATTAGAAATAATTACAAAATAATTACAAAATATCAAAATTTTAATATATGATTGAAGACCGTCAAATAGTTCGATATCGGTGCCCATACATACATAGATTCACGCCTGTTTCCCAGAGGACTAGGCAGAGACTACGGATTTCCTTTTTCTACGATCCTGACACACTTCTCTGGCTTTATTCACTTTCATAACATTTCTCATACACGCTCGCTGGTTTGAGGTGCTCTTAACCCGGCTTTTGTTCAGAACGTCTCAGATCTGATTGAAAAACATTCGCCTAGGTCTTCCCCTTGCAACTGTT
The DNA here is from genome assembly GCA_963675205.1 of Catocala nupta. Taxonomy (NCBI): domain Eukaryota; kingdom Metazoa; phylum Arthropoda; class Insecta; order Lepidoptera; family Erebidae; genus Catocala; species Catocala nupta. The sequence continues at coordinate 1,534,481 of OY776102.1, forward strand.
TTATTCACACTAGCATTATAAACTTTCTTAGTCAGTCTTTTCTCGTCCATTCTTTCTACATGCCCAAACCAGCTTAACATACACTTTTCTATTCTCGTCACCGTATCCACTTTCATGCCGCATTTCTCTCTAATCACATATACGTTAATATAGTCGCCTCCTATTACGGGGGACCTACAGACATAGTTAGGGACATGTGGTTGTTATTCACCTCTGCCTACCACTTCGGGAATTGATTCCCCTAACTTGCGTTAGATGAATTCTCACGATCCCCAAAAGAGTCAAGGTTCTTTCCTAGCCGAGCTACTCAAGTTGCCATTGTTGTGGAGTTAGAGGCGATAAAGGCGCTACATACACTATCTATACATGGGTTGTGGAGCGTCAACATGCCAGAAACTTGATACACAAAACTGGAGATCTCGAAGGATCTCAAAGAGATTATGAGTATGGGATGCGACAAAATGTAACCAATGCACATATTCAAAAAGAATTAGATTTTATTAATTTAGAAAATAAAGGTCTTCACAAGGGACGATTGGAGACGAGGTCTACAATCCCCTCACAAGGGTTGTCTCATCTGGTACACCGATGGTTCCAAAATGGAAACAGGATCAGGCGCTGGTATTTATGCCAACGACTGCAAGGTGAACCAAAGCATTGGCAAATATGCAACGGTCTTCCAGGCGGAAACCTATGCTATAATTGCCTGTGCGCAGGAGAATATTAACTATAATGTCACTGACAAGATTGTTTATATTCTCAGTGACAGTCAAGCGCGAAGGATCTGAACTCCTGTAGGGTGGACTCAGCACTGGTCCTGAACTGTGTTAAAGCCCTTAACAAACTTGGCAGGGAAAACACAGTCAGGCTGGTGTGGGTTCCGGAGCATGCAGGGGTGCAGGGTAATGAGGAGGCTGATGTATTAGCCAAGAAGGGCTCGGAGGAACTATTTGTGGGCCCAGAGCCATTCGTAGATCTCTCTGAGAGTACCGTCAAGGCAGCTTTGAATGCACATGGCAATGGTAAACACAGGCTAGAGTGGATGGACCTTAGGGGTATGGAACACTCCAAGAAATTCATTGCAAACAGAGCCACAGGCTTCACCCGGAAGTTCTGCGGGTACAACAAGGGCCAAATACGCCTGCTCACAGGAGCGTTTACTGGTCTTTTTGGCACCAACGACTTCCTGTGCAGATTGAGATTGTCAAATAACTCTCGATCTCAATCAAGTGTGAATGTGACGCGTTGGCCGAACTAAGGATGGGTCTGATGGGATTGGCATATCCGAATCCTGAAGACTTCAGGCTTCTCCCTCTGAAGTGTACGCTGCGACTGAAGCAGTACATTCATAGGGAGATAGCTCAGGGATAGACCTCGGGGCCGACACAAAAGATCCCACTGGGTCGACTTGTTGGCGGTCTACACTGACTGGCCCCCGAATTAAGATAAGATAAGATAAGATACTCAAGTTGCAATAGAACGCACAAGGATGTCCAAAAATTAAATAACATTTGCCCAACCCGCCATTCAAACTCTCACAATTGTTTAGACAATTTTCAACAGGTTTGTATTTGAATGGGCAAGAGGATGGGTTAAGTTGAATAAATGATTATTGGGACAACCAAATACAAACAATATTTAAAATTGCCTTATCTTCGTCAACCTTAACAATCGTTTCCAATCACTGAAACAGCTGAACTGAAATCACTTCCATAGTACAAGAATCATAGTATAAATTTCGGATATCAAGAGTATACATTTCGGAGCACAAGTCTTTATCTGAAAGGGCGCTAAGTATAAAATTGTACAAGAAATGAAAGACAGCAATTAGCTAAGATTGGAACATCTCGGTAATTGAAACAGTTCATAAATTACCTTAATGAAGCCGACGTACTTTAATTAGGTTAATGAATTAATTCTATAACATGATTGTAAGGATTGCTATTTTAAAGACGGTACTTCATTTCTATCGACGTGCACGATTACTATTTGTTGGCTAAAGAATACATAAACACTTTTGCTGCGACTTTGAACACGCAAAGATACACAATTATATTTGAATATTGTTCGAATAAAATTATATGCATTACTAGTGCTTACTATCCTACTTTGTCATAATGAGGGTAATGGATGGATGGACAGTAGGACTTTAAGTTATTTTGCATGGACTGGATCCCTAAACAGCGATGGCCTAAATACAACATTGCAATTTTGAGTTCAAATCTAACATCCAGGGGTAGGCACCAGATAATTCTAGAGTGAGCATGGGCCCACCTGCTCTTTTACAAATACATCATTGAGCAATAGTATCGTGGTCTGCTGGAATTACTAGAGAAAGCAGGAGAAATTTATGAAGAACGATACGACAGAACTGCTTAAACCTGAGCCTTCCTCCAAATGAATGGGCTTGACTGGGTAAAGTGCCTTCATTCTACACAAAAGCATAGCCAGAAAACGTTTTCTGTTCGTTCTTGCGGTGACTAATGTATGCAGTCTCGTCAAGATCCAGTATTCTGTTAGGAGAGGAGCAGTGTGGTATTTGTTTTCCGCGTAGGCTAAAAATTATTTTGGAAGATCGCTAATAAACTTAATCTTACCTGCTGTTGCAAGAGATAAAAGGCTTCGAGTTCTCAGCATCTGCTTGATTATATAAAAAAGACAAAGTATGAAGCTCTACCTCTCTGTGACGTCTCACCAAATTCTGAAGGAACCTTACCACGACAACAATATACTATTGTTTGACTGCTGAAGGTGTAATTTGTGTTCTATGACATACGCATAAGGTCTATATTAGTAACTCACCAGCTCATCAAGTTGCCTCGCCAGTTGGTCGTTGAGCGCTTGTATGACTTGCCGCTGACCGTCCTGCGCGGCAAGCGCTAACTCCAACTGGCTTTGGGCTAATTTAGCCTCGGCATCCTGTAACATAAAGGCAATCATTCTGTAAACAAAATATGCTGATATTTTTGTTAGAAATTACTTGACTCGATTGACTTACTCAACTTTCCAAAGGAAGTCTCGATCTTTGAGAAAACAATTAAAATATTTTTCTGTTGTATTGAGTAAACCACTAATCTATTACTATTAACGATTGCATTAACTAGTCTTGAGACGATTCGTCAACATAAAAAACAATGTTTTATACAGAAATTCAAGTATCACTTGAACTTTATGCATGAAACAAATGTTTATATTATAAAATACATTGAGTAAACGGACGTGATTCAAAGTAACACAACATTGTAAATATTAAAAGCACATTAACAATTTCCATGTACACACGGCTACACATCAAGTTAGACACCCTATATACGCATAACTACGCTACATACAAAATAGAGAATTGTCGGAAAGGGACAGTGCATAGTGGTGTCGATGTAATAGTAAGGATTAGAGCGTAACAAAAATATAACGCACTCTCTCGCACGATTCGCAGCGTTCAACTTCTAATAGTTCAAAGTCCAAACAGTCTAGATTGATGTGTCGCTGTGTGTACAGAGAGTAATATAATTATGGTAACAAACCCACAAATATAATAATATGTAAGCGTTATATCGATGAATATAATATCTTACCTTTTTTGTCTTGCTAACCTTTGTTAATAATAATCTAAACTTTATGTAAGTATAATATTTATTGTCTTAATGCATATAAATGTATGTTTGTTAATGTGACCTGATACCCTATCTCTATTACCGTCTGTACATTATAGTAGCTAAACGAAACTCTGTCTATAATATGGTACCTGTTCGCTCTTCTTAGATTTGGTGATCTGTGCCAGCTCTTCGTTCTTCTGGGCGAGTTCAGCTTCCAGCTGCGCCACGCGCTGTCGCAACTGTTCTACCTCGTTGGCTTCTGCACCTGGAACACCGACAAAACGTATAACAAACAAGTGAGAAACGGCAATGAATTGCCGTAAATCTTAAGAGTTTGAAAAATGGTATCACGTGATCTTGAGGTAAGAAGTCAAAGGTCATATGTCGATATACCACCGAAATGACGGTGGTATATCGACTATGCTGAGTCAAATGGCGTCGACCGCGAGTCTCTAGCTCTTACGGTTCTTGAGTTGAAAGTTGTATAGCAGACAGATTGACGGACAAAGTTGTTGTATAAGAGATTTTTCGAACTCTAAATCCCAAAGAAGATAAGGCAAATAACACTATACTATGTAGATTACATAGTATAGTGTTATTTGCATTGGGTGCTACGTTACAGCTCAAGGCCCACCCACATTTAGGCCCAATATTATTGTTTATTTTCATTAACGACGTACTTACCGGATTGTTTCCAGTTCTCAGAAATCTTTATTTATGGTGATGACTTAAAGTGTGAGCAAAATTGAATCTAATGAAGATGTCAAACATCTACAGAGTGATCTTAATCGGCTAACAGAGTGTTGCAAAAAGAACGGCTTGCACCTAAACTGCAATAAGTATATGTTACTTTATTAAATTTACCCGAAAACTTAACCCTATTAATTCCGAGTACTATCTTGACCAATTTCAACTTAACGAAGTAAAGACTATCCGCGATCTTGGTGTTCTGTTTGATAGGATACTAACTGCCATTATCGAGAAAACATATAATATTCGATTCTTCAATCGAAATACTGATCGTTTATTTAATTACGAATTTGTCATACGCCAATAGTAACGTCGTTATCATCAGATGTTTTACACGCAGCTAGGCTCCTAGTCTATCGTATAGGAGCCTAGAAATATGAGGAGGCATACCTAAAGGTAGTCGCCGTCGTACGCCGCATAGTACAATTTCATCATGCAAGCATTCAGTATAGAATTAAAAAGAAGAAATAAAAAATAACACCACAATGGTTGAAGGCACACAAGCACATGGTCTCATAATAGAAATACCGGTTACGCTAACCGGTATTTTTATCGAGTGAACCATTGCACTATCCCCTTACCTTTACCAGCATAGTGCCGAGCCCTGGCCACCTCCTCTCTGTACTGGTGCAGCTGGCGCTTCCACTCATCGACGTTGGCAGTGCTCTCCTGCAGGGCGGCCGTCAGTCGAAGGTTGTTGCTTTTCAGTGTAGCCAGCTCAACCTCCCATTTCTTGGCGTTCGCCGAGCTGTGGAAGAAAGAGAATATAGGTTTATCATACTGATATTATACTACTACTTCATAGATGTCGTAGTGGTTTATTTAACCACCACGGCAACAAATGTTTAAGGTCACAGCACACATATCAACTCGGTAAGGGATCGTCACCGTATCGCCCTTCGCCTCGCTGTCAAACAGGCTGATGTTCCACATAGTTGTTCTGAGTTCAAGTATTCTTTGGGTCTCCGTTGTTCGGACGTTGTAAAGTCAGCCGCAACACAGAACTTTTACTGTATATTTTAAATATAAGAAAATGTAGATGCTTCTGAAAATATTTGGATGTTTTCCCTCTATTACGTGGAAATTGCAAGGCAGATTTGGATGAAACTTTGCATACCATTTTCTACGCATGAATGGTTATGCAATTTTATATTTAAACAAGGCTTTATATTATTGTAAATTAACTTTTGCCCTCGGTTTCCCTTAGCTGAATTCTACAGGAAAGCACAGCGAGCTAATACGTATCCTATGTTAATATAGGATACGGTCAACTTGTGTGCAAAGTTTCATCCAAATCCGTTCAATCGTTTACGCTTGGTTGAGTAACAAATATCCAAATATCTTCAGATTGGTTTCTGCTCCCGACTACGTCTGCGTATCCGCAAAGTTTTTTACGTGGAACACATATCTGTAGTCTTATTAAATGAATCAACATGAAACGTGGCTGTGATTTAAATTCAATCCCAAGCTACTAAACCATGAAAAAAGCATCAAAATCCGTTTAGTCATCAATCATTGTCAAACAGACAGCCATTTTTTTACAATCCTTCAATTTCATTCCTTGCTAAGGTATCCCGCGGTGTTAAATCGACTGTAAAGTAAATATAATGAAAGTACAGAGTTTAAAAGCTAAAGGTCTAATTCAATAGCACAGAAAGATCTGTTCATTCAATTTCCACACAGATAAACTCGCTGTCTACAACGTCACGAGTAGGTACAATAAAACACAAAGCCGCCATAGGTGCGTCTCAGCCGATGCTATAAAATAATGAGGTTAATGAAAAAAACGCAATCTCACGGCACTTTCTCGTTACCGTCATATCGCACGTTATTGCGATGTGTGACTGGCGAATTTTGTTATTTGTGCTCCGTGTCACAAAATACACAGGTAAATATGTCCAGCCTGATTCGCCGCATAGATGTGTGAATTCGCACCTGCTTATGTGTGTGTCTGATTTCTCGAGAAACGTAGTACGTACACACACTTTTGTTGGTTCTGCTGATGGCAGACTAATCAGCTACCTTCCTGGTGGTATCTTAGCATAACATAGCTATGCTATCTTAGCACCACAGGCTCGGTCTACTGTTAAGCTGTACAAGATCTGCTGTTTGGTGCTAATATATAATACTAGCTGACACAGCAAACGTCGTTTTGCCATAAAAAAAATGTTTTGACCAAAAGAATAAAAAATTGTTAGGGGTTGACAACCCTTATCACTAAGGGGTATGAAAAATAGATGTTGGCCGATTCTCAGACCTACTCAATATGCTCACAAAATTTCATGAGAATCGGTCAAGCCGTTTCGGAGGAGCACGGGAACGAACATTGTGACACGTGAATTTTATATATAAGATGGTAATGAACTATGTGAAAAGTGGGGGCGGACGAAAGAGAATGAGAAGGAAAAGAAGAATGGGAAAATGTCGGTCTCACTAACCGAACACGCTAAACTACGTATACTGTTACTTTATGTTGGTATTCTATAACTACAAAAGCTACAAGCTCAAACCACAGCTTGACTGCATGATACTTTGAGCTCATTCTGCGTATTTACGCAGAATGAGCTCAAAGTATCATGCAGTCTTAAGTGTTTTGTTAGTGTTAGTAATCTTTGGTGTTTCTATTTAGAAACACCAAAGATTAAATTATGTTCGAGTACATTGAGACAACTATCATCTTAGTCTCCCCGTGACCATGGCTGCTGAAAAGCAACCGAAACGTCGGGGAAAGTCTAAACCTATTTAATAATTTTATTAGCATAAAAATTAGTAAAATTCGATAGTAGGAGTAGCAAAATATAGTAGATAGTAGTGTAACAGTTTTCAAAATTATGTAATAGATACAGTGTTAAAAAAACAACGCGATAAAATCCGTATATAGATAGTAGTTTAATTTCACTATTCTATAAGAGTTTAGTACTTCACTTATCGAACTAACGCGTTCATATTAAAATCAGCAAGACTCTAAAGCTTAGGGTAGCGTACCTACAGTTCTTTCGGTTCAAATCCCCTGAATACATAAACTGTAGGTACCTACGCACAAAGGACTTAGCCAATATGTTCCCCAAGCTGTACAGTGATAAAAGTTTTGTAATTAAAATACATAAAATAAATGATAAATATTGAACAACTTCTTAAAGTTCATAGCAGATATGGAGAAAAGTTCACAAAAAAAAGGATTTAAACGAAGACAACAGTTCGAATACACTTTAAATGAATTTTATTGCCATGTAATATAAATAATAATTAAAATAGGGTAAAATATGAAATAAACAAGCACATTCAGTATTCTACTCCAACATTTATTGCATCACTAACTTATTATAAATCATATTAATATTTCTTAATAATAATACCAAATAATAATCATAGAATTAATCATCATAATATATCTCCATTATACGAAATCAGTGTTAAATAATTAATTATACCAAAATCAAAAAGAACATTTACGCCTCGGTATATTTCGATTTAATTCATGGTAACACTCAAGAAATTGTCAATTAACAAAAACTCGTCTCGCGCCGGTTCTTGGTTGTTGTTGTTTCGTGCTTTTTTTGTGCAATTACATTGTTTGACCACGCGAGTGCTCCACTAGTTATAAACGGTGTTATTTGTATGGTTAACCTCTCAAACCCCAGGAAAATGGACCTTTTACAACCGTGTATCAATTGTGGTATCGCCATAAGAGAACGTATCAGTCGGCATATAATATCATCACTTCGCCCTGATATGTGTACTCTTCTCGATAGAGCCACTCCGATGAGTGCCTGGCTTTTGAAGTAAGTTATAGTTTAATTCATATAAGTTGCATAAAACATAATATGTATATAAATAACATTACAATACAAAATCAACAACACCGTTCGCGCTGGCAATTATGAAGGAAGGCTGTGATCATTCGTGGACGTTACATGCGATTACGATGACCTAACATAAACAAAAGGAATTAAATCATTGTCTGCATAATAATCTTAGTCAACGTCACATAAAAAATTGTAACTCCCTTTTTTTTTCCAGTTATCACCGCAAACGTGTATCTGATAACAAGATATCTTCAAAACAACATAAGAGAAAGGCAACTTGGTCATATCAATGTTTGCTATGGATGTGGTAGATCAGTATCACTTGCAAGAAGACATGCTATAGCAGAATTAAGCCCAATAGCTTCAGTTGTATCCTCATGGCATCATTATGTAAGTGTTCTTATTCTCATTGAATTATCTTAAAACAGCAATCATAATAATAATTGAAATATTGTGTTTACTTCTTTGTTGATATTGATTACAGTAAAAACTATTTTCTTCTATTTATTGACAATTACTTACTCTATATTAAATGCCAAAAACTGTGTTATGAGAACATGATTTTAATACTTTTCTATTTTTTCAGGTCAGGGTACCCAACTTTTTATGTCATGCCTGTTACATGAGGGCTAACAGAGAAGTAGCACAAATAAATATTATAGATAATAGGAGAATACATGAAATAGAAGGAAATGCATAAGCTCAAGAAGTTGAAATACCAGTTCCACCACCTCGTTCTCCTGGACCAGTGGTTAGAAATGTGCAAGATTTTCTCACAATTGTGCTGCCGAATTATAAATGCTGTGCCAACACATCTAGAAGATGTGTCTTTGATGGGTGTCAACATAGTGCAAATCGCATAGTTCCTACTATCATTAAAGCAGAGTTGCTTGCTGATCATAAGCTTTTTGTACCTCAGAGTGGCAGAGTTTGCGATGAACATCTGGTGTCCAATGATTGCGAAATGTTGTTAGAAAATACAAGCTTATGTAACTCTTTTACAGCTAATCAAATTGAAAATCTTTTAGACAGTAGAACTGAGGAAAATGTCCTTGATTTTGAAAATGTAGAAACAATGACAAATCATTTATGTCACAATAATGTAAATGTAATCATTTTTTTTTACCGGACTGTTAGATGTTGTGATGTCACACATTATGACAATTCTGTGGTACTTGGGATGGGTGAGATTCCAGGCACATATTGTTCTACCAGCTGCATTTTTAGATAATGTTCTTATCACATTAAATAATTAAATACATAGAAACAATGTTCTTTGTTTTATTTTTATTGTTACACAAACCCTACAAAACAAAACAATGGTAATTGTGGATAGCTCTGTTTTATCCAACTTAAAAACTGCTAGTCTTGTCATGTCTTTTTAGCAAAAATGGAACACAATTTATATTGTATTGATTACGGTGCATAGCTTTAATACATTATGGAATTATGAAAATATCGGAGTGATAAAAATCATTTTTATTTTCGACCTTCATAACTTTTGTCTAGATCTGCTTTGCTTGATGAACCTTTTTAATTCTTTATATAGAAGGTCTAAACTGTCAATTATCATATATTTGATCTCTGTACATTCTGGGGTACAGCCTCATACATTTATTGGCCATCTCCTTTACGTGCGACGGCAATTATTTTTGTTCGTCGTCTGTTCCCGGGCCATCTGTATCTTAGTAATTTATGTCCATATTTATTATATATTGCTCGTCATAGTTCACTACTGTTTAATATAATAATAATAGAATTGAAAGGATGCTATGACATAAGTCTTGGAAACAGATGGCCGGTGACATTTAAAAATAAACAGTTGGAACATGTACGTTATTATCTCGCATAGCTATAAGGCATGGTGATCAGTAGACCTACCTATAAGGTTTACTATGCGAGCAAGCAATGGCGTGTTAGAATTTCAAATTAGACAAATCCGATATGGATGTTTTTAGTATTTCATGAAGTGAAATCTATCTTGTTCTCTCTTAGTCAATTTCATATGCATGTCGTGTGTAAGCTCACCAAAGAATTCAAGGAAATGCTCGTGTTCTATTGAATATATTCATAACTATAATATTATAATTGGGAATGTGACTTTGTTGTTTTCTATCCCTCGGCAATATTGTTTTCTTTTTCTGGATGAAAGTTATATGTCCGTTTCCATACCCCTGACAATACTTATGCGAAATTTTATGACGTGAAAGCGTACCAAAATAACTCATATCTATTTACAGAGTTTGTTTGTTTGTCTGTTTGGTTGAACGCGCTAATCTCAGGAATGGTATGAATTGAAAAATTGTTTTAGTGTTGGATAGCCTTTTTATCGAGGAAGGCTATAAAACATCACGCTACGACCCACGGGGGCGGCGCAGTAACGATAAACGCGAGTGAAACCGCGGGAACATCTCGTTTATAATATTACTTAGGATTATTATAAGTTAGGGTGGTTTTTTGTCTAATAGTGGCTAAAGAAAAATAAATATATATTCTGGATCAAACCTTTTACCTTTCCTGCAAAGTTTTAAGAATCTTACAACGGCATCATCTTTGCAAGCGAGTTCACAAAATATGGTCACATACATACATACATACATGAATATACATTTTAATAAAGAAAGCCTTAGAAATAATAACGATTAATATCACAAAAACATCCATTATATCGGTACTGACAACGTATATTAATGACTAGCTGACCTGCGCAACTTGCAACATTTTTCATTGATGCTGCGCTCCTATTGGTCATAGCGTGATGTTATATAACCTATAGCCTTCCTCAATAAATGGGCTATCAAACTCTAAAAGAATTTTCAAATCGAACCAGTAGTTCCTGAGATTAGCGCGTTCAACCAAACAAACAAATATACAAATTCTTCCGTTTCAGTTTTATAATATTAGTATAGATAAGTATAGAAGTCGGCCTCGATGGCGTAGTGGTTAGTCTAACCGACTGCCACGCCTGAGGTCGCGGGTTCGATTCCCGCACAAGTCAAACATTTGAGTGCATGAACATTAATGTTTGTCTTGGTCTGGGTGTTTCTGTGTATAATATGTATGTATTTATAAAAAAAGTATATATGTATGTTTATCCATTGTCTAGTACCCATAGTACAAGCTCTGCTTAGTTTGGGCTAGATGGTATTGTGTGTATGTGATAGAATATTATATTATATTATTATATTGTATACATTTAAACACACATAGTTTCACGCCTATATCCCAAAGGGGTAGACTGAAGAGTTTTACAATAACACTTCACAATGTTTTTAGTTTTCCCGTAGTAGCTAGCCTACTACCCTCTACCGGACACAGATCAAAACGCCGTGCTATTATTGAAAAATAATTTAGCTCGATCCGAGAATCGAATCCTCACCGCGGCAATTAACCATCATAAACCTATTTTTATATCTTCATTGGGTACCTAAGTTATATCGCCTCTCAAGGGCTAATAACTATATGTTACTATGGCATGCCTAACCGTACGGCAGTACGGCAGGGCGTACGTAGCGCGCGTTTAAACACAGTTTCAAGGTAAGAAGACGATAGACAATTATCGATAAAACATTCGTATAGTCAAGTAATTCGTATATATTAGAATATTGTTAAAGTTTCGCGAGTGCATTTAATAATCGGTTTTGTACTTCAACTTGTATACCTATCAACTCCAATTGTGTCGGATATACGTATACCTACAACGATATGCCTACAAAAACGCCAGGACAAAAATATTACAATAATATAAATGTACTACCGATAAATCGAGTATCTAATTATTCGAATAATCGCCTAAATGTTAATACGAGAACGTAGATACTTTTCAAAATATTGAAGACTAGTTGTTTGCCGCGGTTTCACCCGCGTTTAAGATTACTGCTCCGCTTCAGTTGTTGGTAATGTGACATTATAAAACCTCTGTTATTTTTAGATAAAGTAGCTTACTAATAGTGAAATAATTATTAAAACAGGCCCATTAGTTTATGAGTTCATTATATAAAAATATCAGCCTTGTATATAAACTATGCCATTGCTAGGCACGGTCCTATTCCCAGTGAGAGAAGGGTTAGGGCATAGTCGACTGCGCCGGTTCAGTGCGAGTTGGCAGACTTCATAATTTTTCAGGAACATTATGAAGAACTCTTAGATATTCAGATTTCCTAACGCTGTTTGCCTTCACGGTTGACATGTAACTCCGAAAAGTCAGAGATGCGTGCCTTTGGATCAAACTCGGGACCTTTGGCTTGCAGTCTAACAGAATCTTACTAGGCTAACGCTGATGTTAGGAATATAAAGTTGTCTTAAAACTATTACGATTATATAAATGTTACACCAATATATTACGCGAACGTGAACCCATTTATACAATTATTATTCAAGTAATCGACAACATTTGAATTTTATTTTTCTGCTACATTTTGACCGCGGCTCCGCTTGCATAAATGTGGGTTAGATTAGAAATAATTCGGGATAAAAGATACCCTATGTCCTTTCCTGATTTCCTGACAACGTATGCGAAATTTCATGATGATCGGTTGAGTAATTAAAGCGTGAAAAAAAAACAAACTCACATTGTCATTTATAATATTAGTTAAGGGTTCAAAATATTCGATTTAATTTAGGTAAGCACAGTTCGCTTGACGGCATTGAACTACGCGGATGACGCAGTCACCCTAGCTTTTTTACTTTTAGAAATTCTAGCGGCCAGACGTTCGCTGTTCACTAAGCACATTGTCATAAAAAGTCAATTAACTTATGCAAATCTGAATTGATCTTGCATATTTCTTCGCATAAAAACCGTATCATTACAAATTATATGCAAATCAGATATTAAGTATATGCGAGTACTTCATTTTATTTTGCTCTCATTCTAAGCACATGTATCGACGATTTTAATAGATTCATTGTACATTGAACTGTGTCAATGAAATCATAATATTGTCATTAATAACATCACATTCAAATAAATACACTGCTATACATTCTTAAAAAGCAGGAGTGTATCACACTCACATTTAGCTCACTATGGGCCTTATCACAAGGCTCAAATTCACTCAAAGGGCGATGGAGAGAGCTATGTTCAGGGTTTCCCTGCGGGATTGAATCACAAATGAGGAGATCCGGTGGAAAACTAAAGTTGCGAACATAGTTCTCCGGATAGCCAAGCTGAAATGGCAGTGGGCAGGGCACATAGCGCGCAGAACCGAAGGCCGTTGCGGCAGAAAGGTTCTGGAGTGGCGGCCACGCACCAGAAGACGCAGCAGGAGTAGGCCTCCTACAAGGTGGACCGACGACCTGTTAAAGGTCTCGTGAAGCGGTTGGATGCGGGTGGCCTACGACCGGTCTGTGTGGAAGAGCTTGAGGGAGGCATATGTCCAGCAATGGACAGCTTTAAAGGATTTTAAAGCTGTTTTATTTTAAACATACATACATACAACATACGTATGTGTAACCTTTTTTTTTTACGCGGTGGAATGCATTGACGCATACCCCTCCGCGGGGGCGGGCGGAGGGATTATGTCGGACTCACCGGGGTAAAATAGAGATGTTGAAAAAGATAATGTACCTCCCGGAATACCGACAAAACCTACCACGGTGCTCCTCGACAAAAACCACTGTCGACGGGGCCGCGCGAATCACTTTCGCATGCGAGACGTATGTGTAAGCTATAGTTAAAGACCTAATGCAAATTAAGTCTTTAACTACGAAATTTGTGTTTTTGTCCTACATCTAAAAACGCAATAGTTATTTTAAAAACTAATTTGTATTTCGAGAATAGACTATAAATATTATTAATAATAAATATTAATCACCTTCTATACCATTTATATTTAAGGTTATATCGCTTAGTGTCTGCCCGTATTCGTTGTTTCAATTCGCCATAATTAACATGATGGTTGATGTTTTTGTTCATTTAAGACAAACCATAGTTGGCATACATAAAAAGAACAAAGAATTGGAATAATGATCATCCGAAAAATATTGATGGCATAATTAGTAAGAAAACCACAACATTATTTGATTGCACGTATGGCGTAGTGGTTTAAGTGCGCCACTGCCACCGCGCCGAGTGTTGTGGGTTCGAATCCAATACAAGGAAAAAAAAAAAATTGTGTTCCACAAATGGTTTTCCGAGTCTGGATGTTCTTTGCGGCCATTGTTTGAATGTTTGTAAAGTCCCCCGCGATACAGGAATTATTCCTAGTGCGAAGTTGTCTTTTTAAAGAGAAAAGTAATATTTAAATGCAGTTTTAAAAGAGAAATAAGTTTAAATCTGTACTAATTCCAATACGAAACATTCGTGTTAACGGAAGACAATATTATACAAAGTAGTTTACATCAGAATTCAAAAACACTAACGGTGTTCTAATTAGTGTTGTGTCCGTCTCTAGCACCACTTTCGATCATAAACCACATAAGTTACGATTGCGCAATAGTGCGGTGACGTGCGAACCGATTATGCGCATCGGCTGAGCCGAGATTACGTTACATCACTAGTTTTCATGCGATAAAAATGCAGAACATGTGCAATAATATTTTTTAGAGTATCATTTAATATAATTTGTGTTGCTTTTGTTATTTAAACTTCAATACATGTCTTAAGAAGAAATGTGGGCTGCGTTTCGTCGATATAAAAGTATTTCCCTTTGTTCTGAAAAATAACAGAAAAGCAATTGATTGCTGAGATCTATACTACAACTGCCATGGTCCTTATATTTTTAAATAATTTAATTATGTAAGGTCTTTGAAAATTTTAAAAATCGCCGAGTATTACTGTTATTTTTAGACATCAAACAAACAAATATAACGAAACTAATTTAACAAATAGTTTTGTTATATTCAGAAATAGCCAAAATCGTTCCTATATTATTAACAAATATTAAAATCGGTTTAAATTTGAAGAAGAAATCACGATGACGATTTCAGTGATATAATCAGTCCGAACTGTAGTTATCTCTTTTGCACATTGTCCTTTCGTTCGTGCCCAGCGCAATAACAATAGATCTGTTGCAAATTGTTTCTATAAATGTGACCGTATTTCAGCTCTTTTTGCGGCAGACAGGATAAATAATATTCTTCGCTCAGAATTAGTGTTGCCTAACTAGGGAACTATTTTTATACAAACACTGTGGAAAATAATCATACGGGTTGACTAGTAGGCTTTGTCGTAGATTATGAACACTTGTCACAATACCTAGAGATGTGGTGAGTATTCGGGCTTTCTAAGTCGGTTTCATGTCACTAGGAGACTAGTAATTTTAGACCCATGCATTACTACTCCATTTTTTTTTAAGTTCTTCTCTCTGCTATTGCAAGCTATCATGTACAACGGCAACGACTTACCATAACGTAAGTCTTTTGCCACATCGGCAGTATTCATATTCATTATTAACCTCATACGTGAAACATAAACTATGTAGCTAAAATGCAACTCTAAATAAACATTCAAGTATTAATGCGCAACCTAGATGTTATGTTACACTTATGATATAAGGACAGCTAACATTAATTAACTCTCTGTAATAAACCCTAAAGAGGTTGATGGGACGCCAGGATCTGACACAATAATGGCAAAGGACGCAATTAAAAAATATTTACCAGGCAGCATACGGGTAGGGTTGACATCCCTACTTCATTTAAAGTATTGTACTTTATTTTGAGGGAGCACACTTTAAATTTAGGACATATGCACAGCGTTGCGGCATATATAGCATTCAATTATGAAAAACAACATGCTAGCTTTAACTAAAAAGTAGAAAATATGAACCTTTTGCTGCAGGGACCACAAAAAACAAAAATTTCGATAAAATATATGAAACCACCTCTGAAGTATGACCTACCGAACAAAAAAGAATTGTCAAAATTGATTCATGATTGGTGGAGTAATCCCGCAACAAACAAACAAAAAACATATTCAAATTGAGCAACATCTACTTTTTTGAAGTCGACTACTACCCTTTGGACAGTATATAGTCAGAGCTGATATTCGTTTTCTAGTTATTCATTAATACCTTCCTAAAAAGACATTTACCGCACTACAAATAAATCCTGTGTCACGAAGGACTTAACGAACTTAAAAACACAAACAACACAATGAACAACTGGTTTGGATCACACAAATTTTTGTTCCGTGTGGGGTTCGAACTCTCAACACTCGGCGCAGTGGCAATAGCAACGCGATTACTTAAACCACTACATCATCCATGCAGACATATCTTGCCTATTTATCTTCAAATGGAAAAAGTAGAGTATACAGGGTGATTTTGAAATCGTGTAATTCCTTTTAATCACGCATTCTAATGGTGGTATAGAATAACCCTGACCATATTTTCTTTTATTAGATATATTTTTTGGAAAAATTTATGTATAATTTGTTTCGTGAAATGGTGTCAGATAGTCATATGTTAACCACCCGAGGCAATTTTAATTTTTTACTTATATTAGCTTATCAATAATTAATGTAAATAAAATAATAACGGGCGGTCCTTTTTATTGCCCCTTATTATTTACGACATCAGTTATTGTTGTTATTATTTTTAAATGAGTAAAATATTACGATTGTGTCGGGTGGTTAACATATGACTATCTGAAACCATTTCATGAAATAAATTGGTACATAAATTTTCCAAAAACATAATTCTAATTAAAAAAAAATATGGTCAGGGTTATTCTATATCACCAGTAGAATGCGTGGTTAAAAGGAATTACAGGATTTTAAAATCACCCTGTATACTATCCATACTCTAGTGCCAGGTACACGAAATCACACGACGGGACGCAAACATGATTGTCAACTACTGCCACTGGTTTAACGAGGCAATTTTCTGTAGTAAAGCAGACTTTTAAGTATTATACATTCATACGTCTTATGCCTTTTATACCCGAAAGGGTAGACACAGGTGTATTAAGACCACATTGCACAAGCTATAATTTTAGATCCCACATGATAGGAAACGATTACGATTAGATGCAAACTCCGTGTTACTGTTGACAATTTCCTGATAGAATAATGTATAAGTCTTGGTCCGACTCGGGAATTGAACCCACAACGGTCTCATTCAATACCGCTGCGCCATCCCAAACGCTAAAATGCGGGGATTTCGATATCGTGGCAAACAAGAGCATTTATTAGAACGCCCCATTAACGATGTGGGATGTCTGACAAATCCAAATACGCTACCCACATCCTTGAGTTTTATTATATTTGATAACGCGGGCGCTTGCCTCTGGGGTGATATTCGCTGATCGTGAATTCTTATATTCTTAGTCATAAAAGCATGACCTGTATTTAAAATTTAACATATGATGTGACTTATGTTTATTATTAGTATTTGTTATGCATGCGCCCTATCTAATGGTTAATGTAAGCTAAATGTAGCTAATGATTGATTGACATTATTGGCTCTTATTAACGATTATTATGTCAGGGGTCTATACCCCTAATAGGCCAGTACAATAACTGCTTACCATCAGGTAAACGCATGCTAGTTTCCTACCTTTGAGACACAAAATAAATCTTGATATATAATATTCTACCACATACACACAACACCATCTAGCCCAAACTTAGGAGAGCTTATAACATAGCATAAACATACATATATACTTTTTTTTGTTGTTGTAAATACATACATATTATACATAGAAACACCCAGACCAAGACAAACATCCATGTTCATGCACACAAATGTTTGACTTGTGCGGGAATCGAACCCGCGACCTCAGACGTGGCAGTCGGTTACACTAACCACTACGCCATCGAGGCCGACAACAGATTATATATAATACAATAGGTACCTATACAAAAAAATATTTTAAAATATTATATGGCAAAATGATATTACCTATTAAGACTGCGCCGGCGCCGAGCGAAATGTGCCAAAACAGGCGGTCACAGTTAAGTTGATAAAATCAACACTTTTTGTTTAATACACATATAGAATATACATTCACCATAACAATGAATGTGTTTACAAAAACTCTGTGTAAAAAACCTTAAAATAATTAATATTTTCGCCCACGAAATTACGTTAATTTGCACGAAAAAGGCAAAAACGTGAGCTGTTAGCGTGTTACGTGGTTTTTAGATTAAAACAGTAGAAATCTATCCTATTTTACAGCTTAAACGAAACATAAATAGTTATACTACAATTTGTCCGTCCCAAATATTTAAGTTATTGGTTGACAATAAAGATACATATTTATCAAAAAAAGCACTTCAAATCCTCCATACAATTTTACTATGGCGGCCGCGCGCCGATTTGATTATCGAATTCTGTCATTCAGTCCAACCGCGACTTACGCTCGGCGCAGTCTTAATTTTCAATCAGCCATATTTAATTATTAACAAAGTATAATATATATTTTAACTATTGTGTGACCACTGAGTTAATAGTTATGCCTTATACCTTGGCTTTCATTTCCAGAACATTTAGTATCTTTTCACGAATGCTGCAAAGCAGTTTGTAATAATCTGTATGTGCTTTAGTTTGCATACTATGGGTAGAAATTTGATATAAGTGGTACTTACCTTATGTCATATTTATAATAGTTGGTAAGGCACTTATATATTAATACGTGAAACAAAAACTTTGTACCCCCTTTTTACGAAAATTGCGCGGACGGAGGTGTATGAAATTTAGCACAGTTAAAGCGTACACAGTATAGAGAAGGAGTGGCGAATCCTAATATTTTTATAAAATATGCATTAGAAATACATTAAAT
Source organism: Catocala nupta (assembly GCA_963675205.1). Lineage (NCBI taxonomy): Eukaryota > Metazoa > Arthropoda > Insecta > Lepidoptera > Erebidae > Catocala > Catocala nupta. The sequence continues at coordinate 1,553,358 of OY776102.1, forward strand.
TAATGTAAAACGCTACACGCACACAACCATGCATTTGACACAAGCAGTCGAATCGCGTTCGTAGTATTTCGGCATTGTTCGTCTGACGTCGTACAATTCTTTGTAACTATGGTAATGTACCTATACCTTATTTATATGTTATAAAGAAAAAAGAAAATAAAGTAGCAAGCTTAGGAATATCGTCAATGAACTAATGACTATAGTTAAGTAAAAAATAATCTGTTTGAAAAAGATAAGTAAATCAACCTGTATAACCTTGGCGAAATCTAAATGAAATGCGATTGCGGGTTAAGTTATAGACAATAAAATCTTAATAACGATCAAACTTAAAATTTATATCAATTAAGGAGTCTGCCCACTACACCGTCTCATACCATGACCGTGCTATTAACGTATCAGACAGGAAAAGCAACACGATACGCCCTGCTATAGAAGCTGCTGGTCGGTGACGGAACGGTCTAGTGAGCATAGTCTTATACATTTTCTTACAAAGAATATTTTTTGCCTGACACGTTCCTATCACGGTCATGGTATGAGACGGGGTAGTGGGCAAACTCCTTAATGGTCGAATTTTGACCACTAGGCGACCGCTAGTTACTATTAATATATCCTAACTATTAATATTATAAATGTAAATGTGAGTTTGTTTGTTACGCTTTCACGCCTTAACTACTTAACCAATCATCATGAAATTTCGCATACACGTTGTCAGGGATACAGAATAGGACATAGGGTATCTTTCATCCAGAAAAAGCACTGTTACTGATTTAACCTAATCTACATTTACGCAAGCCAAGCCGCGGGCATAACCTAGTACCTTATAATATATTTTTATATTTTCAACCATTTTGTCTATACAATGCGTACTGGCCTAGATAACACGGATAGATCATTCTAATCTATAATCATATAAAATCATGTTTTTCAGAGCAAATCTAATAATAATTTGCAATTGCAATCCATTGGCGTATAGAACGTGCTTTAATAATAAATTCTATAATGTTCTTCCTGAATGAAATGACGCAATGTAATGCAATGAACGCATAACGAGAACATAATATAATTGCCACTATTTATTTGTTGCTTAACAGATATATGCCACTGTGTAAGTAATACAGAAGTGTTATATTGTCTTACGTTTACGCGAATGTTATAAATACATTGAATTTAAGCTACTTTATATGGGTTTTTTCGCGCATAGAATTAGAAAACTCGTTTTATTAGTTTGAGTCTTCTTCGAATAGGTTAACGAAAACACTATGTGGGTCTGTCTGTTAGTGACAGGCATAGCTCCGGAACCACTCGATCGATTGACTTGCAACTTGGTGTACAGACACCTTAGAGTCATCTTTCGGTCGAGTTTGGGCCCTTTGGGTCAAAAGACCCCGAGATATAGGGGTCACAAGGTCATAAGGTCAGGGGATATCCACCAACAGAGTGATTTGGAAGTCCAAGAGAGAGGCTTTTGCCCAGCAGTAAGACATTACAAAAAGCTGAGGGAAATAAAAAGGTCACATGAAGACGAAGAGGTTGAATACTGGGTTTTTACATCCATCTCATTTCTATGGAAAATAAATTAAAGATGGACATGGAAAGATAGATGGAAAGGAGAGGAATGTGTGAGGTATGAGTCTTAGAAACTTACACTTAAGCCATTCTTAACTCATTAAGCCGTTGCTGGACATAGCTTAATTAAATCACATAAATCCGAAAACAGAGAACGTTTCCAATAAAATTTAAGGTAAGCGGTACTCTGAGCTGGTTTGCGACGAGACGATCTGACGCAGCTATGATGAACAGTGAAAGCCTATTCTAACATTATAAAATTAAACTCTTGTCTACATTAACTAAAAAATAGGATCGGAAACGCTAGTACTCCTAAAGGGGCACATCTACATCTACACTAATATTGTAAAGCGGAAAGATTTGATTTTTGTTTGTTTGTAATGATTCAACTCAAAAACTAATGAAACGATTTATAAAAAAATACACCATTATTAGAAAGCTTAACAGCGAGTAACATAGGCTATATATATATTTTTTAAAGTTCTTTTTTTATCGTATTCTAACATACTTTTACGCGAGCGAAGCTGCGGGCAAAAGATAGTATGAAAATAAAGAAAACATCGCGTCAAACGGAACTTCTGGCACAGCTCTGCATAGTGGTTTAGCGTCGATCGTCCAGATCAAATTTTCCTTGCATATCGTTAATGAGCATGAAGATCATGCGATTTCCCTGCAGCGAGCGCCGAGCATCGTTCTGCATCGCGTGTGTTACGTAAAAAAACCGTTTGTGATCAATATTATGTGATGTGTGGTGGAGAGTTAAGTGTAACACTTGGCTAATGGATGAAGCGATTTATTAGTTACGCATTCATAGTCATTGGGTTTAAAAACGCTGTTACATTGATAGTTTGAAATCAACTGCTTGTCTATTACAATGGCGTAATCACGAGCTGTCTTTTAAGTACCAGTTTTTGTAGATCTCGATTATCGAGCAACGTCTTTCTTATAAAGTCAGTGTCTTTTTATAGATGACTAGATTCCTAGACCAATAGAGAACTTTTTCACAACAAATCATCGCAGTGATAAAGAAAAGTGTCGTAAACACATCTCTATACATGGGACAGGGGATAACGAACTTTTTTGTTGACTGTACACATCCAAAGGCATTCATTCTTTCTTATTAAACTGTACTGACTTATCTGTACTGGCAACAATTTCAGTGCCACGGTGGATTTTACAAACATTATACAAATAAATAACACCTAAATTCGGTACAACCATCCTGTGGATGACACTATAATTTTTGTCGTTTGGACTGCGGCACTGGCGAGGCAACTATGTAAATCACAGGGTCATCAACGCAGTCGATAAATAATCGAATTATTTGAATATTTAAACATTCACTTAAGACTCCCAGGCATGATACTTATGCCACAGAGAGATTGACGAACATAGTCACAACGGACGTTCAGAAACAAAGACTCAGAATAACTATCTGTAGACCACACACTTTTATATACTGTTGTGGAGACTATGGACGCATTGGTCACCACATAAGGTACTGTGCCTTTCGAACTGTGACATTAAGCCGTGTAGGCAAAATGTCAAGCTATTAGGTCATTCGCTGCAAAACTAGCCTGAAGATGCCTCCCACCGAACCACGTGTCAACGTAAAGTTTTGTGGAACGAGGTTTGTTTTGGCAGGATCCCACAACGCGTGTTTCCATCTTCAAAGGAGTTCGGTATCGTCAACCTTTTTCTATTACAATAGTTAGAGTGGGAAATCCGAGGGAGCATGATGGGTTTCTCTCTTTGCTAATTACTATTAAGTTTATATGTGTGTTTATACATTGTCTAGTACCCATAGTACCTCTGCTTAGTTTGGGCTAGATGGTGTTGTGTGTATATGGTAGAATATTATTATAATTACAAAAAAACAAAAATATTACCATACTAGAATTTGCCCGTGGCTTCGCATGCGTAAATGTGGTGAAGCTAGGTTAGGTAAGTAACAGTACTTTTTCCCCGACAAAGTGTATGCGAAATTTTATGTTGATCGGTTGAGAAGTTAAGACCGCTCCGAGCGTAAGACGCTGTTGGACTGAATGACAGAGCTCGATATTCAAATCGGTGCGCGGCCACCATAGTAAAATTGTATGGAGGATTTGAAGTGCTTTTTTGATAAATATGTATCTTTATTGTCAACCTATAACTTAAATATTTGGGACGGACAGATTGTAATATAACTATTTGTTTCGTTTAAGCTGTAATATAGGATAGATTTCTACTGTTATAATCTAAAAATCACGTAACACGAGCTTACGTTTTAGCATTTTTCGTGCCAATTTACGTAATTTTGTAGGCGAAAATATTAATTATTTTAAGGTTTTTACACGGAGTTATGTAAACACATTCATTGTTATGGTAAATGTATATTTTATATTTGTATTAAACAAAAAGTGTTGATTTTATCAACTTAACTGTGACTGCCTGTTTTGGCACATCTCGCTCGGCGCAGTCTTAAGGCGTGAAAGCGTAACAAACAAACAAAAAAACATACATTCGCATTTATAACATTAGTAAGGATATAGCAAATATAAGAAATCTATACCAGTGTAAGTACCAAAGAAAATCCTCGATATAAAACGACGCTTGTTCGCCTTCCAGAAAAAAATCCGCTTACTCAAGACTCTCTTACATTGGCGGATTAATTATAAGAGGCTGGCTTAGCTCTGGTAAATGAGTAATTGGTTCGACTAAATTGGAACAAGTCCAACGTTAAAAGGCGATGTTTTATGGACCGCATGGTTAAGTTATTGTTTGAAACTAGAGAAAAATGGCTTTCATGGAACCTTTTAAGTGAATTTTAAACCTCATATTTCTTATTGTTAATGGTTCTTCTTTACACTTTTGGAGAAGTTTATTAAAAAATGTATAATCCTCTTGTCTCTAAGGTTTTATAAATAGCATCATGTAGTGTGTACCAGAAATACTGTACCTACTGTAATAGCATATATTACTGTAGGTATTAAAAGCTCGAGTCGCCTTACTAAAACTTACAGTTCACAAATCACCAAAGTACACGCTTAAAGATTAAAGCATGTACTTTGGTGATTTGTGAACTGTTCTGTATATGCAAGTGAAATTGAAGAATACCGATAAAACAAGATGAATGGAATGTAGTTACAGTTATTTACTACTAAAAATATATCCTTGCCGTGTCCTAAAACTACTAAGATTAGCGTTGCGCAAAATCGAATGATTTACAACGCTACATATGGTTATTCCATTTTAATTCTAAGTTGTGTATTTGTTGAACAAACGTGTTTTTTTTTATAAGAACTATGTACACATGAATGCAATAAATATTTGAATTTGTTTTGACTTTAGCTACTACTGAATAAGATAGAAAAAGAGACTATATGTGTGTGCAGGGCGTCCTTGCCCTTGCGTAGCAGATTGTGCACAACTTTATTCGAATACAAATTTCGAATAAATCATTCATCATAATACATAACTCCCCTAGACACGCCATTGATATATACCTATAACTATATAATATCAACATAACTGTATTAAACTGTCCCACTGCTGGGCACAGGGCTCTTCTCAGTGTGAGAAGAGCTAAGCCATAGTCCACCGTGCTGGCCCAGTGCGGGTTGGAAGACTTCACATATCTTCGAAAACATTATGCAAAACTCTTATATATTCAGGTTTCCTCACGATGTTTACCTTCGCAGTTAAAACAAGCGATAATTAACTATTTATTACGCACATAACTTCGAAAAGTGAAAGATGCGCACCTTGGGATCAAACTCGGGACCTCTCCGTGGCAGTCAAACGGACTCCCATTAGGCTATCGTTATTTAATTAATGGCCAAAGTTTTCAATAGTCCGATAAATTTTATCTGAGGCTTAAATATGGGGATTTGTCATATTTTCTATACAGAAGCTATCAAAACGTCAAACATATTGCCCTGATAAGTTCTCTGACGGTTGAAATCGGCCCTACGTATTGGAATTTTAATTCTATTGGCTGATTTGGGAAGTTAAGTCAAGTCAGAACTGATAAGTCACTAATCTATATATAACCTGATATTATATATAATATGTTACCATCACACGGAACGAATTAAAGCAGATAGATAACGACAAAAACTATAAATGCAGTTTGAACAGCTAAATTGCATACCGCGTAAAAATGTAAGCAGTATAAACGACGGAAGCAGACGTTGCAACTGGACAACATACGAGGGAAACAGTTATAGCGTGAACACATTTTTTTTTTATTATAAAAAATAATAACTTGTTAAAGTAGTAGTCTCGCTGATTTCAGCATGAATGGGCCGTCTCGTTCGAGGAAGAACTACGCTCTCACAGATGTCACAGAATATCGACGTGAAATATCAGTATCTCTACTGTTTTGTATCGTTCGGTGGGTGAGAGTGCCGGAGACCTAATCACCCTCTTTCCCCCTTCCCGCTCCTTCTTCTTATCTTTTCTTCTCTCCCTAAAGGATCGGCAACGCGCAAGTGATGCCTTTGTTGCAGGCGTCTATAGGCTACGGTGACCACTTACCATCAGGTGGTATGCTTGCTTGCCAACTCAGTTGTATAAAAAAAATAACCGCCACATCACTCAGCCCGGTGCTCATATTCAAGAAATGAGACGCTTTGCCAACGGACAGAGTTAAATATGTCATAATTTAACTATTCGTATCTAAAACAACCCGTTTCTTGATATAGGAACCGGACTTTAGTAGTAATTGCCTATGTACGCTTGTTGCCTATATGCGCTAGGCAAAACATGAGTATTACTTGTGATTCATCGATCCTCCGTTGCCAACACATAGAATAAATATTAACGGCAAGCTAATTATCGCAATAAGATCATTTTTAAAATTGATGCAGAATTGGGAATTTATTTAGAATTACGGTTTCAGACGACAATCGCCATATTATTTCGACATATCATGTTTATTATACAAACATCTCTATTACATAAAGGCTCCTACACACAACGCCGGCGGCACTGTGCGCCGGCGGCACTGGCCGCCGGATTTTGCCGAACGGCACGTGCCGCCGACTTTTGCCGAGCGTTTGTGCCGCCGGCATGTGCCGAAGAAACTTGCACAAATCCGCCGAGCATCATTCTAGTTGTGACAGTCGTGTAGAACGCTAGTTAGGTACACACTTTGTGATTGTTTATCGATTACGATGAATATAGAAGTCGTCAAAATCGCCATAGCAGCTTTAGCTTTTATTTTATTATGTAAAAAAATTAAAAGAGGAAGAAGAAGGTTTTGGGTGCGCCCAAGTTTACAATATAGAAAATGGCAAAACGGTACAGTAATGATAGAAAATTATAAAAAAGATGATGTGGGGTGTCGACAATTGCGCAACAGTATGTTTTTTGCGTTTCTAAGAATGACATATAAGATTTTGAATTTTTGTTGGCTATTACTGAAGCGTACATTACCAAAAAAAAAAAACACTGGTTGGAGAGAATCCATACCTGCTAAAGAGAGGTTCGCAGTAACCTTGAGGTTTTTTGCTACCGGAAAAATTTATTTCAGTCTTAGAGAACTCATTGAAATTAAACTACTATATACGGATTTTATCGTTAAATAATTTTATTAGCTTATAAATTAGTAAAATAAAATCAGTAGTAGTGTAATATTTTCAAAATTTCGTAATACAGTGCTAAATAAACAACGCGATAAAATCCGTATACGAGTATAGTAATTTAATTTCAATGAATAACATTCGCGTAAACAGAAGACTTATACAAAGAATATTATCTTAGAGAACTGTTTAAAATCGCACCACAACTTCTTTCTTCTTTGATTCCCGAAGTTTCAAGACTTCAAATTAAGGTAAATAACCGCCGTTTTGCCATTTTCTATATTGTAAACTTGGGCGCACCCAAAGCCTACCTCTTTTCATTTTTCACATAATAAAATAATAGCTAAAGCTGATATAGCAATGTTGACGACTTTGTTATTCATCGTAATCGATAACCAATCGCAAAGTGTGTACTTCACTAGCGTTCTACACGACTGTCACAACTGGAATGATGCTCGGCGGCTTTGTGCAAGTTTCTGCGGCACATGCCGGTGGCACAAACGCGTGGTAAAAGCTGACGGCACGTACCGTTCGGCAGAAGCCGGCGGCTCGTGCCGCCGGCGTTGTGTGTAGGAGTCTTTAAGAATAAAACTAATTCTCAATTAACACAGCAACTCCCTTGACGATACTAATCGCAGAAACATAACACCAAGTTGTTTAGCTGCGATTTGCTGCAGAGTAATTCACAGGATAGGAACAAATAGCTTGGAAAGAAGTTTGTAAACAAAAAACATCACTAAGCTCAACACCACTTTATTCAATTACCTACTATGCAGCACTATTCGACAGTGAGTGATTTCCGTCAATTTCCGCAGTAGATTATAAAAGCTGAAGTGAAAACGGAGGAAATGTAAATACAGGTGACAGGAATGTGCCGCCGCGCCGGCTATACACAATCAGAATACATGCAAATATGACATCTATTGGACATAAAAATAGAGTGCGATTTTATACACCACAGCGACAAGCTCAAATGTTATTAAATTATGGTAGTCAACAGAAGGTGTCATTCCATTTCAATACATTATTGGCAATATTGATTGCGATTTTATATGGACAAGGGCTAATGAAAATCCCTACCCTATGATAGGATATAGGCTCCAAACAATTTTGACTTCCTAATGCCAAAGGAATAAAGGTATTTCGTTGGTGGTATCTGATGGATGAACAATTATAATGCTCTTCAATATACGGAAAGGCGTGTTTCAGGTTTATGTTGTTATATTGTACCTGGTAACCACGGATAGGCCATACAGCAAGAAGCAAAGCGAAATAAACCAAGTCTATCATGCACAGGTACCTACCCAAGAGACATTAAACGCAAGAGAGGCAGACCACATAAGAGGTAGTTAGATGAAATAAAAGAGGTAGCAAGAGGTACTTGGACTAAAACAGCCTTGGTGTCATTTGGGGGAGGCCTTTGCCGTCAATGGCACACAGATAGGAGTTGTGGAGGCAAATATAATTAATTAAAAGCAACATAATAGTTTTTAAGTGACAAATGATACGTATTCTTATTTGAATAAAAGGCTTTTATTATTATTGTATCTGAACTTTTACAAGCGTGCAGTCGAGGTGAACTATCACCGCCAAAGGTTATTTAAAAGAAAATACAAAATTAAAAAGAGATAGATACAAAAATAATACGCCGTGTCCGTGTCAAACAAACCACCGTATGTTTCTATCCGATACTCGCTTACGCAGAAGTCGTCCGTTCAGTTTCCGGCACGCTAATAAAATGAAGTTATTATCATCAATCTTGCGTCGCGGAATTAGCACACGCGCGTATTATAGCTTCAGTTCCTGAAGGAGACATAGGATTTAGCCTAATGTGATATTTGCAAACAGAAACCTAACATTACCCTTGCTCTTCCAGAAGGGTAAACGTAAAAACGGCACCTACATTGCGCCGGCTATGATAAATCGCTCTGTATCTCGAAGAAAATTAGGCACAGGTCTTAAATCGGTGCTGCTATTATAAATGTACTTGAGAGAAAATTCCAGAAATTTCTCGAGAGTTCCTATTATTCACTCGGGTCACAAAACAGCAATATTCTTTGTGTCTTAGAGAACACGTAAAGGCGTCTGTCGCTCTAGACTATTATAAAAATCTATGTATAGTCTGGTGTATACTTCGTGTATTAGCTGCAACTCCTTATAGATATGAGTTGTAAAATATCTAAATTCAAAAGCTAATGAGTGGCCCTGTGACGGTGACTTAGATCGTGCAGTTAAGCACAGAATTGACGCAAGATGGATGAAATGGCGGCAGGTTACGGAAACAATTTGCAATCCCCAAGTTCCCCTTAAGCTCAAGGGAAAAATCTATAAGACCATAATAAGGCCTGCCGTCATGTATGGATCGTCATGTTGGGCTACAAGAGTGATGGATGAGAGACGTTTGCATGTAGCAGAGATGCGAATGTTAAGATGGATGTGTGGTGTGACCAGGATGGATAAAGTAAGGAATGAGTATATTAGAGGAAGTTTGAAAGTTGCACCTGTGACGGAAAAATTGAGGAGTGAACGTTTGTCATGGTATGGACACGTGATGAGAAGAGATGAGAGAAATGTTGTTAAGAGAGTTCTGAGTATGGAGGTGCAAGGATTCTCTAGTCGAGGAAGACTTAAGAAAAGATGGATGGATTGTATAAAAGATGATATGGCCAGGAAGGGTGTGAGTGCTGAGATGACGAGTGATAGAGATTTATGGAAGAGGAAGACATGTTGCGCCGACCCCAAATAGTTTGGGATGAGGGCAGGAGGATGATGAATGAGTGGCCCTGTGTTTGTAGCAAGTTTGTATCTTCTCATAGGCTTAACCATTTGCATGAACGTAGCTACTATTCTTCAGTATGTTTAGTAAACTACTAAGTTTATAAGTGTTTCTTTGCGGCCTAACTAAATGATTACTTATTTTGATTTAGAATCGATATAGGCAGTCAGTAATCTCTCAAATAATCTGTTATCAGGCCTAGAACATCTTGCCTTTGGATAATGGAGATGGCCAGAGATACTTGTAATAAAACTGACTTCAATAGAATTAGAAATAACAAGGAAAGGGATTCGCGAAGCACAACTCAACAGAGCTAAAATAAATACAAGATTACATCAGCCAATAATTTGAGTCACTGAGCAATGAGCCAAACAAAATAGCAAAGATGACTAATAAAAAAGAAATATTGTCTTATAGAAGGCATTCGAATGCTTGTAACTTAAACATATTAAGGCAAAAACTAGTTGAATACACAAGCCATTAATCAAAGAGACCATTCAAGAATACTCAGCGTTTCCACAGAGCACAAGAAAATGCTATTTTTCTTCTTAAACGCTAACGATAACATCATTTGATAAGGCCGCATTGTGACTGGCGATCAACTAGCATTGTTTAGGAAATAGGAGGGACAACCGTTTCGTAGTGACAGGTGGTATGGAAAAGGGTATGAAACTGTCTTAACGAACAGTATAATTTTTGTTGCAATCAATGCTATACTAAAGCATTGAGCTTGCCTGGTGAAAAGCGCTGTCAATCTTGCAATACTAGGTATTACTTACACGTCGTTGACCAGCACAGATTATTGCCACCTTGCTAAAAGCACAGCGCCTTCGTAAGGAGCTTAGAAACCAACCGCAGAAACACAATACAAGATTGTTTGGCTGCGATCTTCTGTAGGATTGAGGTATTTCTTCAGCTATGGTACCTCCATTTGCATGGCATCCCAGGTATAGGCGAGCTTTTTACTATACCCTCCTTTTCTTAACCAATCATCCTAACCATATCGAGATATTGCGATAAAAGCATTGTAGCTAGACGCTTTTAAGAAGTATGCAGTTAGTGGAAAACCATTGGACTTTCAAATCACAGTTCCAATGGCTTGAATCTGAAAGCTTAATCTCTAACCCACACGATCTTAGGCCATCTTTACCATCTACAGTATTCAATGCTGTGGTACCTACACAATTTATATATTTCAGTTAGGGAATTGCACCGTTTGTTTTCTTGCAGACTTCAATTTTCTTTCTTATGACAAGGTAGGTGTCTTCGAGCGAGCAGGCGTTTCGTAGTACGGGGATGACATCGAAGAGAAGTCGCATACTTATCGAGGAAAACATTTAACACAAAAGTACTAAGCATTACCGTACCGTGCTATTTACATTTACAAGCTCTATGTATTTTTGCTGGAGGTATGCAACATAGTTTATCGTGCAGTATTTCGGTGCGGATTTTAAAATATGTTTTATTAAACTAACTTCAAATAAATTCAAAGAGAGCACAAACAGTAAACGTTTTAACGGCCCTATAAAATTGAATGACTGCACGGACGGTTCTAGTGGGAGTCTTGCCACGCGTCGAATGATGTGGATTTGGTTCCTACACGTGACAAAAAATGGTGCGGTCCACAAATATTTTTTCGAGACTAGTTGTTTCTCGAGTATGTTCCTTCCGCGACACAGAACGTAAATTTAGAGCGGCAGACGTCTTTAAAAACGATTTCATTGTCCATAGACTACAGTACCAGCTTACATTCAGGCGAGACTAATTATGCTAGTTTGCCACTTAAGTAGTAAAAAAAGGAAAACTGACTATATTATACAATTACATAAACAACCGATATTTACGGTGGAAATTCCCATACAAAACGTAACTTCAAGTAGGAAATACTGCGTTGTGAATCGTTTACTGGCAGGCAATTAGTTTAATAATTAATGAAACAAAAACTGAGTTTAACTTTGTAATTAACGTCCACAATTAACACATTGGAAGCTCCATAATTCTATATGACAAGCACGCGACAATTTGTATTTGATACGATTATATAAACTATGATTTATGTTATCGTATTAAATACAAATTATCGCATGTACAGTCAAAAAAAAGTTAAAGGGTTTACGTGTATGTGTGCAATGATTTTATTGAATAAAGTCGTAAGTAAAACTTGTTATGATTCTATCGCTTTTTAAAATAGCTACTCGACTTTTGTACCTGACTGTTCCTATGTCATATTATTGCACCTACAAATCACCGAGCAGACAGGAAGAGGTGTGTCACAACCACATTGCGCGGTCTCCTTTAGTTATGGTAACATCCTACGTTATAAACCATAAGTGTTGGGTGACGGAATGTTGCAATAGACAGGACTATTCCTGTCACAGTGTACAGGAATAGTCCTTAGTGTTGCGGTAGACAGGACCTATGTCCTGTCTACCGCAACACTCCTTCTTAGCTCTAACAAACGATTAGCTAACGAGATTAGTCTAAGAACCTTATAATATATTACCCGAATCACTGGGACCATATTTGATTCATAAAATCGAATACCAACATTAAATAAGAATATATAAGATCCTCCAGACCAAAGTCCGATTGTGGCGGCCATTAACCGAGACTAGCTATCTGCGCCGGCGATAAAATACTGCACAAATATGTGCACTCTATATTGCATAGTCCGGTAGGCCAGCAGACTAACACGACCGGAGAACATCAGGCGTAGGACCGACGGCTTGACGTACTTTCCGATGGACGTGTATGTGCAACACCGCCAACTATTTATCTCCAGGCTGCTATTAAGAATTTTTGACAGAACAACCCAATGACTCATTGCATTGTAGATCCGAATTCTACAATTAGAATTTTTTGACAGAAAAGCCTATAACTTTTTTTTACTGCAATTTTGGCAAACAAGCGTATCTGATGGTAAGTAGTTACCGTAGCCTATGGATGCCTGCAACAACAGAGTCATCACTTGCGCGTTGCCAACCCTTTAGGAAAGGAAGTGGGAAGGAGAAGGAGCGGGAAGGGGAAGGAGGGTGATTGGGCCTCCGGCACTCTCACACATCGAACGAAACAACAGTAGGAATACTGCTATTTCACGTCGATATTCTGTGAGAGGGTAGTCCTTCCCCGGTCGAGCCGGCCCATTCGTGCTGAAATCAGCGAGGCTCTACTACTGGACTTTTACTAAACTACTGAACTGTTTGGACTTATCTAGGACTTGGAACCGAAGAAGGTCACGCACAGCAGTCGTATTCAACTACCGATGCGCTACTGAGGCAGTTAATAAACCAACATTACTAAGTAACCAACCAGACTAAATTATCGTTGCCAACGATTTAATGAGCAGGGAAGAGTTATCACAGTATGTTATTATGTTGTGCAATTGGTGTCAACTCAAGTAAATGCTATATTTGTGGATATGGCTGACAGTATAATGATACACATAACATACTATAACACCTCCTAGATGGATGGATGACCAGGTCAGACAACCACTGGTGCTACATTCGTATTAAAATCTATATCTATACTAATATTATAAAGCTGAAGAGTTTGTTTGTTTGATTGCGCTAATCTCAGGAACTACTGGTTCGAATTGAAAAATTATCAATTATTAAATTATAATAATTAATATTATTTAGTGTTGGATAGCCCATTTATCGAAGAGGACTATTATACAACATCACGCTACGACCACGAAACAATTTACCAATTAAAGGATAATATTCCAGGAAATGTGTAATATATCCAGCGCACTGTGTCGGAGAGTTATCGAAAATTTAACTGCCAGGTTCCAGGAATGCCAGCGGCGAGATGGTGGCCACCTGTACGATATTATTTTCAAGAAATATTTTTCCCTTTTATATTCTTCATTTTAAATAAACAATTATTTGAATACACTTTATAGTTTTTTAAATAAGCCGCGATAAAATCAGCATAAACTAGTTTAAATTTAATGTTCAACAATTACAATTAATCTAAACAAAAAGTAAATCAATCACAATTCAAAAATAAAGAGCAATTATTAGGCTTTTAATTCAAAAAATACTTTGACAAATTTATTAAATGTTCACCTAATCATGTTTAAATCTAAAAACAATAATTAATTAACTTTTAAATATTCCTAGCTTAATGTTTCTAAATCCTTAATTTCATTGTATTCATAATTATTTATTAATGACATGCACAATTAATTAATATATTTAAACATACCTACTATTGATGTGATGCTTTTTAGTGGCACTTTTTGTCTCATACTGTTCTTGTTAAATCGTGGATAATGTAATGGGCTACAATAGTGTAACATACTATTATGCAGTAACTATATAACAAATATATTGTATATTGTAGCTGTTTATTATCCCGAAATAAAAAGTGAGAACTGTTTGACACAAGCCTAATATAATTTTTAAAGACCTTTTACAATATTTTATGGCTCGTACTAAACAACACTGTTTTATCACACTTGCCTTTATAAATATAAAAGAAACCATTGTTTACATCAGGCTCGGTATAAAGGTAAATAAATATAAGATTACGTCCAGGAGTCCGAAAATCTGTCAATAGCACGCTTCCTAATGGATCTTTGTCATATTCAGCCTGTTATGAATCGCAAACATTTCTCCTTATAAATAAAGATGGTAGAGGCTCTGAATGGTATGTGTTGTCTATTATTATTAATGATATGGACTTATCGTTTCCAACAATATTCTGTTTTCGGTTTTGCGCCGAATCCCATAGGAACGCATACCGGGGACAATAATTTCTACGTATTGGATGCAGGATATGGTTTGTCAATGTGCCAACTTACATCCAAATCTATTAAGCTGGTAACGTGCGATTAAGTAACAAACATCCAAACATCGTCACAAGCCTTTACATTTATAGTATCAGTAGTTAAAACATTATATTACGCCTGTATCGTTTGGAAGTACGCGGAAGCTTTCGATTTTAGCAATTCATTGTTTAAGCCCACGTTATTAACCTCTGAGTCTTCTTCGAAGAGGTTAATGAAAACACTATGTGGGTCTGTGTGTCTGTCTATTAGTGACAGGCATAGCTCCGGAACCACTGGACCGATTGACTTGTAACTTGGTGTGCAGACACCTTGAGGTCATCCCTCGGTCAAGTTTGAATACGGGCCCTATGGGTAAAAAGACCCCCGTGATATAGGGGTCACAAGGTCATAAGGTCAGGGGATATCCACCAACAAAGTGATTTGGAAGTCCAAGGGAGAGGCTTTTGCCCACCAGAGGGACAATAAAAAAGCTGACGAAAAAAAATAAAAAGTCGCATGAAGACGAAGAGGTTGAATCCTGAGTTTTACACCCATCTCGTTGAAGATGAATCCAATGGCGTTTATCAACATTATTTGATTGCATGGTTGACGCATTGATTTAAGAACTCACTTAGTCAGTACCTCGCGCTAAATGTCGTTAGTTATATCACATAATTATACAAACGATGAGTAGTTGTCCTAGACTCTGTTCTTTGTGTCCGTTGTATAAATATTTGTAAAGCCGAAAAAGAGTAAAGGGCAGGGGTTTATTACACACACATACATTTCCTTAGCTATCGTTTTTAAAATTCCACGTAAAACAGCTAGCTATCATTCGAATAATAGTTCCCAACTCTGCGCTGCTACCGAGAATTTCATAACAAAAAGACACAATAACAATTTCTCAATTTCTCTGCCTACCCCTCTGGGAAACATGCGTGAATCTATGTATGTATGTACAGTAACAATTTACTCAACCGAAGCGTAAAACCCGATATCACAAACACAGCAATCGCATTGAATACCGCTTCAGCACTGAGGTACAAAACCATATTTTTGATGTAAATAGACTGACCGAGTATCAAGACATCAATAACCAGTCCAACATAATATGATGTAACGTATTATAATAAAAAGTCCTAACTAATATTATAAATGCGAATGTGAGTTTGTTTGTTACGCTTTCACGCCTTAACTACTCGACATATCATTATGAAATTTTGCATTTACATTGTCAGGGGAACAGAAAAGGACATAGCGTACTTTTCATCCAGAAATTGCCTTTTTCCTTTTTTGTTAAGTAGGAGATTGCTGTAACGCAAATCCATCCGCGGAGGCGGAATTATGTTGGGCTGACCCAGGGAAAGATAGAAAAGTCACGGGTCCTACCGACTAAACCTACCAGTGTTCTTTCAAACGATCTATAGCCGAGGCGCAGGGTTCGCTCGCACATTCATTCTGCAGCCCCGGCAGATCTTGGCCGCCCCCGAGTCGTGATGGCTACGACAAATTAACTTTCCTACTGTTACTAACCTAATCTACATTTACGCAAGCGGCAAAATCTAGTAAATAATCCTTACTAATGTTATAAATTCAAAAGTAACTCTGTCTATCTGTCTGTCTGTTACCTTTCTACGGCTAAACCACTCAATCGATTTGGATGAAATTTGGTACAAAGATAGATAGACTACTATTTATTGATGTAGGTACCACGCAGGCGGCGCCGCGCATAAACGCTAGTATTTTTATATTAGCATATATCATGCATGTATCGAAAGTACGCGAGAGTGCGTGCAGACATTGTTTATTAACAGTTTCCTGTCTGCCGTCTTTATCAAGAGTATGAGCTTTCGTAACTGGACGTCAATTTAGTAGTTTTTACTGCATGGATGACGAATTGCTTTGCTTGAAATCGAACATTAATTGAAATGATTTTTCTGTAATCCGTTATATTTGTCCTGAGTCTGGATTATTGTTTTAAGATCTTTATATATGTAGGTAGTTTACTTAAGTGTTAATAGCATTTGTCTGTGACATCGAATCACACTAGACATCATATGTCATGGTCTTACAAAACGGAATCAAATTAAACATGGTCAAGATTTTAAGTTAAATTACATTGCGTTAAGTAGATTACCTCTACGTTTTTGTTGTAAAATGTTTAGTTTGCTTTTAGGAACCGTTTGACATATTATGACATATTACTATCCACTACTCAAAGCTAACTAATCATTCTTAATTACGAACCACATTAAGCTAACTCTTATAAATTATACCTAATTAATCTTAATCTCAAAGAAAATCTTTCCAGTCAATACGAAAGTGACGAACTATTTTTGCCGCACAAACATTACAGACTATCTAGTAGATAAGTGCCACGGCACAAAGCATGCAATCGTAAGGTCTGGGGTTCTTTTCACAGATTGAGCAAATTGATTGGTGTTTATATGAAGATATTCTCAGCAGCACAGAGTTTAGAAATTTATCCATAATATTTCGGCAATAAATGCGCCGGCTATAACATAGAACTTACTTTTATACTTCTGCCTATCCCTTAGGAATAAATAGTGTATATATAGAATAACTACCTTCCATAACCTTCTATAAACTACTGCATTATAATAAAATCTTAACAACTTCAAGCCACCAGCAGAAACGCTCAAAAATTCCAAGTCACCACATCCAATTCACTTGAATAAAATATCTGCAGCCCGTTTGGGAGGGAACCCGCGTCGATTAATAGAAGGCGAACTCTCAAACGCCACCGGAACGGTGGCAATCAAATTGATGTTTTACATTCTGTAGGACCATTTCATCACGCGTTAAACCTACATCTCGGGTGACATAAAAACAGATCTATATAATGGAATCGAGGAAAATACCAACTCGGGATTTTCCAGGACATAGGTATCATACATTCGGTTACGGCGGCCAATTTTAACGGTGACAATTCAGATACGCTGAAGATGTTATAGAGCTCAAGTGTGTACGCAAATACAAATGCACTCTCATACTGAAATGGGATAACAAAACGACACGACCGGAAAAAGAGTAGGCGCAGGATCAATAACGTGTTTTCTATTTCTAAGACATGACTGTGTGCGATACGGCCTACTTTCTAACCCCGGACTACGACTTTTAAGGATTTCTTGACAGAAAAGCCTTATATTTATTTTTGCTGGTGCGATTAAACTCAAATCAAACCCAATAAGTTATGTACAGCAGTCGTATTCACTAGCACTGCGCCTCCATGGCAGGACACATACCTAAATTACTGCGTTCATGCATATTTCGGCCTCGATGGAGTAGTGGTTAGTGTAACCGACTGCAGCGCCTGAGGTCGTGGGTTAGATTCCCGCACAAGTCAAACATTTGTGAGCATGAACATGGATGTTTGTCTTGGTCTGGATGTTTCTATGTATAATATGTACGTATTTACAAAAAAAATAGTATATAGTTTATCCATTGTCTAGTACCCATAGCACAAGCTCTGCTTAGTTTGGGCTAGATGGTGTTGTGTGTATGTGGTAGAATATTATTATATTATTTCGTGGTCATCTTACCGCAGTGAGCACACACGCTGATTTGTATACACAGAATCAGCGTGTTTCAGGTGTGTGACAATCGGCACACGATGTTCATTGCAACTTACATACACAAACAGAACACAACAAAATAAGAAAATCTACCTATCGCAAAGGAAATAATATAGTTTTTTTAGACAAAAAAGGTGGCAGGCATCATCTCTACCAGCCTGACAGCAAAAGATTACCGAGGCCTATAACCGCTCGCATTAAAACACGCACGACATTAAAAATGGGATGAAAAATAAACAGACAAGGCTGATATGTTTGTGAGTTTACAGACCGAGCAATATTTTTTTACTTTACCTACGCCGGTTTCCTATAAAAGAGTGACAATTTCACGGGCTAGGCGGCATTTTCATACCTTTACTGAATAGAAGACAACAACGAGGTCTTCCAGTCAAAATCCACACTCAAACCGCTGGAGGTTTGAACATTAAAGTACATACATGATGGCCTCTTTTTGGTTTTTTCGTAAATGCACTGGCCATGCCTGAACGGAGTATAGCCAGAAATGTTTTACACATAAATTCACGAGATATATTTTAGGTTACTTCTAGGGAGCGAACCTATTACCATACCGAAACGAACCCGGTTCATTCTCTAACTCCATTCTGCTACTTAAACATGCCTATCCTAATAACATTTCACCAGTAATCGCCTAACAAAACAACCGCTACACCTTTGCAAAAGACACACCGTCGCGGGTTTATCAAATCAAACCCACAATCATCACACGGTCATCTAAGACTAGAAAATATTAATCAACAGCATCATAGCCTCTTTAACCCCCTACTTAGTTCTGATAAAGAGTGGGTGAATTGCCCAGCGGCTATAAGTTCGTGTAGCGTGCGATGCCTCTTACATTTTCGACTAGTTGTGATCGCAATACATCGAGTGACGGCCGTTTAAATATGGATTACAAAATTGTGAGTAAACTTTTTCATAAGTGGTGGTGGCTTTTTGTATTAATAGTGTGTTTTTTTTACGAATTGTGTGGTGAATATGTACTATTTTAACTATATATATAGGATATCTTCGCGGATAATTTAGATTAAAATGTTATTATCTAACTGCGTCAATAGAGCCATATTTTCGGATGTCTAGTTAAAAAATCGTATATCAATTTAAGTCACAAAGTATCACATATGAGCATCGAAGTTTAATAGTTAGTGTTTTTTACAAATAATACTAAAGTAACATTTATGTTAGCTGCTAAGTTTATACAAAAAGTAAAGCCTATAGGAAAATACCTAATTGATACTCACTCGCATTAATTTTTAGTTGCCATTGAATCACAATTTCGGTAAATTACTACTGATATCTGCAAGGTGTACAGCCATTATATAATATATTAGTAGGTATACAAAAGAAACAATGTAACAATATAGACTTAATCATTCTAATGGAAAGGAACAATTCAGGTCCCGCAGTAATATTTAATAGCAGTCATTTATAACGCAGACAGTATGAATGTCTATTTCTTTGACACGCCTTGTAGTTTCAACGGCTTGATAGCTTTTTATTAAAGTCTTGTTAAACTCGAGTGATATAGCATAAATAAGGTACATATTGGAAAAAATATGGCTGCTGGCAATAGATATTATTTCGTAGTTTCTGTAGAAAATGCAAAGGTTATTTTTTTAAATCATTTGTATTTCGAGAAAAGATTACAATTTATACTTTTATACAATTGGTATTTAAAGTTATTTCGTCTAGTGTCTGCCCGTATATGTTGTTTCAATTCGCCATAATTACATAGTGGTTGATGTTTTTGTTAATTTAAGACAAACCATAGTCAAACAACTGTACATGGAAAATAAATAATTCGAATAGGCCATTAAAAATATTGATAAAATAGTTAGTATGAAAACCACAACGTTACAGATTTTCATCACACAAGCGGCTACTTTAAATTTCTATTATTTTTCTTCAAGTATTTTTGTGACTTGTCTCTTTTTAATAAATTGTACTGTACGGATTCGATTGATATTAGATCAAATGTTTGAATATCGACAGATGTAAACCCATAATCATGTTACAAAACGAGACTTTGTAACATACATATATAGCAAAGGGGTGAGCAGGACCTAATTTCGCTGCCCGGTAAACGATAGTTATCACAGTTACAAACTCCGTGCTCCTAGGGTTGTTCCGGCGTCATTCGATGACGTTTCATCCTACACTTCATTTTTTCCTAATTCAACCTAAATGTATGTTCCTTACTCTACAGACAACAATTATTTCATTTTCAATCAAATCACCCAAAAACTCTAAGGTTTGGGTTGACGGTCTGAACAAAAATACTGATTTGATAATTTATATCTAAACTAAAATTATAAACAGGTCAGATTTGATTTTCATTGTAAAGGTTTAACTCGAAAACTATTCAACCGTATTAAAAATCCTTTCATAGAAAGCTGTATTATCACCGAGTACCTAATACAGGCTATAATTTTTTTTTAAAGTACTCTTACTATCATTACCTAACCTACTTGTACGAAGCCAAAGATTGTTTTACTCTCCATACTTTTTTCAGTAATATTTGCCACGGGTAAAGTAAGGAACGCATTTCGGTTGAATACAGAAGCTTTATTAAAATAATGTAATCGGACCAGTTAGGCATTCTTCTTTAGGATGAGTAAAGTAATAATAGGATGAGACGTTATAAGATGAATAAAGAACAACCCCGTTGCTAATCAAAATTTCAAAATACTTTTACAGAACAAATCACAGTAAAACTTTCAAACAATGCACATAAAGAATACTTGCATAAACTATTTATGATACAAACGATATTTTTCTTTAAAGAGGCAGACTAATTATATCTTATTTCATTCGCGTAAACGTCAGAGAATACAAAATAGTACAGTGATTAATATGTAAGCGTAGAACAATTATGATTCAATTAGGCGTAACTTACTGAAGGCGGTAATCAACGAAGCTTATAACTTAGAACAAAATTGCAGTAGGAAATGCCAATTTTAACTGTAATAATAGTTGTGTTAACTAGCCATATGAATACTGAAAAAATGATTATTTAATCATTGCTTTTGATTAAGTTATTTTCCAGATTACATTAAAGAAAAAAAAGGTAAAGCTGTTCGTTGTTTGAATGTTTGTAAAGTCACCTGCGACAGAGGAATTTTACCTAATGCGGGTGATCAATCAACTATTTGTGGAACACACCATTTTTTGTCCCGTGTGGGTATCGAACTCACAACACTCGGCGGCAGTGACCGACCATTTATACCACTATGCCATCCGAACAGTCACATAAATATAATACAACATAATTCAATTATGTCAATTTCTTCGAGATATAAGCATGAGATTATATGTAAATTTAAATAATATCTTTATGCCATTGCAATATTTAGCTCTATACTCTATTCGGTTAGTTACTTAACTAAAGGTAAACAATCTTGATGTGTCTTATTATCAGAAAACTCAGTTTAAAAATAAAATGCTGCTAAAGATCAATGTAAATGTAAATACAACAATAATTATTACTAAATCAATTGAACCATTAGTTTAAGCAGTAGTTTATTAGTTTAATATGTGTTAGTGTAAAAAGTCACATCAAGATTCTTTACCTTTAGTTAAGTACCTAACCAAATGGAGTATAGTAGCGAATTTATAAGTTTGTGACCTTTTTAAGTTACAAAACACATAGCACAAGCTGTAGATTTTATTAATAAATTAATTACTTAATAAATAAACTAACAATAAATAACTAACGTCAGAATTTCAACACAACTTATTGTCATATAATTTTAATTAGTACTAAAGAAAATATTAATAATTTTCATTTGCCAACAGTTACACACACTTTACGCTTATATAGGAAACTATAGGTAATAAAGCAATTAACTCACGTATAATTAAACATAGTAATTGTTAACTCTATAACTCGAACATTAAACTTTCAAGACGTGTTAAGTCATGTTCAATTATGTTTAGAGAAAAGCATTGTAACAATTTGATTACATGACGCTGTTATTGCGGTTTGTTATGAAGTTATTAACCCACATTTTTTACTACTGCCAAACAAACATACGACCTAATGGTAGACAGTTACGTGCTATCCGCCTAAACGGAGAAAATCTTTACTAATATTATAAATGTGAATGTTCATTTGTTTGTTTGTAACGCTTCCACGCCTTAACTACTCCACCGATCATCATAAAACTGCGCATACACGTCAGGTGTACATAAAAGGACATGGGATACCGTTTACACATACACATACAGAATAATTCCTGTAGCAGGGGGCTTTACAATCATTCAAACAACGGACACAAGGAATATCCAGAATCGGAACAACCATTTGTGGATTACATAATTTTTTGTACCGTGTGGGGATCGAACCCACAACACAAGGCGCGGCCGCAGTGGCGAGGCGACAACTTGAACCACTACGCCATCCGAGCAATCATTTATTGAAATAACCTACATTAATTACATGATAATCGGTCAAGTAGTTAAAACTGCGCTGAGCGTAAGACGCGGTTGGACTGAATGACAAGAGTTCGATATTCAAATCGGCGCGCGGCCGCCATAGTAAAATTGTATGGAGGATTTGAAGTGCTTTTTTGATAATTAATATGTATCTTTATTGTCAACCAATAACTTAAATATTTGGGACGGACAAATTGTAATATAACTATTTATGTTTCATTTAAGCTGTAAAATAGGATAGATTTCTACTGTTATAATCTAAAAATCACGTAACACGAGCTTACGTTTTTGCATTTTTCGTGCAAATTTACGTAATTTTGTAGGCAAAAATATTAATTATTTTAAGTTTTTTACACGGAGTAATTGTAAACACATCCATTGTTATGGTAAATGTATATTTTATATTTATGCTAAACAAAAAATTTTGATTTTATTAACTTAACTGTGACCGCCTGTTTTGGCACATTTCGCTCGGCGCAGTCTTAAGGCGTGAAAGCGTAACAAACAAACAAACAAAGGAGACGGGGATTTCTGGGCCTGACTGCTTTAAGTTAAGATATGGTTTAAAAAAAGCGCTGTATTTTTCTATTGTAAAATATAAAAAATTAGCTTAATTCACAATCTGGAAGACGAGAAATCTTAAAAATAAGTTTATGTCACTAATAAAATAGGATATCGATTACTATAATCGATTAATGTGCATGTATTAAATAAAAAAACATAAAATCACTTGCACCAGATGATTGATTCAATCAAAGTAAATGTATTTAACAATAATTAACATAATGTCAACAGTTAAAAATATCGAAATTCTAACTTGATGAAAATAAATCTGTAAATTGATTCTCGTTTACAGATAGATTTATTACCTGTGTTTGTCAACTGTATTTTTAATCTGTGCTAACAGTGACAGCTACCTGACTCTCAATCTATGATCACTCGTCTCGTATCGTTTACTGCGTGTGCGTTTTGAGTGTGTTTCCAGTTTTTTTATATATATTCCCCAACCAGTGCTTTCTTTCTACGGGCTTCTGATCTTGCTTAACTTGTACGACCCTTGCTATCTTAACGGACACGGATAAACTCGTTTACTCGTCTGAATTTGGCTCGTTATTTTGGATTTTACGTCCTGCTTATCGATTGGATATTGACACCATGGATCGCTGTGTGAATTGTGGTATAGCGACTAGTCGCTGTAATACACTGGGGCGACAAGCTTTAGATGATGAAACGACACTGTCAGTGATTCGTCAATGGCGTGCACCAGAACCTGTAAGTACAACCTTTTGTTTGTTGGCTACCCAGCGTCTCTCACTATAGGTTCCTTCCTATGTTTTCCATAACCATTATGCAGGAGCAACACTAATGCTTAACGTCGTTTTTTAACGCGTTATTGGATACCTACTAAACATCGATATTGAGAGGTTGATTTTCCATAAATCCTTTCTTAGTGGCGGCTTCATTATAAAAGAAACCTACCTACTGTAAAAAATCATGCTTGTTGCTACAATAGTTGACTCTGCTTGTTAATAAGTGTTCCTAAACACGTTAATAATTATCGACATTAAACCTAAGTGTGGCCCCTGCATTATACTTACAAATAAAGTATAGATACTTAAACATATTACATATAATAGTCATATGAAGATTATTTACGTGTAAAAACAACTTAAAACCTAAACTGACTGTATATTTTGCAGTAATCATGAATTTTTTATTAAAATTCTTTTCTCATTTTTCAGGTAAACAACAGTGACTATATTTGCCAAGCTTGTTGGGATTTGGCTCAACAACCATCTGTTGATGAACCACAACAACTTGGCTACCGTAGTGTATGTCTCCGCTGTGGTTCTCTTGCATCATGAGTCAGCCATCTACCACCTGCGCACTTCGTAGATGATATTCTGATTATAATTGAAGATGAATAAAAGATAATTATTATTAAAAAAGTGATTTTTATTTTTAAACATCACATCCTTGTCTTCCCTATATTTTAATCTATTTGTGAGTTTCCTAATATCCTCCCACTCAATACAATACAATAAATACTACAATTTATATAGTAAATAACTTTCTAGTAAAACAAAGTAGCAAGCGCAGCTCAAAAATCAGCTGTTTAGTATAGATTGTTGTCAACTTGTTGCATAACCTCACTTTTACTAAATCTCTTATAGCTCTGCTCTCAGATTGCCAAATTCCGAAGAATTTTCAGAGATGGTTTGATAATATATAAACTCTAAATTCATTCAACTTTCATCCTTTTACATCCAGGCCCAAGAATGTATGAAAGCGTATCCGTCTCCTTTACATTCGCATTTATAATATTAGTTATAATGTATTAACCTATACATAAGCCTAACATACGTAAATACGTCCTTGACCATACAAAATTATATACAAATGTATTCTATAATCATTTGTATGCAATTGCGCTTCACTGATAAACAGGCGTCAGTATATGCATTTATGTAAAACTACTAATTACGTTCCCCGAGCCGCGAATAGGAAATTCAGCCAATATAAGTCTCCATAAATAACAATTTCCCCAGTCGGCAGTGTCAGCGGCGCGGTGTCTTCCTAAACACAGTTCCGTCATATTAGCATAATACATCGACACTATTTTGCGGGCTTTACGTTATAATTGTTAATTAGTATGTCACTTTCGATATTGTGTTTTCCTTGTGCGTTATTTAGTAACTGGATCTTAAACTGTCAATTGTGTTGCGTACTGAGGGGTGAGCAAGCAATGTGAAAAACAAGACGGATGGCGTTATGGTTATAGACCCGGTTCCAATATGAAGAAACGAGACGTTTTATCTACGGGCAGTTAATTTGCCATTGTCAAAATATAACTGCGGGTAGCTAAAACGACTAGTTTCTGGATATAGGAACCGGGGTTAAGTGGTCTATTCTGCTACTGCTGCCGCACCGTGTGCTGTAAGTTCGATGGTCATACGGGACAAAAATATGTCTGATACACAAATAGTTCTTAGGAGTTTGGGTGTTATTCCTGTCCGCCGTTTGAATATTTGTAAAGTCCCCCGCAACACAAGCATTATAACAAGTGCAGTAGCAACCTCAAAAAATATCTATATAGTTATACGTAGAGAATACTTTGTAAACCGTATTAAGCATCACGAAGGAATGTTAGATTAAGTTTAGGTAAAGTTTATACGAAGAAGAATTGTATAAAGATAAAATATAAATCTCTATTTCGTTTTAAATTAAATGATTTACAATTGTATTTCGATCACTGGGCTACCAAATTCAACAATTATTACATAATAATATAACAGGTCGTTTAAATTATGATAATACATAACATTTGACAATGATAAATATTAGCAAAGAATAAGTGCCATGTATAATAATTGATAGCGTATTGATTTCAGTGAATACCTTAATGCTACCAGTGCCCAATGTTGAGGTTTCAATCCGCACAGCAATAATCACTGTGTATGACATAAGTAAGATCGAGTTATACCGACTGCAGACTTTACAAATAGTCTTAAATTTCTTCAATCAATAAAAATTAAATGAATAATAATGTTAATGCAGGCTAGTAATAGAATTGTGTGATCATATGGAGCAGAGGTTTACGTAGTCATCTCGTTTATACGCAATGCTCGTTGCAATGTGTTCTAGGTTCGATCGGGACAAATTCTTTCATATTTTTCGATAGATATTTGCACAACGTTGTCTCAATTTGGTCATAGAAACGCCTGTCTCTCGAGACATAACTTTCACCCCTACACGAGAGATCGAGGGACAACAACTTGTGTATCGAACTTTCATGTGCAAAACATAGTTAAACCTTTGACAAAAATATATTCTTTACTATCCCCAAAGGTGCACAGTATATATGTCTTGTTATAATTGAAAATTGTTTATCTATTGTGTACGCAGCTGTTTCTCTATTGTGTATTCCCGAAGGGTTAGGTAGAGATGTATTAAGTCCACGTTTCAGCAGTTAAGGCTCGCGTGATAAGATGACGGAATGGTATAAATAGTCGCCTCTCCTTGCCAATGCCACTGGCGCATTGTGTGTCGTAGATTCGACTGGACAATACTTAGTGTGTTGGAATGTTGTAAAGGCGACAAAGAACTTATTTCTACTGCGGAAAATTTCATTTTTAAACAAATAAAGAGCAAAAAAAACGGCTGTGATGCGTAGAACGACACGAGACGCATTTATAATATTATTAAGTAAATACTTACACGACAGCTGATTAAAAAAATCTAATTTATTTTTATACTTTTTGACATCCAATTATTGATTTTAAATGCAATTGTTAGGTTTAACATTATGTCCATTTATTAAATAATTGTCGAAATTCATATAAAATAAATTATTCCAATTGGATTATTATACGTTAAGTATATCTGTCAACGATATCAGTATCTAGCGTAATTTAATAAATAGGTATATATTATATGTTTTATTCACAGACAATCTAAAGTTATTCGTGGATAACATTGAATCGAATTTCCAAACTGTACTGCTATCCAATAAACTACCCGGCCCGAGTATCAAACCCGTAATCTAACCTATACTTATGCCACAAGAGCTAAGAAACTATTTTCCAATCACGTGACAAAACACACGCAACGAGAAATATTTCCCACGATTATGGGAGATCGTCCATTTCCATTTCAACTTACCCACAAACGTATAATAACATAATTCGCGGTATAATAACAGCTCATACGGCACATGAAAAGTAAAAGGATGTAAATCTCTCAGCAAACTGCTGCCGAGTGAAAATATCGCGTGCGTGTACGACACGATACGATAACACGTGACGGTTACGTTCCGCGTATGAACATAAGATTATCATCCTAACTTTCGGGATAATTATAGGCAGAAATTCATTTACGATTACGATGAAGGAAAACCTCGTGATGAAACCTGCATGTCTGAGAGTTCTCCATAATGTTCTCGAAGATATGAGAAGTCTGCCAACCGGCACTAGGCCAGCGTGGTGGATTATGGCCGAACCCGTCTCACACTGAGAAGAGGCCCGTGCCCAGCAGTGGGACAGTTTAATACAGGGCTGATATTATATATTCATTTACGATTGTAAATATTTAGAACTTCGAAGAAAATCTATTCTTTTTGTCTGCAAAGATGGTGTAGTGGTTTAAGTGGTCATCCGCCAGTACCAGTGCACTGAGTATTGCAGGTTTGAATGCCACACGGGAAAAAAAATGTGTGATCCACAAATGGTTTTGTTCTTTGTTTGCATGTAGTGCGGGAGATCTATTTTAAAAAAGTTGAACTTTCTTGTAAAATAATAATCATACAAACAAATGAAATGTATTAAATTAATTACTATAATATAAACCAAGCTGTGACATAACAAATGGACAGAATTCTTATTTAACTTAGCCTACACAAACGTTATAAGACTGATCTGCCTATTTTCTAAAAGAAAATGGGCAGATAAGTCTTATAGCGTTCAGAAAATAGACACCAGACACAATAACACTTTATCCGGGCATTGAACATAAGACCTCAAGCACAGCAGTCCTATACACTGCTACGCCAAAGCAGACAAAAATACAGTTAAACATTATAACAAACAATCGAAGACCTGACATACCGTCGAAATATACCAAACAAAAATACTTGATACAATTTCCATGTTAAAAACAATAGGTACGTATCTAAATGAGGAAGTCGGAATATCGATGAGTGGCGTGGCGGGGTGTGATCGTGACAGTTTACGAAGAACACATCCGCGTGTTACATCGCATGACTGATACATATAAGTCTAGAACGAATTATTCGACGGTAACACGAAGATCTAGAACGTTTAAGATGTAAGAATAAAATATTACGGTTATTATTTGGAAATTAAATCGCGGTGAACGCAAATTTATTAAATGCTAGCTGTTGCCCGCGTTTTTGCGGTAACATTCCTTTTTTCTGGATGAAAGGTATGTCCCTATGTCCGTTTCTGTGACCTTGACGTGTATGCGAAAGTTCATGAAAATCGGGCGAGTAATTAAGGCGTTAAAGCGTAAAACAAATTAACTTACATTCGCATTTATAATATTAAGCAAGGAATTTTCTTACTTATATTATTTGATAACGAAAAAGTTATTTATAGATTCACTCAGTTAATGCATTTAGACTATATTCGCTCTCTAATAAATAGAGATGACAAAAAAGACGAATAATTCATATATAAATCGACAAAGACAAAACAGTTTAGTACTATCTTGCTTATTCAATCTATAAAATCACCGTGCTTGGAATCAAATGTTATCGATAATTCACGTCAGCCATGTTACAAATATAGCTTTTTACAAAATATTTTCTGTAATGAAATAGCTTTAATATATAAATATTTTATAGTGCAAGTACCTAGTAAATTTCTTTACTGTAAAACAAACATGATGTTTTCAAATTTCAGAGGTAACCACGCAGCTGTTTTTATCTAGTGAAATTTTATTGATCGTGACTTACAAACAATACTTTTAGAAAGTATAATTTAGTTAAAACACGATATTTTAAAACGATACAATAATTGTTTTTGTAGGAAGAAATATATGTAGCGTGACTTGTGAGTGCAACGCAGTGCTAAGCACGTTTAAATCGATCTAGCATTTTCGCAGTCGATTTTATTCTTCCGACGCATGCAGTCTGTCGCAGTACGACAAGTCAACATTGACAATTGCGATTTGAATCACCTACAGCCAAAATAGTACACTATTTACAAAATGACATTCGTTTTCCAACTCCTATTAGGTATATACTACTGTTTGCATTCGTTGCGGGACCTAAGACAGTCTTGGGACTCAAAAACACAGAATTACCTACTCTGAACTCTACGAAGTGATATCAAGAGTGTCAAAACTCAGTTAGTTCTATACACAGGGGGTTACAGCAGTGAAGATGCGTGGGTTAGACCCAAAAAAAATAAACAATTTACACAATAAGAACCACATGAAATTCAATGGAATGTACGTATGGCGTACTCTATATTCTAAGAAGCAAAACAGAAGGTATTTTGCAAAATCTTATGACAAAATTTGTTACGAAAGGTACATGTTGCATGGTGGTGCATGGTTGCATGTGTTCGACAAAGCAGCTTCTAAGCGTTCTGGATAAACCCTACGTTTATCCAGAACGCCGCTAACTAGATTATACCTACTACAAAGACTTTACGAGAGAGCCTTAAATTTATCACTAAGATCATAACTATTAAGGAGACAACAAGCTAATAAGTGTTCATACCACCTCGCCTCGTCTAGACTTAATCCTTAATATTTAATGCAAAACACGCGCAGTAGAGGTCGATTAATTACAGACGCTGTTTCAATAGTAATAGTGTGGTTATTCTTAAAAAATAGTGATAGATGTGCCCTCACTGTATTAAGAATGCACGAAATTGGTCACACTAACAAGAGTGAAGTCACTCATTAGATAAAGAGCGATAGTGTACATTTCAATATGAGTGAGCGTGACAATACTGTATTTATAATTCAGACGTAATGTTGGTATTGTGCGTCAGAACCAAAATTTATGGAACCATACCAATGGTACGGATTGGACTTGTCAGTAACCATGGTCACTAGGAGACTCCTTGTGACCATGACTGCTGAAAAGCAGCCGAAACGTCGTTAAATAGTAATATTTTTATATGTATAGTATAAATTATGTATTTTTAATAAATCGTGGCAAAATCCGTAAATAGTAGTTAATAGTAATTTTAAACGTCTTAGTAAACAAATATCGCGTACTAGTACATTTCTTTTCTGTTATCTTTATTTATTATATAGCTAAAAGGTTAAATAATGAGTTTGTTGTTACCCAAATAACACAAGCAAGAAAAATGTTTTATAGTTTGTTGTATCGTAGTGCAACGTATTCGAATATCATTCGAATACGATAAAGACATTACAAGTATTCGAATGCAATTACTCGCACCAACATTTTCTGACGAGATAACAAGAGACAAGAAAATGGCGGCTAAAAGAAAGCGGTTAATGTATTATTTGCTGACAAACACGAACCATTACTCGCAATGACTTGCCTCCACGCCGTATTAACAACACATCAGTGCGAAATTTCGTTATGTATGACATAACTACGTAGAAAGATTTCACCTTACTATAATATTGTCATTAATTTAGTGATTAGATTGAGTGAATTGGCGTTTTTTAGTCGCCTAATTTGTAAGGCACCATACACACGAGATAAATAAAAGCTCAAGCCTATATTTTTATCTATAAAATGTCAAAGAACAATTGTTCAAATAGTTGCTATTTCTTTGAGCTCATTAGTTATCTATTACATTTCTTAATTTACAAATTTTCCACACAAATAAATTTATTAATCCATTCGTTGTCCCGTAATACACACAAAAGGAAATCTATTGTTATGTATCAAATGTGATTCATCGGACAGATAACCTGTTAATAACAAATTGTATGGATCACATTTTCAACGTCTATTACCAAGAATATAGTGAATAATAGAAATATGTATATTCTTATAGTCTTAGGCAATGGCCTAAGACTTTGTATATATAAACTAGTAATCAAAAGATAATCCAAGTTAAACAAGCCGCAGCAAACAGCTGGGTATGAAAATACAAGCTTGTTTTCTGAACAGGCTGTTGCTATGCCAGATATAATAAGAATCGTTTTGGAAATGTTCCCCGAACCGCCATACGTGCCGCGAGCCTCGAATACTTGCGCGCTCAACGTAAATATTTGTCCAACAGACTTGTATTTCAGCGGTCTGTATGGATTCCGATTTTTGCAATCTACACGTATGGCACGGAGTTTTATTTA
The DNA here is from genome assembly GCA_963675205.1 of Catocala nupta. Taxonomy (NCBI): domain Eukaryota; kingdom Metazoa; phylum Arthropoda; class Insecta; order Lepidoptera; family Erebidae; genus Catocala; species Catocala nupta. The sequence goes on from OY776102.1 coordinate 1,584,891, forward strand.
ACTCAGAGGAGCACTGGAGATTTGGGCAAGAAAATGCTAATAGTAACTAAAGCCCATCATGAGTAATGATTTGCACCTTCAACATTTTGTTATGTTTTATTTTAAAAGTCTATTTATTTTATAACGGCGCCTGCACCCTAGTGCGCGCATGGCCCTCACTACACAGTCCTTCATTCCCCGATAAAACCCGTGTCGCAGAGGACGTTTAAAACATACAATTAAAGGACACTTAGTAAAAGGTTTTGCTTCTTTAAAAACGCGACAACCTAATGCTACACAAGTCCTGTGATTACTGTAACCTTAATACTTTGAAGCATTTCGTGCTGTAGAAATTCTATTGCACAAATGCCGCAGCGGGCAAACGGTTCCCTGACCGCTGCATGCACTAGTCTGGATGGTTCGTTGATTGTACGTCTTTAAAGACATCCACGACACATGGCTTGAACCCTAATGCGCAAGGTACATTGTAAAAAAATCGATCAAAAATACTACTACCATTAACTGAAGGCAATTTACATTTCTTAGAATTATCTAGAATGCTCTCGAAGACGTATCCAGTCTATCGTCCAGTGTAAGAAGTGTGTTGGACTAAGGTCGAGCCCTTGTCATTCTAACAGAGTTCTGATATTTACAAACAAGACAGGAGAAATTAAAAATAAATCTTTAGAGCCGTTGAGTAGACGCAATATTTTCAACTAGCTACAGTGTATCACGCCCTTTAGGCGTAGTGTTTCACAATAATTGACTTTTTGTCTCTGTCCTAAGAATTCGGCGAGTATTATGTTACAGCGTTTACCCAGCCTTAATTGATTTCGAGAAAACGTAGCAACTTCGGACAGATAACTTGCCGAGTTCTTGCAGTCTTTGGTCAAAGAAAAACATTGTTCGATTGATTTTGTTAGGAAAACAATGGATTTACCGTGTTTATAACGACTAGGTATACAAGGTTTTTAAAGTAAGTTGTAGCGATAATGGATCGATCAAATGATTCATTGAACAACAGCTGTAGGGTAACATATGTAGGGTGACACACGCGCTGGAACAAAAATCTATCTTTCTCAAAAGACTTCTAGAAGTCACAGCTGTGCTGGAATGTGCTGGGAGTCGAACGAAGTCTGAAGATGTATCCATTATACGATAAAAGGCAATTGCGTGGGATTCTAAAACAGAACGAGCTAAAATTAGATGCCATATTTTTTTAAAGACATCCTCTAAGATTCCAGAATCCTGGGGGATTTAAAAAATATATCAACTGCGTACAAAATGAACTCCTAGACTCAGAACAACTATATGGGGATCACACATTTTTTTATCCCGTGTGGCGTTCTAACTTATAGCACGCGACGCAGTTAAACGACACCATCCGTGCAGTCAAATACATCTCTCTTTCTTTGGATATCTAGACGAGAATCTATGAATGATTGAATTGGACAGCTAGCTGTATGTGCTTTATCGCAACAGAATCTTAAACGCCTCACAAATGAAACAAAAGGCGATTCTATCACATTCCATTTTACAATATTCGCATCGCATACACCGAACTGGCAACAGCATACAAAACCAATACGAATACCAACATTCCTGGTATGGATAGCACATATACGCCTTATATCGAGTTACTGAAGCTTTGGCATTTAGAAACGTATTCTCGATAAAATCGGGTGCTGTTCGGTGAAATATATACTGAAGTATCTGTCAGTACGACATAGTACTGTCTCACAAAGGGATATTGAAGGCTTTAGCATTCAGTTGTGTGTTGCCGAACTAATGATATATTGGAGATGTGTGTGTTTTCTTGTGTGGAATATGAATTTCGTAGAGTTTAAGTAGTGGGGTCTAGGATTTGTGTTAGGTGGTTTAAACGCTAGTGTGTAGCCGTTTTAACGGTGCCTAACTGCTCCGATGAAGCATCAGGATTGTATGAGGTCTCGGGTTCGATTTCCTGGTCAAGTAAAGTGTTATTGAATTTTTTTGTCCAGAAATTATTGCTAGTAGCCCGGAGTCACTGTACCTAATAAACGGCGATAGGATCGTCTAATATGTAGGACCTAAAACTTTAGCTAGCGTAATATGCCTGTAGTACATCTTTGCCTACCCCTTCGGCGATATAGATGAAAGATTATGCATGTATGTATGCAGTGCAGTGCAGTTGCATAATAATTGAATATGTTAATAACACTATATATAATCAATTTACTTATAAAAACTTTATGTAATCATGATATAAGATATATTCACGTATTAAAAAGCCATTTTATATGTAGAAAATCAATAACGTAATATTTTCCATACAAAGTATTTCTTCTACACCACATTCAAATAGTCAAGAATCACGACTATTCATACTAAGAGTAAACAGATAGCATATTGAACTAACAACTAAAACAACATTGAACAAAATCTTCGAAGTTCCATCTAAACAATAACATAAACTTTTGACCAATATTAAATAACACCAAGCCCAACCAAAGTTCAATAAACAACTTTATACATGAAGGGACAAAATTCATTTTCTTTCAATCAGGAGATTCGTTCGTAATTTTAATTCGTTCTTGCATTTATTGGAGACGAGATTGGCTGGAGACCGTATTGATTGAATGTTCCACAGATAATGTTATGATTGGAACAAATTGCACGGAAAATTCTCCTAGAAAATTGTGATAAAATTGCAGGAAATTGCACGAAAATAGTCGCCGTTTTGGATAAACATATTGCTTAGATGGTAATGTGGTTACTCTATCGGAAATGTGTGTGCATTTATTATATTGAAGTAGCTAAGAAAGTGAGCTTTTCTTTAAAATATAATATAACATTATTTTTATTCTACTGTATGTCGTTATAATAATGTCAGCCCTGTATTAAACTGTCCCACTACTGAGCACCGGCCTCTTATCACTGTGAGAAGGGTTAGGCCATAGTCCACCACGCTGGCCTAGTGCGGGTTGACAGACTTCACATATCTTCAAGAACATTATGCAGAACTCTCAGACACGCAGACTTCCGCCGGCTGTTTTTCTTTACCGTTAAAGCAAGCGATAATTAACTATTTAATACGCATATAACTTCGAAAAGTCAGAGATGCGCGCCTTTGGTTCGAACTCGAAACCTCTGCGTGGCAGTCCAACAGTTTCCCAGTAGGCTATCTATATATATGTCGTTATTTATCTTAAAATATGATATTTTGTTTAGTACCTAGTAGGTACTATGAAAACCAAATAAACAGACTGAAAAATAATCGCCTTCATTCTTGTTTAGCTGTTATAAATTACTCCTATATTAAATCAACATTATTGAAATAGGTGATTTAAACTTTAAGTAAATATATAACCTAAGTTAAGCTTAAGTTATCGCTATAGTTACCTAATAAAAATCCTCTCACCACTATTAAGTACTAAATGTAGTCAAATTTAGGATCCAGCCGTTAGGGTCTCATTCCGGTACGCCCCCGACCGGGACGCACCAACAGTGAAAAATTTGTTATGCCGCTGCGCCCTCGGCCGAGACGGTCCCATTGTAAAAAACCGGACAAGACACTTGAGCAAATACTGTTGAAAACAAGTGTTTTTAGTATCATGTATTAGCTTCAGAATTAGTAAGATTACTTTTAAAGTATATTCTTTAAAATTATGTTTATAAAATTTGATTCACTTATCCGTAAGTATTAGATACTCGTTTGAGTTCAGGTTGAACAAATTTTTCACTATGGGTGCGTCCCGGCCGGGTGCGTTCTGGAATGGCACCCTAACGGCCGGATCCCAAATTTAAAGTCAGTAATAATTTATTGATTTCGTTTTCAAATAACTTTACTAAAGTTACATTTACATTAGTTGCTAGTTTTAGACAAAAGGTTTGAGACTACGAGAAGACAATTACAAGAAAATCTTGGTATCGAAATAGTGAATTAAACTATACTAGCGGTCGCCCACTGGTCAAAATTCCACCATAATTGATTTAAATTTTAAGTTTGATTATAATTAAGGTTTTATTGTCTATAACTTTAATCTTATAATCACATCAAATTTCATTGAGATTTCACCAAAGCTATACAGGTTAATTTACCTATCTTTTCAAACAAATTATTATTTACTTAACCTATTTACTTAACTCGTTCATTGACGATATTCCTAAGCTTGCTAATTTGTTTTCTTTATGTCTTTATTACATATAAATAAGGTATATGTAACCATAGTTACGAAGAATTGTACGACGTCAGACGAAAAATGCCGAAATACTACAAACGCGATTCGACTGCGTGTGTCAAATGCCTGGTTGTGTGCGTGTAGTGGTTTTTTATTAATTTAATGTATTTCTAATGCATATTTTGTAAAAATATTAGGATTCGCCACTCCTTCCCCATATAAACTTTAACTGTGCCAAATATCATACTCCTCCGTCCGCGCAATTTTCGTAAAAAGGGTTAGAAAGTTTTTGCTTCACGTATTAATATATAGATTATACAAAAATATTGTATTACGTTTACGCGAATGTTATACGTTAAAATATAGTATAATGAATTTTGCATGCGGCTTCTAATGGAATCGAATAGTGTTTTTTCTGAATGAAAGGTACCCTATGTCATTTGCTGTTTTTTTTACGTGTATGCAAAATTCTTGGATGGTCAGTCGAGTGGTTAAAGCCTAAATTCACATTCCCATTTACAATATTAGTTCGGATAATAGACAAATTCCAATATATTATGCGAGTTATGACCTATTCGAATTGGTGATGAGCAAGGGGTGACGAGGCATAGTGGTTCGACAGTCAACTTAATTAGTTTATCAACCATGTCCGACAAGCGCCTCCAATTGACTGCCTGGTTTATTGCATACTTAATGAATATACGAGCTAATTACGCACTGTTAGTATATCCTCGAAAGATAGAGGTTTACTGTCCTGTTAAATGATAGATAAAAATGCTTGAAATTGAACAGCTAAGCAGGCTATTTTTCAAAGTATAAGTGAAATGTGAATGTTAGCTGCTGTGACATAATACCGTCATAGAGATTTCAAATTTGATGGCTCCCTGATTATTCTACAAATTATGTCCAATTTTAATTACTTTGCTCAAATATACAAATACCTACTTGTATTCTCAGGAATCATATTGTATACGCTTGGCGAATCTTGGCTGCTTCTCCTCAGACGTTTTAATTATGCTGATAATATACATACCTACATTCACGCCTGTTTCCCAAAGGGGTAGGCAAAGGTGACTAAATCTGTCACTAACTAGAGCTTTAGAAACTATGTAAGTAAAGGCGAATCTAGTCATTTACGAGTGCTTATAGATGGCTTGACTCGCCCCTAATAATTAAACTCGCCCTTAATTTGGTTAAATTTGCCAAGCTGCTATTAAGAATTTTTTGACAAAACTCTAACTAAACTTGTCTCAAGCCGGGCGTTAAACCAAGCTTAAGAACAACAATCTACTTGTTTTTTCTATTTAGACTTTATATAATTATTTATACTAGCGGTCTCCTAGTGGTCAAATTCGACCATAATTGATTTAAATTTTAAGTTTGATCGCTATTAAGGTTTTATTGTCTATAACTTTAGCCATAAAATCACATTTCACTTATTATTTTATTATAATTATGTAACCATAGTTACGAAGAATTGTACGTCGTCAGACGAACAATCCCGAAATACTACGAACGCTATTCGAGTGCGTGTTTCAAATGTATGGTTGTGTGCGTGTAGTGTTTTTTCATTAATTTAATCTCTAATGCACATTTAATAACAATATTAGGATTCGCCCCTTCTTCTCCATATAAACTATAACTGTGCCAAATATCATACTTCTCCGACCGCGCAATTTTCGTAAAAAGGGGTACAAAGTTTTTGCTTCACGTACTTATTAAAAAATAGATTTATATGTAAGGTATTTATCTCAGAAACTAAAATCTACGTTCGGTTCGGAAGCTAGCGTTTAATACACAACCGTTAAAACAATATATTCCACAGCTATTTATGTAAAAGTTTCTGCTCAGTAGCTACTCTTACGGCTGGTAACGCTTTTCGATACACAATAATGAACTGTTTACAATAACAGGCGAACTGTGACTTGTATACACGATATAGTTAACTAATTTGAGTTTATGTTTTGGTTTTAAACAGGCCGCGACTAGCGATTAATTAATAGGAAGTCACGTTTGTTTATATTTGAAATGGAACTTACTTCAACATCATAACACTTTGGACATATTCAATAGGTAGCCAATTCGCAAAATTTAAAAGTAATGTTAAACATGTTATGTCTAATTTATAATGGTATGATTGCTGAGTATTAGTACGATTCTCATTTTATATTTCATTTCCTTTTCTTTGTGTTTTATCCGCATTTTGTTTCACATTTTTTTTGTTTTATATAGATAATTCACGTTCATAACATCATTTCGTCGTTAGCAACATAGTCCATCGTGATCATGTAGTCTACACATAGTTAGGAACTTAGTTTAGAACATAACTGTAATATGTATTTATATATAAACCTACTTGTACATTTTTCTGTTTTGTGTAGGTACCTAAAATAAATAAATAAAAATAAATATGTAGTTACAAAAACTAGAGAACACGGATCACGCTAACTTCCTACTAGCGAGACGCTTGTTACATTTAATACTTGTTATACTTATTTATTTATTTAAGACCACCAGCGATTACAACAATACAATTTTTTTTATTTTGTATCAGTATGACCACACTCCGCCTGATGATAAGCGATCATGTGGTCTAAGAGCAGTGGCCTCCACGCCGTCCTTATAGCAGCCGAGGCGATGTTGAATGTTTTAAGGCGGCCTCAACATTTACAATTAATTGAGCTTAACTTAGTAAATATCGAAAAGCCGTTTAAAAGAAATATTGCATAACAAATAAAATAAAAAATTATTTAAAAAATTATTCATATATTAGCATGATATTATTCATAAAATTAGAATTACGGTGTTAAAATTCAAAATACCATCACATTACATCACAATGCACAAAAGATAAAATTACCAAATTTGAGTTATACCCCGCGGTTTCGCCCACGTTTATGAGTATAAATATAATTATTAAAATCGGTTCAGTAGTTTCAGAAGTTCATAACTAGTATAGAAAAGTCAAACAATACAAAGTCATACATACAAAGTCTCACGCATTTTACTGGAGGGGTAGGCAGAAAAGTATTACTCCCACATTAGGCCAGGTATGGTTTGAGGTTCCGTAATACATAGGTTGGCGAGCCTATTCCCGTCATCGGACACAGTTCCAACGCCGTACTGCCGCTAAGAATTTCAAAGGAAAATCAGTTGACAAAGAGGGGATGAAAAGCGTCTCAACCGTTTTGTCTTTGCTTATGTATCTATACTTAGTATACTATAGTTAGGTTGAACGCGCTAATCTCAGGAACTACTGGTTCGAATTGAAAAATATTTTAGTGTTAGATAGCCTATTTATCGAGGAAAGCTATAGGCTATATAACATCACGCTACGACCCACGGGGGCGGCGCAGTAACCATAAACGCGGGTGAAACCGCGGGCACAGCTAGTATAAGTATAAACTAGAGTTTGCCTGTGGCTTCACTCGCGTAAATGTAGATTAGTTTAGGTTAGATTACTTAGTAAAAGTCCTTTTTCTCCTATCTCATATATTAGAAATTTCATCATCCATCGAGTAGTTAAAGCGCAACAAACAAACAAACTCACATTCGCAATTAGTTAAGATTCAGATGTTATGATATGCAATATTCTCATTTATATATAGATATGCAAGAAATATTCTAACTTTCTAGATAATACTAATAGTCTAACAATTAAACAGGGTAGTAACTTAGTTGTTGACACGCTATGACAGCTGCTTTCGCCGGTTTCCCTGCGCAAGCGCACGTGACGTCATTACAGATAATCGCGATGCATATTTCGTTTAGAAACTGGGGTTGTCGAACGCACATAAAATTCAGTGATGCTATTAAGAATATCCAACAGCAAAATGTGCATTTTTCTGTAAATGAATTCTACAATGCTGTCTTGTGTACATGTATGAATCAGTTTTTTAGACAGGACGCCTATTAAATCAACTGCAATATTGAAAGAGATGAATCAGTACCATAACGTTCTACCGATATTAGGAAAAAGTACCTAATTTTTTAATAAGAATAAACGTTTATTTTGATTGCGCAGTCAATCCCGATAATTCGTAGGCGGCAACCCGCGCCGATCATATGTTAGCTCGCGTGCAGTCAACGGGCATACGATGCATCGAGTCAATATATACATAGAATTAGGTGGACATCTTATCTGCGTCCCATAGCTCGATAGGGATAAATACAAACTCATTTTACATATACTATTTAAACTAGTACTACACACTATATTAAAGTATTGGCGGTAATTAAATCGGTTACTACAATTTATGATCGGGTGGCAAATGTTTTTTAGAACTTCCCTAGGAATAAATCCTGTGTCACGGGCAACTTTTACAACAAAGAACATACTGACTCGAAACAACTATGTGTGGATCACACACATATTTGGTCCGTGCGGGAATCAAGCTCGCAGCACTTGACATAATGGCAGTAGCAAGGCGCCCCACGTAAACCGCTACGCCATCCCTGAAGTCAGATTAAACTAAGATCTTAGAGCCACCAGACCTACGTCACATTACAAGACAAACGTCCGAGTGATGACGACGACGAATGACGGTTGAATGTTTTAAAGTGTCTTGCGAGACAGGAATTTTACCTAGTGTGGAGGACCTAGGAGTTCACATACTAAGCCATGCTAGGCTGATGTTTACTGACAACCAAGTACTCGTATCAATAATAACCAATAGCCCATGTCTTATTTCCAGAGAACCGTTCCCTTCCTCCTCCTGGTCGCGTGCGTGGCGGCTCAGTTCGAAGACTTCGGCGGGTACGACGGCTACCACAAGTCTCCAGTCCACCTACACCAGCAACAGAACCTGGATGATGGCCACGAGAGTCATGGAGAGGACTTCGATCTGGATTACCATGTGAGTACAGCCACCATATTAATGGCAATGTTTCTGTCCAGCATAGCACGCTTTCAGCGATCATTTCGTTCATATACTGTAGGCTCTATGTATAAACGATCTGCCTACAGCGCTATATTTCGAAAGCTGTGACTTTGTTGCTTAAGTTAGGTAAAAGAGAGGCGTACTGTGCAGGGGCTGGGTTGTTCTCTTGGTATTGACCAAGTCCAAAAGCAGCAGTAATGGTTATACATATAGAGGTCAAGTCACAAATCATTTATTGATACACAACATAAAACTTATAAAGGTATTAAGGGGTATTTATCACCCGTTATAAATATCGTTTTGTGACCATTGCAAGGATATTTATTTGTACCCTGCTGACACCAAAGTGTGTCGTTAAGAAGTAATACGTCGCTGGATTACAGCATAAGGTTACGACTAATTTTTTTGTAAGACGTAGGCTGCTTCATTAGCCCTAGCTCAGACTAACCGAACTCCAATAAATTATATATGCATCCGAAAGATGCTATTGGCATTCAATTTCTTCTAAACCAAAGGGAGTCAGAGCGAAAATAAGTCAACACTTTCCGGTTATTATTATCAGAGTGCATACAATATTCAAGTGGCTTGAAAATCTCTAACACAACACAAGAGCACGCTAAACAACGAGTGTGTTTTACTTCGCGAGTATAACACCAAAGTAAACATAAAACTTAACACTTAAGTTACTCTGTAGTTAAGATATTCACGTATACCGCATAAGCGGTACTCTACGAATCCTTTACAAACAAACTTTCGCGTATCTGAACGCACACATACATACATACGTAGAGTTAGCAATAGCAATGCCAAAAATCTCAGCTAAATACTTTTGTCGTGTTCGTAAACGCAGCAAGCGTTATCGTTTTTGTGTTTTCATAGTATCAACGTAGCAAACAAGCAGATAACCCCTATGGTAGTAAGCAGTTATGGCTGCTAATGCTTTATAGATTCATCGCTCTTGCTTTGTCGACATTAACGAAAGAAAGAAAACTTATTTCTGCATTGTTGTCATTATATGTACCTATACCAGGTAGATACAAAAACCTTAAATTAATCATTAAAAAAGGAGTCTCACAAGAATCCAAAGCAATGGTTTTAATATTTAATAGAGATTATCGCAATAAGTGTTATTATAGAAACACTCGTTCCAGTTTTATAATCGTAGTAGGGTTAATCTACGTTTATGATTAATGATCTGCTACCATAACTCGTAGCGTGGTGTTATGTATCCCATATCGTTCCACAATAAACGGACTATCTAATGCAACAGACACATTTTTAAATTGAACTGGATGTTTCAGACACAAACAAAACACATTTTGGGCGTTGCTGACTGTACTAGGCGCCTCTTCCTGCCCTTCCCGATAGTGCGTTTAGTTAAGTTTTCAGATTTAAGCGGGTGTCTAATATTTACATGGAACAACTTTGTTTTGATTCCGCAACTGATGACCTGAACAAACAAAGGGAGGCCTATAACCAGCACTGAATAAAGTCTGGTTGTGGATGATGATTAGAGGAATGAACCCATTAAGGTCAGCTGGGTAAATATTTAGATTCCGAACTGTGATACCTACCAGAAATAGAAATTCTTTAGTAACCAGAACAACAATTACCAGTTGTCCACAAACGGCGTGGTGTTTAAAATATTAGGAAAGTATTAAACTGACCCAGCAATCGAATTGTAGATCACACCGAACCTAACTAATGTTGAACGATTGTCTCATTTCAGGCGCATCCTAAATATTCGTTCGACTATTCCGTAAAAGACCCTCACACCGGAGACCACAAGGAGCACTGGGAAACCAGAGACGGCGACAAAGTCAAAGGTAAGATATACTAGTAAAGACTGCTCATACTAAAACAACAAAATTGGGCACACCACTCACTTAAGCGCAAAGCATCCAAGTTGAAAGTTACAGTATTATGACGGATAGTATGTTGCATAGCCGATTTCAGCTATGGCAAATACTACATAATTTATTTTTCGTTAGCCTACTAGTGAGTTCCTTTTTTGAGCAAAGGTCTCTGAAAGGTATTCCCTACAAATCCCTTTCAAATAAGTCCACGTCATCCCGTTAAGGGAAAAAGGAGTAGATTCCGTTAGGAATCTTCTTTATATGCGAAGTATCGTTTTGTTGGTATAACGAGGAAGACTGCGTTAAGTATCAAAGTGAATGCTAATTCATACAGACTAACGCCTGCATACCACCGAAGAAAGGCAATAATTTCGAAAACATTTTCCAGAAATACTACAAATCCTAAATACACGATCGGAATATTTCAAACCAGTACAAGAATTCACAATGCCAGAACGATTGCATGTAACAGATTCCGGATATTTCATGAACCTATTGATTGCGAGCTGTGTATAACAAAAACCGCACGTCGTTCGACTACATACGCAGGTTTCACGTGAACTCTGCTACGGTTTCATATCGAGAATTCCAATTTTCCCATTCCATTATTTTACACATACCTTTTAAATAAAAGCTGGCAATTTATTCACAGTACTAAGGTAAGCAAGCATGCGGTTGGCTTTATGGTAAACGGTTACCTTAGCTAAGTCAATGGCACCAATTAAAACAATAAATTGTTGTTCTGTCGACGCTAGGGACAAAAAGATCCTTCGTCTCTATGTCAGAACAACGTCTTCTTTAAGTGCTTGGAGAATACTCACTACAAGAAAACAAAACTGGGTTTGACTGCATCTGTTGCTAGGTGGCGCTTTACTAGTGAATCTGTTTCAGTATGAACTTAATCCTAGATTTAATCATGGAACTCGTACCACCATTTACTTCTTTAGAAATATTTATCCAATTTCTACGAGTATTTTTCATTTAGTACTTTTGTTAGTTTTGCAGTGTCGTTTTTGTTTCACTTATTTCAAAAGCATGCACACTACGTATAGGTACTTCCTTTCATAGTAAGTGGTTACCGTTTGAAAAGGGTGCTTTTAAAAACGGGATGCCCCAATTTGATTATGCTGGTAATTATACCTGGATTCCATAGTGCCCGAACTCTCAAAAACACACACTAAAACCATTTTGCCTTGTAATCAAGTTAGTCACAGAGAGTGCTCCTATTTTAGATGGGATTCCATTGTGCGATATTCCTCGTAAAGTACTGGCAGGCTTTTAACATGGACTATGATAAGTTTGGCTACAAACAAGCCCAGTGGATAAAACAAGACCACTATCAGCCGCAGTGTTAGTCATAATAATTCAACATGCGAGCCGCGTGCGGGGTGCTTGTTCAACTAATTGACTATTGTTCTATCGCGCTGACCGAATTACTCATGCACTTGATACGTATGTATGCTGGGATATTTCTCACTATAACGTTCAGTCATAATACAAGTATAAAGATAAAGAGCCAGCTGTTGCCAATAATTTGGTGACGGCAGGAACTTACTAGAGGAACCACCCTCATTCAGATAACGTATACGTAGAAACAGCTACCACTTTTCGCCCAGTAATAATGAGTTCCGTAGGCCATAGGTATGCGAGCCTCCGGAGCACTCCTATTTCTTTCCTTTCATATATACAGAATCTCACGCTGATATCCCCGAAAGTAAGCAGAGATATATTACACACCCTAATTTCACCAACGATGGTTTTACGTCTCTTTCATAGCATCTTAATTCCTTTTCCTTTAGATGATACGAGTGATGCCACAGTTATTATACGATGTTACAGTTATTACGATGATAGACTTTAGCTTATGAATAATATGATCACACACTAACAGGGCCATAATACTTTGCTTGTCACCTGTGTTGTATAAAAACAAAGTATTATGGCAATGTATTATGTTACTATACCGATATGCCAATCGATCACAAAAGGTCTTAACTAATCACCATTACCATTGCCGCAGGTACCTACACACTTATCGAAACTGACGGCACAAAACGCGTAGTGGAATACGAAGCTGACGACAAAAACGGTTTCAACGCGGTGGTCCACAAGATTGGTACACCGAAACATGAAGAATACGAGGCGAAGTACGAGGCCAAGCCGGCGCACGAACCGGTTCACTACCAGCATGACTTCGGTGGATTCGACGAAGGGTTCGTACCGGTGTCAGGTGGATTCGAACACTAGGGTAAGCGGTTGAGTTGTATCTGAATTGAATGTTGGGGATTCCGTGAGAGGTAAACATCATATTGGCAAAAATTATTTGTTCAAAGTTCAGTCAACTTCTATCTGGACTTACTTAAAAGGGAACATCATGAGAATTGTTATTATATATTGGTTGTCAAAACATTTGTTGTCAAAATACTTGATGTTGTTGTAACAGCATCATGCAAATTTTTGCCCAAACTTACGCTAATAGCCTCGTGTATTCGAATATGTTTACTGTGTTGGAGTAAGCTTAAAGTCTTAAAATATACCTAACAGAAATACAATTTGTGTAATTGGGGACAAACAAAGATATCGGGTTTTATTATTTGTTGCGATCTTAATAAATAACACAAGCCTACAGTCAATTTGGTGCCGCCAAAACAATAACTGATTTTGAGTATATTGTATACGTAGATTAAAATGACATACAATTTTTTTTAATGCTACGTGTAGTTTTGGAGATATAAAAAATGTGTAAATTAAACAAAATAAGCACTATTTAAATATTTATTTGCGTATATTTACAGGTATGAAGCTCTACTTTTCTTATTATATAAATTGACATGACACTCCCTAGTAATGCTCCAGCAGTAATCCGCCATCATATGCTCATCCCAGCGACCTTGATACCTGTCTTCCATTACTTTTAGATCTTGGTGGAAACGTTCTCCTTGTTCCTCGCTATAGGAACCAAGATTTTCAGGAAACTTGTCCAAATGACTGTGTAGGTAGTGTACTTTTATGCTCATATTACAGCCAAGGTTTTTAAAGCTTTCAAGAAGATCATGAACTAATTCCACATAGTTTTCTGCCTTTTCATTTCCTAAAAATTGTGTGACAACTTGTACGAACGATTTCCAAGCCACTGATTCCAAACTACTCATGCAGTCTATAAAATTGTTATCTTTGATTAATATCCTGATTTGAGGACCATCAAAGATACCAGCTTTTAATTTCTCTGCACTTAAACCTGGAAACTTTCTCGTAATGTATGTAAAACACGCACCACTTTTATCTAATGCCTTGACAAACTGTTTCATCAGACCAAGTTTGATGTGCAGTGGAGGTAAAATGATCTTATCCCTGGAAACCAATGGAGGGTTAATAACGTTTTGCTTTCCAACTACCATGTTTTCCCTTAAGAGCCACTCTTTCTTGATCCAATGGTTCTGTTTGTCTCTGCTGTCCCATAGACAAATAAAGCAAGGAAATTTAGTATACCCGCCCTGCTGTCCTAGTAAAAAGTTCACCATTTTTAAATCTACACATATTACCCATTGGTGATCCTGATACTTAAGTTTTTCTAGAACAAGTCGTACAGTTTTATATTCCTCCTTCAACTTCGTAGAGTGAGCGATGGGGACAGCTGCATATTTATTGCCAATATCTAACAAGACACATTTTAAACTTCTCTTTGAGCTGTCAATAAACAATCTCCATTCGCCGGCTTTGTATTTCGGAAGGCCCATTTTTGTTAAAAGTCCACCAATATCATTACAAAAAACAATATCATTTTCTGAGCTAAAGAATGGAAGATGTTCTCTTTCACGATCACGATAAAATTATACTTTTGTACCTGGGGCGATTAGATTCCTTTCTTTAAGTCTGGATGCTAGTAGCTCAGACCTTTCTTTGGAAAGATCTAGGTCTCTTATTAAGTCACTTAGAGCGTTTTGAGTAAAGAGTACGGGCTCCGCTGATGATTCAAAATCACTGTCTTGCTCATTCAAGGTGACTTCCGGCATGTCTGTATCGGAGAAATCTACCTGCTCCACTGCCATAGTGTCGTCCGAGTGTGGTACGGGCCTTTTAGCAGATGTCAAGTCAGGATAGATCATTTTTTTTCTATTTATGCCATGCAATTTAACAACACAGAAATAACAGTCATCCAAGTGGTTTTTCGGTTCTGACCAAATCATAGGTACACTGTACTTCAAATGTGCACGTTTTCCACTTTTCCACTGCCGTAAATGTTCAACACACAACTTGCACACGATTTTTGGTAGCCACGGTCGGTTTAACTCCTTAATCTTGATCTTGAAATAATCAAAATAAGCCATTTTCACAAAGGCCGTTATGGGTTTTCTGAATTTTTTTATTACATAAGTACCACAAATGTAACAAAATGTATCCGGATCATTCAAACAACTTCTCATAGACGTTGACATAATGATATAATTGAATAAATGTAGTAAATTACGATATGTAAACAATAAGCGCAAGAAAATGGTGTATTATTTAAAGTGAGGGTAGAGAAAAAAACTACACGTAGGATTGACGTTTGAAAGTTCGTTTACAACTCAGTATCGAGTTTGTTATCAAATTATAATATGGGGTTGCCAGCACCAATCATTTTTTTTTCATCTGTGGGCCTGTGTAATACAACAATTATTTTAGTAATGTTGGAATCCTTACATTCGTTCATATACTTAAATTTTTCAACTAAAGTAAATTTAAGCGATATATTTTTCTGTTAGAGCCAAATGGCCAGTCAAACTGTTCATTTCATTCACTCTTTCGTTAATTATATTTGCTATGAATGACAAACAAACATATAATTTAAATGTATCTTTACAGAACCATTTTTAAGGTTTTTATGCTTTAATTTAGATAAATATTGCTTATCGAATCAATATCCACTGCACATAATTTCGTCAACACAGATATCGAATCAGATGTATACAGTAAAATTGTCATATTGTACGAAAAGATACCGTCGCATTAATATTTCTACATAGTATTATCGTTGTAAGGTCAGTTGTATGTACTGCTTAAGTTTTAGCCCAGTTGACGCTATGTAGTTAAAAGTCGGACAAGTTACTTAGCATGGGTAACAGAGTGCAAACTAGAAGAACGAAAGAAAATATATTCATCTTGATCATGCTAAGTTTTGACAGAAACAATAATACAACTTAGTTTATTTGTTTAATTCAATATCTGCGTTCGTCATAATCTCATTCTCCATTCAAGTCCTTATTACAGTTTAACAACGACAGTTTAATATTAATTGTGTATCTTGCAGAAAGTTGCGTAAATCTTACGGAGTCTTATGCAACTATTATGCAAACGAGTATTTGAATATATTGATTGGTATACAAAAAAAATATATGTCACGTAAAAGCACGTAAAGTGAGCCAGTAGTTAATATGCATCAATTATATTATAAATCGTAATATATATATTTATAAATTACGTAATATGACAGATTGCTTAAGCCACATAATTGTAAAGACGTTTTCAAAAATAAATTTGTTGGTCTCAAATTACGCGACAAAGAAAAATTACGCGGCTCATTTTACGCGGGTTTATTTGCGTGAAAAGTGTGAATTTCGTAGCAGACTCATTAAGAATATAAATAATTTATTGTGATGTTGTAATGAGTAGCTATAGAACAATTTATTTATTAGTTGTGAGACGCATATATGTGTTTCGTATTAGTTAAGATCTGACTGTAATGTTCTGTTTTTAGTTTATAAGTGTTTGTACAAAAACTCTTGCGATTGAATAAACTTTTTATTGTTAATTGAGTTTTATTATTTCTAAACCTGTTAGATTACTTTTATAAGCCTTTTCTTAACATACAGTAAAAGCTGGTAGTGACATACGTATGGAATTCTCAATGAGAGAATGATTAGAACATATGTAGTACGCTAGCTCAGTGCGGGTTAACGGACTTCATACATCTTTGATAACATTTTGGAGGTATTTTGCGAGTTTAGGCTTTAAAGTTATGCTGTCTACGTAATTATAATTAATATAATCATAATAGAATGGAGTAGGCACAATTATCAAATTCATAAAATCGCAGCAATATTCAATTTTACATGTAATGGCTTCAAACCTTTTGTTCGGTGTAATATAACCGAACACCTTAGTAAGCAATAAGCGAGTCACGCGTTAACCTAATTACATCAAACGCATAAAGAGTCAGTGCACTTTCAGTGACCGCGACATTCGGGTGCATTCAATGCAAAATTATAACATTTTCATCAACATAACATTTAACTAACATTTTTAACATTTAAGAACTTATTGTGGAATTAAACAATAAACTATTAGTGTGTAACATTTAAACCATATCTTTTATTCAACAATCACTGCAAACCTCGCGCTACACCGTACATATTTTTTTGGTCCTTCGAGGCTCGCGCGGCTCGTATACGTACCGTAAAGTCGTAAAGTGTTCGGGCGAGTTGTTGAACTAGTTAACATTTAGTGCTTGTGGGGTGTCTGGGTGTAAGGATTGCAGTGCTAACATTGGAGGAGAAGCAGCCGCAACAGAAACAGTGGAGCTAAGTACAAATCAACGGGCAAGCAAGTAATATATTTCCATATTCTTAGCAAACATATATTTAACACTCAATCGTCATGGCAGAGATTATTGATATTCAAGTGATGATTTATGACAGCATCGTCAAGCTTGGCATTAACATTAAAAAAGACAGCGCTGATAGAAAAACATTAGACTACTTCAAGAGGCGACTGAATACTTTGGAGGAATACTGGACGGAGTATGAGGGAAATCATGACAGGATTAGCGGCGAAGTAAGTCAATCTCACTCTTATTTCGTCAATCGAGAACTGGAGAAGACATCAAAGGCATATGAAGAAGTGAAAGCCTTGATCAACCAGCAGTACCAGAAGTTCTTGTCTAGGACGGCTAATCCGGGTGAACAAGGGAGGTCACCGTACAAGACAACAGTAAGTGCTTTCCAGCCGGAGGAGGAAGAAACTACAACGCTGGCAGGACCCAGCTCGCAAACCCATATTTTAAAAACAAGTACAGGGACAAACAGTAAATTCGACGATCTGTTACGGCGTCAACAAGCAAATTTCAAAGCTTTTTTGCGAACAACTTCAAACATTGATGTAGATTCCATTTCGGAGAAATGGGAATTTGAAGACGTTTTGAAAAGTCTTGAAGCGAGATGGTCAACAATTGATACTCTTCACTGGGAGATTGAGAGTGAGTCAAACGAAGAAAATGAGTCATATAACTGCCTATTCGATAAGTATGAGAAACAATTCAACAGCTTAAAAAAATCTATAAACAGAAAGATGTGGTCCGTGGTACATAGGAACAAGTCGACTCCCCAACTCGAAATTCCGGTATTTTCTGGCAATTACAATCAGTGGGTATCTTTTCGCGATCTGTTTACAGAAGCTATCCATAACAACCCATCATTATCTAACGGCCAGAAGATGCAATATCTCAAGAGCAAAGTTCGCGGCGAGGCTGAAAAGCTTATACAACACTTGCAGATTAGCACAGATAATTATTTGGTATCTTGGGATATTCTTACGCATCGCTATAACAACAAAAAACTGATATTTTCTTCTCATATGAACATTCTCCTGAACCTTCCTAACATGCAGCAGCAATCGGTGTATCAAATTAAAAGAATTCACGATACAACATTGGAATGTCTAAACGGCATAAAAAATTTAGAAGTGGACATAACATCTTGGGATCCTATCGTGGTCCATATTTTAGGCCAGAAGTTAGATAATGAAACATATACTGACTACATAGAGTCATTGAAAAATTCAAGAGAATTACCTCTACTTCAAGAATTTCTTGGATTTTTGGAAACCAAATTTACGACCCTTGAAACAGCCCATAGAAAACAAGACACTGGATCGCCGAAACATTCTCATACAAAACATTATAATGCCTTACCCAATGTAAAGAAATCTATTTATAATTCATATAATAAGTCGAACAATACGTACAATAACCCCAATAATTCCGTTGCGAAATCTATGCACGTGACGAACATCAAGTGCCCGATGTGCAATAGTCAGCACGGCATTTATAATTGCAAAAAGTATTTAACTCTAAGTGACGAACAAAGAGCAAAAACAGCCAACAAATTGAAACTCTGCACTAATTGTTTATTTAGTCATAATGGCAATAAGTGCAATTCTACATTAACATGTCGTAAGTGTCAAGAACCGCACAATACGCTTCTACATGATGCATTTAAGAAACACCAAAATTTTCCAACACCGTCGTCGAGTCGTAATCATATGACACAACAAGATCATGAAAATTTCGCAGCTACGTCACACACTTCCCAAATTGACAACTCAGAGATACTGCTTGCGACAGCGTTATTGCAAGTCAAAGCCTCTGATGGTTCATACTATACCATGCGAGCTTTGGTAGATCAAGGCTCCCAAATATCATTAATAACAGAAAAGGCGGCTCAGTTGTTAAACATTAAAAGACAGAGATGTAAGGGAGTTATTTTCGGTGTAGGACAGAGAGAAAGCAATTGCAAGGGAGTAATTTCTATAGAATGCGCTTCGTTATGTAACAACTTTACGTTCGAAGCGGAAGTTTTTATTATGACCAATCTTATAAAAAGCCTACCAAACAAAAGTTTCCCAAAACCAGATTGGTCGCATATAGCTAACATACAGTTGGCAGATCCCGAATTCAATAAAAGCCGCCCCGTGGATTTGTTACTTGGAGCTGACATCTATGCGAACATAATTCTCAGTGGTATTATAAAAAGTGGTAACAACTATCAGCCCTTAGTACAACAAACACAGCTAGGTTGGTTGTTATGCGGTAACGTAAAAACATATCAATGTAACGTGGTACTGAATAACCTTGAAGATGTAAAAAGGTTTTGGCAGGTGGAAGAGATTAGTGAGACGTCAGACCTATCACAAGAAGAACAAGAGTGCCTAACATTTTATGAGTCAACAACAAAAAGAACAGAAGGGGGCCGCTATGAAGTTAGAATACCACTGAAAGAAGACTTGAAATACAAACTGGGTTCGTCTAAAGTTATGGCAATTGCTCAATTAAAAAATTTAGAGAATAGATTTAAAAAACATGAACATCTGGCGAGTAAATATAGGTCATTTATGAGCGAGTATCTCGAGTTACAACATATGAAACCCGAAGAAACAAACACAATAGCAAGCTTGCAATGCTACCTACCTCATCACGGTGTACAGCGTGATGAGTCATTAACTACTAAGTTACGAGTAGTATTCAATGCGTCCGCAAAAACATCAACAAAGTTTAGTTTAAACGATATAATGTATAAAGGGCCAAACATGCAAAAGGATTTACAGTCGTTGTTATTACAGTGGCGACAGTATCCTTACGCTTTTACCGCGGACATCGAGAAGATGTACCGCCAAATCTTAGTAAACAGTACAGACCAACACCTTCAAAAAATCGTTTGGAGGGAATGCCCAGAACAACCCATACAAAGCTTCCAATTGACTACGGTCACTTATGGTACCAAAGCAGCGCCGTTTTTAGCCATCAGGACATTAAAACAGCTGGCGACGGACGAGCGCCTCAAACATCCTGAAGCAGCAAATATCCTGGAAAACTCATTTTTCATGGATGACTTGCTTTATGGCGCCTATAACATTGAACAAGGAAAATACCTTATTAATGAATTAAACCAACTATTAAAATTAGGTGGATTTAATTTAAGAAAATGGACTTCAAATAATCACGAGTTATTGGCGAGTGTAACACAGAATTCGGAGGAAGACATTTATAGCTTCAAAAACGAAGATACGTCCAAAACATTAGGCCTATGCTGGGAGACAAAACAAGATCATTTTACATTTAATTGCAATTTCACACTAAAAATAGAAAAACTTACTAAACGAACACTACTTTCGGAAATTTCGAAATTATTTGACCCATTAGGCTGGTTAACACCGTTATCTACAAAACTAAAATTACTTTTCCAAAAATTATGGCAAACCGATATGCAATGGGATGATGCGGTATCTGAGGACGTATATAAGGAGTGGTCTAAGTTAACAGCGGATATCGAAAACATCAAAAAATGTATGGTGCCGAGATGGATTTTAACACAACAAGATAGTGTTATTGAATTCCACGGTTTTTGTGACGCTTCCATGGAGGCCTATGCATGTGCAGTATACGCCCGAACAAAACACAGTCAGCAAACTATATTAGTAGCGGGTAAATCTAAACTTGTACCACACAAGAAAGCGATAACACTACCGAGAATTGAGCTATGTGGTGCACATCTATTAGCGAAACTCATGAACAAAATTAAAGAAAGTGTTAGCTGTACATATGAAATTTATGGTTGGTGTGATTCCATGGTGGTGCTGAGCTGGCTGTATGGCGAGTCAGCACGCTGGAAACCGTTTGTGGCCAACAGGGTAAACGCTATAAAACAGATTATGCCGAGTGACAGCTGGCATTACGTAAAATCTGCAGAAAACGCGGCAGATTGTGCTAGCAGAGGGCTAACAGCGACTAAACTACTAGAACATTCCCTATGGTGGCATGGACCATCATGGTTACCATCTTTTGATGCGAAAATAGAACAGAATCTTCAGCCATTATATACAACAGATGAGGAAACAAGAAAAATTAAACATGTCAACATTATTGTGCAACAAAATATTAGTATTATTGAAGATTTATTAAACAGTTACAGTTCGTTTAGAAAACTAGTACGTATATTGGCTTGGATACTTAGGGCATTGACACCGATTTTGCAGCGTAAGCATTTGCCGCCGTACCTAACATTGCAAGAATTGCGTAAAGCTAAATTAACAATTATAAAGTACGTACAAAGAAATGAATTTGCTGAGGATATCGATAGAATTATTCGGGTCGGCAATATTGGGTCTAAAAGTAAATTATTAAATTTAAATTGTTTTATTGATACAGACGGTATTTTGAGAGTGGGAGGACGCTTAAGGCATGCAAATATGAGTGTTGAAATGAAACATCCCAAAATTATACCTAACAAAACACGTTTGGCGACACTGCTTATTGACGAATCCCATTTATTAACATTTCACGGGGGCCCTAAGTTGACTGTGGCTACCCTTAGACAACAATATTGGATACCGGGTGGAATCAAAACAATCAAGATGCAGTTGCGTAATTGTGTAGTTTGCCGGAAGCACGACTCAAGAAAAGAACATCAATTGATGGGAGATCTTCCCGCGGCTAGAACAAACCCTGCCCCGCCGTTTTACCACACGGGAGTAGACTACACTGGTTTTGTGGAGGTGAAAGCCAACAAGGGCAGAGGTGTCCGTACAACAAAAGGATATGTCGCTGTGTTTGTTTGCATGGTGACAAAGGCCGTGCATCTGGAGTTGGTATCTGACCTTACCAGTTCTGCATTTTTAGCTGCACTCAACAGGATGGCAGCTAGGAGAGGAACACCACATCACATGTACAGTGACCAAGGTACAAACTTTATCGGGGCAAATCGGATGCTGCAGGAAGAATATGACGAAATAAAACAAGTTTTTTCTGACAAGTTACTCTCGGAGGTTGTAGATATGAATATTGAATGGCACTTTAACGCACCATCCTGGCCTAGCGCTGGAGGGTTGTGGGAAAGAGCAGTGCGTAGTTTGAAACATCACTTGAAAAGAATTGTCGGTGAACAACGACTAACATTTGAAGAGTACGCCACTATTCTAACAAGACTAGAAGCTTGTCTTAACTCCCGACCGTTGTGTTCGCTTACTGAAAACATTGAGGATTTAGAATATTTGACACCGGCTCACTTTTTGACAGGAAGATCTGGCCTAGCAGTCATTGAGACAAAATTTGATGCGCGTACACGGTGGCATTTAACTAACAACATTTTCCAGAGCATTTGGTTTAAATGGAAAACCGAATACTTAACACAGTTGACTGCAAGAGATAAATGGACGAAACCTCAAAGAAATATGAACATCGGTGATATGGTCGTTGTACATGAAGATAATGTTCCAGCTGGGAAATGGATCATGGGCAGAGTCATAGACGTACACCCTGGCAGTGACGGATACGTACGAGTAGTTACCTTGAGGACGAAAAGTGGCATTATAAAACGGCCGATTGTCAAACTCTCGCTCTTGCCTATTGAAACAAACGAACAGCGACGCATTTCTTCGGTAACAAACCCCCAAACAACAAAAACCGAAGAAAAAACCTTTACCGAACATAGCCAGAAGAATACTAGAAGGAGAAAGGCAAACCTCGTTAACTTCTCGAACATTGTTATGGCTTTAACATTTTTTATGACTCTTTGTGGCAGTGTAAGCGGTACATATAATATCACGCAGTTTAGAAAGGAACAGTCTCTGTTCTTTGATCCGATCGGCAAATTAAGCCTGGCTAAAGATAAGTGGACTCTTGTAATATTTTATGATATGTCTCCGTATTGGGAAGGCATAAACGCATACAACAAAATAATAACATACTTAGATACAACATGTAAAACAATAGGCGGCGAACATTGTAACACGATAACCGCTCAGCTGACGCACGAGGCTAACGAACTAAAATATTATAATAAACTTTTGCTAACTCAACAGTCTGGCAAGCAATCCAGACAGCGTCGCGGCCTTATAAATGGAGTAGGCTATTTAGCAAATTCATTGTTCGGAGTATTGGACGAACATTTCGCGGAAAAGTATACCCGAGATATTCACCTGATACGGAACAATGAAAAACATATTGTCGAGTTATGGAAGAATCAGACATCTGTTATTGAGTCAGAATATAACTTATTACAGCGAACAGCAGCATTTATGAACAAACAACATAAAACTATAAACCAACATTTAATGAAACTCAATAACAGATCGAATAAGTTACAAGAAGAAATTAACCATATTTCGTTAGTCCAGGAATTTACAATGATGTCGTTAACTGCCAGTAATTTATTACGTAATTTAAAAGGAAGCCAGGATACACTCGTAGACATTCTCAGTAACATTCACCACGGCCAGTTTAGTATACACTTACTCACTCCGGAACAATTACAGACAGAGCTTAACACGATTTCGGCGCATTTATCCGATGACACGATGTTGCCAATTGAACCACATAACATCAGAGAATTGTACTCATTACTACATTTGAAGGCGAGACTCACAGAAAACTATTTCCTGTTTGAAATAACATTTCCATTGATTGGTAGAGACATATTTAAATTGTACAGAATTATATCTATACCACATCAGTTTGAAAGTTCTATGGTGGAACTTATCCCGCTAGCAGAATACATCGCGACAGATTTGAAACGAAGCACATACATAACATTTACTTCGGAAGAACTACCGCTTTGTGTCAAACAGAAAACATGGATATGCGATTTGAAGAAACCCGTCTATCATCAAAAAAGCGATCAGAATTTTTGTGAACTAGATCCCAATACAGAGAAGTGTAAGATTAAGAGGTCCAGATGTAAAAACAGATGGGTTTCACTCACCAATCCGTCCCATTATCTCTACCATTGCTGTGATACATATCCGGTGAACATACTTTGCGGGGAACAAATTAGTATAGAACATTTGTCTCAAGCTGGAATTATAAACATAAAGCCTGGTTGTTTGCTAAAAAGTAACGAATTTACACTGCATATTCCAAAGAACTCCGACAACAAACTCAATTTAAGTAGCTCGGTTTATAGCCCAGATATAGACCAAATAAATTTTTTGATGAACACCTCTATGACGTGGACTGATCTATCAAATGTATCAGAATCGAGTGATATAGAATTTGAGCTAGATAAATTACATCAGCGAATAGAGGAGATGAAAAACAGCAAAGTTGAATTGGAAGATTCACTGTCATCCCATGATATTCATCTCTACGCGGTGAGCTACATACTGGTGGGAGCGGGAATCACGGCGGCTGGCGCCCTGTGGTGCCGCCGTTGGCAGCGGATGCGAGCACGAAGAGCCCGCATATCACCGGACATCGAGCTTCAGCCGACAGTGGGCAGTAGTGTAGTGAACAATGCGCGGGTGGCTGACCGACAGCGTAGTCTACAAATGAGTAGTGCAAGTGCGCGTCCAAATTTGGCTCACCAACAGCCTAGTGTCCAAGCTATCAGTGAGAGTGCGCGATATTATATGGGTTACCAACGACCCCATACGGATCATATTTATGGTGAAATAAACAAACGTGCAGTGAAAGATCAATCGTGTTCACCCATACCTAGAAAACATTTAGAATTAAGATCATAAATACTTTGTTTTTATCCTTATTCATCATTTTGTAAACATCATTGCCATTACCATCTCATTTAAACATTTCCTAATCTCATCTTCTCATTCTTTGATGCCCCGGAATATGTTCGGTGTAATATAACCGAACACCTTAGTAAGCAATAAGCGAGTCACGCGTTAACCTAATTACATCAAACGCATAAAGAGTCAGTGCACTTTCAGTGACCGCGACATTCGGGTGCATTCAATGCAAAATTATAACATTTTCATCAACATAACATTTAACTAACATTTTTAACATTTAAGAACTTATTGTGGAATTAAACAATAAACTATTAGTGTGTAACATTTAAACCATATCTTTTATTCAACAATCACTGCAAACCTCGCGCTACACCGTACACCTTTGATGTTCACCTTTCTTTACCATCAAATAGATTTGCCAAATTAATTGACATTTAATTGGCACCTATGTTAGAAGCCAATACCTTACTAATATTTTCTATTAGAAGTCAATTTCTTTATGAGAAACGAAGCAACAGTTTTACTCAAGTGATGTAACATTATACATTTACTGAAGTGCTTTCTGTCTATATATTTAGTTTATTTCTATCTATTGCTGAGAACCATTCTGCAGCTGGTCTATTTCGAAGAGTTTATTCCTTTCATATTCCTATACTATTAAAGCAGAATCCTACTTGTTTTTCTTAAGTGGACTGGTTTATTTATAAAGTAACAGCCATGACAACATGCGACTGCTGTGCATAAGGTCTCGTGTTCGAATCCCGGGTCAGGCTAAAACAAAGTTATTGGATTTTCTGTTAAGAAATCTCAATAGCAGTCCGGAGTTAGGAAGTTGGTGGTGTACGACATCCCTGTTGCTCGAAAAGCACATAAAGCCATCGGTCCTGTGCCTGATCTCTCTCCGGTCGTGTCGGATTGCCGTACCATCGGATCATAAGAGTGATGGAACAGAGAGTGCACTTGAGTTTGCGCACACACTCCTGTACTCTTCTGCGCAGATGGCCAGTCTCCATTAAGATTGGCCGCCGTGACCGAAATTCTGTCTGGAGGACATTATTAAGGTTAACGCATTTCGTGAGCCATACTGTTTACACAAAAAGATTTCTTTTGATTGCTAATTCGTCTTGTTTTCAAGATCAAACATAAGCTTCTACCTTTTTAATAATGACTCGAATTTTCCGTTTAACCTGTATTAATAGCACGAAAAATCTACAATTCGAGAATATGGACCTGCCGCATCATACGTTATCTTATCTGAAAGCGTCCGAATCTCCTGGATAATGAAGTATGTCTTACCTCTGTGCCAGGGCGAGTTTGAGCCTGTCGTTCTCATAGCGCAGCTGTTGTTCAGTAGACTCGGCAGGTGGCGGCTCGACGCCCGCGGGAGCGCCGGCCGACGCCAGCGGGCCGCGGGGCGCGCGCCCCACCGTGGCGTAGCCGCTCTGTGATAAACGCTACGTTTTAGATGCAAGCGGTTCGTTAGAGAAAAATAGTGATTGCAAATAATATAGTAGTAATTCTGGTATCTTTAGTCAATGCTGGATAACTGTCTTCTGGCCTATTGGGTGGTAGAATAATGTGTGATTGAAGTAAGGTCATAAGGATCGATTTCATACTGAGAAAGAGAATATTTTAACTGAGACCAAAACTTATCGATACCATACATACAATGTGTAATTAAATTATTTATTCAATCATCGATTAGCCGGCCATCAAACAATGATAAAGTATTATATTTGGATCCTGGGGTTTCGGACGTTGGTCAAGAGGTTAATGAAAATTGAACAATAGACAGAGAAACGTGAAAAATTTGATATATAATTGAATTATATTGTAGTTGGTCGAGTAGATAAATCAATTGTGAACACTAAGTTCGTTCAGATTAAGGATAAATATCAACTAAATTAAGTCTATGGACTCGTTCATAGTTGAGTATCAGACCGAATCAAAACCGAGCAAGAAATTTTTGGTCAAACCTTTTAACAGATACCAAAATTATAACTTTAAATGAATACTTGATTAAAAATAATTTCATGGCAATTAAGGTTTTACCTTAATTTCCATAAATATAAATACACACATAGCCTTAATTAAGTTAAATAAGGTATGCAATACAACGGGCACGCCACGATCGTGGCGGTAAGTCCCGTGTTTGAGAAGTGGCTGGAGAGGCGGCATGGCGCCCTCACCTTCCGGCTGACACAGGTTCTGACTGGCCACGGTTGTTGTGGCCGGTTCCTGTGTCGTATACGCCGGCAAGAGACGCCCGGTTGTCATCACTGCGGCGACTGCCGCGACGTTGTTGAGGACACGGCGCTGCACACTTTGGCGATTTGCCCCGCCTGGGCATCGCAGCGCCGTGAATTGATCGCGGCAGTCGGATCGGTTAACCTCTCGCTCCCGGCCGTAGTTGAGTCTATGGTCCGGAGTGAGAGGTCGTGGAACGCCGTCGCCTCCTTTTGTGAGGAAGTGATTTCCATCAAGGAGGTGGCGGAGCGGGAGAGGGAGCGTTTAAACTCTCTCCCCAACCGCAGAACCGGGCGCCGGAGGGCGCGAGATGACCTCCAGCCACCCTGAGGTTTGACCTGGGGCTGGCGGGCTTTGTGGGCCTGCCCGCCATTCATTCAGCACCAGGTCCGAGAGGCGGCGTGCGTGTTCCCACGCGCGCCTCTGTGTCGAGACCGTCTTCCCTCTAGGGGGGAGACAGTAGGATTTTATTTGAAGTAGTGCCTATTTTGGGTAGGTCTTTCGTGTAGTGGCCTGCCGTTTCATACGGCGGGCCGTAACCTCGGCGGGGTCGCGACCGCATGCGAAAGCGATTCGCGCGGCCCCGTCGGTAGTGGTTGTGTCGAGGAACACCGTGGTAGGTTTAGTCGGTATTCCGGGAGGTACATTATCTTTTTTTTAACATCTTTATTTTACCCCGGCGAGCCCGACATAATCCCTCCGCCCGCCCCCGCGGAGGGATATGCGTCATTGCATTCCCCCACGTAAAAAAAAAAAAAAAAAAAAAAGGTATGCAATACAAACTTTAAGCATACAGTTTAAGAAAAATCTAGTACCCAAGATAAGATTTAAATTGGGGCTTGTATAATGGTATACATATATTGTGTTTTCGGTTTTTAGAAGTAACTTATAATCACAAATTTTCAGACCACGCGTCATTTTCCAAAACTTAAATACTGAAATGTAACATTAACAACCACTAAAAGCAAAATAAATCCATATCAAACCTACATCAAAACAAAACAGCACATACAAATTCTACACATCAAAATAAATTGGACCTAAAATACATAACAATATAACAAAGTTTATAAATGTTTGTGTGATCTTAGTAACCTGAAGAGTGGCATCTCCATAGCCAAGCATTTAGGGCGTTTTACCCGAAAATCATGACCGAACAATTCATCACAATTTTTTGCCGAGACCAAGATTTCAGGCCTTAAATTAATATTCTTATTGAAATTTAACTACTATATATGGATTTTATCGCGTCGTTTATTTAGCACTGTATTACAAAATTTTGAAAATATTACACTACTACTACTATTGATTTTATATTACTAATTATAAGTTATAAAATTATTTAAACTATTAAATCTATTTATTTTTGGTTTACACTTTCCCCGACGTTTCGGTTGCTTTTCAGCAGCCATGGTCACGGGGAGACTAAGATGGTAGTTGTCTCAATGTTCCAGTGTAGTTATTTCAAAGTACCCGAACATCATTTAATTATTGGTGTTTCTATTTACGCAGAATGAGCTCAAAGTATCATGAAGTCTAGCTGTGGTTTGTTTCTTCTTGGGTTTGACTATTTGAAGTACTGGATCCCAAGCTGGTGGTACATTCCAACCATCTTCTCTATTCAAATTGGGATGTTGTAAAACACAAACGCTCGTTGAAGTCTGCTGTGTGTGAACATGTACAACAGAGGACCAACCACTACCCGAGATTTGACAAACCACAGATTCTCGCTAAAGAACACCGATTTCTACCAAGGATGCTTCGCGAGGCTATTGAAATCAAAAAACATCCCAATTTCATCCCAATTTGGCGCGAAAATGAGAAAACACAATGAATTTTTATTTTTTATAAGAATGACAGATTCCAAATTCAAATGTAATATTATGTTATTTTTTTATTGTAACAGTTTTTGTGGCCAGACTAAATATATACCAAAACCTATACATCTTCTGCAAACAAAACAATACGTACAAATTCCACACATCAAAATAAATTGTACCAAAAATACGTAATAATGCAAAGCTTATAAATGTGTTAGGATCTTACAGTTACCTGAAGAGTGGAGGACACTGAATGGGCCCTCTGATGAACGGCCAGCTCTTCCGATTCCGGTTTGGGCTGAAACCAAATTCCTTTGTAAACGTACACATTTATTATATAAGCGCCTCACCGCCAAATTGTATTATTTCAGGAAGGAATTAGAATTTACCTTCATTAAAAATGTAGGTAGGGCATCTGAATTGTTTCATTCCATCAACATTTATAAGTACTTATAATAAAACTAACAGTAATATATTGTATAACTAGCATTCGTCCGCGAAAACAGAGAAACCACTTGTCCGAAGCATCCGAAGGCCCGGAAAAACAGATTTTCTCGATGAAAGTTCTCTATGTGCTTTTCAGTACCCTTGATAACGTGTATGCGAAATTTCATGATGATTGGTCGAGTAATTAAGGAGTGATAGCGTAATAAACTAACAATCAAACTTACATTCTCATTTATAATATTAGTTAGGATTTCCACGATATTTCCTTTCCTACTAAAAGTTTCCTCGTAGGTATCGTGGCAAAGTTTGTGGTCCTAGCCAATAGTGAACAATTTCCAGGCCATGCAAATTGTAATTACGTATATTGCTAAAAAGTATTAACAGCAGCATGAATGCCGGCTCCTATTAGAAATTAGAAAAAAATATAGATAATAATATAAGAGTCGGCCTCGATGGCGTAGTGGTTAGTGTAACCGACTGCTACGCCTAAGGTCGCGGGTTCGATTCCCGCACAAGTCAAACATTTGTGTGCATGAACATGGATGTTTGTCTTGGTCTGGGTGTTTTTATGTATAATTTGTACGTATTTACAAAAAATAAAATATATGTATGTTTATCCATTGTCTAGTATCCATAGTACAAGCTCTGCTTAGTTTGGGCTAGATGGTGTTGTGTGTATGTGATAGAAAATTTATTTATTATTTATTTATATTGCATGAGTAATCATAAAATAGTATTCACGCATAAAAGAAATATCAATCTTGATTGACATACTTAATATAACTTTTATAATTTGAATAACATGAAACAAATTTGGAGTTACTAGATGGAATTCCATTGTAAAATACTTAGCTATGTTACTTAGTCAATTAGTACTACTTATTAGAACTAATTGACTGAAATAGCTGGCTATAGTAATAAAAAAGTTACTCATTAATACAATAATTAGACGAAAACCTAAACGTAGATAAATCACAGTCAAAAATCATTTATTAGATCACAGAGTAACACTTGTCAACGTTTACCGATAAATTGACAGTCTTTGTTGTTGTTTCACATTGCAGTATTCTGCTTCAAACACAAGTTATATGCTTCAATATGCGTATTTACATGTCATCCTGAGGATCCTGCCACAGCAAATAGCTAATTTGATGGATAATATAATTCAAGCCAAATTACCGATTAATTCATTTACTCTACAAATAAAGTAAACAACCTTAAGGCCTACTTGTTGGTGATCGGTCACCGTAGCAGATATTGGGTCCTTGCGGATTGCCGATCTGTTAGAATAGTATTCACTCTGCTGA
Source organism: Catocala nupta (assembly GCA_963675205.1). Classification (NCBI taxonomy): domain Eukaryota; kingdom Metazoa; phylum Arthropoda; class Insecta; order Lepidoptera; family Erebidae; genus Catocala; species Catocala nupta. The sequence goes on from OY776102.1 coordinate 1,615,864, forward strand.
CAGCCCAAGAGGCAACGAGGACTAATAAGTCTTCTGCTGGCAAAACTGGGCAATTCATCTCATCACAACATATTCTTCACTATGGCTACAAATTTCTTTCTGTTTTCTGTTCTAATTTTCAAAATCTTGGTAAGTCCAAGATTTCGGCTAGATAAGGCTGGTAGGCTATAAAACACGATCTTAACATATCACAAGATTTTCTTCACTTTAGCTGCAATTTTCAGTAGGGTCTTGTAGTTTTTCAGCCGTGCGCTGCTCCATTTCGACCAAAATCTCGAGTAAACCTTTAAAACTTGACTTTTATATATAATACCTGCGCAGGAGACACTGCAGGCGGTTGTTCCTCAGCACCAGTGGCGCGTCCAGCTAGCAAGGGACTGGCAGTAGCGCTGGCGACCGGTGTGGCCGCCCCGCTGTTCCCATTTGTCACGCTTTTAGCACCTGCCCCACCACACTGCTGGGCCTGTATAGCTTCTTTGACTTCTTGGAATTTTTCTATGAACTGAAACAAAAAGTCGTGTTTAAAATAATATAAGCCCTGCATTAAACTGTTCCACTGCTCGGCTCGGAGCTCTTCGAGTGTGAGAAGGGTTAAGCCATAATCCACCACGCTGGCCTAGTGCGGGTTGACAGACTTCTTCAGATCTTAATTATGGCGAACTATAAGACATGCCGATTTCCTCACGATGTTCCTTTACCGTTAAAGCAAGCAATAATAGTAATCAACTATTTAAAACGCACATTACTTTAAGAAGTCAAGAGTTGTGCCCTTTGGATTGAATACGAGATCACTATGTGGCAATCCAAGTCTCCCACGAGTCTATTGCTGCTAACTAAAAATAATACTGCAATGTTTTTAGCTCGCCCAAATATTGCCAGCAATATCCATTAATGATCAAAATGGCAGAAAGAAGCATGCCTGATGGTGAGCTGTTATCGTACCCTAGTCTTGCAATACCTACTAAGGTTATTATTTAACCATGGGTTAGGTCAGCCTTGCTCTTTAACTAGTTTTTCCTAGGGAAACGGATTCAAAGATGGGATGAAAGGCACGAAATGGGTGAGGTAGCTTTTTACTCTGGTCAGTTAATAAAATGATTGAATTACTACGTGTTTTTAAATAAACCTACCTGCATAGCAGAAATGACGCTCTTTGCTATTTATTCAGAACAGCTGCAGATTTTATACCTAAATTGAACTACTACTAAGACCTTACTGACAAAACACCTACTAAAACTGTCACCCGCGCTGGAAATCGAATCTGAGACTCTGATCGCCTCTTAGCCTAAACGCAAATATACTGAACCAATAACTCAGTAAAATTGATATTATAGTCAGCCATTTTGAAATTATTTCTCGGATCTTACGAGCACACGAAATTGCTATATTAATGCCTCCACAATTTCCGATGTAATTAATTTTCTAGATAATTCAAATTCACAATGTTAGGCACAATCTCATGGGATTAATTGACCTTTTTGATTAATATCTCGTCTAAGCACGGACAGTCAATTAACTACGTAAGGTCGTCAGGTCATTATCCGAGCGATCATTACCCTTATATTTATTATTCCAGATATATTTTCATGAAATACAACGTCACTTTAAGGTCTGAGTTCGATAGACAGCAAGCAGCCATATATGTATGTAGTATCCATTTTTATTATAGAAAAAGAAAAACGATGACGCTGTACGCTGCAATTACACACTACTCTAAACAACTTGCGAAGTTACTACTATACATACAAGTTCTCAACATTAACCGCCGGACGGCGCCCCGGCAGGGTGTCATATCATGATCAGGTAGCCTGGTCAGACCCTCCTCCCTTTATGTTGGAGTCCTCTTAGAGGCACCTTATACCCCGTTCCTCCACACTTACCTTGCCCAACTCTGGTTCTGATGCGAAGCCCAGCCCGTACACAGTATTGGCTCTGACGTCACTCCACTGTCCGAACTTCTGCGAGGTTTTGGTGAACGTCATGTTCGCTGTGATCGTGCTGTTTATCACTGCCTGCAACAAACACCATTAGTTTTATTATTATACATATAAACATATTCACGTCCAATGGATCTGGTAATCTGTAGGTACTGGTCATAAATTAATGAGAATTTGACTTTTGTATGTTTCTAATGATTCCTTAGCTTAACCGGTAAACCGATTTTTAAAAGATATATATTTTATCACAAATCATAATAAAAACAAAATTAGAACAAGAACTGTTTGTTGTGTGGTAGTCACATAAGAATAATATTCTTAAACATATTTTTTGTTCTTAATCTTGCTTTAGAAAGTCGTAAATACGCTGAGAATAGCAGTGTTAATTAGTTTAAAAATTTTCAGAAGAAACCCGGTGTATTCCAATTTACCTGGCAGACGGCATTATAATGCTTTCTATAACGGGACACCTCAATACTTCTAACGTAAATATGATACACTTCTGCCTATACCTTCGTGGATATACAGAAGTAAAACTACATATGTATTTTCTCTAAAATTTATTCCACCTCTACGAACTTTACAAATAGCCATACACTACGATATCATATTCACAAACAGAATTTCAATATTAAAAACTGTTTAAAATTTCACGTATATTGAAATTGTGTAGTTGCAATATAAATATTTGAGCGCTTCAAAGGAGTTTTTTAGTTGGCAACTCAAAATGAAAATTTATAACTGCGCACGTTAAAGTTCGATTAGAAAAGTTTTGTTTAGACGTTTTACATTCATGTTCCGACATTCTCTATTTAGATGCAAGATTCGCTTTATAACGACGAACGGAGCAAGAAAATACGTATCAATACGTTTTAGAGGGGAATATTATTGCATATCGTTTTTTAACAACAAATATAGAAAAAAGCATATGGCTCGCCTGATAGTAAGCTTTTACCATTGGCTATAATTGCCTGGTATCCCAGGTAAAACTTGAACGTGGTCTATATTAGAAGAAATTAATCAAAAATGCAATCAAAGAAAGGTTTAAGAGAGAACGGCATGTGAGTCGCGGATATGTAACGCCAATGTTACTACTATTATGGAATTTTCCTGTAAGAAAGAGCTACATGTCCTACATTTTTACAGTCTTAAAATAATTGACAACGGCGTATTAGGTAAACCCACGACGTGTCACTCTGATACTGCGTTTTATATAGAAAATATATGCTTATACATAAGTAACTGAAAACGGGTATAAACCCATCATGCTCGGTTTTTACATAACTTTACTTTTTTGGCTTGATGTTTCGGTCAGGTTGCACTGGCCGTAGGCATAACGTAAAGCTTTTCAAAAGATATGTTAGGTAATACCGAGAATAATCGCATTTAAGCCCGATATCAGTTTATATAAATCATGGAAAACTAAACTATAAAAGTGATTAATTGAAGAACTATATATATATTATTGATGAAACCATTGTTGTGCGTTCTTTTCTATTTAACCTATTGAGTTTTAGCGGTACACCGGCGGCCAGACACAATAGGCTTTCAATTATGTCTGGTATTCCAAAAATTTACAGGCTAATACATCAGCAGATATTAAGTACAGGCATTACCTCGTATCAAGGCCAAGACACGCTTTGGATCATTAATAAGTCATAATAATAAATTCATTTAATTACGCAAATATTACAATAGACTAAAAATAATTTTACAGTTTTGTACATTAGTAAATATAAAAAACACTATTTTGTTATTGTACCTACACAATAACAAAATAGTGTTTTGGCCATATAATTGTTAAACCCTGTCTCCATTAAGGCAACCGAGAAAGATACTATTATATACCTTATAGATATATCTTGATCGCATATATACTTCAATAACTCTTCATCACGTATATATAATAATATCAGCCCTGTATTAAACCGCCCCACTGCTGTGCACGGGCCTCTTCTCAATGTGAGAAGGTTAGGCCATAGTCCACCACGCTGGCCCAGTGCGGGTTGGCAGATTTCACATATGTGGGTCACTCAGAAAGTTAAGTCTTTTTAAAGTACTCTCCATCAGCCTCTATACAAAGTTTTATGCGTCTGAACAAGTTTTCAAAACACTTTTTCCAGTCCGCCGCAGACACCTCATTTAAAGCCTGCTCGAACGCTGACAGCACATCTTCCGGCGACGAAAATTGTATCCCTTTGAGAAGATTTTTTAGTATCGGGAATAAAAAGAAGTCACACGGTGCTAGGTTAGGGCTGTAAGGAGGGTGACCGGCGTGCTGTCCAGGAAGTCCCTCGTTTTGAGCGCGGTGTGCGTGGGCGTGGTGGAGTAGTAGCCCGCGGAGCCCTGTGTTTGGTCGCTTGTTGCTCACAAAAGAAAAAAATTCTACTAAGCATTTGGTAGTATTACATTCGGCGTTTGGTTCCGTAAAGGAATTGACACCAAGTAGCCAGGCAAATTGAAAAAGCTCACGATCACAATCTTCCCTCTTCTAGATCGCTTCACTTTGGTAGGCATTGATTCGTTTTGAAACACCCAAACCGTCGACGGACGCATCGTTTCTGGAACGGTTTGATAAATCCGAGACCACCTGTAACGATGTCGTAAACATGCCGAGACGAGCCTGCTTCAAATTCATTTATCATATCACGACACTATTCCGCCCGGGCCTGCTTAGCATCTGTGAGGTTGTGCGGCACCCAGCGTGAACAATCCTCCTCACACGAAGATGTGTAGAATCGCGTGAAGGGTTCCGATCCAATCTGCAGTATATGCTGAATCTCCTAATACGTAACTCGCCTAATGTCTTGAATTAAATATTTCACTGCTTGCTCGTTTTCTTTCGTAACAGCCGTCAAAGGGCGACCACTTCTTTCTTCATCCCCAAATTTACTCGACCGCGCTTGAATTCGTTATACCAACGACACACAGTTGTCTTGGGAGGACCTTCATCCATGAATGCCATTTGAAGTCAACACTGATTCTCGCTAAAGAACACCGATTCCTACCAAGGATGCTTCCCGAGGCTATTGAAATCAAAAAACATCCCAATTTCAATAGAGAAGATGGTTGGAATGTACCACCAGCTTGGGATCCAGTACTTCAAATAGTCAAACCCAAGAAGAAACAAACCACAGCTAGACTTCATGATACTTTGTGCTCAAATAAATGCTGCGTAAATAGAAACACCAATAATTAAATTATGTTCGGGTAATTTGAAATAACTACCCTGGAACATTGAGACAACTACCATCTTAGTCTCCCCGTGCCCATGGCTGCTGAAAAGCAACCGAAACGTCGGGGAAAGTGTAAACCAAAAATAAATAGATTTAATAGTTTAAATAATTTTATTAGCTTATAAATTAGTAAAATAAAATCAATAGTAGTAGTAGCGTAATATTTGCAAAATTTTGTAATACAGTGCTAAATAAACAGCGCGATAAAATCCGTATATAGTAGTTTAATTTCAATAAATTTTTACTTCCAAGAAAATAATTTTCTCAGAATAGATTATAACTGGCCAGTCTCACATACATAAAATCATTTCATGCAATACTTTCTGAGTGGTCTGGTATTTTCGAGAACATTAAAGAGAACGAGACATGCATGTTTCCTCGCGATATTTTCCTTCGCCATTAATGAGAAAATCACGTCACGTGTATAATTCAATACATATCTTTTTAACATGTTCTCGCTAGTTTCCCTGTATTACGGCAAACTTTATCTGAATATTCGATGAGTTTCCAGCGTAACCTCGTCACTAGAATTAATTTAGGTCGCCCGCTGTCAATGCGTGTGACCTATAATGAAAGTCAGTCATTACATTGATTGGTTGTGTCGTGAACCGTCCAGAAATGACCGCTAGTGGATTGCTTAGTCACTATAATCATAACTTGCATCTATACTAATATCTGTTTTTGTATTATACATGTATATTATATGTAATTAGCGTAGGCACACGAGCTTGCCTTAGATATCTGCATATACTATGTATACTAATATTTTAAAGAGGAAATATTTGATTTTTATTTGTAAGAATTTTAATCAAAAAGTACTCAATCAATTCAAAAAAATCTTCAGATAGCCGTACAAACTTACTTAGATTCAACACATAATTGAAATAAAATAGTAAAAATAATGTTAAAACTACGACACTTCTACAAAACAAAAGAAAATAAAAGTCGATACTTTATATTACATATAATATTTTTAACATTAAGAGCTTAATATGGATGTATCCAAGTCTTTGGTTATTTTTAAAGCAAGATTGCAAAATTGTCCAGGTGACATGGAAAACAAATCTAAGTCCAAGAAGAACTTATTATAATTGGTTGTGATGACGCAGCGGAGCTCGTAGGCCTGCGTTAGTTCCACATCTGATTATAGCAGATATGTTACTATAGCAAAGTGAAGATGTAAAAACGTCCCAATTGGATCGTTTTTCTATTGGTCTCAAAACAAAATCTTTAGCAAAACATTTAAAGGGAATTGTTCGATTGATTTCTATAGCTTTAACGTAAGCTCTTTCCATATCTATTGCGCTTCTTATTAGTTAAGAATATCAACTAAAGTTAATAACAAAATAGTCTGCGCCGCAAACTTAAGACCTCCATTATTATAAGACTAGCTGACTCGCGCAACTTCGTCTGCTTCACATAACGTTCTTGCAACATTTTTCATTGCTGCTCCGCACGCTACAACCAATAGGAGTATTGGTTGTAGCGTGATGTTATATAGCCTATAGCCTTCCTCGATAAATGGGCTATCTAACACTAAAAGTATTTTTCAATTCGAACCAGTAGTTCCTGAGATAAGCGCCTTCAAGCAAACAAACAAACTCTTCAGCTTAATATTAGTATAGATAAAGTAATATATTTTATAAAATATCATAGGTTTACTCCGTTGATATGCCTAATAAATAATAATAACTATAATTATGAGAGTAACTGCGTCTTTGTATCGCCTTTGCCTGCGACAACATTTATGTGGGTTACAATATGCGCCATATCTACGATTCTTCAGATTAAAGAAATCAGAATCAGATGAAACGTGGTTTAGATTTTAAGTAGAAATCAAAGCTACAATCTTTTTTTTAATACACAAAGCACATGACGTTGCACTATAGTAGCAGTAGAGAGCGATAGCTGCGCATGAAGTGTCGGGTCCGATTCCCGGGCCCATCAGAGTATTATTGTGGTGTTGTTCATTGATTGATTGACAATTATCGCCTGCTACGTGCCTCTGAGAGCACGTTAAGCCGTCGGTCCCGGCTGCCATGAACATCTATGGCAGTCGTTATTGGGGAAATCGACACAAAAGATCCCACTGGGTCGAAGTGTCGCCGGTCCGTACTGACTGGCCCCAACCCAAGATAAGATAAGATAAGATAAGATTGTGGTGTTCTGTCCAGAAACTACCAGTAGCAGCACAAAGTATAAAAGTGTGCCCACTAGACGGCAACAAGCTTGCTTCATATTATGTGGTACCTAACACAATACTAAGCGAAATGCGGGTTTAATACACCTCTGCCCTCCCTTTCGGGAACATAGGCACGAGGACTATGTATCTATAATGTTAAAATCAATAAAAATACTTTGAATGTAAATTTGTTGTATACTTTTAAAGCATGTATTATACTCGAGAGAAACTTCGCGATATCTCGCGGTTTATGCGAGGCGAAAAAAGAACCCTCTCAAATTAGAAATTCAAATCTCTTTTAAATATTTTCAGTATCTTCAACCCCATCAATATTCATCAAAACCATTTTTCTTTAAGCGAAAATTAATTTTTCATCGTTTTAAAGGCGAATATTTAGATTAATGGATTATTACCAAATATTGTTTTACAAAATTCATAAAAATTTTGCTTATGTAATCAAAGAATTAAATTAAATCTTAGATGTGCCCTAACCGTAGTTTAATTGCACGAAAAAATGTCCACATTAAGAAGAGTGAGCTTACTCATCGGATAGAGAACAATAGTGTACTATTTTTAATGAGTGAGCGTGACAATACTATATTTATAATTAATGTAATTTTGGCATTGTGTCACATGACAACTTAACGTCCAGAAAGGTGACCATATTTAAATGATTCTATGATTTAAATCTATGATTCTAATAAAGTAATAAATTACCAGGGCACCTCAACAGGGTCAGGTTAAGTTGAAAGGACAGGGATAGGTTAAGTTCAAACCAAGGTTATGAAGGTTACTTCGGTTTAATTGACCTTTAACGTAAAAATATGAGGTTAAAGATTTGACAGCCTTTCTATATTTTTGGTAAGGCTTGAAGATATTTTAACAATATGTTTGTTGCGTTACTACGTTGAATAATAATGTACTACAGACCGGTTTCGGTCATGTCAAAGTCATCTATTCAGTTAAGACACAAAGTAATACTTATTTAACATTAAACTATTGCGGCTAGATAGGTAACCACGTAATAGGTAACAGTTTCAAACTTTGCTGCTGCTTTGCTGAGAATTTCTTGACAGCTTTGCCGGTTTGTCCAAACCTGAGAGACTTAGGCCCGGTATCCACTAAAGCAGAAAGAAAAGGAGACAAGAGGAGAAGAGCTGCGAAGCTGACAGGTTATTTCCACCAAAGCGGAGAGGAGATGCGTAGTGGAGGGGAGATGTGAGCTGTGAGAGCTCGAAACCAGTCCATCGAATAACGGTTACAGGTGTGCAAGGCGCGGGGAGAAGGCAGCGGAGAAAGAGGCGCGGGAGCGCGGGCGCCGCGCGGCTCTGCCCGGTCTCCCTAACCGGGCGGCTACACACTTCTTCGCTCTGCCGTGCCGCTTTCTCGCTCGCGGCACAAAATTCCATAGAAAAATTAGATATCACCTCCTGTCCGCTTGATCCATTTTCACCGAAGCTAAGTGGAGAGATGTGGAAATAACGAAATCTGATTGGTTCATTCAAAACACGTCTCCTCTCGTCTCCTCTCCTCTCTGCTTTGGTGGATACCGGGCCTTAATGCACAACAGTCGCATTCAGTACCACTACACCGCCGAAGCAGTTAATATTTCTTTATGTAGTCTTTATTCTTCTTAGATACCGAATGTAGTCTAAAAGTATAACTGCTTTCCAATATAGTTATAATTAATCGTTTGTGTACCAAATAAGACAAAAAGAAAAAAGACCATAGTTCTTTGTTGACAACTGCCGTACTGGGAATAATTCTTGAATCGCGGGTGACTTTACAAACATTTATATAAAGGAATAACACTCGGAACATTCATTTGTGGATCAACCAAATTATTGACCCATGTGGGATTCGAGCAAACAACATTCGGCGTAAAGGCAGTAGCGAGGTGTCCTCTTAAACCAACGCCATCCGTACCGTAGATAGTTTATATAGATTTCACAAGTTAGTACATACAGCTACATCGAAACAAACTGATAGACCCGCGGTCAGGATGTAATACGGAAACGCGACACCAATATGTATCAAACAAGCCGGCGGTGTGTCAATATATGTCGCAAACATGGCTGCCGAATGCTAGCAAGACAACCTTTGTGAAATGTTTGAACTAGTTCAAAATAATAGTTATATAGTTCACTGATATAAAGTGATATACAACAGGTATTTATTACCTTTTAAATACTTTATCGCGAGTAAGACCCGGTACCTAACATTATATTTAGTATATCTTTATATATATATAAATCTTCTGTGCGTATGTTTGTAATTAAACTCCTCCTAAACGGCTGGACCGATTTAGATGAAATTTTTTGTGTGTTCAAGTGGATTCGAGAATGGTTTAGATTTGTTTCTTTATTTTATTTTTTCGTGTACAGGACAACGACTTTCGGGTCCACTAGTGTACTATAAGATGTAATACTGTACTGGTCAGAATTGAAGCTTAAAGATTGACGTAATATTGTCTTACGTTTACGGGTATGTTATTTATTTATTTCAGCCTGTATTGTCCCACTGTAGGGCAAAGGTCTCGGTCTCACTTTGCCACATCTCTCTGTTATGCGCTAGTTTACGCCAGTTTCTCCTAAAGCTGCCCTATTTGTTCTGCCATTGTCACCTTAGACTACCACGAAAATGGTATACCTATGTACATCCATTAAATAGTTTGCTAGAATCATTTATACGAATCAGGTTTGCACACAAATGGGGTTCCTTCCAAACTAATATTATAAATGTGAATGTGAGTTTGTTTGTTTCGCTTTCACGCTTTAACGACTCAACCGATCATCATGAAATTTTGCATACACGTTGTTAGGGATACAGAGAAGGATATAAGGTACCTTTCATCCAGAAAAAATACTATTCCCGGGGGATAGAAGTTTATTGAAAAATCTAGCAGTCATATATTATTGAGATAGGTTACACAAAAACTACAATAACGACAATGCTTCGCTTGCGTAAAATATAGCCTGTAAATTAAATTACTAAATTGCGTAAAATATGTTACTCGGTGACAATATATCCTTCTAATGATGAAAGAATTTTTAAAATCGGTTGAGTTGTTTTTGAATTATGCCCTTACAAACAAACCAAAAATAAAAAAATCAAATCTTTCCTCTTTATAATATTAGTACAGACAAAACGTCACAGGTTAGTAATAATTACTTTAATAAGTCTAATTTTGACGTTCATAACACTTACTTTGTGACCTATATGAATAAATATATTTTCAGATTTGATTTTGTATTAAACATTTTGCGGTCAATATGATTATATTTTAGCGAACCAATAACATTGCGAAACACAAATGAACTACTAATTTTCTGTATAAGTACTGAAGAAATGAAATACTATCTTATTAAATCACCATAAAAACGTTTATAGATCACCAGTTCGCGTGTGAATCTGATAGTCGAGTAATCGATGCTCGGCATACCTTTATTATTATGATATTTAACTCGATCCAACCTGTCCAATCATCGGACAATGTAATCGATACTTCCTGATACGCCATCCTTTCGATCATTAGTTACTTACAATACTTTCAATAGGGCTTTGTTCGTAAATTGTGGTTTACTCAAATCTAAAAGCTTATGTATATATTCCTGCTTCCCGGGGTTGGCAGAGGTATATTACACGGTTTAAGGTTCCCCCTACGTGTTCCCACATTCGTTGATGCGGTATCGGCTTAAGCCGAATGCGTATCACATCACTAATCGCATTAAGCCGATCAGGTGTCGCAACGGCTGTCAAAAAGTATTCGGCAATCAAGTCATCCGAACAGCCGTCTGAAAGGTTATCAACACGTTTTCGGCATTCGAAACCGCAAAACGACCGTCACAACAGTTGTTAAAAATAGTGCGACAGTCCGATCCTCCTCACAAACAATAATATTAGACTCATTTAACCATCACAGCAGGAAACTGCGATCGCCTTCATTCGGCCGTCATCAGTGCTGTGCAGCTGCCGTCGAAGATATACTTAGGCGTTCAGCTGCCGCTGTCGCTGTTCGGCTGTCGGCGGCGCAGTTCAGCGATTGTTAGGAAAAGTAAGCACTAACGCGGGCATACGGCTTCGTACGCATGTAATCGGCGAATCGTCAAACTTTCGATTCACCGTCTTCCGGCGACGGACTGCTTCGTCCGAAACGATCCGATGAAAACGATACCATTGACACCCTTATGTCGTATAATAATATCAGACCTGTATTAAACTGTTCCACTGTCGGGCACGGGCCTTTTCTCTCTTTGGGAAGGGTTAGGCCATAGTCCACCACGCTGGCTCAGTGCGTGTTGGCAAACTTCACATATATTCGAGAACATTATGAAGAACTCTAAGATTTTCTCACGATGTTTTCCTTCACAGTTAAAGTTAGCGATAATTAACTATTTAATACGCAGATAGCTTCGAAAAGTCCTAAACATGAGATCTAAGGAATCGAGTTCGATCGCAAGGCGCGGATGTCTGACTTGTAGTTGAGTATTTTTGAGCAATTTTATGCTGATTCCGCGTCGACAAATATGCTTAGAATACCAAACGTAATTGAAAACCTATTCTATCTGCCAGCCTGTGGATTGCTGGCACATACAAAAGTTCAGAAGATTTATGAACAAGATCTTACCTTAGTGCCCTCAACGCTGATGATCCGGTAGAGGTTCCTGGACGAGTCGTAAAAGAATGACACGGAGACGGCGGCGGAACTGGCCGACATCCATGACCGCTTTGTCTTCGGGTCTATGTGGAACACGTGAGCCTTGCACGTGAATATTGGCTGTTCACTGTAACAATTGAAAGAACTGTTAACATCGTGGTAGCTGCTAGAAGAGTATTTAGAAGGTTAAAAAGAAAAAGCAAAAAAAACATTACCAAAGTAAGAAGTGTACCTCGAGACACTTGCATGAGTTGTATACATAATTTAAACAAGTAAGAAACCTAAATGATTAGTTGGGGCATGAGTAGCTTTTGCATGTATCCTGTGTGAGTAGCTAGCGTATGTAGCCCGAGTGAGTAGCATGCACACGCTAACTACAAGCGACTTACTGTCCGACTCGAGGGTAATGGACTAAAAAACGATATGAAAGAAAAGGTGAAAGGTAGGTAGTTATGTGAGCCTCTGGCAATTTTCACAGATCGCGTGAATCGCAGTATCAGTTTTACTATGCTTACGCTGGTTGCATTATGAGAAATCACGATCGATACAACGCTAGGGATCGAACAAAGCATTTAAGGGCTCGGTTCGTTTCAGCGTAAGACACATGCGGCAAACGCACTCCGTTTACTGCGTCTGATTCGCTCAAAATAACATGAAACAACAGATTCAGTCAAAACACAGTCTCTTCAGATTAATTATACTAGTATAGAAGTACTAATATAATAAAAACTGAAGATACTGCTTTGTCATACGCGCTAATCACTGAAATAGCGATTCGAGTCAGACAAAATATTTTTAGCCAAATCTTCAGTAATATTATACTTATAACATCACGTTATGCGCCACGGGTTAGGAGTAATAATAAACGTGGGTGAAACCACGGAGGACAGCTAGTATGTTATTAAATAGTACGCGCCAATCGCAACGCGTGTAACGCAGCATATCGCGCACAAATGAACCGAGCCTTTAATTACACATACAATATGAAACAGTAAAGCTTTGAGCAAAATGAAAGCCGGCAACAAATTGTTTGACATTTATTGATGGATAACATCAACTGGCAACTTTGCCTCGATCTACAAATAACTTCAGGGAATAATACTAAACGTAATTAATGCCGATGTTGATGGATGGTACATAAAACGCTTATCCTAATTTACTTATGTACTATAAACCTAATCAATATAATATACATAATATATATAAACGCAAGTCCTGACTCATTCATTGACTGACTCATCAACGCCCAGCCTAAATCCATCGACTTAAAAGCGTTTACGTGGAATAAAACTGTTGTGGAATATAATTATATTTGCAGTATTTCATATATACCCTGGTAGCCTTATATACCTACATATATATGGTCGAAACTTATAGATGCGTAATATGCACGGTAAAAGAACTGCAATTATGATTATATTCCATCGATAATACACTTTTACTTTAGTCTTTTACTATAGAGCGAAAAACAAAAAAAGAAAACATTTTGAAAATAAAGATCAAATTAATTTAATTCGTTTTAAAAACCTCAAGATATTACACTTTTAGCGACGTTGTCATTTGTAATTGGACACATATTCTATGAAAATGTCAAATTTGATTGTCCATAGCTACAACGACAAGTTTTTAGTGGGCCTTGAAAACTTGAAAAGTGGTGCCGTTTACAAAACAACTATAGGGATTTTCGGAAATCCCACGGGATTGGAACTAAATTGGATATTCGCTTTAAAATGCTATGCTTCATCATTGTGTTATGTTACATATATTAATTATTATAGTCATTAATAATAATTAATTATTTTCAAGAAGTCTCCTCGAAATTCGCAATTTCGAAATTTTTTCGGGTAAAAATTACAACTGGAATCCATGCAGGCCACTCAGTTTATATTATAAATGTGAATATTTAATGTTTGGATGTCTGTTATTCAATCACGTGTAAACTGATGAAAGGCTTTAAACCCGAATTTTAGCCTGAAGCGGTTGATGCTCCTTTTTCGACTGTCCCATTAATTTATATGGTAGGTACTTTTTGATCCTGTTTTATAACTGTCATCTCAGCACCATAATGTAAGTTGTTTTCCTTCCCTTTCAATAGGCTTCTGTAAGTTTACGAGGCCGATGTGAACTACTTTCCCGACGTTTCAATCCCATTTGAAACAGTAAGATATACATTAATTCAGTTTAATGCGATTCAATTGTTATTCTCGAATCTCATTCAGTTGTAATTTCTTTGTTAATGTGTCGGTCTGGGCTAAAGTAGGCCAGCCCATTACCTCTTTGGGTGTGCTGCAGATTGAAGACTTATCTGGCATTTAGAGAATTATTATGACCTATTAATGTCATAGCTCTCTTAATTTTGGGGTTTCGGCTGGCTGTACAACTATGTACAATCTACAGAAGATCGCTTCAAAACATCAGCATTAGTTTCTGCAAAAGTGTGTTTCACGTTCTTAAGGGGTCGCGCTGCTTTTAGCACACAAAGAATCCTTATCTTTTATACTAGCAGCACAGCATCTCTTCTTTTGAGGTATCGGCAATATTAAATGATATCTCTTGCAGCAGCTTCGTATTAGTCATAACGTGCAGGAGTCGAAACCATAACGTCTCGATCATAAGTTCAACGGCTCAACCATTGTGCTAGTTTAGGGTCTTAGCCATTATTAAATCAATGTGATGGAGGCAACTGCAGATTATTTCTACTAAATATTTTAAAATCATTACCTTTCATAATCTTTGACTAGTTCGCGGTTGAAAATGTAAATGTACTCTAGAAACCCGCAGGAGTTGTCTAAAAAAATTTAAATTGTTATGAAAATTGTGCCATTGCATTCGAATCGCAGATTATTATTCGAATAACAACCGAATATTTATAGCAGCTTTCCAAATCACATATTATGTATATTCATTGAATTTAAACTACTTTGTACAGATTTTATCGCGTTGTTTATATTATATAAAACACTTTTATTAGATAATTTTAAAACCGTAAACTACTATAGTTAAACACTTTTACGAGTTACCTACATATTATACAGTAAGTACTATAACATTCAAAAACCCATCAGTAATTCGAAAATTTAAAGAAAATAATACGATTTAATTCATTCAACATACGAATAATTCGAATATTATCGATACTCGCTACACAAATGAGCGAAAATTTTAAATAGATACAATATACTTCAACTTTTGGAGGAGATAATACCATTCTGCAACGCAGTTACAAGATTATCCCGGCTGTCACCGTTTACCTAATTTGTCCGTCGCTCTTCATCCGTAAAAATGGGTCAACGCGACTAAATCTGTGTCGCAGGTGCTATGGTCTCATTGTCGTGTCAACTGTACACATATTTTGATAATATGTAATTTTAAACACGGAATTCAGGACGTGTAAAGAAATGAGTATTTTCTTTCAATCACGTTGGTAGAATAAATATATTCCGAAGGAGATGACAAATTAGGCTTGGATTGCATCGAAAGTACAGGCACAAAAGTAGTAGATACAGAAGGAAGGAATAAGTTACAAATTCAGTGCACAGTCATCTTATATCAAGTCAACCAAATGCAATAACTTAATTCGGGCGACTTGATCCGAAATCGCTTTACGCTCATGTGCGAGCAGAATCTGTTTTCACGCATCATATTTTATATGATACGACATCATAATTTGTGGTACTAGGTTCAATTAGCAGACGACAGGAAATTGAAAGTAGAGTGAGTCTTCGAGCTATTACCTATCATACCCCCATTACGCAAGCAATTTTTTTTAGTTTAACCTGGAAGGATCAAGCTTTTTGCTGCACCTACCAGTAACGTTGCCAGACCAGAGTCAGAACAAATGCCAGAACAGATTTTTTATTTGACTAAAATTGCCTAACAGAAGAACTCAATAACACTATGTCTATCCTGTAAAGGCGTAAACTTATGCCACAGAACCAACAAGAAACTATAATTTAGTAAATATTAAATTACAAGCATACATTTTGTACGAATGACCTTTCAACTTTGACTACCCGTAACTTGAAACACTGACCACCTACGCGCATAACTCGTTACAAGCAAAATTCTATTTGTATAACCAATTTCAGAATTAAGTTGTAAATTTAATTAGACTTAATTTATTAGTAACATGCTCAAGTTAAAACACTTGCGTTATATGGGTAGGCAACGATCGACATTGCCTAGCTTGCACATAGAACTCGTGCAAATAGCTCATGCAAGTAGCCTGCGCCAGGTACTTACTTGCATCGTGCACAAACACCGTTCGGTACGTATAGAATTTTTTGCAAAATAATCCACGACTCGACTTGCGTACAGCGATTGCCGAGCCTGTCAATTGTTAGAATGCCAGACATAATTGAAAGCCTATTGCGTCTGGCCGCTGGTGTGCCGCTGCGACTCAATAGTTTAAATCAGTCGCATGCTATGCCACATGTCAATCGAAACTCAAACTTATTATGAGCACGATTTTTCGCTTCTTATTAAATCGACATTCTGTATCTGTGTAAATTTGCCACTCTATTATTGACAATAGCCATAAGAATAGAAGCAATTAACTAGTATTTTCACCAGGTGAGTAAGCTTTTCGCAGACTCACATACCTTCCACAATGCTTTCAAGCCACCTTTAATTCTTTTCTTTAAGGTCAAAGTCAAGTCAAGGTCCAAACATAATTTATTTATTTAGGTCTCAAAAGAACGCTTGTAAATGCCAAAATCTATTGGTTAGTGAGTTTACTAAGGCACTGAAGTTACATTTAGGTTAGTTGCTAAGTTCCGGCAAAGGGTTGAGTCTGAGAAGATGCCTGCAAGAAACTTATGGTCACACTTTCGACACAACAAGGTCGATAACGCGCGAATTATATTATAAGCAATCACCATCTATGGTAACTATTTACAGAGGCAAAATTTAAACTAGGAAACCTCTATTGCAAAAAAAGGTTACTGCATTGTACTTTTTATATAAAAAATGTAACGCCCGCCGGGGGGACAATTCTGGTGTCACGTTGGACTTTACAAACATGAAAACAACGGACACAAAAAACATTCAGACTCGAAACAACCATATATGGATGACACAATTTTTTGTCCGTGTTGGATTCCGACACCACTCGGCGCAGTGACAATGGCAAGGCAACTACATAAACAACTATGCCCACCCACGCAGTCAAACCTACGTTAAAGTACTGTTTTTCAAGACCATCATGGTACGCTAGTATTTCTCCAATTCACAATATTCCACTTCAAAAACAAATACATAGGTACATATTGCCACGTGCCTCGACTCTTTAAGAGGCGTTCTCAGACGCCGGGCTCACGTGTCCATTACTTTCCATCTTTCTTTTTGTACATAAAATTCAATAAAGTAACATTCAAAACATTTTATGGTATCGTTTACCTTGGATATCGAAGTCAGGTGGCGACTGCAAAAAATTTCATATTAAGCAGTTCGTTATATAACAAACACTCGGC
The DNA here is from genome assembly GCA_963675205.1 of Catocala nupta. Lineage (NCBI taxonomy): Eukaryota > Metazoa > Arthropoda > Insecta > Lepidoptera > Erebidae > Catocala > Catocala nupta. The sequence goes on from OY776102.1 coordinate 1,633,347, forward strand.
AAGTAAATAAAAATAAAAATAAAATAATAATATTCTACCACATACACACAACACCGTCTAGCCCAAACTAAGCAGAGCTTGTACTATGGGTACTAGACAATGGATAAACATACATATATACTTTTTTTTTTGTAAATACATACATATTATACATTATTATAAATAAATGATCATTCTATTGAATCGTAATCTTAAAAAAATCTTCTCGGTTCATCATGGTTTATATTAAACATTACTAATTAAATTAATATTTAACTATTTAACTTTACATCTGCATCAAAGTTTCAGATTCTCTTGAACAGCCATAGCCACAAAGAGACGTTTTCTAATTAACCGTTAAGATGCAATTTCTATATATGACATATTTTCATCTTTAGTTTTAACAAATCTCAAACAGCCAAATTTATATTATGTGTACGGATGGCACAATGGTTAAATAGTCACATGGCCATAACTGTGACTTACGGGTACTTGTGGGTACGAGCTCCACACGGGAGTAAATTTTGAATAAACCACACATAGTTTTGCAGAGTCGCGATTTTCTGTATTTTCGTTGCTTTAATAATTTTGTTAACAGTCTTGTTAACAGTCCCCGTTACAGGAATAATACTTTTAGTCGGCCTCGATGGCGTAGTGGTTAGTGTAACCGACTGCTACGCCTGAGGTCGCGGGTTCGATTCCCGCACAAGTCAAACATTTGTGTGCATGAACATGGATGTTTGTCTTGGTCTGGGTGTTTCCATGTATAATATGTATGTATTTACAAAAAAAAATGTATATATGTATGTTGACCCATTGTCTAGTACCCATAGTACAAGCTCTGCTTAGTTTGTGCTAGATGGCGCTGTGTAAAAAAAAAATACTTATCACGTGAGTTGTCTTGTACATAAAATTAAAATACATGATCTAGATTCAATGACACAGCTCATAACACACAAATCAAAACTGTGAACCTACGCTTTCAATGTCATTATAATGTTATTTATAATTCAGAGAGGCAGACCGCATTAAAGGTTGAGAAGCCTTAATCGAATACTAACTTGTGCTCGCTGGGGAATAATAAGCCCTGGATTGGCTTTTGTCAATACAGAGCCTGAGGCATATATTCCAGAAATACTTGGTAAGGCTAACAGATGAGTGATCAACACCTACACGTATTGTGGACGCAGCTACAGTACATTACAAAGGGTTTACACCACCCAGCGCAAGGAGATGGGGCCCTTAGAATATGTTCCAAGAAAACCGTCCTTGCAAAGTTTTTTTTTTCATGTTTATATGTGGTTAAACTGGGATGGCTGCTAGTATTATTGGAGTAGAATGTTTGAGGGTAGTAAAACAATCCTGCTTTTAGAATGTGCCTTCGAATAATATTCGAATACACTCGTACACATTGCGGTACCTATCAACTTCAAATGCTCAGTACGCAGCATACTCAAATTATGTTATAAGGTTACACCTGATGGTGAGCGGTTATCGTAGCCGACAATCGCATACGATATCAACAGTATCGTTCATTTAAGATAAGATGAAAGAAAAGGCACGGTAGAAGTTTGTATGAAAGCCTCTGACACTTCTACCAAGCACAACATGTTTACAACTCTTCCTCAAGCAAGCCGGCTGATTCCTATCAAATAAATGGCAAAGGCGAATTCCTTCATTTACAGATTTGTCTCCTTTAGATGCGAATCCTCAACACTCGGTGCCATAACATTGACGAGGCAACCACGGCATCATCTAAGCATAGCTTTATTAGCAATTCAATGAATTTATATTTAGACAGAAAGAAAATAAGACATGGCATCGTAAGCAATAATCAACTGATACAATCAAATGCTGAACAGAACATAATCAGTAAACAATTAATTGTTAAATAATCAAAACAAAAAGATTGACTAATTGGTGACTCATTGGCATGATGGCGATAACGTCAGTTAAACCAAAAATAACATATAGCATTGCCTTCACCATCTCATCATCTACTTTTAGTACAGCATCATCAATTCTTGTCGTTTAATTATATTAAATAAATGAGACAATGAGATGGATATCACTTTCTTTTCGAAAAAACAGGGCGTGGCTAATTCCAAAACTTCAGGCAGTCCATTTTATGTAGTAACAATATGTATACTGAGATAGACTGAGATCCTGGAGCCAGCTACGTACGTCATTTTAACACAGAAAATTTTCTACAATAAGTCTATAAATTATGAGGTAATAAACTAAAATGAATCCTCCTCCACTGCCCTTTTCCCTCCTTTGTATACCTACAAAGTACACATTTACTGATTTACTGAAAAAAAAACAAATGTGCTTAAATAACTAGGGTCGGTCATTCTGGGACATTGTACCTACTATGAAAAAATATGCAATATATAGTATAGGCCAAAACTGTAATGTGTATTGCTCACTCATTTCATAAAAGAAGTGTATAGATAAACAATAATTCACATCTTATATACCTAATTCTTCCACTAAAACATCCCATCTGTCACAAAGACAATAATGTCAAAGAAAACTTACGTCTCCGAGATAATACAATCGGACAAATCCGTTTCAAACACAGCGTCTTCGATAATAAAATCATAAGAATCCATCTTGAACACCACGTTACCACATAAAAACTGTTACTGACACGAAACATCAAAAGTGCAACGATTTCATAACTGTATATTGCCAATTTAATTAAATTTCGACTTTATGAGCTGAGTGTTAAAGTTTCTAGTCGTTCGGTTGGATGGTTTGATGATAAATCGATAGTATCTGCTGATATGGCATTAGGAATGGCAGTGATAAGATAGGCGTGGGAGTGTCCAAGTTTCGGACAGTTTAATAATGCTAGGTCCAACTTTGTAAGTAATCAGAGAAAAGTTAGACTTCAAGTCGCTCTAGAGACTTATTGGTCTGTCGATCTAGATATTTAGCTAATATATTACGTTACTAGGTTTTGCTCGCAGCTCTGCTCGCGGAAATGTAGGTTAGGTTATGTCAGTATCAGTACTTTTTTTCTGGATGAGAGGAACCCTATGTCCTTTCCCTGATAACGTGTATGCAAAATTTGATCATGATCGGTCGATTATTTAAGGCGTGAAAACGTACAAACTCACATTCGCATTTATAATATTAGTTAGGACTAACCGTCTTGAAATCAGGTTCTGTATTCGATGTTTATTTTTCTAAGATATTCGAATATTAAAGCGATGCTATGCAGCCGGTAGCAAGCGACCAGTGTGATTATTATCAGGAGAGCTAGCAACACAGACATCCTTTTTAAAATATTAGCAACTCGCGAGTGTCATACCCTACTTGCAGACCACTGGAATGGGTTAACGAGCGGGGATGTCACCATATACCAGGTACATTCCTTAGTAAGAATTGAATTACAGAAAATCAAATAACACTGCCCGACCCGGAAACGAACCAGACACTTCTCGATCGCATGCAAACTAATGCCAGAAATATTCTACTACTGTATCCTACTTGTAATATAGACGTAAAGTTGGTGAAGATGTTTGAATGATTATTACTCAATCACGCATAAACCGTTGAACGAAATTGGATAAACCTTAGCACACATATAGCCCATGTCCTGGATAAACACATACAATACTTTTATTCCCGGTTCCCGTGAGGCTCAAAAAGGTGTAGCAGCAACCAGAAACCGGTAGTTTTAATAAATTCGTGTTATATCACAGAACACAACAACCCTATTTGTCCGTAATATGTCCCTCGGGAGATTACATACACGACATGTTATACAGATTACCAAAACCAATCAGCATCTGCGGCGAAACCTGGATCGAAGTCACGCGATCAACAAATTACTATTTGCATGTCCCGTCGAGGGTCTAACGTAATACCAACAGACCTTAGGGACGCCACTTTTGGTAGCCTACCTTAAACTCCACAAACAGGCAAGCTCGACAGGACTTACATTGAGTGTTGTTTTCCGGAATTCTAGGCAGAGGCTAAGTCACAATCAAAAATCATTACAATAATTCATTTAGGTCACATGGAAAAATTATAAATTTGTCCCAGACTTAAAAAAAAATTCAGTCTTAAGAGTTTACTTACATGCTACATTTAGGTTTGATGCTAGATTCAGACAACTACTTCTCTCATACCAAATTTTCAAACAATTTTTTACGAAACTCATCTTATTGAGAAATTTATCAGGAACTTAAAAATTCTTACGATACCTTGTGGGATTGTTTACCCTTATAATTGGTCATTTGACACAATGGTATGTTTATAGCCTGGGGTCTACTAATAATAGTGATCCTATATTGCCACGGGGGACATAGTCGTTGCGAATCTGAGTCTTTATTTAGACGCCAATGGCAAAACATGCATTCGGTACGGTGATAGTAGGCTGCTTACGTAGCTATGATCGTTTGCAATACTACAGAGCTATTGTAGCTGTCCGACTCGAGAGCAAAAAATATGGTAAAAAGAAAGATGTGCAGGATGCAGATGTGTAAGCCTTCGGCAATCTTACTTGCTGGACGAAACGTAGTAGGTCAGGAAACGTTGGAAGTCAGGCTAAGTATAGTAGAAGTACTAGTAAAACTTACTACTCTTACCCTGATATGCTATAACGTGATATATCTCTTAGCGCGCGGTCTCACTTGTACCTTCTGCCTACCATTACCAAATACTTAAAAAAGCGAGCTGTATCTGTAGCCACAACATTTGTAAAATATCAGCGAGAGAAGAATTATCCCTAAACGGGAATTGTTTTAAAAACACAACCGATTGCTAAAAATAAAATAGAGCGTGCATTTCCAATTGAAAACCGTAAACAGCTTAGCGCAGACGAGAAAATTGTAAACACTTAATATATTTAATTACAGCAGAATATCTAATTACACAGAATCTATTTATTTCAATTTGAGTCTAAGAAACAAGGGACTATGTTTGCAGTATAGTATATGAAAAACCTTGAAAAATGAGTTAGCATCTAGGTTTTCCTGTTCTTTTTTAAGCAGAAAAGCCTAGTTGTAGTTTCTGTGCGTCACTGAAAATTTTAAATAAAATACCTTATGCCATATAATTGATTAAAAATCGAACACAAGACCTCATGCACAGACTATTGCTGCGCCACCGAGACATGGCAGTAATTGAGATGTTGGACGATTTTGTCTCTTTTCAGCCATTAGGGAAGCCTCGGTCGGTAATTGAACCCGAAATCTCAAGCACAGCAGTCGTAAATAATATCGCTACGCTATCGACAGATAATTCTTAAAATGGTTAAACTCGTAAACTAATTAAACCTGAGAATTTAACAGCTTGGTTGGTATTGGTTATCGTTATAATTCGGTCGTGCAACCTAGTAGCATTGGACCTCACCAATCTAACTGGTACTCTGTGCTGCTAGAGGATTTAGTAACAGAAACACCTGATGACAGTTTCTCCAACCCTAAAATCGTACCTGAGACCGAGCTGACACTACACCACTGCCACTTCCAAAAATAGCGTTTTCCTACCTTTACCGATAATTTAACAGCTCAGGTGGCCTTGAATTGTATCAAAGTTAGTTCGAGCAACCTTGCCTCAGACTTCACTCATCCAGCCAGAATATTAGTAATAACGTCCCCATTCGTTTCAAAGGTCAATATCCCCATAAACCTGTCAATCTGACTCCCAACACGATCCGTTCACCGCGCGCACCGCAGTGACAAATGTCGAGGCCCTTGGGATGGGGAAACGCTAAACTAAGAATGATGACTATCATGTACGAGACATTTTTGTTGTATACATTTTTTATGTGCTGCCTTGTTTGTCGTAGTTTGGGCTTATGTCAGCGGTCGATCTTGAGGTCTTGAGTTCGGCGAGTTGTTATTGGATTTTCCTGTTTTCTTTTCGTAATAGCATGGTGTCCGAAACTGCACCCGATCACGCGGGAGCTACACGTGCTGACATAGATTCACGCCAGTAAGTGTCAGAAGAAGAAGGCAGAATTGTATTTCACCACCTATGTTTTAAGTCCAACGTAATATTATACAATGTGTCTAACAAGCACATATCAAGGGTAATAAATAAGAAAAGGATTGAAATATTTTCAGATTCTTTGCTACAACATTGTTACTAGTTACGTGTAGCTTATAAAAAGTGGTTGTTACATTATATCTCAGCCTAAAACTAATATATAATCGTTGTACTATGTGGTTTCTAATATTTAGTTCGACAGCTTGGATAAACAAAAAAAATTGTCGAAAAGCCGAATGATCAGTCATCTACCTATACTCTTATAATAAAGCTGAGGAGTTATTTTGATTTCTATGATAATAGTCTTTTTATTATATAACATCACGCTACAAACCACGGAAGCAGAGTGCAGCAATAATAAACATGGGTGAAACCGCGGAGGGCAGCTCGTGGTTATAAAATTCACAAATATCATTGTGATTCAATACAATAGTACATTTGTTATTGACCAATCAAAATGTGAAGTCACCATCTTTGTTTACTTCGCAAAGCTACGGTGTTCGGCATAAAATACGCAAGTCACCCTCAGGGGTGGTTTGTGTATTCCGACGAAAAAACAGGATGTTCCTGCCATCCTCCGGATACCAGACGGCAAAATAAATAACCCATTACTGATAAATAAAGTGGAACGGCCGGATAAATGTGTTGGAAACTGGGCAATTATTTACAAGTATCTATAAAACAATTAGTATTATCTACATCAATTTTTTCAGTTAGTTTCATTAAAGTACCAAAAAAAGCGGGATACTTGATTATACCAGGTATTTCGCTCCAATACGAACATCTTAACTGAGAAAGTGCCCTATAGTGGTATTTTAGGTCTTAAGCCAAACCTAGGTGGCAAGGGATTCCAGACTCTTTAAAGAAGCACTGTCTGCTCAGACCCTTGGAACAGAACGTAAATTCACCATATTTGAACGTTTCAAACATGGTGCATATATGTATTTATACTAAAATATTATTGGATTCGTATTCCTAGAATCACTAACAGATAACCTATAAAGCAAACACTCGCGTACGTTTGAAAGTGAATTATTTTCTTGGAATAAAATCGATATCGGACGCTATTTTTAAACCAATATCTACTGCGAGGCGCGTCATGCAACTGACGAACAAACGCCTTCTGAATACGTCACTGCAATATCTAAATGTGATAATTGCCGTAATTTGTTTGGCAGGCGTTGAGTTAATTCGATTACATATTCTATTTGAGATTATTTCCTTTGTTACCGTTTCTAATATAAAGGTAAAGAACATGCATACGGCACATCTGGAGGCAAAATGGTTATAGTCGTCATGACCGCTTGCGACATCAGAGATATTACTCAAGTATTAATGGTAGATCCTTAATTAAAGAATTTACTGAGTTGACAGTTTGGGAAATTAAAACTGATACTGACAGCATAATGCCACCCTAAAAAGCCTCGGAACCCTACTTAATGCACAATTACTTTTATTATATAAAAACCCTACAATTTGGCTTGCAATTTATTTGTACTATTGTTAATCCCTCCAGCTAAGCTAAATGCTTGTTTTTAGAGCGGGTTCACTTTCAATTGGTCGTACAAAGAATGAGGATGGGGTCATGATCTGTTGATGGCTAGTCTGATGCCTTTAACATTGGGCCACGTGCATTTCTCTCACGTTCTTGTATGTAGATTGGTCGGGGCAATTCTTGGCACGGTCCATCTACATATTTGTTGTCTGTTGTACTTTCTAAAATACTATTTATAGTATAGCATTTGAAGTCAATGTAATATTACCGCCGACAACGCAGTAGTTTTAATAGTGACATCTCTACTCTCGCTATTGAATACTGTAGTTTCAACACACACACAATAAAAAATTTGGGTCCATATCATGTTAATTTTTTTATTAAAATTCAGTTTGACCGCAGTTGTACCTAATGTTGTGTTGTTTTGATCGACTATAGAGCACGCTAGCCTAGAACGTACCTATTCACTCTCATCTTGCAGAAACACGCATTGCTAATCAGGAAACACAGACACAGCGAGGATTCCACTCCTTAACAGTACGCCTTGTAAGTGGATGATGATCCGTCCGGTGTTGTTGTGTCTATCGTTCAAATATGTTTAAAGTCCCTTCGCCACAGAGACAAGCATTATTAAAGGTGTTGTCTTATTAAATTATAAAAATATACAATAAAAGGTGAAGTCACTTTCTCGATTCGTAAAAGACTCGAGCTTAAAAATAATCCCTTTTGTTGTTGTCATTGTCATATGCTTTTACTGCAAAACTGTTAAGCTAGATAAGATTTTGATGCAAACTTGAAAATGGAGAGGAATAAAACAAGACTAGATGATTGGTGGAATAGTAAAAGCTAAGATACAGTATAAAACGTATCTATTTAGTTAAACTTAAAATTGTTTGTTAATTACCAAGAAAATTAATGATTATAATTTGTAGTTATTCCAAAATGCTGACGAGTCTGACAATTAGGTAAGTTATCTACTTCAAACTAGTAAATAGATCGATATACACAGGCATGTATTTTATACAAGGGTCGCAAACAAGAATACCGCTCGTCTAATTCTAAGCCTTGAGTGCAGCTTATGATCGCCTGCAATGCCAGTGGTATTTGTCTTACGTACCTGAACCCCGGATAAAAGAAACCAAAAATGACATGGGAGGAATAAGATAGGTAGATGTGTGAGCCGCCAACAGACTTATTTCCCGGGCGAATCGCAGAAACAGTGTTACTATTATTACGCCGGCTTCCTGTAAGAGGTTGATACTTCCCAGGTTTCAGTTTTAGGTTTATTTGGACAGTCACCAAATAATAAATAACAGCTCGCTCTTCCTTTAAAAGCTCTGTATTATATTTCTGGAATGTGGTTTATTCTAGGTTAATAATTTTAGGTTAATCTCCTGCCCAATGCTTGGATCCTAGGGAACAGACACAATTATTATACCATTGTGTCTTGTTTCCAGCTAATTGACTAATTAAAGAGTTACTGTACTATATCTGTAAAACAAGGGATCTTTGTCCCTGACAGCACAGGCATTAGTTTTGCAGGGATAGCATCGTGTGATCGGCCATGGTGCTGCAAGCGTCAATGAGCTATAGTGGCTGTAGCCTAAGAGTTTAGACATGTCGATCAAGAGGTCGTCGGCTTGGTTGATTCCTTTACTTAATTTCCTAACAAACGCATTTAGCTTAACTGCAGATCCTAATAAAATAATCCAAATTGCTAGTAATCTTTAAAATTGCTGTGAAATAGGAAACCACTTCATAACAATATACTGTATACTACACAGTAATACACTGTTACTGCGTTTGACGTAGTAAAAATTGCTAGCATCTCAAAACATGACGGTTACCCTAGATATTGCAAGCGATTATATATTACAGTAACTGCTTTCCATCAGGCAAGGCGTATATACACGTTCGCCATCTTAGTTCTATAAAAAACGTAAGCCAGAAGTCCCATAAAGTAGTTATTAGCCTGGATAATGTACGTTGACACACCGATATATTCCAGACAACGAGTAAATTCTTATTCAGAAAATCCATTCATTCTCCGAATACTGTCGAACTTGAGCTATATATCTCCACTTCCACACGTATAAAGCTATATTCTCCAAACTTTATCCATGCGTACAATCCAAAGTAACGTACGGTAATCCGAACACCACTCGCAATATGTTAATAAGAGCTTTTCACAACACCAGACAAGCTCATACAAAACCGAGGGAAAACTTTGCAGCAAATGTTTGAGACACAAATTAGTGTTGCCAGGTGTCCCTATTTCGTGACGTTCCATTTTCGTGACGTCCCATTTTCGTTACAATACACTGTCTTACGCCAACACGGCACCCGGGCCTCGGGACCACCAAATATTGTTTGAAACGAATGTAATATGAAGGGGAATGAAGAATTTAATGGATGAATAAACTGACCCTCGTTTTCATATTCTGGGTTAATTCGGTTAACTTTACTTTTTACCAACGTCGGGCATACATAATAATCCTTCTAAATTATGAGATGATTTATCTTTTGCCACCTTTTCTTTTTTCTTTGCTAGCGTAGAATAAGGAAATCAAAGACGGGATGTCCTTGATTCCCTTAGGTACTCTAGATTCAACAAAGTCAACTTTAGTCTTTACAGTACCAATCGCTTGCAATACCAAGTCTCTCACGCGTTCCGACCAATTGAAACCACTAAGACAGTACCGTAAGCAAAGAATCGTCCACGAAATGTATGTGAGGTCTCGGGTCTGATATCGAGCAGTTTATTTATTTTTCTGTCGGAGAAAGCTCATTAGCAGCGCGGATTCTAGAACTGGGTTCAGCAGACGGCAATAGGCTCGCCTAATATTACATGTGACCTAAAACATACTTGGCGAAATGTGATTGTATTAGACCTCGGCCTACCCTTCGGCAATATAGACGTGAGACTATGTATATGTGTGTATGCGAGTTTTCAAAATAAGCAAACACGCTTTTAAGATGACAATAGCTTACACTGTTAAGGCGAAATATGCTTGTTTCTTGTTATTGAATTGTCATGCAAACTGTTTACAAACATTTATTCAGAAACATCTTTTGTTTTGATAAAGGTGCTTCTCCACCTAGACGATTAACCTCAATCACTTTATCCAATCGATACAATACATCACAATCAATAAGGATGATCTCACTATCAACCTATGTAAATGCTACTTTTAATTAAACGAAAACGGTTAATAATTTGTGCAACAACAATGTGTGTGTGTGGAACAATTTGTGTTTTATGCTACAATTTCACCGGTATCGATCGAGTTCGATCAGTGCGACTTGCCACTCTAAATAGCCATACTCAATCGAGTAGGTGGAGAAGCAAAATCGATATTGGCGAATCGGCTATTGGCGATTACAAATATGTCACTTGGGCAATAATAATAATCATCTGCCTATCCGATTGATGCTATTAGAGTATTCAGGGCAGACGAATCCATCAAACACCCATAGCCCAGACGTATAAGAGTACATAATTATGTAGCAATTGTCTTACGCCTGCTGCGGCTAGTGCCACCGTAGGTGTTCCATCCCACTTTAGATTAAAGCTCTTGAACGGACGTTGTTACATTGGACACATATCTCCGTGTGAGCCTCCCAAAAGCCATATATTTTTTTAGAAAATGTAACAAAAACATATGTGATAAAAGAAACAATAGTAATTTCATTGAAAGTCAAGGAATATTGTTGAAGTATTCAAGGATGCATTATTTGACAATAGTATAGCTTTAATTTAATCATAGTCTACTGACGCTTGTTAACAATTAACTTAGACGTTTAAATGAACGATGTGACAGTACTTCTTTTTCTTTTTTTTACTTGGGGAAACGCACCTGATGCTTACCCCCTCGCCACAAGAGAAGGCTTGAGAGTTATGTCCGGCTCTTCCGTACTTCAGGCCTACGGACCGAAACCCCACGATGTGTAACTCGCTACTTTGTATAATGGGTTCAGCTAACTATGTATGGGTTGGTTATTTGCCAGGCGAAAGCCTTAATAGGAAAAGCCTACAACCCTAGAATTTTAAGGAACTTAACATGCCTACGACCAAGGTATCAGTACTGCAGCGACATGTTTATTTTCTTATAAACACTATATTGCCACTACTCACAATAGGCATGTTGACAGGGTTAAAAATAAGTGATTCGAATTAGTCCATCTTTTTGATTAGCAAAAAATATTGGACACCTATTTTTTGTTTTACCAAAACATGAAATATTTATTAAGATATTACGCATTAAAGTTCGGGAGTAGGGGCTTGTGACGTCACTGTCCTATAAAATTGTACCGACAAGTGACTTCACACGAAATTTAAACACGTTGTTTATTCGTTATTATTAGTTTGTGTGACAAAAGAAAAAATACGTGTCCATTATTTTTTCCTTGTCTTAGAGACGGACCAAAATCTTTTTTTGTCAACATGCCTATTACCTACCAGGTAAAATCCAACCTACCCTATTATAATAAGGTAAAACAATAAGTTCAATAAGGAAATAATAAATGCCTTATTTCTTATACATATGTATAATTACCTGTTTTACCTTGTTAACAAATAGATAATATTACGTCTAAATAATGTTGATACATTTTATATAGGCATATGTATGTATGTTTGAATGGCCAGTGACAGGCACTCAAGGAATACGTTCGATCCGCGAGGTTAAGCAAACATTGGGATAACCATAGTCATAGATCGATAACCATTTATTGATAGATGATAGATAGATGAATTTTATGCAATTTGAAATTTATAATAAATAATTTACAAAGACATTCAATTGTCCAACCCGGGACTCTACTCGAGACATGCACAGCAATCTTATTGACTTCAACCAGGCCACCAAGGCAGTCAGACCTTTTTTATGCCTCCATTGTAAAGTCCCTACTTTACAAACATTTACGCAGGAACCTAAGTACACTGAGTCAGCACTCGGAACGATTATTTGTGGATAAAACGTATTTTACATATATCTCGGCCAAATTATCTCCTTCCAGGCAATACAACATAAAGAAGTCGCACGACGCACCGAAAATGCCTGCAAGAGCTTTTGGTCGATGAAATCACTAATAAAAGGATCTCTTCCATAAACCCTGAAGAGAAAACTCATGGACATGTGCATTCTTCCCACCCTTACTTATAAGATATGAGCACAGACTTGGTCATTGATAAAAATTCAAATGTCCGCTCTCGGGGTCTGTCAAAGAGCAATAGAACGTAGTATTTTGGGAATCAAAATTACTGACCGCATCAGAAATTCAATACTACGTTCCAAAACTCAAATTGCTCATGTACTCTCTGTAGCCACTCAGCTGCCAAATTAAAGTGGAATTGGGCAGGCCACGTTTGTCGTGTACCAGGAGAGTTAACGGTAGGAACAACCTTACAGTGGAAACCAAGTAACGGGAAGCGACAACGGGGCCGGCCCAGGAGGAGATGGCGAGACGAGCTCGATGCCTTTAAAAGGGATTGGCAACTCATAACAAGCGATCGAGATAGATGGAAGTCAGAAGGGGAGGCCTTTGCCCAGCAGTGAGACGCCAATTAGAATTAATAATAATGATAATATAAACGTATTTTTACCATGTCCTGAATTAACACAGAATCGACCGCACGGATGGCGAAGTGGTTTAAGTTGTTGGTGCGCCACTGCTGCCGCGCTGAGTATTATGGGTTCGATCCCTACAAGGAACAAAAAATTGTGTGTTCCACCTATAGTTATCCCGGGTCTGCGTCTATTGTGTCCGTTGTTTGAATGTCTGTAAAGTATCCCGCGACACATGATTGATTCCTAATGCGGGAGTTGTCTTTTAAAAAGAAAAAGAAATAAATCTTTTTATCCCAGTATGCGTTCCCGTTTCCTGCGGAGAAATCCGCGGACAGATTCTAGTACCCTAACGAATATTATTAAATGCGAATATAAGGTTGCTTATTTGTTACGCATTCACGTCTTAACCACTCGACCGATCATCATGAAATTTCGCATACACGTTGTCACTTGTCAGATGTACAAAAAAGGACATACAATACCTTTAATCCAGAAAAAGTACCTACTGTTACTAACCTAATCTACTTTTACACAAGCGAAGCCGCGGGCAGATACTAGTACATATAATAACACTAACACCAAATATAAAAAATATAAAAATTACTCCACCATTAGACAGCCAGTCTACGAAAAATGTAAACAAACATATTCTCGGACTATGATTCACATACAGATAACAGACCAATTAAACATAGATAAGTACTACGCACATGTGTGTGCGTGTGTGTGTAATTAACACAGTAAGTGCTAAAGGTCACATAGATACGGTGTTTGATTACAAACAAACATTACATTGTTTATACCTATTCAATTGACTTCTATTGTTTGTGGAGAAGAGTGTGAAATATTTATAAAGTAATGAATATGTAGGTTAAATAATAAAAATGGGATGTTAATATGTTGATAAATTTAGCGGTACAGATAAAGCCACAGTTTCGTAGTCATTTGATTACTACGCTGCGCCGCGAGCTTGAAGTTATCGCATGACAAAAGCTAACTATTAGTGTTGGTTTACGTTTACCATTTTTTAAGTATACAACGGTTGTTTTAATATTGTGAATCCCTCCGCGACACAGAATTGGTAGCGCGAACTTGTCTTTTAAATTGCTAAGTCGACGTTCGAACGCGCCGGCGACGTCCAGACGCAATGCTTCTAACGTTGTGTCTAAATTTGTTTGTTTTCCATTTCAATTCGTTTATTGCACGCCATGATGTATATACAGGTCTTATAAATGTAGAGAGAACAATTATAGACCCCGTCGGGCACGGCAAAATTAGGAGAGAAATATTAAAAGAGAAAATTATAGTGAGAAAAAGAAAGGAAGTTATATAGAAAGACGATAATCTTACAGTTTTCAAAGGAATAGCAATCAAGTAGTCACGCAATTAATCCCCAATAAATACACAACCAATGTGAAACCTCTCCAAACACAAACATTTATCTCAGAATAAAACACACTAGTAATATCAACCCATACTGGAGTTAAACTTACAAGACACTAAATAATTATTATCTCATCAATTAGCCGGAAACCAACACAATGAAAGAGTGCTGTGTCTGAGCCCTGAGATCAGAGCATTAGCCAAGAGGTATAAATGATTTTGCCACTCTAGAAAAAAAACTGTTGCTGCATAGCCAGAGAAATTACTTCTTCTGACTTCATAAATACAACACAAGAATATGGCTACTATCTTCTATAGGACAAAGGCACTATATAGTTTTATGATACTGCATAAGAACTGTGTTAATAATAGTTATTGTTTCCAATCAGACTGATGGCAGAACAAAATAATTTAATAACTAACGGTGCTATATAAACTTGTGAAATATCAAATTGATATGCCCAGATACCAAAACAATATAATTCCTAGTTTTGTTTACACATATACTTAACATTACTATGCTAAAGAGAATTTCACGTAAAATATGCCAGCAATACTTATACTGTCATAGATTTTGAGCTTGAATTCTGATTATAAAAGCCAGTGCTTACATTCATATATAGAATCATTAGTATGAATTAGTTTGCTCATGTGCCTAGGTCATGATTTCCTCTGGGAATTGTAAATGTATACTATAGAAGGCCTTGGGGAACTAATTACTAGTTATTATGACATATCTACATATGTATGTGTAAATATATATGTTTATAAATAAACTAAGTAATTTAATTTAATTTAAATTAATTTAATTTAATTTAATTTAATGATGATGATTTTCCTATTGTCTGTCATTCCTCTCACATCAGTATAAATTTGCATAGTTTATTGCAAAAGACATTTATATTTTAAAACACAAAAAACCAACCAGAAAACAAAAGAATTCATCTCTGAAATCCTAGATGCAGTTTCATGTAAGACTTAATGTAGCGAAACTCTTTTTTATTGTGTTTGAGATTCTGGTAGTTGAGAAGTCTTTAAGGCATTATTTATAAAAATCTATTTTATTTTTTTAATGCTCGACAAAATTTGGAAATACAAAATCTTTTGTTCATATTACCATTGAAATGATACCTATATATATCCAAATTTAGATTGCTTCATGTTTAGAGATACCAGAGGCCGATTGCCATCAACATTTCGGCATTTTGTTCATATATGCTAAGGATGACTGTTAGTCAATCATTCTTAGGCACAGAAACTGTCTACCTGGCAACTAAATCAGGTAGACATTACAATCATCTTTAAGATTATGTTAATATGGTAAGAAATCTTTTAATATTGCAACACCAACACTTCATAATTGACATCTGCTGATGCTGGGCTGTGATGACAGTAATCCATGATAACAGCTGATAAAGATCCCTATCAGCTTATCACAAGAAAAATGTTTGATTCTTATCTGACCCTATTCAAAGTTATACACAACAGTGTTACAGTAATAAAAATACAAATTATAGTAATAAAAACTGTTAACAATAACAAACATTCGTAAGTTGTAAATGTGAACCAACGTAAATTACAATGTGATAGTAGAGTATGGGAATTTTTCACATGCCATGGTAAACACAATGTATTGTAAAACACAATAATATTGCAACAGATCTACGTGGTACACATGAAAATACCGGTTCACTTACTTGGCAGTCAATAATTGATGAATATGCGGCCCCAACATTTTTTTAATGAATATAATATTTATTCATATAATTCGATAAAGAAGCAATATAGTAACAATACTCTTAATTGCAGGTGGATTTACGAAATAAAATAACTATTTAGTTAACTGGTAATTCAAATAAAATTGGTTTAGAATAAATATATTCATAGATATTACTTATTCCAAAATTATATACAACATATTTTGCGCGATACGGATAACGATGAGAAAAATCGCTTGTACAAAAAGCGTTATTATTCTCATGTAAATCAGATACTTTAGCGAACACGACAAGAGATTTGCGTACACGAGTCGAGCTCGGTATGAAGCCTAAAGCGATCGTTCAACTATGTAATATGTTCGCAATATAAATAGGCTAAGACCGTACGACCTTAACGCCGAGGTAAAAGCACTCTATCGTATGCAATCGATGTGCAATAGCCCGTTAAAGCGTAAATGGAGTACGACAACGGCAATATTTCGTCGAGCTCGCATAATTTTACCGTTTTAGCAGTATTTATGTTTTAATTAAAGCAAGTTTGCCGCCAAATTTAAAATCAAATTAAAAGCTCGCGATTTTCAGTAAGAAAACCTAAAATATCCCTTCGCATTGGCAAAATGCATCCCCTCCCTAAAAATAATAAGGTGCCCGTGAATCTGTATTTTCTCAAATTCGCACATGTGTTGACGGTGCGAATGTATTGAAATAAATGTAATACAATATACATAATCAAACTCACCCCATGGTTTCTTTTCCTGCTGTCATTTAAACACAATAATTTTAGAAAATATTTTACTTCATAATTTTCAGTTTTTCACTCGCGAACTGTCACAAGCGGCGATATATCATAAACTAAAGAATACGTTCAATGTTACTAGCGTTGACTATTCAGCTATTTGTCTATGTTCGTTGATATCAAAAAAATAATGGCTTGTTATTCTTTACCAAGGAATATTTTTATCTTTCAAAAATAACTTACACAATTGAAGTATGTTTTTTTTAAATTATTGTCAAATAATCTATAGTAAAATTGTTTGTCAATATTGGCATAACAAAATTGTTAGTTGTAAAGTGCCATCTATCGCCAGTCGCAGTTATGTGCTACCCAACGCTAGAGGGCATTATAAAAGCTTATACTACTCTCCAACAGATGGCGTTAACACAAATATCTTCATACTATGGTATCTAGAGAAATATATCCAATTCCAACCACCGAAGACATTAATGTAATACCAGGTACCGCCTAACGTAATAATTACAAATTCCAGTAGTTATAAGTAATGTTAAAAATCTAAAATAATGACATGCCACTTATGCATATACGGTTAAGCAAATTAATATGTAGGTAGGTATTATTAGAATACCGGCTAAAATATTTATTGCAATGCATTCTCGCACTATGCTAAGCGAAAGCATGATTGTTATGAAATTTAACATCTCAGATAATTTAGTTGCTGTCGTAATTAATTAAATTAATTGATATTTCTTTACAATGATACGTAGTTCATTAGCAATGTAAATAATTAATTAAAATGATTTTTATTTCTGAAGGCACGTAGGTAGCTGTTTGCTAAATATTTATCCAATTTATTTAAGAATTTTGTGCCAATTTTCCTTTGATAACCGTGAAATAATGTTGCTATTGTTAAGATTCTACATTGATAACAGACACTAAATTCCTAATTTCACAAGCAGTGCGTAGACATTTACTTTATTGAAGTTTTATTTTTATCATCTGTGGTCAGCAACTAGTCAAATTACCGCGCTTTTATTACATTTGTGACTATTTTCTCTTTGTAATGGCGAAAGGCGAGCCTAGCGTCATTATGCCATACCTACATAACTTCCTATGAGTCATGAAGGTATATACATAGGCACGACAGCATCTAGCTACTCAATTTTAGGAAATTCTTTCACTAAATAGAGATAAGGCACAGAGGGTCTCTTGTTCAAATCTAGGCTTTGGCTCAAATTGGAGTATCCTGTTTGCTTATATCTTACAGGAGATAGTAAGCCAAACAACATTTTTACAATAATAAAGGCGTTGATTCTGTTTGTGCTTACGGCTGATTGTAAGATTGTCGTCTCGGCTTCAATTCCCCGGTCGGACAAAGTGTTATTGAAAATTATAGTAGCAGCACGAAATCTGTACTTTTGAATAGCCGGGAATCAAAACCGAGACAACCATTGCATTTCCTACCGCTGCGCCACGGAAGCAGTAGGTATTTGGAATGCATTGATATTATGTATAATATCTTCTATACAAAGATTATTTACATAGGTACGTTAATTACCAGTTCATTGATTATCATAAACACGAAAATTTTCATTGTATACATAAAACTGCATAAATAGCTGCGACAGCTTAGAAGAAGATCGTTGTCTGCCACGCAGACAACGATCGAATTCAATTCCAAATTCAATTCCAAAGCATCACTGACATTTCGAAAATATGTGCGTTTTAAATAGTTAATCAATAACCGCTTTAACGGTAAGGGAATACATCGTAAGGAAACCTGCATGTCTGAGAGTTCTCGAAGACATGTGAAATCTGCTAACTATGGCCTAACCCTTCTCATACTGAGAATACGCCTGTGTCCAGCAGTGAAACAGTGAATATGCAGGACTGATAGTATGATTATTTTTGTAGGTAGTAGATCCTCGCTGGCTGTAGGTAGTAGATCTTCGCTGGTTTCAGCATGAATGGGCCGGATCGACCGGGGTAGTACTACCCTCTCACAGAATACCGGCGTGAAGTAACGGTACCCGTACTGTTGCGTTTTGTATCGGGGAGTGAGAGAGCCGGAGGCCCAGTTACCCCGATGCTTTTCTTATCCTTTCCTTTGCTCTTTCCCTCCTTCATTCCTTTTTAAAGGGCTAGCAACGCACTTGTAACTCCTTTGGGGTAGCGGGTGTCCATGGACGGCGGTAATCGCTTACCATTAGGTGATCCGTCTGCTCGTATGCCCACCAATGCCACAAAAAATATTAAAAAAAAAAATATTTCTTCAGTCTGCTATGGTAGTTTTTGTGACATTTACGAACTACTTAGTAAATTTGTGAGTTCAAGTTGTAGACTAGTGTTGATATCTTGCTCGTATATTTTAGGAACATTCTCATGGTTTTGTGGTGTTTAATATGGCGGCTTCTTGAAGTTGTGTGTTATTATTATGACATCAATCCGAATGCAAAATAAAGCAGTTGGTACCTAGAGATCGAAAGACAACTAGAAATGGCAATAGTGAAAACGAATAGCCCTGCGTGCGTAAACCACAAGTCTTAGGAGAGAGTAGACATATTCGAAATACGATCAGGTTGTTCAACTTGTATTACTACATAACATTAGGTACATTGACGTCATGATAACTGGAGATAAACTTAAGAAGTATAAGGAGATATTATATTACCCATAATTCGATATTTCTCTTAAAAAAAGACAACATCCCCACTAGTAACGAGATGGTTGTAAAATCCCAGGACCTCTCGATTTAACCTCTTCGTCTTAAATGTAAAAGTAATGAAAAGAAATGATCCCTATATCTCGGAGGTCTTTTAACCCACAGGGACCATATTCAAACTCGACCGAGGTATGTACCCAATATGTCTGCACACCAAGTTACAAGGCAATATTTCCCATTTAAAATACATGTGACCTTGTGACCCCTATATCTCGGGGGTCTTTTGACCCATAGGGCCCATATTCAATCTCCACTGAGGGATGACCCAAGGTATCTGCACACCAAGTTACAAGTAAATCGGTCCAGTGGTTCCGGAGCTATGCCTGTCACTAACAAACTGTCAATAACAGACAGACACACAGACTTACATAGTGTTTTCATTATATATTTTTCAAGAAAACGTCCCCATTTATTTTAAATATTGTGTACATTACTTTACAACATTCAAACAACTATTTGTGGACTATACAATTTTATCTTTTATCTGGTATGGAAATTGAACCTATAACATTGTTACAGTAATAGGGCAAGACGACCATTTAGCCCACAACGCCAGCCGTGCAATCATATTCTTCAAAACTTCGTCCGATCCTTAAGAGGAAACACAAGGGCCGTTTTACATACAAATGTAGTCCCCTGTTTCCTCCCTGGATAATGCCAGTAGAACAATAATATTCAAAAAAAACATGTATAGCCTCTATTGGCATGTCGCTATGTTTTCCTTTTTTTCATTAATTAATTATTAAAACAGATATGAGCCTTCAAAAACCTCAAAAATTGGTCAGATTTTCCGCTGTGTTCAAACATCCAGAAAACAAATTTGAGTAGATTATATAAAAAACAAATACCTATTTTTCAATTCTCTCGCCCGTGGTGTTTCCTCTTAAGACTGCGCCGAGCGTAAGACGCGGCTGGACTGAATGACAGCGTTCGATATAAAATTGTATGGAGGATTTGAAGTGCTTTTTTGATAAATATGTATCTTTATTGTCAACCAATAACTTAAACATTTGGCACGGACAAATTGTAATATAACTATTTATGTTTCGTTTAAGTTGTAAAATAGGATAGACTTCTACTGTTATAATCTAAAAATCACGTAACACAAGCTAAAGTTTTTGCATTTTTCGTGCAAATGTACGTAATTTTGTAGGCGAAAATATTAATTATTTTAAGGTTTTTACACGGAGTAATTGTAAACACATTCATTGTTATAGGAAATGTATATTTTATATTTGTATTAAACAAAAAGTGTTGATTTTATCAACTTAACTGTGACCGCCTGTTTTGGCACATTTCGCTCGGCACAGTCTTAATGCACAACAGTCGCATTCACTATCGCGGTTCCACCAAGACAGACACACGTCGAAACATGCAAAAAGAACACAGAAGCTTATCTAACATAGTGAGAGCAGTTGATTGTACGCTCCACATACTAAGTATCTGTTCTTTTTGCGTCTAACGGTGTTCTACAAGACAAATGTTATACTATCACTCTTAATACACATAAAGAGAGAGGCAGAATTACATTTATCATCCAAATAATCTTGGACTTTATACGTATATCTTTATATTAGATTTTCTCTGCGGATTCGCTCGCGTAAATGTAGGTTATGTCAATTTTTATCCCTCAAGAACAGTACTTTTAGGTACCCTATGTTCTTTCTGTACCCCGACAACGTGTATGCGAAATTTCATGATGATCGGTCGATTAGTTAAGGCGTGAAAGCGTAACAAATAAACAAACTCACGTTTTCATTTATAATATTAGATTATTGGTTTAACAATAGAGAGGTTAATTATTTATGTATTTGTCAGTTATTTAATGCTAGCTGCCGCCTGCAGCTTCGCTCGTGCTGTATGTCATTAATGTGGTGTATATTATTTCCTAATGAATTATTTTTTTTAATCGGTGTTGTAGTTTTAGAGGTTATCTTTTACATACAAACAAATAAAAATAACCTTTTTATAATGTCAGTATAGATTTTACTAGTCGAGGTGCATTTGACAGTCCGTAAATAAATGTTATGTTGATTTAGCTTTCAGATATCGGATAGTCTTTCTTTCTGTTATCAGTCTGTTTATGCCGTCGTCAGTTACCAACCACTCATCATATTTTGATGGAGTTTTACAATCTAGTAAGCCGAACATAATTTATTCATTTAGGTTACAAAGTAACACTAATGAACGTCAAAATATATAGACTAGTGAGTTTAGTAATTTAGTGAAGCTACATTTCGTTGCTAGGTTCAGGCAAAGGGCTGAGCCTATGAGAAGAAACCTGCAAAAAACTCATGCTTAGTAACTTGATCTTCCGTCTACTAAGCTATGTTTCAAATAATTCGCATCAGCAGAATCAAATATATAATAGTAGATTATGTGAACCACATGAATAACTCTACGGACAAACAGTAATCCTCGAAACGGAAGTCAAAGGCAAAAACTAACACTAAATAATGATATCTCATAAGTCATAACATAACTGTAATAATTAGCACCCATTTAATTAGATTTATTTTGTCCGTTAAATAAATAACATGGGAGTGCAAAAAATACTAAACGTTAATTGCATTAATATTATTTTTACTAATATTATAAATGAAAATGTGAGTTTATTTGTTACGCTTTCACGCCGAACTACTCGACCGATCATTATGATATTATGTATACACGTTGTCAGGGGTACAAAAAAGGAGATAGGGTACATTTCCTCCAAATTTCCCGAGTGAGCAAAGCCTTAATTAAAAATATAGCCGTGAGTTTCTTGCCAGCTCTTCTCATTGGTCATATGCTCTTGCTTTGCTAAACATGGCAACAGATAAATGTAAATTCACATTAATAATAAGCGTAATTTTGACGTTCATGAGTGAACACGTGATACTCATATCATATTTTGAGATCTATATAATAAAAATAATCATAATTTATTTAAGCAACCAGGACTCATTTTGTTAGTATCAGAAACGTATGCTATGTTAGAGAAAATTATACTAATTATTATTTAACTAAATATTAATTTAATTTTATAAAAATACTGTGCTGTCCCATGACAAACTGCACAGCATCTTTTTGAGTCTGAAGTTTATTTTGAACTTTGCTACTAATAGTAAAGACCAAATAAATTTAATACTGCAGCGAGTCTGAATTTTAAATTAATCCTTTGTTTATTCCGGTATCACGTAATAATCACGGAAAGAATTTAAATACAGTTTTAACATATGGTCTAGATTGAAATTATTCTATTTAAACGGATTTTATCGCGATTTATATTTATTTATTTTTTATTTATATTTACACTTTCCCCGAAGTTTCGTCTGCTTTCGTAATCAGTGATTATAACTGTATATATGTAGTAGTTTAATTATAATGTGTATTCTTCGCATCAACGTAAAAGATATTAAAGTTCAGCTTATTCTAAACCACGTTTCATCTAATTACGTTCACTACACTAAATCAAATTAAAAAAGAATATCTCATTAAAAACTGCAATAATTAGCGGCGATTTAATTTGATAAATAATTTTGGTGTACAAAAAATGCTAAACATGAATTGCATTATCTACTTGTTATATTAGATACATAATGATTTTAATTTGGATTTATTTTTAATTATTTTGCACGTTTACGTTGCATTTAAGTATATATCAGAGTGTTTTTATATACCTACTATACTAGCTGTCCCGATAGACGTTGTCCTGATTCATTCAAATCGGTCCAGCCGTTTAGGAGGAGTTCACTGTCAACACACGTACAGAAGAATTATATATATATAAAGAAGATATAATTTTTATCTCGAGATTTTACATGGGAATAACTTCCATTATAATTTATATCAGTCTGAGCCACAGCGAAGCGTGGCCGGTTTTAGTTAGTATCCCGAATTAAATGAGGTTTCTGTCGGTTTACCAATGTTTATTTAGTCAGTCCTTTAGCTTGTATGGAGAAAAATCAAAGAAAGAAGAAGAAGATTGGCTTGTGATGTTATATCGACCTTTCCAGATGACATGTATTTAGTAAAAGCCAAAACACTACTTGCTGGGATGGTCAAAAACAAAAATCTTATACATGCTTAACTTTTTACTTGTTTTTTTTTTTAAATAAGTGAACATAGCTTTCTAGCTCTTTTGTTCTATATTTAAGAAATTATGTATTTTACAGTATTTGTGGCGAGTTGTAATATTATTTAGAAAACTATTTTAAAATTCAAGTGATTGCGATAATTTCAGGGTCACAAAAATCTTTTTTGTCCGAAAATAACATTTTAAATACACCGGTCGATGCAGCTCGAAAAACTGAGGTTACATCATTAACAGATTTTCGCCAAAATGGCTTCTACAACATTTCATCCCGGTAGGGTCGATAGAGTATCCTACTTCAATAAACGGCTAATTTAATGTATAATGAGTTTTCAAATCTTATTTCTATCTTATCTCATATTCTAAAAACGGGCTAGGTTTTTAGAACATGAGATAATTGGAAAAAGTAAAAAGTTATTTTGCTAGATCCGTCACTAACGCGGAAGCGGTACCCTTGACATTGCGCGCTGCCATAGGTTGTTGTAACCGCTAACTATTACGTAGGCCTCATGCTTTTAACACCTTAGTTATATGAACAAGTATACAACATTTTTTCTTACTTCTCTTATAGCAAACTAACTAACTGCTGCGGTTTCACTCACGTTTTTTGGTTTTTCTATACCACTTAGGTGGCAAACATCCATACGGCCCACCTGATGGTAAGTGGTCACCGTAGCCTATATCCATAGGCTACGGTGACCACTTACCATCAGGTGGCATCCGCCTGCAACACCAGAAGCATCACTTGCGCGTTGCTGACCCTTTAAAAAAAGAAGTGGGAAGGAGAAGGAGCGGGAAGGAGGAAACAGGGTGATTAGGCTTCCGAAAGAAACATAACAGTAGGAATACTGCGATTTCACGTCGATATTCTGTAAGAGGGTAGTCCTGCCGGACCATTCATGCTGAAATCATTATGACTACTGCTCTATAACCGTGTCTTGTACTTGATGTTAGGCTATGTTACTTATGGGTGAAGTAGTTTTCTCATGGTGAAAGAATTATTGAAATCGTTTCAGCAGTTTCAGAGTTTATCGGTTACAAACAAACAAATCTTTCCTCTTTATAATATTAGTCTGTAAGTATAAACGAACTAATTATAATATCAGCCTTCGCATATTATATTTGTTTTCTAATAAACAGATATGTCTATAAAGATCGGCAGTACATAAACGCGGGTGTCTATGTGTTGTCTCTGGCTAATTGTTTACTAAATAAGACATGTAAGAAAAAATTTACTA
This sequence comes from Catocala nupta, assembly GCA_963675205.1. Classification (NCBI taxonomy): domain Eukaryota; kingdom Metazoa; phylum Arthropoda; class Insecta; order Lepidoptera; family Erebidae; genus Catocala; species Catocala nupta. The sequence continues at coordinate 1,658,269 of OY776102.1, forward strand.
TAAGTGGTACATAACTATGGTTATTACGTTCCGCTTATGAGTAAAACTTTACATAAAAACCTCTCCCATTCATTTTCTTTCGTATTTAATACCTTTTATCATAGAGTTTGCCCATGTGCGATTGATATACTTGTAGCCTTTATTATATTGCAAGCGGTCATTATCTTTCAATAAGTGTTTACCACCAAGCTGACAAAATGGCCACTTTCTACATTCCTTCATTAGAGAAAAAGAAATTGCACGCAATATTTATTGGTAAAAAGTACTTCGGGAAAAATAAGTTATGTAAAAATAATTAAGTAAACAACTTACTTAATTATCCGAAATCCAGTTATTCATATACATTTGCGAGAATGTCAAAAAGCGTAACAGACAGACATTAAGTTGACTACTTTACATAACAATAATTTTGAAGGAACAACAACACTAGTAATTGGCAACTCAAATTGTTAGTTTTTGTCTCCACACCTGTGGAGCGCTGCTACATCGCAAACAACTTTGTTTGAAATTAAAGGTCACTGGTAGTTAACATGAGAGGCGATTTAGGTATTGGTCACTTAACTATTTCTTAACTAATGACAAGTTTATTAGAATAAATGAACACCGCTGTATGAATGAAAATTAATTACACAATTTATGCGAGGAGAAGTAAAAGTGCGCTGCGCGAGACATGTACGATGTATGACTCGTACACCTGTCTATCCGTCTGTTTATTTACGTTTGCAAAGAATTGCCTGACGGTAAGCTGATACTACAAATTTAATTAAGTTTCCATAAAATAATTAATAGTTATTAGGACACGTAAAAATTAAAACATGTAATAACTCTATACAAAGCTAGTTTCAGGAATAGAGCTCTCATGAGAAGAAGCAGCCGAGAAAATCATGGCCACTCTTTTCAATCGCTAATTGAGTAACAATAAAATTTAGTGTACATTTATTTTAAATATATGAACTGGTGTGTGCGGTACTGTATGTACCTATGTAACAACGAAAATAATCAATGTGTTTAATGTAGTTTTAAATACACTATAACTACGGTAATATTTTAAGAGGAAATACAGGCACCAAACAACGAAAAGGTTTTTAACAGATATATTGCTAACGTGCTGGGCTCGAAGGAAATAACACTATGCAAAAGAGATCACTGCGCTCGGACTGATTTTAGGTATTAAATCGTCATGTCGTATTTCAGTTTCGTCCTAAAACCTAAGCCAATAATATTTATTTTAAATCTTAACTTTCTTTTCCGTTATGTTTTATTTATTTTTATAGACAGCGCTCGCACTAGGAATAGTGCCTGTGACAATTTGCAAACATTAAAACAACAGACACAAAGAACACGCAGGCTCAAAATAATTTCACAATCACAACATATTTACACAATTTTTGCGTGCAGGGAATGTAGGGATCGACTATTACAATCTGCGGTGAACCGGTGACGAGGCGACCGACGACAGTGGTCGCCATACGTGCAATAATTGTCAATAGCGACCTGCTAGGAATCGTAGCAGCCAAATGCTGGTTACAATACACAGCATGAATGGGCCCGGCCGGCTCGATCGGGGAAGGACTACCCTCTTACAGAATATCGACGTGAAATACCAGTATTCTTACTGTTGTGTTTCGTTCGGTAAGTGAGAGTACCAAAGGCTCAATCACCCTCTTTCCCAATTCCCGCTCCTTCTCCTTCCCACTTCCATTCCTAAAGGGTTGGCAACGTGCAAGTGATGCCTCTGGTGTTGCAGGCGTTCATAGGCTACGGTGACCGCTTATCATCAGGTGGGCCGTATGCTTGTTTGCCATCTTAGTAGTATAAAAAAAGACAAGCTTAATAATATACATAACGTTGTATAATATAGTGTAAAGTAATCGAAGCGATAGCATCGCCCAATCCCTTTGTTCCCCGCGGAGCGCGCGGCGGAACAGTGAAAGTACAAGTTATGTAAAAACTATAGCGAACCAATCGCTACTTGTATGTGAGATGTTAAGATACAGACTACTCGAATTTATATTCGGAAGACTTATTACTACTGGGAGAAAGCCGAGGTTTTGACTGCATGTCTGGTGGCAATGGTTTACGTTGTCAAGTTTTGTAGATTATTCATTAGCAAACATTTATTTACATACATATGTATGTATGTAAATAAATGTTTCATAAGACTTGATAATATAAACCATTGCACTATTCGTGCAGTCAAAATCCCGGCTGTCTCTTTATAGACAGAAAATAGGTGTGAGAATATGTATTCTTAACCTATTTTCTGTCTATCGAGCACACAAATAGTTGTTTTAAGTCTGGATCTTTTAAGTGCCCGTTGGTGAATAGTTCATAAAGTCCCTAAATAATATAAGTATAACTTTTTTTAAACCGGAGTATTGTTTTTTTTTTAAGAATTATAATGAGTTATTTATACAAAAATACTAAAATATTTGTGGCCTTTGTTTCCATGCAAAACTGCAATTTAAAATTGACATGTTGTTATGTTTCTTTATCACAAGTATTTTCTAACATATTATATTAGGAAAATACCCGGCCCTTTGGGAGGCTTACATGGAGACATGGGTCCAACGTGAAGAGGCCATTCGAAAGTTTTAATTAAAGATGGGATGGAACACCTACAGCGGCACTAGTCGCAGCAGGCGTAGGACTATTGCTACGTTTGGATTCTAATATATGGGCTATGGGTATGGGTGTTTGGTGGACCGGTATATTGGTAACTATGGAGAGTCTTATTATTATTATATGACTATACCTACATGGTAAAAATCCACACTGAAATTGGTTCAAACATTGTGGCGATAAGCATGCATCGTGCAAAGAAACAAAAACCGGTAGGTATACGATAAACCGACAATGACAACTTTAATTATCCTGTATTTGAGATCCGTATTTAGTAATACTTTAACATATTTTAAAAATGGATGTTTTTCTTTGGATATTCTTATAAATAATCAGAAAATTTGCATGGAAGGGTATATAATGGTGTACTTATTATATATCCTTCCATGCAAATTTTCCACACGTGAGATTTAAAACATAAATCGCAAACAAAATGTAGGTGCAATACAGCTCTGCCTACACCTTTTGGGATTAAAACCATTAATTAAGTCAAATAATTAATGTATGACTTCGTCTTAACTAGTAAAAGATCGATGTAATACAAATAAAATGACCGAATTTCTTTTTAAGAAAAAAGTGTGCGCGCTTCCGCGTAACCAGTTCGTCGTGTTGTGACGTAACCCACAGACATACAGACAAACAGACGCGTTTAATTAGCACTTGTAGTATATAATATAGTATTCTATATCAGCGATAGCCTAGTGGGAGACCGGTGCACTGCCGCGCAGAGGTCTCGAGTTCGATCCCAAGGCGCGCATCACTGACTGTTCGATGTTATGTGCGTATTAAATTGTTAATAGCCGCTCATTTTAACGGTGAAGCAAAAACACCATGAGGAAGATATGTGAAGTTTGCTAGCCCGCACTGGGCTAGCGTGATGGACTGGCCAAAACCTTCTCATACTGAGCAGAGACCCATGCCCAACAGTGGGACAGTAGTTACCATACAGGGCTGGTATTATATATCACGAAGAGGGTAGGCAGCAGTATACTAAACCGACATTTTGTAACTGGTATTTGTTAGAGCAGCGTATAAACTGCGAGGTGTTGTCTAGACATATTGTTAGACGGGTTGTACACACGGCTACACATCAAGTTAGACACCCTATAAACGCATAACTACGCTACATACAAAATACAAAATTGTCATAAAGGGACAGTGTATAGTGGTGTCGATGTTATGGTAAGGATAGAGCGTCGCGTCCCGTTCAGCGTGAATGAGACAAAATAATAAAAATATAACGCACTGTCTCGCACGATTCGCAGCGTTCAACTTCTAATAGTTCTAAGTCCAAACAGTCTAGGTTGATGTGTCGCTGTGTGTACGCACTGCTACTAGATCATATATCAGCAAAGGGTAAGCAGAGGTAGAGTATATCAAATATGAATTTGGCCAGCGATCTTGAGGCTTAAATGAGTCTAGAGCAAGTAATTTTTTTAAAGCATAGATTTTTATTTCAAGATATCAATTACATTACTATATTAATTAACAAATAATTTAGAACAAGTAAACCTGAAGAAAAAGAATTTAAAAAACGTCGTAATATTCCTCCGCGTCGTTGTATACTGGCAACGTGTCCAGAAAACTGGCAGTATTGCCGGGTTGGATAGCAAAGCTTATTGTTAACGCAACGAAAATACCAGCAGGTGACGCGAGGCGTTGATCAGTCGCTTAGTTAGGACTTTATAAAAAGACCTAACATGTGGACCCCAAGCAAGATAGGTATTATAGCTTACAGGCATAATTCCATAAGCCGTGCTGCTACTAGAACAATTAAGTAATACTCCGTATAACCGGAGTATCGAACTCGAGACATCACGTACGACTAGATAATCGTAAACTTCCGCTACTAAACCGACGCGTTCATACAGTACATGCATTGATACTCCGGTCTTAGCTCGATCTAGTGGCAGTTATGTAGGTTAGACGGTTAAATCACTTTCTAGATATTTTCTTACGTTTGTGCGAATACTTCGCGTTGAAATTTTAATTTCGTTGCACGATTCACGTAATAGTTTATTAACACTCGGTTTCTAAAAAGCAGATCGACACTTAAATGAGTAAACAGGTTATCAAGAACATGTGAAATGTTGTAATTGGCTGATTTGATAAACAAAAGCCAATTAACTTGACATGAGTTTGATTATGAAACATCGTTGATTAGTCTTTCAAAAACCGGGTACTTTATTTATTTACAGCCGATAGCGATACGGGGGAATTCTATGACGCTTATCAGAGGATTTGTTGTACCTATTTTTTTATTCCCTTTAATATTAAATATATTTTTATAGCTTGCCATGATTATATTGGTAATAACTTATCAGAATCAGAATCTGAATCTGAATCAGTCAGAGTCAAAAATAATTCTGGACTTTAACGTATTACCTATATGATACACAATGCCAAGATGACGTCTTAACTAATATTATAAATGCGAATGTGAGTTTGTTTATTTGATTATTACGCTTTCACGCTTTATCACTTAACATTATGAAATTCCGCATTCACGTTGTCAGAGGAACAGCATAGGACATCATCCAGAAAAACTACTGTTCCCGAGGGATAGAAATTTATTGATAAAATCTACATTAAGAGGAAACACAAGGGCCGTTTTTCCATACAAATGTAGTCCCCTGTTTCCTTCCTGGATAATGCCAGTAGAACAATAATATTTAAAAAAAAACATGTATAGCCTCTATTGGCATGTCCCTATGTTTTCCTTTTTTTCATTAATTAATTATTAAAACAGATATGAGCCTTCAAAAACCTCAAAAATTGGTCAGATTTTCCGCTGTGTTCAAACATCCAGAAAACAAATTTGAGTAGATTATATAAAAAAAGAAAAACATGGAAACATGGCCAAAGCCTTTCTTCAATTTTTAATGAAATAAGTAGTTAAATCGGTTAAGTGTTAGAGAAGGAATCATGGGACTACGAAACGTTGATTTTGTGTACTTTTATAGGTATTTTCGGTCCAAGCTGCAGTTGTCTCTATCACGCTCTGCGGGCACTGCGCGACAGCAATAGATTTTACAAATACCTATTTTTCAATTCTCTCGCCCGTGGTGTTTCCTCTTAACGCGGGCAAATTCTAGTCAGAATTATACATATGGTATTATCACGCTCATTCACATTGACAATCCTACATTATCGTTTACTATCTATAATAGTTTTACTGCCTCCGTAGCGCAGCGGTAGTGAATGCGACTGCTGTGCATGAGGTCTCGGGTTCGAATCCCGAGTCGAGCCAACAAAAAGTTATTAGGTTTTTCTATTAAGAAATCTCAATAGCAGTCTGGCGTTAGGAAGTTGGCGGTGTTAGATACATCCCCGTGCCTCGGAAAGTACGTAAAGCCGTTAATCCTGCGCCTGATCTCTCCCCGGTCGTGTCGGATTACCGTCCCATCGGATCATGAAAGTGAGGGAACAGAGAGTGCACTTGTGTTTGCGCACACACTTGTGCACTATAACATCTCCTGCTCAGATGACCAGTCTCCGTTAAGATTGGCGTGACCGAAATTCGGAGGACATTATTATTATAATATGTGAGCTCAATCTTCTTAGTGAGGACATATCGTCCTTTCTAAGTACTGTAAGCACACATCTACGATTTAAATCGTTACTTTCCAAGAATCAACTTAATGATTGAAAATAAATACACTATTCCTCCACTAACAAGAAAATTACAGCCATTTCCAACAAGTAAATGATTAGTTAAGTACGTCAGCTCAATCCGGTTTGTCCAGTGTAGCGTGTAATGTGGTTAACTTCGCATCTCAGAAACTAGACTTAGCACTTACTTTAGATAAGACTGGAACTCTTTCGTTTGTTAAATTATCTCTTCAAGCTGTCGTTTAGCGAAGACTGCTTTGAAAGCATTCGTTTAGTTAAGTCTGGACAGATGGCGTAGTGGTTTATGTGGTCGCCTCGCCACTGTTACTGCACTGTGTGTCGTGGGTTCGAATCCCACACAGGACAAAACTTTGTGTGATATACAAATGGTTGTTCTTTGTGTCCGAGTGGCGTCTGGGTGTTCCCCCGCGACACAGGAATTTTTACTAGTGCGGTCGTTCACTTTAAAAAACAAAAAAGTCTTTATATTTTGTACTAAATGTTTTGGTGGCGCAGCGGAAGTTTATGCGACTGGTTTGCATGAGGGCTCGGGATTGTATCCCGGGTCAAGCAAAATATTGTTCGGGTTTTTAGGTTCACTTCGGGGATCTTATTGGATTTTCTAGCAAGAAATTCTCAATAACAGTATGGTTTCTGTATTGTAATCGGTAAAAGGTGGGGCTCGTGTTGTAATATGGGACCTATAAACGTAGTGGGCGAAATGTAGGTATAATTCATCTACCTACCATTTCAGAGATAATTTTCTTTTTTTTATACAACTAAGATGGCAAACAAGCATACGGCGGCCCACCCGATGGTAATTGGTCACCGTAGCCGATGGACGCCTGCAAAACCAGAGGCGACCCTTGCGCATTGCCGACTCTTTAGGAAAGGAAGAAGAAAAAAAAAGGAAGTGGGAAGGGGAAAAGACGGTGATTGGGCCTCCGGCACTCTCACTCACCGAACGATATACAACAGTAGTAATACTGCTATTTTACGTCGATATCCTGTGAGAGGGTAGTCCTTCCCCGGTCGAGCCGGCCCATTCATGCTGAAAGCAGCGAGGCTCTGCTACTCAAAAAACCTATCTCTATACCTATATGTACGAAATATTCATAGGTATACGTGTTTTTAAGACAATTGCTGAACTAAGGTTCTATATATATAATGTTCTGTGGTTCTATCCTTGTGACACAAGGTAGGTAGAAACATACGAATAGTGGACACAAAGTACACAGACCTACGGTTTCTGAAAAGATGACCAACACATTTTTTTTTATTAATTAACAGATAGTTAAATGCACGTCAACTGCTATGATTGGCTGACTAAATTAGCAACGGCCAATCAAATTACTTGAAATGATTTTGATTTTGACACAACGTTTTAGACCAGGTTTCAGATTCAGTATAGTCATTTATAGATCACACAAATAACTTACTCGCGGGAATTTGAACCCACGATACTTAGCGGCAGCATCGAGGCGTCCGCTTGACTGCTGCGCAATAAGTGAGTAGATTTTAGCGAGTAGGTGGATGAAATTGTTGTTGTGAAAGTACAGCACAGCTAGTATCGATCGAGACTTACGAATATAACTGCCAATCTATACCTATATCAATATGTGAAAAGTAAATGTTGTACTTCATTTTAAGCACATTGCGCACCCGCAGGAGTTTGTGAAAGTTTATATGGTGAAGAAGGTTAAAGTTAAAGCTTGTAAAAAGATTGCAGGAAGAAAAAGTAATACAAAAACCTATTATTTTTCAAAATAAAGTGGTATAAATTTTTTTACGTATGACAATTATCATAATCAATCAAAAAATCAATAGCAAAAGGCTTGCTAAAACATAGCTAAATATGAATTTAATACATATCAGCCTTCTGAGTATATATATCATATATCATACGTGAAGCAAAAACTTTGTACCCCTTTTTACGAAAATTGCGCGGACGGAGGAGTACGAAACGACGAGTGGCATAAAGAAGAAATTTGGAAGGAGGGGTAAATCCTAATATTTTTATAAAATATGCATTAGAAATACCTACAATATTTCTAATGCATATTTAATTAAATTAATGAAGAAACACTACACGCACACAACCATGCATATGACATACGCAGTCGAATCGCGTTCGTAGTATTTCGACATTGTTCGTCTGACGTCGTACAATTCTTTGTATCTATGGTTACCTATACGTTATTTATATGTAATAGAGATAAACAGAAAACAAAGTAGCTTAGGAATTTTGGACGAATTTTGACTACTAAGCGACCGCTAGTATGTATAATTATAGCCCTGTATATGAATTATCCCATTGCTAGGCATGCATCTCTTCTCAGTATAGAAAGGTATAGGTCATAGTGTACCACGCTAGCCCAGTGCGGGTTGGCAGACTTCACATATCCTTAAGAGCATTATGTGAATATATCCTTCACCACCAAGCGATAATTAATTAATTATTATATACGCACCTAACCTCGACAAGTCAAAGGTACTTTGGGATCGACTTCGAGACGTCTTCGGGGCAGTCCGACGTATCCTAGGCAATCTCTGCAATTTATATATCCTAACTAATATTATAAATGAGAATGTATATTTGTTGGTGACGCTTTCACGCCATAACTACTTGAACGATCATCATGAAATATCCAGGGGTCAGGGGTACAGAAAAGGATATAAAGTAGCTTCCATCCAGAAAAAGTGCTGTTCCCGAGGGATACAAAATTTACATATCCTACATTCTCGAAATAGCCTGGTGGGATTTACCATTGACCTGCCATGCAAAGGTCTCGAGTTCGACCCCAAGGCGACTATCTCCAACTTTTTTAAGTGTAGTCTTGATAGTAATTTATTCACAAATCTAGATTAACGAGAGAAAAGCCGCAAGCAAAATCTAGTCTATACAAATAAATAAAACTAAAGTATCTGTATATTTAGTTATATTTTATCAGTATATTTATATTATATCTGTATAACAGCTATTTACTAAATGCATATAAAAGTATATACAGTAGATACTAAAATAAAAAGAACAATTTCAAAATGTTTGTCAATCTGTTTGTTCCGGCTAATCTCTGAAACGGCTGAACCGATTTTGACGGGACTTTCACTGGTACATAGCTGATGTTATACGTATTATAACTGAGGCTTTTTATTTGGGTGCCGCGAAAGAATTAAAGCCATTCCATACGGCCGAAGTTGCGGGTAGCTAGTATCTATACTAATATTATAAAGCTGAAGAGTTTGTTTGTTTGTTTGAACGTTCTAATCTCAGAAACTACTGGTCCGAATTGAAATATTCTTTTAGCGTTGGATAGATAGCCCATTTATCGAGGAAGGCTATAGGCTATATAACATCACGCTACGACTAATAGGAGGATCAATGAAAATGTTGTTAAAACGGCGGAAATTCTCTTATGTGAAGCAGACGACGTTGCGCGGGTCAACTAGTATAATATAAAAGTAATGAGAGGAACTGGTTGTAGCGATGAGACAGCAACCTTGTGGCGACCATCACGTACCACCTTATAAGGCTTCATTGTACCAGTACTGCAGCTATTTATTATTAACAACTTATTTTTAGTTATAGCGTATTATCGTTTGAGGTTGTATGACCATATTATGAGAAATGAAACGCATGTTGTAGAAATGTTATAAATAAGAATGGAGCAGCGATAGCTCATTGGGGAGACCAACAGACAGCAATGCAGAGTGTCTCGGTTTCGAAACCACGTCGCGCACCTCTGACTTTCGGAAGTTATATGACTTTTCGAAATTATGTGCGTATTGATTGACAATTATTGCCTGCTCCGTGCCTCGGAGAGCACGTCAAGCCGTCGGTCCCGGCTGCCATTAACATCTATGGCAGTCGTTATTGGGAAGTCAGTGCCCTATAATATCCTGATACTGGTCTAGCCTTAGGGTATCGTTAGCCTTCGGGTTGCTGACAAACTGATATCCAGTCAAATCTGGTTAGACTAGAAAAGCCAAACCCAAGTGACTTGGGAATAATAAAGGCTAGGGAGAAGAAGAAGAATGTTGATCGACAGAAAGGTGGAGGAAGGTTATAGAAAAGGTAGATGAAGTGCTTAGAGAATGATTTCGAAAAAAAAGAAGTAATAGTGTGATGACGAATGAAGGATGTATGACTGCTCGAATGAATGTAAGTGTTCTGGGTGCCATTCACCCTGGACTAATATTTGTGTCAAGTCTGGGTGCTCTTTGTGTTCATTGTTTGAATGTTTTTTAAGTCCTCTGCCATATACTAGGATCTACTAAAAGAGCAGGAGTCGACCCAAAATAAATAAATAATAGTTTAAGAAAACGAAAAAACACGCTTTATTAAAATTAACAACAAATTAAAAATTTAAAACACGTATTGAGGGAGTTGTGAAAAAAAAATGTAATTCGCCATTTTATGGTGGCGGCCATCTTGGATTTGAAATTTATCAGTGAAGCCCTTTCATTTGATACCCATATTGAGGGAGATGTGAAAAAATATGTAATCCGTCATTTTGTGGCGGCGGCCATCTTGGACCGATTTTCATCAAACATAACTAAGAACACTCCCGACTAACTCACCTTTCAAATAAAAAAAACTAAATTAAAATCGGTTCATCCGTTCGGGAGCTACGATGCCACAGACAGACACACACACACACAGACACGTCAAACTTATAACACCCGTCGTTTTTGCGTCGGGGATTAAAAAACAATCTTAAAAAGTAGAGAATAATTTAATAATTTTAATGTAGATAAGCATGGTGTCATTAAAATATCTAAGGAAGCACCCCACACTTTGCTCTAGCTGTTTTTTAGTTTTTATAAACTATTATTCATTTTTATTTTTTTAAACCAAATATTATTTTTATTTAATATTTTTCTACATTTTGTATTGTCATCGGTCCTTGATAAGTATGCCAAATTTCAAGTTAATTCGACGTTTTGAAGGAGGTCAAAATCATGTTCCAAGTTTCCGTTACATACATATTAACATACATACGTATGAAGCTAATTAAACCGTGTTAAAAAAGTAATTAAATAGAAAATTGTAATTTTTCTAATTTGTAAGAAAAGACGTCAAAAGATATTTATTCATTTAAGTCACAAATATTTGCCGAGACCAAATTTTCTGTAGCCGAGACTATGCGGTCTCGAGATTCGATTGAATGCTGCTGTATGGCATAGCATTAGGCTGGGCCGATGCACAGCAATAGCATTCTACAACCGCCGCACCATCGAATTAGTATTGTTTAAATAATTTGCTACGTTTTTTAATAATATATCATTGTAATTAGCAATTAAGTTTTCTTTTCTAATATTTTTGTGCTTCCATTTAGCCCTTATTTTAGTTGTTCCAATTGTTTTCGAATTGTATTGTCGTCAAGAATCTCATTAATATGTCTCATACTACACGGAAAACCCTGTTTCCTGTGATACAGTTTATTTTAACTAGTACAGGAAACAGGTGATCCTTTCCACTAGAACTTTTTACGTTTTATATTATATTGCACAAGTTATGTTATAACGGGTGACAAACAATTGTAACACTGTTTTTTGGTAAATAAATTATTATTATTATTATCTAAATAACTAATTAACAATGTCAGTACTTTTAAATATAATAGCCCATCGAGGTTGAAATGTAGTTAAAGCCAAAATACTAATTATTAGAAAGCCAAAAAACATAAACCTCAGTTTTACTTTTCTCTTAATTTTTCTGTTTTGGTTTACATAGTTTTTTAATTAAAAATCCTTACTAGTAATATTATAAAGGCGAAAGTTTGTATGTATGTAAGTATGGATGTTTGTTACTGTTTCACGCAAGAACTACTGGACCGATTGCGATAAAACTTGGTATGTAGATAGCTGGAGACCTGGATTCATACATAGGCTATATACTTTTTATCCCGATATTCCCACGGGAACGGGACTTACGCGGGTGAAACCGCGGGGAAAAATAAACAAACAAAGTAAATACAACTACAAATACACTGGAACATTGAGACAACTACCATCTTAGTCTCCCCGTGACCATGGCTGCTGAAAAGCAACCGAAACGTCGGAGAAAGTGTAAACCAAAAATAAATAGATTTAATAGTTTAAATAATTTTATTAGCTTATAAATTAGTAAAATAAAATCAATAGTAGTAGTAACGTAATATTTTCAAAATTTTGTAATACGGTGATAAATAAACAACGCGATAAAATCCGTATATAGTAGTTTAATTTCAATGAATAACATTCGCGTAAACAGAAGACAATATTAAACAAAGTAAATACAACTTGATTGAAAAACAAAACATGGTTTTTGTATCTTTAAATAATTGTTTTTGTTTTTTTAAAAGACTACTTCCCCACTTGGCGTCAGTTCTGTAGGAATCAATTAAAACAACGGACACAAAGAACATCCAGATTCGTAACAACCATTTGTGGATCACACAAAGTTTTGTAACATATTTATTTATTTATTAAAGTACAGCCACATCATATACATTATAATTTGTTATAATACAGCAGTTTAATGGTTTAATGCCTAATGTACATGACAATAACGGAGTACATAGCACTCTATAATAATTGTATGTTGGTTGAGTTTTTATCAATTAGCAATTTTAAAAATCAATGAATACAAAACAAGAAAAAAAATACAAAACAGGTTTAAAAAATAAAATATACACACGATGAAATAATACAAAAATACTTTACTGAAATAACTGAAATTCAAAAACAACAAAAGTTTTCAATATCCGGACATGTTCTTATACTGTAATATTTTGTTTTGAAAACTGTGGAAACTATCGTAAAAAATATCTAGACCAGGTATTTGTGTGACGAGTGAATGGTATCCGTTAATAAGCCTATTTACTGGTGATTGTAAACCTAGATTTGTTTTAGCGGTTGTTGTATTGAAAATTTTATTGATCCTATGCCTAGGATAGTTATGGGGTTACCTTAATTGAAATGTTATCAGGAAGGTTGAGTTTTTCCATTAATAACTTTATGAAAAAAGCATTGGTCCAAGTATGAACGTCGGTCGTGGAGAGTTAACATATTGAATTTCTTTAATCTGCTCTTGTATGGATGTTTGTGTGAGAATCCAGTGGCGTGATAAGCCAAATATCTAGTGAACGCCCTTTGGATGCTCTCAATTCGTTGCGAATGTATTGAGTAATATGGATTCCATGCAGTGCAAGCGTATTCAAGATTACTGCGTACCAGTGTGTTAAATACTATAATTTTGGTCTGGTTGAATTTGAAACCTTGGGTGTTACGTTTTAAGAACCCAAGCATCTGCGCCGCCTTAGTTACAATTTTATTAATATGTATGGAAAATTTAAGCTCACTTTCAATTATCACTCCTAAATCCCGAACCTCACGAACTTCTTCTAGCACAGTGTCATCGAGTTTATATTGTGAATTAAATAGTTTCTTTTTTCTAGTGAACTTAATATGCGCACACTTCACTGCGTTTAGAGACATACTATTGCCATCACACCATTTCGAAATAGCGTCCAAGTCTTTTTGTAAGAGTCCAGCGTCTTGGAGTGAGCTAACAGTTCTGTAAATCTTTAGATCGTCGGAAAATAAAGACATTTTGGAGTACCTTATGACTTTAACAATGTCGTTTATAAAAATAAGGAATAATAACGGTCCTAGATGCGATCCTTGGGGCACACCAGATTTGGCGTAATATGTAGCTGAGATGAACATATGAGATTCGAACCCACAACACTCGGTGCATTAATCAGTCAAGGTTCGTCATCCCTGATCTATTGAGTAAGTTTGCCATAATACATAAATTAGACCTAATATGAGCGATAATTAAATTGAATACATACATCACTTTGCAAAATCAGAGATCATACCGCAGGATCAAACGCGATACCAACACAGCAATACAATGGCCTATCCGTTAAGTTATATAGTCGCTTTACTATGTCGTATTCTATTAAAACATTAAAAGACTTCGTAACCGTCGATTACACGGTACAGATTGCAGCTCCACTCTTTCACTAAGATTTCCTCAGTAGAGACCTCGGCAAGACCCTGACCTGCGCGCCTTGACCTCTCCCCAACGTTTACTATCAATAAACTTCAAAAGTAGGGTCACCAGCATTAAAAAAAACGGTAAAAGGTATTCGTATATTCCATCTTGATTTGTTTTGATACTGGTATGCATTAGAGGGAATAAAAAGAAAGACTACAGTAAAAAGTGTCACTGTGTATTTATTCTGTTGTGAAACTACCAAGCTGCTATTTTTTTTAAGTAACTCAAATTGGTCTAATATTTCTTAAGATTAGTGCATTCATTCACACAATATTTTTCATTTCTTTATAGCTTTAGTATGAGGTCTGCATATATTTTGTATCTTCTCTTCTTTTCTTCTCTTTACAATGGAGTTGTCCACCCGCACTTGAAATAAATCCTGTGTCGTAGGGCCTTTATAAACATTCTAATAACGAAGAACATCCCAGACGCCGTACACTTATTTGTGGAGCAGATTTTTTTTTGTGCTGTTAAGGGTTCGAAACATTGACACTCGGCGCATGGCAGTGACGAGGTGACCTCTAAAATCACTGCAGCATCCGTGCCTAGCAGCAGTGCAACTGATGAATTTGCTTTGAATGTCGGGTGAGACTAGTTCCATGAGTTGTTACTTACTGCCGAGTCGAGAGATCTCGGAGTGAAGCACCAAAATAGATGTTCATAGTATAACTGTCATTTTTATTAAAGCATTTTTTCTACACGTAATACCTGAAACAGTTATCGAACAAGTCATAATTATTTGTTCCTTTTATGCTATCAAAGTGGCAGACTTAGTTTCCTTGGCCTATGTCTCGTATGCAAAACCAGGCATATCAATAGCATTGCTGCCACTAGGGAAAAGGAAGTAATGGAATGGTCGGAAAGGAATCTGAGAAGTAGGCAGGCATATGGGCCCTATGTAGGCAATAAAAATGTGCACCTGCCTACTACCTACTTCTAATAAAACAAATGAAGATGTACTACAGAAAACAATTTATGTTTCAGATATATGCTACAGAAAACAGTAGTTAATTTTTGGCCTGGTGCTGATCGGGTTGCGTGCAGGCCCACGAAACCCACCACCCCCAGGTCAAACCTCAGGGTGGCTGGAGGTCATCTTGTGCCCTCCGACACCCAGTTCTGCGGCTGGGGAGAGGGTTTAAGCGCTCTCTGTCACACTCCGCCGCCTCCTTGATGGAAATGACTTTCTCACAGAGGGAGGTGCAAGCGTTCCACGACCTCTCGCTCCGGACCATAGATTGAACCACGGCCGGGAGCGAGAGGGCAACCATACCGACTGCCGCGATCAGCTCACGGCGCTGCGATGTCCAGGCGGGGCAATCCGCCAGTGTATAGCGCCGTGTCCTAGGTTAACAATTCATACAATTTCTGTTAAATGCGTAAATAGACATATATTATTTGTGACAATATACGAAGATTATTCAATATCACAGATATTATCCAAAATATTTGATATAACAATGCTGATGCTGAGAGACTGAATTAAAGCCTGTTATAATCAAAGATTAAATCAACCCTACTACCTCTAATATCACTCCTATTGAAAATTATACATTATCATGTGGTGTGCTAGACCATGGTCTCTAGCTACCAATACGCCATATTCCTTTATTTATCTTTCTTTTTCTTTACTTTTTTGGCTTTACTTTTGTGTTACCTCCATTTACTGGGGAATTTAAATAGCCAGCAACTGAATGATTTTATGAAAAAAAGTTTGTTTATCACATAAGACAGGACTGTTTTTGATATAAAATCAATAAGTCTTGTCTCATGCGGTAAACAGACATTATAAATTTATACATTATACTTTTAATTACCCTTAAAGGGTAAACTATCGGGGAAAGTGTATCTACCTAACCTAAGTAAATATAAATAAATGTAAAGATGTAAAAAAATCGTATGAAATCCGTTTTAAAGTAGTCTTATTTAAATGTCCAACATTCGCGAAAACTAAATACAATACTAATCTTTACTTCAAAGCCCTTCATATATCTTCTTTCTCGTTACCATTAAACTACAGAAAATATAAAAATGAATATACTTTTATATTTTTCTGCGATTTATTAAAAACAAAAAAAAATATATTTTTCTGATAGCTATTATAACTTAGCCTATTACCTGATTCCGGCTTGACGTCGTCTTCTGGGACACTCTGTATATGTATAAAAAAATCATTCATCAGTGTAAATACATCTTTTGTGATCGAATTAATTTTTTTTTTTTTTTTTTTTTTTTTTACGTGGGGGAATGCAATGACGCATATCCCTCCGCGGGGGCGGGCGGAGGGATTATGTCGGACTCGCCGGGGTAAAATGAAGATGTTGAAAGGATAATGTACCTCCCGGAATACCGACTAAACCTACCACGGTGTTCCTCGACAAAACCACTATCGACGGGGCCGCGCGAATCACTTTCGCATACGGTCGCGACCCCGCCGAGGTTTCGGCCCGCCGTATGAAACGGCAGGCCACTACACGAAAGACCTACCCAAAATAGGCACTACTTCACCTACTGTCTCCCCCCTAGAGGGGAGACGGACTCGACACAGAGGCGCGCGTGGGAACACGCACGCCGCCTCTCGGACCTGGTGCTGAACGGATGGCGGGCAGGCCCACAAAGCCCGCCACCCCCAGGTCAATCCTCAGGGTGGCTGGAGGTCATCGCGCGCCCTCCGACGCCCGGCTCTGCGGTTGGGGAGAGGGTTTAAACGCTCCCTCTCCCGCTCCGCCGCCTCCTTGATGGAAATCACTTCCTCGCAAAAGGAGGCGACGGCGTTCCACGACCTCTCACTCCGGACCATAGACTGAACTACGGCCGAGAGCGAGAGGGCAACCGATCCGACTGCCGCGATCAAATCACGACGCTGCGATGCCCAGGCGGGGCAAACCGCCAAAGTGTGCAGCGCCGTGTCCTCAACAACGTCGCGGCAGTCGCCGCAGTGGTGACAACCGGGCGTCTCTTGCCGGCGTATACGACACAGGAACCGGCCAAAACATCCGTGGCCAGTCAGAACCTGTGTCAGCCGGAAGGTGAGGGCGCCATGCCGCCTCTCCAGCCACTCCTCAAACACGGGACTTACCGCCACGATCGTGGCGTGCCCGGTGATCGAATTACCTACAGTAAGGGCACATAACATATAACCGTCGAGCTGTGTCCGCAGATATCTAAATGCACGGTCACCATATTTATAAGTCCAATAATATCGCTAATGAACCGTCAAACATTACTGAACGCAGCGCACATCTTTTATGAAGCGAAAATATTTTTATAGTACCAACACAGCAAGGATAATCGTCTTGTAATTAAAACTCTTTGCTTGAATGAGGAAGTTCTTAACATTCTTGTGTGAATACTGTATAAATGGAATCTATGGATTATATATTTATGTAGGTGTTAAATAGACAGCCTAGTGGGAAACCGTTGAAGTGCCATGCAGAGACCTCGAGTTGGATTGTAAGGCACCTCTGACTTTTCAAAGTACTGAACTGCGTATTAAATAGTTAATTATCGCTCGCTTTAACTGTGCAGACAAATATCGTGAGGAAACGTACATGTCTGAGAGAGCTACATAATGTTATCGAAGCTGTGTGGAGTCTGCCAACTCGCACTGGGCCAGCGTGATGGACTATGGCCTAAACCTTTTCATATTGAGAAATGGCTTGCAGTGGGACAGTTAATAAAGATGGCTGATTTTATTATAAATAGATAACGTTCCTGGGACTGCTTCGGTGACGCAGTTGTAGTGAATGGGTTCTGTTTCCTATTTCTCTTCAATTGAAATACAAGCATAGTTTAACTCTAATATCCCCGAAAGTATATGCAAAAATGTATTACATTCATATTTTGATTATTAGATTAAGACTGCGCCGAGCGTAAGACGCGGTTGGACTGAATGACAGAGCTCGATATTCAAATCGGCCCGCGGCCGCCGCAAAATTGTATGGAGTATTTGAAGTGCTTTTTTGATAAACATGTATCTTTATTGTCAACCAATAACTTAAATATTTGGGACGGATAAATTGTAATATAATGTAACTATTGTATATTAAATGTAACTATTTATGTTTCATTTAAGCTGTAAAATAGGATAGATTTCTACTGTTATAATCTAAAAATTACGTAACACGTGCTCTCGATTTTGCATTTTTCGTGCAAATTTAGGTAATTTTGTGAGCGAAAATATTAATAATTTTAAGATTTTTACACGAAGTAATTGTAAACACATTCATTGTTATGGTGAATGTATATTTTATATTTGTATTAAACAAAACGTGCTGATTTTATCAACTTAACTGTGACCGCCTGTTTTGGCATATTTCGCTCGGCGCAGTCTTAAGAAGCAAATCTGTCTGTATACCAGGAACAACTCCAGAATCCGTGTTTCTGCTGCCCGAATCGAATCTGCTGTTTAGGTGACGTATTGTTTTAAGTGATCGCCACTGCGCTGAATATTGGGGCTTCAATCTAGGGAATGAATCTCAGTAGAAGAATTAAACATAAATTACTGAGATCCACAAAGTCAAAGTCAAAAATCATTTATTCATTTAGGTCACAGAGTAACACTTATGAACGTCGACATATATAGGTTAGTGAGTTTACTAAGTTACTGAAGCTACATTTAGGTTAGTTGCTAGGTTCAGGCAAATGGTATAAGAAGAAACCTGCAAGAAACTCACAGCCACTCTTTTAAATCGCCAAATAAATATAATTCCAGTATTTTACAACTCAGATCAGCAAGGTATTGCAGCCATTATACCATATATTACTGACTATAAAAAAAATACTAAAATATTAACAAAAATTACTTAATAGTATTAAGGAAATGAAATAATTAGGTTTGGTAGAATAATTTAGTATTTTTTAAATAGACAGTAAGTTGGCATGATGGCACAAAATATAGTCTTTTGAGTCTAGATGTTTCTGTGTCTGTTCACCGACACATAAATAATTATAACAAGAGCCATAACTGTGTATTTTTACAAAGGCATAACAGTCGCATCGCTACCATCAAGGCCGAAGATATCTTGAACTGAAGCTGCTGAAAAGCAACCAAACGTCAAGTAAAGTGTAAATCTTAATAGTTTAAATTTTATAATAGAAGCAGCGTTAGTGAATGCGACTGCTGTGCATGAGGTCTCGGGTTCGAATCCCGGGTCGGAACAACAAAAAGTTACTGGGTTTTTCAGTTAAGAAATCTCAATAGCAGCCCGGAGTTAGGACGTTGGCGGTGTTAGACACCCCCGTGCCTCGGAAAGCACGTAAAGCCGTTGGTCCTGCGCCTGATCTCTCTCCGGTCGTGTCGGATTATCGACCCATCGGATCATGAGAGTTAGGGAACAGAGAGTGCACTTGTGTTTGCGCACACACTTGTGCACTATAATATCTCCTGCGTACTTGGCTAGTCTCCGTTAAGACTGGCCGCCGTGGCCGAAATTCGGTCTGGAGTATATTATTAATGGTTTCTAAATTATCGAATAATTACGGATGGCGAAGTAGCATAAATGGTTGGCTTGCTACTGCCATTACGAGTATTGGGGGTTCGATCCAAACACGGGACAAAACTTTGTGAGATCCGCTAATAGTTTGTTTCGCTACTATACTCCATTTGGTTAGGTACTTAACTTAAGGTAAACAATCTTGATGTGACTTTTTACACAAACACATATTAAACAAATAAACTACTGCTTAAACTAACGGTTCAATTGATTTAGTAATCGTTATTGTTGTATTTACATTGATCATAAGCAGCACATTATTTTTAAACTGAGTTTTTAGATAAAAAGACACATTAAGATTGTTTACCTTTAGTTAAGTACCTAACCAAATGAAGTCTAGGTGTTCTTCGTGTCCGTTGTTTGAATGTTTGTAAAGTCTCCAGGCATAATTACTGTGTCGCGACACAGTAGATAATTATGCCTAAAGCGGGAGATGACATTTCAAAAAGAAAACAAATAATAAAATAGTAGTTCTTTACAAAAAAATCTTTACAATGAAATCCATATGAAATAGTTTTTGACATGACAATTATTGGAATGCCAGACATAATTAAAAACCTATTGTTTCTGGCCGCCGGTGTGCCACTGCCAATGTGAATATTAATAAAGCTTGTTTTCATGACTAATACAGGATAATACTCTATTTTTATACGTTCAACAAGCGAAGGTTATTAGTTGGCAATAGGAAAACGCATCGTTTGCGCCGAGTGTTGTGGGGGCCGTGTGCGCACGATAGGAAGTGAAATTAGTATGTCGAACGTACAGACAGACTGCACGATGAATGTTTATACATAATGGCGACGAGCAAGAAGGTATATGAAGGACTTTAACCTAGGTAGTAGGTAGTTATGTTTTCTAGAATGTTACACATTGACAATTAATTGCGTAATGTGTCAGTAACAATATCTAGAGACAGTCCTTAAAAGTTAAAGGGCTTTCATTATTAAACAACTTTTTCAATTAATAATATAATATATTCTATCACATACACACAACACCATCTAGCCTAAACTAAGCAGAGCTTGTACTATGGGTACTAGATAATGGATAAACATACATATATACTTTTTTGTAAATACATACATATTATACATAGAAACACCCAGACCAAGACAAACATCCATGTCCATGCACACAAATGTTTGATTTGTGCGGGAATCGAACCCGCGACCTCAGGCGTGGCAGTCGGTTACACTAACCACTACGCCATCGATGCCGACAATTATTTATAATACATAAATATATGGCAGCGATAGCCTAGTAGTGACCGAAGCAGCGATAGCTCAGTGGGGAGACCAACAGACTGCAATGCAGAGGGTCTCGGGTTCGAACCCACGTCGCGCACATCTGACTTTGGGAAGTTATATGACTTTTCGAAATTATGTGCGTATTGATTGACAAGATCTGTTTTACTTTTAAGTCAATTTAGTAATGTAGAGGTACCTCGTGATTATTTGTGATGTTAACAAGTAACTTGTTTCTAAATTTGATTATTATTGAAGAATATAAATGCACAACCGCATTTAGTCACGGACTGCCTTTGCATTGTCACAAAGTGTAAGTGTATGCGCCATCATGCCATCCTACTGCCTATTTTAGATTTATATTAAAACATATACCTTAGCCCAAATTATTTAATCTCTATAATATTATTAAGTTATTATAGTTTTTATCTTTAGTTTTTTTATAGTCTGTAGTATATGGCATAATGGCTGCAACACCTTGTTAATCTGAGTTGTAAAATACTGAAATTATATTTTAATTGGCGATTTAAAAGAGTGGCCGTGAGTTTCTTGCAGGTTTCTTCTCATAGGCTCAACCCTTTGCCTGAACCTAGCAACTAACCTAAATGTAGCTTCAGTAACTTAGCAAAACTCACTAACCCATATATTTTGACGTTCATAAGTGTTACTTTGTGACCTAAATGAATAAATGATTTTTGACTTTGACTTTGACGTTTTCTAGTAAATAAAGAGATAGAAGTTGTCTTGAAAACAAAAATTATTAAGGTAAACTAATTAAGCCATTGACCTGACCGCTTACCATCAGCCAGGTTTCCCACCACAATACATCACACAAAAAGTCTATTTGAATGACTTTAATCCACAATCGTGTCAATAGATAATCAAATTATACATCAATATACATTAGTATAACTACAAGATGCACTGATCACGAACATTCTCGCGAAATGCTAGTTATATTAAATACAGTAAGCATCTATTTCACAATATGATAATCCGGTTTGACCGGTGCCTTCTCTAAGCCCTGCAATATTGTAAGCAAATGAACTTATAATATACAGTGTGAGTCTTTATAAAGTGCACATATTAAAAAGGGTGAAAATATAAACAATTTTAACGACGGAAAAAATGTTTAAAAAAATCTAAAAAAAAATTATGTACTTTTAATTTTTTTTACTCTCGTCTTGGTACCCCATGCAAACAAAGTGTTACTACTTTTAAACTAAATGTGATATTAAAACAAAACAAAATTAATAATAATCTCGAATAATAGGCAGAGCTAATAAAGCCATAATTTATTGAAAAATAAACCTCATAAATTAAATAAATTATTAATGTATAATGAAAATTTTTGCAATAAATGTATGTTTTTGTGTTTACAACAGCGTGGCGGACGTTTTGAGCAATTAATGCATTAGTTTTAAGTTTCATGTGAAATAATAAATTATTTTGAATAACCTAACCTACGCTTCTTTGTTTTATGAATCACATAGCCTTCATAAGAAAGTAATTTATCCTTTCGAATTAATAACACACCCGGTGAGCCTCTTTTTTAGCCTCTGATAGCAAATGTTGTGTTTTAGCTACAACCATGGGATTTTTACCAAAACCTAGCTAATACGATGTAGAATAATATAAAATAAGAAAAAAGTAGGGTAAAGGGGACATTTTTTTGATAAATTTTACATTTATTGCAAAAATTGGTAGACAAATGGTAAATTTTCTTCAAAAAATCATTGATAACTAATTTATGAGGTTTATTTTTCAATCAATTATGGCTTTATTAGTTTGGTCTATTATTAGAGATCATTATTAATTTTGTTTTGTTTTAATATCACATTTAGTTTAAAAGTAGTAACAGTTTGTTTGCATGGGGTACCAAGACAAAAGTAAAAAAAATAAAAAGCCCATAAAAAATTTAAAAAGTTCTTTAGATTTTTTTAAACATTTTTTTCGTCGATAAAATTGTTTATATTTTCACCCTTTTTAATATGTGCACTTTATAAAGACTCACACTGTATATCCTTCCATGCAAATTTTCCACACGTGAGATTTAAAACATAAATCGCAAACAAAATGTAGGTGCAATACAGCTCTGCCTACACCTTTTGAGATTAAAACCATTAATTAAGTCAAATAATTAATGTATGACTTCGTCTTAACTAGTAAAAGATCGATGTAATACAAATAAAATGACCGAATTTCTTTTTAAGAAAAAAGTGTGCGCGCTTCCGCGTAACCAGTTCGTCGTGTTGTGACGTAACCCACAGACATACAGACAAACAGACGCGTTTAATTAGCACTTGTAGTATATAATAAAGTATTCTATATCAGCGATAGCCTAGTGGGAGACCGGTGCACTGCCGCGCAGAGGTCTCGAGTTCGATCCCAAGGCGCGCATCTTTGACTGTTCGATGTTATGTGCGTACTAAATTGTTAATAGCCGCTCATTATAACGGTGAAGCAAAAACACCATGAGGAAGATATATGAAGTCTGCTAGCCCGCACTGGGCTAGCGTGATGGACTGGCCAAAACCTTCTCATACTGAGCAGAGACCCATGCCCAGCAGTGGGACAGTAGTTACGATACAGGGCTGGTATTATATATCACGAAGAGGGTAGGCAGCAGTATACTAAACCGACATTTTGTAACTAGTATTTGTTAGAGCAGCGTATAAACTGCGAGGTGTTGTCTAGACATATTGTTAGACGGGTTGTACACACGGCTACACATCAAGTTAGACACCCTATAAACGTATAACTACGCTACATACTAAATACAAAATTGTCATAAAGGGACAGTGTATAGTGGTGTCGATGTTATGGTAAGGATAGAGCGTCGTATCCCGTTCAGCGTGAATGAGACAAAATAACAAAAATATAACGCACTCTCTCGCACGATTCACAGCGTTCAACTTCTAATAGTTCTAAGTCAAAACAGTCTAGATTGATGTGTCGCTGTGTGTACGCTCTGCTACTGACAATTTATATCGCCTGTATATCACCCGAGGGTAAGCAGAAGTAGAGTATATTAAATATGAATTTGGCCAGCGATCTTGAGGATTAAATGAGTCTAGAGCAAGTAATTTTTTCAAAGCATAGATTTTCATTTCAACAGGTCAATTACATTACTACATTAATTAACAAATAATTTAGAACAAGTAAACCTAAAGAGAAAGAAAACAAATTTAAAAAGTGTCATAATATTCCTCCGCGTCGTTGTGTACTGGTAACGTATCCAGAAAACGGGCAGTATTGCCGGGTTGGATAGCAAAGCTTATTGTTAACGCAACGAAAATACCAGCAGGTGATGCGAGGCGTTGATCTGTCGCTTAGTTAGGACTTTATAAAAAGACCTAACATGTGGACCCCAAGCAAGATAGGTATTATAGCTTACAGGCATAATTCCATAAGCCGTGCTGCTACTAGAACAATTAAGTAATATTCCGTATAACCGGAGTATCGAACTTAAGACATCACGTACGACTAGATAATCGTAAACTTCCGCTACTAAACCGACGCGTTCATACAGTGCATGCATTGATACTCCGGTCTTAGCTCGATCTAGTGGCAGTTATGTAGGTTAGACGGTTAAATCACTTTCTAGATATTTTCTTACGTTTGTGCGAATACTTCGCGTTGAAATTTTAATTTCGTTGCACGATTCACGTAATAGTTTATTAACACTCGGTTTCTAAAAAGCAGATCGACACTTAAATGGGTAAACAGGTTATCAAGAACATGTGAAATGTTGTAATTGGCTGATTTGATAAACAAAAGCCAATTAACTTGACATGAGTTTGATTATGAAACATCGTTGATTAGTCTTTCAAAAACCGGGTACTTTATTTATTTACAGCCGATAGCGATACAGGGGAATTCTATGACGCTTATCAGAGGATTTGTTGTACCTATTTTTTTATTCCCTTTAATATTAAATATATTTTTATAGCTTGCCATGATTATATTGGTAATAACTTATCAGAATCAGAATCTGAATCTGAATCAGTCAGAGTCAAAAATAATTCTGGACTTTAACGTATTATATGATACACTATGCCAAGATGACGTCTTAACTAATATTATAAATGCAAATGTGAGTTTGTTTATTTGATTATTACGCTTTCACGCTTTATCACTTATCATTATGAAATTCCGCATACACGTTGTCAGAGGAACAGCATAGGACATCATCCAGAAAAAATACTGTTCCCGAGGGATTGAAATTTATTGATAAAATCTACATTAAGAGGAAACATAAGGGCCGTTTTTCCATACAAATGTAGTCCCCTGTTTCCTCCCTGGATAATGCCAGTAGAACAATAATATTAAAAAAAAACATGTATAGCCTCTATTGGCATGTCCCTATGTTTTCCTTTTTTTCATTAATTAATTATTAAAACAGATATGAGTCTTCAAAAACCTCAAAAATTGGTCAGATTTTCCGATGTGTTCAAACATCCAGAAAACAAATTTGAGTAGATTATATAAAAAAAGAAAAACATAGAAACACGGCCAAAGCCTTTCTTCAATTTTTAATGAAATAAATAGTTAAATCGGTCAAGTATTGGAGAAGGAATCAGAGGACTACGAAACGTTGATTTTGTGTACTTTTATAGGTATTTTCGGTCCAAGGTGCAGTTGTCTCTATCACGCTCTGCGGGCATTGCGCGACAGCAATAGATTTTACAAATACCTATTTTTCAATTCTCTCGCCCGTGGTGTTTCCTCTTAACGCGGACAAATTATCACGCTCATTCACATTGACAATCCTACGTTATCGTTTACTATCTATAATATTTTACTGCCTCCGTAGCGCAGCGGTAATGAATGCGACTGCTGTGCATGAGGTCTCGGGTTCGAATCCCGAGTCGGGCCAACAAAAAGTTATTAGGTTTTTCTGTTAAGAAATCTCAATAGCAACCCGGAGTTAAGAAGTTGGCGGTGTTAGATACATCCCCGTGCCTCGGAAAGTACGTAAAGCCGTTAATCCTGCGCCTGATCTCTCTCCGGTCGTGTCGGATTACCGTCCCATCGGATCATGAGAGTAAGGGAACAGAGAGTGCACTTATGTTTGCGCACATATGTACTTGTGCACTATAACATCTCCTGCTCAGATGACCAGTCTCCGTTAAGATTGGCGTGATCGAAATTCGGAGGACATTATTATTATAATATGTGAGCTCAATCTTCTTAGTGAGGACATATCGTCCTTTCTAAGTACTGTAAGCACACATCTACGATTTAAATCGTTACTTTCCAAGAATCAACTTAATGATTGAAAATAAATACACTATTCCTCCACTAACAAGAAAATTACAGCCATTTCCAACAAGTAAATGATTAGTTAAGTACGTCAGCTCAATCCGGTTTGTCCAGTGTAGCGTGTAATGTTGTTAACTTCGCATCTCAGAAACTAGACTTAGCACTTACTTTAGATAAGACTGGAACTCTCTCGTTTGTTAAATTATCTCTTCAAGCTGTCGTTTAGCGAAGACTGCTTTGAAAGCATTCGTTTAGGTAAGTCTGGACCGATGGCGTAGTGGTTTATGTGGTCGCCTCGCCACTGTTACTGCACTGTGTGTCGTGGGTTCGAATCCCACACGGGACAAAACTTTGTGTGATATACAAATGGTTGTTCTTTGTGTCCGAGTGGCGTCTGGGTGTTCCCCCGCGACACAGGAATTTTTACTAGTGCGGTCGTTCACTTTAACAAACAAAAAAGGTTTTATTTCTAAATGTTTTGGTGGCGCAGCGGAAGTTTATGCGACTGGTTTGCATGAGGGCTCGGGATTATATCCCGGGTCAAGCAAAATGTTGTTCGGATTTTTAGGTTCGCTTCGGGGATGTTATTGGATTTTCTAGCAAGAAATTCTCAATAACAGTATGGTTTCTGTATTGTAATCGGTAAAAGTTGGGGCTCGTGTTGTAATATGGGACCAATAAACGTAGTTGGCGAAGTGTAGGTATAATTCATCCTCCTACCATTTCAGATAACTTTATTTTTTTTATACAACTAAGGTGGCAACCGATGCCTTACCCTACTCGATGCCTTAGATAAACTGCAGCGTCATGCCGTACGTATAATTGACAGCCAGGAGGTTACGAAGAACATCGAACTGCTACAACTTCGTAGAAACATTGCGTCGTATTCTATCGCCTCTATCATGGCAAATGCTCCGAAGATTTATTTGACCTCACCCTACCTTTTGAGAACCACACGTGTCGGTCTTCGTAACCACGGATGGACGGTTAGCACAATCCCGTCTCGCACCAAAAGGTTCAGTAATTTCTTCTTATGCCGTACCATACAAATTTGGAACGGTTTGCCGGGATCTGTGTTTCCTCCCTTCTATGACATTGGGTCCTTCAAACGTAGTGTGAAGAAGCATCAGATCAGACCGGCTTGACACTGACAACGGCTAGAAGACATCTATCTTCTCCTCTTCGTCACTGTCTCTGAACTGTAATTGGGCTTTGCATCAGGTCCGTTACAATCATTTTGCCGTGTAAATAAAAAAAACAAACACACTCGGTGGTAATTGGTCACCGTAGCCTATGAACGGGAAAGGGGAAAGACGGTTATTGGGCCTCCGGCACTCTCACTCACCGAACGATATACAACAGTAGTAATACTGCTATTTTACGTCGATATCCTGTGAGAGGGTAGTCCTTCCCCGGTCGAGCCGGCCCATTCATGCTGAAAGCAGCGAGGCTCTGCTACTCAAAAAAACCTATCTCTATACCTATATGTACGAAATATTCATAGGTATACGTGTTTTTAAGACAATTGCTGAACTAAGGTTCTATATATATAATGTTCTGTGGTTCTATCCTTGTGACACAAGGTAGGTAGAAACATACGAATAGTGGACACAAAGTACACAGACCTACGGTTTCCGAAAAGATGACCAACACATTTTTTTATTAGTTAACAGATAGTTAAATGCACGTCAACTGCTATGATTGGCTGACTAAATTAGCAACGGCCAATCAAATTACTTGAAATGATTTTGATTTTGACACAACGTTTTAGACCAGGTTTCAGATTCAGTATAGTCATTTATAGATCACACAAATAACTTACTCGCGGGAATTTGAACCCACGATACTTAGCGGCAGCATCGAGGCGTCCGCTTGACTGCTGCGCAATGAGTGAGTAGATTTAAGCGAGTAGGCGGATGAAATTGCTGTCGTGAAAGTACAGCACAGTTAGTATCGATCGAGACTTACGAATATAACTGCCAATCTATACCTATATCAATATGTGAAAAGTAAATGTTGTACTTCATTTTAAGCACATTGCGCACCCGCGAGTTTGTGAAAGTTTATATGGTGCAGAAGGTTAAAGTTAAAGCTTGTAAAAAGACTGCAGGAAGAAAAGGTAATACAAAAACCTATTATTTTTCAAAATAAAGTGGTATAAATTTTTTTACGTATCACAATTATCATAATCAATCAAAAAATCAATAGCAAAAGGCTTGCTAGTCCTCACGCGGAACGTAAAACATAGCTAAATATTAATTTAATACATATCAGCCTTCTGAGTATATATATCATACGTGAAGCAAAAACTTTGTACCCCTTTTTACGAAAATTGCGCGGACGGAGGAGTACGAAACGACGAGTGGCATAAAGAAGAAATTTGGAAGGAGGGGTGAATCCTAATATTTTTATAAAATATGCATTAGAAATACCTACAGTATTTCTAATGCATATTTAATTAAATTAATGAAGAAACACTACACGCACACAACCATGCATATGACACACGCAGTCGAATCGCGTTCGTAGTATTTCGACATTGTTCGTCTGACGTCGTACAATTCTTTGTATCTATGGTTACCTATACGTTATTTATATGTAATAGAGATAAACAGAAAACAAAGTAGCAAGCTTAGGAATTTTGGACGAATTTTGACTACTAAGCGACCGCTAGTATGTATAATTATAGCCCTGTATATGAATTATCCCATTGCTAGGCATGCATCTCTTCTCAGTATAGAAAGGTATAGGTCATAGTGTACCACGCTAGCCCAGTGCGGGTTGGCAGACTTCACATATCCTTAAGAGCATTATGTGAATATATCCTTCACCACCAAGCGATAATTAATTAATTATTATATACGCACCTAACCTCGACAAGTCAAAGGTACTTTGGGATCGACTTCGAGACGTCTTTGGGGCAGTCCGACGTATCCTAGGCAATCTCTGCAATTTATATATCCTAACTAATATTATAAATGAGAATGTATATTTGTTGGTGACGCTTTCACGCCATAACTACTTGAACGATCATCATGAAATATCCAGGGGTCATGGGTTCAGAAGAGAATTTAAAGTAGCTTCCATCCAGAAAAAGTGCTGTGCCCGGAGGGATACAAAATTGACATATCCTACATTCTCGAAATAGCCTGGTGGGATTTACCATTGACCTGCCATGCAAAGGTCTCGAGTTCGACCCCAAGGCGACTATCTCCAACTTTTTTAAGTGTAGTCTTGATAGTAATTTATTCACAAATCTAGATTAACGAGAGAGAAGCCGCAAGCAAAATCTAGTCTATACAAATAAATAAAACTGAAGTATCTGTATATTTAGTTATATTTTATCAGTATATTTATATTATATCTGTATAACAGCCATTTACTAAATGCATATAAAAGTATATACAGTAGATACTAAAATAAAAAGAACAATTTCAAAATGTTTGTCAATCTGTTTGTTCCGGCTAATCTCTGAAACGGCTGGACCGATTTTGACGGGCCTTTCACTGGTAGATAGCTGATGTTATACGTATTATAACTGAGGCTTTTTATTTGGGTGCCGCGAAAGAATTAAAGCCATTCCATACGGCCGAAGTTGCGGGTAGCTAGTATCTATACTAATATTATAAAGCTAAAGAGTTTGTTTGTTTGTTTGAACGTTCTAATCTCAGAAACTACTGGTCCGAATTGAAATATTCTTTTAGCGTTGGATAGATAGCCCATTTATCGAGGAAGGCTATAGGCTATATAACATCACGCTACGACTAATAGGAGGATCAATGAAAATGTTGTTAAAACGGCGGAAATTCTCTTATGTGAAGCAGACGACGTTGCGCGGGTCAACTAGTATAATATAAAAGTAATGAGAGGAACTGGTTGTAGCGATGAGACAGCAACCTTGTGGCGACCATCACGTACCACCTTATAAGGCTTCATTGTACCAGTACTGCAGCTATTTATTATTAACAACTTATTTTTAGTTATAGCGTATTATCGTTTGAGTTTGTATGGTCATGCTATGAGAGATGAAACGCACGTTGTAGAAATGTTATAAATAAGAATGGAGCAGCGATAGCTCAGTGGGGAGACCAACAGACAGCAATGCAGAGGGTCTCGGTTTCGAACCCACGTCGCGCACCTCTGACTTTCGGAAGTTATATGACTTTTCGAAATTATGTGCGTATTGATTGACAAGTATCGCCTGCTCCATGCCTCGGGGGGCACGTCAAGCCGTCGGTCCCGGCTGCCATGAACATCTATAGCAGTCGTTATTGGGAAGTCAGTGCCCTATAATATCCTGATACTGGTCTAGCCTTAGGGTATCGTTAGCCTTCGGGTTGCTGACAAACTGATATCCAGTCAAATCCGGTTAGACTAGAAAAGCCAAACCCAAGTGACTTGGGAATAATAAAGGCTAGGGAGAAGAAAAAGAATGTTGATCGACAGAAAGGTGGAGGTGCTTAGAAAATGATTTGGAATAAAAAGAAGTAATGGTGGGATGACGAATGAAGGATGTATGACTGCTCGAATGAATGTAAGTGTTGTGGGTTCCATCCACCCTGTACCTACTAATATTCGTGTGAACCACAAATAGTTTTGTCAAGACTGGGTGCTCTTTGTGTTCATTGTTTGAATGTTTTTTAAGTCCTCTGCCATATACTAGGATTTACTAAAAGAGCAGGAGTCGACCCAAAATAAATAATAATTTAAGAAAACGAAAAAACACGCTTTATTAAAAAAAACAATCTAAAAAAGTAGAAAATAATTTAATAATTTTAATGTAAAAAAGCGTGAGGTTATCAAAATATCTTAGAAAGCACCCCACGCTTTTTTAGTTTGGTTTTTTTAATAAAGCTGTTTTTTAGTTTTTATAAACTGTTATTTATTTTTATTGTTTTAAACCAAATATTATTTTTATTCAATATTTTTCTACATTTTGTATTGTCATCGGTCCTTGATAATTATGCCAAATTTCAAGTTAATTCGACGTTTTGAAGGGGGTCAAAATCATGTTCAAAGTTTCCGTTAGATACATACTAACATACATACGTATGAAGCTAATTAAACCGTGTTAAAAAAGTAATTAAATAGAAAATTGTAATTTCTCTAATTTGTAAGAAAAGACGTCAAAAGATATTTATTCATTTAAGTCACAAATATTTTCCGAGACCAAATTTTCTGTAGCCGAGACTATGCGGTCTCGAGGTTCGATTGAATGCTGCTGTATAATGTAATGTGTATGAATATAAGGCCTAGCATTAGGCTGGGCCGATGCACAGCAATATCATTCTACAACCGCCGCACCATCAAATTAGTATTGCTTAAATAATTTGCTACGTTTTTTAATAATATATCATTGTAATTAGCAATTAAGTTTTCTTTTCTAATATTTTTGTGCTTCCATTTAGCCTTTTTTTAGTTGTTCCAATTGTTTATGAATTGTATTGTCGTCAAGAATCTCATTAATATGTCTCATACTACACGGAAGACCCTGTTTCCTGTGATACAGTTTATTTTAACTAGTACAGGAAACGGGTGATCCTTTCCACTAGAACTTTTTACGTTTTATATTATATTGCACAAGTTATGTTATAACGGGTGACAAACAATTGTAACACTGTTTTTTGGTAAATAAATTATTATTATTATTATCTAAATAACTAATTAACAATGTCAGTACTTTTAAATATAATAG
The DNA here is from genome assembly GCA_963675205.1 of Catocala nupta. Taxonomy (NCBI): domain Eukaryota; kingdom Metazoa; phylum Arthropoda; class Insecta; order Lepidoptera; family Erebidae; genus Catocala; species Catocala nupta. Next base: position 1,690,252 of record OY776102.1, read on the forward strand.
CCCATCGAGGTTGAAATGTAGTTAAAGCCAAAATACTAATTATTAGAAAGCCAAAAAACATAAATCGCAGTTTTACTTTTATCTTTATTTTTCTGTTTTGGTTTACATTTTTAATTGAAAATTCTTACTAGTAATATTATAAAAGCGAAAGTTTGTATGGATGTATGGATGTTTGTTACTCTTTCACGCAAAAACTACTGGACCGATTGCGATGAAACTTGGTATGTAGATAGCTGGAGACCTGGATTCACGCATAGGCTATATACCTACTTTTTATCCCGATATTTCCACGAGAACGGGACTTATGCGGGTGAAACCGCGGGGAAAAACTAGTACAAAATAAACAAACAAAGTAAATACAACATGATAGAAAACCGAAACATGGTTTTTGTGTCTTTTTTAAAAGACAACTCCCGCACTAGGGTTAAATCCCATAGGAATAATTCAAACACCGGACACAAAGAACATTCAGACTCGGAAATTTACGTAATTTTGTAGGCGAAAATATTAATAATATAAAGTTTTTTATGCGAAGTAATTATAAACACATTCATTGTTATGGTAAATGTATATTTTATATTTATATTAAACAAAAAGTGTTGATTTTATCAACTTAACTGTGACCGCCTGTTTTGGCATATTTCGCTCGGCGCAGTTTTAAGCTATAGTCGCTCTACTATGTCGTATTCTATTAAAACATTAAAAGACTTCGTAACCGTCGATTACACGGTACAGATTGCAGCTCCACTCTTTCACTAAGATTTCCTCAGTAGAGACCTCGGCAAGACCCTGACCTGCGCGCCTTGACCTCTCCCCAACGTTTACTATCAATAAACTTCAAAAGTAGGGTCACCACCTTTAAAAAAAACTGTAAAAGGTATTCGTATATCCCATCTTGATTTGTTCTGATACTGGTATGCATTAGAGGAAATAAAGAGGAAGACTACAGTAAAAAGCGTCACTGTGTATTTATTCTGTTGTGTGGTAGTTGCTATTTCTTTTAAGTACTTCAAATAGGTCTAATAGTTCTTAAGATTAGTGCATTCATTCACACAATATTTTTCATTTCTTTATAGCTTTAGTATGAGGTCTGCATATATTTTGTATCTTCTCTTCTTTTCTTCTCTTTACAATAGAGTTGTCCACCCGCACTATAAATAAATCCTGTGTCGTAGGGCCTTTATAAACATTCTAATAACAAAGAACATCCCAGACGCCGTACACTTATTTGTGGAGAAGAATTTTTTTTGTGCCGTTAAGGGTTCGAAACATTGACACTCGGCGCATGGCAGTGACGAGGTGACCTCTAAAATCACTGCAGCATCCGTGCCTAGCAGCAGTGCAACTGATGAATTGGCTTTGAATGTCGGGTGAGACTAGTTCCGTGATTTGTTACTTACTGCCGAGTCGAGAGACCTCGGAGTGAAGCACCAATATAGATGTTCATAGTATAACTGTCATTTTTATTAAAGCATTTTTTCTACACGTAATACCTGAAGCAGTTATCGAACAAGTCATAATTATTTGTTCCTTTTATGCTATCAAAGTGGCAGACTTAGTTTGCTTGGCCTATGTCTCGTATGCAAAACCAGGCATATCAATAGCATTGCTGCCACTAGGGAAAAGGAAGTAATGGAATGGTCGGAAAGGAATCTGAGAAGTAGGCAGGCATATGGGCCCTATGTAGGCAATAAAAATGTGCACCTGCCTACTACCTACTTCTAATAAAACAAATGAAGATGTACTACAGAAAACAATTTATGTTTCAGATATATGCTACAGAAAACAGTAGTTAATTTTTGGCCTGGTGCTGATCGGGTTGCGTGCAGGCCCACGAAACCCACCACCCCCAGGTCAAACCTCAGGGTGGCTGGAGGTCATCTTGTGCCCTCCGACACCCAGTTCTGCGGCTGGGGAGAGGGTTTAAGCGCTCTCTGTCACACTCCGCCGCCTCCTTGATGGAAATGACTTTCTCACAGAGGGAGGTGCAAGCGTTCCACGACCTCTCGCTCCGGACCATAGATTGAACCACGGCCGGGAGCGAGAGGGCAACCATACCGACTGCCGCGATCAGCTCACGGCGCTGCGATGTCCAGGCGGGGCAATCCGCCAGTGTATAGCGCCGTGTCCTAGGTTAACAATTCATACAATTTCTGTTAAATGCGTAAATAGACATATTTTATTTGTGACAATATACGAAGATTATTCAAAATCACAGATATTGTCCAAAATATTTGATATAACAATGCTGATGCTGAGAGACTGAATTAAAGCCTGTTATAATCAAAGATTAAATCAACCCTACTACCTCTAATATCACTCCTATTGAAAATTATACACTATCATGTGGTGTGCTAGACCATGGTCTCTAGCTACCAATACGCCATATTCCTTTATTTATCTTTCTTTTTCTTTACTTTTTTGGCTTTACTTTTGTGTTACCTCCATTTACTGGGGAATTTAAATAGCCAGCAACTGAATGATTTTATGAAAAAAAGTTTGTTTATCACATAAGACAGGACTGTTTTTGATATAAAATCAATAAGTCTTGTCTCATGCGGTAAACAGACATTATAAATTTATACATTTTACTTTTAATTACCCGTGAAGGGTAAACTATCGAGGAAAGTGTATCTACCTAACCTAAGTAAATATAAATAAATGTAAAGATGTAAAAAAATCGTATGAAATCCGTTTTAAAGTAGTCTTTTTTAAATGTCCAACATTCGCGAAAACGAAACACAATACTAATCTTTACTTCAAAGCCCTTCATATATTATCTTCTTTCTCGTTACCATTAAACTACAGAAAAATATATAAATGAATATACTTTTAAATTTTTCTGCGATTTAATAAAAACAAAAAAATTTATATTTTTCTGATAGCTATTATAACTTAGCCTATTACCTGATTCCGGCTTTACGTCGTCTTCTGGGACACTCTGTATATGTATAAAAAAATCATTCATCACTGTATATACATCTTTTGTGATCGAATTACCTACAGTAAGGGCACATAACATATAATCCTCGAGCTGTGTCCGCAGATATCTAAATGCACGGTCACCATATTTATAAGTCCAATAATATCGCTAATGAACCGTCAAACATTACTGAATGCAGCGCACATCTTTTATGAAGCGAAAATATTTTTATAGTACCAACACAGCAAGGATAATCGTCTTGTAATTAAAACTCTTTGCTTGAATGAGGAAGTTCTTAACATTCTTGTGTGAATACTGTATAAATGGATTCTATAGATTACATATTTATGTAGGTGTTAAATAGACACCCTAGTAGGAAACCGTTGGAGTGCCATGCAGAGACCTCGAGTTGGATTGTAAGGCACCTCTGACTTTTCAAAATACTGCGTGTATTAAATAGTTAATATCGCTCGCATTGCAGACAAATATCATGAGGAAACGTACATATCTGAGAGAGCTACATAATGTTATCGAAGCTGTGTGGAGTCTGCCAACTCGCACTGGGCCAGCGTGATGGACTATGGCCTAAACTTTTTCATATTGAGAAACGGCTTGCAGTGGGACAGTTTATAAAGATGGCTGATTTTATTATAAATAGATAACGTTCCTGGGACTGCTTCGGTGACGCAGTTGTAGTGAATGGGTTCTGTTTCCTACTTCTTTTCAATTGACATACAAGCATAGTTTAACACTAACATCCCAGAAAGTATAAGCAAAAATGTATTACATTCATATTTTGATTATTAGATTATGACTGCGCCCAGCGTAAGACGCGGTTGGACTGAATGACAGAGCTCGATATTCAAATCGGCGCGCGGCCGCCATAGTCAAATTCTATGGAGGATTTGAAGTTGTTTTTTTTAATAAATATGTATATTTATTGTCAACCAATAACTTAAAAATTTAGGATGGACAAATTGTAATATAACCATTTATATTTCGTTTAAGCTGTAAAATAGGATAGATTTCTACTGACAAAATCTAAAAATCACGTAACATGTGTTTACGATTTTGCATTTTTCGTGCAAATTTAGGTAATTTTGTAGGCAAAAATATTAATTATTTTAAGTTTTTTACACGGAGTAATTATAAACACATTCATTGTTATGGTAAATGTATATTTTATATTTGTATTAAACAAAAAGTGTTGATTTTATCAACTTAACTGTGACCGCCTGTTGTGGCACATTTTGCTCGGCGCAGTCTTAAGAAGCAAATCTGTCTGTATTCTAGGAACAACTCCAGAATCCGTGTTTCTGCTGCCCGAATCGAATCTGCTGCTCAGGTGACGTATTGTTTTAAGTGATCGATTCACCACCGCCACTGCGCTGAATATTGGGGCTTCAATCTAGGGAATGAATCTCAGTAGAAGGATTAAACATAAATTACTGAGATCCACAAAGTCAAAGTCAAAAATCATTTATTCATTTAGGTCACAAAGTAACACTTATGCATGTCAACATATATAGGTTAGTGAGTTTACTAAGTTACTGAAGCTACATTTAGGTTAGTTGCTAGGTTCAGGCAAATGGTATAAGAAACTAACAGCCACTCTTTTTAATCGCCAAATAAATATAATTCCAGTATTTTACAACTCAGATCAGCAAGGTATTGTGGCCACTATATCATATATTAAAGAATATTGTCTTATGTTTACGCGAATGTTATACATTGAAATTAAACACTTTATACGGATTTTATCGCGTTGTTTATTTTACTTTAAACACTGTTATTACATAATTTTGAAAACTCTAACACTACTATTATTGAATTTTACTACTATTTAAGCTATATATTTTTTCTAATTAAAACTATTTGTATTTAAGTTTACACTTTGCCCCGACGTTTCGGTTGCTTTACAGCAGCCATGTTCACGGGGAGACTAAGATGGTAGTTGTCCCAACATTCTGAAGTGTAGCTAGTTATTTTAAAGTACCCGAACATAATTTAATCTTTGGTGTTCCTATTTACGCAGAATGAGCTCAAAGTATCATGAAGTCTAGCTGTGTTTTGCTTCTTCTTGGGTTTGACTATTTGAATGACTGGATCCCAAGCTGGTGGTACATTCCAACCATCCTCTCTATTGAAATTAGGATGTTTTTTAATTTCAATAGCCTCGCGAAGCATCCTTGGTAGGAATCGGTGTTCTTTTGCGAGTATATGTGGTTTGTCAAATCGTAGGTAGTGGTTGGTCCCCTGTTGCACATGTTCACACACAGCAGACTTCAACGAGCGTTGGTGTTTAACATCAGCTATATGTTCTTTTAAGCGGGTGCCTATGCTTCTCTTGGTTTGCCCAATATATGAGAGTCCGCAGTCACAATCTATTTTATAGACCCCTGCATCTTGTAAAGGTAATTGGCACTTGACGGATGGTAAAAATTGACTTATCTTCGTTGGCGGCTTGAAGTATGTGTTGATTGAAGCTCGCTTCAAGATGTAGCCAATCTTGTCAGTGACACCCCTTACATATGGTAGTATGGCAGGCTGGCGCTCGACTGTGGCTGGCTTTTCTCGGGATCTGTGACGACGGCGCGGCTGTTGGAGCTTGTTGTCTTGCAGTACTTGCTTGACATGTTGAAGCTCGGCGTCCAGATGTTTCTTGTCACAGATCCCGTGGGCTCTCTGAAACAAAGACATTCCCACGGTAGCTAACTGTTTAGGATGGTGGTGAGATTCACCGTTTAAGTACCTGTTTGTATGGGTCTTTTTCCTATACACAGTGTGGCTCAAAGTATGATCAGGATTCCTGATGACAAGTACATCTAAGAAAGCTAATGAATTATTTGCCTCTAATTCCATAGTAAATTAGATGTTATTATTAATGGAATTAAGATGTTTAATGCTTTTACACTATCTGTTGGTAATATTGTGAAAGTATCGTCTACATACCTCTTATAAATCCTTGGTGTGATGGTGGTAGTCTGCAAAGCTCGAGCCTCGAAGTCCTCCATATATATGTCGGCAACAACAGGCGATACTGGCGAGCCCATTGCCACACCATCCACTTGTATGTAGAATTTATTGTCCCACAACAGATAGCCAGTTGTTAAGCAATGGTTTAGTATTTCTGCATATTCCTCAGGCATATTGTTCTCTATTAGCTTTCTTTTAGTTATATCAATACAGTCACGAACAGGTATGCATGTAAATAATGACTGCACATCAAAACTAACCATTGTTTCTTTGTCTGTGAGACGTAGGTGTTTAATCTCACTCACAAATTGGTATGAATCCTTCACATGTGCTCTCGAGTTACCTCTGAGTGGTGAGAGTATCTTCGCTACGTGCTGAGCCAGTCTGTAAGTTGGTGTGTCGATCTGACTCACAATAGGACGTAAGGGAGCGTTTTCCTTGTGTATTTTTGGTAACCCATACAGCTTTGGAGGTTTTATGCAGGCTGGTATTAATTGTTTTACGTCTAGATTTAGTTTCTCGGAGTATTTATTGATGATATCTTTGGTTTGCTTTACGATCTTGGTTGTAGGATCTGTTTTAACCTGTTTATATGTAGTTTCATCCGAAAGTAAATTTTCAATTTTATGTTTGTAATCTGACGTATCCATAACTTAACTTAAATACAAATAGTTTTAATTAGAAAAAATATATAGCTTAAATAGTAGTAAAATTCAATAATAGTAGTGTTAGAGTTTTCAAAATTATGTAATAACAGTGTTTAAAGTAAAATAAACAACGCGATAAAATCCGTATAAAGTGTTTAATTTCAATATATATTAAAGACTTTAAAAAAAAAACTAAAAATATTAACAAAAATTACTTAATAGTATTAAGGAAATGAAATAATTAGGTTTGGTAGAATTATTTAGTATTTTTTAAATAGACAGTAAGATGGCATGATGGCACGAACTATAGTCTTTTGAGTCTAGATGTTTCTGTGTCTGTTCACCGACACATAAATAATTATAACAAGTGCCATAACTGTGTATTTTTACAAAGGCATAACAGTCGCATCGCTACCATCAAGGCCGAAGATATCTTGAACTGAAGCTGCTGAAAAGCAACCAAACGTCAAGTAAAGTGTAATTCTTAATAGTTTAAAATTTATAATAGTAGTAGCGGTAGTGAATGCGACTGCTGTGCATGAGGTCTCGGGTTCGAATCCCGGGTCGGAACAACAAAAAGTTACTGGGTTTTTCAGTTAAGAAATCTCAATAGCAGCCCGGAGTTAGGACGTTGGCGGTGTTAGACACCCCCGTGCCTCGGAAAGCACGTAAAGCCGTTGGTCCTGCGCCTGATCTCTCTCCGGTCGTGTCGGATTACCGTCCCATCGGATCATGAGAGTTAGGGAACAGAGAGTGCACTTGTGTTTGCGCACACAATGTTGTGCACTATAATATCTCCTGCGTACTTGGCTAGTCTCCGTTAAGACTGGCCGCCGTGGCCGAAATTCGGTCTGGAGTATATTATTAATGGTTTCTTAATTATCGAATAATTACAGATGGCGAAGTAGCATAAATGGTTGGCTTGCTGCTGCCGTTACGAGTATTGGGGGTTCGATCCAAACACGAGACAAACATTTGTGAGATCCACTAATAGTTTGTTTCGAGTCTATACTCCATTTGGTTAGGTACTTAACTAAAGGTAAACAATCTTGATGTGACTTTTTCCACAAACACATATTAAACAAATAAACTACTGCTTAAACTAACGGTTCAATTGATTTAGTAATCGTTATTGTTGTATTTACATTGATCTTTAGCAGCACATTATTTTTAAACTGAGTTTTTAGATAAAAAGACACATTAAGATTGTTTACCTTTAGTTAAGTACCTAACCAAATGAAGTCTAGGTGTTCTTCGTGTCCGTTGTTTGAATGTTTGTAAAGTCTCCAGGCATAATTACTGTGTCGCGACACAGTAGATAATTATGCCTAAAGCGGGAGATGACATTTCAAAAAGAAAACAAATAATAAAATAGTAGTTCTTAACAAAAAAATCTTTACAATGAAATCCATATGAAATAGTTTTTGACATGACAATTATTGGAATGCCAGACATAATTAAAAACCTATTGTTTCTGGCCGCCGGTGTGCCACTGCCAATGTGAATATTAATAAAGCTTGTTTTCATGACTAATACAGGATAATACTCTATTTTTATACGTTCAACAAGCCAAGGTTATTAGTTGGCAATAGGAAAACGCATCGTTTGCGCCGAGTGCTGTGGGGGCCGTGTGCGCACGATAGGAAGTGAAATTAGTATGTCGAACGTACAGACAGACTGCACGATGAATGTTTATACATAATGGCGACGAGCAAGAAGATATATGAAGGACTTTAACCTAGGTAGTAGGTAGTTATGTTTTCTAGAATGTTACACATTGACAATTAATTGCGTAATGTGTCAGTAACAATATCTAGAGACAGTCCTTAAAAGTTAAAGGGCTTTCATTATTAAACAACTTTTTCAATTAATAATATAATATATTCTATCACATACACACAACACCATCTAGCCTAAACTAAGCAGAGCTTGTACTATGGGTACTAGATAATGGATAAACATACATATATACTTTTTTGTAAATACATACATATTATACATAGAAACACCCAGACCAAGACAAACATCCATGTCCATGCACACAAATGGTTGATTTGTGCGGGAATCGAACCCGCGACCTCAGGCGTGGCAGTCGGTTACACTAACCACTACGCCATCGATGCCGACAATTATTTATAATACATAAATATATGGCAGCGATAGCCTAGTAGTGACCGAAGCAGCGATAGCTCAGTGTGAGACCAACAGACTGCAATGCAGAGGGTCTCGGGTTCGAACCCACGTCGCGCACGTCTGACTTTGGGAAGTTATATGACTTTTCGAAATTATGTGCGTATTGATTGACAAGATCTGTTTTACTTTTAAGTCAATTTAGTAATGTAGAGGTACCTCGTGATTATTTGTGATGTTAACAAGTAACTTGTTTCTAAATTTGATTATTATTGAAGAATATAAATGCACAACCGCATTTAGTCACGGACTGCCTTTGCATTGTCACAAAGTGTAAGTGTATGCACCATCATGCCATCCTACTGCCTATTTTAGATTTATATTAAAACATATACCTAAGCCTAAATTATTTAATCTCTATAATATTATTAAGTTATTATAGTTTTTATCTTTAGTTTTTTTATAGTCTGTAGTATATGGCATAATGGCTGCAACACCTTGTTAATCTGAGTTGTAAAATACTGAAATTATATTTTAATTGGCGATTTAAAAGACTGGCCGTGAGTTTCTTGCAGGTTTCTTCTCATAGGCTCAACCCTTTGCCTGAACCTAGCAACTAACCTAAATGTAGCTTCAGTAACTTAGCAAAACTCACTAACCCATATATTTTGACGTTCATAAGTGTTACTTTGTGACCTAAATGAATAAATGATTTTTGACTTTGACGTTTTCTAGTAAATAAAGAGATAGAAGTTGTCTTGAAAATAAAAGTATTAAGGTAAACTAATTAAGCCATTGACCTGACCGCTTACCATCAGCCAGGTTTCCCACCACAATACATCACACAAAAAGTCTATTTGAATGACTTTAATCCACAATCGTGTCAATAGATAATCAAATTATACATCAATATACATTAGTATAACTACAAGATGCACTGATCACGAACATTCTCGCGAAATGCTAGTTATATTAAATACAGTAAGCATCTATTTCACAATATGATAATCCGGTTTGACCGGTGCCTTCTCTAAGCCCTGCAATATTGTAAGCTAATGAACTTAAAATATATTTATTCACAAATGTATTTGTCTCGATTACTAGCTTAACAGCCAAACTACAGTCATCTATCCCTACTGTCAATATCCATACTAATATTATGAAATGGAAAGATTTTTATTTTTGTTTGTAATAACCTCAAAAACTACTAGGCCGATATCCAGAAGCAATAAAGGCAACATAACATCGCCCTACGACCCACAGGAGCGGTGCAGTAATCATAAACGTGGCTGAAACTGCGAGAAACATTTAGTCATCTATAAATCTGAAGTAATTGTTTCTTGTCTTGTTTAGTAAAGTAAATTGGTTTATGCAGCCTCACTCGTGAACCACTTTGAAACATTTAAGAGCTAGTTAAGTTAAACTAGCAACTAATCAGAAAAATCATACGTATAAATATTACTCAGCGTTGAGTGTTAGTTGCATAATAGTTCATTAAAAGCGCCGCGCGGCGGGCCGTTGAACAACAGTTAGTCATTGATAGAGGACTTGACAGCTACTCAATTAAAAAGCTAAATTAGTACTCAACTACCTTATTTAAAGAGTTCTCAAGAATGACTTTACTTTTAAAAAAATTCCTAATTAGTGTTAGTTATATTTTTGTAAGTATCGTATCAATTTTTTTCGAGCGTATGTATATGTGTGTGTATGTCCATTTCTTTGGCACGCCCTACAGCCCAAACGGCTGGACGGTTTTTGACGTATTATGAGGTATCGTTGAATTCAACAGAATTGTGGTAGTGACATAAGCTATATACATTTCCAAAATGGCGCCCGCAAATGAAAAAAGAAAGAAAGTTTTTTTTCTTACTTTAGCAATATATATCAAATGGAAGATCGTGAAAAGACCATTTCAAAAATATATGTATCATATCACGTTCGTATTACTGTTTTAATTAACACAAATTGTCAATAATAAAACTTATAAAAACAAAAAACCCGACTGCTTAAGAGTAATGAACTAAAAAGAGAAAAACAAGTATCACAATATCTATATAAAATTCGACTGGCTAATGCATTGTTTTGCAAGCTTACTTTATTAAAATAAGATATCTATATAATATGTCGGCCTCGATGGCGTTGTGGTTAGTGTAACCGACTGTCACGCCGGTCGCAGGTTCGATTCCCGTCAAACATTTGTGTGCATGAACATGGATGTTTGTCTTGGTCTGGGTGTTTCTATGTATAATATGTACATGTATTTACAAAAAAAAAGTATATATGTATGTTTATCCATTGTCTAGTACCCATAGTACAATCTCTGTTTAGTTTGGGCTAGATGGTGTTGTGTGTATGTGGTAGAATATTTATTTATATATTTATTTATTTATATTAGACAGTACGAAAAATAATGGATTGCCATCCGCGTAAATTGTGATTTTAAGCAATTTGCAATAAGAAATATTAATATATTATTTATTTATAAGAAAATACCCAAAATAAACTGTCCAAAATAGACTGCACGGATGGCGTAATAGTTTAAGAAGTCACCTCGGAGCTGCCACTGCGCCGGTTGTTGTGGGTTCGAATCCAGCACGGGACAAAGAGTTGTGTGATCCAATAACACTTTGTTCGACCTGATAATCGAACCCACAACCTTATGCACAGCAGTCGCAATTACTACTGCTGCGCCGTCGCGGCCGAGTTTCATGTACATTTTGATAATTTAATAATCACAGGACATATTAATAATATAGCTGTAAGTAGGTTATTATAAGTTTCATATTTTCACACGAGACAGTTCAATGTAAAAAACATAATTTTAATGACACCTTTATTATAACTATTTATATTCTTATAAATATTTTCTTTAATTATTCCTTTTTGATAGATCTAGAATATTTACATTGACAAGCACTAGTCTTCCACTCAACACAGCAATGTTCATTTGTACCTAAATCAAATATTTCAATAGCCACCTATCTATAAATTGTACTCAACAACATTACTTAACTTTACAAACCGTACTCTATAAACGTCGTTTAACTCGATGAAACAAATAAATAATTGAACGTTTATTAAGAACTACTTTAATCGTTTTGTGGTTCATTGTTTCTTGTTATGGAAATTAAATTAATAAGCCCCGTTGACACAGATCAATATAACTACAATTCTTTTACATAGTAGTTTGCAATGATAAGTCTAGTCGTTTGAGATCCAATGTAGTGATGCACCTCGCTTCCAATTTTACCACTCGAGTTAATCGGCCCATTTTTTTGTTTTTATAGACAATACTCAACCAACATACGCTGTGCATAAAAGTTCAAAAAAACGACAACAACCTTATTGGGATTAAATCCTGTATCATGGGTGACTTTTTATTTTTATTATACACACACACACGCACCCACACACACACGCGCGCAGACACTTCACACACACACATACACTCATACGCATAGGTACACAAAATCTATTGTTTGTATGTTCTAAACTATGTTTGTTCCAAATGCTTTTTGTAACAATTCCTCCCCTAAACAAATGATACAAATCATTTGTTTAGGGGAGGAACTGATTGCCATTATACAGCTCACGCTAGTTTGGGAATCAGGACTTACACTTTAATTGTATATACCTTTTTGTTACAATAAATAATTTATTATTATTATAAGCCTAATTGGCGTCCCACTGCTGGGCAAAGGCCTACCCTTCCGATTTCCATCTATTTCGATCGCTTGAAATGAGTTGCCAATCCCTTTTACAAACATTTAATACATCACACTCAAAGAACATCCAGACTCGGAACAACTATTTATCGATCACACAAATTTTTGTCGTCCCGTGTGGGATCCGAGCTCACAACACTCGGCGCAAGTGCAGAGGCGAGTTTAAAATACTACGTCATCCGTGCAGTTAATATCACTCCAGGGATGACTCGGATTTACTGAGGTAAATTCGAGTCACTTACTTCTTCTTTCATGTCAAAGTTGAGATGTGATATACAATTGACATAAAACACAGTCGTTTTTATTAGTAACGTTTCTCAACGCACGCGTACTCTTTTGAATCTGTTTATTTATGTTTGTCTCGCCAGCGGCGCAAGCTGGTCAACGGGTGACTTCAGCAAGTCCGAGTAAACCAAGTCAATATTTTTTCATAATTCATTTATTGATTTGCGAATATGGGTACACATTTGTAGATCTCATACGCTAATACAATTTTAGATTCTTTTACCATATCCAAGCATTAAGCATGCACATTTTAATTGAACTTAATTACTAAATAATAAGAAAATATAAATAACATACAATATTAGAATAACAATAAGTACTTTAAGTGATAAAAATGTAAAAAATTAGCAATAAAAATATGTCAAAGTATAATAAAATAATATTATTTTTTACTCGATTACGTTTTTTAACGTAGTAACTCGAGTCACTCGAGTATATTTGGAGTCGAGTCGCATCACTAATTCAATGAGATGTCATGATGCCTAATTACAATTGATAACAGCTCCAGTATTTTATGAACAACACTTTTGTTCTTGACATTACATTCATTTAAGCAAAAGAAATTACAAGGTTAGTAGTTTTTGTACGTTTGATTGTTTATCTCTAATAATATAAATCCCTGTAAAATCCGTATAAAGTAAATAGCTTAAATAATAGTATAGTTTAACGCGCGACATCGCTCATAAGACGCAGGAGAGTAGGCTGCGATTTTATAGACACGTAAAAAGGAGATCACCTGACTACATCGGTAGTTTAGCACTACATCTTTCACTCACAAGTCAAAGATCCAGAGGCAGACCCAAGACAAGATGGAAAGATCTAGTGCAAAAAGATATGAGTGAGTGCCAAGTGACTGAGACAAGGTTGAAGATAGAACGAAGTTGAGGCAAACATTAGGCAAGCTGACCCCACCACCATGTGAGACTTAAGCTAGAAGGAGAGAGACAGAGAGAGTTTACTATTCTCTCTCTCTCCTTCACTTAAAGATAGTTTCAAAATTATGCAATAATTGTGTTTTTTTTTATTTATTTATTTATTTATTTATTGCACAAAACAAATTACAATCATATTAAAAATAAAAAACAATCAAAGCTTATGTTCAGATCTAGATTGCAACTCAACACATGTGCACACATCGAAACAATTGAACATCAAGTTAACAGACAGAAAAGGTGTACAAATATACATATAAGAACATATAAGTAGGTTTTACAACAAAAACAATACATCTTGACAATGTTTAACTATTTGTATATCTATTTGGGATAGAGGATATCCTTTAGTGTATTTAAAAATGTGTAAGATCTAGGATGAAAAATGTCTAATTGAAAATTGTTTGTTACTAATTCATTATATTGTCTAGTCATTCTTACTAGTGGATTGTAATACGAAATATTGTTTTTGTGAATTTGCAAGGCAAAGAGATTAACACGGTTCGATCTACGTAAACTGTATTTAATGTTAAAAGAAATATGCGAAAGCAATTCGGGTGAATCAATAATTGAATGAATTATTTTATATAAATAAACTAGGTCAAAATATTTGCGACGACCCTCCAATGGTTGGACCCCAAATTTTTGCAGTCGCTGATCGTAATTGAAGTACGTACGACCTAATTTTTGGCGGTAACAAATAATTTTAAGGCATTTCCTTTGAACACGCTCAATGTCGTTAATGTGCACTTTATAATACGGTGACCAGATCGGAGAGCCATATTCTAAGGTACTTCTTACCAGGGCATAGTAAAGATAAAGCACACTTTGGGCTTTTTTGAATCCTTTTGTTGTCCGTAGAACGAAACCTAGGAGCTGGTTAGCTTTAGAGATTATATGTTTGTAGTGAGATCGAAAAGAAAGTTTGTCATCAAAGAGTATACCCAAGTCTTTAGCAACATTGGACCTATTAAGTACCTGTCCATCAATAATGTAATTATGTAAAATTTTGTTGCGTTTATTTGAGAAAGATATTGAAAAGCATTTGTTGATATTTAAGTACATTTTATTCGTATTGCACCAATCTGAGACAACATATAGGTCGTTCTGTAAATTCTGACAATCGGTCGAAGACGTTATGTTGGCAAATATTTTTAAATCATCAGCATAAAGGAGACATTGACACGACAAACGCTCAATTAGGTCATTTATAAATATGATAAAGAAAAGGGGACCTAGATGGGATCCCTGTGGCACCCCGGAATATACCCTCACTGGTGAAGAAAGGTACCCCTTTAAGGCTACCAAAAATTTTAAAATAAACAACCCGTTAAAATTCTTATAAAGTAGTTTAATTTCAAAGCCTATCATTCATTTACTTCAGTCTAGCAAGCCATATTAGAGCTCACCAAAGAAAAGATCCATGACTTCTGAGGTAGCTGTCATCGAAATCTATGATAACATTCGCGTAAACGAAAATCAATATTGCGTGTAAACTATTTTATTTTAAGAGAAGTATACGTTGAAATATGAATACTGTTGGACTTCCACGCAGAGGTCTCGAGTTCGATACTAAGGCACGCGTCTCAAATTTTTCGAAGCTATGTGCGTATTAAATAGTTAGTTATCGCTCGCTTTAACCGTGAAAGAAAACGTGGTGAGATAACTTGCCTGAGAGCTCTTCATAATATTCTCGAAGATTTGTGAAGTCACCGTATTGAACCATAGTTCAGTACGTGGGGTAAGGCCTTACCCTTCTCGCACAGAGAAGAGGTCCGTATCCAGCAGTAGGTCAGTTTATGTACAGTACTTGCTAGACGCTCTTGACAGGTTACAGCGGCGAGCTGTCCGTATCATCGGAGATCCAGAGGTCACGAGTTCACTGGAACTTCTGCAACTCCGTAGGGATATTGCCTCTTTGGCATGTTTCTACAGAATATACCACGGGGAGTACTCTGAAGAGTTATTCCACCTTATCCCGCCCTCCCCTTTCCTATCCAAAACAACGCGTGCTGGGCTCAGATGCCATCCTTACACGGTGGAGTCGACTAGAGTGCGTACCAACAAGTTTGGGTCCTCATACCTCTGCCGAACGATCAAGGCATGGAATTCTCTGCCAAGGCACGTGTTTCCTTCTTCCTTCAATCCTGGGTCCTTTAAGCGGGGCGTGAAAAAGCACCCTCTCAGGCCGTCAAAGTAGAGACCTCAACATCGCCTCGGCTGCTATGAGGACGATGTGGAGGCCACTGCTCTTAGACCACACGACTGCTTACCACCATATTTAATTAGAATTATTTTTTTTGAAAAATTATTGTTCCATTTTTTTCGTGAAATGGTGTCAGATAGTCATTTTTTTTTTTTTTTTTTTTTTACCTGGGGGAATGCAATGGCGCATATCCCTCCGCGGGGGCGGGCGGAGGGATTATGTCGGACTCGCCGGGGTAAAATAAAGATGTTAAAAAAAAGATAATGTACCTCCCGGAATACCGACTAAACCTACCACGGTGTTCCTCGACACAACCACTACCGACGGGGCCGCGCGAATCGCTTTCGCATGCGGTCGCGACCCCGCCGAGGTTACGGCCCGCCGTATGAAACGGCAGGCCACTACACGAAAGACCTACCCAAAATAGGCACTACTTCAAATAAAACCCTACTGTCTCCCCCCTAGAGGGAAGACGGACTCGACACAGAGGCGCGCGTGGGAACACGCACGCCGCCTCTCGGACCTGGTGCTGAACGGATGGCGGGCAGGCCCACAAAGCCCGCCACCCCCAGGTCAAACCTCAGGGTGGCTGGAGGTCATCTCGCGCCCTCCGGCGCCCGGCTCTGCGGTTGGGGAGAGGGTTTAAACGCTCCCTCTCCCGCTCCGCCGCCTCCTTGATGGAAATCACTTCCTCGCAAAAGGAGGCGACGGCGTTCCACGACCTCTCACTCCGGACCATAGACTGAACTACGGCCGGGAGCGAGAGGGCAACCGATCCGACTGCCGCGATCAAATCACGACGCTGCGATGCCCAGGCGGGGCAAACCGCCAAAGTGTGCAGCGCCGTGTCCTCAATAACGTCGCGGCAGTCGCCGCAGTGGTGACAACCGGGCGTCTCTTGCCGGCGTATACGACACAGGAACCGGCCAAAACATCCATGGCCAGTCAGAACCTGTGTCAGCCGGAAGGTGAGGGCGCCATGCCACCTCTCCAGCCACTCCTCAAACACGGGACTTACCGCCACGATCGTGGCGTGCCCGGTGTCAGATAGTCATATGTTAACCAAACGAGGAAATTTTATTTTTTTTCTAATTAAAATAAAAAAACATATTAATAATTAATGTCGTAAATAATAACGGGCGGTCCTTTTTATTGCCCCTTATTATTTACGACATCAGTTATTGTTATGTTATTATTTTTAAATTAGTAAAATATTAAGATTGTGTCAAGTGGTTAAAATATGACTATTTGAAATCATTTCATGAAAAAAATCTGTACTCTAATTTTGCCGAAACCATTATTCTAATTAAGAAAAAATATGGTCAGGGTTATTCTATATCACCAGTAGAATGCGTGGTTAAAAGGAATTACACGATTTCAAAATCATCCTGTATATTGCATTATTATATACCTATAGTTTAATTTTGGCTTCTCTTCATCGGCGTTGCCGTGTACAGACACAGTACTATTTCTGTTTCTGAGTGAACAAAGATACAGACCTTCGTTCACTCTGAAACAGAAATATTATGCAATTATACGGTAGACTAGTGATTTATAATCGTAAATATACTTTGGGAGTCGAGAGGAAACTAAAAGTTTGCTGGAATATAATCCACTCTCGACCTCCAAGGATCAAGAGTAAACTAATCAAAGTCGAAGTTAAAAATCATTTATTAATTTTGGTCACAAAGTAAAATAAAAGTAAGTCGGCCTCGATGGCGTAGTGGTTAGTGTAACCGACTGCCAGGCCCGAGGTCGCGGGTTCGATTCCCGCACAAGACAAATATTTGTGTGCATGAACATGGATGTTTATCTTGGTCTGGGTGTTTCTATGTATAATATGTATGTATTTACAAAAAATATATATATGCATGTTTATCCATTGTCTAGTACCCATAGTACAAGCTCTGCTTAGTTTGGGCTAGATGGTGTTGTGTGTATGTGGTAGAATATTATTATTATAATGGTAGAATTTTACTTATTTTTTGGATGCAATGTACCTTAAGACCTTTTCTGTAATTTCATGATGATCTGTCGAGTAGTTAAGGCGTGGAAGCGTAATAAATAAGCTCACATTCACATTTATATTAGTTAGGATGCTATACATGTACAGACTCCCTGTTATCCTTAATGGGTTAGCGGAGGCATATTATACCTAGATTTCACCATTTTTATATTAGAGTATGGCCTAACCCTTCACACACTGAAAAGAGGCCTTTGCCCAGCAGTGGGACAGTATAGTACAGTGCTGATATTATTATATTATGGATTTTTTCTACAGCAGGACATGTTTTGAGATATCGTGATGCTACTGACAATTTTCCAACCATCTACTTCATTCATCACTTTTATTGAAACAGTAATCGAATCCAGGACGTAACGACTGGCCGATATAGAAATAGTCCTAATAAAATTATAGAATTTTGTTTGTCGTAATCATCATTCATAATATGCACATAAATTATGTAAGTAATTAATTACAAATGGAGGCTTTAATATGCATTGCAGATAACATTGGACATCAATAAAAATGTTATAATGTCATTTTATAACTGCGCTGATAAAGAAGTGGTTTATGTGGGTTCGATCCCAACACGGGACATAAATTCCTGTGCGCGTGTCTGGATGTTCTTTGTGTCCATTGTTTGAATGTTTGTAAAATTCCCCGTGACAAAGTATTTCTAGGAAGGTAGGCATTATTTCAAAATGTTATGTTAAACGAAAGCTTGACATCACCGCGTCAGTCTGCCTGTGATCACATCCATTGCAATCTTGCCAAAACGTGAAGCCTTTAAAAAATATATGTGAATACTGATGATCGCTTTTATAACCATTTTCCTTTATATAAATCTTATACTCCGTAAAAGATAGCTCGGGTCCTGTGACACTTAGTCCTGGATGGGACGAAGTTGATCATATTCGGTAATAAAATATCAATTATTGTTATATATGCTAATTGACATTTCCATAATTATTAAAATTAAATATATTATAATAAATCAAACAATATATGCATTTCTATTAAGCTAGATTTTGCCTGCGTTTCGCATACTCGGGAACTACTTTTTTCTGAATGTTCTCTCTATGTTCTTTCCTATTACCCTGACAACGTGTTTGCGAAATTTCATGATGATCGGTCGAGCAGTTAAAGCGTGAAAGCGTAACAAACAAACAAACAAGCAAACTCTCATTCACAATTATAATATTACTAGCTTTTGCCTACAGCTTCGCTCGCGTAAACGTAGCTCGTAGGTTAGGTTATGTAAGTAACAGTATTTTTTTTAAATATAGCTTATGTTACTCACTAATAATATACCTTTCTAATGGTGAAAGAATTTTTTAAATCGGTTAAGTAGTTTTTGAGTTAAATCGTTACAAACAAACAAAAAATTTAACCTTTCCTCTTTATAATATTAGTATGGATTAGGAAGTTAGGATTCATATTTGTATAGTAGGTACTTTCATACAGGTTATATATCACATACGCAAGTATAAAAAAAATCTCCACCATTTTACGACAAAATAAAACATATAAATAACGTTGAAATTAAACACTTTATACGGATTTTGTCGCGTTGTTTATTTTACTTTAAAACACTTTTATTACATTATTTTTAAACTCTAACACTAGGTACTGTTATTAAACTTTACTACTATATTTTAAGCTCTTCTTCCTAGCCTTTATTATTTCCAAGTCACATAATTTCGAAAAGTCATATAACTTCATCTCAAAAATTTACGAGAAATTTCTTTATAACCGCCTAGAAACGAACTAATGAAAGATATTTAGGCCTAATCTTAGATAGCTCCCTGAGCTGGAAGCCTCACATATATAGTGTCAGATCTAGATTAATATCACTCACGGGGGCACTCCACAATATAAAAAAATGTCTCCCCCATAAAGTAAGATTCTTAATATATAATTCATTAATAAAACCTCACATTGATTATTTAATAGAGGTCTGGGGGACGGCGGCTAAAACTAATCTTAAACCTATCCAAACGGCACAAAACAGACTAATAAAAATCTTATATAATTATAAATATCGGACTTCCACACAAAAAATATATAACGACATAAAGATAATGAACATAAAACAAACTTACACATTCTATACATGCATACTAATACGAAAAATATTGAATAAAGACATTCACACAACTTTGTCATTTACAAAAAAACAAGAAGCCCAAAGAATCAAGCTACGTAACTCTAACTACCTGGTAACACGTCCACCCAGAACTAACTACGGCAAAAAAAGCATAGAATACGAAGGAGTTAAATTGTACAATGCGCTGCCCTTGATAATAAAAGAATCTGCTAGCATGAATGTTTTTAAAAAAAGGCTTAAATCATATATCTTTGACAAAACATAAAATAGATAATCATAATAAAACAGAATAAAACCTATATATATATAAACACTATATAACAATAGACATGAAATTATATAAGTAGCGAAAATATTAAAAAAAAAAAAATATTTATATATATGTTAATAGATATAAACGAAAACCTAATATATTTTTAAGAGCAGTGCGTAGCCGTGCGTGCCACATCCAGTAGCGGAGTAGGTACAACATCCGTGTACTGTTGACAACGTTCGAGCGTTTAGATATAATTTATTTGAATATACCCACTTTGTAGCATTTAATTATTAATTTTCAATTACTTTAGTTAGTAATAATTAATTATGTTTCTGTACACTCATTTAAGCTTATGATGTGAAAAATTGTTTCTCAGTAAGTGAATCATTGTGAATTCTTATGAGGAAATAAAATCTTAAACCATAACTTCCGAAAGTCAGAGGTGCGCGACGTGGGTTCGAACCCGAGACCCTCTGCATTGCAATCTGTTGGTTTCCCCACTGATTACTACTATATTTTAAGCTATTTAATTTAATTAAAACTAGGATGTTTAGTTCTAGCTAAGTTTACACTTTGCCCCGACGTTTCGGTTGCTTTACAGCAGCCATATTCACGGGGAAACTAAGAAGGTAGTTGTCTCAATGTTCTGAAGTAACCGTATAAAGTGTTTAATTTCAATGTAGAACATTCGCGTAAACATAAGACATTATTATATAAATAACAAATAGAAGTAAAAAAACATCGAAACTTTTAACGCGTGGTCACAATCCGGTTGTAAAAAACAGCGATTCTATTCTGAGATGAGTCATGTGTGTAATAATTGCTTGTTTTGATTCGTTAGTCATAGAAGAGACTAATTAGCGTTATATGAACATTAATTAATATCAAAACAAGTGCCGTGGCAGTTCGCGGCTATGCTATACGATCGGTTTTGATTTTAAGTTCCGGGTAGGGCAAAGAATTATTAGGTTAGCAGCTGTCTGAGAATGTGCCCATACCCCATGCCTATACTCCATTTGGTTAGGTACTTAACTAAAGGTAAACAATCTTGATGTCACTTTTTACACAAACACATATTAAACAAATAAACTACTGCTTAAACTAACGGTTCAATTGATTTAGTAATCGTTATTGTTGTATTTACATTGAGCTTCAGCAGCGTTTTATTTTTAAACTGAGTTTTAGATAAAAAGACACATCAAGATTGTTTACCTTTAGTTAAGTACCTAACCGAGTGGAGTAGTAGAGTTGTTGGTGCGATGTAGGTCTGTGATACCTCTCTCTATACATGCCTACCGTGACGTCTACCCATTCGGTCAAATACTGGCGTATAGCGTCTTTGTATATCCTACTAATATTATAAATGCAAAAGTTTGTGAGGATGAATGTATGTGTGTATATTTGTTACTCTTTCACGCAAAAACTACTAGACCGATTGCAATGAAACTTGGTATGTCGATAGCTGGAGACCTGGATTCACACAAAGGCTTTTTATCCCGATATTCCCACGGGACCGGGACTTACGCGGATGAAACCGCGGGGAAAACTAGTCTATATTAATATTATAAATGTGAAAGTTTGTGAGGATTTTGTTACTCTTTCACGTAAAATCTACTGAACCGATTGCGATGAAACTTGGTATGTAGAAAGTTTGAGACCGGGATTCACACAAAGGCTTTCTATCCCAATATTCCCACGGTAACGGGACTTACGCGGGTGAAACTGCGGGCAAAATCTTGTGTATTTATAACATACATTATTTTTGATAGGGTAAGCAGAGGTATACTCTATATAAATACGTCATATGGTTCTCAAATAAGCGTTCTATTTGTTTATCGTACCAGGTATAGAAACATCATTTGGCGGCCTCGATGGCACAGTGTAACTGACTGTCACGCCTAAGTCGCGGATTCGATTCCCGCACAAGTCAAATTTTGTGTGCATGGACATGGATGTTTGTCTTGGTCTGGGTGTTTCTATGTATAATACGTATGTATTTCCAAAAAAAGTATATGTTTGTTTATCCATTGTCCAGTACCCATAGTATAAGCTCTGCTTAGTTTGGAATAGATGGTGTTGTGTGTGGTAGAATATTATTATTATTACTTATTTATTATTATGTATGCTCCATACAAATAATGTCAATTTCCTACCGTTTGTAAGAAAATAGAAAATTTTGTTAATGGGTATCACTGTCGTCACGCCTCTGCACATTGGATTCATACACCGTGTAAGCCTCCCCAAGAGCCGGGTATTTTCCTAACGGAAAATGTTAGGGAAGTACCACTATCAGAGAAACATGATGATAATTGATAATTAATTCAAATTACGAATTTTTATTCAATTTTTAATTATAATAAATTTATATTTATTGTAAATATTCAAATTTATTATAATCACTTATGAATAGGTTCAAATTACTGTAAACAATAATATGTATGAATTAATTACTAAAATGTTTAAGCCGTAGTTGTCTATAATTATTTACAATACTTCATTTCATTTCATTTATTTACTTGCGAACATGGGTACATAAATGTTGATATAATAGGCGGTAGGTTTCTTTCACATACTGTCTTGTTGCCGCAGCGCAGTAGTGTATGCGAGAGCTATGCACGATGTCTCAGATACGACCAGTCTTTTTGGCTTTTTCTGTTAAAAATGTATCGATAGCAGCACGGAGCCTAGAACTGTCTTCAATAAGCGAAAATGCAAATTCGCAGATATATGTAGATGTGAGAGTGTATATACACGATGTCCCAGAAGTCGACGTCAAACCGGAATCAGGTAACAGGCTAAATTATAATAGCTACAAGAAAAATAAAAGGAAATCTAAGTTACGTATTCTAAAAACTATAGGGTTTGTAAAAATTTCAAAAAAAAAATTTGACTTTCCCCCGTTGACGGTCTCTTCACTCCCGTTACTAAAGATATTTACTTTTTGAATTATTTTTCTTTGGTATATAACCACGTATAATCGAAAAAAATCGAGAGCTAATATATATAACCATTATTCGAGATTACATAACAAAAAAATAAATTGGTAATTCGATGTGTTCCGGCCCGGATGAGATAGAAGGGCAAAAATGCTACAAGTTAAGACTCTTTGCCTATGTATGGCCGAAAGTAAGTAGATTTTGAGATATTTAAGAAACAGCATATTTTTTTAATACCCGGCTGTGTATGTTTACGTGGAAAATATAGTAATATGGTTGAACGAATGACAGCTCTGTAGTTTAATAAGTAATTAAATATTTCCAATACATTTTGATGTGACTACTGAGGCCAGGAATGTTTTTAAATTTAATGAATTAAGTCATCCAGTAAAAAAAAATACTATAACACCGAATGTACAGTATACTAGAGAAACTTTCGCGTTTCATTAACTATCCAAAAAGGTATAATTGTTAGTATTTTTATGAACAAGATTATTTTTATACCTCTTTTGATATTAGAGTATTTTTACGCTTTCTCGCTATAACTACTCGACATCATGAAATTTCGCATACACGTTGACAGGGCTATTAAAAAGGACATATATCCAGAAAATTCTGTTTCCCAGGGGTAAAAAATTTACATAGTCTACATTTAAGCGAGTGTAGCCACGGGCAAAATAGTTTTAGTATAGGTTTAATGACTATTGGCCCATATCATGGTAGGAAAGGTCCGCATCGGCGTCGAGTCAACCCTAAAGTATTTAGGTCTCTTGCTCGACAGCCGATGGGACTTTACAGCCCATTTTCGTCGTTTGGCCCCCATTCTTCAGAGCGCTGCAGGCGCGCTCTCGCGCCTGATGCCCAACCTTGGGGGGCCAAACACCTCCTGCCGGAGGCTCTACGAGGGGGTCGTGCGGTCCATGGCCCTGTACGGGGCCCCAGTTTGGGCCGACAACCTGACGGCCCGAAACATTTCGGCGCTACGTGCGCCACAGCGCGCCATGGTCGTCAGGTTGATTAGAGGATACCGCACGATCTCGTTCGAGGCTGCGAGCCTCCTCGCCGGATCGATGCCATGGAACCTGAAAGCAGCACTCTTGGCGTCGCTCTATCGTTGGCGCCAGGAGACGCTAGCTTGGGGCGAAGGACCGGGTCTTCCCGCTATCAAGGCGGCAATGTTTGAGCTCCATCAGGTCCTAGTGGCGAATTGGAAGGAGCGACTTGTGCACCCCAGTGCCGGGCACGCCACAATCATGGCGGTAAGTCCCGTGTTTGAGGAGTGGCTGGAGAGGCGGCATGGCGCCCTCACCTTCCGGCTGACACAGGTATTGACTGGACGGTTGTTTTGGCCAGTTGCTGTGTCGTATACGCCGGCAAGAGACGCCCGGTTGTCACCACTACGGCGACTGCCGCGACGTTGTTGAGGACACGGCGCTGCACACTTTGGCGGTTTGGCCCACCTGGGCATCGCAGCGCCGTGTTGACCGCGGCAATCGGATCGGTTGCCCTCTCGCTCCCGGCCGTAGTTCAGTCTATGGTCCGGAGTGAGAGGTCGTGGAACGCCGTCGCCTCCTTCTGCGAGGAAGTAATTTCCATCAAGGAGGCGGCGGAGCGGGAGAGGGAGCGTTTAAACCCTCTCCCCAACCGCAGAGCCGGCGGGCGCGGGACGACCTCCAGCCACACTGAGGTTTGACCTGGGGGTGGCGGGCTTCGTGGGCCTGCCCGCCATCCGTTCAGCACCAGGTCCAAGAGGCGGCGTGCGTGTTCCCACGCGCGCCTCTGTGTCGAGTCCGTCTCCCCCTCTAGGAGGGAGACAGTAGAGTTTGCGTGTAATGCCTATAGGGTAGGCTTGTTGTGTAGTGGCTTGCCGTTTCATACGGTGGGCCGAAACCTCGGCGGGGTCGCGACCGCATGCGAAAGTGATACGCGCGGCCCCGTCGTGGAACACCGTGGTAGGTTTAGTCGGTATTCCGGGAGGTCCATTTTCATTTCAATATCTATTTTTACCCCGGCGAGTCCGACATAATCCCTCCGCCCGTCCCCGCGGAGGGATATGAGTCCATGAAATACACAACGAAAAAAGAAAAAAAAATGATTATTAAATTCTAGTTAAATATTAGCAGTTAGATAACGATAGCTCAGTGGAGAGGCCAACAGACTGCAATGAAGAGGGTCTCAGGTTGAAACCCACGTCACGCAGGTCTGACTTTCGGAAGTTATATGACTTTTCGAAATTATGTGCGTATTGGTTGACAATTATCGCCTGCTCCGTGCCTCGGAGAGCACGTTAAGCCGTCGGTCCCGGCTGCCATAAACATCTATGGCAGTCGTTATTGGGAAGTCAGTGCCCTATAATATCCTGACACTGGTCTAGCCTTAGGGTATAGTTAGCCTTCGGGTTGCGGAGGTCAGGTGGCAGCCGCTCCGTATAAAAACTAATATCCAGTCAAATCTGGTTAGACCAGAAAAGCCGACCCCAAGTGACTTGGGAATAATAAAGGCTAGGGAGAAATTAAATATTAGCAGAACGGAGCAGCCCTATTAAAAATCGCCTCCATTCGCAAGACACGAGCGTATTTTAATCACAACCCATAAAAATTAACCTTGCTTGCTTTTGTATTTTGTTTATCTTATTATAATATCTTTAATGTTATTACATAAACATTCTATACACGGTTTTTTCTTATCTTAATTATAGTGTTCCGGGTAAAACGATCAATATTATTGTGTTTATAAATATTTATTGCCTACTTACTGTAATTTAAGGTTTAATTTTGTGACCATAGAGGTAAACCAGCTGATTAATATCAACCCTGTATACTGTACCTGTTCCATTGTTAGGTACGGGTCTCGTCTCGTAAGAAGGGTTAAGTCACAGTCCACAAAGCTGGCCTCGTGCGGGTTAGTACAATTTACATATCTTCAAAGATTATGAAGAACTCCCTGTATGAGAAAGATTACTCAATAGACTAACACGCAGGTTCTGTATAGATTGTCAGCCCTAACATTTGTCCTAGGAAATTATGTCTTAGACATGCAGGTTTCCTCACGACATTTTCCTTTACAGCTAAAATGAGCGATTAACTATACAATAGGCACATAACTCTAACGAATATCGCAGCGGGATCGGACTCTAGACCTCTACGTCTCCCTACCATCTATCGCAGCCAAGTCAGCTCATCTATACTAATATTATAAAGCTGAAGAGTTTGTTTGTTTGGTTGAACGCGCTAATCTCAGGAACTACTGGTTCGAATTGAAAAATTATTTTAGTGTTGGATAGCCTATTTATCGAAGAAGGCTATAGGCTACATAACATCACGCTACAACTCACGGGGGCAGCGCAGTAACCATTAACGCGGGTTAATGTAAGTACATTAAAAAGATGGAAGCATAGGCCTGTTCTTTTAATACTGTTGGTAATTTCCTAGTAGAGGTGCTTTATAAGGTACTTAAGAATAAAACTGCAGTGCACGGATGGCGTAATGTTTTAAGTGGTCACCTCGCCATTGCCACTGTGTAGTGGGTTCGAATTCCACACTGGATAAAACTTTGTGCGATCCACAAATGGTTGTTCCAAGTCTGATATTCTTTGTGCCTGTTGTTTGAATGTTCGGCCTTGATGGCGTAGTGGTTAGTGTAACCGACTGCCACGCCTGAGGTTGCGGGTTCGATTCCCGCACAAGACAAATATTTGTGTGCATGAACATGGATGTTTGTCTTGGTCTGGGTGTTTCTATGTATAATATGGATGTATTTACAAAAAAAAATATATATGTATGTTTATCCATTGTCTAGTACCCATAGTACAAGCTCTGCTTAGTTTGGGCTAGATAGTGTTGTGTGTATGTGGTAGAATATTATATTATATTATATTATATTATATTGTTAAGTCCTTCACGCTACAGGAATTAGTCCTACTGCGAGACTTGTCTTTTTACAAACAAACAAACATTTAGAAAAATGTGCGTAAAATACATTTCTGTTAATCCCTTAGCAATATCCTACCTATGTATTCATACGATTCAAATTAGCAACAAAATCAAAACTGGTTATAAAAACGAAAATTTTGTGCGATAGATGTCCACAGACTAGCTCCTATTATGTGGGCGCTAAACATAGCATGAGCTGCGATAGCTTAGTGGTAGACCGCGCAGAGGTCTCGCGTTCGATTCCAAGGCTTTTAGAAGTTATGTACTTATTAAATAGTTAATTATCGATTTCTTTAATGGTAAAGGAAAACATCGTAAGGAAACCTACATGTCTGAGAGTTCTATATAATGTCCTCAAGGATATGTGAAGTCTGACAACATGAACTGTGCCAACGTAGTAGACTATTGCCTTACCCTTCTCAAACTGAGAGGCCTGTGCTCAGCAGTGGGACTATTTATATACAGTGCTGATCTATACAAATATTATAAAGCTGAAGAGTTTGTTTGATTGAACGCGCTAATAATGTCAGGAACTACTGGTTCGAATTGAAAATTCTTTTAGTGTTGGATAACCCATTTATCGAGGCAGGCTATAGGCTATAGAACATCACGCTACGACCAAAAGAAGCGGAGCATCGATAAAAATGTTGCAAAGACGGGAAAAAACTCTTTTGTGAAGCAGACGAAGTTGTGCGGGTCAGCTAGTTTATTATAAGCATAGCAAGTGAAATAAGCGCTGAAATATTCCTGCCTACTCCTTCAGGGTAACAAGCGAGTTATTATTTATCAAAATCACAACAGCTATCAGTAGCCTGTATAATCAATATTAATCTGTTAAACTAACTGTAAATATAAAGCCTACAAACACAAAAAGGCGACACAGTACCCTCGTTTTATGATCCGCAGTCGAGTATTTACGGCTTTATATACGTCAATGTCCCCTCTAGGTCTGCTTACACCCTGTACAACAAGATTGATGGTAACTATTAAGTATTTCAGAGTTTCATTCAGCTGCCCACACACACAATCAAAGTAAGTATTACTACGAACGCATTATTTTTAATCGTGTCTTTGTGTGGGTGAGAGGATTAAGGTTTAATACTGTGCGGAATTTATTTTAGATAAATGGTTCTGTATAACTAGCTGTGTTTCGCGGTTTTATCCATATTTATGATCACTGTTCAGCTCTCGTGGCTCTTAGCGGAATGTTATATGTTCAATATCCTCTACAATAAATGGTCTATACATATACATATATATAAGGCATATAATACATGTATTTTTTTATCGGGCTGGTAGTTCTAGAGATTATCGCAATCAAACAAAAGAGAATCTCTTCAGCTTTATATTATAGACTAGTATTTCGCGTGGTTGCGAGGGGGAGTATACAGCGAGAGGGGAAGGAATCAAAAAACTAATTTTAGATTCGGATTCAGGGACCTTGAAAACCCCGAAGCCAAAAATGGCCGATGATCCCCCATGACCTTGAAAATTGCCTTTTCTGGAAAGATCTCGTCTACCTCTATAACATTTGTTTGAACACACCCCGCCTATCTCTAACCGTTTCGGAGATATTAGAGGTGAAAGTTTGTATGGCGGCCATGTTCTTTTTTATGGATGCCATGTTTTTTATTTGCCCCTCTAAAAGTTGCCAGGGTTGTAGGTAGATTTTGTTTGAGAACGACTCCCGTAGATATCACCGTTTCCGAGATCCGATGGGGTGTGGTACAGCAAGAGCTGACCTTCCGAAGGTCAGACATTTTTCCTGGGCCTTCTGAACAATTATCTATACGACACATTATTTACTTATTTCCTACGACTCCCCCTTGTATGACTTATATTTCTCTAAGTCAGTAAATGAGTGGGAATTTAAGTTTATACAGGGTGACAGGAAAAGTCGTGCTAGATCCGTTAAGGGCGTGGAGTACCCATCATTTCTGACTTATTTCACTATGAAACACCCTACCCTAAACTTAACCCTTTTCGAGATATTCGACTTTTAATTTTTTTATCGAAAATTGCCAATTTGTAGGCTACTAAATTAAATTTTGTTGATTTTGTGTGTCTTATTATTATTATTATTGCATTTTTAAATGTGTAATAAGATGTTTTAGGACGACAATCATTAAAATAGTGCATAAGTTAATTGAATAGGTAGGTTAATTAAAATATTAGTGGAAGTAGTCGGATCCGCTCGAAAGCGTTGCACTATCTCATTGTCCTGTTCTTCGTCGTCATCAATTCGTGGTCTTCCCATGTCTGTATTTCGTTTCAAAACAGAGCCTGTTTCACGAAGTCTTCGATAAACTCTGTCAAAAACGGCCACATCCGGTACTCGATGACCGTGGTAGCGAGTTATGTATTCGTTGCGAGCTTGCGCAGACACACAATTGCGGTATCCGTAACAAATAAGCATATCAGCATATTCCTCAGGTGTGTAGGACGTCATCTTCAACACTTCCGTATCACAAGTACAAATCAGAGTCCGGTTAACAAGCACAGTAGTCACAAAACAGAAGAAATAGTCCAGAATCACAGCCAAGTCGAGAAAAAGAGCAAAGCGATATCACATCTACTATGTACGAAGCACAAAAGCAGACTGACTACCAAAACAATATCCCGTGTTGCATTCCCAGCCCTAACCGGGCTCTACACATTTTTTCTTTCATTCACACCTACATAAATCGTAACTTGTCTCGCTCGCACGGTGCGTCTTAACTTGAAAGACAATACGCGCGGAACCGTTAGAACTGCTACTTGGAGCGTCCAAACTACTTTTTTCCACGAAATGTAATACAAATCCTAGATTGTTATACCTCGTTAGATAGCTGATGAAACGTAGATATTTTAAAACACATCTGCCGAACAACTGCCATAATATCTTTTTTAGATATCCCTTAGAGAAAAATAAACTGTCTAATATTTTTTTAAATTTCTTAACTTTGACTTGCCTACTACGGCCTATTCAATTAACTTATGCACTATTTTAATGATTGTCGTCCTAAAACATCTTATTACACATTTAAAAATGCAAAAATAATAATAATAAGACACACAAAATCAACAAAATTTAATTTAGTAGCCTACAAATCGGCAATTTTCGATAAAAAATTAAAAGTTGAATATCTCGAAAAGGGTTAAGTTTAGGGTAGGGTGTTTCATAGTGAAATAAGTCAGAAATGATGGGTACTCCACGCCCTTAACGGATCTAGCACTACTTTTCCTGTAACCCTGTATAGTATGAACATTAATTAATTTTGTCACTATAGCTGTTCGACTCCGTACGCGTTTACAAACATTGTAATTTTGAGAGAACAGGAATCCCAATCACTCCCTCTATATCTTCCTGCCTTCTTCTACCCTTTTCTCTAAATCCCTTTGATAATTTCCACAACCAGCAATAATACATTAAAATATAATTTATTTTTGCTGGTATAATAATATTCTACTACATACACGCAACACTATCTAGCCCAAACTAAGCAGAGCTTGTACTATGGGTTCTAGACGATGGATAAACATACATATTATATAGGTATACTTTTTTTTTGTAAATACATACATATTATACATAGAAACACCCAGAGCAAGACAAACATCCATGTTCATGCACACAAATATTTGTCTTGTACGAGAATCGAACCCGCGATCTCAGGCATGGCAGTCGGTTACACTAACCACTACGCCATCGAGGCCCATATAATAACTAATAAGTAACGGACACAAAGACTCTGGTTAAGGATCAACTACTTGGTAAAGTTAATTCGGTCTGTACGGAGATCGAATGCACATTATTTGCGATTTAAGATACCTACATATTTTATTTCCCATAATAAAATACAATATACATTTGTCTGAGAAACACAAGTTAAATATACAAAGTGGCACAAAACGTATCACTTTAAATGATATACTGCCTTAAGCTGGTTGATATAAGACGGTTAACATAAACAAAATACCGTTTTTCGCAGAATTTAAGAAATTCTTTTTTTAAAAAATAAATAAAATAAAATAAGGCACAAGTTGGAACATCATTGTAATAAGCACACACTTACCTATTTATTTTTGTCACAAGATTATGGCCCTTATTTCTTTATTGTTTCTTTTTGTTTTTGCTGCTTGAGGTCTTTGACATTTATCTCTGCATTACACATAATGTCCTAAATAATGAAAACAAAAAAATGTCCTGCGGCTGAACTACTGAATACATTTGGTTCATAATTTGTAAATTGTCAAAGAATACCATGTAGTATAAAATGTGGTATCAATTAATGTGATACCTAAGAATACTAAGAAATACAAGTGCCGGAGCGGCTCATTAGTATACACAATTGAAAAAAAGAAAATGTAAATATACACTTTGTTTTTGTAACTCAAATAATGTTCTAATGACTAAATAATCATTAATGAGGATAGTAACTACAAAACAAAAGCCAGCAAAACCCGCGCTTTCTGAGAATCACAGTCGTAAACAATTATGACCATATTACGTGTTTTAAAAGAATTGCTAGCCTATTTCTATCTATAATCTATTATGGTAAGATGTGATAAATTTCTTTTATTTTTATTTGTATGTATTGTTATTACAAGTTATGTATAAGTAACTTTATTTTAATGTTTACGCGTATATAATATTTTGGGTTGTATTGGTGTAACTGTGTAGTTATACATAAGTAGGTATATACATACATATTGTATACTTAAACTTTAATTCAGTTTTTATTAATTGGGTAAGTACTGAATATATTTACTTAATAAAAGGTATAAAATCTTTTCAAATAAATGTAATATTATTATTATAATTATTGTTCTTTTTGTTTCTGTTTTTAGGGTTTTGTTTGAATGATGTAGTATTTGAGTTTCTTTTTAAATAAAGCCTAATTGAATTTCTTTTATATCGTTCGGTAGTTTATTGTAAAGTTGAGCCCCTTCGTACTTAATATTTCTGAAGCCATAGTTGGTGCGCGGTACAGGGAGACATAAATTGGCATTCCTCATCATATTCCGGTGCTGTATTTGTGACCTTTAGTGAATGTTATTTGAGTATGGATATTTCTTGTTATTATTTTTCTTATGAGAATACATGTGTTGTATTTTTACAGCTGTGTAATTGACATTATTTATGTATTATTGTTTTGTTCTGGTTAAGTAATTCATATGGAATAGTAGTTTTACTAATGAGTTTTGGGTGACTTGTAGATCTTTTAGGTTGGTTTTAGATTATATTTTGCGTTTTAGTGATGTTACCACTGCACCACATGCGTATTCAAAACGTTACACAGACGAGAATTTCGTTCTTTTTCCTTAAAATAACTATTTGGTTAAAGTAACTGTCATTATATTGAACTTGTTAAACGTTATATTGTCTTCTTTTTACGCGAATGTTATTCATTGAAATTAAACCCGTGACCATGGCTGCTGAAAAGCAACCGAAACGTCGGGGAAGTGTAAACCTAAATATAAATAGGTTTAATAGTTTACATAATTTTATTAGCTTATAAATTAGTAAAATAAAATCAATAGTAGTAGTAGTAGTGTAATAGTTTCAAAATTATGTAATACAGTGATAAATAAACAACGCGATAAAATCCGTATATAGTAGTTTAATTTCAATTGTTAAACGTTTTTCGCTATTTCTACTTTGTTTTATATTTGTGGTTGTTTCACCATTGCCGGTCACACGGGACAAACATTTGTATGATCCATTAGTTGTTATTCTTTGTCTGGGCGTTCTTTGTGTCCGTTGTTTACCTCCGCCCCACGCGACGCAGGATTTATTACTAGTGCCTTGTCTATTTAAAAATCAACATACAGATTATTTGTGAAGTCCTGTTTATAAGCTGTTTTACTTTTGAACACCGGCCTCTTCTCAGTATAGGGAGAGTTATACATATAGTCTAACACACTGGCCCAGTGGAGATAATTTTCTTAAGACCATATTGCAAAAGAGCAGCGGTAACTCAGTGGGGAGACCAACAGACTGCAATGTAGAGGGTCTCGGGTTCGAACCCACGTCGCGCACCTCTGACTTTCGAAAATTATATGACTTTTCGAAATTATGTGGGTATTGATTGAAAATTATCGTCTGCTCCGTGCCTCGGAGAGCACTTTAAGCCGTCGATCCCGGCTGCCATGAACATTTATGGCAGTCGTTATTGGGGAAGTCGACACAAAATATCACACTGGGTCGAAGTATCGCCGGTCTATACTGACTGGCCCCCATAAGATAAGATAAGAAGACCAAATTGCATCTATAGGTTAGCGGGATGCCTACTGCTAAACTGAAGTTTGGTCTATGGTATAAAATAAAGTGTATGTGGAAACCTATATCTCTGCCTTTCCTTTCGCGATACAGGCGTAATACTATCATTTTCTCAGCCATATTATATCCCAGGCAGCTTAGGGTCAGCTTTCCACATTCAAAGCAGTATAATATCCATTTCCAATGGTCGCCGTATGACCTCATCGAACTCGTGATAACAATAACCTAGGTTCACATTTTATAGTTATAGCTGGCCTTATATTGTGTCACATACATATCTTCACGCTTGTAGTCTCTAAAGAGTAGGCAGAGGTGTATTACGCCTGGATTTTGCTAGGTATATTTCAGGTCTTACGTAACAAAGCCCATTATCGCCTACCGCACATAATAAAATAACAATTCATTCGATTCTGTGCAATAGATTCTGTGAGATAGATTATGCGAATTACCTGATACGGGCATCAAATCGGGGACCTAAGTACCGGACGCAAACATTAACACAAACTTACGGCCTCAGTATATCTAACCACTAGGTGACCCGCGCAAACTTCCCCGTAT
Organism: Catocala nupta; assembly: GCA_963675205.1. Taxonomy (NCBI): domain Eukaryota; kingdom Metazoa; phylum Arthropoda; class Insecta; order Lepidoptera; family Erebidae; genus Catocala; species Catocala nupta. Next base: position 1,724,132 of record OY776102.1, read on the forward strand.
TTGCGTTATTTTTTCCATTGATGCTCTGCTTCTATTTGTCGTAGCGTGATGTTATAATATAGCCTATATATAGCCTTCCTCGATAAATAGGCTATCCAACACTAAAATAATGTTTCAATTCGATCCAGCAATTCCCTTTTTTTTACCCAGGAAAATCCTTTATGGACACCTCCACCTCCAGGGGCAGGTAAGTTATGTGAGACTCTCCGCCCCTGAAGGAGGTCGGTATACACACTAAAAACCTGGGGTGAGCAGTCCCTCCGCCGACGGGGTGGGGCGAGATGGGGTCGCGTTAGCAATAACCATCCCGCCCCGGCGCGGCGGTTGGCCCGGCTGATGGTAACCGGGCCTCAGCACTTGTGGAGGGGTGGCCTTGCTCACCAAGGCCAGTCTCCAGACGTGTGGGGCCGTGCAAGCCGGTAGAGAGTCCCCCGACTCTGTACCAGTGACCCCACTATACAAGAGCGAGAAGGCGGGCAAATCGCCTCCTCCTCGCTCCCGTCGCCTCTTCCTCGCTCCCGTCCTTCTGTGCCAGAGAGGGTTAGCGAGGAGATAATCGCGTTCAGCCAAACAAACAAAGTCTTCAGCTTTATAATATTAGTAAGTATAAATTTATATAGTTTTTAGTAATACTTATATAGACATGCATGCATATCTGATTGGATAGGAGCGGTGTACTACACCCACATTTTACCGAGTATATTTTAGGTCCCACACGTAATATGACCTAATAAGTCTATTGACGTCTGCCGAGTCATAGTTACAGACTTTGGGCTGTTACAGAAAATTTTCCAGCTGAAAAACCGAATAACACTCTACCCGAGCCGGGAATCAAACCCAGAATCTTAACATAAACACTAAACCTTCAAATACGACCTACACTTAATGCTACAAGTTATAGATGAACAAGACGTATATGTAGTCGTAATATTATATTGTGTTACGTTTACGCGAATGTTAATTATATTATACTTAATCAATTTAATTACTTTATACGGATTTTACCATGTTGTTTATTTTAAAACACTATTATTACATAATTTTGAAACTATTAAACTACTTCTGTTAAATTACAAAATTCGTATAAAGTAGTTTAATTTCAAAATCATAATCTCAATTCCAAAATGAATTTCTGTGTTAAAAACTATCTCAATTAACTTAATATTGTCTTCTGTTTACGTGAATGTTATTCATTGAAATTAAACTCTATTATACGGATTTTATCGCGTTGTTTATTTAACAACAACAGTTGCTTTTCAGCAGCCATGGTCACGGGGTGACTTTCTGACAGAGAGTCTCCAAAATCCGTATAAACGAGTTTAATTTCAATCAATTAACTTAAATTTAATTTTTGATTTTTCCTTTATCCATATGTTATATGTCTACTATACAACCTTATAATCCGATAATTTCTTACCGTTACACGTAAATAAAGAGATATATAACAGTTTTCACTGTTCACAAATGGAACCCTAACAATTGATCCACATAGCGTTCAATAACGCTTTGGTCCGTAACGAGTTATCCAACAACGCATAACTGTTATAGCATCGTTGCTAATTCTGCTATTCACAAAAACTTGTTGCTATGCGCTGTTAACAATGAGATAAAGCAGTTCAACTACTTTCTAGGTCGGTTTTCGTTTAAATATACACACGTTTGAATGAGTCGGCCTCGATGGCGCAGTGGTTAGTGTAACCGACTGCTACGCCTGAGGTCGCGGGTTTGATTCCCGCACAAGTCAAACTTTTGTGTGCATAGATGTTTGTCTTGGTCTGGATGTTTCTATGTATAATATGTAAGTATTTATAAAAAGTATATATGTATGTTTATCCATTGTCTAGTACCCATAATACAAGCTCTGCTTAGTTTGAGCTAGATGGTGTTGTGTGTATGTGGTAGAATATTATTATTAACCTCTGAATCAAAACACTATGTGGGTCTGTGTATCTGTCTGTTAGTGACAGTTTTTTAGTGACAGGCATAGCTCCGTAACCACTGGACCGATTGACTTGTAACTTGGTGTGCAGACACCTTGGCGTCATCCCTCAATCGAGTTTGAATATGGGCCCTGTGAGTCAAAAGAATCCCGAGATATTGGGGTTGCAAGGTCATAAGGTCAGGTGATATCTACCAACAAAGTGATTTGGAAGTCCAAGGGAGAGGCTTTTGCCCAGCAGTGGGACATTACAAAAAGCTCATGAAAAGAAAAGTCCACATGAAGACGAAGAGATTGAATCCTGGGTTTTTACACCCATCTCGTTTCTTTTACATTTCTTAAAAACAAAACAACTCTTGCACTAAATAATCCCTGTATCGCAGGGACTTTACAAACATTCTAACAACGGACACAAAGAACATCCAGAATCGGAACAACTACATATTTGTTGAGCTCACAATTTTTTGTCTCGTGTGGGGATCGAACCCACAACACTTACACCCACTACGGCATCCGTGCAGTCGACACTGAAAGTGCTTAGGGTGAATATAGAAAATCAAGATGATTTTATGTAGATATCCTGGCGAAAATTTAGCAAGTGGACATTTTATATTAATATACTAGACTAGCTGACCGGCGCAACTTCGTCTGCTTCACATAAGAAAATATTCCCCGTTTTTGTAACATTTTTCATTTATTCTCCGCTCCTATTGGTCGTAGCGTGATGTTATATAGCCTATATAGCCTTCCTATCCAATACTAAAATAATTTTCAATTCGTACCTGTTGTTCCTGAGATTAGCGCGTTCAACCAAACAAACAAACTCTTCAGCTTTATAATATTAGTATAGATTATGTCCGCGGCTCCGCTCGCGTTACTGAATGTTTTGTCAATAAATTTCTATCCCTCGAGAATATAATTATTTTCTGGATGAAAGATGCCCTATGTTCTTTCTGTACTCCTGACAACGTGTATGCAAAATTTCATGATGACCAGTCGAGCAGTTAAGGCGTGAAAGCGTTACCAACAAACTGACATTCGCATTTATAATATTAGTTAGTGTACTGTAACTCATAATTATCTAAACACCACGACGAACTCCACGAGACAGGCCTGACCTAGTGTGGAGTTCATTAGTAATTTTTCTTATTCTTATAACAGGTACACACAGCGACACATCAACCTATAATACTGTTAGGACTTTCAATTATTAGAAATTGAACGCTGCGAATCGTGCGAGAGAGTGCGTTATATTTTTGTTATTTTGTCTCACTCACGCTGAATGGGACGCGACGCTGTATCCTTACCATTACATCGACACCACTATGCACTGTCCCTTTCCGACAATTCTCTATTTTGTATGTAACGTAGTTATGCGTATATAGGGTGTCTAACTTGATGTGTAGCCGTGTGTACATCTAATTAATAATATGTTTTTATACATAAGTAGAATTATAAGGAATTGTAAAATGTGAAATTACAGTAAATAAATAAATGTCTTAATATATTTAGGATCCAAATGGTGGTTGTGAGTTATAATCAAAACTATTAGAAATACGAGTAGATACAATAACATTTATGACATATTTTATTTATTTAGGTTCATCCACATATTCATATTTTATTGGTGTCTCAAATTTATTCAGTACCAAACGCAGTAAAGTTATCTTCATGGTAATGAATGGGACTGCTGTGCTCTCGGTTCTCTGGTCTCGAGTGTGATTCCTATATTAGACATAAGGTTTTTAGGATAGCCTAGTGGGAGAGTGATGGACTGCCACCCAGAGGTCTCAAGTTCGATCCCAAGGCACGCATCTCTAACTTTTTGAAGTTATGTGCGTATTAAATAGTTAATTATCGCTCGCTTTAACGGTGAAGGCAAACATAGTGAGGAAACCTGCATGTCTTAAAGTTCTCAATAATGTTCTCGAAGATGTGTGAAGTTTGCTAACCCGTACTGGGCCAGCGCAGTGGATTATGGCCTAGCTCTTCTCACACTAAGAAATGACCCGTGCCCAGCAGAGAGACAATTTAATACAGGGCTGGCATTATTATAATTAGGATTATTCTTCTCCCTAGCCTTATTATTCCCAAGTCATTTGGGGTCGGCTCTTCTGATCTAACCGGATTTGACTAGATATCAGTTTTTACACCGAACGGCTGCCACCTGACCTCCACAACCCAAAGGCTAACGATACCCTAAGGCTAGACCAGTGTCAGGATATTATAGGGCGCTGACTTTCAGTAACGACTGCCGTAGATGTTCATGGCAGCCGGGACCGACGGCTTAACGTGCTCTTCGAGGCACGGAGCAGGCGATAATTGTCAATCAATACCTACTCACATAATTTTGAAAAGTCATATAACGTCCAAAAGTCAGAGGTGCGCGACGCGGGTTCGAACCCCTCTGCATTGCAGTCTGTTGCCCACTGAGCTATCGGATTAGGATTATAAGTGTAGAATTCCCTGTAACAGCCCGGAATCTGGAACTGTGTCCGTTAAACGGTAATAATCTTCTCCATCTACTACTTGGTATCTAAAATTATAGTTAACATAAATTGGGTATAATAAAACCTTTCACCCTTTTGGGTTGCCTGCGGGTGGCCCAAGACCGGTCTGTGTGGAAAGCCTTGGGGGAGGCCTATGTCCAGCAGTGCACATCTTTCGGCTAAGATGATGACACCCTTTCAGGCTTAGACATGAGTAAGCCTGAAAGGGTGTATCATGATAATCTATGTATGTAAAACTATCTGATTAACGGAGGCAACATCCACTCCAAACAAATATCCACAAATTTTGCCGGCTTCAAACTTCTAACACAGCGATTTTTAAACTACTGGGCTAATCCGTGCAAAAAGCCAAATGTAAATTATAATCGTTTGTTTTGATGAAACTTGTTAAACAAAAAACTGAACTAAACCTACGTAAATAGGAAACGAACGAATCCATTACCATTATATTTAGATGTTATGATAAAAATAATTATTGAGGAAGCACTTTGTCTCTGGTTTATTAAAAATAATATAATAATGTCGTTTAGATATATATTTTATTAGACTTAGGTGACAATCATACAGATCGCCTGATGGTAAACTTCTATGGGCTAAGGCCGGGAGATGTACCGAAGGTGTAATGATTAAATTGGCCCCTATAAATGTTGAAAGTTCGATTCCCACACAGGACTAAAAAATGTGTAATCTACAAACAGTTGTACCGTGTCTGGATATACTTTGTGTCCGTTGTTTGAATGTTGCAAAAGTTACACAGATCTTCGAGAACATTATGGAGAACTGTTACAGGAACAGGTTACTTCACGATATTTTTCTTCACCGTTAAAGCGAGCGATAATTAACTATTTAATACGCACATAACTTAAAATTTCAAAGGTGCGCTTTATGTTCGAACTTGAGACCTTTACATGACAGGCCAACGATCTTCTACTAGGCTGTCGCTCTAGATATAATAAGAGTTATAACAAAATACTTCTTCTATCCAGTTAAGAATTCACTGTATCAGCATTTGAAACTCATTTTCTGATTTGCAAATTAAAACTATGATCATGCATGTAATAAAATTGTTACTGGTCAACGTCTGATCTGTACAAAGGAGATATGCAAGAAAATACGTGTGAGGTATTTTTAAGAAGTATAGAAGCCAAAACTATTAATTTTGGACGTTTTGCCGGTCTGCTGAAACTACTAAAAAGTGCTGCATAAAATTGAATGCGGTTTACACAGTTGTATTGCTAGAGGGCCAACGTAAAATCTGGTGTTTCAATTTTATTCGATGCCTTACATTGCCGATATACCTACAAGAAATAACAAGGTATGTTTTATAAGTGCAGATCAGCTTCTATGCATATGCAAAGAAACAAATGTGTGGGAAGGTACCATATGCCGCGAGTGGCAGCCTAAAACTAGATTTTATAATATTTTGGGTACTTTATTTCAAGCAGAGCGTCATCTATATTACTACATGACCACACTCTATGTATACATATACAGAATCACGGCTATTTCCAACAGAGGAAGGCAGAGATTACAAATTTCCAGTTGCATCATTCCGCCATATCTACTTGTAATTTATAACTGCAGTTATCTAAGAACTAATGAATACTTACAACTTGATTTATAGTTGGTTCAACTAATTAAATTACGAGTATAATTGCCTAAAGAATGCTGTTTGAAAAAGTACTTAATGCAATTTCTTAATTGGATCTGCAGTAACGAAACGTTAAGCATCGTGTAAGAAAGAATATACTAAGTGCCATCGTACACTAGGCGACTAAGGGGGTAACAACATAGCCAAGTCGAGCCACTAAATCAACAGTCGAAGTCACTTGTGGCTATTTGTTATTTTATAGTCATTAGTGGTCGTGGTTCTTCTTCTCCCTAGCCTTTTATTATTGCCAAGTCACTTGGGATCAGCTTTTCTGGGCTAACCGGATTTGACTGGATATCAGTTTTTACACGGAGCGGCTGCCACCTGACCTCCGCAACCCGAAGGCTAACGATACCCTAAGGCTAAACCAGTGTCAGGATATTATAGGGCACTGACTTCCCAAAAACCATTGCCATAGATGTTCAAGGCAGCCGGGACCGATGGCTTAACGTGCTCTCCGAGGCACGGAGCAGGCGATATATGTCAATCAATATGCACATAATTTCGAAAAATCATACAACTTTCGAAAGTCAGAGTTGCACGACGTGGGTTCGAACCCGAGACCCTCTGCATTGCAGTCTGTTGGTCTCCCCACTGACCACCCACCTATCTAAATGCTGCTGCACACTAGCCCACTACCTAGTGACTGCGATTGGTGGATAGGTGTAGCTTTTAGACACAACCAACAGTCGGAGTCACTAGTAACTAAACGTATATTTAAGCGCTACCGCACATTAGGCTACTAGGGACAATGATCAGTAGCCACGACGGGCACCTAGACCCAGTCGCAACCACCACTGCCTGTTTGAGTCCACCTCTCGTAGTCACTAGTGGCTAAATGTATCTACATATGTATATATTCCCTCTAATTAGTATTATTATCTTAGTATTGTTACGTGCTGGGTTCAACGGATAACAATGTAAACAATATTACCCACTAAAACACGTTTTATTCTAACACAGAATTAAATTTAAAACAGAACAAACACTATACTAACACTTTTCCAGCTAGAACAGCTTCAAACACTGTGGTATTTTCGCTTCCGTTCGCTCCGATGAATACTTGACCGCTTACGATTGTAAACTGACTCGGCGAGCGCTGACCTGCCCCTTTTATACGTGGTTAAAGCGTTTCTAGAGTTTTCTAGAAACGCTATACCCGTTATGTAAGCAGTACGAGGATTCAAGAATATGCCAGTGCTCTCGCTACGCTTCTCGTACCGACAAACTACGTTATTCCGTAAGACGTCAATAGATGGTGCTGTAATAAATTATTAGACGGAACTGCCGAATTTTCCTCACAATGCCGAGAGATGGCACTGGGTGTAACAGTATTCTACAGACGACTGACGTGTTTGGTAGTACGCCAGTAACTATGGCGTAGTGGTTTTCGTGGTCGCTGCACAGCTGCTAATGCAAAAAAAAAACATCAACCACAACCAGTTGTGCCGATTCTGGATGTTCTTTGTGTCCGTTGTTTGAATGTTTGTAAAGTCTCTCGCTACACAGAAGACTTATTCTTAGAGCGAGAGATGTCATTAAAAATTCAAAATGATTCCCATAGAAATGTTGGTATAAAAGCAAAGCACAAATTGCACGTTGTGTAAAAGTTTTAATCAATCTGTTGTCTACTTTTGAGTTTTGTGGGCACAAATATACGGCAGCTGATTTTTATATATCAAGATTATTTGACAATGGACTAAAACTAGCTGATTGATTGATACTATTTATTACGTTGATGCATATTAATTGGTCGACATAGATAGAACTGCCTAAGACCTGTTTATTGCGTCTTAATTCAAGTTTAAACCATTCAAAAATTTATTAATATCGGTCAAACAGTTTAGTCGTGAAAACGTTAGGAATGAACAATCCTAATACTAAGTACTATTATAAATGCGAATGTGAGATTTTCCGTTTTCAAATTTTTTATTTGATCGTGACGTATTTTATTTCTACCTCTGTTCTCATATTTTAAAATGTACCTAATTTATAAATATAATATATAATATAAGTTTTCCTTGTGTATGAATGTAGCAGAACCACATTTATTGTATTTTTGTTATAATGTTACGCATTTGCCTCCGTCCGTGCATCACTTGTATCAGGTGACCAACTGAAAACCAGCGCTGGTGCACTCAATTCGGGTGCCCAGCTAATACTGAGGTGGTGACCCTTTTCGGCGAGGGCTCTTTTGTTTTATAATGTATAATTATTTTTTTGTTTATTTTGTTTTAATTATTTGTGTGTGCTCTGTACGAAATAAACATGATTTCTTTTTTTCTTTCTTTTTTCTTTCACGCCTAAACTACTCGACCGATCATCATTCGCATACACGTTGTCAGGGGTACAGAAAACGACATACGGTACCTTTCATCTAGAAAAAGTACCCGAGGGATGGAAATTTACATAACCTACAGTTATGGAAGCGGCGCCGCGGGCAAAATCTAGTATTTAATAAAGTATGTACTAATAATCTAATCTAACCATTTAACTATTTAAATTTACACGTTTCGCGACGTTTCGGACGCTTTTCAGTAGTTTTACTCACACAATCTCTGAAAGAACTATTTTTTTTCATTCTCAGCTAGCTAGTAAATCGACAAACGGCACTCGTAGACCTTTTACAATACCAGGGAACAGAACCAGACCCATACTTACCTTAAACTATACTTTTGCATCACAGTGGTAATAGACAAATAAAAACGAATCCAAAAATAGCGCAGAGCTAAAATATTTTCCTTGCCTAACTATTTATACATATATTTTTCTTGTATCTATTCTATATATACAGGGTGTCCGGTAATTAATGGATAACCTTGAAATGTCTTATAGTAGAACTGAAGGCCGTTCAGAAAAATGAAAAAAAGAAAAAAAGTACAATAAGAAAATATTAAAAAGTGCAAGCTATAATAGCATAGCATACTTTTGACTGTCTATCTATTAGCATAATTAGTGTTTAATAATAAAACAACAAAAAACCGATGGATTTCATGATCGTAGTATACAAGAACGTTGTACATGGTAATTAAAAAAAAACACATATCTAATGTAGTAGTTAGGATAGATTTATTGCATATTTTTTTTGAACGGCCAACAGTTTAACTATAAGACATTTCCAGGTTATCCATTAATTACCGGACATCCTGTATATAGACACCCGTCTGTAAATAAGGCGTAGGTATTACACTTAAATACACAAATTACACATCACATACACACAGTATGGTTGGCAACCCTAAGGTTTTCAACCATACTGTGTGTATAAAAACGGTATACTTTTTTAAACTCGTTAATACTTTTTACAGTTCTATCAAAAAAAAAAGTATACAAAATACTGTTTTTATAACTGTTGTTATTCGCAGCTAAACTTAAAAAATGTTATACTTATAATTTATATTTTAAAATTGTTAATTATGCTAATAATCCCCAAAAATGTTAATAAATCGTCAAAAATTAAAATACTGTTTAATTTTCTTAAATACTGTTCCTTTAATTTTTCGACTTTTGTATAGGTATTTTTTTCCCGTATAGTAAGTTGGGAACCCTCATATTGTGTCACATCACACGTGATAAGGACAAACCTATTACAGTCTAACAACCATTTTCAGAGTTCGTTCTGTTACTTTGCTTCAGGTGGGATTCGAACCCGTAACGTCACGAACGTTTACAATAAACTTATGCCTTCCTTTCGTCTTAGCTTACGCCACTGGTGTAACGAGTGGTAGAGCGGTATAATTATGTAGATATAATTGCTCGAGTGATGATTAATTTAACACAATAACTACGGGTTATGTAAGTTATTGCACTTTGAAAGTTACTGTCGAATGCAGTCTGTCAGACGTAGGCAACAGGCTTGGATTATTGTTATATATATCCATTTCTCTTACTTATTTTATAGTATCTTAACAAGTAGTTTTGGCGTACTGACAGCTAAAACAATAAATAGAGACCACAATCTATATTTCGTCTTTCTTTTTTGTTATCTCTATTGCAAAAGAAAAGCAGTAACTGCTTGGCTTAAAACAAGTGAGTAAGAATGGTCTATATAAGTATATTAATTAATACGTGAAGGGAAAACTTTGTAACCTTTTCAAGAATATTACGCACACGGTGAATTTTGAGGCTTGGCCATATTAATTGCAACTGGCCATCTGCGCAGGAGATGTAATAGTGGACAAACACAAGTCCAGTCTTCATTCCCTCACTCTCATAATCCTAAAGGACAGCGATCCGACACGACCGGCGACAGATTCGGCACAGGACCAACAACTTTACGTGCTTTCCGAGGCACCGTGCACCGGGGTGTTTAACACCGCTAACTTTCTTACTTCGGGCTATCCTTACTGCCTGCTACGGAGAATTTCTTGAAAGGAAAACCTTATCTCTTTTGTTGGCCCAACCTGGGATTGAAATTCGAAACCTCTTGCTCAGTAGTCGCATTCACTACGACTGCGTCATCAAATATACTGTACAACATTTGAAGCAAGTTTAACAGACATGGATGGCATATAAGTAGTCATTTCAATTATGGGCTTAATGACTATTCACCCTATTTATGGATCTCAGTGATGTGATTGTTATCCACAAATTGTCATCCCGAGACAGGGTATTCTTTGGTATGTAAAATCATCCGCGATACAAAAATGTTGAACCTTACAACTATTAAAATATGTAAATAATTAAAATGTTTAGATTTATTCGTTGCCCGACATTACGGCTGCTTTTCAGCAGCCACAAGCACGGGTAGATTAGAATGGTGATCATCTCATTCTAGTCATTCAGCAATAGGGCCTTCAATTCGATTCAATTATTAGAAGATCTATTTTCCAACGCTCGCTTTCATCCAGTATCGATCCATTAGCCTTAGTTTTTAATGGAAGTGATTTGCAAATTTTTTGAGAATGTTCCGCTTCTTAAAATCCATAAGGTTTGAAACTGTTAGTTGCTTTATTTCAATGTATGGAAAGGGCTTGCAATTTTGGGATTACTTCTAATGAGATAGTCTAAATACATACCGAATCCCAAAATAACGCGTGACACTGCATTTCAGAACTAAAATAGCTTCTTTAGTTTCATAACTATTTGTACAAATTTCTTGCCTCTATTCCATAGGTACATAGACACTTACCTATAGGTTTATAAATGAATTGCAATCACATTGCGGTTTAGGTCCTATATAATAGCGAAAAAATATTGTCTAACAGAGATATTTTCAGAGTTTGTTATGTTACCGAGATTTTTCTAACGGCATTAATTTACCCGATCCGGGAGTTAAGCCCGTGACCTCATATTCGTTCGCAATTAAGCGCAAACTTACGTCACTGAAACAACGAGCCAGTGAATTCTTTACATACATAGTCTCACGCTTACATGCCCTTAGTGGCAGGCAGTGGTACACTTCAACCACCCACATCTCGCCAGCATTGGTTAATGGTCTAAGACCCATAGATCTATTTTTTTTTATTTTGCTCGTCAAATTGATCGCCCTCCGCCTGATGGTAAGCAGTCGTGTGGTCTAAGAGCAGTGGCCTCCACATCGTCCTCATAGCAGCCGAGGCGATGTTGAGGTCTTTACTTTGACGGCCTGAGGTGCTTTTTTACGCCCCGCTTAAAGGACCCAGGATTGAAGGAAGAAGGAAACACGTGCCTTCAGAGAATTCCTTGATCATTCGGCAGAGGTATGAGGACCCAAACCCTTGTTGGTACGCACTCTAGTCGACTCCACCGTGTAAGGATGGCATCTGAGCCCTGCACGCGTTGTTCTAGATAGGAAAGGAGAGGGCGGGATAAGATGGAATAGCTCTTTAGAGCTCTCCCCGTGGTATATTCTGTAGAAACATGCCAAAGAGGCAATATCCCTACGGAGTTGCAGAGGTTCCAGTGAACTCGTGACCTCTGGATATACCATATTATTTGTAAGTTATTTGTAGTAGAAGATTTATACTATATGTAATAGAAGGCGACCCTATAACGTTATCCAGGCTTCAGACTCTGTGCTGCGATTAACAAATTCTTGACAAGAACACCTAATAACATTTTGCCTGACTTCGGAATCGAACCCGAGACCTCACGCAGCGATCGCATTCACAACCACTGCGCCACAGAGGCCTAATCCTTTACTGTTTACATATATCTATTTATACTATTGACAGCAAAAATATATTCATAAATTCGTTCAAAACTCAGAAATACATATTTAAATATTTAAATCGACAATAAACATCAATAGGAAGTCATATCAATTTGAATTCATCAATCACTAATATTATAATAATGGTGATAAATCCAAACAATTAATGTTCTGTGATATCGACTGTCGATTCAATTTACATAATATTAACATATTACTTAATAGCAAACATATTTCCTGAGAATATTCACACGTTTTGTCAGTCAGAAAGCGAACGTTTTCTCGGGAATTGTACGTAATGTCAGGATAAAATATATATTCCTTGATTAACAAACTGCTATTGTCCAAAATTTCGACTAAATCGGTTGAGTAGTTTCGGAGTATAGCTATAGGAAACGAACACACAGTTTTGTACGAATAATGCCGGTTTGCATATCATTAGAATTGGATCGATTCATTTGATTTATACCCACCTGTTGTGTAACTTGCCAAGTCGTGAGATCCAATCTGTCAAGGTAACATTACCAGCTTTCCAACTCGAAGGTCAATCAAACAACAGTTTCTCCAAAAAATCTTATAATTACCTTTAAAAATAAAATCATCTCAACTTTAATTACAATATACAGAGGTCATGTGACTGGCACGAAGAAATAACCCACCAAATAAAAAAAAAACTAAATTTTTTTCTCGCTACACGTTCGGAAGGATATTTCTTCTGCGAGCCTCAAAGATACTAATAATAAAAAAGCGAAATAATTGTGCCGTTACAAGCATATGGCGTAACGTTCCTCTGCTCAATAAATATAAATAAAATTAAAAAAAAAACATACAAGAGATTGGGTTGCGCAACCCGTACACTATCTACATTATCATCACATGGACCTTACAATAGAACTTATCGAGAGTTAACATGAATGGCGCGACTGACTTAAGTTAAAAAATTACTTAATAATAATATAAAAAAACGTGAAAATGTTAGCCATAGCGCGTCGCGGCGTGCGCGGAGTAAGCGGTTACTTTTACAGGAAATCGGCGCTCGCGCACACTTAGAATGTGTGCAATTACTTACGCAATACATTCTACAACTGTCTGTTCGCGCTCTGTTACTCCGCGCAGAGCCAGCGGCCTACTGCATGCGAAGCGATCGTTATCTCAACAATAGCTCACCGTCATCAAACTCACTCAACATTCACCCGTGTTGCCACGAGCGACCATATCACACAAACCATCGCCTCGCTAGACAGTATAGCGCCAACCTTACATGTATCTCTTACATCTGGACATGTTACATGCCCACAGAGTCTACAATCGCATTAAATGTCGATTTTGCGTGATCGTTTTGTGCTCACAACTCTGACATAACTCGAAATGAAAACTCGGCCGCGACGCGCGCGCTCGTCGCAATAAATACGCGATTCATAAATATAATGTACTAATAAATTACATTTTTAATTGTGATTACGAAACTAAACACAGCGTTCCGCAACTTACATACTAGATGAGCTCATGATCACATTTACAAAACAGAAGGTAACTCAGTTTGTGACGAGGAAAGCTCTGCGCGCGGAGCGGAACACACGCGAGCCGGCCGCTTCCTCGTGCAAAATAGATTAAAAAACCAGCGGGCAGAACGTGAAAGGCGGTTATCCAACGTGATTAGAAAGGTGTCACGGTTGGCGGCCGCTTTCTAGCGCGAGTACAGCGCGAGGTCGGAGATGCGGCGCTGGCGCGCGGCCGCGTGGAAGCCGCGCGTGCCGTCCGGCACCAGCGGCGCGCGCGGCTCCCAGCGCGGGCCCGCCGCGCACGACACGCGCCGCGCGCCGCACTCGGGGCCCGTCACCGAGCAGCCGGACAGGCGCCGCGCCAGCCAGCCGTCCGCGCTGCCGCCGCTGCCGGCGCTGCCCGTGCTGGCGGCCGACGCGCGCCGCGAGCCGCAGTACCACGACACGCCCGAGTCCGAGCTGTGGCTGCACGTCGACACGCGCCGCGGCACCCACGTCTGGATGTCCTGAGCGCGCGGCGCGAACACCCCGCTCGAACTGCGCCTGTAGAACGGCGCACCGTACCGGTATTCATACTCTGGCTCGGATCCACTACAGCATGAGGAATACTCGCATTCGTGGCGCCTCGGCACCGCTCGGCGGACTGGTGCTTTTCTCTTAGGTTCTCTGGGTACACCGTTCAACTCGTACACACGCATCCCTTCTTCCTCAGAGCTCTGAAGGCGGAGCGCCTCCCTAGCGGACTCGGATTCGGTGAACTCAACTAAGGCACACACACAGTTAACCAAACTAGGATTCTTGTTGAGGAACTGGCGCACGTCAGCTGGAACGGGGTTGCCTGGACGCAGCACCCTCACTAACGCGATCTCACCACAACCAGCGAACAGTCTCGACACATTTTCGACTGTAGGCCTATCTATCGGCATCCTCACTGCCACCACTGTCCGTGAAGGGGTCGTTTCATCGTAAGCCGGCAGCGGATCTATCCTACGCAATTTGGTTCCCACATCGTTGATCTCCAATTTCGTAGACCGCTTCAGCGCTTCTGCGACCACCCTCCAATCTTTCGTCAAGTGCTTAACGCGTTTGAAGCTCGAAATAAGCTTCAGAGAGACATACCCTTCCTTGTTTCTCCTCACATGTTTGAGTAGGAAGGCGTCTTTCGTGATGTTGGCGTCAGAGAAATAGAACTCGACTTGTGCCACGATGCGGTTCGCTAACTCATCGTCCGGGGGGCTGTATGGTGGTTCCTGTGCTTCGGCGGCGACTTCGCAGCCCGAATCCTTTCCTCCGCCTGAGCCGGCTTCGGAAGCTGTGTCAGATAAGTCGGCATGGTCGTCGGTGGACGGGCGGCGGTCGGTGGCGATGCCCTCATCGGGCTCGGGCAAGGCCTGGCTGGGAGGGGTCCCCTCCATCGTGCTATACGGACACTACACTATTGCATAACACGCGTGCGACTCGCTCGGTAGCGCGGACAGACTGCGGGCGCGCGGCGCGCAGACGGCTCTTTTATAATATCGGGGGGATGTGCGAGTAAAAGGCGAAGGCATTCGGAAATGATTCGAGATGACATTGCAGTGTTGCAGACTGCGTCGCCGTACGATACAATTAACATGTGATAATGAGTTTTAATTTATGGAAAGAGGTTATTCTTGTCTATATTGGGCAGAATAACACGCGATAGTTAGACTGCGGGCGCGGCACACGCAACGTTAACACGCATGTTCGGGCGCACCATTATCATTCAATGTGTGCATTCCTATTCGGTATTACGATTGTAATTGAGTGCAATTATCATCGTTTATTTACGAGTTGTAATATATTCGGTAATTACTTGCCTTCGTATGTGTGTAGTTGAAATCGCGGTTTTAATAATATGTGATCATTCGAAGAAGAACTCAAGGTCTGGGTGAATCGATGTTTTGATATTGCGATAAGAATTTAATAGTTTGCGATTGTGTAGACTGCTATGGAGATTAGTGCTTCGGCCTTAATACATATATAACGTAATATAACAAAGAGTTACACGAGTATCACACCTACATACCGCGGTTATACTTCTCTCCCACGTAATAGGGAGCTATTGTGTTTGAGAGGTTGGAGGATGGAGTTATTACCTATGGCCATGCATATAGTGGTTTAAAGAGTCCCAACGTGTATTGTTGTGGGTTTGATTCCAATATAGAAAAAGACTTTTTATAGGTAATAGGTTAGGTTAGTAACAATACTTTTTCTATGACCCTTTCCTTTTCTGTTGCCCTGACAACGTGTATGCGAAATTTTATCATGATTAGTCGAGCAGTTAAGGCGTGAAAGCTTAACAAACAAATAAAATTACATTCGCATTTGTAATATTAGTTAGGATGTCGGTAAAACCATTTAATAAATATGAGAACCACCCACAAAAGTTTTAAAATGATCTACTTATAAATAGTTGTAATAGTTGTTGCGGTTCTAAATGAAGGCTGAGCTGAAATGGAAGCTCGCTATTGCCTCGAATGGAAGCCATCCTTGACAATTATTTGGTAGGAATCGCTCGGGGAGTTGCCACCTTAGAACAGGATTCCGGCGTGAGATTTAGATAATAACAGAGTTCCTGCGTTTCGTCTGATAAGTAATACTTCCTACAGGTTCTATTCCATCGTTAAACCAGTATGGTCAACATCGGTAAAATAATAACCATGGTATGGTAAGATATCTTAGGCTATAGGAACTGGATACCATTAGACAGGTCATTGAAATTAAACTACTATATACGGATTTTATCGCGTTGTTTATTTAACACTGTATTACATCATTTTGAAACTAAAGTATCCTGAAGTCTGTCAGGATACTTTGAGTTCATTCTGCGTAAATAGAAACACCAATGATTAAATTATGTTCGGGTACTTTGAAATAACTACACTGGAACATTGAGACAACTACCATATTAGTCTCCCCGTGACAATGGCTGCTGAAAAGCAATCGAAACGTCGGGGAAAGTGTAAACCTAAATATAAATAGTTTTAATAATTTTATTAACTTATAAATTAGTAAAATTCGCTAGAAGTAATAGGGTAACAGTTTCAAAATTATGTAATAGAGTGTTAAATAAACAACGCGATAAAATCCGTATATAGTAGTTTAATTTCAATGAATAACATTCGCGTAAACAGAAGACAATATCAATCGACAGGTCTTTTATTATTTTACTATTTCGGTAAAAGAAGGGACACGACACAAGGTCTGCCACAAGCAACACAAATAAAACACAACTATTTTCCTCACAACACAAATCAATTTAATAGCCAAATATTGCAGACACAATACATTTAAAAAGATTATAAAATGAAAATGATTTCATTAGATTTCCAAGTAACTCGTGCGTAAGTAATTTAATATAATTATAATTAAACTTATCGCCATAATCGAATATTATAATTAAACTTTCCAATTTTTATATTAATAAAGTTGCGCAGAATACGACTTTGATTAGAAGTAAATGGTTGCCGGTTCTTAAAACCGTTGCAGATGAATTAGGTGTAAGACATCTTTGCCAATCTAGGGATTTAGGTGTATATAAACTAGCTTTTGCTTCCGGCTTCGCTCGCCCAAAAATGGTTTAGGTTATGTTATTGATAGTACTTTTTTTTTATAAACTGTAACTTATGTTACTCGCTGATAATATAGCTTCCTAAGAGCGAAAGCATTTCTAAAATCAGTTAAGTAGTTTTTGAGTTAATTCCTAAAAAACAAACAAATAAAAATCAAATCTTTCCTCTTTATAATAATTACGGAAAGAACATGATACAAGGTTATATATCAGCCCTGTATATAAACTATCCCACTGCTGGGCACGGGCCTTTTCACTTTGTGAAAAGAGTTAGATCATAGCCCACCACACTGGCCCAGTGCGGGTTGGCAAACTTCACATATCATCGAGAAAAACTTCACGGTATTAAAAACCCGATTATTACTTGACCTGTCAAGTCTTGGCATGCCAGACATCTGGCCGCCGGTGTGCCGTTGCTTCTCAATAGGTTAACATTTTCACAAATCCAGTGTTCCTACTAAGACTTGACTAATAGCGCTTTGCCAGACCTAGGAATCGAAACCGGAACATGATCACCTACAACCAACGAAGGTGCTATATTTATCGCCATAACCAAATACCATAGTTAAACCTTTCCGACGTGTAACCATGGTCTCCAGTTACAACTAACAATAGACCACAAGATTACAACACGGCGATTGTTATTTAATTCGTTTATTAGCTTTGATCTCGAAAACTAGTGGACCGTTAGTGATAACTCTTTCACTGTTATGAAGCGCTGCGTCGCTTGCGTCAGTGCATTCATTGTTTTATTGAAGCTGTTACGATATTTGTTACTTTGTTGCGTTTTTGCGTAAACCAGGATTTGAATTGCACAATCTTATCTATAGGAGATATGAAGTTGATATAAACTGACACGCGTTGCTTTCATGGTACCTAACATATCGATCTTTCGAGGATGAAACGTTGTGAAAGCCATTTTGGCGAAAATCAGTTACTGATGTAACTTTATTAAATTTTTCGACCTATGTATTTAAAATGTTTACATTCGCAAAAATAAGGTTTTATTACTCAGAAAATACCGTAGCATAAACACTTTTATTTTAAAATTATTTTTAAAATAAAAGTGTTTTAGCGACCGTTAGTATAGTTAGTTAGTCGAGCTATGAGAGTTCGATTCCTGTGTAAAGTATTGCTAGGTTTTTCTGTAAAAAAATTCTCTGCAACAGGACAGTCAGAAAACCAATCGCTCGTTTCTATTACTTCTTTATAAGACAAGGCCCGCACTTGATATAGTTCCTGTGTCGCGGGGGACTTTACAAACATTTAAACAACGGACACAGAACACCTAGATTCGGAACAACTATAGTGGATCACATATTGGACCGTCTGGGAACCGAACTCACAATACTCGGTGGCAATGTCGAGGTAACCACTTAAACCATTATGCCATCGGTACACTCATCTATTTTGTTTGTTTGTTTGGTTAAACGTGCTAATCTCAGGAACTACTGGTCGAATTGAAAAATTAGTTTAGTGTTGGATAGCCCATTTAGAGGAAGGCTCTAGGCTATATATCATCACGCTACGACTAATAGGAGCGGAGCAGAAATGAAAAATGTTGCAGAAACGGGGCACATTCTCTTATGGGAAGCCGATGAAATTAGTATTATATATTAATTATTATAGCTGACTGTAAGGTCCTAAGTTCAAGTAAATTTTGTATGTAACGTTAGCTACTTACGTCATAAGCTGTATTTCTACAGCAGAAATTTTCCTTAATAATAATGGTAAACCCAATCGGTATTTCACCAGCCTTTATGGCGAAAATACGTAATATTTTATTTGTAGGCATCCTACGGTTGCAAAGTAATTTAAATGGGTATATTTGGTGACAATTAATTGTAAAATAATAATGAAATTAATTTATTATTTGTGTTCAAAGCGCCTGTCTTAGTGGCGCAGTAGTTGTGAACGTGACTACTGTGTATGAGGTCTCGGGTTCGATAACCAGGATCGGACTAAGTGTTATTGGGTTTTGCTCTCAAGAAAATCTTAGTAGCAAGGCCCCTTCTTAGTGAGACGTAAAATCGTAACTAGCGATGTATGTATATGTGTAATACACTTGCCTACCCCTTCGGGAATATAGGCGGAAGACTAGTATGTTTTTAATGTATATTATTTATCTACTATATATATTATTATTATATTTTATTATTTTATTTTTATTTTTATATTTTATATAGTTAATTGACGTGTAGGTACACGTCACACACATCCAATAGTATGCACATTTTTAAAGAAATATAGATTTTTGACTTTGACTTATCTCGGTCATCCTCCCCTGTGGCTTAGTCTGATATTAACTTGTCAAATCTTGGAATACTAGACATAAAACACAAAGACATTCCTTATATAAAAACTATATTAAAAAATTCTAATATAAAAATGCAACATTATGCAGAAAATTTCAAGTCAATCCATAAACTTTTTTCGAATTTTGCGGACTCATCATACCTCAGATTTTAAATTTTTCGATGCTGGTAACACAACGTATAAACACGACGAAAATCCTGATTTTTCCACGTGGCAACACCACGTATCGTCTAGAAACACGTAAGCAGCCACACATCCGCCATATTGTAATCGTAGACACACACAAGTACATTTTGAGCACAATATAACAAGATTAGTCGACAGGCCGGTCACCCCATATTGAATAACTAATTAGATTTAACTGTGGATTATTATCCAAGCTGTCTTCAATACTACACATAGTTATATAATTGTTTATACCAGTTTACAACAATGTCGGTTGTGTTAATACCGAATACGTAATTGTGCGTTTCGCTAGCGCAGTGGCTTTTTACCCGCTGTTATTGGTTGATGAGCAAGCGGTCCACCTAAACCTTATAGATATGGCTCCGTTTTCCGTGCATTCCAGATAAGCACGGAATAGCCGTTGTCTTACAACAATAAAACTATGTATTATATCAGACCTGTTTATAAAATGTTCCATTGCTGAGCACGGGTATCTTATCAGTGAGAAAAGAGAGAAGAGTTAGGCCATAGTCTACCACGCTAGTCCTGTGCGGGTTGGCTTACAGCAAATATTCTAAGATCGCTAATCTCCTCAGTTCCATAAGGCTGGGCCTTGCAGCATTTTAAGTTTTAAATGTTCTTGGATTGTATGTATACAACCCATGGCCTGCAGACCATCGCTGCTTTAAAGCCTCTGAAAATGGCACTAGATATGCCTATATATAGCAAGGGGAAAAGGTACTATTCTGTTCTTGTTCTTTTAGATCATAATTATTATATCCGTTTCTTCTATAAGTACCAAAATTTGTTATAATAATATCTCACTCTTTCTTTTCCTTTTTTACAGTCTCGCTATCTCACATTCTCCCAATCTCCCATTCAGACCTAGATATATATACTTTTATTACAATCATGCAAAAGAAACGTAATGTTTAATCGTAACCTTTTTATAAGCCCTGCCTAGTCCCTTCCGCTGTGTTCTTGGAGGCCCAGCGGACAGGTCTATGTGCTCTTTCTTATATCATGGTTAAACCAACGGTTATGCGATAACTATCAAAAAACAAAACAATCTTTTACTTATTTGAAAAGTACAGTAGGAAAGATGAGCGATATACTTAGCGTAAAGACTGTCTTGTTATAAAGAATAAGAAAAGTCATTGCTCTTTAAGACTCAAAGTACATGATGCGCTGGAAATGAACGCATTTCCAGCGCTAGCGATGCCAAAATCTTATTCTAGAACTTTTCCTTAAGCGAGTTGCCTTATTTAATCAATCGTATGCACTTTTCGAAGCATTGAGAAAGTTGTTGCTAACTGGACTAAAATCAAATTTATGACGAGCAATTAAACAATTATTTCAAATGTGATATTTATCTTTATAAACTTTACCAAACCAGAAATTAACTACTTAAATTAAAAATGATGATTCAAATTGATTATTTGCAGGCTAACTATCTTTAGAACATAGAATAAATTGCTTTTCAGGTATGACAAAAGGTATAATTAGAAATCTATACATAATATTATTAATATAATAATATTTTACCACAAACACACAACACCATCTAGCCCAAACTAAGCAGAGCTTGTACTATGAGTACTAGACAATGGATAAACATACATTTATGCTTTTTTTGTATATACTTACTTATTATACATAGAAACACCCAGACCAAGACAAACATCCATGTTCATGCACACAAATGTTTGACTTGTGCGGGAATCGAACCCGCGACTTCAGGCGTGGCAGTCCGTTACACTAATCACTACGCCATCGAGGATACATGATACTATTATTAATTATTATAGTAACAATTTAACATAGAAAATATCTGTTTGTTTATGATTCTGTCACCATTCCGCAATACAGGCTTTATGTGGCTGAAATCTCGTATTCAGGTTTCCTATCAAAATATTCTCAGCAGCGCTACGAAAACTGTATGCATATCATAAAACGTAAATGCCGAAGATTCAGGCTTTTCATTACTATTATTAATATGTTGAAATACATGATCTAACTCTTCAAACATCCTAAACCACGCATTGATGTGGTCCAAACACACGAGTTATGTCACTTTGAAGGAAAGAAAGCCAAAAAATATTTCGCGTTAAATATATATTCTTAATATTTCGTTCGGTTTCGTATAGATATTTCTATGGTAGACCTACTGCAACTAATGGACGGCAATAGACTCAAACGTGGCTCCGTAAACTATTATTGGCGAAATGTATATTACACCTTCGTTTACCCTTTACCTCTGCCTACCCTGACAAGGCAATTAGTGTAGGTTTATAAATGTATTTTCGTATTACAAGCTTAAGGTATTACCTTGTGCAGTCTTTTACATTCCTAATATAGAAATATGACAATAGTTTGACCGTTAGTTGGTAACGGAAGCGCTGTAATCCGTCCAAACGCCTACAACAAGTTTGAATCAATAAATAAGAAGCCTTATGTACCGTAACCCAGTTTTTTGGACACAGTAATTATGTCAGGGTGCTTTTTTTTAAATCCTGCCTTGGGGCATAAGCCCTTTATCGCGAAGGACTTTACAAACCTATAGTAATTAACAGAAATAATAAATTGAATGGCGTAATAAAAATGTGACCGTGAGTTTCGTGCAGGCATCTTCTATTTTTTTATGTTAGTTGCTGGGTTCCTAGTGCAAAATATCCAATAACTTACTATTGTATTAAATGACCAGTTCTTATGTTAATCAATGCCACACGGGATCGTGAGAAGTCAAGATCCTTATATACCTACGTAGAAAGGTTCGTAAAAAGTTGTTAGAAGATTTGGTATTAATGTAGTTGCCAGAACCTAGCATGTAATGTAAATATAAAATCAGCTAATTTAGTAAACTCATTACACGATAAACTTTGACGTTCATAAGTCTAACTCTGTGCACTAAATGGGTAAATTATTTTTGACTTCAAAGTCAAAGACTTAGAACTATTATTTGAGTCTAGCATCTGTGTTTTGTTATTAAATATCAAATAAGCCTTTAATACTTAGCATTTATGGCGTCATTAACTTAAAATTACAAGAAAGGAACGTTGCCCGCGGCTTTGGTCACGTTAACCTTGATTTGGCAATAAATTTCTCTGTTATTTTCTGGAGAAAACAAAGAAACAAAGAAAGAAAATGGTATTTTTATTTCAGCACAAAAGAAAAACAAAAACAATCATACAATCACAAAAACAAACATAGAATTAGTGCATGAAATAATGGTGTCCCTATGTCCTACTCTGTACCCGTGACAACGTGTATGCAAAATTTCATGATGATTGGCCAAGTGGTTAAGGTGTGAGAGCGTAACAAATTAACTAACTCACATTCGTATTTCTAGCCTTAAGTAAGGATAATAAGGATAGTAAGGATGACTCATTAATGGATCACGTAATTTTAGGTCTACATTACAACGACCCGACGTCGCACCTTTTCACGGCACCTTGTCGTGTAAAGTGCTGTTACAAAGTTTCACTTTCAAAAATATGAAATGTTGGTTTCTCAGTACTATTTAGATATGGATCGCAAAAGACACATTCTTCGACTGTAAATCGTTTGTAAACTTTAGAAGAAGAAGACAAAGAAAAATACCTACTTAAATTCATTTAGCAAGTTTTTTTTAATTTCTCCCTATATCGATGCCTCGGGTATCGGGTCTTTATCCTTTTCTGTTTCCCCTACAACATGTATGCGAAATTTCATAATCGGCGAATTAGTTAAGGCGTGAAAGCGTAACAAACGAACTTACATTCGCATTTACAGTATTACTAGATTTTGCACGCGGTTTTACTCGCGTTAATCTAGATATTAACAGTATTTCCTTTCTGGGTGAAAGGATGCCCTAAAAGTATAATTTTCTGTATCCCCGACAACATGTTTCATGAGGATTACACAGCATACCTGCAGCTTACCACATACCAGCACCATATGATATGCTGTATAGCATATCAAACAAACTCACATTCTCTTTCTCAATATCTAATATACTAAACTACCTAACTAGATATTATAATAAATAGTTGTAGTTGTCTCCAATGTACGTTTTATTATATTGATATAAATATGTTTTATTTTAATAATATTGACGCTGCGCTAGATGGCGCTGTATAATTTTATATCATGCTTAAAATTTTTTACTAAGTTCAAATAGAGTGAGTTAATAACATAAAACAGTATTTTATTTATCCTCAAAAATAGGCAGAACTAATTTACACACACAATGTTGTAGCAACTATCATATGGTCATATGGTATATCATATGGTCTCATGTAATAGGAGCAAACCACAGACCAAATGAAATAAGGTTCTGTGAGACAAACCTATTGCCATCTGCTACTCGTCTAACTGAGAGTTTACTAAGTGTAAAACCAAATAATTTTATTTAAATATAAATGGTTTATTAGAATTTGAATATTTTTAACAACCGCTCTAGGATTAATAGGAATCATACTTCTCCCTAGCTTTTATTATTTCCAAGTCACTTGGGATCGGCTTTTCTGGTCTAACCGGATTTGACTGAATATCAGTTTTTACACGGAGCGGCTGCCACCTGACCTCCGCAACCCGAAGGCTAGCGATACCCTAAGGCTAGACCAGTGTCAGGATATTATAGGGCACTGACTTCCTAATAACGACTGCCACAGATGTTCATGGCAGCAGGGACCGACAGCTTAACGTGCTCTCCGAGGCACGGACCAGGCGATAATTGTCAATCAATACGCAAATAATTTCGAAAAGTCATATAACTTCCGAAAATCAGAGGTGCGCGACGTGGGTTCGAACCGGAGATCCTCTGCATTACAGTCTGTTGGTACCACCACTGAGCTATCTATATGCGGGGAATCATACAAACAATATAAATCATTGCCACACAGAACACCCAGACTTGGAACAACTATTTGTGGACCACAAAATTTTTTGGCTCGTCCCATACGATAGCCAAGAAATTGTTTGAATACAATACTCTCGAAGTAGTAACAGTGACGAGGCAACCACTAACTCAATGCGCCATCGTGTAGTATTAATAATTCACAAGAAGATCGAAAAGATCGATAAAAAAACTTAACTCCAAGTACAAATCACCTGTCATAAAAGACCATAAATTATCCCGCCATTTTCCTTTACAATGGCAGTTCTACACCCAGAGACAATCCATAAACAAGGAACTCACGTTTAATATTCTATGGCAGCAATGCCACGGTGCTAGAGGTCATGTGCCAAGATCTTGGCCACACTGACTAGTTAGTGAAGTTTCGCGCTATTTTGCGAGCGGCGACCTCGTCCGCCATATTGTTTACATGTATAATGAATTCGAATTTGGAAAGCATGCGTTCTGAATGAGTAGGTATGATAGATCGCGATGCATTTTATTATAATAAAATTTAATTTACAAGACTGCTCTTTGCATCGCTTGTGTAAATGTAAGGTAAGGTTATGCCAATTTTCAATCTCTTGGCAATAGTACCTAGTATTTTTCCTGGATGTAAGGTACGTTTATGTGAAATTACATGATGATCGGTCGAGTAGTTTAGGCGTGAAAGCGTAACAAACAAACGCACATTCACATTTATAATTTCAGTTCGGATTTCTTAACAGTCTGTGTTCTAAATATGTTTGCTGAGCATTGTCTTGGGTTTGATTCCGGTTTCACCATGATTTTTTGTCGAGAAATTCCTAGTAGGAGCCCATGCTCCTCCAAGATACTATGCCCGATAGACGCTGATAGATTCACTATCACTGAGACCTAAGACCATAGCCGGCGAAATGTAGCATAATACATTGTTGATATAGACGGGCAACTATTTATGTGTGTTGTTGTGTTTTCTATCAGGAAATTGTTATTAACAGCACGGAGTGTGGAAATGCTATGTTTTTAACTGCTTCTTTAAACCCGTGTTATATGTTTGCGTGCGGTCCTGTGATGCCGGGTTCGATGCCCGTCTCAAACAATTTAGACTTTTCTGTCTTAATAGTTACACGGAGTTTGGTTTGCCCGGTAGATGACAATACGCGAACAATAACTGGCAAAATGTGGGGTGAATACACCGCTGCCAACCCATTCGGGGCTTAAGGCGTGAGACTAAGCATAGTAAAAACTTTCACGCAATAACAACTGGACTGATTGCGATGAAACTTGGTATGTAGATAGTTGGAGACCTTTTTTTTTTTTTTTATTTTGCTCGTCAATATGACCACACTCCACCTGATAGTAAGCAGTCGTGTGGTCTAAGAGCAGTGGCCTCCACATCGTCCTCATAGCAGCCGAGGCGATGTTGAGGTCTCTACTTTGACGGCCTGAGAAGGTGCTTTTTCACGCCCCGCTTAAAGGACCCAGGATTGAAGGAAGAAGGAAACACGTGCCTTGGCAGAGAATTCCATGCCTTGATCGTTCGGCAGAGGTATGAGGACCCAAACTTGTTGGTACGCACTCTAGTCGACTCCACCGTGTAAGGATGGCATCTGAGCCCAGCACGCGTTGTTCTGGATAGGAAAGGGGAGGGTGGGATAAGGTGGAATAACTCTTCAGAGCACTCCCCGTGGTATATTCTGTAGAAACATGCCAAAAAGGCAATATCCCTACGGAGTTGCAGAGGTTCCAGTGAACTCGTGACCTCTGGATCTCCGATGATACGGACAGCCCGCCGCTGTAACCTGTCAAGAGCGTCTAGCAAGTACTGCGCGGAGCCATCCCAAAGATGAGAACAGTACTCCACGCAAGGGCGCACTTGTGCCTTATACAATAGGCACAGCTGCCCAGGCGCGAAGAACCGCCTCACCCTGTTCAGAACTCCGAGTTTTCGCGAAGCTTGCCTAATGACGCTCTTGATGTAGGTTTTGGGATTAAGGGAGCGGCAAAGATCCATACCTAAGATGGAGAGGCTGTCACGTATCACCAGTGGAGTGTTCTTTAGAGAAGGGAGGGAAAGGATACACATAGGCTTTTTAACCCGATACGCGGGTGAAATCGCGGGGATAACTAGTAATAAATAAATAATACTTAGAAAATACTACGAAGATGCGTTTATATATGTAAAACATGCGTTTAATATGTTTATTTATGGATGCTTCCGTGCGCAGTTACATTCGCGTTTAGCATAATTATATTCTATGTAAAGATAATGTTTAAACAATAGCCTTATGAATTACGCCATACTTCGCGGTTTTATGACGCCTCCATTGATAATTATAATAATTTATTTATTGACAGAAAAATGTAGTACTTCGTGTGAAATTTATTCTAGTACTATATACATTTACAAACGTATTAAAAAAGATAACATAATTACAAAAACACAAATAGTTATAATACTAAATATTTACAAAAATGGTTGAGGCATCGTAGAACTCTTCAGCATCGCTGTCAACTGGTAACACACAGGCTTCTTTTCAGTTTAAAAATGGTTAGGCCATAGTCCACCACGCTGGCCCAGTGCGGGTTAGTAGACGTAACATATAATAATAATATTCTACCACATACACACAACACCATCTAGCCCAAACTAAGCAGAGCTTGTACTATGGGTACTAGACAATGGATAAACATACATATATACTTATTTTTTTATAAATACCTACATATTATACATAGAAACACTCAGACCAAGACAAACATCCACGTTCATGCACACAAATGTTTGACTTGTGCGGAAATCGAACCCGCGATCTTAGGCGTGGCAGTCGGTTACACTAACCACTACGCCACCGAGGCCGTGAACATTATGGAGAACTCTCAGACATGCAGTTTTCCTCATGATGTTTTCCTTATTACGCATAAGACTTTGATTTGTCATGAATTAGTAGATTGGGATCGATTGAGACATCTGCAGTCCATCGGTCTCCCACTAGGTCATCGCTGTTTTTGATGTTACATTAGAAGGACAATTTATTGCAAAAATAATGTTTTACATCGGACTAATAGTTACTGAGATAAGTGTGTACAAATAGACAAAGTTTTTAATAAGTATAATATTAATATCAGCCCTGTATTAAACTGTCACCCTGCTGGACACGGACGTCTTCTAAATGTGAGAAGGCCATAGTTCAACACGCTACCGCGCTGATCCAGTGCGGGTTGGCAGACTTTTAGGCAGATATATGACGATATTTTCCTTCCCGTCTAAGCGAGCATTAAATAACTATTAAATAATAATAATAATGTTTATTTAACACACCAAAATATAAATTTCATAGTAACACAACAGCAGATTAGGTACTTACAATATTTAGGTATAACAGTATGTCCTATATGTACTGATGCTGATTCCCAAACTAGGCTGAAGCCTGTATTTTGGGAAGCAGTGTTCAGTCGTGCAACATGTTCAGTAATTTAGGTTGTCACTGCTTGTACTGTGTGGTTTTTATTTAGTCTTTATTTGTTATGCGTGAGTGTGCATGTGTGTGTGTGTGTATGTATGTGCGTGCGCGCGCTTGTTTTGTGTGTGTACATTTATGGTATGTAATTAAGTCCTCAGTACTTTGATAGTCAAGCTGTTCAAGTCAGTTACTGACCTTAATTTTGACTTCATGTCTAAGTCTCACAATCTTGAGTTTTATATTTGCATCATTGTACAATTTGATACTAGCACTTGGTGACTGTCTTCTTGCGAATGACGTCCTATAGGTGATATGAGGGCAAACTGATGAGGTGCTACGCCTCCTGGAGCTGGGTAGGAGAACGTCACGGTGTTTCCTGAGTATCCACAATATATACACACATAACTAGTATTTTTGTTCAAAATTATAAGGAATCAAGTAGACTCATCTTATCTTTGAAGCAAAGTTGGCTTTGGATGTCCACGTATCACCGCAAGAAAAAAGCAATTATTTTCTGTGTCCTTTGCTAGGACTAATTATAGGAGGAATTCCTTTATAATAAGATCCTGCCGTTCGTTTAATAACCTTGTTAATATCTACAGTAACAATTCCATTGACGAGTTCCACCTTTCTTTACCAAAATTCAAGAAATCTATCCATGCCTGTCTTGTTCCTGCTTTGTGAAACTGAATTAAATAATATAACTTTGTAACTCTGTGTTCCTGTGTCTGTGTTACTCTCTGTTCCTAGTACGGTACTTCTTTTTTAAATTTTTTTTTTTTTTCGTTGTTGTTCTATTGTTACGCTAATTACTTGTGCATTTGTTATTTTAGATTATAACTTCAAATATTTTTTGGCGCTACTGTATATTTATATGTGGGAACTGCTTTGGATTAAGTGTAGTTAATTTGAACATACATTATTTTTAAATTATTTGTTTCCCAAATAATATAAAATAAAAATAAACTTCGAAAACGTCAGAGATACCTTGGGATCGAACTCGAGTCCTCTGCGTGGCAGTCCAACGAACGCGAAATCGTACGCGTGGAATTTGGAAGTAGGTACCTATTTATATTTTCTTATTTGCATGTATAATGAAGATAAATAACAGTTAAGTTAGTGTATTTAAAATTAGCTACTATTATATATCTATAATTATTGTAGTTTATTTTAAATAACATTCGCGTAAACGTAAAACAATACAGGGTGATTTTGAAATCGTGTAATTCCTTTTAACCACGCATTCTACTGGTGATATAGAATAACCCTGACCATATTTTTATTTAATTAGAATTATTTTTTTTGAAAAATTATTGTTCCATTTTTTTCGTGAAATGGTGTCAGATAGTCATATGTTAACCAACCGAGGCAATTTGATTTTTTTTCTAATTAAAATAAAAAAACATATTAACAATTAATGTCGTAAATAATAACGGGCGGTCCTTTTTATTGCCCCTTCTTATTTACGACATCAGTTATTGTTATTTTATTATTTTTAAATTAGTAAAATATTAAGATTGTGTCAGGTGGTTAAAATATGACTATTTGAAATCATTTCATGAAAAAAATCTGTACTCTAATTTTGCCCAAACCATTATTCTAATTAAGAAAAAATATTGTCAGGGTTATTCTATATCACCAGTAGAATGCGTGGTTAAAAGGAATTACACGATTTCAAAATCACCCTGTATACAGTGCATAATTATAGTAAACAGCACTTAGTGTCTAGATAACCGCAGTTCATTGACAGTCTAACCTTGCTCACTTCCTGAGCTGGCCAACATATTGATTAGTATACGTTTTCCTACTCGGTTGATAGCTCAGTAGTCAGAACGTATAGTTGTTGTAGAAAGGCGATGACGTCTTGCGTCTATTTATAATACGCATCACGGTAATCCCTGAATAGGTAGGCAGATCTATTTTTATGGAACTGACGTCATAAACATAAGCCCTGATGGTAATTACTGACTAGCATAACTGCTATTGTTTTAAAAAAGGCACCACCCGTATTAGGAAAATTCCTGTGTCGCAGGGAATTTTAAAAACATTTAAACAACGGACATAAAGAACATCAAACTTAGAACATCGATTTGTGAATCATACAATTATTATATACAATTATTATTAGCTCAGTGGGGAGACCAACAGACTGTCAGTTGGGAGACCAACAGACTGCAATGCAGAGGGTCTCGGGCTCGAACCCACGTCGCGCACCTCTGACTCTCAGAAGTTATATGACTTTTCGAAATTATGTGCGTATTGATTGACAATTATCGCATGCTGCGTGCCTCGGAGAGCACGTTAAGCCAGCCGTCGATCCCGGCTGCCATTAACATTTATGGCAGTCGTTATTGGGAAGTCAGTGCCCTATAATATCCTGCCACTGGTCTAGCCTTAGGGTATCGTTAGCCTTCGGGTTGCGGAGGTCAAGGAGGAGGTGGCAGGCGCTCCGTGTAAACTGATATCCAGTCAAATCCGGTTAGACTAGAAAAGCCGACCCCAAGTGACTTGGGAATAATAAAGGCTAGGGAGAAGACAATTATTATCCTGCCTGGGATCGAACCCACAACACTCGGTGCTTAGCAGCGGCGCGACCCGCTTGATAATATTAACCGCTTACTATGGTAAGCGTATGCGAATATATATATATATATATATATATATATATAATAATGCGTATGCGCTATGATAGTTTGCTACGTTGTGTCTATTTATAACATAGCATCGTCCTCGCTAATCCCTGGTGAGGTAGGCAGATCTATTTTTAAAGTAGTAACGAATGTAAATAAGTATACATCCCCTCGATGAAAAGCGGTTTCTATACATAGTCGTAGCACATTATTGCACCTGCTAAGCCCAAAGGGCCAGTTAGTTTTAATACATGTAGAATTCAGTATGTGCATGCGGTATGAGTGCTCTTTTCAAAAAGTTGCACCAATTCTTACAAAAATGGGTATTATACAGTGAAATATTTTAAAAATGTGTAGGTGCAAAATTAAAATGTTGTTAAACCTGAAATAAAAAAGTTATAGTCATTTATCTATGACTCATATCACTAATCTGACAAAAAGTATACATATATCTCTCAATATACTAACTTCGTATTAATAATTAAATTTCTAAAATTTGTTAATGGTTTGTTACACCTTTTAACAAATTTTCAATTTATTTGTACCTCCGAAGAAAAATTTATAAAGATTTATTAAGATCACTAAATTAGCACGCAAAAGTACTAAAGTAGGAAATTAACATACGGTATGCCTGATGGTTATAGTAGCCTATGATGTGCTTGCAGGCTTGTTTCTAGTTCACCCTGAAGATTGACTTTGGGCTTCGTGGGCCTGCCCGCCACCCGATCAGCACCAGATCCGAGAGGCGGCGTGCGTGTTCCCACGCGCGCCTCTGTATCGTGTGTCCGTCCCGCCCTCAGGGGGACAGTAAAATTAGTGGTTGTAAATTTGTGTAGTGGCCTGCCGTTTCGTGCGACGGGCCGAAACCTCGGCGGGGTCGCGATTGCATGTGAAAGCGATTCGCGCGGCCCCGCCGATTGCGGTTATGTCGAGGAACACCGTGGTAGGTTTAGTCGGTATTACCGGGATGCCACTCACCATCTTTCCCCGGTGAGTCCGACATAACCTCTTCGTCACCCCAAAGAGAAGTATGCGTCAAAGCACTCCCCCCCACGTTAAAAAAGGCTTGTTTCTAGTCATAATATAGCATTGCGCTTAATCAACGAAAGGGTAGACAGTTATATTTGTATAGAACTAAAGTGCTGTGGTAAGCATACTGCCCACTTAATGGTAAGTGGTTACTATGCACTATGATGTTTTGCTGTCTTGTCATACATGATTTAGCAAACATCGGACCTGTTCAACAGGTTTGATGCCTGATGAATCACATACATATACATGAGAAAATCTTTTATTGTGCCTATAACGGTGCAGCAAAAGTGTTAACAACGTGGAACATTTTTAATTTTTATTTTGTAATAGGCTTGCATTTGACCGCGATCTCACCTGATGTTAAGTGAAGATGCAGTTGACGATGGAGCACGCTTGCCTAGAATATACCTATTCACTCGCGACTTGAAGACACCCAGATTGCACTCATCAGTAAACCACAGACTTAGGTAGTGAGTTCCACTCCTTTGCGGTACGCATTATAAAAGTGGAAGAAAAGCGCTTCGTGTGTAAATGTGGTATATTCACCATGTACCTGTGCCGCTGGTCTCTTTGTCTGGTCGTCCGATGGTAGAATGGGGAAGGAGGAATCATATTATGCATTTCCACTGCACACTCTCCGAAATGTATCCGATAGAAAACCAAAAGACTGGCAACGACGATGCTCCAAGCTTTGGATGACATTATGTCATTTATATGAGTCCTTTGATAATCCATATAATAGGTGATTGCAGTTCAACTGCCACATTTTTATACATAGTATGCAGAGGTCCATTACATACCTATTGCCTAAAGCTACTCCAGACTGTTACAGAGAATTTCATGATAGAAAGATCCAACAACACGGATATAAATCTCCTCCATAAAATACATATACATACGGAAACATGTCCTTTATAAAAAAAAACATATTGTTCGATCTGCAATTCGAACTTGGGACCATCGGCAGTAAATATACTGTAAACTTATACTACGGAGCAAAAGGAGAAACGTCTTCAGCTTATTTATAAATACTTGTTAACAAGCGTTTGTTTACTAGAATAATATTCTATTTATAGACTGCCTAGTCAGTTTAACGCGATGATGCCGACGCATATGTGGAAACCACTAGATTCATATATTCACGCCTTTATATATCTTTAGGGGTATGCAGAGGTGAAATTCTTACTTCATCTTCATTCATTTCTTGTGGTTAGTGGCCAACCTGTTGTCAAGAGTTGGTCAAGCCGCCCGTAGGCCTCTTACATGGCTTAACAACTGCTGTCAATTTGGCAACAACCGGGACCGACTTTTTGCGTGCCCTCCGAAGCACGTAGACGCTCAGATGAAAATACCACTAAGCGGTCACCCATATTTATTTTATTTTTTTTGCTTGTTGGATTGCTTTGGCGCAAGTGTTATGTCGGACTTGCCGGGGTAAAAGAAAGATGGAATAAGAATAATGTACCTCCCGCAATACCAACTAAACCTACCACGGTGTTCCTCGAAAAAACCGCTATCGAGGGGGCCGCGCGGATCACTTTCGCATGCGGTCACGACCTCGCCGAGGTTTCGGCCCGCCTTGTAAAACGGCAGGCCACTACACGATAACACCTACCCAATATAGGCACTTTCCACTCGTAAACCCTACTGTGTCCTCGCTAGAAGGGAGACGGACTCGACACAGAGGCGCGCGTGGGAATACGTACGCCGCCTCTCGGACCTGGTGGTGAACGCATGGCGGGCAGGCCCACGAAGCCCGCCACCCCCAGGTCAAACCTCAGGGTGGCTGGAGGTCATCTCGCGCCCTCCGGCGCCCGGTTCTGTGCTTGGGGAGAGGGTTTGAGCGCTCCTTCTCCCGCTCCGCCGCCTCCTTGATGGAAATCACTTCCTCACAGAAGGAGGTGACGGCGTTCCACGACCTCTCACACCGGACTATAGACTGAACTACGGCCGGGAGCGAGAGGGCAACCGATCCGACTGCCGCGATCAACTCACGGCGCTGCGATGCCCATCCACCCGTTGTAGGGGGTGACCCTACTGCCATCTACCGGGCATAATGCTACTATGCTACAGTGTGTGCGTACAGAAAACTCGTGAAATATTTTTCTTATTAAGTATATTATTATACAGTGTGTCCGGTAATGAATGGATAACCTGGAAATGTCTTATATTGGAACTGACGGCCGTTCAGAAAAAAATATGAAAAACTTTCTTGTATACTACGACCCCATAAATGAATGAAATCTATCGGTTTTTTGTTGTTTTATTATTAAACACTAATTATGCTAATAGATAGACAGTCAAAAGTATGCTATGCTTATATATGTAGCTTGCACTTTTTAATATATATATTTTTATTTTTTTATTATTATTTTTTTTCTTTTTTCTGAGCGGCCTTCAGTTCTACTTTAAGACATTTCAAGGTTATCCATTAATTACCGGACACCCTGTATATATAATATTATAATATAGTATTTGTACACCAGACAAGGTAGATTATAAGAGACATATGTAATTCTGATAACACCTTTATTGTAATTCAAATAAATATTTATTTCTTTCTATATATAGCTTCAAACTTACGGTTTTAAACTCCATTTATTGACACCATTTGACGCAAAATTTATAATTGTAAGTCAGAACGATCACCTACACAAAGTTTCTATAAGGCTAATCACCGATATGTCAAAATCAAACACTTGTCAAGTGACTTAATTGTCGGTTACTAATTTCGTCAGCCAATCAAAGTTGGGATGCTGTTAACAAAATCTTGTCTTGATCTGTCTTCAAAAACCTATGTTTAGTCTGGTACCCAATTGCCAAAATTAATTCGTGCTACCTAGCCAATTTCTCAAAATTAAATTGTGAATCTCATAAAAAAATAATTATCAATATTATTGTTTAAGTAATTTAAGTAAAACAAAATGTTAAAGACTGTTTATATTCTAGACATTACATATCAAGGTTGAAAAATCCCAAAAAGATATGCCCCGGGTGAGGATCGAACTCACGACCTTAAGATTATGAGACTTACGCGCTGCCTACTGCGCTACCGAGGCGGTTGACGTGGCATCTTAAATTACAGTTCTATTTCTCCAATGACGTAATATGTATAGACAAAAAAGGTTGGCCATTTTTAATTTAAACAAGTTTTTGTTGCCAAGGTCAGTTCAACATGTTGTTTGTAATAAAATATTAATAAAAACAACATTGTTTTTATATTTTATTCGCATAATATACGTAATAACTGTACCTATTCATAGAGACACGTGATTTTTGATTTCCGGCAACAATTTTCGATATTGTTTGTATTTATTTTATTCATAGTGGTAAAGCAGGTTATTTTGGGCATTATAATGTTTTAAATGGTGCAATTTCGATTTCTGTACGAGCAATTACATATTTGATATTAATGAAATTATATTGTTATTATCGATGTGTGTTGATTCTGATTATAGCATTATGTTTGTACATTTTCGACGGGGTAAACAGAGAGCTATCGATTTAGGCCTATTGTCATCAACCAAGTAAAAAAATGGGTAGTCTTAGTAGGTCTTCTTCTTCTTCTCCCTAGCCTTTATTATTCCCAAGTCACTTGGGGTCGGCTTTTCTAGTCTAACCGGATTAACTGGATATCAGTTTTTACACGGAGCGGCTGCCACCTGACCTCCGCAACCCGAAGGCTAACGTTACCCTAAGGTTAGACCAGTGTCAGGATATAATAGGACACTGACTTCCCAATAACGACAGCCATAGATGTTCATGGCAGCCGGGACGGACGGCTTAACGTGCTCTCCGAGGCACGGAGCGGGCGATAATTGTCAATCAATACGCACATAATTTCGAAAAGTCATATAACTTCCGAAAGTCAGAGGTGCACGACGTGGGTTCGAACTCGAGACCCTCTGCATTGTAGTCTGTTGGTCTCCCCACTGAGCTATCGCTGCTAGCTCAGTGGGGTAGAAGTCAGTAGGTATGACAACGAAATACTGACTACTACACTACCATAAGACAGACTTTCTTATGATAGGTAAGCAGTTATCGTAGGCATGTATGAAGACACATCTACCTATACAAGTTTCAACACCTACAAAAATTGTGGTTTAGGTAATAATCCACTATTATAATGTGTACCGCAAAGGAGTGGCACTCGCTATCTAAGTCTGTTTCCCGATGACTACAATCTGGGTGTCTTCAAGTCGCGAGTGAATAGGTATCTTCTAGGCAAGCGAGCTCCATCGTCGACTGCATCTTCACTTAATAACAGGTGAGATCGGGTTCAAACGCATGCCTACTAAAAACTAAATAATATTAAAAAAAAACTAAAGAACACGCTTCATTTAAAAAAACAAACTAAAAAAGTAGAAAGTAATTTAATAATTTTAATTTAAACAGGCGTGGGGTCAAAATATCTTAGAAAGCACCCCAAGCTTTCTTACATTAAAATTATTAAATTATTTTCTACTTTTTTAGTTTGTTTTTTTAATAAAGCGTGTTTGTTAGTTTTTTTAAACTATTATTTATTTTTATTTTGAAACTAAGTATATTTTTTTCTAAATTTTTGTCTTGTCATCGGTCCTTGATAAGTATGCCAAATTTCGAGTTGATCCGACGTATTGAAGGGAGTCAAAATTATGTTCAAAGTTTCCGTTACATACATACTAACATACGTATGAAGCTAATAACAGCATGTTAAAAAATAAGTATATTTTGTCCAAATTACTAAAGTGTCTTTTATCGCATGTAATCTGAAGTCAATAAAACAAACTCCGAAGCCATATAACTACTAAAGAGTACAAAATACGTTAGCATAACCGAAGATAATGATCTGTATCGATTTACTACTTAATAGAAGAACAATCATATCTCCAAACTTATCTTTGATAGTCAAAGTCAAAGTCAAAAATAATTTATTCACTTAGGTCACAAAGTAACACTTATGAACGTCAAATGGGTTAGTGAGTTTATTTTATTTACTGAATTTACATTTATGTTAGTTGCAAGGTTCAGGCAAAAGGTTGAGCCTATGAGAAGATACCTGCAAGAAACTCAAGGCCAAGCTTCAGGTATTGAAATACAGATGCTAGATTAAGAGAGAACGGCCACTGGTGATAATAAAAAGTTATCTCATCTGTTTCATAACCTATGTATAAATAGGCAAAGACTAACCAATTCAGTACCTTTTACTCGTCTGTTCGTCAGCCGAATTTTTAGTTGAGCTTTAGTTATCAATAAAAAAAAATGATACTTTCAGATTTGTTTATTTATATTACATAATACACAACCCTTTGTTTCGACTAATTCTTTTGTCTTAATTTAATTTGGCATAACGAGTTAGGCATATTTTTTTTGTAATAATAATACTTTGACATAATTTTGTTTGGCATACTATTTCAGTAGGCATAATTATCATTTAGGCTTAAGCTTTTAGCCCTAATTTTGATTGGCATAAAGTTATAACTTAATGGCATATATATAACTTGAGTATCATAGTGTAACAATAGGTTAGGGTGCGGCGGGGGTGGCCCTTTTATATACGAAAAGTATTTTATTAAATGCAAAGACAAAATTTACAAAGCTTCAAATTTATGCTTAACAATTATTATGCTTAAAAAAAGTTCCTAAATAGTTATGCCAAATGAATATTGTGCGTAACTATTATTAGGATAAGTAAAAGTATGCCATGTTAAATTATGACATACTTACCTATAATTGTATGCGAATAAATAGGGAACCCTGTGTTGCATTGCAAGTACATATGAAAAATTATACGTTCTCAGATATATATAACATAATAAAATATAAAAATTAGAGAAATGATTTTTCTCAAATTTGCATTATGTAACAATTATTGTGAATTTGGATACATTGGAACAACGCGCAACGTAATCTTTTTATACTTTTTTCGATATACTAAATTAATAAAAAGTTTACGTTAAAATTATAATAATTACAGCCCTCTTTATGGTCTATCTTTCTGCTGGCAAAAGCCTATCTATTCTCAGAACAAGAACGATTAGCCGACTGGGCTACCCGACTGCGTACCTATATGATCATAATATTAAGTTAGGAATAATTGCCCCCTCATTTTGCAATCAAAGTTAATAATTTTTAAGGGATCTTTTTAATGCTATTTGCTTTTGCGTATTTTAAAATAATATACGGCATCAAACATAGATAGCAAACCTATCATACACACAATTCCAGACGCCATGCCGATATTTAAAATTTCCTAAAGGAGAAACTCAAAAACACTAAACTCATAATCTCAACCTGGAAAATGAATCCGATTCCTCTGACAACTCACGTCATAGGGGCTACGAAACTTGCTTGAATCTATACTAGCCTTTTCATAGGCTTTAGTACCTACATTAGTTTTAATAGTAACACCCAACATTTAGAGATTTATATGTTTCATACTCAAACTAGGACCCTACGACCCATACTGAGCAAAGAGTTCTTTGGTAGTAGGTAATAGAAGCACAAATAACGGTTAACAATATTTATCGTGAGTTTCTTGCAGGTTTCTTCTCATAGGCTCAACCCTTTGCTTGAATCTAGTAACTAACCTAAATTTAGCTTCAGTAACTTAGTAAACTCACTATATTCTAACGTTCATAAGTGTTAGTTTGTGACCTAAATGAATAAATGATTTTTGACTTTGACTTTTTGACTTTGACTATAGAACATGTAATTTTTTGTCCCAAACTAAAATACCTATTGTCTGTATTATAGTACTTACAGCAGATATCATATTTGGGCTTAGTAGTCGTTTCGCGCGAATTTGTTCGCACATATCGTGCAAATAGACACATTTATAAAATAATATTTTTTTTGTTGTCGTTTCGCACACATGGAATTTATTTTCGTGAGTGAGCGAAACGACAACAATAAAAAATATTTTAAAGAAGTGTCTTTTCGCACGATTTGTGCGATCAAATTCGTGCGAAACGACTACTAAACCGTAATTTTTTGTCCCAAACTAAAATACCTATTGTCTTTATTATGTACTTACACCAGATGTCATATTTGTGGCTTGTGAGCTTGTAAATAGTAATTCTTACTGCACATTTTGTCTTATATATGTATATTAGTCTGTAAGCTTTCTAAATAAATAAATAAATAATTTACCGGTCAGTGGCCGAATCAATAACTTATATAACACCAACACTAATTTGGTAGATGATTATCAGACGCTTATATAAGCCTGAAGAACAACTTATTATTGTACTTTTTGTGAATGTCGTACTTATATTGTAAGTAATGTAATGTGAGAATGCATTTTATTGTTTCACAGATAATTACAAATATTAGGAACAACTTTCTGTATACATGATTTAAGCTACAATTTGTGTACGCTGCTACATTAGGAAGACCTGAGCTATAAGTACCAGCAAATATGGTTTTTTAAGACAAACCTTTGAATTACAGAATCGTATAATACTCACTTGTTCAAGAGTAAAGCGGTTTCGTTTTTATTTTTATAGTGAGAACCCCTTCGGGTTGGTTTTTATATAATTGAACTTAAAATAGTCACTAAAATAATATACATAAAATGTTGGCTACAAACCATAAGGTATTCTATTATACCGCGAGACTATTTTACCGTCTTGAAAAAAATAGGGCGTGATAGGTAAAAGCCTCAGGCATAGTTATTTTTTTTTAACATAGTCTGAAATTAACCACCATTGTATATTCCTTATTTATAATCTATTTTTCATATTAAAGCATTTGAAATAGTTAATCGAAAAAAAAAGAAAATCAAAATCGTAAACGTATTCACCCTTATAACGCGCTACAAATTATGAATGATTTCGGTGCAAATAACATAAAAACTATCTTCAAGGTCACTCGCACTCGCCGGCCGTCGCTAGTGCCGAACACCCGTTCCCACCCACCCGGTCGCCCGCCGCCGCCGCCCTTTTAGTCGCATGCGATTAGGCACAATGTGACGTCGCGTGATCTCAAAATGCTAGAATTAGATTCTATTCCACTTACACAACACACCATACTATTATCAAGACGGTAAAAAAAGTCACGCGGTATAGTAGGTATTATATTAGTCGTAAGTTTTAAACATTTTTATATTTCACTTACCTAGCTAAAATCGGCTGGCATGTTAATTATTAAGGGAAATAAATGAAGATACCTATTATATTTTCTGTTCCCGGGGATACTTTGGAGGAAAAAGTATATAATATAATACTTTTTACACACTGCTACATTTCTAGAGTGCTTCTCTTACATATACATGTAACATGTGCTACAGTGCTTCTCTTACATATACATGTAACATGTGCTAGAGTGCTTCTCTTACATATACATGTAACATGTGCTAGAGTGCTTCTCTTACATATACATGTAACATGTGCTACAGTGCTTCTCTTACATATACATGTAACATGTACTAGAGTGCTTATCTTACATATACATGTAACATGTGCTAGAGTGCTTCTCTTACATATATATACATGTAACATGTGCTACAATGCTTCTCTTACATATACATGTAACATGTGCTAGAC
Source organism: Catocala nupta (assembly GCA_963675205.1). Lineage (NCBI taxonomy): Eukaryota > Metazoa > Arthropoda > Insecta > Lepidoptera > Erebidae > Catocala > Catocala nupta. The sequence continues at coordinate 1,764,449 of OY776102.1, forward strand.
TGCTTATCTTACATATATATACATGTAACATGTGCTACAGTGCTTCACTTACATATACATGTAACATGTACTAGAGTGCTTATCTTACATATACATGTAACATGTGCTAGAGTGCTTCTCTTACATATATATACATGTAACATGTGCTACAGTGCTTCTCTTACATATACATGTAACATGTGCTACAGTGCTTCACTTACATATACATGTAACATGTACTAGAGTGCTTATCTTACATATACATGTAACATGTGCTAGAGTGCTTCTCTTACATATATATACATGTAACATGTGCTACAGTGCTTCTCTTACATATACATGTAACATGTGCTAGACTGCTTATCTTACATATACATGTAACTTATGCTAGAGGGCTTCTCTTACATATAAATACATCTAACATTGTGTAATAATTTAAAGTGAATCCATCAATCACTATTTGAGTTTTGTAGATATACAAAAACTGAAACTTAATATTAAAACCTCAAAATTAAACTAAATGTGCCCATCATGAAACTAGCGAGAATGTACACACGGCTACACATCAAGTTAGACACCCTATATACGCATAACTACGCTACATACAAAATAGAGAATTGACGGAAAGAGACAGTGCATAGTGGTGTCGATGTAATGGTAAGGATAGAGCGTAGGTAACAAAAATATTACGCACTCTCTCGCACGATTCGCAGCGTTCAACTTCTAATAGTTCAAAGTCCAAACAGTCTAGGTTGATGTGTCGCTGTGTGTTCCTATATTAAAGGCTGCAAAATAGATTACCTTAATGTCCAAGGCCATCAAAACAAACATACGTTGTTTACTTACATATTACACACTAACTGTGCCCCACGATTTCACTCGCTCCTTTCCTAAGTTTTTAAAGGATTGTTATAAGGGATGGGGGATAGGAAGTTGCAGTTCCATAGCTTACCAACCAATAAACAATGTCTTCATCTTTATAATAAATATTAATAAAGACTAGCGGTCGCTAAGTGGTCGAAATTCGCCCATAATTTATTAAAATGTTAAATTTGATCGTTATTAAAGTTTAATTGTCTATACCTTATAATCACATTTCATTAAGTCACCTACTCCACATACATGTATGTAACCATAGTTACGAAGCATTCTACGAAGTCAATCGAACAATGCCGAAATACTACGAACGCGATTCGACTGCTTGTGTAAAGTGTATGGTTGTGTGCGTGTAGTGCTTTTTCATTAATTTAATCTATTTCTAATGCATTCACGGATTCGCCCTTCTTCTCCATATAAACTTTAACTGTGCCAAATTTCATACTCCTCCATCCGCGCAATTTTCGTAAAAAGAGGTACAAAGTTTTTGCTTCACGTATTAATATATGGATTTACTAAATAAATCTCAAATCTCAATCTCACTAAAACAACGTCATTTACCGTCTATATCATGTACCACAATCTAAACAAAATTATAATATTAAATTAATTGCTATTACACATTAAAAGCGGTCTGTCATCGCTTACTACTAAATAATCATTAATTTTATTAATAGTTGCTAGAATATATCTGAGTATAATATTTCCTTGACATTAGCACCAAATAGCATCGGAACTCGTGACCCGCCGTGCCGTGACCTAAACATTCAGACTGCAGAACATGAAACTTTGACAGATAAACAATCTATTTGACGAAAATAAATTATATATGTAAAGATAGTCTCACGCTTATATTCCTAAAGAGTCAGGCAGAGGTGTATGGCACCTGCATTTTACACAGCTATGTTTTAAAGTCCTCGATGGTGTAGTGGTTAGTGTAACCGACTGCCACGCCTAAGGTCGCGGGTTCGATTCCCGTACAAGTCAAACATTTGTGTGCATGGACAAGGATGTTTGTCTTGGTCTGGGTGTTTCTATGTATAATGTATGTATGAATTTACAAAAAAAAAGGTATATATGTATGTTAATCCATTGTCTAGTACCCATAGTACAAGCTCTGCTTAGTTTGGGCTAGATGGTGTTGCGTGTATGTGGTTTTTTTTTTTTTTTTTTTTATTGCTTAAGCTGGCAAACTAGCAAACGGATCGCCTGATGGTAAGCGACTACCGCTGCCCATGGACATCCGCAGCCCCAAAGGAGTAACAAGTGCGTTGCCAGCCCTTTAAAAAGGAATAAAGGAGGGAAAGGACAAAGGAAAGGATAGGAAAAGGATCGGGGTAACTGGGCCTCCGGCTCTCTCACTCACTGATACGAAACGCAAAAGTATAGGTACCGTTACTTCACGCCGGTATTCTGTGAGAGGGTAGTACTACCCCGGTCGATCCGTCCCATTCATGCTGAAACCAGCGAGGATCTACTACCTCAAGAAATAATATTATTATAAAATACATTATTAAAGTCCTACGTTAAAGGAGATGAACCTATTACCGTCTATCGCACAAACCCAGACTCAGTGCTGTTACTGAGTTTATTTTTTATAGATGAACCGTATATTAATTTCCCCGATCTGAGAATCGAACCCGAGATCTTATGCAATCAAGTTTCAATATCGATACGCCACCGAGGCAGAACTGATATCTAATTTTGTGTCAGTTCTTTTTAACTTACTTTAAAAAAAGGAAGAGGTTCTTAATTCGACTGTGTTTTTTTGTATGTTTGTTACGCGATTACTCCGCCAATTATGCATTCATTTTGATGATTCATTTTGTTTGGTAAGTCATACTTCAGAGTTGGTCCCATATAATAATTACATATAATGGTCTCGAAACTGAATCAGTACTTTTAAAAAAATCAACAGAATCAGAAAAGAAAGTACCTACTTTGATGATTTTTGTATTTTCTCCTTCTAAGTTTATGTTTATACATGTTGTTAATCAGCTTTTGTATTTTTTTACAGACAGGTCATTTCGCACTTCAATTATAATAATGTGTGCAAAAAGACACTTCATAAATTAAAAATTTTAAATATCTCCGACACAAAATCATTTGATACCCATATTTAGGGTGCTGTGAAAACAAAATGTAATTAGTAATTTTGTGGTGGCGGCCATCTTGAATTTGAAATTTATCACAGTGTATAGTATTCTACTAATCAAGCCCTTTCATTTGATACCCATATTGAGGGAGTTGTGAAAAAATATGTAATCCGCCATTTTGTGGCGGCGGCCATCTTGGACCGATTTTCATCCAACATAACTAAGAACACTCCCGACTAATTCACCTTTCAAATAAAAAACAAAATTAAAATCGGTTGCGTCGGGGATTAAAAACCATTATTTAAAAAAGTGACACCATGTTCCTAGGGTAGACAAAAAGGAACTGGATGTCTGATTACCCTGCCGTAGCCCCGCAGAATAAGTAATATTTCATTTTACACCTTTACGATACCCAAAGTGACGCTATATTGCGTAAAACAATCAAACCAGCCTGTCCATATAACGTAAAACACGCAACTAAGTATACAACTGTCATGTAGGCGTAAAATTGGTAATACATTTCCAAAGGTTTCGTTATAATCGGATGATTATGTAATACTATTGTTTGTGTTGCCATACGGTACTCTTCAAGGGAGAAAAGGGACAGTATTATTGTGCATCCCTTTTTGGACTGCCTCGTTAAATTCAGGTTCAGTGTTGCGAACGTAAGTGCGAGAAGGACATCTGATATTGCGTTTTTGGTACGTCGTACTTACAACAAAACTATGGCGTATGGCGTAGTTAAATCACTTGTGAGTTCGAATACCAAACTTTGTGTGATCCACAATTGGTTTTTCCGAATCTGGGTGTTCTTTGTGTCCGTTGTTTGAATGTTTGTAAAGTCCCCCGCGTCACAGGAATTATTCCTAGAGCGAGAGTTGTCTTTTTAAAAAGAAGAAAAATAATGTAAGCTGTTAAATTACCTACGCGTTCGATGTATAGTAGACTAGCTATCTCTCGGGAACAGTAATATACCTGAAGGTTCCTTATATCCTTTTCTGTACACCTGACAACGTGTACCTATCTTATGTTATCTTGTGTGGGGGACAGTCAGTACAGACCGGCGACATTTCGACCCAGTGGGCATTTTTTGTGTCGACTTCTTCAATAACGACTGCCATAGATGTTTATGGCAGTCTGGAGCGACGGCTTAACGTGCTATCCGAGACACGGAGCAGGCGATAATTGTCAATCAATACGCACATAATTTCGAAAAGTCATATAACTTCCGAAAGTCAGAGGTGCGCGACGTGGGTTCGAACCCGAGACCCTCTGCATTGCAGTCTGTTGGTCTCCCCACTGAGCTATCGCTGCTCAACGTGACGTGTACCTATGTAAAATTTAATGATGTTCGGTCCAGTGGTTAAGGTGTGTAAGCGTAACAAACAAACAAACGTACATTCGCATTAATAATATCAGTTAGGATATAAGGATAGCGTGAGATATAAGTAGTCACTTCGACGCCACAATCCATGAAGCAAAACTAAACCTGGGACCTTGACAAGACGTGTTGTCGCTCTACCACCTGAGCTATTCATGGCCCTACATCAGGTATTTAATATTAGCCTTTGTGTTTTGCATCTAAGACGATGCTGTTTCATCTCCCGTATAGTTATAGAACTACCCAACCAACAAATACATATAATTAATGTATTAATTACTCTTAAAGATAAACACTACCTAATATAATATCAGCTCTGTATTAAACTGTCCCTCTGTTGGGCACGGGCCTCTTCTCAGTGTGAAAAGGATTAAGCCATAGTACACAACGCTGTCTCAGTGCGGGCTGGCAGACTTCACATATCTTCGTGAACATTATGAAGAACTCTCAGACATGCAGGTTTAATCACGATGTTTACAATCATCGTCAAAGATATCGATAATTTAAGTATTTCATACGCGCGTAAAGACAGAGATGCGCGCCTTAAAATCAAACTCGAGACCTTAACATGACAGCCCAAAGGTCTCCCACTAGGCTATCACATATTATCTAGTAGGTATATTTAAATTTATTTTCCAAGCTTTATAATATAAACTTATTTATTTTTATTTATAATTCTCAGTAGCAGCTTGGAGTCTGGAACTGTACCCAGAAAATGACAACAGACTCGCCCAAGACGCGCGGGACGGAAAATCATAACTGGCGGAATATAGGTCTCTAATACATCTCTGCCTGTCTCTTCAACGATATACGTATAAAAGCACCTATGCATGTTTTAAGATCAATTTAAATATATTATTAAATAAGCAATTTCTAAAAGTGCATTTCTAAGAACGGGATCCACGTCATTTTAGCAAAGCCGATGTTTTTACAGTACCTAAATGTACATAGGTATTTACATTGTAGATTGAGACGATACCGGGCAGAGACTTTCCCTCCTTGGGCTAATAAGGCCTTCGGCATGGCTAACAAATGCCTAATAGAATGTATCGTAGTCGTTTCTAGTCAGCTATTGTGATAATTTATCTTATGGCCTTTGTCATTCATAATGTCCCGCGGCTATATCTCCGTAAAATGTACCTACCTTATCGTATCTTATACAGAAATATGTATGATTCCGCATCCATCTGTGAATTAATTCATATTTACTGATCGTGATTCGAATCATAATCGAATATTTGAAATTTATTCGATAGTCATGACTTTATTAAACAAAAATGGTGATTCACAAAAGTTGTGTTTAGTTTCTTTTAGTATTTTCTTATTTTGTAGAAATTACAATTCTCGAACTAGGTTTAATGCCTGTTTCGTGGAGGTCTTTACAAACTTTCAAACAACGGACATAAAGAATATCTAGACTCCGATCATTGATAGGTTTTTTTTTTTTTATTGTATAGGTTGGTAAACGAGCAGACGGATCGCCTGATGGTAAGCGATTACCGTCGCCCATGGACACCTGCAACCCCAAAGGAGATACAAGTGCGTTGCTAGCCCTTTAAGAAGGAATGAAAGAGGGAAAGGACAAAGGAAAGGATAGGAAAAGGATCGGGGTAACTGGGCCTCCGGCTCTCTCACTCACCAATACGAAACGCAACAGTACGGGTACCATTACTTCACGCCGGTATTCTGTGAGAGGGTAGTACTACCCCGGTCGATCCGGCCCATTCATGCTGAAACCCGCGTGCCATTAAATACACAGCACTCGGCTCAATAGCGAGGATACATGCAGCACGTATCAATGTCTATAATATCCCAGCGTGGCGTTACAGTGCAACTGTACATTTTTCACATGTAAGCATTGTCGGCCGCGATGGCGTAATGGTTAGTGTAACCGACTGCCACGCCTGAGTTCGCTGGTTCAATTCCCGCACAAGTCAAGCATTTGTGTGCATGAACGTGGATGTTTGTCTTGGGCTGGGTGTTTCTATGTACAATATGAATGTATTTACAAAAAAACGTATATTATTATGTATGTTTATCCATTGTCTAGTACCCATAGTACAAGCTCTGCTTACGAGTAATTTGGGCTAGATGATGTTGTGTGTGTGTGATAGAATATTATAAAAAAAAGAAAGCATTTTACTTTAATTTAAAAAAAGGATAATACACGTGTTACACGCGCGTTACCCTTTTTTAAGTGTCGTAAAAACCTATAACTCTTTCGTGGTGTCACATAAATTACACAGAACAACCTTGGAAGAGTAAGGTGCCACTCAAAATTCGGCACCCAACCGACATTCGCAGAAATCTTCCACAACAATTAGGTGTAAGTTTTTCCGTAAACAGTTCGTTGTCATACATAATACATGCGATAAATGTGGTACTGACCTAGAGACGCACTGCGCCGCGTCGCAGGAAACATTGTTATCGCCGTGCTTATAAATGTTTATACGTACAGGCTGATTGATTCATTGTTTCAATAGTATTATTGATTCCATGACAGCACTTTTCTTTACATACATGAACATAATAATAATGTCCTCCAGACCGAATTTCGGTCACGGCGGCTGGTCTTAATAGAGACTTGCCATCTGCGCAGGAGGTATTATAGTGCACAAGTGTGTGCGCAAACACAAGTGCACTCTCTGTTCTCTAACTCAAATGATCCGATGGGGCGGTAATCCAACATGACCAGAGAGAGATCAGACGCAGGACCAACAGCGTTACATGCTGTCCGAGATACAGTGGTGCTTACACCGCCAACTGCCTAACTCCGGGGTGCTATTGAGTTTCTTAACAGGAAAACCCAATAATATTTTGTTGGCCCGACCCTGACTTCGACCCGAGACCTCATGAACAGCAATCTCATTCAATAGCACTGCGCCACAGGGGCGCACATCACTAGTGCACAAAGCACGAAGCTCATATCTGAGTCAGATTTTGGTTGGACTTTGTGTAGGCCGGAGATAATTATTTGCCGGTAAAAGAATTTTCATTACATATTTTTATTTGTCTCTTTCTATGGATAAATACTGTATAAGGGTGACTTTACAAACATCCAAAAAACGTATACAAAGAGCACCGAAAACTCGAAACAACCATTTATGGATCACAAAAATATTTGTCCCGTGTGGGATTAGATTACACATGGCATAGTGCCAGTGGTGAAGCGATCACTTAAATTAGAGGATCCCAGACGTTTTTTCCCATAGACCACATTCAAAATTTAGCTGGTTCTGGTGGACCCCTGCAGCTAGGAATTTAATCCGCGAAGTAAAATCGGTATATCTGGACCAATGAGTTTTAAAATTTGATCAAATCTCTACGGGTGAAGAAATTCTCGTGTCTTCATCTAGTGGTATTCTATTCTATTCTATTCTCAAAATATCCGTCGACCGACGTTTAAACAAGTAACAGTCGCTGAGCTTCTTAAACTATTATCTGGCTACATTGATAGGTGAAGTCAAGTCAACATTTTAATTCTTCACTATCAAAAGCAAAGAAATTTTTATGCTTACGAATTGTGAACCCCCATTTTTTTTGTCACGCCAACTAAGACCCTCGTCGAGTCTCCCATGGAACCCTGGTGGTCCACCTGGACCACTTTGGGAACTAAGGACTTAAATCCTAATTAATAATAAATGCGAATGTGAGTTTATTTGTTTGTTACGCTTACACGCCTTAACTGCTCGACTGATCATCATGAAATTTCGCATACACATTGTCAGGGGAACATAAAAGGACATAGGGTACCATCATTCATCCAGAAAAAAGTACTGTTACGAACCTCACCTTTCTATTTTTATCTTGGGGAAATGCTGCTGATGAATACACCACAAGTGGAGGTGAGAGGGTTATGTCGGGCTCTGCCGTACTTCGGGCCTACCGACTAAAACCATCACGGTGTGCCAACTTGCTGCTTTTATGATGGGTGGGTCGCTGATCAAAGTCACAGTCAAAAATATTTATTTCCATATAAATGTGTAAGCAATTCTTGGACACGTCAATTACCTAATATACTAATAAAAATAAACAAAAGAAACTAAAAATTCAGCATTGAAAAAGCCTGGAACTGGAACTACATCGCTGATGTAGTTCCTAGACCCTTACGAATATCACCTATTTTTTTTCTTTCTTATATTTTTTTTTTCCCAAGAACATGCTTTATGCTCTGTCCGCCGGCTAGGGGATGGCACAGGCGGGGTGTGTGGGACACCCAGCATGAAGTGCTGGTATACCCACTAAAAAACCTAGGGTGTTCTCTCTCTCACCCAATGGGAGGACCAGTTGGAAGTTCTTAAAAGATTCATCCATAACAGGCCCCCCTGTGTGCGTGCGGGCCGGGTCGAACGGACCCGACCACCTCTCGTCCCCAGGGGAGAGCCTCACCGCTCTCCCCTTTCGACATTAGAAGGTGCGCGGGGACACCGCGCTCGCCCTTTCGGAGCTCTTAATTTACCGGAACCCCTAGGTGGTGGGCAGGTGGTAGGCACCTGTCGTCGCCGACCATCTTGGATACGACGGTCGGCAACGAGAGGTCGGGGCCAGTCACGGCGACCAGGTTAAACTTAACCTACATTTATGCAAGCGAAGCTGCGGGCAAAATGTAGTCACTTATATGAATGTATAAATCTGTATTTATATAACTATTATATTTTGACGTGATTACGTAAATACATAATTTATGTTTAGCTAGAATATTTTGTTGATGCCTTATAGGCATATTAAAATTAGGAAATTAGGTAAATTAAAACGCATAACGTCATACAAAACAATGTCACGCAACAAATTGATGTCAAATTCAAGCAAATTATTTATTTATTTAAGCAAAACGTAACACTTATAAACTTCAGAGCTTCAAATTAATCTGTCAAGTCTTAACCAGACATAATTAAAAATCTATTGTGGCTGGTCAATAGTGTGCCACTGCGACTTGAGAGGTTAAGGGATTTACAATATAAGGCAAAGCCGCAGGCAGAACCTAGTAATATTAACGATCTATTAATTCCTTCATAACGTCATTTCCGTATCCACATTATGCATCTTAACTCCGATTCTTCTTAACGGAATTAGATGAAACGGAGCTTAGATTATAAGTTAAACCCTAAGCCACCATATTGTGAAGACTGTATTGAAATCTGTTCAATGGGTTTTGCGTTTTACTACAACAAACAGACAGTCAACAAACTGCAACTATTGTTTTGTGGTACCTCTAAATAGTAATCACAATTATAATATTATCAGCCCTGTATTGAACTGCCCCACTGCTGGGCACGGGCCTCTTCTCAGTGTGAGAAGGGTTAGGACATAGTCCACCACGCTGGCCCAGTGCGGGTTGGCAGACTTCGCATGTCTTTGAGAACATTATGGAGAACTCTTAGACAGGCAGGTTTCCTCACAATGTTTTCCTTCACCGTTAAAGCAAGCGATAATTAACTATTTAATACGCATATAACTTCGAAAACTCAAAGAAGCGCGCTTTGGAATCAAACGCGTCAGTGGCAGCGGCAGTCCAACGGTTTCTCACTAGACTATCGCTGCTTTCTCACAAGGCTTTGAAATCATCACAATTAATTTTCAAAAATATATGTATGTACAGACAAGACAGAACTATCGTTATTCTTTTATAAAATAGAATATAATAATATCAACCCTGTATATAAACTATTTAACTGCTGGGCACAGGCCTGAGAAAAAGGCTAGGTCATAAGTCCACCACGCTGTCGCTGGCCCTGACCTCACATGTCTCGAGAACATTCTGGAAGCCTCTCTAAATAAGGAAAACATCGTGAGGAAACAGTGCAGGTTTCCTCACGATGTTTTCCTTCACCGTTAAAGTGAGTGATAATCCTAACTAAATGCGAATGTCAGTTTGTATATTTGTTACGCTTGCACGCCTTAACTACTGGACCGATCATCATGAAATTTCGCATACACGTTGCCAGGGGAACATAAAAGGACATAGGGTTTCATCTAAAAAAGATTTGTTACTAATTTAAGGGATTAAATATAATGACCATCATAAATACTAATTGCACAGCAAATATTGCACAGTATAACGAGCACCTATACGCCTCACATCACTGCATTTCTTTCTCGTCTCGGAAGAGTTAGGTTATGTTAGGTTCCTTCTTAAATCCACCCAAAAATAGGAGCCCCACGAAGCGGGGCCTCGTCGACTTAGTTTGATCTCTTTAAATATATTTTGCTGTGTAATTAGAATTTTTGGTAAGCATATTTTGTTGTGTAATTAGAATTTTTGGTAAGCATATTTTGCTGTGTAATTAGAATTTTTGGTAAGCATATTTTGCTGTGCAATTAGTATTTTTTTGCCGTGCAGTTAAATACTACCCCTAATTTAACAAACTACATTTAAGCGAGCGTTGCCGAGAGAACAAAAAATGCGAATGTGAGTTTGATTGTTTGTTACGCTTTCACGTCTTAACTACTCGATGTTATCGAGGGTACAGAAAAGAACATAGGGAACATAGGGTTCATCCAGGAAAATGTACTGTTACCGGAGGCATAAAAATTCATTGATAAGTCAACATTTAGAAAAATCTAGTCTTTATATATGTATATAAATCTTCTGTGAGTTTGTAATTAAACTCCTCCTAAACGGCTGGACCGATTTTGATGAAGTTTTTTGTGTGTGTTCAAGTGGATTCGAGAATAGTTTAAACTTTTTTTTTCGTGTGTACAGGACAACTTTTGTCGGGTCCGCTAGTTAAATATACCTAAAACTACAAATAGTCAAAGTGTTATTAAAGTATTATCGTCATCTCAGCTGAAAGACGTCCACTGCTGGACATAGGCCTTTCTCAAGGTTTTCCACACAGACCGGTCTTGGGCCACCCATTCAACCGTTTCCCGCGACCTTTACCAGGTGGTCAGTCCACCTTGTGGCGGGCCTACCCCAGCTGCGTCTCAATTATAAACAAATATAATTGACTCGTACTTGTTATTGTCAATCAAACAAACAGTAACATGTGTATCTATTATGTATATATAATGTATATAAATTATAAATAGTAAAATTTGTTTGTCTATGTAATTACTGTAATTGTACAAGGAGTATGATTGGGTTCAAACAGCTGAATGGTTTGAAAAATTAGTTAATTGTATCAAAGGTAACAACATAATGTTTATTTTGATTAGTATTTCATGTAAATTGGTAACAGCTATACAGGGTGATTTTGAAATCGTGTAATTCCTTTTAACCACCATATATTTTTTTATCAGAATTATTTTTTTGGATAAATAATTTATAATTTTTTCGTGAAATGGTGTCAGATAGTCATATGTTAACCACCCGAGGCAATTTTAATGTTTTACTAATTAAAATAAAATAACATATCAATAATTAATGTCATAAATAATAACAGGCGGTTCTTTTTATTGCTCCTTATTATTTAAGACATCAGTTATTGTTGTTATTATTTTTAAATTACTAATATATTAGGATTGTGTCGGGTGGTTAACATATGACTATCTGACACCATTTCACGAAAAAATTATAAATTATTTTTCCAAAAAAATAATTCTAATAAAAAAATATATGGTGGTTAAAAGGAATTATACGATTTCAAAATCAGCCTGTATATATTAAAATTAAACAGTATGTAGTGCAAGTACGGTGAATTGTGTATATAGCTTGGTTTTTGACTGCAATGATGACGAAGTGGTTCTTTGCTCGCCTTGCCTGCCTTGTTGTGGGTTCGATTACGACAAAGAAGAAAAATGTATAATAATAATATTCTATCACATACACGCAACACCATCTAGCCAAACTAAGCAGAGCTTGTACTATGGATACTAGACAATGGATAAACATACATATAATATACTTTTTTTTGTAAATACTTACATATTATACATAGAAACACCCAGACCAAGACAAACATCCATGTTCATGCACACAAATGTTTGACTTGTGCGGGAATCGAACCCGCGACCTCAGGCGTGGCAGTCGGTTACACTAACCACTACGCCATCGAGGCTACATGAGTCACATATAGTTGTACTGAGTTTCGGTGTTCTTATGTCCATTGGTTGAATGTTTGTGAAGGCCCTCGCGACACAGGCATTATTATTCTTAGTGCGGGAGTTGTCTTATTAAAATCAATATTAACTAATAGTAAGAAAAAGTTGTTGAAGTGAAAACTTCTTTAGGCGTGTTGAGCACTTTTTGGGTGAACAAAAATCATGGAACTCGCGTCATCGTCACCGAACGCTAGTTACTTAGTTTTCACTTCTATCGGCAGTCACCTAAGACTGCCCCGCATGTTTTTTTTATGCTGTTGTTTCAACTACTATATTTTAAATAAAAGTTAAATACGTTAAATAGATAATAAGCTTGGCCGCAAGTGACTTGCCTGTTCTTCTCATTAGTTCTACGCCCATGTATAGCTGAATATGGCAATAGGTTAAATTCAGATGACTAAACGTATCTTTGACGTTCATAAGTGTTACTTTTGACCTATCTATATATTAATACGTGAAGCAGAAACTCTGTACCCATTTTTACGAAAATTGCGCGGTTGTAAATTTAATACTCCTCGTATTAAATTTGGCACTGTTGAAATTTATATGGAGAAGGAGGGGCGAATCCTAATATTTATATAAAATATGCATTAGAAATACATTAAATTAATGAAAAACCACTACACGCACACAACCATGCGTTTGACGCACGCAGTCGAAGCGCGTAAGTATGGTTACTTGTATCAATATAAAATGACACTAGCTGTCCCGACAGACGCTATCCTGTACAGAAGAAAAAAAAATCTCCAAATATAAACCATCCTCGAATTCACTTGAACACACACAAAAAATTCATACAAATCGGTCCACCCGTTTAGGAGGAGTTCACTGTCAACACACGTACAGAATAATTATATATATAACTAGCTGTCCCGACAGACGTGGTCCTGTACAGGCGAAAAAAAAACAAATCTAAACCATCCTCGAATCCACTTGAACACACACAAAAAAATTCATTCAAATCGGTCCAGTCGTTTAGGAGGAGTTCACTGTCAACACACGTACAGAAGAATTATATACTATATAAAGATGACATATATCAGCAATATCTTACAGGCGAACTTTGGTCGAATTTCGAGCACTAGGCGACCGCTAGTATGAATAAACATTTTGATTTTGAAAAATGTTATGTTTAGTACATATTTCTTGTGGAAACAATTTTTTAATAAAACTCAATAAACAATGTGTAAATAATTGTGTTACCGCATGTCAAAGTAAAAGCAAGACATTCGTTTTTCGAATAACCGTAAACACTACTATCACCTTTGCTTGATTGCTTTTAAATACCGGTTACGTCACTATTAGTATCGTGCATCCTTTTCTTTTTTGACAAACCACTACTACTATTATTTGATAAGCTTATCTTATCTTATATTGATTTGGTTAACATATATTTTTTATTTAAATAATGAATAAGTATACGATTTGTTGCCCCATTAGACAGCTCGTCTGGTTATTTGCCACCTGTTTTAGTTAAACTTTGACCACTACTAATATACAATTAAAACAGACTTCCTGATGATTTTATAGATATATGATCTAATAACGCCTCAGTTACCAATGAAACCGTGTGAACTGTACTTAATTAACCACGACTGCCGTTTCAATAATTATGATACAACATTACTCACAAAACTCTTCCTTTTCGATACGGCCATGAACGAATAAGCTAATCCAAAACCAAATTAAAACCGAAAATACAAAACCAATAAATTATATCTAGATCAATAAACGTTTGTAGAAGCCGAAGGCCGGACAAACCCGCGGGGCACAACAGAGTCTATTAATAATAACGGGTCATATAATAATATTATACAATATATTCTCATTGGTTCAAAAGTTTCTTGGAAACAAGTTTTACGACTAAATTAATTGCTTCAAATAAAGTAAACATCCTGTGAATACCGCTTACGGAAAGTCGTGTATCGACAAACTTAATTTTACCTTTATACCAACATAAATATCAAATATCCCGAACTTATTATGACCACATAAGATAGAAATTCGCTTACATCGTTTTTTGCAATCGTAAATACGTCACACGGAAAGTTGTCTATCGACAAAATTAACTTTACCATTCATTCCACACACATCAAAAATCCCAACCTTATCTTTATACACATAAGGTTGATTTTCCCTTATCAATGGTTTAGCAACCGCAAATATATAATTGTCGTACACTGCATTGCCATTTACGATGGCCACAAGTATATAACGGAAGGAAATAAGGTCGTTCGACAGTATCGCTATGTTTTTGTGCATGGTGTGCGCAGGCAATGTCATATGTTGGCATTGAAGTACTGAGATCATAGCATAATGTGGACGATTACAGGTAATTACTTGTCTGCTGATGCCCTTATTTAGGTGGATAGCGACATACGTGGTAGTTGCACTTATGTACAATCTTTACAATAGGTATTGTCGTATATATATGTACATTTACCTGTTTACACTTTATTTAAAATACAACTCAGTTTTTGCGATCATTCAAATTATAAGCACAAACAAAGTCCAGATACGGAACAACCATTTGTGAATCACACAAAGGAAAATGCCTATTTTTGTATGGGGATCCGTACCAAGTTGCGTCAAAACAAATTTACTCTCAAGACTCTAGTTTTATTTAACTTTTCACTACCAACAAGATTTTGTCAATATTTAACTACATTTTCGAGATATTGAAATAAATATAAAACGTCCTAATATATTCTTTAGTAATTTTTAATCGTCGTAATTATTA
Source organism: Catocala nupta (assembly GCA_963675205.1). Lineage (NCBI taxonomy): Eukaryota > Metazoa > Arthropoda > Insecta > Lepidoptera > Erebidae > Catocala > Catocala nupta. The sequence continues at coordinate 1,779,564 of OY776102.1, forward strand.
TAATTTATTAATTATTTATATATGCAATGCGGAGAAATGCATTGCTTATTATAGATATACTGCGCTTGCGCAATAAGTTGGGACCCGATCTCGTTCGCTTGATCCTCCACACGCGTGCCGTTCTCGCCTATACTGTGACGTTTTGCGCTCAGGTTTCAACTTATCAGTTATCAGTATCACGCACGGGTAATTTCGAAGCGTGTTTTGAGTTTTTAAATACGATAACATAAGTTATTGGTATAAAATAATATGATTTAATTGAATTTCTGTTTAGTATTTTAATTATTTACCAGTATATAATGTTTACCTAGATAACAGCTCAAGCTGAAGCAGATGAACAAGATTTTTATATTCATTGTCAGTTTACGATAATGACTAACACTGTATTCGGAACAAACACTTATTCGTAAATGATCTTTAGTTTTACGGATATGCCATTTATTGCCATGTAATTGTTATTATTTATCTATCTTTTTAATGTATTTTCTTAAAGTGGTTAAAAACACATTTATTTTTTTATTTTGCTCGTCAAAATGACCACACTCCGCCTGATGGTAAGTAGTCGTGTGGTCAAAGAGCAGTGGCCTCCACATCGTCCTCATAGCAGCCGAGGCGATGTTCAGGTCTCTACTTTGAGGGCCTGAGAAGTTGCTTATTCACGCCCCGCTTAGAGGACCCAGGATTGAAGGAAGAAGGAAACACGTGCCCGTGCACACTTAGATAAAACATTATTTTCAGTGTTAATGTACTTGTGACGCAACATGGTACGGGGTATGGGCATTCTCCTTTTAGGCTCGCGTGGGCATCGATAGCATTGTCGCAGTAGGAGTGGGCGTTTTGAGCCAGACAACAATTATGTTTTCTTTCTCTTTCATAAAAGACTACCGCTCTAGGAATAATTGCTGTGTCACGGGATCTTTACAAACAATGAAATAACGGGCACAGATAGCACCTGGACTCGGAACAACTATATGGGGAACACACAACATTTTTGAAGTGAAAACTTCTTTAAGCGCGTTGAGCACTTTTTGGGTGAATCAAAATCATGGAACTCGCGTCATCGTCATCGAACGCTTTCCATGAGCTATATGTATATAATAATATGTGTACTTTTTGGGAGAACAAAAAGCGTGAAACTCGCATTATCGGCACCGCACGCTAGTACCTGCTTAGTTTTTACTTCTGTCGGCAGTCCCCAAAGACTGCCCCGCATGTTTTTTTTGTCCCATATGGGGATCGAACACATAACACTAGTGGCAGTGACAATGGCGAGGTGACCGCTAAGACACACGGATGGTGTCATCCATGACCCCATAGGTGGTAGAAAACACTCTTTTTAGTGTCGGTATAAATAAAATGGTGAGCTTTTTGGCCAGTCCACAAGCGTAAGAATTTTACATATCCCCAGTCATGTAAATAAATACATAGTCTTCTCCCTAGCCTTTATTATTCCCAAGTCACTTGGGGTCGGCTTTTCTGGTCTAACCGGATTTGACTAGATATCAGTTTTTACACGGAGCGGCTGCCACCTAACCTCCGCAATCCGAAGGCTAACGATACCCTAAGGCTAGACCAGCGTCAGGATATTATAGGGCACTGACTTCCCAATAACGACTGCCATAAATGTTCACGGCAACCGGGACCGAAGGTTAAACCTTCGGTCCCGGTTGCCGTGAACATGTATCACGTGCTCTCCGAAGCATGGAGCAGGCGATAATTGTCAATCAATACGCACATCATTTCGAAAAGTCATATAACTGCCGAAAATCAAAGGTGCGCGACGTGGGTTCGAACCCGAGACCCTCTGCATTGCAGTCTTTTGGTCTCCCCACTGAGCTATCGCTGCTATCTAACATTATACTACTAGTCTCACACCTAAATACCTAAAGGAATAATTCGAGGTATGTGACACCCACATTTTGCCAGGTATGGCTTTAGGTAATAAATGGCGAGTCTATCGCTGTTTACTGGGTTGTTTACATAATACATATTCTTTAGGTTCCTATATCAAAAAACAAGTGGTTTTAGCTACGGACAGTTAAATTCTGACACATTTTTCATAGAATATGTGTCAAAAATTGACTGTCCATAGTCAGTATCGATTAAGGAGATACTGCTCTGCACTTACTATCAAGTGGGCAAAAGGTTCGGTTCCAAGATAATTAAAAAATCCTATCAAGAGCTGCTCGCACTCGCACACGAAGAGCTCCGTACTTTGGAAATCGCCATCTTGGTTTATTTATTACTAGTCGGAGATCGTAGACTGCCACGCAGAGGTCTCGAATTCGATCTCAAGGTGCGCATCTCTGACTTTTCGAAGTTATGTGCGTATTAAATAGTTAAATACTGCTCGCATTAACGGGGAAGGAAAACATCCTGAGGAAACCCGCATGACAGAGACTCTTATTATAACTATACTAGCTGACTCATGCAACTTCGTCTGCTTCACATAAGAGAATTTGCCCAGTATTTGCAATATTTTTTATTGATGCTCCGCTCCTATTTGTCGTAGTGTAATGTTATTTAACCTTAATAGCCTTCCTCGATAAATGGGCTATCCAACACTAAAATAATTTTTCAATTCGGACCAGTAGTTCCTAAGATTAGCGCGTTCATCCAAACAAACGAACTAAAGAGTTAGTTCGTAGCTTTATAAGATTAGTTTATATACACTCGGCGTCAAAAAAATCGCACTTCTCTGAAAATAAGTTATAAAGCCTAATAATTTGCAAACCAGTACGTTTACCCCAAACAATGTTAATATTAATTGAAAGTACATTTAATTAGCTTTTATTAAACAACAACCTAATGAATAAATTCCTTAAACAACCGCATGTACTGCATGTTGAAGAAAATGATATCCAAATACTCGTTACATAGACCACAACTTGCCGCACTTTCATGGGCTATAAAAAGGGCAGTAAGCATCAAAATTAGGTCATTCGACATCCAGACGTTGTAGAGAACACATGAAAATACAGAACACAAGAAAACAGCCCTACAAAATGGATACCACTGCAGATCAAGCCGCTCAAGTGATAGCACTACTGCAAACAGGGATGCGACAGTGTGATGTTGCTCAACAACTGAACTTGAGCCGTTTTGCCATTCGTCGAGTGCTCCAACGGTTTCAAGAGACTGGGGGCTACACCCGGAGACAAGGATCAGGAAGACGGCGCTGTACATCTGAGAGAGATGACCGTCATTGTGACGACGTCATTGCGGAATCGTTTCTCCAATGCTGTTGAGCTGCAACAGCAGCTCCGTGGGGCTCGTAGAACCGCAGTGAGCACATCTACGATTAGAAGAAGGCTGCGAGAAAGGAGTATTGCGGCCAGAAGACCAGCCAAGGGCCCGAAATTAACGCCACAGCATCGTAGAAAGCGATTACAGTTCGCTCGAGAACATCTCAACTGGGATCTTGAACAATGGAGGACCGTACTCTTCTCAGATGAGACGAGAGTATGTCTCTTCGTTAACGATAGGCGAAGGAGAGTGTACAGAAGGCGAAACGAACGGTTTTCTGAAGCTTGCTTGGAGGAGACAGTGGAATATGGAGGGGGATCTTGCATGTTCTGGGGCGGAATTTCAGTCGACGGCAAGACGGAACTCGTTTGCATATCCCGGAGTGGAGGTGCTCGTGGTCAGGGATCACTAACCGCTCATCGGTACATAACCGAGGTGCTGGACATGCATGTAGTCCCATATGCAGGATATGTTGGGGATGGGTTCACTTTAATGCACGACAATGCTCGTTCCCATACCGCAGTAATCGTGCAGGATTATCTACACGAGGTTGGGATTCCAGTTTTGCAGTGGCCAGCGAGAAGCCCAGACCTGAATCCAATAGAGCATCTCTGGGATGAACTAAAACGACGAGTACGGTTACGTGATCCTGCCCCAGCAACTCTACAAGACCTCCATGATGCTGTAATTGAAGAATGGAATAGGATTCCTCAAGATAGTGTGGTACGGCTGATTGGGTCTATGCAAGAACGAATGGAAGCTGTTATTAGAGCAAGGGGGGGTTGCACTAGGTTTTAAGTAGCATTTTTTATTAATTTCTTTTGTTGTTTTGTAATTTTAATGCCTGTTTTTGTTTGAATATTTTTTCCTAATAAAGATAATTTTTTCACTTGACACATGCACCTTGTTTTTTTTTAAACGATTGTAATTGAATACATATTTCTGTATTTTACTGTTACTATACCTACCAACCTTTCAAATAAATAGCATAAAACAACCATACAAAGGATTAAACGCGACATAAACCGAATTGAATTAAATTTTTGCAAAGGTGCGATTTTTTTGACGCCGAGTGTATTATGCTCAACACATTGAGAAATAGAAGTGTATTGACAAAATTCAGTGGTGCCTGAGATTACCGCGTTCAACCAAACAAACAAAGAAACAAACTCAAATAAACTTTATATTATTAGTATAGATTCTTAGACATAAATGTTTCGTTCTTTCTAAGAAAAAAGTTATGTATTACATAACGCTAAGTAAATAAGCGTTATGGAGCGACATAATCACTGAGTGATCGGGCCTTTCTAATAACACTAAATAAAAAAGAAAAGCGTTACGAAATAGGTACTTAAAACCTTTCAAAACTTTTTTATATAATTCGGTAGGCTTAATACAGATATTATTAACCATTCTACGCTAATATTGAAACTACATTACAGTACGTTGTTTTAGCATTGATATCGTAACCAAAATTGTTATGTGTAAGACTGACGGCCAATTGTTGTCTGGCAGGCCTTCATGCTGCTGTATTTCTTGTCAAAAATAAAACCTAATAATACATTGCCTGATCCTGGAATCAAAACGGAGACAACAATCGCATTAACTAACGCTGCGCCGCCGTGTCAGTTAATAAAATTAATCATAATTAATATTAAAAATGTGTATATTAGTTTGTTTGTTAGGCTTTCACGCCTTAACTACTCAACCGATCATTCTAAAATTTTATATAGACGTTTTGGGAATGCAGGAAAGAACATAGGGTACTTTATCGTACTCAGTACTTAACATCCCGTTTACCAAGTATGTGCAATTGAAACGAGAGGGGTATAAAAACTCAGGATTCAACTGTTTATTTTGTTTTTTCGTCAGCTTTTTGTAATTTCGCACTGCTGGGCAAAAGCCTCTCCCTTGGACTTCCAAATCACTCTGTTGGTGGATATCCCCTGACCTTATGACCTTGTGACCCCTAAGGGTCTTTTGACCCATAAGGCACATATTCAAACTCGACCGAGGGATCACCCCAAGGAGTCTGCACACCAAGTTACAAGTAAATTCACATACAAAATAGAGAATTGTCGGAAAGGGACAGTGCATAGTAGTGTCATAATAGTAAGGATTGAGCGTCGCATCCCGTTCAGCGTTAGTGAGACAAAATAACAAAAATATAACGCACTCTCTCGCACGATTCGCAGCGTTCAACTTCTAACAGTTCAAAGTCCAAACAGTCTAGGTTGATGTGTCTCTGTGTGTTCAATAACGCGAATGAACGAAATTGTTTGTCAAAATCCTCACTAACGGGAGCGAAGCCGCGGGCATAGTCTAGTTTATTATATTAGTTAGGTTAGTTACTTAGATCAGTACGGATGTACGGATGTTGATAGCGTTAGGTCAATCCACGCTCACGCTAGTTTCCTTCCTCACGACTGATATTATCACACGATTTTTTATCGGTGTTTCCTTTTTGTCGTGCGGATACCTACTCTGTCGTGATATAACGTCCTCTAAATTTATGCGACTGACTCGTATCGTGACATGTGTTGGGTAACAGCTGATCGTGAGATTACGGGTTCGATTCGATTGTGTAAAGTATATGTAAAATTGTCACCATGGTGTTTGGGACCAAATATTTTTACTTTTAACACCTAGACTTATAAAAATATTTGTGGATGACAGATTGTATGTTTCGTGGGGAGTGAATCCTCAATAAGGCATGATTACACCTTATCAGGGGTACAGAAAGGGTAACTTTTATCCAGAAAAAGCGATCGGAGCCGCGGGAAAGGCTAGTAGACTTATAAGCACACATTATTTCTGCTTTTAGTGTTGTTTGTTGTAGTTGCCAATAATTTAGTGGAAGTGCGAATAAAGAAAGGTTCTGGACAGACGGCCACCCACCGGAAGACGCAGGGTAAGGGTCTCTGGACGCGGTTGAAAACCGGAATAAAACACGTATAAATTATTATCTTACGTTTATGCAAAACCTAACTCTAAACAGTTTAATGACTTAAACTAGCTTAATTAGTTATAAAGTATAATAGAAGTAGTTTCAAAATCATATAATAACTAGATTATACCCGCGGCTTCGCTTGCATAAATGTAGGTCAGATCAGGTTAGGTTAGTATCAGTATATTTTGCCTCAAAGAGCACGTTAAGCCGGCTGCCATAAACATCTATGGCAGTCGTTATTGGGAACTCAGTGCCCTATAATATACTGTTACTGGTCTAGCCTTAGAGTATCGTTAGCCTTCGGGTTGCGGAGGTCAGGTGGCAGCCGCTCCGTGTAAAAACTGATATCCAGTCAAATCCGGTTAGACCAGAAAAGCCGACCCCAAGTGACTTGGGAATAATAAAGGCTAGGGAGAAGAAGAAAGAAGTATCAGTATATTTTTTTATCAAAGGTACCCAATATCCTTTTCTGTTCCCCTGATAGCGTGTATGCACACTTCATGATGATCGGTCAAGTAGTTAAGGCGTTAAAGAGTAACAAACAAACTCATATTCGCACTTATAATATTAGTTAAGAGAGTGTTTTAATATAAACAACGCGATGAAATCCGTACAAGTTAGGTAACTTATATTTCTAAAAGTAGTCAAAGTCAAAAATCATTTATTCATTTAGGTCACAAAGTAACACTTATGAACGTCAAAATATATAGGTTAGTGAGTTTACTAAGTTATTCAAGCTACATTTAGGTTAGTTACTAGATTCTTGCAAAGGTTAGAAACCTATAATACTAAAAGACTACATAACTAAATGCCGACTTCACATTAGACTAAGTAGTCGAATATAAAGGTAATTTCCAACTGTGGCATTGAATGCATCATCTTCCAAGTAAATTATGGGTATTTCCCTTCTACCTGAACCCGTGTCGAGCTGTGACTAGTGTTGTAAACAATTTTTGGGATTACATGTTGTACGTGACTTTTTGAAGGTATTCATTGTTTAATGGAAGGGTTTTAAGCAGAGGTCTAAGAGCGAACGGTTACATCCTAACTAATATTAAAGGACATATCTATCATACAGCAAAAACTAGATACTGTTCCCGAGAGATAGTTATTTATTGACTTAATCTATAATAACGTGAGCGGAGCCGCGGGCAGAAACTACATAGCATACAAATAAATCTGAATGTGAGCTATATCTTCAAAGATAAACATTCAAATAACGGACACGAAGAGGACTCAGAAAACTATTTATGAAATATCTGATGCACAAATTGTTATGCCAAGTCTGGATGTCTAATGTTTGTCCCGTATGGAGATCAAACCCACACTACGCACTGGCAGTGAAGGCATGAAGTCAAAAAGTACGTAATAAATAAATATGACAGTTTATGATAAAATTAAGTAAATCGATAAAATCGAGACATAAATCAAACTTCGACATATTTATTTGAAGCAAAGTATTTTAATTAAGAATATTTTTGTTTTAATTGATTAATAATTCATATAAACTGACGTGACATTTATTGATTTTAATATTACGATGGTGGCAAACAAGCATACGGGCTGTCTAAAGATAGGTTTCAACTGCTAAGAGTAATTAACTAAAAATAGTCATACGGAACGGAGTCCAACTACTTAATATATAGGATAAGAGGTTTGACCATTTTTATGACTATTTACACTGCTCCAAGTGTCGTGGGTGCAAGCTTACTTGAAAGTCCTCTGCGACAGTATTCATTCCAGATTCCTGAAATTGTCTTCTTTAAAAAATTAATAAATAAAACCCTTGCCAAGTAAACATTGCAAGAATCTCGTTTCAATAAAATAAGTTCGTTTCTAACTTTCTCCCTTGTTCAGTCCTTTCCGCTACTCTTTGTTAGTAAAAGTACGACTATGAAGAGATAACGTAGCTAGTTAAAAATTTGTTTGTAGAAGTACGTCTATGAAAAGTTATCATTCCTAGTAAACAGAGTCCGTTCGAAGTTCCCTTGCAGTGGATGCTATATGCTACATTACATTACATACTGTTGCTACACTACAAATTATTAATAAATTAATTTTAGATGAATATTGGAAAACAAATATAGCTTGTTCTATTTTTCTTTTTTTTTTACTTGCGGGAATGCTCTGACGCATATCCCTCCGCGGGGGCGGACGGAGGGATTATGTCGGACTCGCCGGGGTAAAAGAAAGATGGAAAAGAAATAATGTACCTCCCGGAATACCGACTAAACCTACCACGGTGTTCCTCGACAAAACCACTATCGACGGGGCCGCGCGAATCGCTTTCGCATGCAGTCGCGACCCCGCCGAGGTTACGGCCCGCCGTATGAAACGGCAGGCCACTACACAAAGAGACCTACCCAAAGGCACTCACTTCTAATTAAACCCTACTGTCTCCCTCCTAACGTGGGAACACGCACGCCGCCTCTCGGACCTGGTGCTGAACGGATGGCGGGCAGGCCCACAAAGCCCGCCACCCCCAGGTCAAACCTTAGGGTGGCTGGAGGTCATCGCGCGCCCTCCGGCGCCCGGCTCTGCGGTTGGGGAGAGGGTTTAAACGCACCCTCTCTCGCTCCGCCAAATATAGCATGTTCTGGCTTAACTAACAGCATTTTTTATTTCTATAGCAAGCCTAGAATCGACCAGTAGATGATGACAATAAGTTCGCCTCCTACTGCACCTAAAATTATAACTACCTCGCATAAGAACATTGTATGGTAAAAAAAAATTACAGTATGGAGGAGCTCAGGTATAATAAGTTACCTAAATACGTAAAAATTCTTTATCTATTAATAGTTTTAAAAGTAGATTAAATATGTACTTATTAAACTTTTTTTTTTTTTTTTTTACTTGGGGGAATGCAATTACGCATATCCCTCCGCGGGGGCGGGTGGAGGGATTATGTCGGACTCGCCGGGGTAAAATAAGATGTTAAAAAGATAATGTACCTCCCGGAATACCGACTAAACCTACCACGGTGTTCCTCGACAAAACCACTATCGACGGGGCCGCGCGAATCACTTTCGCATACGGTCGCGACCCCGCCGAGGTTCCGGCCCGCCGTATGAAACGGCAAGCCCCTACGCAATAAGACCTACCCAAGATAGGTACTTACTCAAAAATAAAAGCCCTACTGTCTCCCCCTAAAGGGGGAGACGGACACGAAACAGAGGCGCGCGTGGGAACACGCACGCCGCCTCTCGGACCTGGTGCTGAACGGATGGCGGGCAGGCCCACAAAGCCCGCCACCCCCAGGTCAAGCCTCAGGGTGGCTGGAGGTCATCTCGCGGCCTCCGGCGCCCGGCTCTGCGGTTGGGGAGAGGGTTTAAACGCTCCCTCTCCCGCTCCGCCGCCTCCTTGATGGAAATCACTTCCTCGCAAAAGGAGGCGACGGCGTTCCACGACCTCTCACTCCGGACCATAGACTGAACTACGACCGGGAGCGAGAGGGCAACCGATCTGACTGCCGCGATCAAATCACGGCGCTGCGATGACCAGGCGGGGCAAACCGCCAAAGTGTGCAGCGCCGTGTCCTCAATAACGTCGCGGCAGTCGCCGCAGTGGTGACAACCGGGCGTCTCTTGCCGGCGTATACGACACAGGAACCGGCCAAAACATCCGTGGCCAGTCAGAACCTGTGTCAGCCGGAAGGTGAGGGCGCCATGCCGCCTCTCCAGCCACTCCTCAAACACGGGACTTACCGCCACGATCGTGGCGTGCCCGATGTACTTATTAAACTAACTTAACTCGAACAAAACTCGACTAATCGAATATAAAATGTTAATATGTACTTGTAATGTTATAATTGTTTAAATTTTCTCATATTTCAAGTGAACTATGTAATGTTCTTTTGAGAAATAAACTCTTTAAAACGATAGCTGCTGAAATGTAGGTGTCATACACTACTTCTCACCCCTTTGGGGTATAGACATGAGACTATGCATGTACATTATTTTTTTTGACTGCACGTGTGACGTAGTACTTGACGTGGTCGCCTTCCCACTGCCGCTGCGCCGAGTGTTGTGGGTTCGATACCCGACGGGACAAAAATTTGTGTATTCACAAATGGTTGTTCCGAGTCTGCGTGTACTTTGTGTCCGTTGTTTGAATGTTTGTAAAGTCCCGACACAGGAATTATTAATTACCGTCCCATCGGATCATGAGAGTTAGGGAACAGAAAGTGCACTTGTGTTTGCGCACACGCTTATGCTCTATATCTCCTGCGCAGATCGCCAGTCTCTGTTAAGATTGGCCGCTGAGACCGAAATTCGGTCTGCAGGACATTATTAATAGTGTAAGAGTTGTCTTTTAAAAAAATATACCTATTAATAAAATATGGCCAGTCCACATGTCCAATCGTTTTTATATAATCTAGTACACTGTCAACCTTATATGTCTAAGTATCACCCAGAACAAAACATGACAAGGGAGTCATCTATCTGCTGTCACTAGTCGTATGTCACGAGAGGGGTGTCAGAGAGGGGAGGGGGAGAGGTACCGTAAGTGACCTGTCTTGTCAGTCAGAGCTCAGAGCGATACTTTCAATGCCAAAACATAATAGGGTCAAGTACTTGTCGTGTGCACTTATGAGCTTATGTTAAGGATTTTTGGGTGGTACAAGTTAAAAGATGAAGCGAAAGCGATTTGCAATTATCGGAGCGTAAGCATTTTAGGTAAACATGGTTGTATTGTTTTCTACTGTGACCCTAAGTCATCTGTCACAAACATTTCATCAAATTATCGAGAAAGATATGTTCATTTGCTCTTTCTTAAATTTAAATTAAAGATCTTACAAGAAGATTGGAATGAGAGTGAAAAAGCACAAGAAGAATATAAGTAAAATGTACACTTTTAGTGTAAGCTGGCAGCAAAGCATACAGCCTGCCTTCATATAAGTACTACTATACTATACTAAGAAAATTCTTCTGGAAAGACGTTTTCTCTAATCTCTAATTTTTCAAATCAATTCTGTGGTGTTTGAGTTTATTAATTATAAACAAAAATAGAAACATACAAAGCTTTCCACTTTTTAATACATGTATAGAATTATAGATGTGGATACCGCTGCCGCCTGTGCCTTACGCCTGTATAATGAAAGGCTAAGTATTTTCGTTGGCACCGGTATCAGTGCGCGCTTCAGCGACTAGCGCGCTGATCGCCAAACATCTACTTGTCGGACAAGGTCTACCGCCACACTTGTTTACGTTGCCGCACTTTTTAAATATACAAGCATATAGTATATAGTAACTGTACCTTTATATACCTGCAAGGAAAATTAAATAAAATATTGTTTTCTATTATACATAGGTACTAGCGGTCTCTTAGTGGTCAAAATTCGACCAAAATTCCTAACCTTACTACTTTGTTTTCTGTTTTTCTTTATTACTTATAAATAAGGTATTGGTAACCATAGTTACAAAGAATTGTACGTCGTCAGACGAACAATGCCGAAATACTACGAACGCGATTCGACTGCGTGTGTCAAATGCATGGTTGTGTGCGTGTAGTGTTTTTTCATTAATTTAATGTATTTCTAATGAATATATTATAAAAATATTAGTATTCGCCGCTCCTTCTCCATATAAAGTTTACATGTACTATAAATAATATATCAATCTCAATATATCATAATCAAAATATCATACTCCACCGCCCGCGTAATTTTCGTAAAAAGGGGTACAAAGTTTTTGCTTCACGTATTAAAATATAGATGATAAAAGACGATATTCTGTACCCCTTGTAATTCAGCTATGCTTACTCCTTCGAAGATATCGGCCATCATCATCATATGTATGGGATATATACATAGTCGCAGGCTATCGTCTGCGTCATCAACGTAATATAGATGTGCAATAATCGATCAGAATTTAGAAATATTAAAATTTTAGAATTATTCGAATATTTCGAAATACCGGTACTAGATTTTGCCAATCGGTAATGTAAATTTTAACGAAACATTTAGTATCCCTCGTGAACAGTACGTATTGTCTGGACGAAAGCTACGTGCTTTTCTGTAACCCTCACAACGTCTAAGCAAAATTTCATGATGATCGGTTGAGTCGTTAAGGAGTGAAATGGGACAAACAAACGTATTCACATAATATTCTCTTCTGTTTACGCGAATGTTATTCATTGAAATTAAACTACTATATACGGATTTTATCGCGTTGTTTATTAGCTTATAAATTAGTAAAATAAAATCAATAGTAGTAGTAGTGTAATATTTTCAAAATTTTGTAATACAGTGATAAATAAACAACGCGATAAAATCCGTATATAGTAGTTTAATTTCAATAAACGTATTCACATTCTCATTTATAATACTAATTAGGACTAAGATATAATTCGAATACGTAAAGATTTTGATTTGTATATGTCGAACAGTACATAGATATCGAAGATTCAAGAGCTAAAAAGAACAACACTGCGTCTGAGCACGAGAATATCGACAGCACGATTGATGTTATCGATTACCACTTATCAACAGATACTACTTTAGCACTAGAGATCACGCCTTGTATCGCGAGGGACTTTACAAACGTATAATTTACGAACACAAATCGACCTCCATGACGTAGTGGTCAGTGTTACCGACTGCCATGCCTGAGGTCGCGGGTTCGACTCCCGCACAAGTCAAACATTTGTGTGCATGAACATGGATGTTTGTCTTGGTCTGGGTGTTTCTATGTATAATATGTACGTATTTACAAAAATAAAGTATATATGTATGTTTATCCATTGTCTAGTACCCATAGTACAAGTTCTGCTTAGTTTAGGCTAGATAGTGTTGTGTGTATATTATATTCTATTATATTATATTATATTATTATACAAAATACACGAAGAGAAAAAGAAAGAAAAATCACAGGCGTAATTGTAGTAGGCAATCGGTCGCATTACAACAGCTGCCGCCCTATCGTGGTTCTGATTCCCTCACGGAATAACATTAATCCACAAAATTACTGTTTTAATTTTTTTATGTCTGTTAATTGTTTGTTTGTAAAATCGCCTCAACATAGGTTTGACACTCCAGCAACTGTCATTAAAAAGAATGCGAAATATATGTAAGTAACTAGGTGTCCCCCGCGGCCTCATCCATATTTACGATTACTGCGCCGCCGCGCTCCCGTGATTCATAGCATATTTTATAGATTATAACCTTCCTCAAGAATTGGGCTGTCTTATACAAACATAATATTCCAAATCCGACTGATTGTCCCAGATGAGATAAGAACGCTCAATTAAAAATCGAACAAGCTCTTGAGCATTATTATATTACTTGTATTTACGAATAAAAGATCCTTATCTTATTATATCTTTATCAAACTGTTACATAAAATATATAACTTCCATTATAAAACATAAAATAAATCCTACATATCGGTGGTGCGGAAAAACCAGTTATTCCTTATAAACGATTGACATACATTATTACAAGGTGTAACCTTCGCCTTAAGTCCGTATGTATGTGTTGTAATTCTTTTCTCTGTAACTGCTTGACCTAGCCGCATGACGAGGCAATCACAGTTATTAATAATCACCTGTTGCCTGTGGCTTTAGTCCTTTTAATATTATTAATTACTCAGCCTATGTTCTTTCTCAGTATTCAATCTATCGATTTTCTATCCATTTGCATACAATTTTAAGATATATGGCATACTTTTGTTTATCCTAATTATATTTACGCATAACAGCTCACGCATATTTTATTTTAAGCATAATACTCTGAAAGTTGAATTGTATATTATCACAACTTAACCTGTTTGTCCGATTGTCAGTAATTACTCGCTTCGCAAATTAGCCTAAAAAATTATTATGTCACCATAAACTGTATGCCCAAAACAATAAAGGTAAATTAAAAAAATAATATATAAAATTATTATTATACCAAAAAATGTATGCCAAAATAGTTATGCCAAAGTATATGAGAAAAAAAACACTATGCGAAAAGAAGGGATCCACAATCTATCACCTTGCCAAATCTGATCAAAATTGGTGCAGCAGTTAAGATGTAAATGCGTGACAAATAAACCTTACTTTTCTAACAAGTATATGATGGATTTATTTATTAACGTCGCTCGAAGCGTTGAGGATAATATTAGAATTAAATGTAAGGAAAATATTGATTGATTGATTGACAGTTCAATGACCAGCCTTTATGGGCTAGAAACAGGATGTATTCAAGAACTAAATGAATAGCTGACATTAGAAACGACTGCTTGTAATTTGGTTAAAGCAACGATTTTATTTTGTGAATAATATTATAATACTATCAAAGCGGCATACAAGCATACGGTGATGGTAAATGAGAACTAAATCAGAGAGTGGATACTAGCAACACCAGTGGTCAACCCTTAAGAAAGCAGTTGCTGTGTTGCCAGAAATAATTATGACGACAAGAAGACACAATCATGAGCGACGGCTTACCGTTGAGTGAGCCGTTAGCTTTATAGCCAAATTCAATAAAAGCAATTGGGTCAAGAAATATACATGATATATCTCAGTATCTGCCTCAGCAGCAATAGTGAATGTAACTGCTGTGCATGAGGTCTCGGATGTAAAAATGAATTTAATTTATTTTGGCTAGAAATTTTCAGTAAAAGCATAAAGCTTGATCATGGCAGTGGCCGTCCCCTTTTAAGTGAGACCTAACAATTCCTTGTGACGGCCCACCCTTTCTGGAATATATACATACCTACATATGTATGCATCTATCATCACATAAGTAGGATGGTTACATACTCAACACAAACTCATGGAGAAAAGTCTTGTTAATATTTTTGTAGACACGTAAATTTTTCCTGATTGCTCCACGACGGGAACTGATCTTCTACTTGATCTTACGAATGTGTAGTAATGGTTTCAAATATTTGAGTGATCCGTAAATGGTTGTTGAGGGTCTGTGTGTATGTACTTTGTGTCCATTGTTTAAATATTTATTGCAAGCGGCAACGTAGGAAGTATGCATAGAAGGAGGGTTGCCCTAATAAAATATAGCAAGCATAGATCGTGAACACCATACCATACCTCTGCCTACCTTCGCGGAGAAACAGTCAACAGTCATAGTCCCAAGAACCGTTAAAGAGCTATTGCAATAAAATGCAACGACAATTTTCCCCATCAGCAAAACAAACAATATAAACACAGAACAGAGATGTTCTATAAATAGACGAGATGAAACATTCAACATTGTGTTAACACAAGGTTTACATGACCTAACAGAACAGCTGTTGTATACATACGTTCCTTTCTTATTAGTAATGGTTCCGTACATAGTCTATAAAATTTATATATAAATATGCTTTCTTATGTTTGTGTCCACAAAACTAGAAATGTAGTCGATGGATTGACTTGTTTTTTGTACACAACGTTGCATTTCTCTTTAAAAATGTTTTTGTATAGTTTTATGGCGCAGTTTCTTTCTATTTGGCGACCACTAATAATAATAGATACTTATCATATAGACAAACGGTAGTTATTCGTAGTTTGCTACTAAAAGCAGTGGTGATTCTTAGATTAGACTTACGATTGAGAGGACGAGGGTTCCAGTCCCATTCAATACAATACTGACGTCATCAGCGTTCCTAACACAATCGTGTTAGCCTAGCCGGAGAAACTATCAAGAATTATAGTAATTTGTAACCCATCATAAGATGGGCGAAAATTTCGATAGCCGCCTCACATAAGTTAAGCGGTTACCGAAAGTACCGTATCCTCTTGTAGACTTAACCCAGTGCCTGAACTTAACAACTAACCTAAACGTAACTTCAGTATCTTAGTAAACTCACTAACCTATATGTATTTTGACGTTCATAAATGTTACATTGTGACATAAATAAATGGACGGCTTAGTTGTTTAAGGCTTCGACTCGCTACTGTCACTGCGCCGAGGGTTGTGACCGTAGTGTGATCCACAAATTGATGTTCTAAGTCTGGATTCTCAGTGTCCCTTGTTTGAAAAGTGTTTCGCGACACAGGCATTAGTCCTAGTGTGGGAGATGTCTTTTTAAAAAGAACGTTCCTTCCTTTTGAAGAAGCTTTACTGGCAGCAGAATCAATTATTTTTGTCCCTTGCACCGATGGCATAGCGATGTCTTACTTTGAAGGGTCAACGCACCGTGTATTCTTCTGAGGTCTAACCGACATGATTCATATCTACATTTCGAAAGGACAGGCACACCGACAATTCACCACATAGGTACCTATGGGTTTAGTTCCCTCGTAGCAGGAGCAAGCTGATTGCCGTCTATCAGACGCAGTTCTAGGCTCCGGCCCACTACAACCAATTTCTTCTCTATTTACTTACTTACTAAATATAACTCGTTACGTTATGTTTTGTATATGTATATCTCACTTAGCATATAGATAGGCTCAAGCTTGTATAACCCAAGGTATATTCAAAAGAGTACAATCATGGCTTTAAGTGCTATGTAATATAGGGCAAGTTTTAAAAAAATATTTACAAAAAATCCCAATAACATTTTGCTCGAGAATTAAACTCGAGACACAGACACGTGTACAATATTCATATCACCAGATGAAGGATCTCTGAGCAAGGATCATGATATTGTTGACGGACGTAGGAAACGCAACACGGAAGCGGCAGAACATTACGAACAAGGTCTTTGGGATGATTGCCTGCACTTGCTTATGACGCTTGTATGCAATTATACCTGTCTATTTATTCATTTGAGCCGTGTGGGTACTAATAAATAAGTCTTAATAGGAAGGGCTGGCGGACACCCAAGACCTTAGATCCTCATGAATTGTTAAAATCACCAAAGTATTTCGCTTATTCGATCGCCGTTTTACTAAGCTAGGTAATGCTTGCTGTTTCATCTCTTTAAACTATAATTCGTAACGTCATTCACACAAATAAGGATATGCATCATATCTAGCCTTATGCGATACCGTTGCATTGCCGTAACTCTCAAATTCAATCCTACGAAAAACATTTATAGAGTTATGGATGTAATAAATAGTTATAAATAAATATAATAAATAAAAATGAAATAGATACATGTCTAAAATTTAACCATAATGTTCTCAAAGTCTCTCAAGTTGCACTGGGTCAGGGTGGTAAACAATTACTTAACCCTTCTTATACTGGGAAGAGGCCCGTGCCCTGCAGTAATAATTAACTTTATCCCTGTTTATAAACTGGGAAACTTTTTAAGGGATAATATTATTAACTAAATATCATTTATTAAGTTTATAAAGTATAAAATCAAATTAAACGTAGTTTTTCAATTTGAGGATTCAGGTACAACTCAAAAAGTTGTACCTGAATCCTCAAATTGAAAAACGCATCAATAGTCATCTTGCTTTGGCTCAAAATTAGAGGTAACTATCAGACACGAATGTCAATTCGATACCTGATTCGAATATTTTATCGAGAATCGCGCAGCCATACCCCGTTTTACATGAATCCTAAAACTTAGCTAGAGGAAGAATCGCTATTTGTTGGGTGCCAGTATCAATGAGACAGCCGGTCCAGGAACGTACCACGTTCTTACAAGCGATCAGATTGAGGGTATCATTTAACACTGTAACTGCGTTCCACTCACAGTGAGAGATCCGGGTCTCACAGATCTATCTCTTTCATTTCTTTCCTTATATCTCAACTATCATTCTTTGCCAATGTTTTTGTATAAATATGTATGTATATTAGGCGTTATAATATTATGATATTCTATGAATACCTAACCGCAATCTTATAGCGAAAATTACTAATAAAGTCGATATAGATCTAAAAACATATGACTAATAATAGTTTCCTCATAATATATCTTTCATCAGAAACATTTTGCAATAAATGCTTCTTCTCATGAGAGATTTATAACAAAATTTTAACAAAATTTATATTATCCTATTAAATTTTATTTTAATAATATGTTATATGGCCTCGATGGCGTAGTGGTCAGTGTAACCGACTGCCACGCCTGAGGTCACAGGTTCGATTCCCGCACAAGTCAAACATTTGTGTGCATGAACATGAATGTTTGTCTTGGTCTGGATGTTTATATGTATTATATGTATGTATTTACAAAAAAAGTATACCTGTATGTATGTTTATCCATTGTCTAGTACCCATAGTACAAGCTCTGCTTATTTTGGGCTATATGGTGTTGTGTGTACGTGATAGAATATATATATATTTTTAATAATTATCTTTTTATTATGATATTTAGACTACCTCTGTGCTTGCAGCTTGCAGGTATCATCTCATAGGCTCAACGCTCTGCCTGAACCTAGCAACTAACCTAAATGTGTAAAAAATATATAGGTTAGTGAGTTTACTAAGTTAATGAAACTTAGTAAACTCACTAACCTATATATTTTGACGTTCATAAGTGTAACTTTGTGACTTTAATGAATAAATGATTTTTGACTTTGACTTTGACCTCGGTGGCGCATCGGTAGTTTAAGCATGAAGTCTTAGGATCAATTCCTGTCAAGAAATCCTTAATAGCGCCACGAAGTTTGATGTGTGCTCGTTCACCATTACGTGAAACTTAAACCATAGTAGGTAAAGAAATATGAGTGCAAAACACTCATATCTATAGTCTTCAGTAATGAGATATGAGGATGAGAGCAGAATAAATGCTGTAGAAATGAGAGCGCTAAGAAACATATGTGGTGTGACTCCGAAAGATAGAATAAGGAATATTGTGATTAGAGAGAGATGCGGCATGAAAGTGGATACAGTGACAAGAATAGAAAAGCGTATGTTAAGCTGGTTTGGGTATGCAGAAAGAATGTACAAGAAAAGACTGACTAAGAAAGTTTATAAGGCTAGTGTGAATGGAACAGTCGCAAGAGGCAGACCTAGGCGAACGTTTCTCGACCAGATCGGAGACGTTCTGGATAAAGGCTAGGTTAAGAGCACCTTTAACCGGCGAGCGTGTATGAGGAATGTTATGAAAGTGAATGAAGCCAGAGAAGTGTGTCAGGATCGTAGCAAATAGAAATCTATAGTCTCTGTCTACCCCTCTGGGAAACAGGCGTGAATCTATGTATGTATGTATATATTTTGCCGGCGGCTCCGCTCAGTGGCTTCGCTCGGCGGCTTCGCTCGGCGACTTCGCTCGGCGGCTTCGCTCGGCGGCTTCGCTCGGCGGCTTCGCTCGGCGGCTTCGCTCGGCGGCTTCGCTCGGCTTCGAAATGTAGGTTAGGTTAGATTAGTAACAGTCCTATTTTTTGGATAAAAAGTACGTCCTTTTCTGTACCCCTGACAACGTGTATGCGAAATTTAATGATGATCGGTCGAGTAGTTAAGGCTTGCAAGCGTAACAAACAAACAAACTCACATTCGCACTTATAATATTAGTCAGGATAAAAGTAAGTGTAACTCAAAAATACCTGTGACTCCTTGCTTAATGGTAACAAACTGGCTCTCTTTCAAAGGCGTCTTAGGCACCAGCTCTCTCTTATACGTGCCGAACGTAGAGTCCTCGCTGTCTTCTGGCACCACTCGCTCGTCGCAGAAGGCTAGCACCCATTCTGACCACTCCGTATCCACCCTCGGTAAACTTTCGTAACAATGAAACGCACTTTCGCATTTAAAATAGTACGAGCTTTTGGTCGCGGCTTCGCTCGCTTAAAAGTAGGTTAGGTAATATTAGTAACGTTCCTTTTTAAGAAATAAAATATAGCCTTTATTGCTCCGTGATAACATAGCTTTCTAATGACGAAAGAATTTTTAAAATCGGTTCAGCAGTTTTTGTGTTAAATCCTTACAAACAAACATACAAACAAAAAATCAAATATTTCCTCTTTATAATATCAGTATAGATTAGGATAACGTATTGACGCTTACTTCATATAACGCAGACAAACCCGCTTACCATAGATAGTTTAGTAATAATTGCTGTTTGTTTAGTTAATTTGAGTTGTTTATCATAATATCTTAATTAGTTAGGACACAAATAGTCATGTCCGGTGCGTAGATCAACGATAATAATAAATAAACCGTTGTACATTACTTATTCTTAATTCATTGATCAAAGATAATCAATGCTTAAGGCAAGTGTACAGTGAACTGGAAGTAAAAAAAAATATACCGATGGTGCAGTGGTTCAAAGATTACTTTGCGTCGAGTGTTGACTTTGATCCCCACGTGACACAAAAATGTATCTCACGTCTATATCTTCAAAGCCTTTGATTGCACGGATAGCTTAGTGGTTTAAGTGGTCGTCTCCCTACTGCCACTGCGCCGGGTGTTGTGGGTTCGATTCCACATTGGACAAATTTTTTGGGTTTCACAAATTGTCGTTCAGAGTCAGGATGTGCTTTGTGTTAGTTGCTTGAATGTTTGTAAAGTCAAGAATTATTCCTAGTACGGGAGTTGACTTTAAAAAAGAAAATATAAAGAAAATAAGGTAGGCAGAGGTGTAGTACTTAACCAGCTTTGAGTTTAGATAATAATTGAAGCCGGAGCTCATGCCCTGCAGTCGTATTTACAACCGCTGTAGCATTTTAAAAAACCAGGCATTTACAAAAAACACCAGGCATTTACAAAAAATACAGGCATTTACAAAAAAAACCAGGCATTTACAAAAAATATATGGTGCACAAACAACTGAACCGAATCAGGGTGTTCTTTGTGTCTGTTGTTTGTAAAGTCCCTTGTGGAGTGCGCAACAAGAAAAGTTTTATAAAACACTAGTTTTTCCGCAGTTTCACCCGCTCAAGTCCCGTTTCCGTGGGAATATCGGGATAAAATGTAGCCTATGTTTGAATCCAAGTCTCCAGCTAAAGTCAGTCATTTTGACTGATAGCAGAAGTGCTCTGCAGCATCTGGCTCGATGCGCCTCTGATGGCAGAGGTGCTTCGATAGCCTACACCGTCCTAAGAAAAGTTAAAGATTTGATTTCTAAGGGGTTTACCTTGAGACTGCAATGGATTCCAGCTCATGTTGGTATTTATGGGAATGAAGAGGTTGACAAATTGGCTAAAGAAGCCGCATCAAATGGAGTAGAGACATTTATGTTTTCTGAAATGAGTGATATCTTATTAAAGTACAAGAGAGTTATATATGACATGTGGCAATCGGATTTTAATGATATTTCAACCAACAAAGGCATATGGTATAAAATAATCCAGAATAAACCTTCTCAGATACCATGGTTTACTAATGTAAAATTGTGCAGAAAGTACATTGTAATTGCCTGTAGATTAAGATCGGGTCATTTACCTTTGAATAAATTTAAATTTTTGGTTAGGAAATCGGACTCTCCAAACTGCTTGTCATGTAATGTTGTTGAAGATATTTACCATTTATTAACAGAATGTGTCCAAACTAATAATCTGAGAGATAACCTAAAAGATAATTTTAATATTAACGTAAATGATGTTGGAATATTTTTAAGTATCTTGTCTGAACCTATATCAGACGCAGCAGTTGCTTTATATAAACTTATTTATAAATTAGATAACAGACAATTTATTGTTTAGTAGTAATTTCTACTTAATTATGTAGCTAGCAATCTTAGATAATTTAAGTTGTTTGTAGTATTTATAAGCCCGATGGGACTGACATAGTCAAAATGGCTCTAAGTCCCTTAAATAAAAAGAATATAAAAAAAAAAAAAAAAAAAAGTCTCCAGCTAACTACATACCAAGTTTCATCGCAATCGGTCCAGTAGTTTTTGCGGGAAAGAGTAACAAACATCCATACATCCATACAACCTTTCGCGTTTATAATATTAGTAAGGATAACTATACTGTAATATGAAGAGCGGGGTCTCCTAACACAGGTAATTTTTATTTAGAAGGAGTAGGTACCCCAACTATTGTTTATAAAATTGCATGTAAGAAAATAATATATAAACCTTTTTTTGGGGGTTGTCTTGAAGAAAGAATGAGGAGCAGTAAGAAGAAGCTCAGCCATGTATTAAACCGTATCAAACCTAAAATAATCAGTCTAAAAAAGGTGACTTTGGGCAACACAGAACGCAACACAAATAATTTTTAATACCATAATTAAATTCATTAATTATATTACCTATATGCAGGGTGTCCGTAATTAATGGATAACCTGGAAATGTCTTATAGTGAAACTGATAGCCGTTCAAAAAAAAAATGAAATAAATCTATCCTAACTACTACCTGAGATGTGTTTTTTTTTAAATTACCATATATAACTTTCTTGTATACTACGACCAGAAATGAATGAAATCCATCGGTTTTTTTTGTATTATTATTAAACACTAATTATGCTAATAGATAGATATATGCCTTCAGTTCTCCTATAAGACATTTCAAGGTTATCCATTAATTACCGGACACCCTGTATAATATAATAAAATAATATCAGCCCTATATTAAACTGTTCAAATGCTGGGCACAGACTTCTTCTCAGTGTGACAAGAGTTATGCCATAATCCACCACGTCAGCCCAGTGCGGATTGGCAGACTTCACATATTTTCAGCATTATGTAGAACTCTCAGACATGCAGATTTTCTCACGATGTTTTTTTCACCATGAAAGCGAGGTATAATTTATTATTTAATACGCCGTCAAAGTAGAGTCTTCAACATCGCCTCGGCTGCTATGAGGACGATGTGGAGGCCACTGCTCTTAGACCACACGACTGCTTACCATCAGGAGAAGTGTGGTCATTTTGACGAGTAAAAAAAAAACGCGCCTTCGATCAATCCCGAGACCTCTGATTGGCAGTCCAACGGTCTCCCACTAGGCTATTGCTTATTCGCATTAAAGAGTATTTCCCTTTAATAGTGGAGGTTCGGAGCTGAAGCGCCTATTGCCTCGTAAATCAAGACTTGGTAACCACCTACAATAAGCTTATGCAATTTTACTAACAACATTGTATATGAACGAGCCCTAATTAAGCGATAATATTTTGTAAACAAAATTATTCTTTATCCCACGTAACGAATTATAATCTTAATTCGGTGCATTAAGAATTCACTTTCATACAAATTTAAACTCTACATTTACTACAATAAGGTACAAAATAATAAAATGGAGTATAGAAAAACAATATCGTTTCTATCTGCGGATTGTTCAGGGAAATTTGAACTGAATCGAAGTAGAAATAAGGTGTATGAGAGATGTATTTTGTTTGTGTATGTGTGAAAGGTGCAATGTCAGTATTGTCACTAGAGCGACATTGAGGAAGGTCGCCATTATACGGGCTGGAGCGTCAGCAAAGAAATGCTAATAAATTTAACATACCATCAGCTTTATTTATTATGCGAGGCAGGCCCAGTAGGACATGGCGAGACAAACTTGACACATACAGGAAGAAGAAATCTGGTCTAGAATACAAAGGATGAGGAAATTGGAGAAAAGGGGAGGTCTTTGGCCTGCAGTAAGACAGGAACTATAAATAAATAATAATAATATGTGCTATTCCAGCTTTGTATAGAGACAGTATATCTGTCAAACGCCATTTTTCGTCCATGGTTTTTATTATACCAACACATCAAACACCCATGGCCCAGATGTTTTAAATTTCATATGTATATAGTCTATACCTACCGTCTATACCCGATCTCACTCTAGATTATATCTCTTGAAGAGCGTTGTCACGTTGGACCTACGTCCCCGTGTAAGCCTCTCAAAAGGTCAGGTAAATTCAAGACAGTTTGTCAAAGAATAAGGCTCAGTCATTGCCAAACTGTTTGTGCTTACCATTTATTTCATTAGAATACATTTCCGTCAAGTATCGCCTAATTCAATTCTCAGAATATTTTAAATTGTTTTCCGTGATCAATTTTGCTAACGCTACAATTTATCTTTCACCGGTAGTATTTCCGCGAGAGGTCGCCACTTGCGCGGGCGCATGTGTGTCAATGACACAGCTTATCTCGCCGATAAGCTTTTGTTTTACATTACGTACCGAATTACTTACCGATCTAAGATCAATGGAAACATTAATTGGGTTCTATTTTGAAGTTTCAGTGCCAGTGAAGTATTTGTTTTTGTCACGACTTGTATCGCCGGAGGGACCAGAGGTCAAGAATTCGAATCACGGAATTATATTTGGACTAAACAATGTCAGAACCTTTATAAGCTTACTGAAAATGTTATATTATTAGTTACTGAAAAGCATAATTTTAATGGTTACTCTCTAAAAAATCAAAGCAAATGGCTGTTGTATGTATGAGGTCTTAGGTTCGATGCCCAGGTCGGGCAGCAGTATTTGTTTTATATAAAAGTAGCTATGCCCGCGATTTTATCCGGTTATTGTGTCGCCCCCGTGGGTCGTAGCGTGATGTTATATAGCCTATAGCCTTCCTCGATAAATAGGCTATCCAACACTAAAATAAGTTTTCAATTCAAATCCGTAGTTCCTGAGATTATCGCGTTCAACCAAAGAAACAAACAAACTCTTTAGCTTTATAATATTATTATAGATAGTATAGATTAGCTATTACTCGGAAATATAACTTTTTTCTGTATATAATATATATATATATATATGTCATTTTTCACCTGACAACATGTAGGTATGTGAAATTACATAATGATCCTTTGGGTATTTCGGGTGTGTACCTAAGGATTGACTTACGTTTAGGCGAAAGTTAAATTACTAAATTATATTTACTTAGTCTTAAAATTCTTAATAGCCATAATACTCGGAATCTGGAACTGTAATCAGGAAACTGCTGCTGCGTGAAAACAGGACATACAAAGAAACACACATAATAATATCATTAGATCCTTATTAATATTTTAATTACGACAATGTTTACTTCCTGACAATTATTTACTGTACTATAAATAATTGTCCGTATTATCTAGTGTACCTTACATTATATATATTGTCTTATGTATATATACCTTATTAGAGTAGTCTTACTTCCTCATCCTTATAAGGCAGGAAGGCTAAGGATAGTACCATTAAAACATCTAAGCGAATAACAAGTAATAGACGGTTAAATGTCAGCTGCTGTGATTGGCTAACTGAATTAGCCAATCAAATCACTTGGCATGATTTTAATTTGACATTTCGTTGCCTTTCAGAAATCGGGAGGCAAGCAGTACAGGATTAGCCATCTAGCTGAAGTAGCACGTGCTATATGCCTCGAGCCTAAATACCAAAGGCTTGTAGGCAAAAAATTAAGGACTTCAATCACTATCACATTTTTTTTTGTGATGTACATTGAAAAAAGTTTGTTTCTACGAGAAGCATTTCATTGTAAGTAGATGAATTGGTCCCTCGATAATATGTGATAAATCGAGCACTGGTGTAATATGATATCAGCCTTTTTTATAAACTGTACCAATACTGGGCAGGGACCTATTTTCAGCGCGGAAAGGCCATAATATATCACTCTGGCCCAGTCTACAGACTTTACACACCTTCGAGCACATTATGTAAAACTTTCAAACATGCAGGTTTTCTTAGGCCCGTCGCCCACACGAGCTGGAGTCGAGGTGGCGTCGAGGCGCGGGCTCACGAGCAGCGCGCCGCTTCTATGTTTCCTTCAGGAATAAATGGCAGTGCGCTCACACACTAGAGTCGCGTCACAGGCGGGCGGCGGGGGTGGTGTGATCGACCGCGACTCCACCGCCATTTTGTCATTTTGTTTCTCTTAAGTTTAAGTAAAATCTTCTCCTATCTCTCTCCGCCCTCGCCTCGACTCGACATAAACGCCACGCCTTGATCGTGTCGCGACGCCGCCGCGACCGTGCCTCGACCGTGCCTCGACCGTGCCTCGACCGTGCCTCGACCGTGCCTCAACTTACCAGTGGGTGACGCGCCTTACAATATGTACCTTCACCATTACTGCGACATTTTAATTAACATTTAACATTACAATAAACACATAATTAGTTATGGGCTATGGAAACCACGTGTTTTTCTCGCAATCACCACACGGGAGACAACACGTTTTTGAAAAATTGTGTGGTCCTCAAGTCTGGTTATTTTTGTGTCCGTTGTTTGAATGTTTGAAAAATCCCTCGCGTCATAAGAAATAGGTATTACCAGACCTAAAGTCTTAAAAAAAGGCAAAATAATTGAGGTGTGTGTGCCTTAGCATCAAACTTGAGACCTCTATATAGCAGACCAATGGTCTTCCAACTAAGGCGTAAAGCACCTAATCAATCAAACAGCTAATCAAGATATCTTGTTTAGCAACAACAATACAACTTCCATCGCCTGACACCCAGCCATTTTCCTCCACACACCATTTTCAGCCCATCACATAAAAAGCAATAAACTATTTGCCTTAACCTTAGCAACTATACCTAGAATGTACATTAGCTTCCTGTTTACGAACAAACAGACGCTTTCGCAATGTTCTTAGTTATCTGCACTTCCTACATACGCAGGGTCGCGGTATTAATAGAACTATTATTATTAAATATAAGTATCTTCTTATAGATATATTATATGTGTGTTGGACAATATATTATGTTACCATAGTAACTAATCAATGTTAACAGGAAATTATGACTGCATGGATAAGACAGACAAGAAAAAGGAATCATTTATTAACAAGAAATATGAAGAAACATGTATAAAAACGGCGAAATATTCTGTGGACAATTTATTTATATACAATACAAAGTTATCGTCATAAAGGTTATTTATACGTCCGCTTAGCGAACGATTAATATATTTCATTCATCCGTATATTGGACGACTAATATATGTCATTTGTCCGTTTACAGAATAAGTATAATTTCGATTCGATTACTTATGAGATTGATACTTATTCTGTATCCAATATACATATTGTTTTGACTGCTACTGATGGATGGCGTAATAGTTTAGTAGGTCGCTGTCATTGCATGTACAATCCCACATCTGATAATATAAAAATAAGATCGTGGTTAATTTAAAAAACACAACAACAAACAATAAAACGATTAAAATCGCAACACCTTCGCGGAAGTTTTGGTAGCTTTTCGGCAGCAATGGTCACAGGATGACTAAGATGGTAGTCGTAAGTCGTCGGGCCACAAACAACACAACAACACAGTAGTCACTTTCACTATCGCTGCGCTGAGCCAGTTAATATCCGTATAATACATATCTAAATACCCTTTCGTCTGAACCGGACAAAATGATGTAGCGATAGAAAGACCGTTGGACTGACACGAGGTCTCGAGTTCGATCCCAATCACCGCTAACTTTTCGATTGATGTGAAAGAAAAGATAGAAAGAAATCTTTATTGCTACACAGCTGGGCACAATCTGTATAAAGATAAAAAGAAATAACAAAAATAATAATAAAAAAGGGAAAAATAAAAACACAGTAACATAAAATATTCAATGAACATCCTGACATGCGTCCCACAGCTGCAGCATTCAGGACTCCAGTTCAGCATTTGCCTGGTCTCAAGAACCAGGCACTGGTCTTCCACTGGAGCCTGTTATTGTGACGTACGGAAGCCAATAAGTAGAACGATAATTTTCTCGCTTTAACGGTAAAGGAAAACATCCTGCTTGTCTGAAAGTTTTACATAATGTTCTTGAAGATATGTATGTGAAGTCTGCCAATCTGCACTAGGCCAGTGTCACCACACTCCACCGACTATGGCCTTATCATTCTCGTATTGAGGAGAGGCCCGTGCCCAGCAGTGGGGCAGTTTAATACAGGGCTGATATTATTATAACCTATATAAAGTCTACTCTCGAAATATAAATGAATTATTAAAATAACCGTTGCATTTTAACTGTAATACATATTAAATAATGTTACCTATTGACATTTCTCAACTACCGCACATAATAGATCGAATCTTTTAGGTGTCTGGTGCCTGAGATACAGGTTCTACCTAATTCGGGTGCAAGCGGCTTACTATGCATTGTTACAGGCACTACCACTATTGATCACCATGTAATGTCTTGTCTTGTAAATTAAGAAATAAATTATAATTAGGTATTAGATTAGAAAATACCTTTGGGACGCTTACACAGAGACATGGGTCCAACGTAAAGAGGCCCTTAGAGAGTTTTAATCAAAGGTGGGATGGAACACCTACAGCGGCACTAGCCGCAGCAGGCGTAGGACTATTGCTACGTATTGATTCTAATATATGGGCTATAGGTATGGGTGTGTGGTGGACCGGTATATTGGTAACTATGGATGAAAAACGGCGTCTGCCCTGAATATTATTAATATTATTTTGTACAGTACCCACAACATTAGATGTATGACATAAACGGCGATATCTTAGCTAAAAATCTAATTTTACTCTTTCAGGGAAATAGGCGTGAGACTGTGTTTGCGTGTTTGCTTGTTCAACGGAACATCAACAGCCTACTATAAGTACTCGTCAGATCAGAATTACAATCTCAGATGAGTTTGTCACGATTCTATTCAAATAGTTGCACAATTCTTGAGATGACTGTCACACGTACATACATATATACTTGTAAAACATTACTTTAAAATGTACCAATGAACTCTAACATATTATACGATACTAGGATTAGCTCGTGGCTTGATTTGCGTTTAAGTATATTTATTTTGTAGACTGTCTAGGTAAAGGCGACTACTGCGCATGAGGTATCAGGTTCGATTTCTGGGTTAGGCAAACTGTTGCAGTGGTGTCACCGCTACAACAGTTTGCAGCAGTTTACAGGTAAAGAAGTTATGACACATGAGAAAATATGGCGTTGTATATTCCGCCATACAATCCTGAAACGCCCATGCAATATTTACACAGCGAGTAATATACAGTCTCTAACAGAACGTGAAAATAAACCTATGTGCCCCATCCCCAAATCAAAAACATTTATTATTAATTGATAATTTTCATTATTTATTTATTATTATAACATCGAAACAAACGCTTTACGTCACTATCAATATTGTCTACAAAGATACATAATAATTCTTGGTAAGTTCTATGTACACTTTTTGTCACTGTGTCAGTGTCAATTGAAGCACGTAAACGCATAAAGTCGCCTCATAATAATACCGATCCGTATAAAAAAAATGCTGATCCCTATAAAGACACCCAAAAATAATAACTGCTACCAGTTAAGAAAATATAATCATCTTCTTTGCTCTTTAAAATTCCTACTTGCGCCAGAATTATTCCTGTGTCACAGAGCTCGCAAATATTAAAACAAACACGCAAAAAAATATTTGTTCGACAGTTCGTATACCGTACGGATATTGAACCTTCACTAGGCGCACTGGCACAAGACAAGCAACTCATCATCTGTAATAATATGTACATTTTAAACGAACAGACAAACTAATTCAGTCTCATAGCATTGTTTATGAACAAAGGCGTGACAAATGACATGTTTACGAGGGGTCGAGCCGATGACACGATTTTTACTCTTCAAGGGCATGCAACAATCCTGTTATACGATCATCACCTACTTTCGTACTGATGACTTGTTTACTACTAATATAAGAATAGCTATGTACTACCACGAAAAAAAACGTGTATATACAGGGTCTGACGTAAATATTGGATAACCCGTTAGTTTGTACACCATTTTTAGACCGTTGGCAACCCTGGCTTAGAAAAGCGATTTTCTTACAGCCTGGCCTCAAGGCTACCACCTACTAACGGGTTATCCATTATTTACGAGAGATACTGTAGATCCTAATCCTTCCTAATATTTTAAAGATATCTACAGTGGTAGAAAATATATTATATATTTTTCTTTTGGTCATAATTTTAATATTATAACTACTTAAATACGTTAAAAATACGAAACTCACATAAGACAACAAACAAAAGCTATTAAAATATATACATTTAATACTCGCTTTAGGTTAGTTTTTGTGTTTAGATAAAAGCTACCCCTGACAACGCGAATGAAGATATCTCATGGTGATCTGTCGAGTAGTTAAGGCTTGAAAGCGTAACAAACAAACATACTCACATTCGCATTTATAATAGGTTTAAGCTAGGATACAGACTTAGCCAAAATCCTGCTAATATTCTTTAAGAGAAAAATACTAAAAACGGTTTAGTTTAAGCGGAGGCAACAGGGGATTACGAGGTGGGATTTCAAAGGCAAAATCACACCGAACTTTAGTTCTCCTTTTGCCTAAATAGGCGCCAGATAGAAATATAACGCTTTCTCTTAATTAACTAAGCTTTGTATTATTTAAAACATATATAAATAGTCGCCTATATGCAAGGGTAGGCAATATTACGTCCACGTTTCACCAGTTTTAGGTCCCGTTTAAGAGGGGCGCGAGCCTGTTGGTTTTCCCGGACATAGATCCAAAATTCGTTCGGATGTAATACACCACCTATTTGTGAATATAGGTGGCTATATAACTTTATATTATTACGATATAATATAATTCCGGAAACATTAACTACAGCCGGTTCCTTTTTAAACAAAACGGGTTAAGACACCCACTGGAATTTGTACCGACCATATCATTACATCCATATCTAATCAAAATACTCATTAATTATAATTATAATTGAATAACAATAAATTGACTTCCGAAACATTTGTGATAAACAGCAATTATAATAATTATTATTTAATTAGTTAATAACGCTGACTTATTTGTTGGTGTATTAAATAATTATAATTAATAATAATATTTGTGTACGCACTTATTGTATGTAAATTTGAGTCGTACCTACTTCTAGGGCTGCCCTAAACCTTTTCTTCGGTGAGGGCAATAAATATAATATGATAGTTCTGTCCATAAGCTTTCGCATTTATTTTTACTTTTGCAAATATTACTAACAATTAGTGTTGCAAATTCCAGCTAATATATTGTCTTAAGCTTACAATTAATATCTCCGATGTAGATGGCGAATCTCTCAAAGCTGGCCTTGAAAACATTACACAGGGGAACAAAAATTTGTGGCGTTAATATTTTTACTGATTTTAATAAACACTTTCGTCAGTCGTACCCGAAATGTATTTACTTTGTATGCATTGACTTTGGTTCTTGAGATATTCAATATAAAGAACGGTTCCATCAGGACATTAGAACAATGAAAGAAATATACCAAGGCCGATGGGATAGCCATATTATGATGGCAGACTATTGCTTGAGTTTAATAAGGGATGGTCCTGAACATAAACACAATAGAAAAGCTTACAGATAAAGTTCTTTCTAATATATTTTTAATGGATTTTTTGTTAATAGCATATCTATTAAGTTTTCTTGACGTTGTTATTTATCCGCTTCTAAAATATATATTTAATATGTAATTATTATTTTATTTTGACCTTCTTTCAGTCATATAGTTATAAAGTCTTATCTCATAAACTAGAGTCAATTTAACAAATCTACTATACAAAATTGACTTCAACTTACCATACCCCAAAATGACTGTTCCCCAGTGTTATTATCATTACTATGTATATCGTTGCTTCGTGCTATAAGTTATGTTGTGTACATATGTGCATAGCGTGTACATATATATATATGTATATATCGTACGATTGTTATACTGCTTGCGTGCTTATTATGATCTTTTATTTTGATTACATTATTAAGTATTTATTTAAAGAATGTTACCTGTTTATTGATAAATTTTGTTCTGCCGCCTTACGTCGTGCGACGTCAAAGGTCTCTGAAAATCAGCGCTCTATTGTGGACCCCTATCGACCACAATACAGCATATGCTGAGTGCGTACCAATTTGTCACAGATGGCATGTATAAATTCGTTTTTGTATTTACTTTCTGTTCTATTTTTATATTAATATATAATAAATAATACTTAAAAAAACATGCTTTATTAAAAATTAAGAATGTAAAATAGCGTGAGGTGAGGTTATCAAGATACCTTAGAAAGCACCCTACGCTTTTTCCGTCGGTTTGAAAAGGGTGAAAATCACGTTCAAAGATTCCGTTACATAGATTCATAGACACATACCAAGCTAATAAAAGCGTGTTAAAAATAGAATATACATGTGTGTTTTATTTGTATATGTAGCAAATAAACAAATTTTTCTTTCTTTTCTTTCTTTCTTTATTCATAAATGACTAGTTATTGACTCTATTATTATCATTTTGTCACTTAGAGTTCCATCTGAATGAATATAGGCAGCAAAATGTTGGTGTTCTCTATTTCTGCCAAAAGCTTCAAGATAATAAGGCGTGACGCCATTTTACGTCGGTGATTATCTAAATGGAGGTCAATCTTGTGGTTTACCCAATTGCACATCCTTGCTGCTTTAGTTACGATTAATCTACGCAAAATTGCAATTGGGCAGATTAAAAATTTGGCCATGAAATGCTTCCTAACGTTTTTTCTGCTCTTTCCTCGTGCTTTGACCTTTACAGGCCCATTAAGCCGGCGATCTAAAGCTTTGCTTTCTACTTCTTTTTTAACGTGTACAGGAGGATCCTATTTCCTTCAGGGATTGCTCCTCCCTCCCTTTTATGATGCTGACCATAGCTGCTGTAGTATGATTGTCCATATTATACCAGATATAGTTTTAGGTTTCAATAACGATGATGAATCTATTGCCGTCCACCGAACACAATTTAAGACTCTGTTCTGATATTGAGAATTTATTTACAGGAAAAACACTTTGAAATGGAACTCTGTTAGACCAAGAGCTGCAGAGGGAGTCGATATACTTAATAAGAATAATATCAGCCCTGCATTTTAACTGTCTCACTGTTGGGCACGGATTTCTACTTAGTTTTGAGCACCTTTCTCAAAACTTAGTAGAAATCCGTGCCCAACAGTGAGACAGTACGCTGGTCCGTTACGGATTGGTCGACTTCACACATTTTCATTATCATTATGGACACAAGTGTGACATGCAATCCCAAGACCATTGGACTCTTCAAATTATTTGTGAATTATTTAGTATCATTCACTAATTCGCACAGTAGTTTTAACGGTGAAGGAAAACATAATGACGAGGCAACCTGCATTTCTGAGAGTTATACATAATTTTTTCGAAGATATGTGCAGTCTGCCAACCCGCAATGGGCCAGTGTGGTGGACTATGGCCTAACCCTTCTCACAATGAAGAGAGGCCCGTGCCCGGTGTTGGTTTAATACAGGGCCAATATTATTATTAATTGTTCAGAAGTGGATTGTTCAGAATTCTCACCCTTTGGTTGCTTAGGCTTCTCCTAGGTTATCGATACTTCTAGATGGTCAATATCCGAAGCTTTGATGTATGTCATAGTAAAGCACAACCCTAATGTAATGCGCTCTAAATACATTAAGCCGTGAACACACGTGCAACATTGGAGCGATTACGTAACTAGTATCACGATATGTTAGTACATTATAATATACTGCGATTGCTAATATCTAACTGAACCGGTCACACGCGCTTGTGAAATAATCTGCCTTAGATATCACTCTGAATACTTTGAAGTCGATATGCGCAGAAAGAATGGACCGCATTATGTCCAAAATGCCACTGCAATAACCGACTTAATAAAATAAATTTAACAGAATAACGAGATGGGTGTAAACACCAAGGATTCAACCTCTTCGTCTTCATGTGCCCTTTTTTCCCATCATCTTTTTGTAATGTCCCACTGCTGGGCAAAAGCCTCTCTGTTGGTGAATTTCCGCTGACCCTATGACCTTGTGACCCCTGTATCTCAGGGGTCTTTTGACGCACAGAGGCCCATATTCAAACTCGACCGAGGTATGACCCCAAGGTGTCTGCACACCAAGTTACAAGTCAATCGGTCCAGAGGTTCCGAAGCTATGCCTGTCACTAACAAACAGACACACAGACCCAGTAGCGTTTTCATTAACCTCTTCGAAGAAGACTCAGAGGTTAATAAAAAGAGAGAGATGTAATATACTTGCATTTTACCAGCTATGATTTGGGTCTCATGTTACAAGGGAGCCTCTTGCTGAATCAGACACCGTGCTGCAACTATGAAAATCCCTAAATAACAATTCGCCCAAAAAAATTGAACCTAAGACCAGTCGGCTGCAAATACACTTATGAGGCGGTCTAACCTTATTATAAGTTTTGGTTAAAGCTTGGCTAGCTCTATGACAAACCTGCTGTTGTAAGAATATAGTCCCATAGCTGGAGACGGGCCTCTTCTCAAAGTAAAAAGGCTTAGGCCATAATTCACAAAGTCAGATTTCACATTTCTTTAAGGTCTATTATAAAAAATTCTTAGGCGCGGTATCCACTAAAGCAGAGAGGAGAAGAGCTGCGAAGCTGGCAGATTATTTCCACCAAAGCGGAGAGAAGATGCGTAGCGGAGAGGAGATGTGGGCTGTATGTACTTAGCAAATGTGTGAGCTGTGAAAGCTCGAAACCGGTCAATAGAATGATGCTTTCGGGTGTGCGAGGCGCGGGGATAAGTCAGTGGAGAAAAGGGCGCGCGAGCGCGGGCGCCGCTCGGTTACACACATCTCCGCTCTGCCGCGCCGCTTGCTCGCTCGCGGCACAAAATTCTAAGAAAAATGAGATATCTCCTCTCGTCTCCTCTCCTCTCTGCTTTAGTGGCTACCGGACCTTAGATGTGCGGGTGTCCTTACGATATTTTCCTTCATGGTTAAACCGAGTAATATTTAGTTAATTTTAATGACTTCGAAGTTATGTGCGTATTAAATGGTATTTAATACGCACATAACTTCGAAAAGTCAGAGGTGCCTGTCTTGCGATCGAACTCGAGACCTTTTTGTGGCAGTCCAGCGATCTTCCACAAGGCTATCAGTGCTTTCTAGTATGTAGTACATCATTTAATTAAGAAAACAACTATCTAAAACAATGACTCACTCTACGAAGGAATGCGTTCATTTAAGTGAAAGTCTTTCTAAACGCAGGCGTTAAGCAATTGACAAGATGGCGGATATACAGATGTGCGTGGTTTCCCGTGCAGAAACCATTATTTTAGCAATAATGTCATTCGATACGGTTTCCGGTAATGGCTAACTAATGACTGCCTATTAACAAATCAATATATGTAAATTGTTTGTTGTGTTCATCGCATGATAAAAACATGTTATGTAATGTCCCCTCTCAAATTACTTCACTAAACTTTTATAGAATGTTTATTAAAAGTGTTTACGTCATATTGCTTGTTATTAGTGCCAACACCGCAATTAAATGTCATAATTTGAGGTTTTTAAATGTAAGTAGTTTTAAATTTAGGTTTTATTTTAATGTTTCTAACGGCCACTCCTACCACTAACATGTAAAATTTATCCGAAAGATAAATCGCATGCTGTCTCACTCATGTTAGGTTAAAGAAGAGAGATGGCAAGACTTTTATCTTATAGATGAATTATATCAGGAGACCACCTCCTGATATAATTCAATACGAGCCCTTATACTTTCTAAAAACTAAAGTAGTAAGTTGTAAGTGTGGGAGCTTCTTTTTGTGGGCCATGGATTAAAATATAATTCTCAATCACGAATGAAATCCAAATGCATAACGACACTAAGTTTTTGTATAAATTAAATCTATAATGTCCAAAGTGAGCTTTTTGTTGATAGAAACATTGTCTTTAAAGTTCAAGTTTTAATAATTTCGGTCGGTGTTTTGACGGTATTTTATTAACCTATTGAATCGCAGCGGCACACCGGCGCGGCGGCCAGACACAATAAGTTTTCAATTGCGTCTGGCATTAATTAATTAATGAAAAATTAATTAATTAATGCCAAAAAAAAAAGTTATTAATAATCTGTCAAGTATTAGTATACCAGACATAGTTAAAAATGTATTGTGTCTGGCCACCCGTGTGCTGCTGCGACTCTACAGTTTAAAAGAAAACTCAAAATTATTTCACACACAAGCTAAAAGTTCAAAATTAGTTCTAAAACGCATTTGAAAAACTTATACTATCACAACTACAATGATAATTTCCCTCATTACAAAACGTCCATTAACAGACATTGTGTGTCGTGTATACGATCTGTCAACGCGTCAACTTATTATTAATAGCTCTCAGTGTTATTGAGACGAGTTGACGAAATGAATGTACAAGCAGTATGGATGACCGTTGCTTAACATCTAATCGTGACACAGTATCCAAAATATGTTCAGTCACTTCAAGACACAAAAGCACATCCATATTAACGCACAATATTTCCTGCCAGTTTCGAATCCTACGGGAACGTTTTGTTTGTTTATGTGTTACACCTTCACGCCTTAACTTCTTGACTTCTTCTTGAAAATAATAATAAGGATATTATAAATTAATATTAAAATTAGGATGCATTACCATTCAATAATCACAAAAGTAAAAATTTGTATAAATAATAAAAAACAATTAAACATTAAATGGAAGTTGCATCCCAATGTGTCTACCAGTTTACACATGATTGACGCTTGACTGCGCAGATAGTGTTAGTGGTTTAAATAGTCACCTGGAAATTCGTGTGATCCACAAATATTTATTCGTATTCTGTGTGTTTGTGCGTATTCTGTGTATTTGTGCGTATTCTGTGTGTCCGTTGCATTAATGTTCGTAAAGTACTAGGTGATATAGAGATTATTCTCAGAAAGACAAATAACATTTTTAAAAAGCAAAAGTATTCAGCTATTCTTAGATTTGCCCACAACGTACTTAGATTGCTAAAAAGTGTCCAAGAAGAGTGCGCTCACATATTAGATAAATAATGACGGTGCACATTTTCGATATGAGTAAATGTGATTAATTATAATGCAGATACCATGTTGGCTTTGTGTATCAGATGACGACGCCCAAAAAGATGACCATATTTAAATGTAATAGGGCTCATCTTTCGTTTTGAATCTTTGGCCCCGAACCTTACATCGTTAGTATCATGTATGTACTAAGTGAGATATTTACAATACATAACGTAACAAGTTATATTTAGTAACACCAGACTGTTTCCTCTTTAAACCAAACCTTGAATCTCTATTAAATTAAGACTAAAAACGATGAAAAATCGTTCCCACATCGGTCATACACTGATCACACGCCACGTCAACATCAAAACATAATTTAAAATGCTAATAAAAACTTGGGAAACACGGGGCTACAGATAACGACGTCCGCGTTAAAATATGTTATATATTAAAGTAATAAAGTTTAATTACCGTTTTGACAAATAAAACATAAAGTTAAATCGTTTAAATTGTAACATACATTACTCAAATAAGTCGTTATTATTACTACCGGTAACATACTTAGTATACGCTACTACATGAGTGTTAATAGTAGTAATATGTCGCGTCGTAACCAATAGTTCAGACCTGATACCCCTGAATCAATTAGAGTCCACCCCAGGATGAAATGAAAAATGTTAGGTGTATGCTGTATGCCATATGCCTAAATTTGATTGTGTAAATAAGTTTATACATTACAACAAGTATCTAATATTGTCTTATGTTTACGCGAATGTTATACATTGAAATTAAACACTTTATACGGATTTCATCGCGTTGTTTATTTTACTTTAAACACTGTTTCGGTTGCTTTACAGCAGCCATGTTCAAGATTTAAGATGGTAGTTACCTACCATCTTAGTCTCCCCGTGAACATGGCTGCTGTAAAGCAACCGAAACGTCGGGGCAAAGTGTAAACTTAAATACAAATAATTTTAATTAGAAATAATATATAGCTTAAATAGTAGTAAAATTCAATAATAGTAGTGTTAGAGTTTTCAAAATTATGTAATAACAGTGTTTAAAGTAAAATAAACAACGCGATAAAATCCGTATAAAGTGTTTAATTACAACAAGTATCATTAAAATACCTTTTTCTAAAAACAACACATCAAATTGGTGATTGTAAAAAAATAAGGTATCACTATTTTCCTCGTAGTGTATTTCATACAACCGTAGTCCCCTTTTTTCTATTTCACCGAGATTTATTATTCAAAAACAATAAATGGGTATTAGTTAAATAGTCAATTATTAAGTATAATAATTATATATAGCCTATAATTTGAATAAATCTTTTTACTCTATATCAAGAACACACAATACATCTCGTCTTATGAGGTTTATTTATATCTTATTTCTTCTATGCCTACCCTACCCCTTAAAGTTGAGTCTGTAAGTTCCAAATGGGTACTTGCTGTTAGTTATACATAGATTGTACTTAAAGCGATTAAAGCTATATACAATATCATATACCAGGATCATAGACACATTTCTTTATCAGTATGTCAGAGTTAAGTATTAAGTCAGGAGAGCAGCGATAGCTCAGTGGGGAGACCAACAGACTGCAATGCAGAGGGTCACGGGTTCGAACCCACGTCGCGCACCTCTGACTTTCGGAAGTTATATGACTTTTCGAAATAATGTGCGTATTGATTGACAATTGTCGCCTGTTCCGTGCCTCGGAGAACACATTAAGCCGTCGGTCCCGATTGAAATGAACATCTATGGCAGTCGTTATTGGGGAAATTGACACAAAAGATCCCACTGGGTCGAAGTGTCGCCGGTCTGTACTGACAGGCCTCCACACAAGATAAGATAAGACAAGTTGATACTTATGCATAGTCATTTTATAGATCGTATCTATTTATTTGGGCCCACTTGTTTAAAAAATAAGGCTTATAAACATATTATATATATATATATATATTTGACAGCGTGCCAATGCATGGACGTTACTTGCCTTACCCTTTGCCTCGAAGAGTGCTAGTCACCAGTTACCAACAGGCCAGTTATCACTAGCTCGACTGCCATCGACATCAATAAAGAAACTCAAGACACGCTTTATAATATTTTTCCAGTAACGTAAGCTAAGTTTATTTCCCATTGACTTCCTACAATGAAAACTCCTTGATGGCGATTTATAATTACCTCAGTTGTTTCAGAACAAGTAGGTACATAGTAATTATGTCATCTTAGGTTTTTACCTAAATTGAGCTAATTTTAAATGTAGGTGTTAGTCACCTTTAGGTATCCGTCCTTTTCTTTGAATACCATAATGCGTATTCCACGCACACATACACACACACACACACACACATTTACACACACACATTCATACACGCACGCTCGCGCGCGCATGCACCATCAACAAGCAGCGTCTCACGAAGCTTCCTCCTACATTTATGCATGTTGTCAAAATGTGTCCTTTCTATTTGTCTGTGCAAACTAATCTCCGCAATAGCTAAACCAATATCGATGTGAATTTATGCGACGTATTGAGAATTATTTAGGCTTGTTATAAGTTAGTAATTGTTTCATTTATATCTGTTGACAAATTCTAATCTTAACTAATAGTATAAATGTAAATGTGAGTTTGATTGTTTGTTACGCTTTCACGTCTTTACTACTCAACCGATCATCATGAAAGGAGACCGGCAAGTTTTCATATATCTCTGGGCCTGATGTTACTAAGATGATTTTTGCTTTATTATATAGATATAATATTACCATATCAAAATGAAAATATTCATCTAGCTGCTCAATGGGAGTAACGAGATATTTACTGTCAAAGAAAAATTAAATACACATACACATGTATTTAAAAGTCTCAAAGATCTTAAGATCACCAAGTAATTAAGAGTTATTTGAGGTGTGTTATGTACTGGAACATAAACATATATTATACTAACAAAACTAAACACTTGTATAGTTTATCATGATCATCATTATCGGCTCATATGATAGTGGGAGCATAAATAAAATACTCGTTGCTTTCTACACTTTATTAATCACTAATCATTATCATCATCATAGATAATTAAAATATCATCTAAAACTGTGCAGGCGGTATTAAGTTTTGTTGGTACATCGCGCAGCTGAGGCACCATATTATGACCATTATATGATAATAACCTACAGTTCCTTTACCTACCACACAATTACAATAATATTGCTCGATCGCTTCCCTACCAACAAGAGAGCTGTCAACTAAAATATAGGAAAAATATGTTTTTGCACTGATATGTCGTTATATGATTTTGTTGCGTATGCATTGTGATCGAAATCCGTTAAAACAAGCCGTTGTCAGTCGAACAAACAAGAAACCATTATCCGTTGTGAGAATGCGTAGATCGTTCGTGAAAGCAATATACGCCAGAGTCCATAAAATATCGCCAAAATCGTCAAGAAAGCACAGTACGCAATAAAAACATACAGTACGACAAGTATTCACAATGCGAGAGCAGCAAGCATAGATAAGACACTATATACTGAGAAAAGCGGCGCGCAAGAAAGCGAATGTTGATTGTCGAGAAGTTTGACAATAATTGACACTGTCAAAATCTTTTTTGAGTTGCCATTAAATTATAATTTTATTTTTTGCTCATCAAAATGACCACACTCCGCCTGATGGTAAGCAGTCGTGAGGTCTAAGAGCAGTGGCCTCCACATCGTCCTCATAGCAGCCGAGGCAATGTTGAGGTCCCTACTTTGACGGCCTGAGAAGGTGCTTTTTCACGCCCCGCTTAAAGGACCCAAGATTAAAGGAAGAAGGAAACACGTGCCTTGGCAGAGAATTCCATGCCTTGATCGTTCGGCAGAGGTATGAGGACCCAAACTTGTTGGTACGCACTCTAGTCGACTCCACCGTGTAAGGATGGCATCTGAGCCAGCACGCGTTGTTCTGGATAGGAAAGGGGAGGGCGGGATAAGGTGGAATAAATCTTCAGAGCACTCCCCGTGGTATATTCTGTAGAAACATGCCAAAGAGGCAATAACCCTACGGAGTTGCAGAGGTTCCAGTGAACTCGTGACCTCTGGATCTCCGATGATACGGACAGCCCGCCGCTGTAACCTGTCAAGAGCGTCTAGCAAGTACTGCGCGGAGCCATCCCAAAGATGAGAACATTACTCCACGCAAGGGCGCACTTGTGCCTTATACAATAGGCACAGCTGCCCAGGCGCGAAGAACCGACTCACCCTGTTCAGAACTCCGAGTTTTCGCATAGTATCGATTCCAATCTAAGGAAAAATAATTAAAATGGGTTGAAATAAAGTGTAAGTTACAACTAAATCTATATTTTTATACATTAATTGATCTGTGTATGTAATACTAACAATATCCTGAAACACTGACACTTGAAAAAAAGTGAAAGAAATATCGATTTGCCTAATTGTTATTTCATACATAGCAACACTGTATATTATCCAAAGTCAACCGAAACCAGTAAATAAAAGTAAGTTGAAGTTTTATTAATTTAATAAAATACTATCCCATTGTAAATCTACAAAATATTACAGGACATGGCATCAAAAAATATCTAAAGAATTATGAATAATAAGGCATTGCAGTAACATGAAGTTATGTTAAGCCTATTTCTGCCGGTGTCCTTCTCCATACACATTGTCAGAGGCACAGAAAAAAACATAGGGTACCTTTCATCCAGAAAAAGTACTGTTACTATTCTAACCTAACCTACATTTACGCGAGCGAGGCTGTGGGCAAAACTTAGTACAAAATATTGTCAATTTACAGTTTGCAACAACACGTAAATTATATTTACAAGTTAGCAAACTTAGTAAACCAATAAACTTATACTCTTAGTGATTCATTGTAGTGACCATGACTTTAAAGTTACGTCATCAGATTGATGATGTATACATTTTTACATAATATATTTGTTATTTTTTCCTTAACATTTGTTTCATTAAATTGTATTATTCTTGTTTTTGTTTTGTATATATATATAAAAAATACAAGGACATTATATAAAACCTTATCCTTATATTTAAAATTCAAATGTGGGTTTGTTTGTTACGTTTTCACGCCTTAACTTCTTGTATACGGGGTGTCTCAGAAGATGTGAATCAAAGTGTAACAGGAGATTCCTTAGGTAAGGACCTTTCAAATGCAATAAATAAAAAAAAAAATAAAGGTTAAAATAAAAAATCTAAGATTTTAAAAAAGTACGACTTTTCAGACGTTTTTTTTTTTTTTTCACTTGGGTGAATGCATTGACGCATATCCCTCCGCGGGGGCGGGCGGAGGGATTATGTCGGGCTCGCCGGGGTAAAATAAAGATGTTGAAAAGATAATGTACCTCCCGGAATACCGACTAAACCTACCACGGTGTTCCTCGACAAACCACTATCGACGGGGCCGCGCGAATCGCTTTCGCATGCGGTCGCGACCCCGCCGAGGTTACGGCCCGCCGTGTGAAACGGCAGGCCACTACACAAAGAGACCTACCCAAAGGACTCACTATAAAAATTCCCTACTCCCTCTCCCCTAGAGGGGAGACGGACTCGAAACAGAGGTGCGCTTGGGAACACGCACGCCGCCTCTCGGACCTGGTGCTGAATGGATGGCGGGCAGGCCCACAAAGCCCGCCGCCCCCAGGTCAAACCTCAGGGTGGCTGGAGGTCATCTCGCGCCCTCCGGCGCCCGGCTCTGCGGTTGGGGAGAGGGTTTAAACGCTCCCTCTCCCGCTCCGCCACCTCCTTGATGGAAATCACTTCCTCACAGAAGGAGGCGACGGCGTTCCACGACCTCTCACTCCGGACCATAGACTGAACTACGGCCGGGAGCGAGAGGGTAACCGATCCGACTGCCGCGATCAACTCACGACGCTGCGATGCCCAGGCGGGGCAAACCGCCAAAGTGTGCAGCGCCGTGTCCTCAACAACGTCGCGGCAGTCGCCGCAGTGGTGACAACCGGGCGTCTCTTGCCGGCGTATACGACACAGGAACTGGTCAGAACAACCGTGGCCAGTCAGAACCTGTGTCAGCTGGAAGGTAAGGGCGCCATGCCGCCTCTCCAGCCACTCCTCAAACACGGGACTTACCGCCACGATCGTGGCATGCCTGGCACTGGGGTGCACAAGTCGTTCCTTCCAATTCGCCACTAGGACTTGGTGGAGCTCGGACCTTGCCGCCTTTATTGCGGAAAGACCCGGTCCTTCGCCCCGAGCTAGCGCCTCCTGGCGCCAACGATAGAGCGACGCCAGGAGCGCCGCTTCCAGGTCTCATGGCATCGATCCGGCGAATTCTTTTTTTTTTCACTGTTATTATTTCTGAAGGATTGATTCGTCAAACTACAAACGAATTTTTTTTAAACCGCCATTTTTTTTGTAGTCGCTGCATTATTTTCGTGTATTTTTTTGTACCAAAGAAAATCTTGTACGTTTGACCAATAACACAACATAAATTTTTTAATTTTTTTATTTGGCATCTTTAAAAGGTCCTTACTTAAGGAATCTCTAATTACAATTTGATTCACATCTTCTGGGACACCTGTATGTAATTCGTAACGGGTATTAACGCGACCATGTATTCTGTACGTCTGAGGTTTCAACCAGATTACACCGGCCGCGGTCACAAGCTTCATTCATCCCGAAAAGGTACCCTTTCCCGAAGGATAGAACATTGACATAAGCTACATTTACGCAAGCAATGCTGCGGGCCAAATGTAGTACTTAATATATTTTAATTTATTTGAGAACTCAGGAACTGTGATCGAATACTAATATTGTTTTGATGGACTTGAACATTAAGATAATCTATTTTGCAGTCTTTAATATATGTTACACACAGCGACACATCAACCTAGACTGTTTGGACTTTGAACTATTAGAAGTTGAACGCTACGAATCGTGCCAGAGAAAGCGTTATATTTTTGTTATTTTGTCTCATTCACGCTGAAAGGGACGCCACGCTTTATCCTTACCATTACATCGACACTATACACTGTCCCTTTCGAACAATTCTTTATTTTGTATGTAGCGTAGTTATGTGTATATAGGGTGTCTAACTTGATGTGTAGCCGTGTGTACAAACTTTGTCTATGAAATTACTAGAACCAATTTTGTTAAACTTTTTGTGCTTAAAAGTTTCCCTTAAATTCTCTATTAATACTGATATTACGCTTAAATTTCCATTAGGCTGTCGTATGTCATTTCCAGAATTTCCGTGCGACTACTGAGAATTTATAAGTACTAGATTATACCTGCAGCTTCGCTCACGTTAATGTATATTTTGTAAATTAATTTATTTCCTTCGGGGACAGAACCTTTTTCTGGATGAAAGGTACCATATGTCCTTTTCTGTACTACTGACAAAGTTGATGCGAAATTTCAAGATGATCGGTCCAGTAGTTAAATCCTGAAAGCGTAACAAACAAACTCACATTTGCATTTATATTATTAGTTAGGATTATAAAAAAAAGCCGATTACATTTCCCCGGAATCAGGAATCGAATTCAAGGCGTAACTATCAGAATAACATAAGTGCAGATTTCGAATTATTCAATAAAGCTCACCTCTAAATCACAGCTCCGCTCATCTGCTCTTCAGTGAGACCACAACCTTAAATAAACAAACAATTTAACAATGAGTTAATAAATTCCCGATAGCAATAGACACAATTGCATTTGAATAATATTCGAATATATCAGAGTAGTAGAGCCTCGCTGACTTCAGCAAGAATGGACTGGCTCGACCGGGGAAGGACTACTCTCTCACAGAATATGAAATACCAGTATTCCCACTGTTGTGTTTTGTTCGGTGTGTGAGAGTAGGTACCAGAAGCCCAATCACCCTCTTTCCCCCTTTCCGATCCTTCTCCTTACCATTTTCCTAAAGGGTCGGCAACGCGTAAGTGATACCTCTAGTGTTGCATGCGTTCATAGGCTACGGTGACCACTTACCATCAGGTGAGCCGTATGCTTGTTTGCCACCCTAGTAGTATAAAAAAAATGCTTATAAAAATTATTCACTACTATTCGAATATATCAACATCTATATGGCAGTGATAGCCTAGTGGGAGACTGTAGAACTGCTCCCTAAAGGTCTCGAGTCTGTTGCCAAAGCACGCACCTCTAAGTTTTCGAAATTATATGCGTATTAATTCGTTTATTATCGCTTTACTTTGACGGTGAAGGCAAACATCGTGAGGTATGCATGTCTGAGAGTGCACCATAATGTTGCCGAAGATATGTGAAGTCTGTCAATCCTGGACTATGGCCTAAACCTTTCCTCTCTCAGAAGAGACCCGTGACTAGCAG
The DNA here is from genome assembly GCA_963675205.1 of Catocala nupta. Classification (NCBI taxonomy): domain Eukaryota; kingdom Metazoa; phylum Arthropoda; class Insecta; order Lepidoptera; family Erebidae; genus Catocala; species Catocala nupta. The sequence continues at coordinate 1,824,553 of OY776102.1, forward strand.
TGGCACAGTTTATATACAGAGCTCATATTATTATATTCGAATATCATTCGAATACAAATGAGCGCAGAACTAAATCTAGTTACTATGTTTGTATTTAGACTTCTTCCGTGCCTTCGTCCTGCCTCGAACTGTCTCCGTGGCGCAGCGGTAGTGAATGCGACTGCTGTGCATGAGGTCTCGGGTTCGAATCCCGAGTCGGGCCAAAAACATAGCTATTGGGTTTGCTGTTAAGAAATCTCAATAGCAGTCCCGTGTTAGGAACCTGGCGGTATTAGACACCCCCGTGCCTCGGAAAGCACGTAAAGTCGTCGGTCCTGCGCCTGATCTCTCTCTGGTCGTGTCGGATTACCGTCCCATCGGATCACGAGGATCCGGGTACCAAGAGTGCACTTGTGTTAGCGCACACACCTGTGCACTATAATATCTTCTGCGCAGATGGTCAGTCAAGATTGGACGCCGTGACCGAAATTCGGTCAGCAGGACATTATTATTATTAGATTTCTTCATATCAATATCTCAACAAACGTCGTACCTACTGTCGCATTGCGATATCCACGTTAAATCGCACTCCACCAACACTACCTATTACAAGTCATATCTGTGCGAGCGTGTGTGTATGTGTGTATGCGAGCTTGTGTGTGTGCGTGTGTGTGTGTTTTATTAGTTCCATACGTTAAGTAGAAGCTGTCACAGCACAAACATTGGCTGTTACTTGTCAATATGTTAATGCAAATATTCAAAAGCTTTTATCCACACATGCATTTAAAGTATAGGGCTGCCACGATATTGTATTAAGATAAAAATTGGCTTTAATTTTGTTGTTGCATATTAATTTGTTGGTATCTTAGCATAGATTTGCGGTCAATCGTAAGGTTCTGGGTTCGGTTATCGGATCTGGCAAGTGATAAAGTTATTTTCGTAAAGAAATTCTTCTTGGCTACACGGAGTAATTTATTCAATTCCTATATATTAATTCGCTATTACATCTAATGTAAAAACGTTGTTAGTGTGATGCGGATTATGTGTAACATCCGCATTAACACGATATTTAATCTAATATTTCAAGAAGCTACAATTGGTTTGTTTTTATATATGCTGTAGTATACGAAACTACAAGACCTACCATTGCCCTAAGTAATTTAAGATGTTCTATGACATATCATGCAAAAGAAGCCGCGTTTGGTTAATTTGGGGTTGATAAAACATAAAAGAACATGAAGTCTTTCTAGAAAAATCTGGTATTACGTCCATAACCTATTATAACTAATAACGATCCGACGAAATGTATTGCTTGTAACCCTAAAATAAAAACAAATGAATAATTAGCTAGAGATTGGCAGCCCTACCCACATGTTGTGCGATAGCGACAACGTACCGCATCGCGGTCAAGGCCGCCAACTGATTTTTATACAGCCTGCCAAGTGCGAGGCGTTCCTTAATCAGTTTATCGACAGTGTTATGTAACCGCCCTGCAAAAATATTAAGCCAAAACCCGAGCTTACTTACATACATTGCAAGTAGTAGATAGAGCCTCACTGATTTCAGCATGAATGAGCCGGCTCGACCGGGGAAGGACTACCCTCTCACAGAATATCGACGTGAAATAGCAGTATACCTACTGTTGTGTTACGTTCGGTGAGTGAGAGTGCCGAAGTTCCTTTCCTAAAGTGTCGGCAACGCGTAAGTAATGCCTCTGGTGTTGCAGGCGTCCATAGGCTACGGTGACCACTTACCATCAGATGGGCCGTATACTTGTTTACCACCTCAGCAGTATAAAAAATACAACATAAGGCTCATCCACGCGAAAGAAGTCAAGAATACTGTCGGCAGCCGCGTATAGTTCCAGGCTCCGTGGTGCTGCTGAGAATTCCTTGTCAATAAGTATCAGACACATTTTGCCCAACCTAAAAGTGGAATCCGAGACCTTCGGTCATCGAATAAATTACTTAAATGCTGGGTAACCAAAATATAGATGTTTGTGAGTGGGTGCGTGTGTAACACATTCACTTTCTATTCACACACATCATTTAAAGAAGACGGGATCGCACCCAAAATGTCTATCATAAGACCAGCAAAGCACTTATATTTTTCTTATTCTATATTCATGACAGCCTCGGTGGCGCGGTAGTTAAAGCGACTGCTTTGCATGGGGAGTTATATTCTATTTTCAGGTCGTGCAAAATGCAATTGGACATTAAAGTATTTTATACGGATTTAACCGCGTTATTTACTAACACTTTTATTATATTGTGTTTAAAATATTACACTACTATTGAACCTTTACTACTATCCCTAGCATTGCGGTTGCTTTTCAGCAGGCATATTCACGGGTTTAATAATATTTAATCAATATATATAGCAGTAAAGGATCAGCAGTATTGTAATTTAAAATTACGTAATAAAAGTGTTAATAAACAACGCGATAAAATTCATATAGACCAGTTTAATTTCAACTAGTGATCCTCTCCGCCTGCGCACGAGTAGTACAAAACCTTAAGAAATTATACACCTAAACCTTCCCCATGAATCCTCTATTGATGAACTATTGATGCAAACCGCATGAAAATTCGTTAAGTAGTTTTTGAGTTTATCGGGAACAGACAAACAGACGTGGCGGCTACGAGCCCATACGCCTCTCAAAATTTGCCCCGCGCACAATTATAGTACCCATTTGCTTCGTTAAACAACTATGGTGCCGATTCGCCCCTTATGTCAAGTACATACATATAAAATAGGGTGAACAAATTACAATAATGATATCCATAACAATACTATAGAATTACAACAAAATAACAGTGTTAACACTACCATAATAAATAAAGTATATTAAGCATTTTATGTCTGTCTGTACTTTTTATTTCTTAAATAATACAGATAAGGGCATGGGTGTTCCAAAATATATTAAATTAAATTTATTTTGAATTTCTCCTTAAAACGGGGCGAATGGGCTCTACAAAACGGGGCGTATATACTATTTTTTAGGCGGGGGCAAATCTTTGGGCCATACTGGCTCGTAGTCGACGTGGCGAGGGACTTTCTTTTATAATATGTAGTGATGTATAACATTCGCATAAACGAAAGACAATATAAAGTATAGTTTATTTTAATATTGTATTATAAAATCAGTATCATTGTTAGTAATTGCCAATAAATAAAACAATATTATGTAATTATATTAAAGTCCGTTTATTTCCCACACTGTAGCCATCAACAGGTTATTTTAATTAATTCCGAATTGTTTGACATTGATCTTTAGCAATACACGCCCAGAGACAGATCAGTATTATCTTTATACACATATGCATATATATATAAGTATGTATATGTACTTAAAGATAATCACGATAGCAATAATATTAACTATATTTTGCCCGCGGCTCCGCTCGCGTAAATGTAAATTTTGTCAAATCACTTCTATTTTTCAATGTATTGAGCATAATATCTAAACTAATCTTATAAAGCTGAAAAGTTAGTTCGTTTGTTCGGTTGAACGCGCTAATCTCAGGAACTACTAGTCCGAATTGAAAAATTCTTTTAGTGTTGGATAGCCTAATTATCGAGGAAGTTTATAGGCTATGTAACATCACACTACAACCAATAGGAGCGGAGCGTCAATAAAAAATGTCGTTTGTTAATAGACTATTCGGTCCAGAGAGTGTTAGTAGTACAACGGGATAACTTAAAACTATTTTAGTAACTTAAACACACATATGACAGAAAAATAAAAAGATAAAATACAATAGAAACAATAAAAAGAAAAAGCAAGTGTCCTACAGAATATGCATCCTTATCAAGTGCCTCCAAATAGGACCATGGATGTATTCAGCAATAACTTTCAGGTAGTTGTTGGGATTGTCACTCACCCTTCGCATCAGCGATGCTGCTCTCTTACGTTTAATGGCGTGAAAGCCGTCCACTTGTGCTTCAGCGAACATTGCTGACGCACTGCAGAAGCAAGGCAATACCATCAGCAACCTAAAAGCATTGTTATATTTGACTTGGAGGGCACTGAGGACTCACTGCATATAGTTGGTCCACAGACAGCAAGTATAAAAAGACTGACAATATACCCTGAAAGTGTCTTCTTTACTTCTTTAGAGCATCGGGAAAATCTGCGTGCCAGCTTGTTACAACGAATCGTCAGCTCCTTACGTTCCCTTTCCATATTTGATTCATCAGTCAGGTCCCCATTAACTACATGACCTAGGTACACAAATTGCGCAACCCTATTTAATGCCTTTCCCGCTAGTGACACGGGCGGTACGTATGAGAAGAGCCCCTTACGCCCCACCCGAAACACCAGCAGTTCACTCTTTTTGACGTTGTAGGTACGTCAGACCATGTGTCTCTGCTAACGCCTCACACATGCGTTCTAGTTTTCGCAAGGCGCTGATCGATGGGCTCAACAGCTTCATGTCATCGGCGTAACTCATGTTATTGAATATTTTACCACCTATAGAGCAGCATACTCCTGAGCTCACGAATCAGCCCATTTACATAAATGTTTAATAGTGTTGGAGAACTCAATCCGCCTTGCCTCACACCAACCTTCAATTTATAGGGTTCAAAAAAGGAGCCCGACCACTTTACAGAGTTGGTTTGGTGATTGTACAAATACTTAAAATGTTTGTTATTCCGTCAGGTACTCCTTTATTCCGCAGTCTATCCCATAGTCTCTCATTTTCTACCCGGTCAAATGCCTTTGACAGGTTCAGAAACGCGGCATACACCGGCGTTTTACGGTCTGTATAGTACCTAACGATATGTTTCAGGACTAATATCGCACTCTCCGTTGAAAGACCAAGTCTAAACACAAATTGGGCATCTTCAAGGTTAGCAGACTGCGCGAGATAGCCGTTCAACACACCGTCCAACACCTTAGTATTAGTTTCGAAATGTTCTTCAATTCTACTATCATAGCATTTTTACGAAACTAAACAACTTAAAGTCTTACTTATAAAAATATCGCTAATTAATAATTAGCTACCTCTCAACTGAATAGCTCTCAAGCCAACCAATGATTAACCTTTGAATAAAAGTCCGCTACCGTTACCTCTCAACTGAATAGCTCTCAAGCCAACCAATGATTAACCTTAATAACAGTCCGCCACCGTGACCCCGGCACAGTTGTTACTTACTTATCATTTAACCTATTGAGTCGCAGCGGCACACCGGTGGCCAAACACAAAGATTTTAATTATTATTTTAAGACTTGACAAAATAACGAATATTAAATTTTTAGTATTGTTTATATGTCAGTCTCAGGTAGTAGATACTCGCTGGTTTCAGCATGAATGGGCCGGATCGACCGAGTACCGACCCTCTCACAGAATACCGGCGTGAAGTAACGGTACCCGTACTGTTGCGTTTCGTATCGGTGAGTGAGAGAGCCGGAGGCCCAGTTATCCCAATCCTTTTCCTATCCATTTCCTTTGTCCTTTCCCTCCTTCATTCCTTTTTAAAGGGCTGGCAACGCACTTGTAACTCCTTTGGGGTTGCGGGTGTCTATGGGCGGCGGTAATCGCTTACCATCAGGCGATCCGCCTGGCCGTTAGATGCCCTAAGCCATAAAAAAAATGTACCTGTCGTATGCTAAAAGTACACATCACCCAATAGTAAGGGCATACTTATGTGAAAGAACAGTACTTTTTTCTGAGTGAAAGGTACCCTATGTCCTTTTCGGTACCCCTGACAACGTGTATGCGAAATTTCAGGATGATTGGTTAAGTAGTTAAGACGTAATAATCAAACAAAATATCTCACATTCGGATTTGTATTCTCATCTAGGAAAAAATACAATATCCGAGAGATAGAAATTTATTAACAAAATCTAAATACCGCGAGCGAATCCGAGGGAAAATCTAGTATTTAAATATAGTAGGGCGCATTTATGATTTTAATCTTTACATTATTCCTTCACAGAATATCAACTTAAATACCTACGTACATACGTACTGTTGCGTTTTTTTCGGTGAGTGAAAGCGTCGAAGGCCCATTTATCTACCTTCCTTACAAATAACTTCCCCATTCCTAGCTTTCTTGAATTTGCTAGAACCGCACGGATGACATATCGAGCAAGTGGAGTCTCGGAACTGGCCAAATGTTATAGATTCACATCCCACACAGGTATCTCGTATGGATTTTGCACCTCCAACAATGACTTGTAGATAATTGTTTTTGTGAGATACCACAAATGTTTATTCCGGGTCTGGATACAGTTTGTTGTCCTTTAATTGTATGTTTGTTAAGTCTCTCGAGACATAAGGCCAGACCACTAGTGCAAGAGGGGTCTTTTGAAAAACGTGAACCAAAACAGTCGCCTTCACGCTGTGCCACATAGACAGATTACTGAAAATCAAATCGTATGCAATTCTGCAAATCGTTACAGCCTACATCTATATTAATATTAAAAAGAGGAAATATTTATTGTTGTAAATAAAGGCTAAATTATGTTAGCTTTTTTCTGGATGAAAGGTACCCTATGCATTTTTTATACCCCTGACTACCTGTATGCAAAATTTCATGATGATCGGTCGAGTAGTTAAGAGGAAACACCACGGGCGAGAGAATTGAAAAATAGGTATTTGTTAAATCTATTGCTGTCGCGCAGTGCCCGCAGAGCGTGATAGAGACAACTGCAGCTTGGACCGAAAATACCTATAAAAGTACACAAAATCAACGTTTCGTAGTCCCCTGATTCCTTCTCCAACACCTGACCGATTTAACTACTTATTTCATTAAAAATTGAAGAAAGGCTTTGGCCGTGTTTCTATGTTTTTCTTTATTTATATAATCTACTCAAATTTGTTTTCTGGATGTTTGAACACAGCGGAAAATCTGACCAATTTTTGAGGTTTTTGAAGGCTCATATCTCTTTTAATAATTAATAAATGAAAAAAAGGAAAACATAGGGACATGCTAATAGAGGCTATATATGTTCTTTTAAAATATTATTGTTCTTCTGGCATTATCCAGGGAGGAAACAGGGGACTACATTTGTATGGAAAAACGGCCCTTGTGTTTCCTCTTAAGGCGTGATTACGTAATGAACAAACCCACATTCAATATAATACTTATTAGAGAGGATAATTAGAATTATAAAGCTATTTTATCTAGAAGTATCTTAGGCTATATAAGATCTCTGAGCTATGAAAATGGACCAGTAATCATATACGTAGGGGACAAATATTTATAAACCGTTTAGTACTGCGACATACACAAACATTATTATGTACGCAGAAATAATCAGTGTAGCACATAATCTGTTGTAGGGTTTCTTCCTGGTGGCCTCCTATCGTATAATCTTGTTGACTGCACTTGCACTGACTGTCAATAACATGTGTCTGAGTACTTGTATTTATAGATCTGTTTACAATATCCATTATCCTAACTTCTTCTTCATCTTAGCGTTTATCCCGGTTGCATCCGCGGCGTTGGCGTTGGAATCCAGGGTCCATTATCCTAACTAATATTATATTATATTATTTGTCGCGTTGTTTATTTTACACTTTGCCACGACGGCGACGTTTCGGTTGCTTTACAACTACTTTCTTAGTCTTGCCGTGAACATGGCTGCTGTAAAGCAACCGAAACGTCGGGGCAAAGTGTAAACTTAAATATAAATATTTTAATTAATTTAAATGGCATAAATTCAGTAAAGTTCAGTGTTAGAGTTTCGAAGTAATGTAGGGTCTAGCAGCGACAGAAGACCGTTGCACACACAGAGGTCTCGAGTTCGATCCAAAGGCTCCTCTGAATTTACAAAGTTATGTAACGTGTATGTGTTAGCGGTGAAGGAAACTATTGTGAGGTAATTGCATGTTTAAGTGAGTTGAGTTGTCCATAATGTTCTTAAAGAAATGTAAAGTCTGTCAACGCACTGGATCAGCGTGGTGGACTATGGTTTAACCCTTCTCACATTGATAATAGGTCCATAGTGTAAGAATACTTCAAGTATAATAAAACTGCGTCAGGATATTTCTGCTTTTTACAATATCTTTATTTCACTTTCAATTTGTACAAATACAGAACTTTGGTAATCTACCTTACTTACATTTTGCTTGTAATATAAACACTATTCTCTAGGTTGTTATCGACCTGAGCTCAAAATAAGATTCCCTCAAAATGCCAAGATTCGTTGTTTTTATAACGTATCGATAGTGTTGCCAGTGCTTTTTTTTATTCTAGTATTAAAAATTGAGGGCAAGTAAATTAAAACCTTACAATAGCAATCACAAGGTTTATACAGGGTGTCCGGTAATTAATGGATAACCTTGAAATGTCTTATAGTAGAACAGAAGGCCGTTCAGAAAAATGAAAAAAAAGAATTAAAAAAAAATATATATATATATATTAAAAAGTGCAAGCTATATAGCATAGCATACTTTTGACTGTCTATCTATTAGCATAATTAGTGTTTAATAATAAAACAACAAAAAACCGATGGATTTCATTTATTTATGGTCGTAGTATACAAGAAAGTTACACATGGTAATTAAAAAAAAGACATTTCCAGGTTATCCATTAATTACCGGACACTCTGTATAATAGGCTGATATTATAATATATTAACTTTTGGTCGCGGCAACAAGTAAGAAACATTAGGTTAAGTGCAACAGTACTTTTTTTAAAATAAAATATAGCCTGTGTTACTCGGTGATAATAAAGCTTTCTAAAGGTGAAAGAATTTTTAAAATCGGTTTTGTAGTTCTTGAGTTAAATCATTACAAAAAAACAAACAAAGTATCTAATCATTTCTTTTTATAATATTAGTATAGAGTATAGAATATGCTCGCATTTATAAAATTTAAGAAAGGCTCCCAAGCATATGATTTTAATATAAACGATGCAATGAAGGTCTAGATAAAAATAGAGCTTCTATCTATTCTTATCTAAGCGTGCTCACCAATTGTCCTTACTCATGTGTTAATTGTACAATTACTTGAACGTATAGTAAAAATAATAGTCGATATGTATGTAAATGTGTTTGTCAATTAGGTTAATATATTCGTACGGTTCGCAAAACAACTCGCCGATCGGCTGCCGATCGAATTTATCTCAAATTTGATATATAGTTATTGTTTTGTTGGTAGCGTTTGCATATTAGAATACTGTTCCCGGTCTCTGAAATAATCCTTACTAATATTATAAAGGCAAACGTGAGTTTATCTGTTTGCTTGTTTGTAGTGCTTTCACGCCTGAACTACTTGACCGATCATTTTGAAATTTCGCATACACGTTGTCAGGGGAATAGAAAAGGTCATAGGGTACTTTCCATCCAGAAAAAAGTACTGTTACTAATCTAACCTACATTTATGCAAGCGAAGCCGCGGGCATAATCTAGTAATGTTATATTTCGAGAGACAGAAAACAACTAAGTTCCTTACCAATCCCGAGGGTAGTTGCTTATGTTTGATGTAAGGTATACATAATTTTACACACAAGAGCAAATATCAATCATATTATTTTGTTTTCAAATTAAGGAACTAATTGATATTTTAAATTTGGATATAAAAAAATAATGGAACAGTCGCAAGGGGAAGACCTAGGCGAACGTTTCTTGATCAGATTGGAGACGTTTTGGATAAAAGCCAGGTTAAGAGCACCTTAAACCGGCGAGCGTGTATGAGGAATGTCATGAAAGCGAATGAAGCCAGAGAAGTGTGTCAGGATCGTACCAAATGGAAATCCGTAGTCTCTGCCTACCCCTCTGGTAAACAGGCGTTAATCTTTGTATGTATGTCTTCTCCCTAGCCTTTATTATTCCCAAGTCACTTGGGGTCGGCTTTTCTGGTCTAACCGGATTTGACTGGATATCAGTTTTTACACGGAACGGCTGCCACCTAACCTCCGCAATACTAAGGCTAACGATACCCTAAGGCTAGACCAGTGTCAGGATATTATAGGGCACTGACATCCCAATAACGACTGCCATAGGTGTTCATGGCAGCCGGGACCGACGGTTTAATTATATCTATGTATATGTATGTATGTATGTATATTAAAAAAAGTTGGATCGTAGTGGCGAGGTCTTGCTATATCCCTCGCGCAGCTGCGGTTAAATAGCGGTGACGTCACTGTTTGTATCTTGCATTCTTTTTCTATCATTTGCACAACTACCAATTCTACCAAATTTTTGTTTCTTACTTATTTTACAATAGATAATTCAATAATTCTTTATGTTTTACAGCTTGGGTAATATAGCTATTTGACTTAAATCATAAAAAAATATGTGTCATGTACCAAGAAGTACTACTACGTCCAACTGGAATTATCTCCATCTTATAGAACAGCCAAATATCTTTGTGTGAACCGGTCTTCCTATTAAAGAATTCTGACAACCTATCTTGCGCAGTGTGACCATGTGCAACTATACCATCACCAAATAATTGAAAACTGCAATAAGTAAAATGTTCTGGCTATTTAAAAATGATCATGGCTGAGTAGGTACTGTTTGTTTTGCTATCGGTATATGAACATGTCGCACATATGCGCGTGCACAAGGCGAACAACCGCGCCCAGTACACACGATCAGGTTGATAGTGATGTCACCAGTCACACGCATACTATACTATCGATAGTTACGGTAACATAGCGATAAACATAATAATTCAAAAGAACTTTGTATTTTTTTGGAGTATAGCATAAATTTTTCCTTCAACGTACTGACGTTGGCCATCCAGGCTTTTATCGTTATGTTTCTGCCATTGCGCAAAGTGTTGTGGGTTTGATCCCCACACAAGACAAAACATTTAAGGATCCACAAATAATTGTACCAAGGCTGTTCTTTGTTTCCGTTGCTTTAATATTTGCCCCACCCCTACGAAGCAGGAATTATTAATAGTCTGGCGTCGTCAGACACTACGTCTTGCTGAAAGTCAAAAAACAAAAAATTGATAATAGTTTATGATAAAACATTCTTCTAATTAGGATTCTCAAGAGTGAAGCAATGATCCCATATGCCATACTTCTAAAAATCCAATCCATCTAAAAGCTATCTGTATAGTCCTGTCCTTTTCCTATTTGATTTTAAGACTACTACTATAATAACATTCCCTATATCGCGAAAGACACGCCTACAAAAACCCAGATTTTTTTATACTGTATGCAAATCAAACCTTCACCTGGCGCAGACGTAGTAACTAGACGACCACTTAAATCATTACGCCATCCATCCGAATATGTCGATCAATATTATCGATATCGCGTAGGCAACGGAGAACATCACTAGTCTTAAGTGCGACATGTCCTACGGCATGCATTGTGCAACATAAGTGGATAAGTCACTCCTTAATTTTGTAAATCTCGCGACGCACACACTAACACTGTCCAACACTTCGGCTTGGAGTCTAAGACCTTGGCAAAAACAAGTCTAATACCCCTGGGGTCTTATTTTTAAAACATTATCCCCTTTGAATAAATCAATCTCATTGTCAATCAGACTACCTCAGTAACGCAGCGGTAGTTTATGCAACTATTGTATGATTGACTTATTGATGTCTCAAGATCGATTCCTGAGAAGTGTAATTGGATTTTTCTATCAAGAAATTGTCAGTAGTAGCTGATAGTTGTAGATAGATTCTGGAAATCTGTGTAGTTATTATGGGAGGCTGAAGAGATGTGACATCTCAAGTTTCAGCACCAGAGTCGCATAAAGAGACAAGAACCACGATAACTAATAAAAGCTCTCTCATAATAAATTCTCTGCTAAGGCACGTGTTTACTTCTTCGTTCAATCCCAGGTCCTTTAGCGGGGCGTGAAAAAGCATCTTCTCAGGCCGTCAAAGTAGAGATCTCAACATCGCCTCGGCTGCTATGAGGACGGTGTGGAGGCCACTGCTCTTAGACCACACGACTGCTTACCATCAGGCGGAGTGTGGTCATTTTGAAGAGCAAAATAAAAAAATAGCATAAAACCCGATCTGAAAGTGAAACAACACAGTGGCTTTTTCAGGATAAATTATCATGGCGCAGGAATAGTAATAATAAAAAATGAGAAAATGTGATACTTAAAACCAAAGCTGTGTGTTAGATAGATACCTCTGCCTACCCTGTCAGAGATATATGTTTGAGACTATGTATGTATTTTCATTGTACAATCAGCGACATAGTAGATATTCACGAGCTTTTTAATCATTCCATCTATAAGGTAAAAAATATTATCAATTTCGTAACATCTAAAAAATATAACAGATGAATCACGTATAGCTCAGTTGTCAGTGCGATGACACGGTTTGTCAAGGTCGCAGTTTCAAGTCCTGTTTCATGGATCGTCTTTTTCCTCTGTTATAATTTGCACTTCGTCTTAGTATGGGAAACGCTTCTAAAATAAATCTAAACTTACTTAATTTCTCAGCAGTAATATAAGAAAATAATTCCAATATTGCTATAGAATTTATAAACATTCAAAGATTGGTCCCAAAGAACACTCAAAGCCATATGAGGATCGAACTTACAACATTTTTTTTAGTAGTAGAGCCTCGCTGATTTCTGCATAAATGGGCTGGATGAATGAAAGGACTAGACCCTCTCACAGAATATCAACGTAAAATAGCAGTGTTCCTATTATTGTGTTTCGTTCGGTGAGTGAGAGTGCTGGAGGCCCAATCTCCCTCTTTCCCCCTTCCTACTCCTTCTCCTTCCCACTTCCTTTTTCCTTTCCTAAAGAGTTAGCAACGCGCAACTGATGCCACTGGTGTTGCAGGCGTCCATAGGCTACGGTGATCACTTACCATCAGGTGGGCCGTATGCTTGTTTGCCAACTAAGAAGTATTAAATAAATAAGAAGCACTGGAAGCGGCGAGATGACCGCTCAAAACTACGCCATCTGTGATTTCTTTTAATTGTTATCTTTTTTACGTGGCCATCTATAATGATTTGTAATTAATGTTTAACTGTACACCAAGCTGGATCAACTATTTGTGGATGACAAATTTCTGTCTGTATGGGATAAAACTCAAAACAATATTTTGTACAATGGCGATGAAATATCGCAAATCGGTAGGCCATATTCTCGATTACCACATGGCGTGGCTGTGGAATACTCGCGGGCGAAGCATGAAATCAAACCATCAAATCAAAAATATGTCAAAGCAATACTCATGAACGTCAAATACATACTTATTAATGTAAATTTACATTAATTCAGCAAAATAAGGACGTAGAACCAATAAGAAGAACTGATAAGAAACTCACGGCCACTTCTTTCAATCGCTAAGTTTACAATATTGTTTATTCAGCTAATCGTTTTTGTAAGAATAGGCATGATGACAGGGTTAATAATAAATGATTCTAATTAATCCATCTTTTAGATTAGCATAAAATATTGGACACCTATTTTTTATTTTAACAAAACAATAAAAATATCCTTAGATATAACGTATTAAAGTTCGAGAGTGGGGGATTGTGACGTCACACTTTTGTGAAATTTGTACCGAACAGTGACGTAACACTAAATTTAAACGCGTTGTATCTTCCTTGTTATTAGTTTATGGAACAAAAGAAAATACGTGTGCAATACTTTTTGATAATCTGAAAGACGGACTAATGTTTTTTTTTATTTACGTTGGGGAATGCAATTACGCATATCCCTCCGCGGGGGCGGGCGGAAGGATTATGTCGGACTCGCCGGGGTAAAAGAAAGATGTTGAAAAGATAATGTACCTCCCGGAATACCGACTAAACCTACCACGGTGTTCCTCGACAGAACCACTGTCGACGGGGCCGCGCGAATCGCTTTTGCATGCGGTCGCAACCCCGCCGAGGTTAAGGCCCGCCGTCTGAAACGGCAGGACACTACACAAGAGACCTACCCAAAGGACTCACTCGAAAACTTCCCTACTGTCGCCCCCCTAGAGGGGAGACGGACTCGACACAGAGGTGCGCGTGGGAACACGCACGCCGCCTCTCGGACCTGGTGCTGAACGGATGGCGGGCAGGTCCCACAAAGCCCGCCACCCCCAGGTCAAACCTCAGGGTGATGCCTATTGCAACTATTAAACCACTTACTACTCATGAAACACTCAAGCAATACTAACTAATATTATAAATGTGAATGTCAGTTTGTTTGTTTGTTTGTCACGCTTTCACGCCTTAACTACTCAACCAATCAACGTGACATTTTGCAAACACGTTGTTAGGGGCGCAGAAAAGGAGATAGGGTACATTTCGTACATTTCATCCAGGAAAAAGTAGTACTGTTCTCGAGAGATAGAATTAACAAAATCTAGATTATTATGAGCGAAGCTACGAGCAAAATCCAGTGAATAACATTTACAATAGGAGCATCCACTTACGAGTACGAAGAATAAAAAATGTCATATTGAATGAAATATCGATTCTACGTATTAAATAGTATCGATAACATAAAGGTCCAGCACTATCACACGTCTGCAAGTTGCATTGCACAAACACGTGTGTAATTTCGCAAGCGGCGCGCCCCCGCGGACCGAACACCTCATACCGTACGCCTTTAAACATTAGTACTAGCACACCCTTACAACGGTAACCAAGTCGATAATGAACTAACTGTAGTTTCATTCGAATGGTATTCGAATGAAGCATAGAGGAACGTAGTGTGATGTTTCTCCAACACAAAGGGTCCTTCGACAAGGCTCGGTGATCGCGCCTGGCAGATACAGTAGCTAGTTGTGTAAACCTCGTTTGCAATATTAAGGATTGTATGGAGTAATGTGTAATTGTGGACAGCGCCATCTCTTGTCGTTGTAACGTCTACGCCAGTGTGGAGCGCTTGTTCCTCTGTTTTCCCCCTGAATAATCATACTAAAGCAAAATATAATGAAGATATATAATATATGTATATCTACCATTGGCATGTTCCTATATGATAATTATTTGTTATTTTACAAAGAATTAAATATAATTAATTAAAATTAATATAATAACTATGCATAATGTGAATCCCTATCATACCGAATACTGTCTCTAAGATACAGGTATTATTGCCTAGTTTAAGAAACAGAGCTCAAATAGTGTACCTACTAACATCTTACATAGCTACGCTTTTATAATAATTGAATTGTGCACTGTAATAACTACCACTAAATTTTTGGTGATAAATTAACTTATTATAATTAATCTAAAGAAAAAAATATAATTACTATAATCACTACAAATAGAAAGTCTTAGTGCCCTGCGACGCAAGAATTATTACTGGCACGTAGTATTCTGTCAGGCAATAAATTTTTTCTTTTTTTTAAATTGGCAGATTGAGGGGAAAATCTGTCATGGACATCTGAGAAGGGACACTCAGATAGTGCTGGACTCCTACCAGCTAAAAACCCCAATCTGTCACTGCCATATTTTTCTCCGTTGAAGACGGAGGCTTACATTCAAATGTTCTAAATAAAATAACAATAACATCGCATTCCTAATGTGCGTTGTCTTTGTTACATAATATACTTAAACTATCTTATACATAAAACTATTATAAAATGCACAGAAGTTTATAAAAAATACAGGTAAAGTATTTTCATTATAAAAACATTTTTATTTTGTTTTTCTTTTTGTTTTCTATATTTTTTTCGTTTTATTAATATTTTTTGTTTTGTATTTCGCCTTCTATTTCGTTCTTTTATATTATTTTCAAGCTTTTTACTTTAACACTAGTATAATATACAAGCAATAGGCTTGTTCCGTGGGTACTTGGTACGTGGGTCCAAAATATAGTTGGCGAAATATGGGTGTAGTACATGTCTGCCTACCCCTTCGTGGATAGAGGCGTGGGAATCCTAACTAATAGTATAAGTGCGAATGTCAGCGTTTGTTACGCTTTCACGCCTTAACTACTCGACCGATGATTATGATATTTTACATGCACGCTGTCAGAGAGCCATGGGGTACCTTTCATCCAGGAAAAAGTACTGTTCCCTAAGAAATGGTTTATTGACAAAACCTACAATAACGTGAACGAAGGAGCTATAGCTCAGTGGGGAGACCAACAGACTGCAATGCAGAGGGTCTCGGGTTCGAACCCACGTCGCGCACCTCTGACTTTCGGAAGTTATATGACTTTTCAAAATTATATGCGTATTGATTGACAATTATCGCCTGCTCCGTGCCTCGGAGAGCACGTTAAGCCGTTGGTCCCGGCTGCCATGAACATCCATGGCAGTCGTTATTGGGAAATTCAGTGCTCTATGATATCCTGACACTGATTTAGCCTTAGGGTATCGTTAGCTTTCGGGTTGCAGAGGTCAGGTGGCAGCCGCTCCGTGTAAAAACTGATATCCAGTCAAATCCGGTTAGACCAGAAAAGCCGACCCCAAGTGACTTGGGAATAATAAAGGCTAAGCAGAAGAACGTGAACGAAGTCGCGGGAAAAATCTTATTTGTGTATGTTATAGGTATATTCTGTACTAATATTTCTATTAAACGTCAAACGAACTAAACTTACGTTTAAGTATTATTAAAGCCATGTTGGTCGCGTGACATTGTAACCTTGTTGGAGGCCGATCACGAGGTTCCAGTGTCCCTTCCCGAGTCACTCAAGGTGGTAGGGTTTTCAATTGCAATTTTAAGTAGTAGCACGAAGTCTTAAGACTTGCCCAGTAGACGGCAATAATCTCACCCACGTGTCTTTGTCTCTTGCTTGGTTAAGGAGAAAGTGGAATTCTTCAAATTAAGTCGTTTGCAGGTAATATATTTCGAGTTTCATATAGCCAGAATATTCTTACTTTTGAGAATTCTAAGGTGTGTGGCTGTATACCTGACGATGCTTAATGATTTGGTGATGGTGAGCTTAAAACGAATAATTGTGAACGATAGTCTAGTGGGATACAATTGGACTGCCACGCAGAGGTATCGAGTTCGATCCCAAGGTAAGCATCAATTTTCGAAATTATAAGCTTATTAAATAGTAAATTATAGCTCGCGTTAACGGTGAAGGAAGACATCGTGAGGAAACTTCCGTATCTGAGTGTTTTGCAAAATGTTTTAGAAGATGTGTGAAGTCTTCCAACCTGCACTGGGTTAGCGTAGTGGACTTAGGCTTAATCCTTCTCACAGTGAGAAGAGACCCGTGCCCAGCAGTGGAACAGTTTAATACAGGGCTGATATTATATATTTCTTTCGGGTATATAGACTCAGTGTGTGTCCGTATGTTGTAAGTACAAATATGTTTGGACAAATTATTTTGTCCGTTACTACGCATACTCACTGCGCTAAGCGATCTCCTGGGTTCAGAAATAACTACTAATCTTTATGTGGATGGGCGATAATTTTGTTAGAATGTTTGAAGTTTTGTGTGAAAGATGTATGATCGGTGTTCGTTTTATTCTATTTTGTTGTATATCTTAATATATCCTCATGTTTAATTAGTACTAGATGTTGCCTGCGGCTTCGCTAACGGTAATCTAGATTTCGTAAAGAAATTGAAAATGCAAAATTTTATGTTGACGGTCGAGCATATAAGCCGTGGAAGCGTAATAAAACTAAAATTTATTACACAAAAAACAGTTGTTACAAAAAAAATATACAACCATTAATGAATAAAACATCAAAACAACTTATCTATTCTATATAAAAAATAATCTATAAACAATTTCATCCTTATACGTTCGAGCGGAAACTCACGCGCATCCCAAGATGGCGCGAGAAAAAGGTCAGGATATGTGTCACGGCGAGCGAGGCTGCGAGAAAAACTGCTCACATACGCCTCACCTTGTGCGGGTGACCCTTGGACATTTATAGGCGGAAAAGGACATTTGTGTTGCTGTTTTTGGAAGTATAACTTGCGATTTAAGTATTGCTATATTAATTGGGTGGTGCTGATTAAGTAAAATGTAATTTGAGAGCACGGTACTGTTAATAGCGTCGCGGTAGTGAATACGACTGCTGTGCGTGATATCTTGGGTTATATTCCCGCGTTGGACAAGTGTTATCGAGTAGTAGTAGTAGACGGCAATATACTCGTTCTAGGGGGCGAGCCTGATGCTGCCTACCGGGAACAATTCAAGTCTCCGCGCTGCTATGACAAATGGAATAGGTAGTTACTCTTGGCAACCAAGCGCAAAAACACAACATTTTGCAGGGTTTCCAGGAAAAGGGAGATCGTTTTCCAGTACGTCATAATAGCTTACTGAATAAGGCATGTAAGAAAAAACAAACCACATATTATGATCACCGTGGACACCTTTTCTAAAAGCTGTACTGGAGACCTGGCTGCCTCGCTAGTGTGTGGTCTTAGGTTTAAATCCCGAGAAAGCCAAGCAAGAAGTTGACGGTAAAATCGTTGGTCCTGCGCCTGATCTCTCTTCGGTCGTGTCAGATTGCCTTCTTGCATAATACAGAGTGTACTGGTGTGTTGCCCACACACTTATGCACTATAATATCTCCTTCGCAATGGCCACGCTCCGTTAAGATTGGGTGCCATGATCGATCTAAAGGAGCTGACTTACTAGAGACCCGGTGTTTGTTAGCTAGGTGTCCATCACACACACATATTTGCAATCAATATTTAAATACGAATATACAGAATGATTTTGAAATCGTGTAATTCCTTTTAACCACGCATTCTACTGGTGATATAGAATAACCCTGACAATATTTTTTCTTAATTAGAATAATGGTTTCGGCAAAATTAGAGTACAGATTTTTTTCATGAAATGATTTCAAATAGTCATATTTTAACCACCTGACACAATCTTAATATTTTACTAATTTAAAAATAATAACATAACAATAACTGATGTCGTAAATAATAAGGGGCAATAAAAAGGACCGCCCGTTATTATTTACGACATTAATTATTAATATGTTTTTTATTTTAATTAGTAAAAAATTAAAATTGCCTCGGTTGGTTAACATATGACTATCTGACACCATTTCACGAAAAAATGGAACAATAATTTAAAAAAAAAAACAATTCTAATTAAATAAAAATATGGTCAGGGTTATTCAATATCACCAGTAGAATGCGTGGTTAAAAGGAATTACACGATTTCAAAATCACCCTGTATAACGTGAATAAGTTCGTGACATCACTCCTTATCTCCAGCATCAAGTGTTCAATACATTTCCATACAATTATGGCGTCTAATGCAGTGAGGACGACCGGTGCGATATGTCTCACGAATATATAATAGATATGTATCTAACATTGATATATAATGAGCGCAAGATATCTAGTTTTAGCAACATTAATTTCGGTAGCCCAATGGATAAGGTTTCTAAACCCAGAAACCGCACTAACGATGAGAACCCACTCATAACACAACTTAAAAATAATACTAGTAATTTGGTACCCAAATTGTTAGTATTCTTTAAAAAAACGCCTGGCAAGACGTTGATGATGAATAATGAGTTTTTAAAAGTAGATGTTGCCCGCGGCTTTGTTTGCCTTAATGTAGATTTTGTCAATAAATTTCAATCCCTTTAATACGGTACTTTTTCTGGATAATAGGTATCCTATGTCCTTCTCTGTACATCTGACAACATGTATGCAAAATTTAATGATAATCAGTCGCGTGGAAAAATTTTGTATACACGCTATCAGGGATACAGAAAAGCCATAAAAAGTAATGTTTTATTGTATCCACCGGTGTTACGCTGCGACTCAATAGTTTATATTTCTATAATTGGCTATTTCATTTTCATAATAATGTCTTCTGTTTACGCGAATGTTATTGATTGAATTTACACTACTTTATACGGATTTTATCACGTTGTTTATTTAACACTTTATTACATAATTATCGTAGGTCTAGCTGTGGTTTGCTTCGTTCAGGAGGTACTTGGGTACTTTGAAATAAGTACACTGGAACATTGAGACAACTACCATCTTAGTCTTCGGTCTCTGGTCACGGACCATGGCTGCTGAAAAGCAACCGAAACGTCGGGGAAAATGTAAAATTAAATCTAAGTAATTCTATAATTTAAATAGCTTAAATTAAAGTAAACAGTAACTAGTTAAAGTGTTTAACAAAAGTAGTTTAAAGTTTCAAAATTATGTAATAATAGAAAGTGTTTTATAAAAAATAAACAACGCAATAAAATCCGTAGGTATAAAGTTTGTTTAATTTCAAAGTAATGTAACAGTTTTCAAAATAATAATTATGTAATAAAGTGTTAAATAAACAACGCGATAAAATCCGTATAAAGTTTTTAATTTTATTTTATTTTCTGTTTTCTTGACATATTAACTGGTTTAGTAGCTATTAGGAGACTAAGGTATCCTTAAATAGCATTAAAAGATTTATTTCAAATATAAAATACACCGTTTAAAACAGTTTAATCTCATCACACACCAATCGCTCCTCACAACTCACTATAATAGTCAATTGGCCTTCATTATAAAAGCTTATGCAGTTAATTGAGCACGTATTATAGCTTGCATTACTGACTAACGCTCGCGTCTTTCTTCATCCATACATCATTGTACCCATTCATAATACGGCCGTGAATCAGTACCGCGCATCTATTATGAATGATTCTTTGAAACTAATTTTAATATATTGTGTACTAGTCGCCTGCGTTTTGGCCATGTTTATGATTACTGGTCCGCTCTTGTACGAGCGAGCGATCTTTTAAGGATATAGGCATAAGACTATGTTTATCTTTTATATATATACAGGGTGTCCGGTAATTATTGGATAACCTTGATATGTGTTATAGTAGAACTGAAGGCCGTTCAGAAAAAAAGAGAAAAAAAGTGCAAGCTATATTAGCATTGCATACTTTTGACTGTCTATCTATTAGCATAATTCGTGTTTAATAATAAAACAACAAAAAACTGATGGATTTCATTCATTTATGGTCGTAGTATACAAGAAAGATATACATGGTAATAAAAAAAACACATATCTCAGGTAGTAGTTAGGATAAATTCTTTTTCATATTTTTTTCTGAACGTCCATCGGTTCCACTATAAGACACTTCCAGATTATCCATTAATTACCGGACACCCTGTATAATTCTTCTGTACGTGTGTTGACAGTGAATTCCTCCTAAACGGCTGGACCGATTTGAATGATTTTTTTTGTGTGCGTTCAAGTGGGTTCGAGGATGGTTTAAATTTGGTATTTTTTTTCCGCCTGTACAGGACTACGTCTGTCAGGACAGCTAGTGTATTATATATTACTAGAATTTGCCCGCAACGTCGCTCGCGTAAATGTTGCTTATGTGAATATTGTATCTCTCAGGAACAGTACACTTTTCTGGATGAAAGGTACCCTGTGTCCTTTTCTGTACCCCTAACAATATGTATGCGAAATTGCATATTGATCAGTTGAGTAGTTAAGATAAACAAACTTAACAAACAAATATTGTCTTCTGTTTACGCGAATGTAATTCATTGATATTAAACTACTATATACGGATTTTATCGCGTTGTTTATTTAACACTCTGTTACATAATTTAGAAACTGTTACACTACTATACTATACTATTAAACTTTACTAATTTTAAGCTAATTAAATTATTAAAACTATCAAATCTATTTATATTTAAGTTTACACTTTCCCCGACGTTTCGGTTGCTTTTCAGCAGCCATGGTCACGGGGAGAGTCTCTCCTCTCTAATTTCAATTAACAAACAAACTCACATTCGCATTCATAATACCTATTAGCTAGGATTTTTTATGAAACTAATCTTTATATATATAAATATTCTGTGCGTTTGTAATTAAACTCCTCCTAAACGGCTAGACCGATTTTGATGAAATTTTTTGTGTATGTCAAGTGGATTCGAGAATGGTTTAGATTTGGATTTAATTTTTTTCTTTTTGTCTTGTTTACAGGACAACGTCTGTCGAGACAGCTAGTTTTAATATATTGTTGACTAGCTGTTCCCCGCTGTTTTACGTACGTTTATGATTGCTACGCCGCTCTCATGGCTTATAGCGTGATGTTGTATAGCCCAATAGCTATCTAAAGAATTGGGCTAGCAATAGGGTATTTTTGGTTTGATACATTATTTTACTCACAAGAAGTAAATTGCAATCAAAATAAATCTTTTTGTGGAAACAGTATCAAAATTAAGAGGAAACATTACGGCCGAAAGAATTGAAAAAATAGGTATTTGTAAAATCAATTACTGTCTCGCAGTGCCCTCAGAGCGCGATAGAGACATCTGCAGCTTGGACCGAAAATATACAATAGTAAAAGTACACAAAATCAACGTTTCGTAGTCCCCTGATTCCTTCTCCAAAGCTTCGACCGATTTAATTACAATTTTCATTAAAAATTAAAGAAAGGCTTTGGCCGTGTTCCTATGTTTTCCTTTTTTTTATATAATCTAGTCAAATTTGTTTTCTGGATGTTTGAACACAGCGGAAAATCGGCCTATTTTTGAGGTTTTTGAAGGCTCATGTCTCTTTTAATAATTAATTTATAAAAAAAAGGAAAACATAGGGACATTTTTGTAGGTATGGATAGCAAAACAACCGTTGGCTTCGTAAAAGGTAGGTAGGTAGTGTAGGTTAGGTTAAGTTAGTTTGTGGTTCTTAACCGGGGATCGGTCGCCACGTGTGTGCGCTGCCAGGACGAGTCCATTGTGGACATTTCGTTCGCAAGCCCTGCCGTAGCGCGCCGCGTCCGGGACTGGCAAGTGCTGGTCGAGGCGGAGTCACTGTCGGACCACCGTTACGTGCGGTTCGACATCTCCGCCTCGCCGGCGATCCCGGACGATCGCCCGAGGAGAGTGCACGCCCCGTCGTCCCCACGATGGGCGTTGAAACATCTCAACGTAGACGTGCTGGTGGAAGCCTCCATCGTCCAGGCCTGGACCCCGATGGGCTAAGGGCCTGTGGAGGTTGAGCTAGAGGTGGAGTGGTTGTGCGACCGGGACACGGCGCAGCACACGCTGGAGGAGTGTCCAGCGTGGGCCGAGGAGCGCTGTGCCCTGGTCGCCGTGATTGGCCCCGACCTCTCGTTGCCGACCGTCGTATCCATGATGGTCGGCGACGACAGGTGCTGGGGCGCAATGAGGTCCTTCTGCGAGGCTGTCATCTCGCAGAAGGAGGCGGCGGAGCGGGGGCGTGAGGAAGATCCTTACGCCCCGGACATCCGCCGCCGGAGGAGGGGGCGCAGGAGACGCGCTTATGTCGCTCTCCTGCCCCCCACCTAAGGGTTCTGGGTGGCAAGGCCTCAGGGGACCCTGCCACCCGTGAGTAAGAACCCACAGAGGGCGCGCGCGGTGTTCCCGCGCGCCTTCTAACGTCGAAAGGGGAGAGCGGTGAAATGCTCTCCCCCGGGGACGAGAGGAGGTCGGGTCCCATTGACCCGGCCGGCACCCACACGGGGGGGCCTGCTATGGATGAATCTTTTTAGACTCCCAACAGGCCCCCCCATTGGGTGAGAGAGGGAACACCCCAGGTTTTTTTAGTGGGTATCCCAGCACTAGGCTGGTGAGTCCCACACGCCCCGCCGGTGCCGTCCCCTAGCCGGCGGGTAGTGCATCAAGCATTTTTTCCTGGGAATAATAAAAAAAAAAAAAAAAAAAAAAAAAAAAAAAAAAAAAAAAAAAAAAAGAGGTGGAGTGGTTCCGGGGCGCGATGACGCGGATTTGCGACGCGTCGATGCCCCAGACCAGTGCTCGACCTCCAAGGCGTCAAGTGTACTGGTGGTCTGACGACATCAGCCAAAAACGCGCCGCGTCGCCAGTACACTAGGTACCACCGACGCAGGCGGTACCGTGACCCGACCGTGGAGGCACGGCTGCGGGGCGAATACACACAGCGGAAGTACGCCCTGCAGTCTTGCAGGCAGGAAGAGTTCCTGGGGACTCTCGAGGCAGATCCGTGGGGCCGTCCGTATAAGGCGGTCAGGGGCTTGGGGCTCCACCTCGACGGCCGCTGGAACTTTCGCGTCCATTTTAGCCGCCTGGCCCCCCGGCTGATGTCGGCGGCGGGAGCGCTTAGCTCTCTGCTGCCGAATATCGGGGGGCCGAGTGTCGTCTGCCGCCGCCTCTATTTGGGGGTGGTGCGGTCGATGGCCCTTTACAGGTCGCCCATTTGGGCCGGCGCCCTCGATCGCCGAAACATCGCCCTCTTGAGGAAACCTCAGAGGGCGATGGCGATCAGGGTGTCACGGGCGTACCGCACCGTCTCCTTTGAGGCGGCGTGCGTCCTGGCGGCATCGCCGCCCTGGGATTTGGAGGCGGAGGTCCAAGCGTCGGTGTATCACTGGCGCGTGGACCTCCGGCTCCATGGTGAGGAACCCACTCACGGGGCGGTGGAGACGCGACGGTCCCAGGCTCGACTGGTCCTCGAGGCCAAGTGGGAGGAAAGGCTGGCCCAGCCCCGCTACGGGGTGAGGACCGTCGAGGCTGTCCGTCCGGTGCTAAGGCAATGGATGGACAGACGGCGCGGACCGCTCACCTACCGGCTTACTCAGGTGCTCTCCGGACACGGCTGTTTCGGAGAGTACCTGTGCAAGATAGCCGGTAGGGAGCCGACAACCAGGTGTCACCACTGCGAGGAGTGCGACCGGGACACGGCGCAGCACACGCTGGAGGAGTGTCCGGCGTGGGCCGAGGAGCGCTGTGCCCTGGTCGCCGTGATTGGCCCCGACCTCTCGTTGCCGACCGTCGTATCCATGATGGTCGGCGACGACAGGTGCTGGGGTGCAATGAGGTCCTTCTGCGAGGCTGTCATCTCGCAGAAGGAGGCGGCGGAGCGGGGGCGTGAGGAAGATCCTTACGCCCCGGACATCCGCCGCCGGAGGAGGGGGCGCAGGAGACGCGCTTATGTCGCTCTCCTGCCCCCCACCTAAGGGTTCTGGGTGGCAAGGCCTCAGGGGACCCTGCCACCCGTGAGTAAGAACCCACAGAGGGCGCGCGCGGTGTTCCCGCGCGCCTTCTAACGTCGAAAGGGGAGAGCAGTGAAATGCTCTTCCCCGGGGACGAGAGGAGGTCGGGTCCGATTGACCCGGCCGGCACCCACACGGGGGGGCCTGCTATGGATGAATCTTTTCAGACTCCCAACTGGCCCCCCCCATTGGGTGAGAGAGGGAACACCCCAGGTTTTTTTAGTGGGTATCCCAGCACTAGGCTGGTGAGTCCCACACGCCCCGCCGGTGCCGTCCCCTAGCCGGCGGGTAGTGCATCAAGCATTTTTTCCTGGGAATCAAAAAAAAAAAAAAAAAAAAAAAAAGAGGTGGAGTGGTTCCGGGGCGCGATGACGCGGATTTGCGACGCGTCGATGCCCCAGACCAGTGCTCGACCTCCAAGGCGTCAAGTGTACTGGTGGTCTGACGACATCAGCCAAAAACGCGCCGCGTCGCCAGTACACTAGGTACCGCCGACGCAGGCGGTACCGTGACCCGACCGTGGAGGCACGGCTGCGGGGCGAATACACACAGCGGAAGTACGCCCTGCAGTCTTGCAGGCAGGAAGAGTTCCTGGGGACTCTCGAGGCAGATCCGTGGGGCCGTCCGTATAAGGCGGTCAGGGGCAAGTTGCGCCCGTGAGCCCCACCGGTCACCGAGAGTCCCGGCAATTGGAAGGGATGGTCTCCGCTCTCTTTCCTTCGAGAGCGGAGCACACACCTCCCGTAATGGCGCCGCCCGAAGTTGAGGTGGGCGGTGCCGATGCCGGGGCGCCAATATTAACAATGGCGGGGCTCAGCGTGGCAATGATGCGGCTCCGGGGCAAAAACACCGCCCCGGGGCAGGACGGAATTCTTGGCCGCGCCTTGGTTTTGGCCTACGACGCCCTAGGGGACCGGCTCCTCAGGCTGTTTAGTGCCTACTGGGAGTCGGGACGGTTCCCTTCCATGTGTAAGACGGGTACGACTCCTGAGAAAGGAGGGCCGCCCCGCGGACTCTCCCTCCGCGTACCGCCCCATAGTGCTGTTGGATGAGGTGGGCAAGCCCTTTGAGCGTGTAGTGGTTGCCCGCCTCTCCAGGCACCTGGTGCAGGTGGGCCCCGACTTGTCCGAACAACAGTTCGGATTCCGAGAGGGCCGATCGACGATTGACGCGATCAGTCGCGTCAAGGCCCTCTCGGAAGAGGCGGTCGCCCCGCGCCAGGTGGTATTGGCGGTGTCCTTGGACATCGCCAACGCGTTCAACCCCCTGCCGTGGGTTGACTATTAGGAAGGCGCTCCGATTTCATGGGGTGCCTCCCTATCTGCGCCGAATAGTCGGGGACTACCTGCACCAGAGGAGCGTATTCTGTGTGGGGCGGAACGGAGAGACGTTCCGGAGGGAGGTGTCGTGCGGTGTTCTACAGGGATCGGTTCTTGGACCGATCCTGTGGAACATCGCCTACGACTGGGTGCTGCGGGGCACCCTACCCCCTGGCGTCGGCGTAACTTGTTACGCCGACGACACGCTGGTCACGGCAAGGTTCTGGGTGGCAAGGCCTCAGGGGACCCTGCCTCCCGTGAGTAAGAACCCATAGAGGGCGCGCGCGGTGTTCCCGCGTGCCTTCTAACGTCGGAAGGGGAGAGCAGTGAATTGCTCTCCCCCGGGGACGAGAGGAGGTCGGGTCCGATTGAACCGGCCGGCCTTTTCAGACTCCCAACTGGCCCCACCATTGGGTGAGAGAGGGAACACCCCAGGTTTTTTAGTGGGTATACCAGCGCTCGGCTGGTGAGTCCCACACGCCCCGCCTGTGGCGTCCCCTAGCCGGCGGGTAGTGCATCAAGCATTTTTCCTGGGTATCAAAAAAAAAAAAGTTTCGGGCCCGCCACGATCGTGGCGGTAAGTCCCGTGTTTGAGGAGTGGCTGGAGAGGCGGCATGGCGCCCTCACCTTCCGGCTGACACAGGTTCTGACTGGCCACGGTTGTTTTGGCCAGTTCCTGTGTCGTATACGCCGGCAAGAGACGCCCGGTTGTCACCACTGCGGCGACTGCCGCGACGTTGTTGAGGACACGGCGCTACATACGTTGGCGGTTTGCCCCGCCTGGGCATCGCAGCGCCGTGAGTTGATCGCAGCAGTTGGATCGGTTACCCTCTCGCTTCCGGCCGTAGTTCAGTCTATGGTCCGGAGTGAGAGGTCGTGGAACGCCGTCGCCTCCTTCTATGAGGAAGTGATTTCCATTAAGGAGGCGGCGGAGCGGGAGTGGGAGCTTTTAAACCCTCTCCCCAACCGTAGAGCCGGGTGCCGGAGGGCGCGAGATGACCTCCAGTCACCCTGAGGTTTGACCTGGGGGTGGCGGGCTTTGTAGGCCTGCCCGCCATCCATTCAGCACCAGGTCCGAGAGGCGGCGCACTGTGGGCTGAAAATCGACCTCCATAGACATAGAAATGAAAGTTGCTAGATGTTCGTTTTGTTGACAGATATGGCTTCTATTAGCTATTATACACATAAAAATGTCGTCTGAGCTAACTCCGCACAGAAATGAATTTATTATAAGGTTTTTTCGAAAAAAATGTATGGAGCTAGCATGAAAAATCTGAATATCTCTGAACTTGCAAGGAAAACCGTAATATCCTCAGAGATGGTTATAGGACTAATTATTTGTGATTTTTTGACTTACTTCATATAACGGTACCTGCTGCAGAATTTTTTTTAAAAATCATCTAATTTTTAATTAATTTTTTTTAACATTAAACGATTTGTTTTATTGTAAAAGTAAAGAAACAACACGTTATATGCATATAATACTAAATCTTCACCAGTTATTTGTTAAAATATCAAGAAAATTATTTTTGCCTTACATAGTATATATGTTTTAAAACAGGTAATTGGATACTATTACTAAACTTTGCATACAGGTAAACCACTGAATATTAAATTAGCCTTCTAATGAGTTCTGAATAAGAGATTAAGTGATTTGCAATATCGCACAATGGTAACTACGGAGTACACTAATTAAATTCTTACAGGTAAGTACATAAGTAAACTAATTAGTTAATTAGACATGTTACGAGTTCTAAGAAATATTTTCGACAACTGTCTAATTATTTTATTATTATGTCTAAATGAAGGTATTTTTTTAAATCATTAAATTCTACTAATGTCAAAGTAAAGATCAATCGATAAGTTAGTTATTTTATTAACGCTAATAATAGGCATTAAATAAAAAGAAAAATAAATTAAAAAGGTATTTTTTAATAGTTGATAAAATTTATATAAAACAAAACATAGGTACAAAAGTATGCAAAAATATAAATAGGTACAAGAATAGTAATATAAAATATTTAAAAATAAATCAATTGCAAAACATAGTTACGTACCAAAGCTAAATAACGAAAGATCATGAAAAAATTACATTGAATAGAATTATAATTAAAAGCACAAAAAGTTTCTAGTTTTCCTTATCACTCTTGTCAATTTCTGAATCAGAATCTAGATTGCCTAGAAACTCAAAGTCAGTTTCTTGAAACTGAATTAAATTGAGGGTTTCAGGAAATAAATCCTCCTTTTTCTTGGCATCTAACTTGGGTCTTTGTACATTTATAAAAGGATCCGAAGAAACAACTAACATATTAAGGATATCATGATTCGAATCTTGCCTGCTCTTTTTCTGCGAATGATGTTCCCGAAACCTCCTAAAATCTTTATTGCGAGACTCGGATGCTTCTTCCAAGAGACTTCCTATGGGTACAACATCATTCTTCTCGATTATGTCTGCCCCGTGTATAAGTAATTTGTGGACGGTTGATGACATATAGTACCAGTCATATAATTCCACGTACCTCTCTGCTGTTTTGAAGGCATAATCTTTAAATTTAATTATATCTACTTTCTCCCCGGAAGTTATTGCCTGTAAAATCACAGCAAATCTTCTTATTAGTTCTTCGTCCAACCCAGTAATGGCTGCAGTTTTATGGGGAAATTTGAAAAACTTTCTTGCAGTGTTGCCGTCATTAGTAGTTCCGGAACCTTGTTTAACAATGTCAATCAATAGATTTAATTCGTCTTTAAATTTGTCTTGAATAATCTTTTTTCTCTTACTTAGCATTTCTTTGTGCTCGTTACCTCTCGCAGCCCACTCTTTAAAATCTAGTCTATACGAAATATGTAGTAAACATTCCATACAATTTATACGGGCGTGTAGAGATGACAATCCAAACTCGTATATATCAGAAGATACGGTCTTTGCTGTTACTACACTCAAACGGTTCATTTCTGTCGGTTTTGCCAGACACAAATAGCATGATGAACTTGATCTGGCTTGAGACAAATACGTGCAGACTTTACCATCGATCATTGTCATCATTAGGTGATGATTCACCCTGTTTCTATTATTGCACTCTGTAGGAATGAGAGCCTTAATTTCTTCATCCATTCGTCGTTTGTGTTCGATGACTACTGCTTCGCTTTCCTTCACAAAAGTAAATTGAACTGGACGAC
The DNA here is from genome assembly GCA_963675205.1 of Catocala nupta. Taxonomy (NCBI): domain Eukaryota; kingdom Metazoa; phylum Arthropoda; class Insecta; order Lepidoptera; family Erebidae; genus Catocala; species Catocala nupta. Next base: position 1,853,814 of record OY776102.1, read on the forward strand.
AATACATTGCTGAGCATGGTTTTGGGTTCATCCACAAAGTATTGTCTCCATCAGTCAGTTTTAGTGGCACCAAGGAAGTCATGAAAATACTTGAATCGTCTTGATCGTTATCCATTTTCTGCTTGTATCGGCTTTGGTTTGACGCACCATCGAAACCCCATTTAGATATCAATTTTAAATCCTTATTTTGCACATCATCGTTAGGAAAACTTTGGAGGATTCTTTTGACCGTAATGTCGAGTAAAGCTTGAAGGGTTATTCTTGCCGATGAATCGGTCACTAACACTGATTGCTTCGGAGGATAGCATGCCAGCTTGGTTTGTTGCACTTTATAGTAGGATGGATAAATATCCTTTCTACCTTCCCGAATAGCTGACTCTCGTAAAGTGATGTATTGCCACTTTGATAATTTTAATGAAAGGAGTAATCCAAGTGCTTTTTCTGGTGTAAATAAGATAGTTTTCACCGGTTGCTTAAGCGTTTCCTTAATTTTAGAGGCTGCTTCAGGATGTTTCAGCATATATTCGATTACAGATGCGATATCCTCACAGCCTTCTTCCTTAAAACGCGCTGCTGCTGTATATGCCAATTCACTGGGATTGTCAGTTTTATGCTCATCAGATCTTCTCTTCTTCTGTTTGCTTTCCAGATCTTCGAATGGTTTTCGTGACCTCTTTGTCATTGTACCAACAGAGTATGATGTTGAGGGTTCTGGAGAGATTGATCTTGATCCCTCAGCAACAGTTGGTTCTTGAGCGACTAAATTTATACAACTTGGCCAATCGATAGTTGCTTGCAGCCAAATTTCGTATTGTTTTCTAAAAGTATCAAGAATTCGGTGAGATTTTTGCCACTTTTGTGATGCAGCTCGTACAAATCTCCGACAAAATTCTTTTAGAGTCACTTGATCTTCAACGGAAAGACAAACGTCTAGGCGGGATATAACTTCACTAAACAATACCTCATGATCAAATGAAGTACTCTTACATTTTAGAAGAACGAATAGGTCTAAATTGGTATTTAAACTTTCCATTATAAAATTTCACAGTGATATGTTAGGGGTAACAAAGCTTAGAATAAACTAAATTATGATGCAAAATGTTAACCATTTTATATTTCAGTCCAACATTAGTTAACGACCTCATTAGACAGTTGTCGAAAATATTTCTTAGAACTCGTAACATATCTAATTAACTATTTAAGTTACTTATGTACTTACCTGTAAGATTTTAATTAGTGTAATCCGTAGTTACCATTGTGCGACATTGCAAATCACTTAATCTCTTATTCAGAACTCATTAGAAGGCTAATTTATTATTCAGTAGTTTACCTGTATGCAAAGTTCAGTAATGGTATCCAATTAACTGTTTTAAAACATATATACTATGTTAGGCAAAAATAATTTTCTTGATATTTTAACAAATAACTGGCGAAGATTTAGTATTATATGCATATAACGTGTTGTTTCTTTACTTATACACCAAAACAAATCGTTTAATGTTAAAAAAATTAATTAAAAATAAGATGATTTTTAAAAAAAATTCTGCAGCAGGTACCGTTATATGAAGTATGTCAAAAAATCACAAATAATTAGTCCTATAACCATCTCTGAGGATATTACGGTTTTCCTTGCAAGTTCAGAGATATTCAGATTTTTCATGCTAGCTCCATACATTTTTTTCGAAAAAACCTTATAATAAATTCATTTTTGTGCGGAGTTAGCTCAGATGACATTGTTATGTGTATAATAGCTAATAGAAGCCATATCCGTCAACAAAACGAACATCTAGCAACTTTCATTTCTATGTCTATGGAGGTCGATTTTCAGCCCACAGTGCGGCGTGCGTGTTCTCACGCGCGCCTCTGTTTCGAGTCCGTCTCCCCCCTAGGGGACAGTAGAGTTCTTAGAAGTGAGTGCCTTTGGGTAGGTCTCTTTGTGTAGTGGCCTGCCGTTTCATACGGCGGGCCGTAACCTCGGCGGGGTCGCGACCGCATGCGAAAGGGATTCGCGCGCCCCGTCGATAGTGGTTTTATCGAGGAACATCGTGGTAAGTTTAGTCGGTATTGCGGGAGGTACTTACTATTATTCCATCTTTCTTTTACCCCGGCGAGTCCGACATAATCCCTCCGCCCGCCCCCGCGGAGGGATATGCGTCATTGCATTCCCCCACGTAAAAAAAAAAAGTATCAGCCGACGGTCGTATCCAAGATGGTCGGTGACGACAGGTGCTGGGGCGCAATGCAGTAGGTGGCGGCGGAACGGGGGCGCGAGGAAGATCCTTACGCCCCGGATGTCCACCGGCGGAGGAGGGGGCGCAGGAGACGCCTTTATGTCGCTCTCCTGCCCCCCACCTAGGGGTTCCGGATGGCAGCTAGGGCCTCAGGGGACTCTGCCACCCGTAAATTAAGAGCCCCAAGAGAGCGCGTGCGGTGTTCCCGCGCGCCTTCTAACGTCGAAAGGGGAAAGCGCTGCGGCTCTCCCCTGGGGACGAGAGGTGGTCGGATCCGTTTGACCCGGCCTGCACCCACACAGGAGGGGGGAGGGCTGCTATGGGTGGATCTTTTAAGAGCTTCCAACTGGTCCCTCCCCCCATTGGGTGAGAGAGGGAACACCCTAGGTTTTTTAGTAGGTATACCAGCACTTCATGCTGGGAGTCCCACACCTCCCGCCGGTGCCGTCCCCTAGCCGGCGGACAGTGCATAAAGCATATTACCAAGGAAAAAAAAAAGGGGGAAAACAGTGTAGGATGAAACGTCATCGGATGACGTCGGAACAACCCGTTTGTACCTGTTGTTTGAATGTTTGTACAGTCCTTTGCGACACAGGAATAAAAGCTAGCAATGTCTTTTTAAGCAATATGGTGGTATTCGAGCTCACGACACCTTATTCATTAGGCTACCGTCCGTCATTTAAATATTATCAACTATAATTTCTTTGTCAGTGATTCTATGGCTGCAATTATTAGGTACTAAAGCCAAGTCTAACATTAATAAAATTTGTTTGAACGTTTGTGTAGTCCCCCGGGTCAGAGGAATTATTGCTAATGTGTGAGCTGTCTTTAAAGGCATCTTTATTTATTTATTTATTAACTTAATTAGAACGGCCGCAGACCACTTATACTAATTAAGGACTTAAGGAGGCAACTAGTATACCAAGTTTTCATAAAATTTCTTACACACTGACAATATCTTCTTCCATTTATCCACAAATACATGAGAGGAGAGCGTTCAGTATGGCGAGCGACCGAAGTATAGGTGAATTATCACGGGCTACAGTGCGACCAGCATACATTATACAACGTGCCACAGATATAACGCACAACCTGAAACACCCCAATTAGATTATTAAATCATATTAATAATATAATCATTAAAATGTTACTTTTATGTACTTATATATTTTAATTTAACGAATTAGTTCTCCTTATTGTGCGCGGATAGTATATTACAATAAATCTAACATTGTTGCCTTTATTGCATCAAAAACCTTATTGCCTTAAATTCATTTTCGTTTATTTCGACTGTTTAAAGAAAAGGATGAATAATAATAATAAATAATTTACGTTGTTTTAATTATTTTAGGACAAAAAAATACCTATATTAAAATATCAGAAATGAATTCAGTAGCCGATTCTGAACGAAGTACTTTCAGGAAGTGCGTTTAATATATTACACGTTGTATATAGTGGGAATCGAACCCACGACACCTTATCCATTAGACTACCGCTTGCCGACTATGATCTTTTTCATCGCACAGATAATAATTGCTAAAACTAAATCTAACTCTAATAATATCATGTCCCCACAACAATTTCTGTTCTCAAACACATTCCCTCATAACAAACGTTATTATTATAAACAATGATATAAACAAAGTGAGGTGGCGCTTCGCCAACCGTGTCAGGGTAAGATGTACACTATAAACTGACATACATATATTATATTTGTGGTATATATATTATATAAACATCCGGCTGTTTAATACGAGAATACATAGAATCATTGAACAACTAGCTATATTCGTGACTTTATATACATATATCTAGCGAAACGCCCCGGCTTCACACCTAAATTATCCTCATGAATTACTCTGTTTATTGGTGAAAACCGCATGAAAGTCTGTTCAGCAGTTTTTGAGTATATTGGAAACAGACAGCCAGACGCGGCGGGGACTTTGTTTTTTAATATGTTGTGATATCAACCCTGTATTAAACACTCCCTTTACTAGGCACGGGCCTCTTTTTAGAGTGAGAAGGGTTAGGCCATAGTCCACCACACCGGCGTGGCGCGGGTTGGCAGACTTTACACATTTTCGAGAACAAAGAAGAACTCTCAGACATGCATGTTTCCTCACGATCAAGTGTCGTTAAGATGTCGTGAAGAGTAGATTGATTGCAGTTAACATGATCTTAGATCCCACGTACCAAATAAGGAATGACTCTATTGCCGTATTATCGGACAGTGTACCAGACTCCATGCTGCTACTGAGAATTTCATGACACCAAAGCCTAATAGCGCTTTGTCAAATAAATAGCGCTTTGTCAAATAGCGCTTTGTCAAATAGTGCTTGGTCAAATAGCGCTTTGTCAAATAGCGCTTTGTCAAATAGCGCTTTGTCAAATAGCGCTTTGTCAAATAGCGCTATTCAATACATTTTACTTTTCTATTCCAATCTATAACCTATAGCTATTGAGAAGATCGCTGGACTGCAACCTCTGCGTTGTCTCTCAAGTTCGATCCCTCGATAAGCAACTCGAATTTAGCAGTTATGTTTGTATTAAATAGTTGGTTATCATCACTGGCTTTATCCACAATGTTGTCGAAGACATATCAATCGCTGTTACAACGCACACTCACTGCGTTTAATGATCTCGTAGGTCAGTCTTTTAATCTGTCTGTGGATGGCAGGTGGATTTTATCAGCATGTTCGAAGTTGTATGTAAAAACCATTGATTGGTTTTCGTTTGTCTTTAGATTGTAGTAAATCTTATATCGTCCTGTTGAGTTTGTGTTATAAATAGTATAATTCGATTATTAATAGTCCGATGGGACATCATACCGACCAGGAATAGATCAGGAACAGGACCAACGCCTTTACGAGCTTTCCGGGAGTGTGCAACACAGGCAAGTTCCTAACTCCGGACTACTATTGAGATTCTTTTGTAAGAAAATCCCAATAGCATTTTATTGATCCAGGATTCAAACCCGAGACTGAAAATAACCATCGCATTTACTACCGCTGCGCCACTAGTCAAAACTAGTATCATATTATTTAAACAATAACCTCGTATCACCTTGATAACAAATCGGTACATGTACCAAGTGAGCTATATGCACCTACTTATATATACATTTATGTAGGTGTGTGTCCAGTAGGTAGGGTCGGCATACGCGGATCTCACACGCAATGCCGCGCCCGTTCCATCGACACACATTCGGATGTTGTACGGTTAGCACAAACAAAAAGTAATATAATTAAAATATCATGTCACGTGAGCTTCACCCGCCAGAATTCCTGTAATTAAAACGTATATTATTTGCAATGCAGAGGGTCTTGGGTTCGAACCCACGTCGCGCACCTCGGACTTTCGGAAGTATTATGACTTTTCGAAATTATGTGCGTATTGATTGACAATTATCGCCTGCTCCGTGCCTCAGAGAGCACGTTAAGCCGTCGGTCCTGGCTGCCATGAACATCTATGGCAGTCGTTATTGAGAAGGCAGTGCCCTATAATATCCTGACGCTGGTCTAGCCTTACGGTATCGTTAGCCTTCTGGTTGCGGAGGTCAGGTGGCAGCCTCTCCGTGTAAAAACTGATATCCAGTCAAATCCGGTTAGACCAAAAAAGCCGACCCCAAGTCACTTGGGAATAATAAAGGCTAGGGCGAAGATTATTAGTTAAATTTCGTCTAAAGGAGTCTGCCCACTACCTCGTCTCATACCATGACCGTGCTAGGAACGTGTCAGACAAAAAAAATCTTTGTAAGGAAATATATAGTATAAGACTATGCCCACTAGACCGTTCCATCACGGACCAGCAGTTCCTATAGCCAGGCGAATCGTGTTGCTTTTCATGTCTGATACGTTCCTAGCACGGTCATGGTATGAGACGGTGTAGTGGGCAGACTCCTGAAATCTGATAAGCGGTTTTGGCTTGATTGAGAAATTTAGATACATCCATTTGTTGTGTTGTAGAAGTTTCGGAGATTATTTCTACAAACAAGCAAATTGTCAATAATTGTAAAATTGTATTACTGATAAGCTATGTATCACTCAGTCACATAGGGTATACATATATTGCATGTAGGCAGGCACAAAATTTGTGTGATCCCGAAATGGCTGTTCCGATTCTGGAAAACTGAACTGGAACAAGAGTTGTCTTTTTAAACAAGATAAACCAAGATAGATTAAGTACTACGATATGGTCGTTATTTTTCTTTTTTTTTACTATTACGCACAGCGTACATAATTATGTGATATGGTCGAGTTATCGTACTTTGCAGTTTCGTATTAAAAGTACTCTGCCTTTTTTTTATTATATATTTTTTATTCTGACGCTACATCTATTGCTCAATACTAGTGTAGATTGATATCTAAGATAAAGTCAGTAACGCGAATACTCAGCTTAAATATTCGGTGAACTATGCGTTCAGCGCTCAGGGACGTTTCTTGTGTGAGCACCGAACGCTTATTAAATCTCGGCGGAATATTAATTGGGCATCATTATTTGCTTAGGAAATATAGTCTATTAGAAGACAAATCCCGCATCAGGAATAATTCCTATGTCGCGATGGACTTTACACACATTTTAACAACAGAACATCCAAACTTAGAATATAATGTACACCCAGATTCAGAACTTAAATAATATACTGGACATAAAGGACTCCGAGCTCAGAACAATGGTTTATGGATCACACAAATTGTTGTCCGGTTTGGACATTGAACCCGCAATTCTCGGCGTGGGGGTAGCGGTAACCGCTTGCTCGATATGCTACATGTACAGTCAGTATGATAAATTAAAAACGCGTAAATCTATTTCGGATTCTAGTCTGCATACTATGTTTCCTTCTTTCTTTCAAAATGACGTGGCTTCTTAATCCATCAGCAACGGATCCTTTACCTCAGAATATCTAATACCTGACAGAACAGGATGGAGCCATACCACCCAGGCTGTTCTAGTTTTAAGAAAAGCAACGCAACTTCCTTGCGTTTCTAAACCATGACCCAAGTAATTGGAGGAAAACCGTGTCGCAGTTTCCTAACTTTACTACGAACAAGATCAAAACATTCTAAGAAATTAAACATTTTACTAGCTTTTCAACACGGCAAATTATCCACGGAACTCTTGTAGCATTTTACAGAGTTCTACGGATGATTCTTCGTGAGTAGTATTCATACAAACAAAAAACTTAGAAAAGTATTTCCAAGAAGATCACAAACATATCACCTTGACCGTGATCTTCATATAGAAACTTTTCCATCTGTAAGTATACTTGCTATGAATATTCTGTCCAGGCTATTAAAGATACTAATAATAATAATGTCCTCTCGAATTTCGTTCACGACGTCTAGTCTTAACGTTGACTGTGCATTTGCGCAAGAGATTTTGTAGTGCACAGGTGCGTGCGCAAACACAAGTGCACTCTCTTTTCCCTAAGTCTCATAATCCGTTAGGACGGTAATACGACACAACAGGATGAAAATCAGGGGCATGACTAACGGCTTTACGTGCGTTCTTTAGGCACTGGACTGTTTAACACCGCCAACTTCCTAACTTCCTGCTGTTGCTATTGAAAATTTCTTAACAGAAAATTCCAATATTTTTATCCGAAATCATGCATAGCAGCCCATTTACTAGTGCTGTGCCATAGACGCAATCAGCCGGTTTCCAGGCTCCGTAAATATACGCTGTGCTGGCAATAGACTATTTTGCCAACCATTTTGGTTAACAACGGGCTAGACAGTACCCAGGTGTTACAATCGGCCATAGGCAACGGTTAGCACTTACTACCAGATGAAACATATATTAGCCACCTTGATTGTTCCAAAAAAGAAACACCAGCGAATTAGTCCGCAACCAGTGAGTTCACTTGTACATCCGACCATTAGTTCGGTTCTGATCGAGTGAGCTCCACAGTTGAGTGGCTCACTTTGTCCGCACACAATGCCATTCGTATCGTATCATTTGTATACAACAGCCAATGTTTACGGATATGTTTCCGAGAAATCGTACGTTGAATCGCTTTCACCTATTAGGCATAGACCTCGTGTTCGCACGAATATACTCAATTATCGCTCTCTTTAAGGGTAAGGATGGAATGTACGAGTTGGGTCGTGGATTAAATGGTCGCCTCGGTATTGCTGCCGCTCCAAGTGTTGTAGATTCGATCCTCACACGGAATTGAAATTTAGGTGATACACAATTAATTAAATAAATGTTTAAAGAAAAATTTATATTTGAGAGTTCCCTGTAAATACATGTGTCAAAGTAAAAGTCAAAATCAAAATCATTTATTCATTTAGGTCACAAAGTAACACTTATGAACGTCAAAATATATAAGTCAGTGAGTTTACTAAATTACTGAAGCTACATTTAAGTTAATTGCTAGGTTCAGGCAAAGGGTTGAGCCTAGGAGAAGAAACCGGCAAGAAAATCATGGTCACTCTTTTAAATCACCAATTAAATATAATTTCAGTATTTTACAACTCATATCAAGGTGTTACAATTGCCATATATTACTGACTATATAAATCTAAAGCTTATAACAATAATTTTAAAATAATGTCTAGAGATCTACAGTAATGCAAATCCTATACATATACGGCTTACTATGTTGTTCCCTTTTTATAATTCGATTTCTCTGAGCTGATCTACAGCAGACTGCAGACAAACGAATGCTAGATTGAATGAAATAAGCTATAATACATACATTTTCAATCGAACATTAGTTAGTCAAGCTGGGATTTTGGGATTTTATAAAAGTATTGCCACTGCTCTGTGATGTGTTTAAAGGATGAATCTGAATATTCTGAATGAGTAAGAACGTGGTAAACGATAGACAAAATCCACTCTTGCTTTCTTTTCTTTCTTTTTCTTTGTCAGCTCCGTTTATAAACCATCTCACTGCTAGGTATGACGTCATTCTTCTTAATATAAGTGGATGGAGTTTTCCTTCGCCGTTTAAGCGAGCGATAACTATTTCGAGAATACATAATTTTGATAAATGCGAGACGGCATGCTTACACAACACTAGTGATCTAACGTTCTACAGCTAGATTATTAGGGTGTTCTTATATATATACATATATATATATATATATATATATATATATATATATATATATATATAAATATACAACATGTATCATATTAAACGCAATCCTGAAAGTAGTTTGTACAAAATCGGCTACTGAATCAATTCCAGCAATTTTTAATATAGGTATTTTTTATCCCTAAAATAATTAAAACGAATTAAATTATAGTCACCCATTTAACAGCTGAAATAAACAAAAATGTATCATAATTCAAGGCAATAAGGTTTTTGATGCAATAAAGGCAATAATGTTAGATTTATTGTAATATACCCATACTATCCGCGCACAATAAGGAGAACTAATTCGTTAAATTAAAATATTTAAGTATATAAAAGTAACATTTTAATGATTATATTATTAATATGATTTAATAATCTAATTGGGATGTGTGAGGTTGTGCGTTATATCTGTGACATGTTGTATATATATACATATATACTCCTATTATACTCTTCACGTTTCGCTTAAACTGAAACGTAGTTCAACCATAAAATTAATGCATCATTTTTGACTATCTCAAATATATAATTATCGTAAGTATAAACTTACAACAACTACCTACCCTCCTTTAAAAACATCAATCGAAACTGCAAACAACACATAGACATGGACGAGCATCGTTTATGCAATCAATAAAGTCAATCTGAACATATGTTTAACCACCTGTCGCGAAGGCTCTTCGTGACTGATTCGTCACGCTTCACAAGCGCCAATTGGACTCGAGCACGGATCCAAACGTGACCTTATTAAGGCTTGGCTTTATTGAGACTGTCCGCTAATGAGATTAAGCTTTTTTGGTGACTATTCATATTTGGTAATGTTTTTAGGTCATGATGTAAGGTTATGATAAAGTAATGTTTTGTACTTTTTGAGTGTTTCATTAATACTAGCGGTCGCCTAGTGGTCAAAATTCCTAAGCTTGCTACTTTGTTTTATGTTTTTCTCTATCACATATACTCGTAAATAAGGTATAGGTAACCATAGTTACAAAGAATTGTACATACGACGTCAGACAAACAATGTCAATATACTACGAACGCGATTCGACTGCTTGTGTCAAATGCATGGTTGTGTGCGTGTAATGTTTTTTCATTAATTGAATGTACTTCTAATGCACATTTTATAAAAATATTAGGATTCGCCCCTCCTTCTCCATATAAACTTTAACTGTGCCAAATTTCATATTCCTCCGTCAGCGCAATTTTCGTAAAAAGGGATACAAAGTTTTTGCTTCACGTATTAATATTGAACGCATGAGGCTGTAGATAAGTAAATGCTTCCCCAGTCGCTCTGCAAGTTGCAGTTAAATACGTTTGTCCTCCTCTAGAGGTAATAAACATATGTTTATTAGGTGATATACATATAGTTTATAATACATAGGCTATTAACATTAGCAGAGTTCGGTATTGCCAACCTTTTTTATTGCAATAGGAGCGGTGGACAATCCGAAGGTACGTGTTGCGTAATAAGCTCCACTATTTATTAGTTTAGAATAAATCCTTTATATCTCGGTAAGTTGCGATTCAGATTCAGATTCAGATTCGTTTATTTGCCAGAATTTAGTACATACAACAGATGTCAATAATTACAATAATGGTTCTGTACATTCTACCATAACAATGGTGTGCAAAAATGTCTTATTATATAATTTGATTGTTTACAGTCTATTCTAGGAAAATTATAGTATTATCAAAGTTCTTTTATTATATAAATACAAATTATGAAATTAGAATTACTAAGATAAAAAATTGTACTATACATAAAATATTAATTATTATATATTATATAATTATATTGTATATTTAAATGTTATATAATCATTGATGTTATAAAAACAATTGTCTAGAAGCCATTTAGTCAATTTGGTCTTAAACATTGTCAAGGGTTGATCTTTGAATACATTTGGTAATTTGTTATAAATCTTGATAGCATTTACATATGAATTTATCGCCGGAGGGCGCTAGATGACCTCCAACCACCCTGAGGTTTGACCTGGGGGTGGCGAGCTTTGTGGGCCTGCCCGCCACCCGTTCAGCACCAGGTCCGAGAGGCGGCGTGCGTGTTCCCACGCGCGCCTCTGTGTCGTGTCCGTCTCCCCTCTAGGGGGGGGCGGAGAGGGACAGTAGGGATTTTAAAAGTAGTGGTGACCAAAGGGTAGGTCTTATCGAAACCTCAGCGGGGTCGCGACTGTATGTGAAAATGATTCGCGCGGCCCCGTCGATTGCGGTTTTGTCGAGCAACACCGTGGTAGGTTTAGTTGGTATTACTGGGAGGTACATTATCTTTTCAACATCTTTCTTTTACCCCGGTGAGTCCAACATAGCTCCTCCGCCCGCCCCCGCGGAGGAGTATGAGTCAAAGCATACCCCACGTAAAAAGAAAAAAATATATATACTTATTTCTGGGGTTTACATTTATTTTTGATACTTGCGACTGAAGTTCAAAATATTCCGAATGTTGTTTAACAAAGACTTCCTTTAGACATACAAGCTAGTGGTAAAATACGTAATTTATTAAAAAAGGGTTTGCAGCTATCCATGTTCCATGCTCTGATAATAGCTCTTACGCATTTTTTTTGTTCAGACATAGTTACATACTTTTTTGAAATATCCAACTTATTTTCATCAATCGACCAATGACTAACTAACAAAGCCTAACGACGGTGCTAAAAAATAATTGAAAATTATCAACATTGAAAAAGTCGTTCTATGTTGGTTTTCGATTAAGTCAATGAATAATAATATTTTTGTAGGGGCAAAACAGTGCAAGCTTTAAGATAAATTCCTGGAGTCCAAAGAAATTCCATGTTATGACGCTTTAACTAGTGTCACGCTCAAAATTCTGCAAATAGAAATAAAATCCAGTACTCTCACTATTCTACTAGTATACCCTATTGCAATGCGATCCTTAAAATAGATTCTAGACTAGACTCGATTCGTTTTTTAAGCGATTTGAATAAAAAAATACTTATATACCTACTTGTCAAACAGCAAAGCAAAATGCTTATATTAGCTCTTGAATAAAATTGCGATGCATTGGCCATAGAATAACGACCCAGGGTATAACCTAACCTACTCTAAGCGCGAGGTGTCACGGGAAGACTATGACACCACGGTGGTAAATAAAAAGAAATGCCAGCAAGACGGGCGCTGTACGAGATTTTGCTCCACCCTAAAACTTGCTTCGGAGCGGCACAACTTTGGTTTTTGTGTTGCGATTTTCAGTAGACTAGAAAATTCGTGATAGTTTCTTAGGTACTCATTCAAAAGTGCTTCACTTGGTGCTTTTGGTGCGAGTACTGTCGAAACTTTTGTACAGTCAACTTCGACATCTCGCAATAACTACTCCGGGGCGACTACTATTTTGTCACAGAAAAACCCAAGAGCACATAACTCACGATCACTAGATCAACGAACCAGAATAACTATTACGTAATAATTCTTTTGCCTCGCAAAAACGACTTTTTACTTCCCCTCGAAGGTCAGGCGAGTAACCCCGCAGGGCACCGCTTGTGTATGTTGTGTATCGATAGCAGAAAGTGTAATCATATGTATGTCAAGTGCAACCTGTGAATAAAGGTGTGTTCACAACGAATTATTGACCTTTAAGGTACACCAAAATGCCGGTGACTTACAGTTTTAAGTGTGGAGTAATTATAATTATGAAAGATGTTAAGTCAGAGTGCGTTTAAAGTGAGTTTAAAGCTTCCATCGTCATACATGAAAATCCAGCGAAGCCTAAGTTCCCCTTCATATAAGACCATCTTGCCTAATTAAATCCAGAATATGTACTAGTTGACAATGGGCAAAATGAAAGAAAAAAAGGTGACAAGATGGATTTCACTCCTTTAACTGTTCAAAAGACGTGGTATTTGTTTTATTCTGAAAACTTAGACACGGTACTAGCACAGCTCAATCCCTACTTAAAGCTCCATTCTACAGAAGATTGCAGACAAATGTGATGTGTTACCAACAAAACTGAGGTATTCAGTCCTCATTCAGAAGGTCTGTTATCTGCAGGATGCCTTAAATTCTTTCATACTCATTGCGGCCTGGTCTGCAAACGACCACGATTATCATCTATACATATATATATTTCTTTTGTTTGAAGCTCTGTGTCGCGGGGGACATCACAAAAATACAATTAACGGACACAAAATATTAGATTTAGAGTAATTAGTTGTAGGTTTATTATATCTTCTCCCTAGCCTTTATTATTTCATCACTTGGGTCGGCTTTTCTAGTCTAACCGGATTTGACTGCATATCAGTTTTTACACGGAGCAGCTGCCACCTGATCTCCGCAACCCGAAGGCTAACGATACCCTAAGACTAGACCAGTGTCAGGATATTATAGGGCACTGACTTCCCAATAACGACAACGTTGGGACAGACCCTTCAGTCAAATATACCTTGTTCAGATAGCAAACTTCTCTTTATTGACATTGCCAACGAAGAACGATAACGATAACAATTTTCCTTCTGTCTATATAGATTAATCCTAAGTAATATTATAAATGCGATTGTAAGTTTGCTTGTTTGTTTTTTGTTGCGCATACACATTGTCAGGTGGTACAGAAAAGGACATGAGTATTTTCATCAGGAAAAATACAATTTCCGAGGAAGCCACAGGGAAAAGCTAGTTTTAAATAATATTATTAAAACCAAATAGGATATAAAATATCCTTAATATTAATAAGTAACTATTTATCATAATATTTTGACAAAATAAACGAGATGAGTGTTAAAACCCAGGATTCAAACTCTTCGTCTTCATGTGACCTTTTTTCATCAGCTTTTTGTAATGTCCCACTGCTGGGCAAAAGCCTCTCCCTTGAACTTCCAAATCAATCTGTTGGTGGATATTCCCTGACCTTATGGCCTTGTGACCCCTATATCTCGTAGAGTCTTTTGACCTACAGGGCCCATATTCTAACTCGACCGAGGGATGAGGTTTCTGTACACCGAGTTACAAGTCAATCGGTCCAGTGGTTACGGAGCTATGCGTGTCACTAACAAACTGTCACTAACAAACAGACACACAGACCCACATAGTGTTTTCATTAACCTCTTCGAAGAAGACTCAGAGGTTAATAAACACTTAATACGGATTTATGAGTTCTTTTTTATAGTCATCCTTGAAGGGGCATGCATGGACAGGCAACTATACCTATTGCCGCTGTTACGATGTTAGGTACCGCGTAATAGGCAGAAAACCAATTGCCATCTAGCGGGCACATTTGAACCTATTGCGGCTACTACTGTTACGTGGTCAATAGTAGATATTTTGTATTGTATGAACTGTGTATTATATTATTTGTGTCTGTGTGTAAACTGGATATCATTCTGTTTTTATATATATTGTATATATATATTTTTTTCTCTTTTTATAATAGAGATGGTTTTATATCCGTGAGTCACTAAAGGACCCAGTTGAAAACCAGCGTCAGGCTTTCGTCTGACACATGCTGAACTGGGCCCTATTTGACACTACTGGTATTGACTTTATTTTTTGTTCTCGTTTTGCTAAGTTTATCTTTGTACCTATTTATTTTTATTTTATACTTGTTTTTATGTGTTTGTGGTATGTGTCAAATAAATATTTTTCTTTCTTTTCTTTATTTCTTTCTATATAGCTGAAGAGTTTGTTTGTTTGTTTAGTTGAACGCGCTAATTTCGGGCACAACAGATTCGAATGGAAAAATTATTTTAATGTTGGATAGCCCATTTATCGAGGAAGACTATAGGCTATATAACACCACGCTACGACTAATAGGAGCGGAGGATCAATGAAAAATGTTGCAAGAACGGGGAACATTCTCCTATGTGAAGCAGACGAACTTGCGCGGGTGAGCTAGTTAATTATATACAGACATAAACCTATAGATATGTATGAACACAACAATGTTTTCATCTTACTGTAGTTAATACCGTTACTCAAACATTTGCAGACCATATGTTTTTATTTCCTTCCACACGATCTCAAGGTAACTCGACACCCAAACACAGTAATCGAACCCATTACCTATATAGTTATAAATCATTTGAATCTATTATTACAGCTATTAAATCATTATTCAATAAATTACATTTAACGCTCGCGGTATGACTAACTATTAAATATTACAAAATGTTCTATAGTAACTATTAGTTGCGTTAAGTTAAAGAAATTAAACTGCTACATTGACTGTGTATCATAGTTTAATTCCCAGGTCGGGCAAACTTTAACTGATAAGGTTAAGATGTTTTCAGAAGCACATAGCAGCGTATTGTTGGTCTTTCTATTACTGCTGTGGCGAGGTTTATGGGTTCCATTCCTAAACGGGACGTGAATTTATGCCCTTTGTATCCGTTGTTTGAATATTTGTAAACTCCTACGTAACTTAGGAATTATTCCTAGTGTGGAAGGTGGTGTTTTTCAAAGAAGAAGATCGTAAATATTTGGCACAATTTGGCCGGTTAACATTGTCAATAGCCTAACCCAGTGGTCGGCAAACAAAAGATATAGATAATACACAATTAAAATCTAATCTATTCAAAGAACCATTTTTTAACTTAATCTTTGCTTTAGCAGAAGACATAATTATGGAAATAATTAAGGTTAAAGGAACACTCTCGAGCTTGTCTTTGTCAAATAAGTCTTAGTTTAACGAATAGTAAATAAAATGAAATTCGGTATCATACTAATAAAGCAAGATAATAGATAATATTTCTTGCCTGTACTAAACATTTCGTGGAAGAGCCGCAGCCAAGGAGTCAAAGATCCGCATGCGGCTCGCGAGCCGCAGGTTACCGACCACTGGCCTAAAGGGGAGTTTACACGGGTCGATTTGAGACCCGTTGCCGCGCGGCCAAAGTCTGATGCTACCCTACTTTGGGGCTTGCGATTTCAGTCACCTGCGACCTAGCCGAATTGCCATTTAGACAGTCGATTTTTACCGCGCGGCAAATATTGTGTGGCTATAGTCACTCGGGCAAACCCCCCATAACCCCCAATTATTTTAAACTTGAGCTAGCGAAAATAATATATAATACCACTCTGTGTACTCCTCCGAGAAATATATAGACGTGAATCTATGAATATTAAGTTATTAGAACTTGAAGTATGACATTTTAACCAACAACGAACGACCATCACATTAAAAAACGCTGCGCCGTGGTAATGGAGAGGGCGTAAGTCAAAGACGGCCATATTTTTAAATTACTGATTTGGAATGCTTCTCTACTGTAAACAACATAATTTTTTCCTTTCTTTTGACATATATAGAACATAAAAATCGAGTATATAGTTTTATCACAAACGCTAAAATTGTAACAAAATCTTTGCGGGCTGTTTTCTAAAACTGTCTTTTCTGACTTACTGCCCTCTCGATTACCACGGCAGACGGTATATAGTAGATTGATGAACTTACTTAAAACTTAGTCTTTTAAAGTATTATGGAGAACTCTAAAACATGCAGGGTTTGTAAGTTGTTGTGTATGTTTCTATATTTTCCTTCGCGGTTGAAGTAAGTAATATTTAACAACAAAAAATTAAAAGTGCGTGCATTGGATCGAACTTGAGACCTTTGCACAGCAGTCCATCATTCGCCGACTTGGTTATCACCACCTATACATTACTAGCGACCCGGCCCAACTTCCCACGGGTAGTACAAAACCGTAACAAATTATGCTCAAAAACTTCCTCATGAATCAGTCTGTCTATCGGAGAAAACTGCATGAAAATTCGTTCAGCAGTTTTTGAGTTTATTGCAAACAGACAGACAGACGTGGCGAGGGACTTTGTTATAAAATATCTAGTGATGTAGTGATACGTGAAGAGAAAAATGTTGTACCCCTTTTGTAAGCATATTGCGTGCTCGGACACGTTTTATATATGGCATAGTTGAAATTTATATTACGACGTGCAAATATAACTTTAAAAATAAAACATTTCTCGATCACTTGGTAGCCACCGTCATAAGATCTAAGTGACTCTTTGTATTAGACGTTTCATTACGCCAAGAGCTTTTAAAAAATATACACAATCTCTTAATTATTCCTACTATAAAATAAATACATAACAATCATTATTTAAACGATAAAACAATACTAAATCATGTAGACGTTAAAACGACTTACATTGCTGGCTACACAAAAGCCTCATCGCAATTTCTCACAGCCTTACAAGCAAATTATAGTATATAGTATAATTATAATATAATTATAATTGATAAGAATATAATAAATATAATATATAGATGTAGTAATATAGACGAGGTCTATTATGATAACGCTCGACGCACAGAGGTCGCGGCGGCTGCCGGCGAGGTAAAAAGGTAAAACTATTGGCTCATTGCTTAAGGCACAAACATTACTTCAGTATATTAAGATATATATATTTTTTTTTAATCATTTGGCATACTTATTACGTAATGAGTCTGGAACTGTGTTTGATAGATGGCATTAGGGTCTCTTGCTGAGGGTGGGTCCTAAACCATAGATAGCGAAATTTCATTTTTATACATCCTTATCCTTGCCATACCCATATCTCCGAAGAGCAGATACCTTAGTAGAAGTATACTACACCCAGCTAATGTTTTAGGTCTTTCATAATACCCCATATCCAGGCTTCATGCTGCTACTGAGAATAACACATAACAGAAAAACCCAATAACTCTTACTTTGCCCGACCTGGTATTCCAAGTCGGGAACACACGCATACCAGTCTAAATTAAAGACTTTATTTTCTTTATTTAAAAGATTACTCCTGCGCTAGGAATAAATTTCTGTGTTACAGGGAATTTCGGAAACATTTAAACAATGGACACAAATGACACCCAGACTCGGAACAACTATTTGTGGGGAACACAAATGTTTGTCGTAGGGATCGAACCGCCATCGCTCGGCGCTGTGTTAGTCACGAAGCGGACACTACTAAATATATTTATAACAGCTATACTACGCCATCCGTGCAGTCAAAATAAATGACTCTTTTTACTTTGCATCCATCGAAATAGCACACAGCTTCACCTTAACACAGGTGTTCAGTAAAAATGAGCGTAATATAAAATAAATTGGCATTTAATCTGCAGCATACCGCGGCTTCGGCTCAGCATTTAAACGTTGTAATCTCGGAGGTTAACGTGTTGAGACAAATACTCACATACGCCGACCTTTGCGATATATTCCTACACATATTATCAATATACTAGTAATTACTAACCGACGCCCGAGGCTACATCCGAGTATTACTATGAAATCTGACTCTAGCTACGTTTTTTATACAAGTAAGCATACTGTGCGTACCCAAATTCTTTTGCAATAACAGACGTTTCACTGTCTTACATTAGTAGATTTTGCCTGCGACATCCCTCACGTAAGTGTAAGTTACGTTAGTATTAGACCTTTTCGGGCACGCCACAATAGTGGCGGTAAGACCCGTTTCTGAGGAGTGGCTGGAGAGACGGCATGGCGCCCTCATCTTCCGGCTGACACAGGTAATGACTGACCACGGTTGCTTTAGCCAGTTCTTGTGTCGTATAAGCCGGCAAGAGACGCCCGGTTGTCACCACTACGGCGACTGCCACGACGTTGTTGAGGACTCGGCGCTGCACACTTTAGCGGACTGTCCCAACTGGGCATCGCAGCGCTGTGAGTTGATCGCGGCAGTCGGTACGGTTGCCCTCTCGCTCCCGGCCGTGGTTCAGTCCATGGTCCGGAGTGAGAGGTCGTGGAACGCCGTCGCCTGCTTCTGTGAGGAAGTAATTTCCGTCAAGGAGGCGGTGGAGCGGGAAAGGGAGCGCTTAAACCCTCTCCCCAACCGCAGAACTGGGCGCTGGAGGGTGCGAGATAACCTCCAGCCACCCTGAGGTTTGACATGGGGGCGGCGGGCTTCGTGGGCCTGCCCACCATCCGATCAGCACCAGATCCGAGAGGCGGCGTGCGTGTTCCCACGTGCGCCTCTGTGTCGTATCCGTCTCCCCTCTAGGGGGGAGGGGGAGGGACAGTAGGGATTTTAAAAGTACTGGTGACCAAAGGGTAGGTCTTATCGTGTAGTGGCCTGGCGTTTCATACGGTGGGCCGAAACCTCGGCGACTGCATGTGAAAATGAATCGCGTATGCGTCAATGCATTCCACCAGGTAAAAAAAAAGAGTTTTGACCTTTTGCTGGATGAAAAGTAACCTACGTCCTATTATGTACCCCTAACAACGTGCATGCGAAATTGCATGATAATCGGTCAAGTAGTTAAAGCGTGATAGCTTAACAAACAAATAAACAAACGCACTTTCGCATTTATAGTAGGTATTAGTTCAGGATTGCCGCTTTATATGTATTGATATAATAATTATGTATATTATGTATCTTGAAGTTCCGTTTTTCCTTTACAGATTTTTTTCAACTACTGGTTTTAGGTACTGAAACATATAGTCAATTATTTATTACTTCTTATTTGACAAACGAGAACTAGCAAGGACAAGAAGAATTTGTCACACTGTGTAGAAGCCCATGCCTGGCAGACATAGAGTTTATATTCAGTGCTGACATTATTATTATTTCCTAAACAAGAATCTAAAAAGAAAAATATGAAAATCAATAGTTAGATACATAATTATGTGTCTGTATGTATAGTCTTTAGCTACCAGTATGTCATAAATGTATGTATATGTACTACAAAAATGAACAAGAAAAATTAAAAGAGAAAACTTCGCACCCCATTTTGTGCTCATTGAGGAGTGTAAGATTTGAGATAGTCAAGTTTACATAGAAAGTGGGGCAGACAGCTAACATTTATTAAAGAAAAGATAGGCTTTTTAGTTCAAAAAATTATGGTGAATATTAAAATTCGATCACCGAGCGACCACTAATTATTATAAATACATTTGCTACATACGAAACCGAGCCGACTGGTTCAAGTTCACCAAGTTCAACTCTTGACGAGACCGCCACTGGGTGTTAATGAAAAAATGATTTTTTATATGAAAGTGGATGTCCTCGCCGTCGTTTATTGCACATAAAACACACGTTATATGTACGACGCGTTTATTTATAAGTAATTAAAGCGCTTCGGAGTGTAAACATGTGAAGAATTTATTGTCGACTAGCGGTTTATGATTACTGCTTCGCACCTATAGCTCGAAGCGTTATGTTATATAGCCTCGGTCGAGAATTGGTCTATCTAACGCAAAAATAATTATTCAAATTCGACTGGTAGTCCCAGAGAATAGCGCGTTCTAACAAATAAGAAACAAACTCTATAGCTTCGTTATCCTAACTTAATATTATAAATGCGAATTTTTTATTTGTTTGTTTTTTTTCACGCCTTAACTACTCGACCGATTATCATGCAATTTCGCATACACGTTGTCAGGGGTACGGAAAAAGACATCGGGTACCTTTTATCCAGAAAAAAAGGTGACTGCTCCGGAGGGAGAGAAAATTATCGACCAAATCTACATTAACGCGAAGCGAAGTGAAGGTACTGCAAAATCAAGTATTTATTTATTTAATTATTCTGTACGTGTGTATTTTACTGAACGCCTCCTGAACGACTGGACCAATGTTGATTACATTTTTTGTAAGTACCTGTATGTCTGGTATTTGACGCTGCCCGATCGCAGCGTCACCTAGCAGATTCCTTAGATAAGACAACGTCCCTCAGGTTGATTCTCAAATTTCTCAGATCGGTCAAATGCTACTTGCGTTTTTATTGAAATATTTTTAGTAGCAGTTCAAAGTTGATTTGTGATCAGTCTTGTATACAGTGAAATCTTCAAGGGAAGAGCGCTGCTGTCTGAAGCACAGATATTAAGTTATCTAGTTCAGACACAGATGTTCATTTATGTATTTATTGTTAAGCTGTGTCTGTTAAGTGTTTGTATTATAGAAATTAAAATATTTATTGGTTGTTTGAAATAAATTAATTAAAGTTGTACTGGTGGTGGACGCCGAAAAGCCTCCTATTACAAGTGCCTTAGAAAATCATTACTGGCATATAGATATTATACACCTCTATCTCATGAGGATAGAAATCTTCGTTCTTTTTTCATCTCTAAATAACGCTACTCCCGCACTACTGACTCAAATAACGGACACAAAACAATATATTTTTTATCCCGTGTGGGGATCAAACCCACTACACACGACGGCAATGACGTAGTGGCCACTAAACCACAACTAAGAGACAAAAATATCAAAGTGAAAGTATAAACGGTAACAGGATAAATAATATTACCGCTTTCCTGTAAAATAGTTTCTATTATGATTAGATTTGATTGTAACTGTTTCCTATACGCGGGTAATCACTTTCTCTAATATAATTGGATTAGTTAGTAGATTTAACAATGTTTAACAGTTTGAAATAGCTTAAGACTTCTATGTTATTAGTAATTATAAACTTTTTAGCGTTAATTAGGGACAAAATATATTATATTATATAGTTATTATGTATAACCTAATTGTGTATAGTTTCTTTTTGAGATTGTATTTTATTGCGGCTGCCTCCGTGGCACAGAGGTTGTAAAGCGGCTGCTGTTTATTTATTTATTTATTTAAGGATAACAAACAGCAGCGTATTAAACATTACTATGATAGTACTTAATAACTAAATGTACAAAATACGCAAAATACTGTTCATGCAATGTCGGGTTTAATACCCAGGTTAGGTGGAGTTTTTATCTGTGAGGAAATTCTCAGTACCCACACGGAGTCTCGAACAGCGCCCAGTAGGCGGTAAAAGGATGCCCCCCTATTATGTAGCTTCTAAAAACACACCTCGCGAATTGTGGTTGTGATGCACCTCTGCTTACACCTTCAAAGATAAAATCAGGTGCCTGAGAATTTCTTAAATTATTTTTTATTTAATTATTAAAAGAATAGATTACTCCGTTTTAGGAGTAATTCCTGTGTCGCGCGGGACTTTACAAACATTCAAACAACGGACACAAAGAACATCCAGACTCGTAACAACCATTTGTGGATCACACAATTTATTGTCCCGCGTGAGGATCGAATCCACAACACTCAGCACAATGACAGTGGCGAGGCGACGAAAACCACTACACCATCCGTGCAATGAAATGAAAGATAAATCCTATAACACTGTCCGAACTGGGAATAGAATATTAGACCTCTTGTGCAGCAGTCGCATTCACTACACACTGAGACAGTCTATTATATTATTTATTATATAAATAGCGCTTTTCTATATTAAAGAAGGAAATATTTGTTTGTTTGTAATCGACAAACTATGAAACTACGAAACCGATTTTGATCATACTTTCACCATAACCACTTTATTCAGAAATAGCAAAGGCTATATAACGCCACGTTATGAGCCGCGGGAGCGAAGCAATCATCATAAACACGAGTGAAACCGCGGCAGACTGCTAGTATATTATTTAGAACCTATCAAAAAATACTTTAATTCAGCCTTACAAACCTAAAAAAGACATAAAATTGTTACGATCTTAACCCTGCATATTTTTTGTGTCAAAACAATAAAATAAGGAATTTTTAATTGACAACACTATAAATTAAAAATAATTACAACTGTCACTTTGTGGGTAATGAGATCAAGATAAATGTAATTATTTACTTATAGGGCGAACATATAAATCCTAACTAACATTATAAATGCGAATATGAGTTTATTTGTTATGCTTTCACGCCTTAACTACTCGACCAATCAGCATACAATTTCGCATACACGTTATCAGGGGTACGCAAAAGGACATAGGGTAACTGACTGACTTCATGATACTTTGAGCTCATTCTGCGTAAATAGAAACACCATTGATTAAATTATGTTCGGGTACTTTGAAATAACTGCACTGGAATATTGAGACAACTACCATCTTAATCTCCCCATGACTATGGCTGCTGAAAAGCAACCGAAACGTCGGGGAAAGTGTAAACTTAAATATGTATAAATAGCTTTAATAGTTTTTAGCTTAAAAATTAGTAAAGTTTCATATTAGTAGTACCTATACTTAATATAATGTTAGACAACGGGTCTTACTCGCGATAAAGTATTTAAAAGGTAATAAATACCTATTGATTACCCGACGTTTCGACCGACTTGCATCGATCGTGGTCACGGGTTGACTGATGTGAGCTCAGCGGCGCCTTCGTGAAGTGCGGGTTTCGGCAACTACCCTCACTTGGTCACTATTATTTATATTTGCACTGTCGGTATTTCGACACACAACACTAACGACGTCTACACACTGGCTACCTAAATCACTACGGCGACGTTTACATTTGCTGATGACTGGATTCCAAGATGTAGACAAACGGTATCCATCCTCCCGGTTGAAGTTACGATATTTCTTAATTTCAACCGCTTCACGTACTATCCTGGAGTAATAGTGACGATCGGTGGATAAAACCTGTGGTTTATGTAACTCGATCCAGTGGTTTGGTCCAGACTCCAGCAAATGCTTGGCTATAGCGGACTTGTTTACTACCCGGTTCTTGACAGCTGTGATATGTTCCTTGACCCTTTCAGCGATTGTACGTTTGGTCTGTCCGATGTAAGAACTACCACAACTGCAATCCACCTTGTAGACGCCGGGTGTTTGAAAAGGGATAACATCCTTTGGAGTGCGTAGATAGCTTACTACTTTGGAGAACGGACTATATACAGTCTTTATGGAGTATTTCTTCAGTGTTGTTCCAACTTTGTCCGTTACTCCTTTTATATACGGCATGTATGCCGGCACTCTGCTGACCCCAGGTTGGCTATCCCTTCTCCTCGGACGGTGTATCCTACCCTTATATCCGTTGCGCCTAAGTACCTCCTGAACATGTGTGAGCTCACTTTCTAGGTGTTCAGGGTCACAGAGGTCATACGCTCTGTTCGTCAGTGATGCTACAATTACAATCCGTTGCAATTACAATACATGCCGTATATAAAAGGAGTAACGGACAAAGTTGGAACAGCACTGAAGAAATACTCCATAAAGACTGTATATAGTCCGTTCTCCAAAGTAGTAAGCTATCTACGCACTCCAAAGGATGTTATCCCTTTTCAAACACCCGGCGTCTACAAGGTGGATTGCAGTTGTGGTAGTTCTTACATCGGACAGACCAAACGTACAATCGCTGAAAGGGTCAAGGAACATATCACAGCTGTCAAGAACCGGGTAGTAAACAAGTCCGCTTTAGCCGAGCATTTGCTGGAGTCTGGACCAAACCACTGGATCGAGTTACATAAACCACAGGTTTTATCCACCGATCGTCACTATTACTCCAGGATAGTACGTGAAGCGGTTGAAATTAAGAAATATCGTAACTTCAACCGGGAGGATGGATACCGTTTGTCTACATCTTGGAATCCAGTCATCAGCAAATGTAAACGTCGCCGTAGTGACTTAGGTAGCCAGTGTGTAGACGTCGTTAGTGTTGTGTGTCGAAATACCGACAGTGCAAATATAAATAATAGTGACCAAGTGAGGGTAGTTGCCGAAACCCGCACTTCACGAAGGCGCCGCTGAGCTCACATCAGTCAACCCGTGACCACGATCGATGCAAGTCGGTCGAAACGTCGCCGTCGGGTAATCAATAGGTATTTATTACCTTTTAAATACTTTATCGCGAGTAAGATCCGTTGTCTAACATTTTATTAAGTATGTGTACAAATCGCGAAAGTTTAAAAACTTTAGTAGTACCTAGTGTAATAGTTTCTAAATTATGTAATAAAGTGTCAAATAAACAACGCGATAATATTTATATATATCAATAGTTTAATTTCAATAACATAGGGTATTTTCCATTGAGAAAGTACTGTTACCAAGCCTACCTAATCTACATTAAAACAAGTGAAGCCGCGGTCAAAATGTAGTAATACTAATAATGATCTCCTCCATACCGAATTTCGTTTACTGCGGCCAATCTTAACGATGACTAGCGATGACTGCGCATAGTGCAAAAGTGTGTGGTCAAACACAAATGCACTCTCTGTTGCGTAACTCTCATAATCCGATTGGACGGCAATTCGACTCGAATGGAAGATATGGAGGGGGGGGACTTTCCGAAACACGGGGGTGTATAAAACCGCCATCTTCCAAACCTCGGGCTACTAAGAATTTATTGTCAAAAAACTGAAGAAGGAACTTTTTGTTAGCCCGAACTGGGATTTGAACCTGAGATCTTATGAGCAGTCGCATACACTACCGCTGCGCAACCAAGGCAACGAAACTAATTTAATGTGTTATACACGCTTACTACTACAAATGCAATAGGAAAAATAGGGGCGCCATGATACGTTCTATTATGTTCTGTATTTAGTCAGTATTCTTTATTGTCAATTTGTGCATGTATCAAATTCATTGCATTCACGTTGACGCTTCAGTATAGACAATTATAACCCTCTGCTACTACAATACAACTTCTTCTCCCTAGCCTTTATTATTCCTATTCGTCTAACCGGATTTGACTGGATATCTGTTTTTACTCGGAGCGGCTGCCACCTGACCTTCGCAACCCGAAGGCTAACGATACCCTAAGGCTAGACCAGTGTCAGGATATTATAGGGCACTAACTTCCCAATAACGACTGCCATAGATGTTCATGGCAGTCGGGACCGACGGCTTAACGTGCTCTCCGAGGCACGGAGCAGGCGATAATTGTCAATAAATACGCACATAATTTCTAAAAGTCATATAAGTTCCGAAAGTCAGACGTGCGCGACGTGGGTTCGAACCGGAGACCCTCTGCATTGCAGTCTGTTGGTCTCCCCACTGAGCTACTACAATACAACTGCAACAGGAAAATAGGGGCGCCTTCATAATATGTATTATAAACTACCGATCTGCCCCGGCTTCGCACGGGTAGACCTTAACAAATTATACACCTAAACCTTCCTCATGAATTACTCTATCTATTGGTGAAAACCGCATTAAATCTATTCTGTAGTTTTTGAGTATATCGCGAATAGACATCCAGTCGCGGAGGGGTCTTTGCTTTATAATAGGTAATATTATAGATAGAAGATTACTATTACCTATTAGATATAAGCCAGTATAGAAGATTACCCTGTAGGTAGATGTTTGGAGCCCTATAAACATTAAAAAGCCCTGTGAAGTGTAGCACGAGGTCGCCCTACCACCTACTGATATTACAGCACTTACGTCAGTGCATTTTGACGGTCAACAACCGTGTGTGTGTCGCGGTCAACGTGCCCGTTTTCATTAAGTTTCGCCCAACTTTCACTTTTACGCAGATATACGCTAGCTCCGCACTAGCGACATCTGTTGGCGAGTAGTTGAACTACATTGTAAAAGAAAATTTTATGTAAACGTTCTCCAATTAATACAGTTCTACCATTGCCAAATGATACACGCAAATGTTGTAATTTAGATGTTGTTTGAAGTAGTGATTGTAAGTTTATACTATAAAATTTGACTATTTTGCTTTAAATTCTTGGTTACTGTAGTTATAAATTAGTGCTTACTGCAGTTCGTCTACTCACCGCTAGATGGCTGATTTAGTACTTTTATTTTAAGTGCATAAAAACGAAGGATTGCATCCAGATTACAAGGATTCTGGTATAATAAAATAATACAACTAAATATCCGTCAAACGACCCCAAAATTTGCTAGTTGTATTGTTTCAGTGGCCTGTATAATGACGTCGCTTTGTGCGTCTACATTTTATAGCTCCTGAAACTGCAACGCGTCTGACCTAGATAAAAACCCACCCCTTTCAATCATTGGATATCAAAACGCACTAAGTAAACCGATGACATAACAAAATTCTTCGCAAAATAAAAATAAAATCTTAAATCATTTTCCTCCAATATTTGACAGATGCATGTTACAGATTAAAAAAGGTTTCAAGTCTGTATTACAACTTGGGATTTGAACTTGAGTAAAAAGGTTGAATGAGAACGTGTAATTTAAAAGGTTCGTAGGGGTGCAGGTAGTGCTGTAGCGTCGAAAAGGCATTACGCGGTGCCATGCGAGTGGTGGTGCTAGACAGAGGAATCCTCTGACGAGAGGATGGTTAAAAAGTCAAGTGCCTGACGAGGTGCAATGACTAAAGAGCACATAGGGGCTCCGACGCCTGACGAGGCGCTGTTCTGTCTCATCCCGTTTACGTACCTGCGGCCAAAGGGCGGGCTTCGCTTGAGACAGCTGTGGCGTGACATTAGTTGCGCTGGGTTTCTGGTCTCTCCACAGTATTACCTGGCATCCTTTTGCTTTCTCATTTTTAATTTATCTTAATAAACACTATATTTTATATTTTCCAATTTGATTTACCTTACTAATATTTTAAATACAATTGTGAGTTTCTTTGTTCGTTATGCTTTCACGCCTTAAATACTCGACCGATCATTATTTTTCGCATACACATTGTCAGGGATACTAAAATATATTAAAATGAAAAGATTTTGAGATATTTAAGGTAT
This sequence comes from Catocala nupta, assembly GCA_963675205.1. NCBI lineage: Eukaryota > Metazoa > Arthropoda > Insecta > Lepidoptera > Erebidae > Catocala > Catocala nupta. Next base: position 1,881,523 of record OY776102.1, read on the forward strand.
TCAAGTATTTAAATTGAAATTTCCACTTTCTCCTAGCCATAGCCAGCGGGAGTCTAAGATGTTAATCGTCTCATTGACTCGAAGTGTAGTTATTACAAAGTACCTGAACATAATTTAATTATTGGTGTTCATATTTACGCAGAAATATAACATTCGCGTAAATATCAAACCATATTTTATATTTTCTTGTTAGACATCTTAACCAGTATTCTTGTATTTCGATTCTAATACACCTCTGCCCAATACTTTACTGAAGTGCCTACAATCGTGAAGATATGACTCTTTCATGTTGCCTAACTCTTGTCACAAAATATACACTTATGCAGATAGATAGATCTATGATATTTTAAACCAAAAATGTTTAATATTCATAGTATGAAAATATGCTGTACCTACGTGTTATTTTTATTCATTGCTAGTTAACCCGACAGTCGTCCTGTCAATCTACACAAAAATACAATTCACGTAATTAAATTCAATATCAGAACGTCAATAAATTTTTCATATATAAAAGTACTATTTATGTAGGGTGCAACCGTACATTGCAAAATTACTTTATATTATGTCAGCATTTTCGCCACAACGCATTCGTAATTCATTAGTTTTATATAAAAATCAGTTCACTACCGGTCATCAACCGCGTCGCGTGTAACTCACTATCATTATATCATTTAGCATTTTCTATCAGTTTATACTTAGCGTTAGAACTTTGTCAGTAATAAACATATTCTCTAATCTATCTCATCGTATCATTCAATAGCATCGTATTGTTCAAAAGGTGTTTGGTACCGTACCACGCAATTTAAATTTTCTACATTTCTCGCTGATTTTCCGCAAATTTTCGTTCATACAAACCTGTCCTGCCAATTACAAATACAACAAAAAAAGCAGTCATATCTGTCGAGCCACGGTAATGTTAGATAACATTACATTTATTAGGTACATGTAATATTGTCTTCTGTTTACGCGAATGTTATTCATTGAAATTAAACTACTATATACGGATTTTATCGCGTTGTTTATTTATCACTGTATTACAAAATTTTGGCCATGGTCATGCCTGGTCATGGTCATTGCCATGGTCACGGGGAGACTCGAGTCTCCCCGTGACCATGGCTGCTGAAAAGCAACCGAAACGTCGGGAAAAGTGTAAACCTAAATATAAATAGATTTAATAGTTTAAATAATTTAGAAATTAGTAAAATTCAATAGTAGTAGTAGTGTAATAGTTTCAAAATTATGTAATACAGTGATAAATAAACAACGCAGTAAAATCCGTATATACTGGGTGGCGCAAAAGTAATGACCCTATTTTGTTCAGATACAACTTTGTTTCTAAATTAGAAAACTAGAATTAGTTCTTTAAATGTATACAGGGTGTCCCAGAACTCAACGTCAAGCCGAAACGGGGTGACAGGATTGATTGTAACCATCATGAGAAAAATCAGAATAAAAATCTATCCCGTGCAGTTTGAAAATTATGGTCATTTAAGAAAAACCTAGAAATTTGGTCAAACTGTAACCATTTTTCGGTTATTGTGGTTAATTTTTATTATTTTTGTTCATTTAAACTTTGAAACCGTAACCCTAAATAACATTTCTAGAATCACAGTCAAAAATAATGACACAACTGCCCCAAGTTTCCTAGAATTAAGACTATTTGTTAAAATATGAATTTAAAATTTTCGAAATACGTCGAATTTGAAAGGCCCATTCATTTTTTACGAGAAAATTTACCAACTTTGTTAGAGGACGTACCACTAACAGATCGTCGCCACATGTGGTATCGACAAGATGGCTGCCCAGCGCATTACGCAGTGCAAGTAAAAGATTTCCTTGACCAGGAATATCCGGGAAGGTAGATGGGACGTTCAGGCACTATCTCGTGGCCAGCCCGTTCCCCATATCTTAATACCCTGGACTTTTTTTATTGGGACGTTCTCAAAGAAAAAGTTTATTCAAAGCCCATTGAGAGCGTAGACGAGCTGCGTGAACGAATTTCTCAAGCTGCTGAGGACATCAACTCTCGAGGATATGCCCGGCTAATAAGTAGATCTTTTTTAAGAAGATGTAGGGCGTGTATTGAGACTGATGGTAAACAATTTGAACATTTGTTGTAATAAAAAATGTTATTTCCCTATTTGACTTTTATTTCAATAAACTTAAACTAAACTAGGTCAAGATTTTCCATTATTTTATTAATTTTACTTTCTTTTGTTGACTTTGGTAAAAGTGGCGTCACTATCTGTCTCGCTCACTCATGGCAAACATGTCCACTATCCATCTCTCTCATCATTTTGCCGTAAAGTTAAGAACCTACTAAGAGCTTGTGCGTATAAAAAACATTTTAACTGAGTAAAATGGGTTAGCAAAAATCGAATTACTTGAGGCTTTTATTTTTTTACTCGTATTTTTTAGTATGAAACTAACAAATATTGTACCATTTTACAATCCTGATTAAATGCGCCATCTTTTAATGGCACTTGCCAAGGCACTCTAGTACATTTTTTTTAAAGGAAGGCTTTTCGATGTCGACAAATATTGAAAATTTTAAATTCATAGTTTAACAAATAGTCTTAATTCTAGGAAACTTGGGGCAGTTGTGTCATTATTTTTGACTGTGATTCTAGAAATGTTATTTAGGGTTACGGTTCCAAAGTTTAAATGAACAAAAATAATAAAAATTTACCACAATAACCGAAAAATGGTTACAGTTTGACCAAATTTCTAGGTTTTTCTTAAATGACCATAATTTTCAAACTGCACGGGATAGATTTTTATTCTGATTTTTCTCATGATGGTTACAATCAATCCTGTCACCCCGTTTCGGCTTGACGTTGAGTTTTGGGACATCCTGTATATGTGTGCCATGAAATTTAGTTGCATTATGATTTAAATATGATGTCTATTAAATGTTGACCTCCAGAGTTGAGGCACATTTGAGCCCTATTTATGACATTTTCCATAACTAGCCGTAGCACTTCCTGCGATATGTTTCTTATTTTTTGGTGTATGTTTTCTTTTAAATCTGCGAGAGTCTGTGGTTTGTTCACATACACCCGAGATTTCAAATAACTCCAAAGAAAGAAATCTGGACAGGTGAGATCGGCTGATCTAGCAGGCCAAGGCAAATTGCCCTTGCATCCCTAATTAAGTCTATAGTATCGAGCGCTGTGTGTGCCGTGGCGCCGTCTTGTTGGAACCAGGTGTGCTCCAGCCCCATTTCATTCAAATTGGTTATCAAGAACTCACGTAACATGGTTCTGTAGTGCTCACCAGTGACAGTTACCGCATTGCCTGCAGCGTCCTCAAAAAAAATAGAGTCAGATCACTCTTTCTGCACAGACGCCACACCATACAGTAACTTTTAGTGGATATAAAGGTGTTTGTTGAATAATGCGCGGATTTTCAGTGCCCCAGAAGCGAGTATTCTGCTTATTGACATGCCCCGAGAGATGGAAATGTGCTTCGTCACTCATAATCAATTTTGAAGAAAATTATCCTCTTCAAGGTTGAGGTTTATGACGCGCTGGCTGTACTCTAGTCGATCTCGGTGATCAGTAGGCAGCAGCTGATGAGTCATCTGAGTTTTATACGGAAACATCTTCAATTCTTTGACCAAAATACGCTGCAGAGTCCGCCTGGAGATCCCCAATTGCGTGGCACGTCGCCTCGTTGATGTTTCTGTAGGCTAATTCACGTAATTAAATAAGTTCAGTTGCAGTGCAGTTGCGGTTAAGTTTCGATCAAAATAGCCCTTTTCGTATTCTCGTAATTTTGACAACCGCCGTCAGATACGCTCGCGTCAAGTTCGCGTCACGCGAGCGCTTTAGAGTATTCTACTGCTGCGCGTTTTATGTGCGTGATTGAGATCGCAACTGGATCGGTATTCACCTATTCATTTGACGTCTCAAATGACAGTTTAGTCCAATCAATGTAAAACGTTAAACGTGCGATTCCATGCGATTACTTAGTGATTAAATTAATTTCCCTCATGTGGCCACACCGTAGATAATTTTAACTGATGTAATGGCCCAAAAGCCTGAAAGCCATGTCAAAAGTATTACATACGACTGACGTACAGTTGACGCGCAGCACACGCGCAGTTTACGTGCAGCTCACGCGCAGCTAAATAATTACAAGAATACCATTTTGCATTAAGACGTAAACTTCATTGCAACTGCACCGCAACTTGATCGGCGCGTCACGAAGTTACGTGAATTAGCCTACTGGACGCTCTTCCACATTTTCGAGCACAGCCTCAATATTTTCGACTGAACGGCCTGTTCTTGGTCTTCCAGACTTACGTCTATCCAATGTTGACCCAGTTGCTTCGAGGCGTGTGGCAAAGCGTCGAATAGTGCGACCAACCGGTGCCGGACGGTGGGGAAATCGTCGACGAAATTCACGTTGTGTTTTTATCACTGATGAATTATTCCGTAAAAACATTGACACGATTATTCCACGTTCTTGGGGAGTAAAGCGGTCCATGATTATTTTTAGTGAATTTTACATTTGACTTCTACAAAATTTTCAATATCAAAATGACAGATGTCATAAAAAAAATATAAGGAATTTCTATAGGGTCATTACTTTTGCGCCAACCTGTAGTAGTTTAATTTATTACATGTGACAATTGATTTTTATTTATATAAATGTGTTACGCGAGCCAATGATCTCATTCGAATCATACCCTGCAAATCGTGCGGTGGCACCGATCACTCACGACGGAGTTCTAAATCTTGAGCAAATTATCTACCGCCTATCCGACAACAGAGCAACAGCGGGTCCACTTCGACGTCACAGTGGTGAAGCGTGAGTTTGACGGAGTGCTGTGCCCGCTACTCGACGGAGATCTTCGCCAACGATTGATCGCGGCTATTCGACAGGATGTCATCGAGATATCCAGGGTGTACATATTGCTCGGCGTATTCGTCAACCACTGTTGAAACGCGTATCCCGCCGAGAGCAACAGCGCGCGAACGTTTCAGCATGTAATAATAATAATAATAATAATAATCATTTATTTTCTTTCACAAACAAAAAAACATATAATACAAAATTAACACCTACAGATACAGTTTATAAATGAGTAAATATCTTTTCATTTGTGAAGGACTGGTGCCTGAAATAGGTTTCGAAAACCTGTGCCACAGGTCACCAGGCCCCCCCTATGGAAAAGTAAATACATACTATTTTAACATTTATATCTATATGTCCATACATATACATACACATATACATACACATATATATATATATATATACATATACACATATACATACACACACAGACACATATATATATATATATATCTAAATCAATTTTTACTAGACTAACTAGAACAGAGATAACAAGTATGTGTGTATAATAGAGTGTGTATGGATGGGTGTGAGTATGTGTGTAAGCGAGGTGTATTGTGTAGGGTCAGTGTATTGTGTAGTATTGTGTAGCGTGTTATCTCGTAGGTAGGTTCGTGTTTGGTATAGTATATGTGAGAGTGGCAAAAGGTGGGCGTATAGATCGCTAGGTATATACGATATCAGTGTATATGATAGTGGTGTTACTCATTACTCAAGCGGGTGTAAAGATTTTTCTATGTTCTCATAGTTTTGCTGTTTGAGGTGCTGACTGACCACTTGCTTGCACTTGTATTTGACAAGATGATAAATGTTATGGGTTGCATTAATCTTGTTGTATAGGTAGTCGCCAAGAAAGCAGTAGAAATGCTGTGAGAAGGCTGTTCTTCTGGGTTGGTATGTGCAGACCGTGCCCTTACGACGTTTACCTTTATTCTTGTTGGGGTCATACTCAGTTTCAGTATGCTTCATTAGGATGACTCTGAGGATGAAGGTGTAATGAATTACGTCTACGCTCTGAAAGGCAAGGGACCTCATGCGCATCGATTCGATGAAATGGTGCACAATCATCGAACAACAATCGAATACTACGTCGGAAGACTGCGGAGTTTCATCGTACACGAGATGGTCAAAACGTACATGACCGTACTAAAGATAAAAATCACGACGCATGGCTACTCTCGCCTCGCCAGATATATATGTATTTTTTTTATTTCTCGTTAAATCCTTCATAGAACACGTCAAATGAACTCATTACTCTATTTTTTGTAACACTGGCCACTAACAATAAAAAGTATTTTCATACAATTTTAAATGAGAACATGAAATTGCTGGCCATTTAGATTAAAAAAAATACCTATTGTCAATGTTTGTTTCAAATGTTGATATGTCATCAAATTTAAGCAATATAATCGAGCAATTATTTTAGTATAAATGACCCCATCTGCAATCCTAAACGCCATTAGTTACGATGGTGGTCAACGAATGTAAGTCGTGTGGTGAAATCGATCACCAAATAGGTAGTTCTAAATTGTGCTCCTATTATTTGCCACCTATTCGCCTGAGAGAAACAACTGATGGTGATACTAATGATGTTGATAATTATATTATGCATTGTGAAGCGTGGCTTTGCGTCGATTCTGAGTCCACTCATTAGAAATGTAAAATTCAAAATATGGAAAGAAGTCAAAGAAGACGTCAAGGAATTGTCACGACTGAACATACTCTTGAGTGTGTTCTTAAATTATCAAGACTTTTCAAGACTTTATGCATTATGTGTACGCAATCAAAGGTAAAGGGACCGTACGCCTCGTCTTTCAAAGTCATGACATGTGGTGATGAACAACGATTCTATTACCGTGGTCGCCTGCGAAACTACATAATCCAAGAGATGCCAAAGCCATACATGACCATGCTAAAGAACAACATCACCGTGCATGCGTTTAAACGTTTGACGCGCTATTTCAAGATCGAGAAAGGTGACAGACGCCTACACGAAGCATTTTATTAAAAGCAATATATCTCAAATGGTGACAACGGTGATGAAATCCATCGAATCTGCAAGACGATATACGATGGCGCACCATGGTACTCCACGACACGAGAATAGCTACGCATACAAGAAGCGATGGGTGCACGAGGTGATTCTTCGTTTGCCGTGTTCCCGCAGCCGAGGCACGGATTAAAACATGTGACTTACACCAGCAGAGATTGGCATGAGCTGTTACGTCGAGTTTTACCACATTCAACACCTCTATGGAACCATATCGTAGATCAGCGTGCTGCGTTGTGGGTCCCATACTTGGTCTTACTTTGGTACTTGGTCCCATACTTGGACACCGGTAGTCGCGCTGGTGTTAATATAAAGAAATTCGGTTGCACCATACAAACCGACGGATGCTCGGTGTCGTTGTCTATGTCAAGAATTAAAAAACATCAGCATCATCATCATCACAAACCAAGATCGAATACTTCGATAGAATCATAGCCGTAGACCCAGGCAGCAGAGTACCCATCGCCACATGCGACGATAGATATGGTTTGAAGAGAGTTACCAAGAAATGGATCAGATCACACACGTTAGAATAGAAACGCGATCGTGTGCGCACCAAGCTTGAATACGGTCGAAACCTATTGAATACGGTCGAAACTGGAGAACGGCTCGATCGTGAACGCACAGAAAAACCCTACGCGATGATGATATAACCATAACTGCAAAACGAAAGGAATCGGTATTAGCTTACACAGCGTTCAGACTGAAATAGTTAACCGTAGACAATCTCCATTCGAGACTCATTCAAAACTTAAGTTCGACAAATTCATAAAAACCGTGCGCACCAACGAGAGATTAGTGCGCACGGTGTTTATGAGCGACGCCCCATCTGATAGCGTATTAGTGCTGTACGGTCGCGGCTCGAAGTTCATGAACGTCGCATCTTTCTCAGGACGAAAATTTAAAAAAGCATGACGATCTATTGAAACGTTTGTCGGCACGAGTCGGAATTAGAGTGCGAATCGTAGACGAAAAGTATACTACCCAAGCGTGTTCTGCGTGCAATGAACACGATGGATCATTCCATCGTGTTCGAATGTATCATCGACTACGTTACGACGTCTGTCCAGACTGTACGGCGTCTTCGATCGAGACTTCAACGCCACCAGTGGGCTAATTCACGTAATTAAATAAGTTCAGCTGCAGTGCAGTTGCAGTTAAGTTTCGATCAAAGTAGCCTTTTTCGTATTCACGTAATTTTGACAACCGCTGTCAGATACGCTCGCGTCAAGTTCGCGTCACGCGAGCGCTTTAGAGTATTCTACTGCTGCGCGTTTTATGTGCGTGATTCAGATCGCAACTGGATCGGTATTCACCTATTCATTTGACGTCTCATATGACAGTTTAGTCCGATCAACGTGAAACGTTAAACGTGCGATTCCATGCGATTACTTAGTGAGTAAATTAATTTCCCTCATGTGGCCACACCGTGGGTAAATTTAACTGCTGTAAAGGCCCAAAAACCTGAAAACCATGTCAAAAGTATTACATACGACTGACGTACAGTTGACGCGCAGCACACGCGCAGTTTACGTGCAGCTCACGCGCAGCTAAACAATTACAAGAATACCATTTACTGTACCGCAACTTGATCGGCGCGTCAAGAAATTACGTGAATTAGCCTACAGAAACATTCTCGCCCATAAACGGTCCACCATCTGTGGGCCATGTCGTACGATATCAACAACAACGTACGACGTAACTCCCTATGAATGTATGTAAACCGAAATCGATAAAGTTCATTGTTCAATGAGTCTATTATCCATCTCGTGTCTTAGGAGGTTATAGAGATGTGCCAACAGTATTAAATTCGGTTGCAAAAAGGGGGTACTTATTATTTTAAATTTGGATATAATAACAAATGGGATCATAGTGGGGATGTCTCGCTATCACTTGCATGGCTGCGGTTAAATAGCGGTTACGTCATAGTTTATATATCATGCATCCTTATTCCGTTTCGTTAGGGATGCATTCCTTATTCCGTTACTGGTTTTCACCTGAAACTTCGTCCACGTAGAATAGTTACGCAGGGCAGCATTTAAAATTTTAAGGATATATTTTTTGCCAATAACACACATTGACTGACGGCTGACATTGGCCGACGGCATTTTTACTAATCAGACACATGTATCCGATTAATATTCATATTGTAAACATAGACAGATTTGTTTGGACTTACTTACTTTACTTACCATACAAACTTTCATCTCCTATTTCATCCTCAATACCTACATGAATTTTCAAAAACGCTGGATCAAATGTTTATTTCTAATCAAATAAATATAAAGTTTCATGGTTTCATCTTCTGCTGCTTCTTTTGTATGGGAATTCGGATGATGACGAATTCCCATACAAACTTTCATCCATTATTTCAACAACAAAACGTAACCTATGTCTTTTCCCAACGTCTAGTCTATATCTGTACCAAAATTAATTAAAGTCGGTTCAGTGATTTCAAAATTCTTTGTATTTTAGGATTTGGATAATGTAACTATTGAAAATAACAAAATACCCTATTATATAGGAAATAACAAAATACCCTATTATATAGGTATATAATGATATATATTCTGGAGCACCTTAGTAAGTTAGCTTCAGAATTGTTGAACATCTATACTAATGTTATAAGTTTGTTTGTTTGGTTGAACGCGCTAATCTCAGGAACGACTGGTGCGAATTGAAATAATCCTTTATCGTTCGTTGGATAGCTTATCTATCGAGGAAGGTTATAGGCTATATAAAATCACGCTACGACCCATGGGGTGCGCGCAGTAATCATAAATGCAGGTTACAGCGGGTGAAACCGTGGGCACATCTAGTATACCTAGGTATAAAAAGGTACCTACCATTAACGATCCTTTTACTTTTATGTGATATGCCAAGTGAAACATTACTCGGACCACCATGTTGGTCCCGTTTTTCTGATGAGAAATTGTTGACAGACGACAAAAACTCTGATAGGTGATGTAGGATTTAAATTCAAAATTGGCGACATATAAGTAGGTGAACTAGAGATCGCGTAATCGGATGTATATTTACCTAAAGGACCTGAACATCGATCGCCTCAGCTGCTGAGGATGGTGTGGAGGCCACTGCTTTGACCACATGATCGCTTACTATCCGGAGGGGTGGTAATTTTGTCGAGAAAAATAAAAAAGAAAGTTAATATTCGACTAACATATAAAACATATTATGGAATTGCCGAGAATATTTTTATTAAAAGTAAAATCCTGAGATTCCGCCATTAGTTAACTAGTCGGATGATATAGATATTTACTTTGCATTAATTTTTAACTCCCCATTCAAGTATGTGTGTATGCAGGGTGTGAAGAAAAGGGTGGTGAAGTAAATAAAAAAACATAAATTAATGTAAATATTCTTATTGAACTCAGTATTATTTATTAATTACAAAATATTTATTTATTTTTACGTACAAAATATACATAGAAAATAAATTAAAGATAGTATTTGTCGATAAAAAAGCACTTTCGCTTTAAATATGCATCCGATTAACTAAATAGTTATTTAATTTTTGTGACACCTCTGTCCATCCTTTGGTGTATGTGGGCGCGACTCACGTGTGTCATCCAAACGTCATGTACATAATTATTGAGAGTTTTTCCCGCGGCTTCGCTCGCGTAAAAGTAGGTTAGATTAGGTTATGTAACAGATTTTTTAAATAAAATATAGGTAGCCTATGATACTCTGTGACATTATAGCTTTCTAATGGTGAAAGAATTTTTTAAATCGGTTGATTGAGTAGTTTTTGAATTAAATCTTTACAAAAAATCAAATCTTTTCTCTCTATAATGTTAGTATATTATATATAACATAACTTTTATGTTTTATACCAATGCCACAAAATATTTTTAATCTTGCGAATTTAATCAGCTCTGCAAACTATACAGTTATTTCGATAATGTTTAATATGTCAGGATGGCCGAGCGGTCTAAGGCGCTGCGTTCAGGTCGCAGTCCACTTCTGTGGGCGTGGGTTCGAATCCCACTTCTGACAGATACTTTTTGTTTTGTAATCAGTACAGAGATGTAGTATGCGTCAATTTTTTTTATTATTTATGTTATTTGATTGATACTATATATATTACGTCAGTTTATTACTTAAATGATTTATAAATTCAGTCATATATAATATTAAATCACATTAATAAACAAATTGATAAAATGCTTTCACTTTATCAAATTTATCAAAGCGTCTAAGTGGATTTTAATAGGTATGAATATTTTTAAGACATCACCTTGGTATAACGCCATCTGAATGGAATTTCGCACAACATTTATTTACTAAGTAGCTACGAGAACCAAGCATAAATTGGATAAGATACTGATGATAACACGTTATCATCTGTTTGTCACAGGCAAAGCAACATAAACGCTAAGTATTCACGTTTTATGGTATAATGAAATAGCTCCTATCGATTATTACCGTAAATAATAGCAGTATTACTAACAATTATGTAACCAAGAAATTTTACAATAATAATCATATTAATAAATAATAACAATCGAGGAAACAATTTTGGGCAACGTTCCAAACCTCTACGAACGGTAATGAACTACTGACATAAAAAAATTAAAAAGAAGTTAAAGTAAATTCATTAAAACCCGATATTCATTTTATAAAATGATAACTTTATTTATACATCTATATCTTTATTCGTAGTAAAGTTAAAATAATGAGATTCATTTGTAATAATAAAGGTTTCAAGTATATTGAAAATTTATAATTATTTTATACGTCTGCTTTCGGAACGCACATTCATAACCTCAAACTTTATTTGACATTTCACAAGTTCATTCCTCGGCAAGTCGGAGGAAAACAAATACTATTCTTTTTAATTCAAAAAGCCAAAATAGATAACTTAAAAATGACGACGATTAAAGTAAGTGACGAGCAGGAACTCATTAGTAAATTAGCTTCGTACATAGAGAAGATTTCAAATGACTCAATTTACAACCGTGGAAAGTTTTACATCGGTCTTTCCGGTAAGTTTTTGTTTTCAAAGGTCACGATATTATATTATTTATATATTGATGCAAAAGTATTTATATTACGTAACATCTATTTTATATTGTAATAATATTTTTTTAAAGTATCGAGACATCGGCAACTATATTTTTTCAAAATAAGTATTTATTTTTACTGTCCAGCTGACGCCAGTAGTTGCAAGTAGCAATTGTTAAGAAATAATAAAACAATGCTCCAATACTTAGATAGTACTTAATTATAATGTATACGTGCTGCGGTTAAATTAAATCGTGAAGGTCTAATATCAAAGCAAGTCTAATACTTATTACCAAATATAACTTAGTGCAGTGTCAGGCCCAAGGTCATTCCATCGCAACAAACTTTTTTTTATTAAAAATATATTTGTAGCTTTACGTAGTACAATGATGTAATTATCTTAGTCATACGCTTAAAAAACTTAGACCCTTTGGTACGATATTTCATAATGCACTTTACTTTAAGGATTTTCTATAATATTTTTATGCAGAGATACCATATCATAACGTTGCTTTTCTTGGAGCATATTCATAAGGCTACACGAACAATCTTAGAAATCGAAGGCACAGTACATAGAATAAGGTTAAATACTGTGGCAAAAACTTAATATGATTTAATCCTGCGTGTTACGGATCGGAGAAAACAAATGACGCTCGCGGGTGCATAGCTGCACAGCATGCAAACTTCTTGTTTTGTGGAAGTTGGCTTAATAAGTAGATACCTACTATCTATTGAGCGTAGAAGAACACTCCGTGCTGCCGCTAAAAGTAACGTGACAGAATATCATACGAGTAGTATTAGTGTTTTGACCTGGGATCGAACTACTACACGCCTACGTCACTGGTCTTGGGCGTGAATTGATAGCGGACTTAGCGATGCAATGATATATCGAATATTCGATAATATCAATAATATCTACCCTAAATATATCGATATTTTTATCGATATCTAACCATCATTGATACGATATTATCATATCGATAAGAAATTAAATATAGATATCGAACGATATATCGAATAATTCGAATTCGATAATATCTATAATATCGACCCTAAAATATCGATATTTTTATCAATATCTAACCATATATTATTTACCTACTACTACTACTAACTTGAAAGTTCTGAATTATCGATAATATCGCATTGAAACTGTAAATATTATCGATAAGCGATATTTTCAGGCCTTTGATATAAATATCAATATGTATAACAATATTTCTTACTTGCTTTTTATTTACCCAACTCTACTACTAACTTGAAGGTTCTGAATTTTCGATAATATCGCATTGAAACTGTCGATAGTCTCACGCCCATATCCCCAAAGTTTATGGTAGAGGTGTACATCACCCTCATTTCTTTAGAATCCACGAAATAGGGGCGAGCCTATCGTCATCTACCTATGCTACCATTAAGAATTTATTGACAGAAAAGAGCAGCGATAGCTTAGTGGGGAGACCAACAGACTGCAATGCAGATGGTCTCGGGTTCGAAACCACGTCGCGCACCTCTGACTTTCGGAAGTTAAATGAGTTTTCGAAATTATGTGCGTATTGATTGACAATTATCGCCTGCTCCGTGCCTCGGAGAGCACGTTAAGCCGTCGGTCCCGGCTGCCATGAACATCTATGGCAGTCGTTATTGGGGAAGTCGACATAAAAGATCCTACTGGGTCAAAGTGTCGCCGGTCTGTACTGGCCCTCTCACTCCCTATCTTCAGGACCCGAGTAGATAGGGTTTCGGGGGGAGAACTACAGGTCTCCCCCTTTGGACTAGGGTACTGCGGGGTCAGGAAGCCCACCGCGCCTCGAAAGGCATGTTCTATCGACCGCTGACTAGAGTGTGCGGTGCCTGACATTGGTGTTGGACTCGCAGTGGTATGTGGTTGGCCGCTGAGGACGACATATTCGTTTGCTCGGCAAGCACGTTGCGTTCGAGCGTCGGACTCAGGCGCGGCCAGTGCGAACCAGTCGGTCGCATGAGGCACGGAGTTGCCTTTAGCGAAGTGGCAGTGTGGTTTCACTGCCGCAACGCATATCGGGCGCTTTTCTGCTCAGCAAGTAGATTCATAGCTGGAGTGACTCGGGCCACACCCGGCTTGTAGGCCTATTTGGGTAGGCGTACGGATGTATGTCGGGAAGTGAGCGTGCCTTACACAGCTCCGGTAACATATTGGAGATATGGGAGGCGGCTTCTCCGTCGGCTTCAGCGAGGTTTTCGTTAGCAACTCTTCGAGTTGCGGGTGGTGAGCGGCTTTATTGCTCCGGTACCTATCTGGAGAATAGGTAGTGTCACTTGGGCACGAGGTAGCTCGCTTACGAGAACCGGATCTCTGAGGTTAGGGTGGAGAGTCAAGATTTGGGGACAAGACCTGTCTATAACTGGTCCCGGAAGGTGCCTTCGGGCACTGGAAGGTACAGCGGCTCCCCTAATATAACCAGTATGGTTGGTGTAGGGGAACGCTATTTCATAAACTGGGATAGTCGTAGGGGGGGGATGGCCCTCTCACAAGATAAGATATTGACAGAAAAATTTAACCACACGTTGCCCAATGGGCAATTTGGAAGTCACACGCACAGCAAAGTATGAAACACTGTTTTTTTCCGTGTATGTGTTAATTGTTGGCCTCGGATGGCCTTCACAACTTTACGCGGACTATGGATGAGCGCAGAAGGCTCCTAACCCATATGATACACTGTTGTTCCGCCACCGACGTTTATATCTAAAGTTATCAAATGTATTTCCTTTGCAGGAGGCTCAGTCGTCAAATACCTTTGCGAAAGTTTACCGAGGGTGGACACGGAGTGGTCAGAATGGGTGCTAGCCTTCTGCGACGAGCGAGTGGTGCCAGAAGACAGCGAGGACTCTACGTTCGGCACGTATAAGAGAGAGCTGGTGCCTAAGACGCCTTTAAAAGAGAGCCAGTTTGTTACCATTAAGCAAGGAGTCACAGGTATTTTTGACTTTATCCTGACTAATATTATAAATGCGAATGTGAGTTTGTTTGTTACGCTTGCACGCCTTAATTACTCGATCGATCATCAAGAAATTTCGTATAATACACGTTTTCCGGGGTACAGAAAAACATGGGTACTTTTCATCCAGAAAAAAGCACTGTTCCCATTAGCAAAATCTACATTAACGCGAGCGGAGACGTGGAAAAATCTAGTATAAGTATAACTAGCTTTCAATTATGTGCAGTTACATTTGCGCCTTACATAATTATTTTAAAGCCTCGTAAAGTACAGTAAGCCTTAAAAGTAGATGACCACATCCATATTTCCATTATTCCATGAACAACATAAATCGCTTACCAAGACTAGCACCAGAATTAAATGAACATTGTAGAAGTTCAAAATAAGCTAAACACCACATTGTAAGAATTAACTAAACATCAGACTGTCAAAAGTAGCTGAACAACGTACGTCCACAGAGCGACACATCAACCTAGTCTGTTTGGACTTTGAACTATTAGAAGTTGAACGCTGCGAATCGTGCGAGAGAGTGCTTTATATTTTTGTTACGCTCTATCCTTAACATTACATCGACACCACTATGCACTGTCCCTTTCCCACAATTCTCTATTTTGTATGTAGCGTAGTTATGTGTATATAGGGTGTCTAACTTGATGTGTAGCCGTATGTACATACTTTGTGTAAAGGTACACATTTCATCCAGTAAAAAGCACTGTTCCCGAGGGATAGAAATTAATTAACAAAATCTACATTAACGCGAGCGAAGCCGTCGTTTAAATCTAGTATATGTATAACTAGCTTTCAATTATGTGTAGTTAAATTTGCGCCTTATATAATTATTTTACGTGCCTCGTAAAATACGTAAAGCCATTTGAAACCTAATCTCTCTTCAGTCATGTAGGATTACCGTCCCATCGAACTATGAGTGTACCTACGGATGGCGTAGTAATTTAACTGGTGGCCTCGCCATTGCGACTACGCCGAATGTTGTGGGACACGGTACAAATTTTAAATAAAAATAAAAAGATTAAAGTTAAGACTGCGCCGAGCAAAATGTGCCAAAACACCGCTCACAGTTAAGTTGATAAAATCTACACTTTTTGTTTAATACAAATACAAAATATACATTTACCATAACAATGAATGTGTTTACAATTACTCCGCGTAAAAACTTAAAATAATTAATATTTTCGCCTACAAAATTACGTAAATTAGCACGAAAATGCAAAAACGTAAGTTCGTGTTACGTGATTTTTAGATTATAACAGTAGAAATCTATCCTATTTTACAGCTTAAACGAAACATAAATAGTTATATTACAATTTGTCCGTCCCAAATATTTAAGTTATAGGTTGACAATAAAGATACATATTTATCAAAAAAGCACTTCAAATCCTTCATACAATTTTACTATGGCAGCCGCGCGCCGATTTGAATATCAAGCTCTGTCATTCAGTCCAACCGTCTTACGCTCGGCGCAGTCTTAAGGAATAAAGTGCACTACCATTTGCGCACACTCTTGTGCATTATTATATATTCTGCGCAGATCGTCAGTCTCCGTTAAGATTAGCCCCCGAGAACAAAACTCGGTCAGCAGGATCTTTCATTCTTTC
Source organism: Catocala nupta (assembly GCA_963675205.1). Lineage (NCBI taxonomy): Eukaryota > Metazoa > Arthropoda > Insecta > Lepidoptera > Erebidae > Catocala > Catocala nupta. The sequence goes on from OY776102.1 coordinate 1,898,046, forward strand.
TACAATATGTGTATTATTTTTTACAGCTGAGGAAGCAGCTGTCGACTACACCGAAAAGCTAACCAAAGCGTTTGGGAATGACGATTTCAAGTTCGACTTACTCCTACTAGGCATGGGACCTGACGGCCATACTTGTTCTCTGTTCCCTGGTCATCCATTGCTTACTGAAACTGGTTTGAAGGTAGCAGCCATCACTGACTCGCCGAAGCCACCCCCAGGGAGGGTGACCTTGACTTACCCAACGATAAATAATGCGAGGAATTGTATATTCGCCATTAGTGGAGCGGGGAAGGCGGATATGGTGAAAGTAAGTGTTTTTATACATAAAGCCACTAGTTTCTCAGAGGGTAGGCAGTGATTACGGAAACTTAATACGATCCTACTATTTATCTCTCTTGCTTAACTATATACAAAGTGGCGCAAAACCTATTTTCGCAGAAATTAAGAAATGATTTTGTTGAACAAAATAAATAAAATAAAATTAGACACAAATTGGAACACCATTGTAATAAGCACACACTAACCTTTTTGTTTTCGTCACAAGATTATAGACCTTATTACTTTTGTTTTTTTTTTTCGTTTGTTTGTTTTGTTTCAATATCGCTGCTTGAGGTCTTTGTCATTTATCTCTGCATGACACATGATGTTCTAAATTACGAAAACAAGAAAAATGTCCTGTGGCCAAACTACTCAATACATTTGGTTTATAATTTGTAAATCGTCAAAGAATACCATGTATATGTGGTATGGTATCAATTAATGTGATAACATTTGCGCCACTTTGTATAATCATTTAAGAAGTTAATTGCCTTTTTACTTTTAACAGAAATATGTGGTCATATTTTAGCGTCTTAATGATATCTGATAAATAAACTATATACGCGTCCCATGCACTGATCAAAACAGATTTAAAATGTTATTTTAATTTCAGAAATTTTCGTTTTTTGCTTAATCTATTCCACGGGTACAGTATTTCTTTCTAGATTAAAGGTACTCGCTCGCTGTCCCTGGATTAGGGCCCGTTTATATGGGAAGCAGAGAGGCCGTACTGAGGCCGCGTGATTTCGTCGTTCGGAAGAATTTGAACGTTGCGTGCTAGTTAATAGAGTTTAAATTCTCTATTAACGAATTCTAGTACGCGGCCGCCGCGCGGCCTCTCCGCTCTCGTCTAACTGCAGCCTTAGGATTTACAACATCATCGAAGCAAAATTATTACCACTATACATTTTTATCCTTTTAACTAAAGTTCAATAACCTAATGTCAATCTTAACTTATATGTTTTCTTGGTAAAAAAACATTGACACGGTTAAAACAAAATTCAGTTTTCTGTTACCATGGTACTTGATTCTTAGTTTTAAACTGGCGGCCGCTTACGACCGATTCTTAGGTGAACAAAGTAGAATAAACCAGTTTTATCATCATCACACACATTAACTTGTATTCAGAAAGATTAATTACAATTTTAGGCTCAAAGTCATCCAAATCCGCACACGATATCGTAATATTGACAATGTAAACTCTTAGTCCCCAAAGTGGTCCAGGTGGACCCTCAGGTTCCACGGGAGACTCGACGCGGGTCTACGTTGGCGTGACAAAAAAAATGGAGGTTCATAATTCGTAAGCGGCGGTCCACGAAAATTGATTTGCTTTTGATAGTGAAGAACTAAAATGTCGCCTTAACTTCGCCTTAGGTAGATAATAACGGATATTTTAGGGAAAACCACTCGCTGAAGATCCGAGAATTTCTAAAAAAAAAGAAGAGTACAGCCCGTAGAGTTAATCACATTTTTTCATTTTAACTCAATTTAACTTTTTGGTCCGAATATACCGATTTTACTTGGCGGATTAAATTTGTAGCTGCAAGGAGTGCACTGGAAACAGCAACATTTTGAAAGTGATCTATATTCCATTGTAAGCCTTTATTATGTGACGCTTAAATATGGCCACAACTTCCTGTTAGACCCTGTATATGCATATAGTCTGCCACCTATGTTCCCGAAAGAGCAAGCAGCAGTTATTACATCCATATTTAGCCTAGTAGGTGCCAAAAGTGCTCTGTATACAGCAGTATGTTAACCCCTAGGGTTCAGTGCATTACTTTCTAACGAGTCCATTTTTAGACTTAGTGCTGATCAGTATCAGCAGACAGTCTAATCGGGGCATCGCACCCTAAACAATGCGACCATGAACCACCATTCGGAAGCCAGCGTTGTGTTACAGACACAATGCTTATATAATTTTGTCTTAATATATTAACCCCTATATAACTTATTCTAGCGAATCTTAAAGGACAAGGAGGACCTACCAGCCGGGCGAGTGAAGCCGCAGACAGGCTCGTTGTATTGGATCGTGGACGACGGGGCCTCGTCGCGTCTTTGACGATAACACCAGCGTGTTTATTATGGACACGAGGCGCCTGTGACAGTAACACCTCGTCCTAGTTAACATTCCAATAATACCACGCGTGTGTCAGCTACTCTCTAGCCTTATCGCCATCAGTAGTCTATCAGTTTCCTAAAGTTTTGTATAAAAGTTACAAGTTCATGTTTCTATAAGAATAACCCTTTTTTATGCATATGCCAATTCTAGCAATGATTTTTTTATTGTAGTCTGTTTCTACTAACTAAATGGACTTTAAATGTTATGGAACGCATATGGCTTATCGTCTTTTTGGTCAGCAGATGGCAGTGCAACTAAATGCAACGTCGGAAATAAGTGTCCTATTTTGAGGTTTCGAATGTAATTATATTTGGGCGTTATATTCAAAATGGTTTTAATAGGCTATAGGTTATGTGTATAATGGACGGAATCTAATCTCCGTTTATTTGCTTGGTTGAACGCGCTAATCTCAGGAACTACTGGTTCGAATTGAAAAATTCTTTTCGTGTCGGATAGCCCATTTATCGAGGAAAGCTATAGACTATATAACATCACGCTGCAACCAATACGAGCGGCGCATCAATGACAAATTATGCAAAAAAAGGGGAAAATTCTCTTATGTGAAGCAGACGAAGTTGCGCGGGTCAGCTAGTATAATTATAAGTAAATGATTATATTTATGATATAATTATGAGTAAATGATTGATTGTATATATATTGACATTCTTATAAGTCTTGATGCGGACAATGATATAATTCAAATTCTAGATTTGTATAAGTGATTTATAAATATTATGTATTGCATGCCGAGAGGCGGATAATGGAGAAACTATAACATACTGTATGACTATAACCATTGTACCTACCCATTTTCGCAATAAAGTAATTTGAATTTGAATTTGAATAATTGTAGTATTTTATCACGCACATTACGCATCGGGAAACTCGGTGGGGAGACCAACAGACTGCAATGCAGAGGGTCTCGGGTTCGAACCCACGTCGCGCACCTCTGACTTTCGGAAGTTATATGACATTTCGAAATTATGTGATTGATAATTATCGCCTGTCCGTGCCTCAGAGAGCATGTTAAGCCGTCGGTCCCAGCTGCAATGCACATCTATGGCAGTCGTTATTGGGAAGTCAGTGCCCTATAATATCCTGACACTGGTCTAGTCTTAGGGTATCGTTAGCCTTCGGGTTGCGGAGGTCAGGTGGCAGCCGCTCCGTGTAAAAACTGATATCCAGTCAAATCCGGTTAGACTAGAAAAGCCGACCCCAAGTGACTTGGGAACAGTAAAGGCTAGGGGGAAGATTTACATAATAAAATGACTACAAATCCATATCCATAATACACTTTTACCTTAGTGTATAAAATGTATTTAAAACATTTTGAAAATAAAGCCCAAATAATTTAATTTGCATGGCAACCCATTTCTAACAGGCTACTGCTCTTAAAGTTAATAATGATTTTTATATAACCTTATTTTATTAGACTTACATCCAAGTTCTCAAATGTCAATACCATCTTATACTATTTAGTACACCGCAATTGTACAAGAACTCATTGCTCAAATATAGTAAAATCCTTTAAAATTTTAACAGAACGTAATAATTGTCAGTTCTCTGTACGATATATGTGGAAAAAGATTCTATCGTTCAACATATTAGAAAGATATGAAGACTATTATTACGTAGTATATGATACACGCTGATAAGATACAGATAACCGATATAAAATTGGTGTATACTAATACCTAATTACATTCTGTTAACAGCTAATATATCTACAAAATATAATAAGATCTTGTCATTTTCGAAAAGTTGTTGTAACCTTCATGCAAAAACTTCTGGACATATTCTGTATATTCTGCATTTTTGAAACGGACGTTTTGATAGCTAAATTTAGCTTTTGCGAGTAACCTGTGTGCGCGTGGTCTTACACTTTAGCCCTACATACATTACAATACTTATACAACAAGCTACAAGTCTCGCGATAGGAATAGGCATGTTGACTAAAAGATTTTAGTCCGTCTTTAGAGCAGCGATAGCTCAGTGGAGAGACCAACAGACTGCAATGCAGGGGGTCTCGGGTTCGAACCCACGTCGCGCACCTCTGACTTGCGGAAGTTATGTGACTTTTCGAAATTATGTGCGTATTGATTGACAATTATCGCCTGCTCCGTGCCTCGGAGAGCACGTTAAGCCGTCGGTCCCGGCTGCCATGAACATCTATGGCAGTCGTTATTGGGAAGTCGACACAAAAGATCCCACTGGGTCGAAGTGTCGCCGGTCTGTAGGCCCCCACACAAGATAAGATAGTCCGTCTTTAACTAGCAAAAAATAATGGACACGTATTTTTTTTTGTCACACATACTAATAACAACGAAGATACGTGTTTAAATTTCGTGTTACGTCACTTGTCGGTATAAATTTGATAGGACAGTGACGTCACAAGCCGCCACTCCCGAACTTTAATGCGTTATATTTTAGTAAATATTTATCGTTTTGTTAAAACAAAAATAGGAGTGCAATATTTTTTGCTAATCCAAAATATGGACTAATTCGAATCACTTATTTTTAAAACTGTCAACATGCCTATTGTCTATTCTTTGCGTTGCTATTGAATCACTCGATACAAAATATATCCTTTAGACTTTAAACCTCGAAGTATCGTAACGTAGTATCGTAACGTATGAAGTGCTTTCCAGATTCCATTTAATTTAGTTTCTAGTTTTGCTGTAACGACCGTAATAAACATGTAGTAATTATAATATTAAGAGGCAAACATTAAGGTTCTAACATTTGTTTAGATAAGAGGGCTTTTGCATTTATGTCATTAGTTGGAATTACTACTATCACGCTCTTGTTTCAAGCAAAATAATTAGACAGGTTCCGTATTAGAATACCGGAATATTTGCCGAGAGGTCATATTGCCAGTCAATAAATTACATTGTAAGACATTATGATAAGATTTTGTAAAAGTGCGACTGTCATCAATTATTTTGTAATTGCTTTCTAGAAAGATAAAGATAGCTATGTGTGCTCCTGTATTCTGTGTTGAAAGTCACCTACATATGCATACGATATGTATTACGTAGAAGTAATAAAAAAGAAAAGGGTTTGTAAGTGCTGTGTTATTTGTTACAATAAAAACTATTTGCTTCTTTTATCTTGAGTTGTTTTTTGGTTGTAATTAACTACCATGTTGCTATTTTTTATATTTATGTTTCTGTTACATTGATTGTAATAAACGTTTGACCGGGTGTTAATTGTTTTATTTTGTCCTGCATTTTGTTTATAACTGCTGCATTCTAGTTGCTTTGTATAAACAAACACATGACAAAAGTTACTGTTATGCATAGAAATCATCACAGATGTGTATATAAAAATATAAACAGTTTAGGTTCGAAATGTCCAAATCCCAAAATGTCCAGAGGGTGCAAAACGTCTATATCCCAGAATATCCATATCCCAAAATGTCCATATCCCACAATGTCCAAATCCCAGAATGTCCGTGTCCCAGAATGACCATATCGCAGAATGTCCATTTCCCAAAATGTCCATATACATACCAGTTGTTTTTTTAATCCTCCATATAATTTTGTTTGAATAAAGTAAAATAGACGGTGTTATGTATATGGACATTCTGGGATATGGACATTTTGGGAAATGGACATTCTGGGATATGGTCATTCTGGGATATGGTCATTCTGGGACATGGACATTCTGGGATTTGGACATTGTGGGATATGGACATTTTGGCATATGGACGTTTTGCACCCTCTTGACACTTTGGGATTTGGACATTGTGGGATATAGACATTTTGGCATATGGACGTTTTATACCTTCTGGACATTTTGGGATTTGGACATTTCGAACTTAAACAATATAAACATAATCCCATTGAGTGACGAGACAAAAAATGTGGTTTTGTGGGGCTTGGTGACGATGACCGATTTAAATTCTTCTTGGACAGAGTTAGTCACTATTTAGTCGTAAAAAAGGAGAGAATATCGATCTGTGGTATTAAAATTAGGGGTGGTAGGTCGATGGCCGAGCCCGATTATTTTTGGCTGGGCAACATTCCATGACAGCAATTAAAGCACCTAACGAAGTACTATTTACACACAGAGTTAGTAGTCGATAATTGGCCGAAACTGGTCGCAAAATTAAAACATTATTGCCAAATAAGTCAAATGATAGAACAGGTGAAAAATAAAATGTTTAACATATTGAAATATAATTCGAATGACTTGACAATTGGATGCAACACGTTCTTGCCCGCATTGTATTCAAATATATTTTGCAGACCATTAAAGGACATTCCCATTTAATACTCAAGTATGGCGTCAAAGCTGCTCATCCTTGCGCTCATAGCGTCCGCATCGTCCGGGTAGAACTCTCGGTATAAATAAAAGTCAGTAATCAAGTTCCAATATGTGTAATCCCTCATACTTTTCAAATGCCCGCGAGATCATCACAACTGCATTCTTCCACATATAAAAGAGCTCGTCTATTATACTCGTTTACATTAAGATTATCGTCCTATGACATCTCTTTAATCATTTTTAATAATAAGTGTTAATTACAAAAAGTATGTCAACTAAATAAAAAACTTCGGCGCGCATAGCGTACCAAACGCTTACATACATATACATACTTTATAGATATACATATCAACTACAGGTAATTTTTAAACGATTCAAACCTATCATAGCGGACTTAACGAAATGAGATGCGAGGGCGTCACGGCGTCCCAAATACAAGTACATAATTATATTGCATCATTACAACTAACCTTAATCTCTCAACGATTTCGTGTTACAAAAAAAAATGACAAAAAAAAATCAGTAGTTTCGCCGTGCGTCGTCGCTTACACTATGAATTTATTATAAAATAATTATTAACATAGTTGTTTGAGTGAATTTCCTTTTATTTTACAAGAGTGTGTACGGTTGTTGTGTTGAATGTATACGTAGCTTTACTATATACTATCGGGTGTCGGCGCGCAATTGACTGATGTGAGGGGCTCGCGCCATCGCTATGTACATGTGTCACACGACCAACGACAACTGAGGACTGCCTGCAACATAAACAAAACATATACGTTAATATACAAATACATTACTATACATACATTTTAAGGCAACTCCCACAGCAGGAATTATGCCTGTATCGCGGGCAACTACAAGTATTTCAACTACCTACGGACACAAATATTTCCTATATAGTCTGTTTCAAAAACGAAGTCTCTTTTGACACTTAATAGCGCGTAACTGTGCACATTTTATATAAATTGCTAAAATAAACAATGACTACTTATGGTACTAAACGCTCCGTATCAGAAGAACAATTTAGTAAAATGAAGACTATTTAAAAATAATTAGATTCCATACGAAACCTGATGTAATGGTTTTAAAAGCATAACCAACTAATAATTTCTATTAATATTAGTTGTAAATAAATTGAACTCCAAAAACATTTTATTAAATTACGCACTAGGGTAATTTTTTTACATTCAGTCATAGTTATGCGACGGATAAAATCGAACTAAATCGAGGTAAACAATTGTCTGAGATATACTTTTGTAAATTTGTATTTGGTATTATTTGTACCTTAAATCCCATTCTGCAAACCCTTAATATATATTCTTTATCAAAAAATGGATTTGAAGATGCGATATTGGATGTATGGTTAAAATATCCAATAGTTAATAAAGAGTAGTCGTCCTGCCAACCAAAATCTGTTATACCACATTTATTGCACCCTTTTACTAAGTATGGAATAATACTAGAAATTAATCAAGGATAGGCCCAGATCTTTTTTATAAGTGTACATGTTATACATACAGGGTGTCCCAGAAGTCGACGTCAAGTCAGAACTGGGTGATAGACAAAGTCATAGTAGTTACCAGAAAAATAGAAAAATCTATCTCATGTATTTACAAAATTATAGGCATTTAAAAAAAAACAAGTTAATCAACACCCTGTGATGGTCTGTTAACTCTCGTTACTACAAATCTGCATTTATTTTTAATTTTATTTTTATTTTTGTTATCCTTTATGATGCTTCCGTAAATTGTTGCCTAAAAATTAAAGCCAACTGCTCCAGCTTAGGAAAAAAAACCACGTATTGCCCAACTAAGTATTCAAAATTAATACTTCGCCCAATTTAAACTAGCTGTACTGATAAAAAAACTTTAGTTTGGCAAGTAGTTTTAAAAGTTGGTGCGTTTCATAAGGATTCCAAAATGGTATGACACTTGCTTGACAATTGGCTTTTTAAACTATAATAATCTTTTTTGTGAGAATACCTGTTTTTCAATATTGTTTTTTATCGTAAATTAAAATCATTCTAGTGTACCCAAGGTTTTCTTCAAAGCTGTTACTTCAAGATTTCAGTTCGGGTGAGACGGAGAGTCATTTTACGTAGTGTGAGAGAGACGGATAGTAACGCCATCTTTACTAATGTGTTAGAATGAATGACTAAAAGAGACGGAGATATTAATTTCCGAAATGTGAGCAAAGCAGGTAGTGAGGCCACTTTTACTAACGCGTGAGATGGATGGATACGCAATTTGACTAGCGCGAGCGAGACAATAGCTGCTATTGTCCATCTTCATTGACACACACAATACAGGTCAGTCATCAGTCAGTACGTTACGCTCTTTCGTTTACTGCGCATCTTTCCGTATTCGTTGTTGCTGATTTCGTACACACTTTTGCTTTGTTTATTGGACTTGATTGCTTGTGATTTGAATTTGGACTGTTTAGTTTTGACGACCTTGGCTTTCCCCTGGACTATTGTTAATCGTGTGTGTGTGTGTGTAGTGCCACCATGTATCTGTACACAAGATAGGAATACGCTAATATGCACCTAATTTATGGAGAATGCAGATACAATGCTAGCGCTGCCAGCTAGACTTTATCGTGAGAGGTATCCAAATGCCGCTCGTCATCCAGATCATCGAGTTTTTACAAATGTGCATCGACTATTCTCCGAGGGCCGATTCCCGAACCAAGCACACGGTGAAGGAAGAATTTCCTTCCCTTTCGAGGACGTCATATTACATGCAGTCGAGGAAGTCGCGAGTACTTCAAGTACGTGCAATCGAAGCAAGCACAGGAGTGCCCAAAAGTGCAACCCACCGAGTCTTGCAAGGAAACGCGTTTCACCCGTATCACGTACAGCGAGTACAAACTCTTCTAGACCGAGATTATCTTCCAAGAGTTGCGTTTTGTCAAACAATGATACAAAAACACCGGTAGGACGCGCTATTCTTCGAAAAAAATTTGTGGTCTGATGAGTCGACATTTAAAGAAGGTTACATGAATTAACACAATCTACACGAGTGGCATGTAGAAAACCCACGTTTGATGAGACAAGACAGATCACAGTATCGTTCAAAATAAACATGTGGACCGGAATTTTAAATGGGAGAATCATTGGCCCTTTCGAGCTACCAGATATCTTGACTGGCGAAATTTATTTGGATTTTTTACAAAATCATTTACCAAATTTGTTGGCAGACGTGCCACCAAGCACTTACAGGGACATGTGGTTTCAGCAAGATGGCGCACTATACCCGCTCAGTTAGAGAATACCTCAATGAGGAATATCCAGGCAGATGGATAGGGCGGTCTGGTACTATCTCGTGGCCAGCCCGTTCACCTGATTTAAATCCACTGGATTTTTTTACTGGGGCGCGGTGAAAGAAAAAGTTTTCTCTAAGCCAATCGAAAACGTAACTGAACTATGACAAAGAATAACAGAAGCAGTTGAATTTGTAAATAACGGAAGGTTCGCCCGTCTGATAACGCGATCTTTTTTAAGAAGATGTCGAGCTTGTGTTGCGGCTGAAGGGAGGCAGTTTGAACATTTGTTGTAGTAAATGTAATAAATTTTAGAAACAAACAAAATGTTTAATTTAAAACGTCTCTAGAAAAACAAATCTTAACTTAGCAAAAAACTAATAAGTCATGAGTTTTTCCAGGTAAACCAAGGGTCGTAGGACCCTTGGACTACCTGGAAATACGGTTTCTGCCTTGCTTACACTTTTCCATCTCACTCTAACTAGAATCTTGAAGTAACGGTCTTGAGCAAAGCTATGAGTCATTTTAATGTACTTAATAAAATTAAATTGAAACCCAGGGTTCTTTACAAAAAAAAATTGTCTAAATCTAAATGGCCAATTGTCTAGCAATTGTCATACCATTTTGGAATCCTTATGAAATGCGCCAACTTTTAAAGCTACTTGCCAAACTAGCGCAGTACATTTTTTTTTCAGTACAGCCGGTTTAAATTGGGCATAGTATTAATTTTGAATACTTAGTTGGGCAATACGTGACATTTTCTACCAAGCTGGAGAAGTTGGCTTTAATTTTTAGGAAACAATTTACGGAAGCGTCATTAAGGATTACATAATAAAAGTAAAATTAAAAATAAATGCAGGTTTGTAGCAACGAAAATTAAAAGACCATCACATACAATTACTTGTATATCACACAGATGTTTGTCTTGTGTAGGGCCATTGCAGCAATTATGTCATCAGTTACCCAATAGAAGATTTATACTTCTTTTATCTATGTATGTAAAGTCGTCGTTCAGTAATTTTACAACGGACGTGTTTTGAAAAAAACAGCTACTTATGCATTGCATGTTCAACACATACATAGGCAAAAGAACTAGAATTATTTTTATGTAAATATTAATCCCATATCTTTACAAATCAGATAAGCCCTTGGGCTGCTACAGAAGTTTTAAGTCGTTCAAAATGAAAGCAGTGCCATGCGTCTTCAGTCACAGACTAGGCATCACAACGATAAGTTCGTATAAAGCCTAGGTACTTGTACACACATAAACTTAGTCTGGCCATAAATAATGTTATAATTAGAAAATTAATAATATTACATTTTAATTTGGAATCTGTCATTCTTATATGAATGCTCATTGTATTTTCTCATTTTCGAGCCAATCGGTGTTAAATAATTTTGGGATATTAAAATGAAGTGGGGTGATAAAGAGAACCGATTTGCTGTGATAGACATTACACAGAGTAGGTATGGAGCCAAATACAATTTTTGAAACTCTCATTCCTCTTGATATTAGTCGAGTGTTTGTGTGCCGGGCTATTGCTAGGTACAATGAAACCTGCTCTGTTTGTGACAGAAAAAGATTTGGTCGTTACCACGTAGTATACGTAAGAAAAGGCGATCAAAGCGGTGAAGAAAAAAATCGAAGACATCTTGTCCGAAAGCATCAGATTTTATCTCGGGAAATGGCTATAACACCTAGAAAAATGTCGCGTGTTTTAAAAGATGACTTAGGACTTGCAGCCTAATAGACGCACTGATCATTATTCAACTGATAATTTAAAAATTTATAGGTTGGTAAAATCAATACAATTTTTACTATTGAGCAATGTTTTAGTTGCAGTTTCAGTTCCAGCGACCCACCCATCATACAAAGCAGCGAGTTGGCAGACCGTGGGGTTTTAGTCGGTAGGCCCGAAGTTTCGAGAGAGCCTGACATCACCCTCTCGCTTCCCCTTATGGCGAGGGGGTATGCATAAGGAGCACTTCCTCAAGAGAGAGAAATAAAAACAAAACAAAAGTTTGGTAAAATCAAAACAACTTAAAATGGTACGCACAGGCAGGACACAGAATTTTTTTATTAACTGACGAACAATTTTTCTATTGAGCAATGTTTTAAACAAGCAGAATGATCGAGTTTATGCTCAAAGCTCTATTGAAGGTTCCCAATTAGTCTGCAGAGTACAATGTGGACATTATTCGACTTCATTTATGGTTTGGTAGGGTGTTAGATGTCAAGGAGTGACCGAGCCATATTTTTGTGGAAAAGGTGTCAAAGCATCGGCACAAGTGTATACGATTCTTGAGAAGATGGTTAAGCCTCTTAGCAACACCATGTTCCATAACCAAGAAGGGTCCTTTCAGAAAAAATCAGCACCGGGTCATAAAACTCGATCCACCCAAGCGTGAATGGAAACGAACGTTTTGGACTTTATCAGAACTGAAGAATGGCCGTCTAAATGACGTCCCAATCTTAATCGGCTGGATTATGATTTATGGTCAGTTTTAAAGAGACATGCTCTAAACGCCATTATAATTTTGGAGTCCCTAAAACAATCCATAAGATTGGCAGTGAAGAATTTTTCCCTGGAGAGATTGCGTGTTTCTATTGATAACTGACCTCAACGTCTATTCATATTATATTTTTAATGTTATTACCTATATTAATGTATAACCAAACACACATTACAGTAATAATGTTTTATGCAATAAAAACAAAACAGATTTTTGCTTGTAACAATATTTATGGCAAGGCTTGTACAGTAACAAGTGAGTGTGTACCTGTGTGGCGTGGTCGTTAGTTTGGTGCCCAGTAGGACTGCGAGTAGCTCGGCTTGCTCGCTGCGGGCTTGTACAGTAACAAGTGAGTGTGTACCTGTGTGGCGTGGTCGTTAGTTTGGTGCCCAGTAGGACTGCGAGTAGCTCGGCTTGCTCGCTGCGGGCTTGTACAGTAACAAGTGAGTGTGTACCTGTGTGGCGTGGTCGTTAGTTTGGTGCCCAGTAAGACTGCGAGTAGCTCGGCTTGCTCGCTGCGGGCTTGTACAGTAACAAGTGAGTGTGTACCTGTGTGGCGTGGTCGTTAGTTTGGTGCCCAGTAGGACTGCGAGTAGCTCGGCTTGCTCGCTGCGGGCTTGTACAGTAACAAGTGAGTGTGTACCTGTGTGGCGTGGTCGTTAGTTTGGTGCCCAGTAGGACTGCAAGTAGCTCGGCTTGCTCGCTGCGGGCTTGTACAGTAACAAGTGAGTGTGTACCTGTGTGGCGTGGTCGTTAGTTTGGTGCCCAGTAAGACTGCGAGTAGCTCGGCTTGCTCGCTGCGGGCTTGTACAGTAACAAGTGAGTGTGTACCTGTGTGGCGTGGTCGTTAGTTTGGTGCCCAGTAGGACTGCGAGTAGCTCGGCTTGCTCGCTGCGGGCTTGCTCGCTGCTGCGCGACCACCGCCGGCGCCGCTCTCCTGCGGGAACACGAGCGTATACTTCTGATACTGCACTACAGGTTTGTGTGGAGAGCGAGCGAAACACAACTCCAACAAAAAGATACATGAAGCCTTTCATACTAGAGATAATACTGAGGTGTTCTAGCACATGATTACACATTAATGTCGAGCTATGAATAAATCCTTTTGACATAAAAAGAAAAATAAAAGACAGACAAAGACTTGGAAAAGGTATCTTTTGATTGGTAGAGCATCACACTATTCTCAAATACAAAACAACATCAGATTCTAACATATTCTGCGTTTGCAAGATAAGATTGTTACTAGGCTAACAGCGTTATACGAAATATTATAGCATAAAAATTGATTTTGTATTATATTATAACCTCCAGCTTTTACAAATAAAAATAGTAGAAGTACCATGTTAAAATCTGACATCTTCGGACAATTTTTCAATCATCGTATAGCTTCCGTAAGGCATAAATTTGACAGCTTCCTATACAAAAACATTTTCTATAACAAATTTATTCTCTATGTAAGCTTTATCTAGTGATTGAAATATTCTTAAACATAAAAACATAGGCATTGCAGAGTTATAAGCGAGCACAAAGGATGCAAGACAAACACGTTAGAACATATTCCTGCCAAGCCTTAGGGAGTGGAAGTTTTAAAACATAAAATGTAATTTAAACATATAATATGTTATAGCAAACATTCATATAGTATATATTTACATATACATGCAGAACTATGGAAAGGCGGGTAGTACATTGTATTATTTATTTCTAATACAGATATCATATATAATTATATAGCGAGTTGCTCGTTCACATTTTGAATGTCACACTGTTATTATACCACTTAATATTTTGTTGTGTTTACTGCCGTCATGGAAACCTCATGAAATAATGACGATGATAATAATCATATAATTGACGTAAGCTTTGAATAGGTTTAGGTAACTGCATATCATTTTCATCTTACAACTGCAGTAGTCGAAAGGCTGACTTGTCTTTTATGCCTCCTTCATACAGGGTGTCCGGTAGCAATTTTTACATTTTGAATAGACTTTATTTCTGAACGAGAGCAGCTACAGGGGCGCGGGGGGAGGCGTTAAAAGCGCCAGCGCCGTGAGTTTTTTATCACGTAGCCTCCTAAACTGAAATGGGCTTCACTGATGAAAATGTTTCTTAATCGAGATTCGGTCGAAAAAGTGGCTAACATCCTCTCGGCGTGGATTATTCTTGTTTGATAATCATTTTCGTAAAATTTTTGGATTTTCTGTATTTTGTAAACTTTAGTTTCTATCTTATTATTTCATGTAATGTTGTTCTGGCAATCCCCAAAGCCGACGAGCGCTTACAAAACTTACGCTGAGCCGTAATCAGTGAAAAATTACTTGTTAAACTTAAATATGTTTCGATAGCAAAAGCGCGATGCGCCCCCGACCAACGCTCCATTGCGATTAAAAATCTCACAGCGCTGGCGCTTCTAACGCCTTCCCCCGCGCCCCTGTAGCTGCTCTCGTTCAGAAATAGTCTATTCAACATGTGAAAATTGCTACCGGTCACCCTGTACATTGCATATGAATTTGGACTATAATTGTATATGAAGAAACTGATCCATAATGATAAACATGGCTTAAGGAGAGGATATTTGAAAAATTGATAACTGTAGAACTGTCAAAACTATCTTCAAGTAGGCCCAGGTAGCAAGGTAAAGATTGCGTTAAGCAAGATCAGAGGAAAATTGACAATACGATCTGGCGAAGGTGACAGACGAAATGAAAGAATAAGTTACTACTACAACGACCTAGAAAGGCTCAATAAGCCGAAAAAATTCTAGAAGGAAATATTCTTTATACTAATGATAGAATTGCATGTTCTTTAACTATACATGACTTGTTAAAATAACAACTCAGAGCAGGTAGATGCAATATTAGATTGCTGCAACATATTTATGCTATGGATATCATAGGGCTCAAATGACAGTGTAGTGCGCTTTCAATCAAATATCTTAGACGACAGTAAAACATATTTTTGATAGTTATAAAGACATCCAAATTGTTGATACATAAAAATAAACCAAATATAAAATATTCTATACATTCAAAATGTTAACACTGAGTGCTAATACACATATATAAGTGCGTTAATAGATATGTATGTATGTATATATTACTTACCCGCCTATTATGACTACTGTTCACCCGTACATCCATCTACAAACGAAAGTAAACTCTAAGAAATATAATAACAAACGTAATTCAACTAAGGATGCATGCATGTCAACAAAACTTCATGTGTATGTTGTATTGTCACTTGGAACGTTTAAACGGGTGATTATGTAGGTGATTCGCATGATAGGGTAGCTGCCTTTATTTAATTTTGTATATTATTTTACACAAGAGCAAATAGAAATCCTAAGTAATCATTTCGTTTACAAAAATCAGTATTAAAATTGGATAATAAGTGGATACTAGTGAGGATATTTATCTTCCTCAGACAACTGCATTTACATATATAGCTTTAGGTCACAACGAGATCCTTTTTTCTGTCATTTGTCATGTAATTTTTTCTATCTGATTTATTTATGAGTAAATTTAAAAATTAGATTCAAAGGGCAATTATTTGACTAAAATAATAAAAAAACTACTTAACTATCGCATTCGATAGATATTTGTATACATTAGTGCTCTGTAACCATCATTATTATAGTGAGAACTGTTATAAGTCTTCTTAAATCATATTTTCGTCTGGTAATTACCACGTGAACCGGCGTAAGAGTATTTCACACTGTTAGTCAAAGTCAAAGTCAAAAATAATTTATTCACTTAGGTCACAAAGTAACACTTATGAACGTCAAATGGGTTAGTGAGTTTATTATATTTACTGAATTTACATTTATGTTAGTTGCAAGGTTCAGGCAAAAGGTTGAGCCTATGAGAAGATACCTGCAAGAAACTCAAGGCCACTCTTTTAAATCGCCATCAACTTATAATTTCAGTAATTTACAACTCATTTATGTACCAGGTGTTGCAGTCATTATGCCATATGTCACTGTCCATATAAAACTAAATTCTAAAATAAAGAAAAGTTGGTAATATTATGTAAAAAGCATTTGAGATTTGAAATCATATTTATCAGTACGTAGCCATTTGTAATAGACAATAGTATGGCATGAGGACGCATACACTTACACTTTGTGACATGAAAAGGTAGTTCGTGACTAAATGTAGTTAAAACAAAATTTACGTTATTACTTATAAAGTTTGTTTAAAAGAAAAGAAAGATACTTTAACACCACCAAATAAACACGAAGTACCTTCACATAACTAAATTGACTTATATAATACATACATTGTTTGAATCCTGTATGAAACAAGCAACTAGTTCCATGAGTTTTTATCATTTAAGTAATCATTGATTGAATAATAGCCCTTCCGGATAAGCTGACTTTTAACAGCACTTTTAAATTTTAGTAAAGGTAAATTTATAATATCAATCGGTAGTTTATTAAAAAAGCGTATACTGAGTCCCGCAAATGAATTGTGAACTTTATGTAAACGATGATACGGACCTACCAACTTATGCTTATTTCTAGTGTTTAAGTTGTGAATATCACTATTCTTATTATATAAGTGAATATTATGTTTTATAAACATAATATTCGTAAATATATATTGCGACGCAACAGTAAGTATACCAATTTCTTTAAAACGCTCTTTCAGGGAAACTCGTGGGCCTAAATTATAAATGCTACGTACTGCACGCTTTTGAAGAATGAAAATTGTTTCAATATCAGCTGCCTTACCCCACAATAGTATGCCATAGGACATAACGCTGTGAAAATAACTAAAATATACTAGTCTTGCAGTATCTATATCAGTAAGCTGTCTTACTTTCCTAACCGCGAATGCTGCTGAACTAAGTCTCCCTGCAAGACACGATATTTGAGCGCCCCACTGAACTTTATCATCTAAAGTAATGCCTAAGAAAACTGTGGATTGTACAAATGTTACTGTTTCATTATTTAAATTAACGTTTATGCTAGGACTCTTTATATTAGGCAATGTAAACTGTATATATACTGTTACTGTGTATACCCATGGTGTATACATGCAGTACCATATAAAAAACTAAACATAGTATGGAAGTAAGATTTTCCTTATGTTGACAACGCGCGAGCGATACTCTGGTATTGCAAGCTATCATAAGCTATGGCATGGGTTTACCTATCAGTTAGACCGTTTGCTCGTTTGTCACCTTAGTTTTATATTAAAAAGGGATTACTTTTGATATATATTTTGTCGATTTTCTTATTTGTCTTATTAAATAAGTATAGCGTACTGTTATATAGCACCAACACATAGCAACACATCTTTATGTATTGTCTTAAATTCTTCTTGTCATCATTTATTAAAAAACTAATTTTGTCTCAATGCAGTAACGGAAAGATTTTTATAATGAGTTTGTCATTTACCGAAAAAAGAAATGGAGCAAGATCGTCTAAGTATACTCTCTACCTAATTGCAAGCAATTGCTATAGCTCATAGACACACCAAGAGTATTAACCACGCGTTGTAGACTTTATAATTAAAAATGGACCCATTGTGCTGATAATACTAGTATCAATGAAAACTAGAACTCGTTCTGACAGCTAATATTTAAACTAACTTTGGATATCCTATTTATCATAGTCACCGGGATTACTTGACTACGGTACTACATCCAGTCTAATAATTATGTTTATTATACAATATTTTTACGATTATTTTATTTTTATAAACCCGTTGAAACGCTCCAAGTACTCTCATATCACTAGAGTAATCGTCGTGATTGTATCATGCTACACTCTGTGTCGATCACACGGAATATTAATTGGGTGTATATATTTTAATATACTTGACAGATCATCCTCTGTATAGGCTAAGACCAAGATTAATGTTCAAATTTTACTAGAAAGTTGTACTAGATCTCAGAGTAATAAGCAGGCGTTTCAATAGCACACCGTACTTGATACTGGTATAAAGGATCTTATATCTCACTAAGACGATAAATATACATGAGAAACGACGAGCGATTGAGCGACTAGCGATTATTTGGTGACATCATGAAAACATGAGACTGCTCACCCAGAGAAATTTTCGTTCTAATAGGAAACCGGCGATGGAGTTGTAACACAATTTCTACCTGAGTATTAGTCATAAAGACTTACATACCTTGAGTTTCATCTCATCTGGAATTACTTTTAACATAGTTCGGCAGCGAGAACGTATTTTAGTATTGTAAGTAATCATAGTCTACGATTACAGTTTATCAGAGTATGCATGTTTGCCACCATTGTTGTATAATAATAGTAAATTATTATTTAGCACAGTCTAATTATAATACCTATCCTGTTGACCACCGTGTAATGGAATCATCGCGCCGCCAATACAAGGGACTAAGATAATTTAATAAATATAACACGATGCTTTTTTAAGAAGATTTGTAGTTAAGGTTTGTGAAGCGATAATGTATTAATTGTTGCATAATATGTTTTGGTTATCTATAGATGTATATTCCATACTTATTACTCTGAGCATTTCATAACGTTTAAACTAGTCGAAGGTATTTAGATTAGACTTGGTCTTAGACTATCAGAGCACGATTGTTATTGATATTTTAAATGGTGTGTTGTGTAAAATTTAATTATTAAGTTTTTTGTTGTATAAATTTTTTAATATATTATATTTTTTGTTAATTTATTGGGAAAGTATAAACCATTTTGTTTGCTTATGTTTAACTTATAGTAATTTTATATCTAAATGATGTAATGAATTTGTGTTTATAATAATAATATTGGTACATTTTATATTTTATGTTGAGTGTAAAGTTTTGGTATAACCGTTCATCCCCGCGCTCGTGTAAACTGTATTATGTATTTTAGTATGTAAAACAGACTGATCAGACAATTTTGTTTTAGGATGGCAGATGGTTATCGGCTTGACAATCGAGCCTATGCGATGCCAAGCAGTTATTGTAGCGTGGCAGACAATCTTTTTTTTTGTAACCTATGTGGAATACCTACCTGAGCGGTAATCTAAGCAAATATTTGTAAATTTCAGAGGTAACTATACAGAAGTCAGTAGATTGTAATTCTGGTAAGATAAGTAAATACCGTCGGTACGCGCCCTGTCCGGCTCGTCGGAGCGTGTGGTGTGTGTGGTGTGTGTGGTGTGTGTGGTGTGGTGTGGTGGGGGTGGGTGTGGGTGTGGTGGGTGGTGGCGCGTACCTGGTGCTGCTGCGGCGCGTGGTGGTGCGGGTGGTGGTGCGGCGGCGCGGGGATGTAGAGGTGCGAGGCGCCGCCGAAGGGCGGCGGCGTGCCGCTGTGGAAGGCCGCCTTCTCGTAGCTCTGCGCACAGCGCACCGACACATGCGTTATAGTCACACCTCTCTCTCATAATCACCCGACGACTAGCATTCGCGTTTGTTTTGCCTATTGCACCGCAGTTTCATACGGCAGTAGCCATAATTCTTACAAATGTATTTTTCTGTCTAAGTTAAGTTAATTTAGATTTAATAAAAGTATTGATTGTAGAATGTAGAGGTAATGATATTGCACTGCCGAAAAACAGCTGCTCAAAAATAATTTTAATTAATATTTTTTTAATTATCTTTTTATGTAGGTATCTGTTAAATATTTAATTTAGCAAAATGATAAGGATTAACTTGCTTTCTAATTTGGTATAAGTATTTATTTAGAAACTCCGAACCGAATCCGGCTTTAATAAAATAAAATAAAATTAAACATTAAAAAATTTACGGCACAGCTATCTTAAAAAAATGTATACTATAAATATACTTCAATGTATTTCCCGAATCACGGACATCAGAAAATACAGCAACATTTTATGTTTAGTAGTAATATATTTTCTTTGAATTAATAATAATATTTTAACTTTAGAATTAACCGCGATTTCTAAATTACTATCAATTATATCTTCCCAAAACATTTTTATATTCGTCCTACACTTCGTATATACTACACGAATTTAACTTAAGCGAGATGGGTTCGCCAATTGCTAGGAACAGAAGCTATTTATACACGACATATGTTTATATCGCAAAGCTTTTTAATTTCATATAAAAAATATATTTTATGTAAAGAGCCATGTGTATTCTAGATCTTTATTATTTTCTCTATCAGGACGTATCCTCTTTTTATACGACAAAGGTGACAAACAGACAAGCATATAACTCACATCATAGTAAACCATTACCGTAGTCTATAAATCCTTGTGGAATACCAAAGTATAAAATCATGCGCTGCCAAACTTCCAAAAAAAAAACTAACGCTGCGAGCACAACGGCAAAATCTACTATTACCTTACATATAATATAGTGTTTGCTTCTGATCTAGACCTACTATTACACTTAATCTTGTGTTTTATTTATACAATACTAGCTTTTACACACGGGTTTGCGCATGTGGTGCCTATACCAATAAAACCCAATGTCCTTCCTCAGGTTTTAAACTATCTCTGTACCAAATTCCATCCAAAGTTGAGTGGTTTAGCCGTGGAGAGGTAACAGACAAACAGACAGAGTTACTTCTGGATTTATAATATTAGTAAAGATAAGTAAAACACAAGATTATCTGGATCCGGTCTTCAGTAGAATGGAGGTATTGTCAAGACTAGATTCTCGAGACAGCTAGATTCTTAAGCAGTATTTTTGCAGCTGCTAAAATCTGTTATTGTTGAAATTCACTCACTACCTCTCGCTAATTGATGATATCCTTTATACTATTCTTAAATATGAATATCAGTGGCGGTACCTTCATATAAGCAGAAGTCTGATTTGAATTACAAAAATAACTTAATTTACAGACATAGTACTAGCATGCCTTCAGCTGTGGTAAGCTCAATCACGACATGCATATGCAACAAAACAATAAAGAAAACGACGAACTTCATAAATTTTTTTTGGCCAATACTCTGAATTATACGCTTAGAAACAATGCTTTTTCTATTATCACGGTTTTCGGCTGATTAATAAATTAATTATAAATAAAAGCATATCGGGCTAGCCTTATTCTGAGACTAGGTACGCCACTGATAAACAAGATGCATTTTGCACAAAGAATATACGTTTTTACTACAGTATTGTTCATATAGCATATTCGGACAAATATTTGTCACACTTTTTCAAGACAAATCAACAAATCATAGAACATATTGTTTTTGTTTTGGTTAACTATTGCAAATATTTGCACAAATTCTAGGTTGGTTATTATGCATAGAACAAATAGTTTTGTTTCGGCCAAGTATTGCAAATATTAGTCCAAATCGGCGGTTGATGTACGTAAGATACGAGTGGTAAGTGGTGCAAGACTCACATTGACCTTGTTGAGCGCGACGTGCGTCTTGGCGTACATGGCGTTGGTGAGGTCGGCGGCGGCGGCGCCAGACTTGCTGGCGTTGCCGGTGTACGGCCCACCTGCGAACACAGATATCCATGTACTGCCTGTCCCTCGCGGGCTCGGCCGTTACTGCTCCGCGCCGCTGGCTCCTAGCGTGATATTACATAACCTATTTGACTTCTGAATTATGTATCCCACTAATTGTGATATTTTGTTTATATTCCCTCTCTAATATTTATTCATTACAAATAAAATACAAAAATATGAATCATTTCTCTTTATATAAGTATAGTTTTATTACCATTTCTAACAACATTACACTTTAGAGTATTAATATTTTTACAAATTGGCAACTGTCGACCTATGGTTAGTAGGTAGGACTTTCAAAGCATACAACTAACGGGCATAAAGTATATCCAACAATTATTCTTTTGGGATTTGCACAAAGTGTAGTATGGTCAAAAATGTATTTGACTGCATGACTAAGATATCAGATAATTGCAAAATAATTTTATATATATATAATGATTATTACAAACAGAAGAGGCCGTCGATACCTATTATTTAGCTTACGATACGATTGAACTGTATCGCCCGAATAAGTATTACGTACATAAAATCGATGTAAGCGTTCTAGGGCTCACTTACATTCAACTGGACGGCAATTCTTTCCTTCTACCTAATTTTTATTTTTATATTTTCCTTTTGTCAGTGTCGCAATCGTTCCTAGGCCACAGTAACAGGTTATTATTAGGCGGATCGTATCGTTGATTGCCACCTTTGGCATATAAAAATAGTTAACTAAGAAGCAAATGTGCGTGAGTGGAACATACCAGGCTTGTAGGAGTCCTGCGCGTCGTAGGGCGGCTGCTGCTGCTGCGTGTAGGTGGACACCTTGCCGCCGCCCGACACGCCGCCCACGCCTCCCACGCCGCCCACGCCGCCCACTCCGCCGACGTTTGAGCCGCCGCCGTACTGACAATATTCGACACATTTTTTCAGCAATTTATAAATATGTATTTGCAACATACATAACCTGAATATCCTTAAAAAGCTGGGCAGTGATATGTTTCACACTCATGGTACACTATATTAAGGACTCAGATAATAGGAAGAAGTAAACCGGCGACTCCGTGATGATACTAAAAATTGTCTAATCTAATGGATGACCTGGATGTCACCGGCATAAATGCCAAACTTATGCCAGTAAAGAAATAACCTTATAGAATATTTAATTTAAAAGTTATAGTAATTTTATATTGTTATTATAAACCTTTAACTGACAATTATGCATGAAGAATATAATAAAAGACAATGAAAATAAAAATATATGCCAGGATTGTGGTAACTGGAAATCTATAGATCCTATGAGTAACAAGAATAAGTACCAGTCTACGTATGGTTTAGACTAAAATTAGTTTAAGTACTCACCGTGGGATATACTCCATACTGGTATGTGGTGGGGGGAGGTTGGTACGCGAAGTACGCATATCCTGGAGGTAGTGCGGCCGCTGGCACCTAAACAAAAATATTCATGAATGTCACAAAGTGTATATTTTGTATATATAACATTGCAGCTTCTATATGTTTGTACACATAGCGACACATCAACCTAGACTGTTTGGACTTTGAACTATTAGAAGTTAAACGCTGCGAATCGTGCGAGAGAGTGCGTTATATTTCTGTTACGCTCTATCCTTACCATTACATCGACACCACTATGCACTGCCCCTTTCCGACAATTCTGTATTTTGTATGTAGCGTAGTTATGAATGTCTAACTTGATGTGTAGCCGTGTGTACAAACTCAAAAAATAGTCAATGAATTGACATGAAATATATTATTTATTTTACACAACGTTGTATTTCTATATAAGTTTTATTTTTACGAAAACTGACATTACTGTCCTGATAATAGATATCAGATAAGGTCGCGGCGAAGCGTAACCAGGTTTACTTAGCTAAGTTATTCAGATGGTGTAGTGCTTAACCGCCTCAAAAAGCTTTACATATTAATGAGATATAGTCATACCTGTTGTGGTGACGCAGCATCAGTCCTGCCGAACCTCTCTCCCGCGCTCAGTCCGAACGCTCCCTCCCGTCCACCATAGCCTACTTCGTAATATCCACCCTGCAATACCACAATTAGTAGTAAATTAGTTAATAATAAGGTAATAGGGTGGCGATGAAGGCTAAAGAGGTCTCCCGCTCGGGCTGCAAGAGATACCCGGAGCGTAGAAGGATGGCGGATGACGTCTACTGTAAGGTGTGGGCTTGCGATAGTAGAGTTATTATGGCAGTTCGCCGTCCAATTAAAAACAGTAGCCCAGTAGTCATGAAATTTAAATGACGAATTTTTGAGTCGACTGTTTGTATCGTGAAACACATTTATTCAGAAATCCGTTACAAATTTCGGTATGTTATCTCTCGATTGTCTTAAATATTTTTATAAATACTAATTATAATCCGTAAGTCGTGGTAATGTAATTTTGTCAAAAACCGGAATGTGAAGAAACCTCGCTGTAATTTGTTTCGTTCGTCTCTAAGCTTCGAATAGATATTTTCATGATAGACATGGGTCGCGTCTCTGCCGGCGCGTACGTAAGTAAGTACGTAGCAAGGCGGCGACAGAAGGGCGCACGCATACGCATACGCACCATGTGATGCGGCAGCGTGGAGCGCATGAGCTGGTCGTCGTAGGGCGCGTAGGGCGTGGCGGCCGCGCCGTACAGCGCGCCGCCCGCGTACGCGCCGCCGCCCGACCCGTGCCCCGCCACCACTGCCGACGAACGACGAACGACACGTTACACATTTGATGACTCCCACACGATTACTAAACTATTGTCATATATATATGTACTCTACTATTTATAAAAAAAATAAAACATTCATATTTCACTGGTATGACTATTGTCTAATATCTGAAATACATAATATTGTCTTATGTTTACGCGAATGCTATACATTGAAATTAAACACTTTATACGGATATTATGAGATTGATGATATGATTCAACTACTATATACTAGTTGAATTTCAATGAATAACATTCGCATAAACAGAAGACAATATTTTGTATTTTTATCTCTCTTTTACTAACAAAAATAAAACAACAAAGACGTATAATTCTTAACTTGTCAAAAGCTGTACATAAGAGATATTTAAAATAAATTATGAAGGGAATTTTTACAAGAACTATAGAAACCAACTCAATCATTAAATTTTTTGTATTTCTATCTGTCGGTATGTTTGTACGCACGCACACACACACAAAAACTACTGTTCCAAATTAAATATGGTTTTCACAGTTGTATGGCTGGAGATCTAACTTAAAATTTGACACATGTTTTATTTAGGTACGCCACCTAAAAGTCGTAAAAATAGAAAAATACCTACTTCCAAATTTCACGCATACCAAGTCGCAGTTAAAAGCAAGTCTCGTATAAAATGTCTTCCAGAATAATAAGAATGAAATGATAATCTCTAAGTATACACCCCTCAATCTGTAAGTCTTATATCATGTATTTATATGCGATTGGTGTGCATATCTAAAATGTATGAACAATAACATACCGGTTGTGGTTGCAACTTTGGCTGTTGAGGTCTGTGTCGTCGTTGTGTTCGTTAAACTATTGCTTGACGCTACTGAACTGTCATACTGAAACAAATACAAATTATTATAACATATAACTTTACAATACCTTATAAAATTTAAAAATAATTAATGCGTCCATAGTGTACCGAATATTCATAATTTTATATTAATGCAATTAACACATTCACTGCCATGCCGGTCACAAATAACCGCGAACAATACATTTTCTATAGTGTCTGTTATAATTATGGTATTCAACGTGTTAATAATTAAGTAATGGTAACACTACCAAACAAATGCGTATGAATAACGCGACGAGTGTAATATAATACCTTTCATTGAAGTTAGAATTATTAATAAAATAAAAATAGGTGTTTCTTGGTAATGAAAGAATGAGTGTAAGAATGCATAACAGTGAATTTATATTAATTAAATTTAAATTTATTTATATTTTCTATATTTTTTTTATAATTTTGATTGTTCTTAATTATATAAATTATATCCCTACGCAATGTAGGGATATAATATATTTAGTTATAATTACGAATTAGTTCAATTAAAACATTTCAGATTTATCTAACAACATTTTTCAAAGATTGAATCGAATTGTTTTACAATATTTTAGGTTTACGATTAAAAAGTTAATTATCGCTTGCTTTATCGGTGAAGAAAAACATCGTCAGGAAACCTACATGCCTGAAAATTCTCATACCGTTCTTGAAGATATGTAAAGTCTGCTAATCCGCGCACTGGGCTGGCATGATAGACTATATAGGAAGCCTTATGCACACTGTGAGGACGCCTGTACCTAATCCTGATACTACTACTATATATATTTTCTAATTTAAACAATTTATATTTGAGTTTACACTTTGCCCCGACGTTTCGGTTGCTTTACAGCAGCCATGTACACGGAGAGACTATAACATTCGCGTAAACATAAGACATTATTATATATCTAGAATGTTGAAATTGAGGCTTGGTTTAAGCAGCACCACTCTACAGTCGGTAAATATCGACCGTATATATCGATATATCGATGTAGATATCGCGACTATTCATCACCAGTGTCACGAAAATAAAAACATCTTTAGCGATCAAATTTTTTGGTGACCACCGCGGCAACAATCGCTTGTTATAATTGATGTGTAGTATATGTATAACTCTGTTTACTAGCTGTAAGTTTTCCAAAAATGATAAAATAAAATAGTCAGACAGTGCAGGCGGTCAGACACTACATCTCGTCATCGGGCACTGCTGTGTAGATCGCTGAGGTAGTTTCAATTCCAGCAACTCACCCATTGTTCAAGACAGCGAGCTGGCACATCGTGATGGTTTTAGTCGGTAGGCCCGAAGTCTTGAGAAAGCCCGAAATAATCCTCTCGTCTCCGCTTGTGGCGAGGGGGTATGCGGCATGGGCATTGGCCCAGGTTAAAAGATAATGTCGGTTTTATGGTGTTACCTGCTGCGTGTCCTTGGGCTGGACCTTGGGCTGCGCGGTGGGCTGGTAGGCGGTGTAGGGCGCCGCCGTGTACAGCGCGCTGCCGCCGTACACGCCCCCGGACGACGACGTTTGCTGCAACATCCATATTACTACTATCAGCATGCTCGACAACATGTATGAATGAATGAACGTAGTAGGCATAATATACACACACTTTGTACAATTTTGATAAATTATAATTTACTACAAAACGTAAACTTATGCAACTAATTATTATATGAACTTGTCTCTATAGTTTATAAAATTTGTACAACAAACTAAAAGTTTATTTTTTACTTAATACTATTTCATTTCTTAATATTTTATTTGTAATTTAAAAAAAGATCTTCTGCTATAAACACCTTCTTTCCTTTAGTTTACCATATGACATTACTTTGAAACTTTAATCATTGATGATCATGACAAATGGTTTATTCAATTGCTGCATTTGCACAAAATCAATGAGTTACTTTGCTGGCTAGGAAAACTATTTTCAAAATTCGAATTGCACTATTTTAGTTTACATCAGCTTCGAAAATCCATAAACTTTATTTTACTATTAATAACAGGTTTAGTATTATTTCACACACAATAGCAATCAAAGTAAACCTCTTTGGACAAACAGTATCAAAATTGGTTGCAAAATAAGGGAATATAAGTAAATATTTTGAATTTGGATATTAGAAAATGTGGAGTCGTAGTGGCATATCTTATAACGGTTACGTCACTGTTTGTATAACGCACCTTTTTCTGTCATTCGACAATTACGATCAGAAATGAAACACTTGTATCTTTAAAAGTAAGAAGATTTCAAAAACTCTTTTTGTTTTACATTTTGAGTAATGTAACTATCAGACTTAAATGATAAAAAAGTGAGTTTGTGGTATTGTCGTAGTGGGTACAGCATAGCCAGATTAGAGACATACCTGGTAGGAATTCATCATGGGCTGATACTGTGTTAGCGTGACACTGGAAGGGTATGCCGTCGCTGTCATGGCGGAAGCACCGGTTAGTGAAGCAGCATTCGTTGAGTTTACCTGCAAGCATATACGGTCGTCTCACTGTCGCCTGCGCACACTTTTACAGATCATTCGCACACAGACACGACACATTAAAGACTAATAATAACTAAATAGAAGGTTTTGAAAAAAATTTTTTTTTTGCTTTTTGTCTACTTTTTTTAATGTCCCAATTGCTGGGCAAAAGCCTCTCCCTTGGAATTCCAAATCACTCTGTTGGTGGATATCTCCTGCCAGTCTCTATCAAATGCGTCTAGGTCGTGATATATTATTATATAATTAATAATCTTTGATACTCTAATACACAATCGTAATGTGTTTAATAGACATCCTTTGAAAGTATATTTGCTTGCATTATACTCTGTTTTTTAACAGTTTATAATGCAAATCTTTATAATGAATGTTTTACTCTGTTTGACAGGCGAATCTACATTCGTTTATCTTAAAATGTGTTTCATTAAATTATGTATTATTAGGCTTAGATACGTATTAAGAATATTCTCTAAAAGTTCCAGTATTGTTGGAACGTTACATAGTTACAAAACATTAATAAGTACCTACAACTATTAACTACAATAATTTCTAGATATCTGTAACGGTCCCTACCAGTTAATCGATTAGAATGCGCTGTGTCAGCAAGATGAAAACTCATTTTTAATATAAAGTTAGTTGGTAAACACTTATTAGTAATGTTATTAGTTACAGTTTCTAAATAGTTACACACCTGTGGCGCGTACACATTGGCTCCATAGACGGGAGGGTGGTGTGACACCGCGTGGTGAGCGGCGTACACATTCTGTTGTCCTACAGTCTGTAACAGACAACATCATCTTATTTATAATGGAGTAATGAATTTGATTGCTATTGGAACCTATTCTTGTAAGGAGATCTGTATCTTCTTAGCTAAAAATAGAGCTCCAATGCATTCGCACGCGAGTACGTTAAGTTTACAGTATCAAAATAAAAAATATATATAGGCAGATTTAAAATTACACTAGTTGTCTTTTTTCTTCCATGGGTAAGAAGCCCTGAAACGTCAAGTTAAGCTGATTTATGAGTGGATGCAAAATGATGATGTTTGATGGAGGTCGATGAGGCGTTGTATGTCGATGATAAGGGTGGTCTGTTTCATGGACGCTTGTTTAATATGGTATAGAAAGTGAATATTTGGACTATTGTGTAGCAGTGGTAAAAGGCAACAAAAATTGGATTTTGGGAGGTGTTGCATACAATATGCATTGTCATCAAGGTTGGACTGTTTCATGGACGGTTTTATAATGTGGTGTATAGTATGATTAATTCAGACGTATTTTAAGTCAGTGATAAACAGTGGTCGGTGTAGATAGTGCCATTTAGGATGAATGACCTCAAATGTATATGGTAACATGGACATACCCCGGGATTCCATTCCGGGATTTTAAAATTATCGAGTTTATTTATTTATCATAAAGTACTATTTCTTAATACTCAATTATGGATGTTACGAATATTACCACCAAAAGCCTGCGAAAAGAGAGTTATATGAGATATTATCTAACTCTGAACTCCTAAATCTGCATACTTTAGATGCATTTTATTTTTAATTATAGATTACCCATATAGTAAAGTGTGTGTTCATCTTTGTGAATTCTTTCAATGTGTACACTGTGTACGTTAATTAATATAATAAAAATAGCGTTGAGAATTTTAGGGGCTGACTGACTTACGAATAAATAAAACTCAAAATATTAATTAACAATAATTTTACAAAAAAAAATTTACAATACCTATATAAATTATTTTAGCAACATAAATTATTTTAGAAATATAAATTACTATTATATTATTATTATTACTAGTATTATTATTTCACCATATAAATTTTATTTTAGATTCTATCCCGACTCGGGAACTTTTTAAAAAGTACAATGCTAGTATTAGCTTAGATTTACTCACTTATGACCCGTTGTCAATAATAATAAATATAAGAAGTGTATATATCACGAAAGTTAAAAACAGTGTTTTTGTACAGGTGGTATTGAGTCGTAACGCTGTAGCATTTTGGGTGATTTCTATGAAACGGCTGTATTATAAAAAAAAAGGATATGCATAGTTAAAAAATAGTAGAGGCACTTTTAGGATGGATTTGTAAATTTTATATCGGTAATATTTTATTGAAGGTGAATCTTTAAAATCCCGGGATTTTAAATGAGAGGGTATATCCATGTTATGCCACGATTGACGAAACCCATGAAATGACACTACCTACGCCGATCACTGGTGATAAATAACATGCCACGTATAGTTGGTGAGGGAGAACCGTTCATGGACGCATTTATTTATAGTGTGGCGTGTAGTATGACCAGATTGAGGGCAGTACAAACGTTTACGACGTATTGACGATAAAGGTTAACTTTTTCATGGACGTCACTATGATTGAGAGTATAATGTACTTTTTAGGAATGAAAGCGAACAAATGCAACGCATTGTCACTGTAGGTAAATTATATAATGGACACTATCATACGGTCTAAAATGTTCATAATTTGTGGCGATAATAAAAGGCATGCGGCACCTCGTAGTTGAGAGTAACCTGCTTCATGGACGCTAGTATAACGCGGTGTAAAGTGTGGGTGGGTGTACAACAGTGTGTCGCAGTGTGTGCGCTGCGCGTACCTTGGGGCGGTGGTGCGCGGCGAGGTGCGCGGGCGGCGCGTGCGGCGCGTCGCTCACGGCGAGCTGCTTCATGGACGCTAGTATAACGCGGTGTAAAGTGTGGGTGGGTGTACAACAGTGTGTCGCAGTGTGTGCGCTGCGCGTACCTTGGGGCGGTGGTGCGCGGCGAGGTGCGCGGGCGGCGCGTGCGGCGCGTCGCTCACGGCGAGCTGCTTCATGGACGCTAGTATAACGCGGTGTAAAGTGTGGGTGGGTGTACAACAGTGTGTCGCAGTGTGTGTGCTGCGCGTACCTTGGGGCGGTGGTGCGCGGCGAGGTGCGCGGGCGGCGCGTGCGGCGCGTCGCTCACGGCGAGCTGCTTCATGGACGCTAGTATAACGCGGTGTAAAGTGTGGGTGGGTGTACAACAGTGTGTCGCAGTGTGTGCGCTGCGCGTACCTTGGGGCGGTGGTGCGCGGCGAGGTGCGCGGGCGGCGCGTGCGGCGCGTCGCTCACGGCGAGCTGCTTCATGGACGCTAGTATAACGCGGTGTAAAGTGTGGGTGGGTGTACAACAGTGTGTCGCAGTGTGTGCGCTGCGCGTACCTTGGGGCGGTGGTGCGCGGCGAGGTGCGCGGGCGGCGCGTGCGGCGCGTCGCTCACGGCGAGCTGCTTCATGGACGCTAGTATAATGCGGTGTAAAGTGTGGGTGGGTGTACAACAGTGTGTCGCAGTGTGTGCGCTGCGCGTACCTTGGGGCGGTGGTGCGCGGCGAGGTGCGCGGGCGGCGCGTGCGGCGCGTCGCTCACGGCGAGCTGCTTCATGGACGCTAGTATAACGCGGTGTAAAGTGTGGGTGGGTGTACAACAGTGTGTCGCAGTGTGTGCGCTGCGCGTACCTTGGGGCGGTGGTGCGCGGCGAGGTGCGCGGGCGGCGCGTGCGGCGCGTCGCTCACGGCGAGCTGCTTCATGGACGCTAGTATAACGCGGTGTAAAGTGTGGGTGGGTGTACAACAGTGTGTCGCAGTGTGTGTGCTGCGCGTACCTTGGGGCGGTGGTGCGCGGCGAGGTGCGCGGGCGGCGCGTGCGGCGCGTCGCTCACGGCGAGCTGCTTCATGGACGCTAGTATAACGCGGTGTAAAGTGTGGGTGGGTGTACAACAGTGTGTCGCAGTGTGTGCGCTGCGCGTACCTTGGGGCGGTGGTGCGCGGCGAGGTGCGCGGGCGGCGCGTGCGGCGCGTCGCTCACGGCGAGCTGCTTCATGGACGCTAGTATAACGCGGTGTAAAGTGTGGGTGGGTGTACAACAGTGTGTCGCAGTGTGTGTGCTGCGCGTACCTTGGGGCGGTGGTGCGCGGCGAGGTGCGCGGGCGGCGCGTGCGGCGCGTCGCTCACGGCGAGCTGCTTCATGGACGCTAGTATAACGCGGTGTAAAGTGTGGGTGGGTGTACAACAGTGTGTCGCAGTGTGTGTGCTGCGCGTACCTTGGGGCGGTGGTGCGCGGCGAGGTGCGCGGGCGGCGCGTGCGGCGCGTCGCTCACGGCGAGCTGCTTCATGGACGCCGACAACTGAACCTCCAGCGACGCTACAGGATCACACACACACATGTTTTAATTGCACTGTTCACTAAAGTTATTTTATTTTAGCAACCGAACCGTATTATGTAACTAATATCTAGCCGAGCCCTCCCATGTCTAAATATCATATCACAGCGCGTGACATCACTACACAAATGTGACGTCACGGAGCGCTTGTGCCCGACGGCAATGCTCGATACAGTAATAATAATCTATGTGAGACTAGATTGCTTTCTCTTCTGAATTGTATGAGTCCTGTTGCACGAGACTAAACAACCTTTACAACAATGGACCTAAAAGCATTTGAAACAAGGATCATCTTGTATGTATTTACTCCAAACATCTTGTCTGTAATTGTCCGTATGCTAGTGCAAACGAACTAAGTATTTATTTTACTAACGCGCAATTGCATTCAAATTCTAAAATAAAGCGCGATACCTTGTATGCATGGAAAGGCTACAACACAGTTACGTATGGTATTGACAAACATTACAAATATCAATTTTCAATCATTAGATAACTCATTCAAGAAATGAAATGTCTGATTTATATACGAAGTCTGCAAGAAGCAACATTTTTTTCTTAGGCTAACATTTATCTGGTGATTGAAAACATTTTACCTATATAAATATAGATATACTAGCTGTCCCGAAAGACGGTTGTCCTGGATAGAAAAAAATCGAATCCAAAATATTTTTGGTCATATATAAAGAGCTTAAAATCCAACAGCAATTTACTACCTTACCGTATGAAATTATTTTATTTTATTTTCAATTTATAGGAAAACTTACAGCTAACAAGGTTTGACAACAAGTATTATAAAATGAAGATGGCCAATTACAAGTTTTCACAAGTATTAAACAAAAGTTGTATATAAAAACTAAAACACCTTAAAATTAAACAATCAAACAATATACTCCTTGCGATTAACATTCTCTTTCTTAAAACTGTGTCTTATTCTCAAAGAACTGAGTACATAGGCTCTTTTTCAATTTGAAAACCCTAGATGTAAAGAGATCGATATCGACACACTGGCATGTGTTATTGTACGTACCTACCGTAATTTTGCCTATAATTAGTCCTCGCCGTGGGTGTAAATAGTAAGTGAGATCTACGTAGATACGCAGATGGTACCCTCAGACCTATCTTACGTACCAGTTCTGATACATCGATTGAACCATTCATTATATTGAATAAAAACGATAAATCTGCTATTCTTCTTCGTTCATGAAGAGGGAGAAAATGAAATTTTCTACAGCGACTAATATAGTTTGGCAAATAACACTTTGATCGGAATTGAACGTACCTCAAGAACTTTCTTTGCACCCCCTCAATGCGATTGATATATACGTCGTAACAAGGATTCCATACTTGACAGGCATATTCTAAGTGACTACGAACCAGGGAACAATATAAGATTTTAATAGTCTTAATATTTTTAAAATCAGATGATATTCGCAAGAGGAATCCCAGAGCCCTGGAGGCTTTTTTAATGATATTATCTATATGTACATCAAATAAAAGTTTCGAGTCAAAGGTCACTCCTAGGTCCTTAACGGTGTCGACCCTGGCTATCAACGTATCATGCAGTTTGTAGACATAATTGGTAGGATTTGGTTTGCGGGTGAATGAGCACACATAACATTTAGAGACATTTAAATCAAGCTTGTTAATAAAACAATAATCCTGAAAACGTTCAAGATCCTCCTGTAAACATCGAGCGTCTGAATCTGAAGTTATTGTTTTCATGATCTTCATGTCATCAGCGTATAACAGAATTTTTGAGTTAATGAAACATGTACCTATATCATTCACGAAAATATTAAATAACAGAGGTCCCAGTAAGGAACCTTGGGGGACTCCTGAAGGAATGCGCATCGTTCTGGAGGAGTACCCGTTTAGTACGACAGTCTGACACCGATTGTCGACATATGATGCAAACCACCTGAATAGGTTACCCCTGATGCCGAAGGACAAGAGTTTTTGTAATAAAGTGCCATGATGTATTCTGTCAAAACATTTGCGATAATCGGTGTATATAACATCGACTTGGGACCGTAATGTCATGGACTCCGATAAATAATCTCCACAGAGTACTAGGTTAGTTGTAGTCGATCGATCTGTCATAAAACCATGTTGATATTTGCAAAAATTAAGTTTAAGTGCCGAAGAAACCTGTTTATGAACAATCTTTTCCAGAATTTTTGCGAATATACATAGCTTAGAGATCGGTCTATAGTTCTCTATGTGGCCCCGTGGTCCCGTCTTATGAATCGGTGTTATATATGCCGACTTCCAGATTATAGGTATTTCACCGGAATCAAGTGATCTCTTAAATAAAATTGAAAGGGGAGTAGTAAGGTTTTTAGAGCATGTCATTATAAAGAAAGGTGGCACATTATCAGGACCTGCAGATTTATTCAGGTTAACATTTTTGAGTAATGTGTGAACTTCATTTTCACGTACCTCAACAGAGCCTATATCAGACGGGCAATTTACATGTTGAGCATGGATTTGCACATTATGTAGCGGGAAACTGGTGCTGGTGTCTGTCTCTTGGATAAAGTTTGAGTAAAAGAAGTCCCCGAACATATTGCTAATATCGTCACCGTTACTAGACGACTGTTGTCCGAAACGCATTACCGCAGGGTACGAATTAGTTTGTCTTTTCGATTTCACGTAACTCCAAAAGGCACGCGGATTGTTGCATATGTTGGCTTCAATTTTAGATATGTAAGCATCAAATAACGTATTTTCAAGATTTTTGCATCGTTTACGTAAGATGGTAAAAGACGTGTAATCGGAGACATTTTTGTATTTTTTATATCTTGAATGATACCTTGACTTTTCCTTGATCATTTTTGCTAAAGGACTTATATACCAGGGTGGATACTTTGGATTTGAATATACTATTTTACTTGGTATATAGGATGTACGTAATCTATCTATTGTATTGTAAAAGTACTCTATAGCATTTTCAAGTGATCTACTGTTTAACTCGGCATGCCAATCCACCTTATCTAACTCACACTTAATTGCATCATAGTTTCCAGAACGGTATAGTAGCTTTTTAAAAGGTCGAGTAGGTAGACTGTGAAACTCAACAAAATCCGCAGTGATACACAAAGCCCTGTGATGAGGGTCCTCAGGCACCAACGCATCATTACAGTGCGAGACAGAAATCAAGTCATTTGAAAGTGCCAGATCAAGTAGCCTGTTATTATTATTAAAATGACAGTTATATTGAATCAAGTTACAGATGTTAAAGTTGTCTATCAGAGTTGTTTGTGCATCACCCTGCAGATTACTAGGGCACAATGAACCATTTTCACCCGCGGGATGCCATGAAATGTTGGACTGATTGAAGTCGCCAAGAACAATGAATTTATCCGCAGGATGTGACAAAATTAAATTTGTCAGGCTATTCGAAAAATTTATCAACTGTACCGACAACATGTTTCCTCGGTTCTGGTTGCAAATATATACAACACAAATGTGTAATTTGTAGGCTACTCTAGGTTTTTTCCGTTGTAATGTTAATGTAACCCACAAATCCTCCGCAGACGTGCACCACTCACTACGAACATCGGCAACGAGATCCCTTCTAACCGCTATCAGTACCCCCCCTCCCATTGACTGATTCCTAGTAGCATAATCCCGGTCACGTCTCCATATCAAGTACTTGTCGTCAAACAACTCACTATCCGAGATACCACTATTTAGCCACGTTTCGGTCAAGCAAATAACTTCATAATTATTGATGCACACATTTCTATAGAATAAACCTGTTTTAGTTCGCAATCCCCTAACATTTTGATAAAAAATATCAATAGTCGCCATCATAAATCACAAGTCATAAAGGTAATTAGCAGTTGAATAGAAAAAATAAACAACCCGACATAAAAAATATAAAGCATTAAGTAAAGGTTCATTTTTGTAATTAAGCGAAATAAAACATTAGCGACGTACAAATACGGTTCATACATGAAATAGCAAATACAATAACTCAAGTAAGAATTTAAAATTGTATATAAATATTTTTCTTGAGGCAAGCTAAATCCATCTCTATGTCGCAGCAAATAAAGTTTAAAGTAATTATAGCAAAAATATGCGGATCGATTACTATTGAGCGATAAGTGAACAAGAAGCCGGCAAGTGTTGTTTGAATGGAAAGAATAGGTACCTACGGTTCTCAAACTTGTGTGGTGAATGTGAAGTAACAACATACCAGTATG
Organism: Catocala nupta; assembly: GCA_963675205.1. Lineage (NCBI taxonomy): Eukaryota > Metazoa > Arthropoda > Insecta > Lepidoptera > Erebidae > Catocala > Catocala nupta. Next base: position 1,934,397 of record OY776102.1, read on the forward strand.
TCGACTCGATGACCTTATGATAAAAACTTCTTTATATCTAGCTCTGATTTTATATGCAGACGAGGAGAAGTGTAATTCTTGCGTATAAAAATTTTGCCTCCTTTAACCCAAGTATGTTCGTACCCGCGTTCTTTAGCTCGAACTTTGGTTTGGTTCAGTAGCGTTTTGTTCTTCAATGTTAAATGCTCATTAATGTAAAACCTATTTTCACTCTGTAGGCCTAAATCGGAAGCTTTTAGGGTTTTATGCTTTTTTGCTGCAGCTACAAAGTTACTCTTAAGGTAATTGCTATGAACCGCGCATATGATGTTCTTGGTATTGTTATCGTTGCGCATTGGCACTCTTGTTATATAATTAATTTGCTCCTTAGGTATAGAACAACCAATCTTGTCCCCGATTTTTTCTAGGATGGTAAATAGGTTTTCATTGTTGGACATAGGCACTCCTTTGCCCTCAATATTATTCATGCGAGATCTTTGTTCGCTCTCGTGATACAGGGTCTCGAGTGTTTCGACCCGCGCACGTAAGCTTGTAATTTCATCCCTGGACCTTCTTAAGGATTCAATTTCTTTTTCAATAGAGGCGACCTTAGTAGTGAGACCTTCTGTCGACTCGTGTATGAACTCAATGGATGTCTTCAGTTCTGCAAATTCAGTTCTCATAGCTTTGATCTCGGAGAGTTCACTTTGTATGACCTTGACACTATCCATCAGTGCCGGCAGTACCTCCATTTGTGTTGAAAGCCTCTTCAGCTCAGCTATGATATCCGCGTCCGCCGATGGAGGCTTGAGAGAGACTGAGCGAGGACTACTCGCTGCTAGGGACTTGCAAGTAGTACATTTCCAAGTAGCTCTGCGATCGCCAAGCTTCCGCCAGCCACCTTCAGTGATGCCGGCACAAGGAAAATCAAATTGCCCCGAACAAAGTGAACATGTGACGCCATCTCTAGCCTCTGTATCGCATCGCTTGCAACTAAACATTTTGTGGTGAAAGTTAAGACCGAGCCGGAAACTTTGAGAAACGTTGTAAGTCGGAGTGGCGTTAACAACTGAGTGTGTACGCGCGATAGGTTTGCTGTCGCACTATGTCACAAAATGTCAAAATATTTTGCAAAAATGTCCAAAAATATTACAAAAATTCCCGTTGTTTCACAAAAAGATAAAGTATATCACAAAAAGGCAAGGCATAGATCAAAAAGTCAAATTAAGACACAAAAAATTCACTAGGGATCGAACGCGAACCACATGAGCGGAGCGGACAGTTATAGGTAATGGACCACGCTTGCTAGTAGACACGACGTGTAATTAGTTATCTGTTGTGTTGTTATCGATTTGAGCTAGCAATATTGCTCAACTTTTGCTCAGTCTTAATGAGTTCAAAGTCCAGTCTATTGTTTCAAGTGAACACCGTTTTAAAAGTTTTTGAATTTTAACAGAATTTCGATATCGTTTTTGGCATATAACACTTAACTGCACGGAAAATTCAAGTTAAAAGTTATGTCACTAGGTTGCGCGCTTCGTGGCGATCGTTCTGATATAAGATAGTCACTGCAACAATCACTTTTTCGACACTTTTAGAATTATTTTTATGGGACTGATAAGTAACACGGATGACTACTTCTGATGTCTAGACGGTACTGGGTACGGTATTAGGTCATATTAATGCGTGTGGCGGCCAGGAATTATGTGATTTATTCGGAGAAAGTTTCAATTCAATATATAGCAAGTTAGGAACAATTCCTAAGTCTACCCATATCTTCAAGGACCCCTGTAATATTCCTTCTCTCAGTAAAATTATATTATCAGAAGCCGAGGTCCTCAGCGCGCTTACAGCTCTAGACATTGAAAAGGGTGCTGGTGCTGATGGTTTACTGCTCATATTTCTTAAGAAATGTGCAAAAAGTTTGGTATATCCACTTTGTGACTTTTTTAATGCTTCATTGAGGCAAGGTATCTTTCTCAGCAAATGAAAAGCTGCACGAATCCCACCGATTTTCAAAAATGGTGACATATCTGATGTATCAAATTATCGTCCGATCTCTATCCTCTCATCAATTGGTAAAGTCTTTGAATCACTAGTGGTAAAAAAAATCTATTGGCATGTTAAACAACAGCTTCATCCCGCGCAACATGGTTTTCTTCCTAGGAAATCCACATCCTCAAATCTTTTGTGCTTTACCAGTGATATTGCAGATGCACTGGATGGGGGAGGGGAGGTCCATGCTGTGTACACCGACTTTAGCAAGGCCTTTGATCTCATAAATCATGACATTCTCCTTGAAAAGATTGCTTGTATGGGTATTCACGGTTCGTTGTATCGTTGGTGTGAGTCTTACCTCAAAAACCGATCACAAATGGTAGTCATACAGGGATTCAAATCTCAAACTTATGTAATACCGTCAGGTGTTCCACAGGGCTCCCATATGGGGCCCTTGTTGTTCTTGATCTTTATTAATGACTTAGCCAAAATTATAGAATGTAAATTTAACATGTATGCGGATGACCTTAAATTATACCAAATTGTAAAATGTCCTGAGGATATTATAAAATTACAAACTGCAATCGATAATGTATCCAGATGGTGTTCCGAAAATCATATGATTTTAAATGCAAATAAATGTAAGCAAATTAGATTTAGCAGAAAACGACTTCAAATAAATGCAACTTACTCTATTGACAATGTACCACTCGAAGAAGTGTTGTGGATTCGTGACTTAGGTGTTATCATAGATTGTCAGCTTAGCTTTAGACAACATATTGACAGTATAGCTCAAAAAGCCGCCCGTCTATCGAGTTTCATATCAAGACAACTTAAAACATTTAAAAACCCGGAAGTCACGATACCAGTATACAATTGTATTGTTCGAAGTGTTGAATATAGTATGGAAAAATAGTATGGAAGTCCAGTTTGGAATCCTACATATAATGTTCATTCACATAAATTGGAACGTATACAAAAACGATTTCTCTACCAACTATCATATGTAAACAACCAATGTAATAAATAGACTAATATCCTATGAGTCTATATTAGAATATTTCAAAATGTCAACTTTATACTCTAGAAGAAAAGCAGCAGATGTTTTGTATCTTTTTAAGTTGATAAACAGTATCATAGATTGTGAAGCTTTGCTGGAGAGGATACGAATCGTTGTACCGCGCCAGAGTAGTCGCTTGTGCAATAGGCGTGGCGTACATTTGAGTTGCCTAGATGTCGAACTAATGTGGGGCAGCATGCTCCGCTTTATAGAATGTCTTCTAGCTACAATGGTGTAAGACAGCATTTTGATATTTTCTCCGGTAGCCTAACTGCAGCCAAAAGTGTTGTAAGGAAAATCTTGGAGGGTAAATTCTCTGGTACTTAGGCCTAGCCTGTAACTGTTTATTCCTTTAATTCATTTTAAATATTGTAAACAACACCAATATAACATGATCTAACTCCTATTCACAAAGCATGCTGTGTTCACTTTTTTAAGGCATGCAATTTAATATTTATGTTAATAAATAGTGTGTTAATAAAGAATGTGAAAATTGTATTGCCCGATTTGTGAAACAATAATAATAAAAAAAAAAAACCGTCCTCGAATCCGTACAGTACAGAACACACAACACATACAGAAGAATTATATATCTTTATATATATAATTCCTCTGTACGTATGTTGACAGTGAACTCCTCCTAAACGACTGGACCGATTTGAATTAATTTTTGTGTGTGTTCAAGTGGATTCGAGGATGGTTTAGATTTGATTTTGTTTTTTCGCCTGTACAGGACAACGTCTTTCGGGACAGCTAGTATAAAGATAAAATGTAAGGTTTGAACCATAGCCAGTGCTCCCAAGCAACAATGGACAACACAGCTAAACCAACATATACTGTCGCACAGACTTTACACCGATGTCGACATTGCGGGCCGACTCGCTCTAGCGTTGTGCTGCACTTATATACCATCACCAGCTACAACATAACGGCGCGTCGCCTTACAAAAATCGAGAACCGATGCCTTCTTGAAATTACCGTTAAGATTAAATAAAGGCAGCGTTTACCCCATAGAAATGTATTCCTCTGATTTCATAAATTATGACTTTATGAACACTAGAGGAATAATCTATATGTAGCACCACCATATATTGCTTTCTTGTCATATAGATATTATTAGGTCTAGAAACCTTTTTAAATTACAAACTTCACTCGGTTTTACTTTTGTTTTTAGATATCAGACAAACAAATGTAAGGAAACGACTAAATAAATACATACATAGCCAAAATATTTTCTTATTTTGTTAACAAAAAGTAAAATTAATATCGATTTAGTTTTGGAGCAGAAAACCAAAGAAGACGATATGTTTTTATAAATTTTTGCCTAGTTTTAATTAGTCCAAGCTGTAATTACCTCTTCTGCATATTAATTTTTGTTCTAGCCATTGATATATAAAAAACCTAGATACACAATCAGCGTCAAAAAGCGTCCTCACCAAATGAGCATCCACTTGAACATTTGGGTGCTCATTTAATTTAGTACCGTTCGATCGCTCCGAGAGTAAACATGTAGCAGAGCTCGTTTAAAACTTGTAAAATCACACTTCCAGGACACTAAAAAAGGACGGTGTTTCATATTTTCGGTATGTAATAATGTTATTATTATAATTATAATATAATACTGATTATTGCGTCAAGGTGTATTTTGTATCAAAGGGCGGCTATATGACACGGCTAATTTAAATGAACACTTACTAAATGCATTAATCATACTATTGGATTTCCACTTGACTAGTCCGGGTTACATGTTGACTCTGTTCTAATATTAATAGAGAAGCTGTTACTTTTTAAAATAAATTATTTTTTTTTGTTTGAAATGATAATGCGATTATATATATTATTTATTACTAGACTTGTTTTATTACAAACTATAATAGGAATCGTCAATTTTTTTTCTGAAATGATCTTTACGGTATCCTTATAGTGGGATATTTATAAAACGTATCTACATACTTATGTTGGATTTCAGCTTTCCTCGAGATCCCGTGCGATGTGCAAAATGGATATCAGTCATAGCACAGCAACGATCAAAAGCAAGCACGGCAACAACAACACTTATCACAATTTTTATATCAGCTTATATTCTTCAAAGTGCCATATTAACAAATAACAACCATGTAAATAATAATATTAAATCTATTATCGAGAGATATATCAAGATAAGATTGCATTATATAACAAAAAATATACGAAATAAATTAAAATCCGTCAAAAAGAAGATTATACAATAAACTCAGTTTATTTCAAGGAAATTAAAAATCTTAATATGTCGTATATTTTCAAGTTTGAAATATTAATTTTCTCTCTCATTTTATTGTTTTATATTAATTTAATTTGTAAGTATTGTTATTACCCTTGTTTTAAAAAGGATCGCACAATTACAAATTACGCTGGTTAAAATATGTAATATGTTTATGTTAGAGTTCTTTTTATTTTCATTTTCTCACTCTATTTAAGGTTGATTTTCAAATATAGTAATAATTAATAACAATATGTTTTTTATTTACATCTATAAATATAGATAATTAAATTTTATAAATAATGCATGTAGCACATATAATTATTCTTTTTAAATCTTACAATATCTTAAAAAATGGCCGGCGTACCAAAAAAATGCGCGCTAAAAAAGGGTCGGCTGCGAAAGTGTTAACTTACATTAAAATTTGTAAAAACAATATTCGACTCCATTCATTCTTTATTCTATCGCGAACTCTATTACTTTTTTAGATAGCCTCCTTGTATATTCAACTTAAAGTAAAGGCGGTAAGGTTTAATTTGCATTAATGAAGGTTTATATAGTTAATATAATTACTTATAAGCAACTGAGGACAGTTTTAAATGTAATTTTTGTATGGGTTTGTGTATCTAGGATTTTTATACAGGGTGTCCGGTTATTAATGGATAACCTGGAAATGTCTTATAGTGGAATTGATGGCCGTTCAGAAAAAATATGAAATAAAATCTATCCTATCTAGTACCTGAGATATGTGTATTTTTTTTAATTGCCATGTATAACTTTCTTGTATACTACGACAATAAATGAATGAAATCCATCGGTTTTTTGTTGTTTTATTATTAAACACTAATTATGCTAATAGATAGACAATCATAAGTATGCTATGCTAATATAGTTTGCACTTTTTAATATACATATATATATTTTTCTTTTTTTCTGAACGGCCTTCATTTCTACTATAAGACATTTCAAAGTTATCCATTAATTACCGGACAACTTGTATATCAATGGTTCTAGGCTCTAGCCCAGCGCGACAGCAATAGATCTATCAAAAACCAATGTTCTATTTTCCATTTTGATGACCGCATTGCCTTGTCATTGAATACAATAAAATATAGGAGCAATTGGGCTTCGCATCATTACTACACAGTATTGTGGCAACGGCGCGGCACTGTTATGATGTGGTTGGGCCGTAAGGTATTTATATTGCCAAGTAACGTGTATTAGGCAAATTGATCTTAACCATAAATTAATACGATCGCGATTCACTATACATGCATCTAGCATTAACCAGTACCCATACTGTCTCAGGCTTACTTACGTATCCACTAAGTTAGGGAATCAAAATCGGTTTTGTATTCAAATGTAGATCAGCTATAGGTAGAAGCTTTAATATAAAGCTTCTACCTATATATTTTAGCTGGTTGGGCTCCGTTCCGTTTGGGAACTGGGCTGTGCTGCTGATTCGCGAACTAAGTGGATACGCGGCTTCAAAGCATTGCATGCAGGTATAAGTAAAACTATACTCACACGTTGTGTTTGTGACTGCGGGTTCTGTAGTGGTAGGCGGTTGGCTTGTAGGCGTTGTGTCTACTACTGATAGAGTCTCGTTGAGCTGGAATAAACCAAGAATATATATTATAATTAGGTAATATATGGTTTAAAGCCTAGTTTGTATAAATGTATACTGATGTCTGCCAGTTAAATTAGTGGTTTTATTTAATAATTAAATGAAGTTGGGAATATAATGAATGATGCGACAATTATTTATTGAAAGTAACACAAATACAATAACACGTACCGCGATGCAGCAACTTGAATATAAATTCAAAATAAGTTTGCAATACGGTAATGTAACAAGTTGTGTATTGATTGATTAGTAAAATATTAAATTGGATACATTATTTTAATTTTATGATTTTATGTTTTCATGAATAAGGTCTCATCTTCTAGAACTATAGGTGATGTGGCCGATTTATCTATGGTTCTAGGTGTTAAAACTTGTGACATGAGGGAGTCTACAAACTAACAATTAACGGACACAATAAATATTTAGATTCAGAATAATGATTTTAAATCACACAACTAACTGTTCTGTTTGAGATTTGAACCCACAACATTCAGCGCGGTGGCAGCAGCGAATTAGGGAGGTGCCTCATTTGCGTCGTCGCAACGCAACGTACTACGCATTTGCATCGTCGCAACGGATCAACCCATAGTATGCCACACCTACGCAAAGGGCGACGCACACACCTTTTAGTGTTGATTTCGGTGTTCATTCCACAATGGATCGGAACACTGTCTGTCGGAGCTCCGCGCAACACAGCACCCTGCCCCCGCTTTGTCTCTCAGCCCCGACCTCGTTGAAACGTCGTGTGCGACGACGGAACGCAATAATGTAGCATGGCACATAAAATATATGGAAAACACAACGCACTAATGAGGCATCTCCCTGAATCGTTTGCCTGCTCTGCTATCCGAGCAGTTGGCAGTAGAACAGACAGTATGTAACAGTGCAGTTATGAGTGGTAAAGTATGTGTGGTATGTAGTACGTACGTTGGCGGGCAGCGCTTGCACGTAAGCGTTGGTGCTGGGCGGCGGCGTGGCGGCGTCGTGCGCGGGCGCGGCCGGCGCCGCCACGTCGCCCAGCGCCGGCGCCGGGACTACTGCGGCCGGCGGGGCTGGCGCCTGCTGCTGGAGGGTGTAGTAACAAGAGTGTGGTGTGTGGTACGTACGTTGGCGGGCAGCGCTTGCACGTAAGCGTTGGTGCTGGGCGGCGGCGTGGCGGCGTCGTGCGCGGGCGCGGCCGGCGCCGCCACGTCGCCCAGCGCCGGCGCCGGGACTACTGCGGCCGGCGGGGCTGGCGCCTGCTGCTGGAGGGTGTAGTAACAAGAGTGTGGTGTGTGGTACGTACGTTGGCGGGCAGCGCTTGCACGTAAGCGTTGGTGCTGGGCGGCGGCGTGGCGGCGTCGTGCGCGGGCGCGGCCGGCGCCGCCACGTCGCCCAGCGCCGGCGCCGGGACTACTGCGGCCGGCGGGGCTGGCGCCTGCTGCTGGAGGGTGTAGTAACAAGAGTGTGGTGTGTGGTACGTACGTTGGCGGGCAGCGCTTGCACGTAAGCGTTGGTGCTGGGCGGCGGCGTGGCGGCGTCGTGCGCGGGCGCGGCCGGCGCCGCCACGTCGCCCAGCGCCGGCGCCGGGACTACTGCGGCCGGCGGGGCTGGCGCCTGCTGCTGGAGGGTGTAGTAACAAGAGTGTGGTGTGTGGTACGTACGTTGGCGGGCAGCGCTTGCACGTAAGCGTTGGTGCTGGGCGGCGGCGTGGCGGCGTCGTGCGCGGGCGCGGCCGGCGCCGCCACGTCGCCCAGCGCCGGCGCCGGGACTACTGCGGCCGGCGGGGCTGGCGCCTGCTGCTGGAGGGTGTAGTAACAAGAGTGTGGTGTGTGGTACGTACGTTGGCGGGCAGCGCTTGCACGTAAGCGTTGGTGCTGGGCGGCGGCGTGGCGGCGTCGTGCGCGGGCGCGGCCGGCGCCGCCACGTCGCCCAGCGCCGGCGCCGGGACTACTGCGGCCGGCGGGGCTGGCGCCTGCTGCTGGAGGGTGTAGTAACAAGAGTGTGGTGTGTGGTACGTACGTTGGCGGGCAGCGCTTGCACGTAAGCGTTGGTGCTGGGCGGCGGCGTGGCGGCGTCGTGCGCGGGCGCGGCCGGCGCCGCCACGTCGCCCAGCGCCGGCGCCGGGACTACTGCGGCCGGCGGGGCTGGCGCCTGCTGCTGGAGGGTGTAGTAACAAGAGTGTGGTGTGTGGTACGTACGTTGGCGGGCAGCGCTTGCACGTAAGCGTTGGTGCTGGGCGGCGGCGTGGCGGCGTCGTGCGCGGGCGCGGCCGGCGCCGCCACGTCGCCCAGCGCCGGCGCCGGGACTACTGCGGCCGGCGGGGCTGGCGCCTGCTGCTGGAGGGTGTAGTAACAAGAGTGTGGTGTGTGGTACGTACGTTGGCGGGCAGCGCTTGCACGTAAGCGTTGGTGCTGGGCGGCGGCGTGGCGGCGTCGTGCGCGGGCGCGGCCGGCGCCGCCACGTCGCCCAGCGCCGGCGCCGGGACTACTGCGGCCGGCGGGGCTGGCGCCTGCTGCTGGAGGGTGTAGTAACAAGAGTGTGGTGTGTGGTACGTACGTTGGCGGGCAGCGCTTGCACGTAAGCGTTGGTGCTGGGCGGCGGCGTGGCGGCGTCGTGCGCGGGCGCGGCCGGCGCCGCCACGTCGCCCAGCGCCGGCGCCGGGACTACTGCGGCCGGCGGGGCTGGCGCCTGCTGCTGGAGGGTGTAGTAACAAGAGTGTGGTGTGTGGTACGTACGTTGGCGGGCAGCGCTTGCACGTAAGCGTTGGTGCTGGGCGGCGGCGTGGCGGCGTCGTGCGCGGGCGCGGCCGGCGCCGCCACGTCGCCCAGCGCCGGCGCCGGGACTACTGCGGCCGGCGGGGCTGGCGCCTGCTGCTGGAGGGTGTAGTAACAAGAGTGTGGTGTGTGGTACGTACGTTGGCGGGCAGCGCTTGCACGTAAGCGTTGGTGCTGGGCGGCGGCGTGGCGGCGTCGTGCGCGGGCGCGGCCGGCGCCGCCACGTCGCCCAGCGCCGGCGCCGGGACTACTGCGGCCGGCGGGGCTGGCGCCTGCTGCTGGAGGGTGTAGTAACAAGAGTGTGGTGTGTGGTACGTACGTTGGCGGGCAGCGCTTGCACGTAAGCGTTGGTGCTGGGCGGCGGCGTGGCGGCGTCGTGCGCGGGCGCGGCCGGCGCCGCCACGTCGCCCAGCGCCGGCGCCGGGACTACTGCGGCCGGCGGGGCTGGCGCCTGCTGCTGGAGGGTGTAGTAACAAGAGTGTGGTGTGTGGTACGTACGTTGGCGGGCAGCGCTTGCACGTAAGCGTTGGTGCTGGGCGGCGGCGTGGCGGCGTCGTGCGCGGGCGCGGCCGGCGCCGCCACGTCGCCCAGCGCCGGCGCCGGGACTACTGCGGCCGGCGGGGCTGGCGCCTGCTGCTGGAGGGTGTAGTAACAAGAGTGTGGTGTGTGGTACGTACGTTGGCGGGCAGCGCTTGCACGTAAGCGTTGGTGCTGGGCGGCGGCGTGGCGGCGTCGTGCGCGGGCGCGGCCGGCGCCGCCACGTCGCCCAGCGCCGGCGCCGGGACTACTGCGGCCGGCGGGGCTGGCGCCTGCTGCTGGAGGGTGTAGTAACAAGAGTGTGGTGTGTGGTACGTACGTTGGCGGGCAGCGCTTGCACGTAAGCGTTGGTGCTGGGCGGCGGCGTGGCGGCGTCGTGCGCGGGCGCGGCCGGCGCCGCCACGTCGCCCAGCGCCGGCGCCGGGACTACTGCGGCCGGCGGGGCTGGCGCCTGCTGCTGGAGGGTGTAGTAACAAGAGTGTGGTGTGTGGTACGTACGTTGGCGGGCAGCGCTTGCACGTAAGCGTTGGTGCTGGGCGGCGGCGTGGCGGCGTCGTGCGCGGGCGCGGCCGGCGCCGCCACGTCGCCCAGCGCCGGCGCCGGGACTACTGCGGCCGGCGGGGCTGGCGCCTGCTGCTGGAGGGTGTAGTAACAAGAGTGTGGTGTGTGGTACGTACGTTGGCGGGCAGCGCTTGCACGTAAGCGTTGGTGCTGGGCGGCGGCGTGGCGGCGTCGTGCGCGGGCGCGGCCGGCGCCGCCACGTCGCCCAGCGCCGGCGCCGGGACTACTGCGGCCGGCGGGGCTGGCGCCTGCTGCTGGAGGGTGTAGTAACAAGAGTGTGGTGTGTGGTACGTACGTTGGCGGGCAGCGCTTGCACGTAAGCGTTGGTGCTGGGCGGCGGCGTGGCGGCGTCGTGCGCGGGCGCGGCCGGCGCCGCCACGTCGCCCAGCGCCGGCGCCGGGACTACTGCGGCCGGCGGGGCTGGCGCCTGCTGCTGGAGGGTGTAGTAACAAGAGTGTGGTGTGTGGTACGTACGTTGGCGGGCAGCGCTTGCACGTAAGCGTTGGTGCTGGGCGGCGGCGTGGCGGCGTCGTGCGCGGGCGCGGCCGGCGCCGCCACGTCGCCCAGCGCCGGCGCCGGGACTACTGCGGCCGGCGGGGCTGGCGCCTGCTGCTGGGGGACAAACACACCACATTAATATCACTATTTCTCTTACAATTCAACACCAATATTACCGACTAAAACACGTTTTATTCTAACGCACAATTAAATTTAAAACACAAAAAACACTTTTCCAACTATAACTTAATGCTTCAAACTCGCTAGTATTTTCGCTTCCGTTCGCTCCGATGAATACTTAAGCGCTGGCCTTACACTTTTATAAGCGGTTAAAGCGTTTCCGGAGTTTTCTAGAAACGTCATACCCGGTATGTAAACAATACGAAGCCTCTCTACTCTACTCGTACCGACGAACTACGTAGTTCCGTAAGAATTCAATAGATGGCGCTGTAATAAATTATTAGACGGAACTGCAGTCTTCCACACAATGCCGAGAGATAGCACTGGGTGTAACAATACGAATACAGTTTTCGTTAAAATTGTACGCAAGACAGCAGCATAATTAAGAACCCATACATTTTATTGATACATTTACAGTTTAATTTTTCATTGTTAAGAACTGAGCGCACGTATCTGTACTACTTTCCACTTGTAGAATTTTATCATTACTACATACACAATTATTAAATTCACAAATAATCGTAAACATATTAATGTACGTAACTATCGCACATAAATCATGCGCATCGCTAATAAAGATAGACATATCGAGAGAGTAGCACCCCAGTACCAGCTTCTCTTTCTGAACCGCATTTAACAGAGAGCTACTCGAATCGTCGACTGTCAGGATATCTCAAATCTGCTAGATCCCTTGGTGCTGCGTAGAGATGTGCTCTCGCTATGCATCTTCTATCGCTTTTACTATGGCGAGTGCTCCGAGAAATTGTTCAGATTGACCCCTGCCGCCTCACCTCACCATCGTCCTACGCGACATTATTTTCATCCCCATCATTTAGATGGTTGGCAGTCTAAAGCTGTGGGTTTTTTAGAAATTTTCTGCGTAACACAAAACTGGGGAATTAACTGTCGCCTGCGGTATTTTTGAACCAATACGTCGTTCAAACCTTCAAGAAAAAAAGAGCGTATTCCTTTTTAAAAGGCCGGCAACGCACTTGTGACTCCTCTGGTGTTGCGGGTGTCCATGGGCGGCGGTAATCGCTTACCATTACGCGATTCGTCTATTCGTTTGCCTCATATACCATAAAAAAAACTTATCCTATAATGTCATAAATCCTAACTAATATTTTGAATGTATATGTGAGTTTGTTTGTTACGCTTTCTGGTCTTAACTATTCGACGGATGTATTTGTTTTTATTTTGCCTTTCAAAATGACCCCACTCCGCCTGATGGTAAGCAGTCATGTGGTCTAAGAGCAGTTGGCCTCCACACCGTCCTCATAGCAGCCGAGGCGATGTTGAGGTCTCTACTTTGACGGCCTGAGAAGGTGCTTTTTCACGCCCCACTTAAAAGACCCAGGATTGAAGGAAGAAGGAAACACGTGCCTTGGCAGAGAATTCCAAGCCTTGATCGTTCGGTAGAGGAATAAGGACACAAACTTGTTGGTACGCACTCTAGTCGACTCCACTGTGTAAGGATGGCATCTGAGCCCAGCACGCGTTGCTCTGTATAGGAAAGGAGAGGGCGGGATAACGTGGAATAACTTCAGAGCTCTCCCCGTGGTATATTCTGTAGAAACATGCCAATGAGGCAATGTGCCTACGGAGTTGCAGAGGTTCCAGTGACCTCGTGACCTCTGGATCTCCGATGATACGGACAGCCCGCCGCTGTAACCTGTCAAGAGCGTCTAGCAAGTACTGCGCGGAGCCATCCCAAAGATGAGAACAGTACTCCACGCAAGGGCGCACTTGTGCCTTATACAATAGGCACTGACGGGGTAGGGCGAGATGGGGTCGCGTTAGCAATCACCATCCCACCTCGGCGGTTGGCCCGGCTGATGGTAACCGGGCCTCAGCACCTGTGGAGAGGTGGCCTTGCTCACCAAGGCCACCCCCCAGACGTGTAGGTCCGTGCAAGCCGGTAGAAAGTCCCCCGACTCTGACCCCACTATACAGGAGCGAGAAGGCGGGCAAATCGCCTCCTCCTCGCTCCCATCCGTCTGCGCCGGAGGGTCAGCGAGGGGATTGTTCGCCCTGACCCTCTCTGCGATCTCCTTCTGCGCCATGACAGCCTCGCAGAAGGAGACCACTGCCTGCCGCGACTTCTCGCCACCGAGCATGGCGTTGATCGGATGGATCCAGGATGAAACCCGACGACCAGGGTGTCATCGGCACGCCGATGACACCCTGGTCGTAGTCAAGAGGAGGAACCTCGGGGAGGCGGTGCGGTTGGCAGAGATGAGAGCTGCCATAGTGGTTTACCGTATCCGCGCCCTGGGATTGGAGGTTGCCGTCTACAGAACTGAGGCCCTATTGTTTCATGGGCCTCGGGGGGAACCTCCTCCAGGTACGCGAGTGGCCCTGGACCGGGTACTGGTCCGGCTTGCGACCCAAATGAGGTATTTGGGTCCCATCCTGGACGGGAGGTGGACTTTTGGGGCACACTTCACCCAGTTGGCCCCAAAAGTCCTGTGAGTGGCGGCGGCCCTGGGGAGGCTGCTGCCCAATGTGGGTGACTCGAGTGCCACATGTCGTCGACTGTACTCCGGAGTGATCCGGAGTATGGCCCTTTACGGGGCACCGGTCTGAGCGGACGCCCTCAGTCGCGACAATAAGACCCTGCTGCGACGTCCGCAGCGGGTCGTCGCGACGAGGGCCATACGTGGTTACCGGACGGTGTCCTGGACGGCTGCGTGCGTGCTGGCCAGTGACCCCCCCTGGGAGCTACAAGCGGAGATCCTCGCCTAAGTTTACCACTTCGTGGCGGCGAGGAGGTCCCGCGGGGAGCCCCCGGGGTGGGAGGAGATCGCACGCATGCGGCGACAAGCGCGGGCTGCACTGCTGTGGCGGTGGACGGAGGACCTGGCTCCACCGATCCCGGGCCAGTGGACGGTAGAGGCCTTTCGCCCGGTCCTTCAAGGATGGATAGGGCGGCGATTCGGGTCGCTGACCTTCTGACTGGTGCAGGTGCTTTCCGGGCACGCATGCTTCGGAAAGTATATGTACCACATCGCGAGACGGGAGGCGACCCTGGTCTGCCACGAGTGTGGGGCGCCGGAAGACACGACGCTCCACACGCTGGAGGCGTGTGCCGCGTGGGGGCCGCAGCGGCACACGCTGGAGGCCGTAATAGGAGGGGATCTCTCTCTGCCGAGCGTGATCAACGCCATGCTCGGCGGCGAGAGGTCGTGGCAGGCAGTGGTCTCCTCCTGTGAGGCTGTCATGGCGCAGAAGGAGGCCGCGGAGAGGGTCAGGGAGAACAATCCCCTCGCTCACCCTCTCCGGCGCAGACGGACGTGAGCGAGGAGGAGGCGATTTGCCCGCCTTCTCGCTCCTGTATAGTGGGGTCACTGGCACAGAGTCGGGGGACTCTCTACCGGCTTGCACGGCCCCACACGTCTGAGGGGTGGCCTTGGTGAGCAAGGCGTGGGGTCACTGGCACAGAGTCGGGGGACTCTCTACCGGCTTGCACGGCCCCACACGTCTGAGGGGTGGCCTTGGTGAGCAAGGCTACCCCTCCACAGGTGCCGAGGCCCGGTTACCATCAGCCGGGCCAACCGCCGGGGCGGGATGGTGATTGCTAACGCGACCCCATCTCGCCCTACCCTGTCGGCGGAGGGACTGCTAACCTCAGGTTTTTAATGTGTATACCGACCCCCTTCAGGGGCGGAGAGTCTCACATTACTTCCCTTCCCTCCCTCCGGGGTGGGGGTATCCATTAAGGATATTCCTGGGTCAAAAAAAGAAAAGTGTGTCATCGGCGTAGCACGCCACCCGCATACTCGCGAGAAGCACACAACAGGAGCGGTCCCAGTACCGACCCCTGTGGAACCCCGCAGGATACGCGACGGCGCCTCAGACCGTCGCGTCCCTCCACCAAGACCTCGCGGTCCTGGAGGTAGTCGGTCAACAGCCTCCGCAAATACAGGGGCACTCCGTAATCCCGGAGCGCTTTCTATTACAAACTTTTATTAAACCTGTCAAGTTCCAGGCAGTTCAAATAACTGCCAGGTTTTGTTTCGTATTATGACATGTGAATAGTTGATCGTCTTCATGCTGGCTAGTTTATCGCTGGCCGATTTGTGACTTGACAGTGCATCGTCCAAAAATATTACATACATGTTTGTTGGTAAATAACGGTTTCTAATTTTATCGTATTATCTATGATAATATAATTAAAACTATTATATTTAGGCAAAAATAAAACAAATATATCTTTATACTATCATATCATGAATTTTATCATTATATTTGCAGCATTAATCAAAATATTATAAGTAACTAATATTCGGTTTCAGAACTTCGCGCGTTGCCGATTGAAATGTCATTTCCAGACACATTAAAAGTTGCTCCACATACATTGACTTATTAATAACTCTACATATTTATTATCTAGTTTTGATATAGATATTATATACCTAACATGTATAAATAAATTGTTATGTTTTATAAATAATCTTCAATAATTATCATACGTTCTTTTTTTTAACAATTGAACGTGTCTACAATACAAAGAAACGTCTACAAAACAGACGATTATCAGAAAGTGATCAGCCATCGATAGAGCTTACGGTAGTTATAGGTCCAAAATAGCATGCACCTGTTTTTTGTAAGCACTATCGCTGGCTGATCACTTTCTGATAGTCATTTGTTTTGTAGACGTTCATTTGTTTTGTAGACACGTCCATTAGATTTACACAAAAAAAAATCGGATTTATTTTAGGTACAACTAGTTGGACATAACACCGTTGTACTACGGGTCATAATCATAAATTGACTGAATTTTATTGACTTACTATAGGAAAACATTATTTTAAACATAAATAAAGCAATACAAAATGTGAGTACATATAATATTTTTGTATTTTATTTTAATTTTTATTAAGTAAGGTAAGTAGAGCATATATCATGGCGTCACATTAAAATTTCAATCTGTGGCACGAAGAGGAAATGAATTTCCTTCTCGTACCTAATGTGCCTATCATCCCAAATTAGCCTGGAAATCCTGAAAAGCATAGTTATCTTATCTTGTGTTGGGGGGCCAGTCAGTACAGACCGGCGACACTTCGACCCAGTGAGATCTTTTGTATCGACTACCCCAATAACGACAGCCATAGATGTTCATGGCAGCTGGGACCGACGGTTTAACGTGCTCTCCGAGGCACGGACAGGCGATAATTGTCAATTAATACGCACATAATTTTGAACAGTCATATAACTTCCGAAAGTCAGAGGTGCAAGTTAACTCATAGTTAACTCAGATAATAATAGTTCATCGCCACAGATTTTATAAACTATCTAAAACTATGTATATTACATATAAATAAAAGCAATAATTAATTTAGCTATTCAAAAAAAGCTACTTCAGCATAGCGTAAACTGAATGGTTTGTTTTGTTTACATTATGGCGACTTTAATATGAAACGAAATGTCAAAGGAAAGCTCGGAATACGGTATTTGACAGGCAATACTTGATCACCTGTCACGTGACCGCTGACTGGCTGGAGTTCGCGCGTTTATAATACGAAATTGCAGGGCAGTTTACTTTACGCCGTATACTGGCTGGGAAATAAAGAGTTTGTAATAAGGCCCCAGTACTGTTTCATGCGGGAGGCTATTGAAGGCGTTGGCAATGTCCAGCGAGACAGCCAATGCCTTGTTCCTCCCACCGACCGCTTCCTGCGTCCAGACTTTGAGCCAGAGCAGGGCGTCTATTGTGGACCGCCCCGCTCTGAACCTATACTGGGCCTGCGATAAAGCCGGCCCAGTCCCCTCCAAATGTTGGATGACACGGGAAGCCACCACTCTCTCTAGCAGCTTTCCCGTGTCATCCAGCAACACGATTGGTCTGTATGCGGAAGGCGAGGTTGTGTTTCGCCCCTCCTCCCGCAACAGGCACAATCGGCCGTCCTTCCACAGCTTTGGGAACCGTCCAGATGTGAGGCATGCGTCGAACAGCTCCCGAAGCGGATCGCCCATCTCTCTGAGGCCGATCCGGAGTACCCGCCCCGGGATTCCGTCAGGACCCGGTGCCGTCCTCTTGCCACATAAGCGGCTGACGGCTGCATCCATTTATTGATAGAACCTACATTAACGCAAGCAAAGCCGCGGATAAAATCTAGTATACAATATATTTCATAGTTACCGGCTTAGGCGTGTGTGCGGTATCGGCGACGAGATGGTCCGGTTCTAGAGCACCAAACTGCACGTCTAGGAACATGCCAGCACCACTCTCCGCGCCACCTGGCATCTCTACTGCTGATGACGGAATCTGTTCACCAATTAAAATATCCTTACTAATATTATAAACGCGAAAGTTTGTATGGATGTATGGATGTTTGTTACTCTTTCACGCAGAAACTACTGAACCGATTGCGATGAAACTTGGTATGTAGATAGCTGGAGACCTGGATTCACACATAGGCTAATTATCCCGATATTCCCACGGGAACGGGACTTACGAGGGTGGAACCGCGGAAAAAACTAGTATTAATATAATATCACATCAACCTAGACTGATTGGATTTTAAACTATTAGATGTTAAACGCTGCGCAATCGTGCGAGATAGTGCGTTATATTTTTGTTACGCTCTATTCTTACCATTACATCGACACCACTATGCACTGTCCCTTGCCGACAATTCTCTATTTTGTATGTAGCGTAGTTATGCGTATATAGGGTGTCTAACTTGATGTGTAGCCGTGTGTATGAGTCTCTTCTCAGTGCGTCAATTTTGTTAAATTATTTGAGACCAAAGATAACATTTGATTAAATCAGAGGTCTCATTCAACGCCGCGACGTGCAATCCAGTGATTTATAATACGCAACTTCGCTTATTTGTACAGTCGGCTAAATTAGAGAATAAGGACACGTCGGTTAGCATTCGAAATAAGACGTGTCAAGGTATATGGACAAATAAAAATATGCGAAAAGTGAAGGTAAATAAAGATTCTTCTGCCTCACAAACGGAGACGTAACATTACAAATCCAGTCAGCTTGACCACGACCGGTGTAACCTGGTCGAAACATCAAACATCAAAAGGTAAACATGATCGCGTTGCCAATACCTACTAATATTATAAATGCGAACGTGCTTTCAGTCTTTAACTACCCGACAGATTAGCATAAACTTTTACATGCACGATGTCAGGGGTACAGAAAAAGACAAAGGGTACATTTCGTACCGTGAAAGTACGTTTCCCGAGGTATACAAATTATTGACTACCGCAGGTAAAAATCTAATATCATTATTATTCAGAGGACTTAAGCCGAAGGCGAGGAAAGGTATCCAGATCACGAAAGTGATAGTTTATCACCTATCCCACTGCTGGGCACGGGCCTATTCTCAGGATTAGACCATAGTCCACCTCCACCTCCATGCTGACCTTGTGTGGATTGGCCAACCTCAAATATCTTTGAGAACATCATGAAGGAAATCAGACATGCAAGTTTTCCACGATTTTTTGCTATACAGACGCACATAGGAAAAATAAAGGTCTCTCTACTGGCCTGTGGGTGATAACAGTTGCGCAAGTAGAATGTAGTTTACAGCTTAAAATTTAAACAATTAAAGGAGTCTTACCTTGGACGGTGGAGGTACCCTGGCTCTTTGAGTTTTCCTTTGACTCGTGATGTCTGACGAACCGTAGACGCCGTAGTTTGATGTGTACACGCCTGTAATGCATCGTTTTATAAGTATTTTTTAGATATTACAAACATACAATTAACGTAAAAATTCAGACCTACATTCAGAACAAGCTATGGAGGAATATAGTGCTATGTCACTCCAGGGAGAGAGGATCTTTGACCAGTCTGGGTGATCGTGCTTAGCGGGCTACGGTATTGCGGTTGATGTCAGGAACGCGTGTATATAGTATCTCGCTGTGTAAACTTCGATTGCGCGTTTCAGAAATGTATGGCGAAGTGTGTTATTGTTTACAGCGCCATCTTTTGTCATGTGTTATAACTAATCTGTGTGAAGTCGCTACAAAGTATTTGTGAATCATACAATCTAGTAACTTTTGTTGAACTTTGGCGCATTTCATCCTTACTTATACAATAAACGCAAAAGTTTGTATGGATGTTTGTTACTCTTTCACGCAAAAACTACAGGACCGATTGCGATGAAACTTTGTATATAATTGCTGGAGACCTGGATTCACACAGGCAACTTTTTATCCCGATATTCCCATGGGAACGGAACTTACGCGGGTGAAACCGCGGGGGAAAACTGGTATAATATAATATCAGCCCTGTATTAAACTGTCCATCTGCTGTGCACGCGCCTCTTGTTAATGTGAGAAGGGTTGCATTTCATATTATGATACAAATTGGCACTTGTTCGCGGCATATTCATTATATTCTTCATGTACGTCGCTTTAGGCTATTCTTAACTTCGCTATCTCCAGAATGTCTCTGTTGTGGGTCAGGGATCGTTTTTCTTATTCACTGTCATATTCTACAATATGGTATAAAATACTAATAATGTTTTAACTGATACTCACTGTTGTCGTGCCTCTGCGACTGTTGCGTTAGCTGCGACAGATACTGCGACTGCGCCGCCGTCAGACTGCCCGACATACCCATTGGCTGCATGGACAAATAAATAACTTCAATACATCATAGTCTCACGTCTATATGCAGGAAGGGGTAAGCAGATGTATATTACACCCACATTTTACTAAATTTTTAGATCCCACGTAGTACCGGACACATTTCCAGACTTCCATTTCCAGTAGTGCTGGTAAAAGCTTCATGACAGACAAACCAAATAACGTTTTGCCTGACCCAGGAATTGAATCCGAGATCTCATGCAAAGCAGCCGCATACAGCATCTGTACCGCATACAACACCAGACAGCAAGACAAAGTAAAATTAAGTTTTTATTCCTACTTTAAAATCATTGGTGAATTATGGAGTGAGTTTCTTAGTCCAGCAGCCAGCTATTTAATGACATACCAATACATATTACCACTATAAACAAACGGATACAAACACTGCTTGTTTCTGATTTAAAGAAAATAGACAACACTCGCGGTAGAAATCATGACTGTAACGGACATAACTAATACCCAGACTATACTCCATTTGGTTAGGTACCTACTTAACTAAAGGTAAACAATCTTGATGTGTCTTTTTACATAAAAACTCAGTTTAAAAATAAATTGTGTGTATTGTGCTTTCTGAGGCACGAGGGTGTCTAACACCGCCATTTTCTTAACTCCAGACTCGTTATGAGATTTCTTAACAGAAAAATCCAATAACTTTTTGTTGGACCGATCCGGAATTCGAAACCGAGACTTCGCACAGCAGTCTACTACCTCTGCGACACGAAGGCAGTAATTATACCTTTAGAAAAGAAAATAGAAAGATTACAAAATGTGTGTATACCTGCGGTCCAGCCAGAGTGCTGACCTGATGATGATGCTGGTGGTGGAAGGTGTCTGCGGTCGGGGGCTGGGCGTCGGTGGTCACAGGCGCTGCCGTCACCGCACTCACCGGGGACTGCCGACTGCCTGGGTTCATTTGCTAAACAAAATATATGTGTATTAGTTTTTATAAGAGCGGTAGTTAGGGTATACTGCCATCATAAGATAAAAAGACGTAAATATACTGGCAGTTGCGTCTTTTATTTGCTGATTCAAATACGTAAATATCACAATTTGGAAAAAAAAATTTGATTCATCTTTTCCTTATAACGGCAGTATATTGCACCCACATTACGCTAGCTTAGTTTTTAGGTTTAAGTAGCGAGCCTATTACCGTACCAGACATACATATATGCAGACCGCACCGTGCCACTATCAATTAAACTAACAAAACACCTAACACTATGCCCGAACTGCGAGTCGAGTGCGTGACCTCACTATCACCCTCAAACAAGCACAAATTTATGGCACATAACCAAACAAATCAAAAAAGTGATGTATAAGACAAAATGTAACTGTCATATTTTAAATATTCAAAATCAAATTTTATAAATCGGAGGCTTTATTCCTACAATTTTACTTAGGTCCTCTTCACACTAGCATCTCTCCAGCGAAAGCGTCTTAAATGTATGCGCGACGCATACGCTGCGAGAACGCGACGCAAACGTCACTCCGGCGCTTATAATCTTGCAGTAATACTACAGCAGATCGCTAGAATGCCTTTGTTGTTATAACTAAACAAAATTGTTTACAACGAAGGCAGTCTAGAGATCTAGATTTTGAGAGAGATATATATAGAGATTGTAGTATATCGCGTCACGCAGAACTATAACACTCCATCGCAACGTATGCGTTGAATTGTTGCGGCGCACATACGGGTATTACTAGCAAAGTTGGCCATAACACTATTTTCTCAAATATATAAAGCAGTCATTGCAGTAGTACAGTAGATGTCGCGTAGAAAGGTCGCCATTTTGAACCGCCATTTTAAATGCAACATTGACGGGGTATCAGTCGGAATCTCGTCTTTGTTCGGCAACGCACGTAGTAGTTCTCGATAATATCAAAAAATCATTATTTCATTACGCTTTGGAAGTGAGTGAAACGTGGTTTTATGAAAGTTTTTAATATGGATCAGCAAAGTGAAGGTACGTACTTTATAAATTAATAAGTTTGATAACAATTTAACCAATTTTTTTAAGTTTCTGACCTGTGTAAATATAACGATAATAAACGTAGTTTTTTAGTACAGTAATTTTATATATGTGTTTTTGTTTTATTTCCGACTTTGTCCGAGTAAAAACTCGAATTGATATAGCTATATTGCAGACCGTTTTGTCATATTAGAAACGAAAAAAAAGTAGGCGGCAAATTGGCGTTATGGTAGGCATGTCTTTAAAGATGAGATAAATTTTAAAACTAGTTGTAATACAAAGTATATTTCATTTCGTTTTTGGTTCTTCGGGGAATTCCGAGGAGGTCTTCACTAAGAAATATTTATATGAATTCATTTTTAAATGTCCAATAAAACTTCTTCCATCAAGCACAACATTAAGTTCAGAACTAAATTTAAACACAGATGAAGAAAACTTTTCGAAGATAGTGACGATTTCGAATATCTATTTATTCAATAAAATATTCTGTTGAAAGTCAATTGTAGTTTTATTTCCTTGTTATCTTTGTTAAAATTAAGTAGATTGTGGTTTTCCCACAAATAAATCATCTGAGAGTTTTGGCCAACTTTTACTATCAAATACCCCCGTATGTGCGGCGTGTACGCTGTACGGTTGTACGGCTGTACGGCTGTGCGCGTGCGCGTGCGGTACTCACATCGATAAGCGACTGGTGGTGCGGGTGCGCGGGGACGTGCGCGGAGTTGTGGTACGTGTACGTGGGGATGTGACTCTCCACCGGACCGTTCGCTTCCGTGCTGTCCCACTCCTGCCGGCACAACATATACCTTGCTTAGTACATATATTATATGTATTGTCGTCGGAAAATTATCCATTCCTATATATTGCTTTTAGTGGCAGATGAGCCAGAGCGGTCCAGCTGATGGCAAACGTTAAATGCCACCCATGGTCAACTCTAATAGATATGAATTCTAGTTTCGCAAAAATACTACCAGTAATATCTAACTAATAACTATCAAAACAACAACGAATATTAAATGACCCAGAGAGATCAAGTCAAAAGCTCTGTCCTCTATCTTTCTTATTCGGACTTTAGGCTAGTCGTTTCATTTAACTAAATCTAATAATCAATATGTTTGCAAGCGAGGTGAACTTGGTCATCGATTTAGAGAACCTATTGACTTTAATAATCCACATAAAATCGTCTCAAATCAATTTTAATGTTTAAAGCCCAAGAGTGGTCTCTCTTGGGCTTTAAACATTAAAATTCACGTTTCAAATTCAATCATTTATTCACGCATATTTCTTTGGCGATAAGGCTTACACGGCATAATAGTTACTACCTGTAAGGTTAAAGTATTAAATCACTACATCCTATACAAACAGACCGACACATATATTTTATTTTATAATATATGTGGTTGTCGTATTAGTTATAGCGCCGCGTGGCAGTCGTTTTCGCGCAATCATACAGTTAAATCATTCATAAATCTATCTAAAGTCCTAAAATACGTATACCTCGTCTATGATTTTTTAACAGTCAATTAATGTCAAGATAAAGGAGCAAATGTCTTAATAGTTACTAAATGTTTAATTTTAATTTCACTTTGATTTTGTTTACGTCAATAAGTTATTATTTAATGTAATGACTCCACAAATATTTTGATATTACATACAATGGTTAATTTTCGATTCGACACCGCTTTATGTTGTACCCAAATTGAGCACTCAGGAGTCACCGTCACAGAATTACGATATGAAATAACAGTGCAGTACACTTATGTTAAATCCAGCCATCTAACTCAAACCAAATATCAGGTATACCATCTCAGCTGAAAGATATACATGTCTTCCCCAAGTTTTCTCAAACTGATTTCGGGCCGCCGTTATAATAGCTGTCTATCATATTATTATTAGAACATAATCATTCGCCACTGCTTCATGCAGGTGTCGCGTGTGACGTGTGACGCGTGTGACGCGGCGGGTCGAGACTCACCCCGGGTGCGGCGGGCGCGTCGGGGTCGGCGGCGACGTTCTGCGCGTTGACGCTGGGTGTGAACACCTGAAACACACACATCATTACTCAACACAATCATTGCGACCGCCATCGTTTATTCATTCATTCCAACCGTATCGCAGAGAAGAACTCCGGTTATAATGGTGAACAGCGTGACAAGTAACGATATATATTTGAATATATATTTACAGCTGTATTGTCAATCCTTGGGATGTTCAACATCTACAACAAAATTCATTCTATATAGTTATATCTAGTCAAAATAAACATTGCACAAGAAACTACAGCGTGTGACAGAAATTTGTGGTCATGTCTAAGAGTTCTCGGATTCGAGACAAAAATATTGTTTATTTATTTGATAACTTCTGCTTGTAGAAGATATATTTTTGGATACCTATATATAGAATGATTTAGACACCTCATGAACATTTTTATTTTAATTAATCAGCCAAAATAGAGTCACAGGCCATGTTGTTCCAAAAATTTACCAGTGGTTAGTTGGTTGAAGTGTATATTATGTTATCTATTCACTGCATCTGCCTGACTTGGTGGGTCAGGAGTAATTAGTAGGTCTCGATATTGACTTGAACTGACAAGAAATTCTCAGAAGCAGTACAGATTCTTGAATTATACCAATCAATGGCAAGAGTAACCTAGCAGTACCATACTATACTATATACCAATTATTTTCTATATTAAAAACTATTTATTACTATATTTATGTTCATGGGATACATGACCACATATTTCTGTCACACGATATTATAACCTGACAATTATAACTAGTCAACACACATCATGCTTACATCAACATCACATATTTGACGCCCACCGAACTCGATTGTTCGTCATCAAGATTGGCGCGTTGGTTAAAGTTTGGTATTCTAATATTGGTCAAACGTTCCCCATAGTATATGACCAATGTGCAATGTATCAATTACATTTTGTTACCCGACTATAGCGAAGCCAAAAGGAAGGGTAATGATTTTGGCAGTCTGATTATGTATATTTGTATGTTCCACCGTAGGGCCTAAAGTACTAAACTACTGAACTGATTTTAATGAATGAGATATCAATAGATTCGTAATAATGGCCCGGACGACATAGGCTATATAAATTTTAAATTCGTTCTTTTAAGACCTCTTTTTTACATAGTCGGGTTATAGTTTTTAAACTTTTATTAGTAAATATGCCCATTTACACGAGGCAAGTGTGCTATCTTTGTCTAATTTGGCAGAAAAACAGAGACAGAATGACACTTGCTTCAAGAAACTTGGCTCCAGTAAATAGACCTTAATGATAAAATGTCAACATGATTTTGGGTGGGATGAGATTGTATATATGTACAAACAACTAATTCACACAAAAGAAAACATAATATCGGCTTTTACTAAATATTAGCAGCATTTTGGCAAACGCGTTATTAGTACAAAGTTTTTGTTATAGAAAACTGTTGCTGGTAGTCTGATTCCCAATCTAACATATTCTTAAAAGTAGGTAATTTAATTATTCTTATATGCTGTTTGTTTGACACCAACTTTAAATTAGGTAGATTACAGTGGGAGAGCCTAGTTATAACTAAAATCTATATATAAATAGACAAATACAAAATATTTTCAGACAAAACTTTTCTGCTCTGATTGTCAATATGTTTTTTTTTATTTATTAACGAGCTTTAGTTTCGTTAATAAAAACATTCCAAAATGTTTATGTATGTTTTCCTCCTATGTTCAGTAATGATTATGCTTTAATTTTGACTGCTTTATTTACACTAGTTTATTTAAAAGGTACACACAGCGACACATGAACGTAGACTGTTTGGACTTTGAACTATTAGAAGTTGAACGCTGCGAATCGTGCGAGAGAGTGCGTTATATTTTTGTTATTTTGTCTCATTCACGCTGAACGGAACGCGACGCTCACTCACTCATCCTTACCATTACATCGACACCACTATGCACTGACCCTTTCCGACAATTCTCTATTCTGTTTGTAGCATAGTTATGCCTATATAGGATGTCTAACTTGATGTGTAGCCGTGTGTACTATTTTATATGGTGATAATTACCAAGTTTAAAATATGTAAGTGAGCATGTTACGAGCATTGTTAATTAATCCGTTAACACATCAGAATGGTATTAAGTATTAGACACACCTGCCGGACTCTGAGAATGGGCAGGTGTGATATTATGTATGCACATATTAACTGTACCCGAAGCCACTTGTAAAATAGTTATCATAGTTAAATTGCTGTAAAAATAAAATTATTATCTAAATCGTTAAAGGTGTCTCAGAATTATTTATATATTTTTATAAGATTTCACTTGCAACCGTAATCAATACAAGTTATAATATTCATTAATATCTGTAAAAGTTCGTTATCTTTAACAGATATACACAAGAATAATAAAAAAATTATAATAAATTCATAGGCACGTAATATTTTTATTTTATGCATAGTAAATAGACGACATTCCAAGATGGAACATTTTTTTATCTATGAAAATGATTTTTCATAATATTAAAAAATACGAACCAAATATAGACATCTCGTGAACTGTTTGGATTAGTACTTAGGATGATATGACGACAGCCACTTTTGTTACTTCTCTCAAATGACGTAAGAGAATAGGCTCGTATCGTATCGTACTTATTTTTACATAATTTGCTTCGTTTCAGTGGCGTTACTATAGAAACACATCAGTATTTGAAGTTAAAAAAAGATGTAAGCTGTATAAGCCGCTGAGTTTACGCAGTTATAATTGCCAGGTTATTATATAAAATAAATAATTAAAAGTATATTGGTTTTTACCTTTGTGTCTGAGAGAGAGCCGGACCACTCTTCGTTGTCCCAGTCTTCTGTGGCGGGGAATGGTTCTGCAATGTTGCCCGCTGTATACAAATATATCATCGTGTTAATTTTCATATAGATAAAAATTATATGATAAATTTTAAGATTAATATAGACTGATGTCTTGAGAAATGTCTCTTGGTTGATGAGTTTGGTTACTAGTGTCATGGAGAGGACTACTAGTGAGTGCGATGTTTGTTTCCTGACGCGGATAAGATGTGTCAAGGCATTTTTAATTAATATGAAGAAATAGATTCGATTCGTTTTGAATCTTAGCGGGACGTGAGTGAGAGTGTGTAGTGTGCACAGTGGGAGTGTGCGGTTAGTACATACAGTTGGGCGGCTGGTCCTGCCAGGGTGCGGAGTGCGAGTCGCGGCTGGGCCGCGCGCGGCGCGACGTGAGTGAGAGTGTGTAGTGTGCACAGTGGGAGTGTGCGGTTAGTACATACAGTTGGGCGGCTGGTCCTGCCAGGGTGCGGAGTGCGAGTCGCGGCTGGGCCGCGCGCGGCGCGACGTGAGTGAGAGTGTGTAGTGTGCACAGTGGGAGTGTGCGGTTAGTACATACAGTTGGGCGGCTGGTCCTGCCAGGGTGCGGAGTGCGAGTCGCGGCTGGGCCGCGCGCGGCGCGACGTGAGTGAGAGTGTGTAGTGTGCACAGTGGGAGTGTGCGGTTAGTACATACAGTTGGGCGGCTGGTCCTGCCAGGGTGCGGAGTGCGAGTCGCGGCTGGGCCGCGCGCGGCGCGACGTGAGTGAGAGTGTGTAGTGTGCACAGTGGGAGTGTGCGGTTAGTACATACAGTTGGGCGGCTGGTCCTGCCAGGGTGCGGAGTGCGAGTCGCGGCTGGGCCGCGCGCGGCGCGACGTGAGTGAGAGTGTGTAGTGTGCACAGTGGGAGTGTGCGGTTAGTACATACAGTTGGGCGGCTGGTCCTGCCAGGGTGCGGAGTGCGAGTCGCGGCTGGGCCGCGCGCGGCGCGACGTGAGTGAGAGTGTGTAGTGTGCACAGTGGGAGTGTGCGGTTAGTACATACAGTTGGGCGGCTGGTCCTGCCAGGGTGCGGAGTGCGAGTCGCGGCTGGGCCGCGCGCGGCGCGACGTGAGTGAGAGTGTGTAGTGTGCACAGTGGGAGTGTGCGGTTAGTACATACAGTTGGGCGGCTGGTCCTGCCAGGGTGCGGAGTGCGAGTCGCGGCTGGGCCGCGCGCGGCGCGACGTGAGTGAGAGTGTGTAGTGTGCACAGTGGGAGTGTGCGGTTAGTACATACAGTTGGGCGGCTGGTCCTGCCAGGGTGCGGAGTGCGAGTCGCGGCTGGGCCGCGCGCGGCGCGACGTGAGTGAGAGTGTGTAGTGTGCACAGTGGGAGTGTGCGGTTAGTACATACAGTTGGGCGGCTGGTCCTGCCAGGGTGCGGAGTGCGAGTCGCGGCTGGGCCGCGCGCGGCGCGACGTGAGTGAGAGTGTGTAGTGTGCACAGTGGGAGTGTGCGGTTAGTACATACAGTTGGGCGGCTGGTCCTGCCAGGGTGCGGAGTGCGAGTCGCGGCTGGGCCGCGCGCGGCGCGACGTGAGTGAGAGTGTGTAGTGTGCACAGTGGGAGTGTGCGGTTAGTACATACAGTTGGGCGGCTGGTCCTGCCAGGGTGCGGAGTGCGAGTCGCGGCTGGGCCGCGCGCGGCGCGACGTGAGTGAGAGTGTGTAGTGTGCACAGTGGGAGTGTGCGGTTAGTACATACAGTTGGGCGGCTGGTCCTGCCAGGGTGCGGAGTGCGAGTCGCGGCTGGGCCGCGCGCGGCGCGACGTCCCGCCGCGAGCCCCTCGCGCGCCGCCCCGCCCGCGCGCCGCCCCCCGCCCGCGCCATCCGCCTTCGCCGCGTTCCCCGCGCTCGCCCTCGCCCCGACCTGCAGACATAGCTATAACTTTCTTTATACCTGTAGATGCGTACACGAAATAGAGTCTATATAAACAACACATTCAATTTCTCGCGCATCTGGAACATGTACAAGAGTAACTTCGAAAGGATGTAAATCAATTCAAGTATTCTGAAGCGACTCAAGAAAGACGTAATCAAATATTACAGAACTAGCAAGCTTTTGAAGTTCACATCCAATAACCATCAGTGTATTGTGTCCTAAATCCAGCAGCCTCTCACAGACCACAGAACGACTTCCATATGAGCGACAATACTTAGGTAGTCTGACACCTTCCCCCATCAAATCTATCTAAGTAGGTATTAATCAGAGCCAGGTTAAATAACTCTATTATTTGCTTTATCTTCAAATTTGGACTTATGCATAACACTGAATCTGCATCTAATATGGCGATTAAATAAGGTACTTACGTGGTCGGGGCCCCGAGCGACTGCGCGGGTCCCGCGGCGGATCGAGTTCACCGTTACCGGCCGGAGCCGGCGGCTTCTTTTTCTTTTTCTCGCTGGTTTGCCACTCGCCCTGTTCCCAAATAATAGAATATAATATAATCGATGTCGTAGTATAATAATCATCATAAAATTATTGAGTGGCAAAGGCACAGCGCCGACCAGACACAATAGGTTTTCAATTATGTCTGGCATTCCAATAGACAAGTTTCTGAGAAAATCCTAGAACGATTACAATATATGGAATTTTTGGAATTAGTATTATTGCTGCAATCATATGAAGATCATAATATAAAATCACAGTTAGTTTAGGATGATAACTTGAACGCTGATTGGTTGAGCTAAATTATTGATTTATAAACCCCAATAAAAAAGGCGAAGAAATGTAGCAGTTAATGAAAAGTGAAGCCCTTTTAAATTTGCAGTTATTAACTAAAACCTCTGGTATTCTGCAACGAAACTGATAGTAATGGACTATGGGTGCAAAAACTTCTCAAAT
The DNA here is from genome assembly GCA_963675205.1 of Catocala nupta. NCBI lineage: Eukaryota > Metazoa > Arthropoda > Insecta > Lepidoptera > Erebidae > Catocala > Catocala nupta. Next base: position 1,964,124 of record OY776102.1, read on the forward strand.
ATATCAAAAAGCCGGCAATCGTCCTGGGATTTTCAGATTATCTTACGATATACCTATATGGCTGGAAATAATCCACACCTTTATCTTTATATATATAAATCTTCTGTGCGTGTGTTTGTAATTAAACTCCTTCTAAACGACTAGACCGATTTTGATGAAATTTTTTGTGTGTGTTCAAGTGATTGAAGTGAAGATTTGAGAATGGTTTAGATTTGATTTTCTTTTTTCATGTGGGGACAGCCTCTGTCGTGTCCGCTAGTATAGTTTTATAAAAGCCAAGCAAAGCAAATTTTGACAAGGTTCCTAAGAATGTTATATTTTGTATAGTACCTTTACATTGCAGGCTTAAGTATAGAAGGACGTTGGAGAGCCACGCATTTGGCTTGAGTTCGATCCCTAGGCATCTAACTTTTCTAAGGTGCATACCAAATAAGTTTTCAGACGCATCGCATGCTTTAACGGTAAAGGCAATCATCATGAGTATCTGCCATCATGTCTGATTGTTCTACAAAATGTTCCAGCACGGAACTCACTTGGTGAACTATGGTGCAGCAGTGGGACAGTTTATATGCTGGGCTGGCGTTGTATATACCTGTATCCGCTGGCTTTCCTCCAGCAGCAAATTGCAAGCGGCCACCATGTCGTTGTCCGAGTCGTGCAGTGCCGAACACACCTCCTCCTCGGTACGACACGTCATCTCCATTAGCTCTAGCACCTGGAATATACAAATATTTATTAAATAACTGCTATGAGCTTAGTGGATAGTGCGCTTGTATGAACGTCCGTGAGGATAATTCAACCTCTTCGTCTTAAATGTAAAAGAAATGACCCCTATATTTCGGGGGTCTTTTGACCCACAGGGCCCATATTCAAACTCGACCGAGGTATGACCCCCAAGGTGTCTGCACATCAAGTTACAAGTCAATCGGTCCAGTGGTTCCGGAGCTATGCCTGTCACTAACAAACTGCCACTAACAGACGTACACAGACGCACATAGTGTTTTCATTAACCTCTTCGAAGAAGACTCAGAGGTTATTAAAATCGATTGTACGGATGGTGTAGTGGTTTAATCGATCTACTCGCCGCTGCCATCGCAGCAAATCTTGGGTTCGACACGGGACAAAATTTTGTGTGATCTACAAATAGTTGTTCTGTGTCTGGGTTTTCTTTATGTGCGTTGTTTAAATACTCGTAAAATCCCCCGCGATACAGGAAATCTTATGCTTTTTGCAAAAAGGCAAGAACAAAATATTGAAATTATAATTTGAATGGCGATTTAATGAGTCTGCTCACTACCCCGTCTCATACCATGACCGTGCTAGGAACGTGTCAGGTAAAAAAATATTCTTTGTAAGGAAATGTATACGACTGCCCACTAGACCGTTCCATCACCGACCAGCAGTTCCTATAGCAGGGCGGATCGTGTTGCTTTTCGTGTCTGATACGTTCCTAGCACGGTCATGGTATAAGACAGTGTAGTGGGCAGACTCCTTTAAGAGACTGCACGTGAGTTTCATACAGGTATTTTTACATCGGTTCAACTTTATGTCCTAACCTAGCAACTAAACTAAATGTAAATTTAGTAATTTCCCTAATCTCACTAGTTTGACTGATAAAAAATGTTAATCGGTTTAATTTTCGGCAGCAGAACGACATCTTAAATCCAATAATACATTATCCAACCCGGCCCCCGAAACCCTAACTTCAGCAGTTGTAATCACTACTGCTGAGGTAAGCGATCTAAAACAGTGCCCGATTGATAACAATTTTGAATCCCTGTATCGGTACAACAATGGGTTCCTGTTTATTATTTCGTGGCTTAAAGGGGTTCTATGAACTCAAAGAAGTTCGGACTCGGTTTGAATAGCCAGTAAAATAAAGGTTTTAAAGGATCCAGTTTATGTTCCGGTTCAATTTCTAGTAACAAAACTGCTAAAAATACCTGTTCTTTACCATTCATTTTAAAAACTTTTTACTTCCTGGTTGATAGCAATTGACTCGTCTTCTATTACGCAGAATTACGCGAGACCATGGTTGGCAATGCTATTGTTGTGTTCATACCTCTGCCTACTTACACTATAAAGAATATCGTGATTATGTGTTATACTAGCTGACCCGCGCACCTTCGTCTGCTTCACGTAACAGAATTTCTCCGCCTTTGAAACATTTTTTATCATTTTTTATGCTCCGCTCCTATTAGGTCGAAGCGTGATGTTATATAGCCTATTGCCTTCCTTGATAAATGCGCTATCCAACACTAAAATAATTTTTCAACTCGAACTAGTAGTTCCTGAGCTTAGCGCGTTCAAACAAACAACTTCTCAACTCTTCAGCTTTTTATTATTAGTATCTTCTTTATACTTAAGAGCTTTGCTCTTGTCGGTGGAGCATACGCCATCTATCTCGATTTTCGGCTAATACCTTGACCTCCTTATAAGACATGACCTTCGCCTTTTTTTTTTTAAATATTAGTATCGATTAGACAAAAATTCTTGTACTGTTGAACACTTCATATTGATCACAGATCGATGTAATCATTTTCCTGTGAAACTGTGTGACGTGTGCATTGTTATTTCTCAACGCATGTTATTACAATGTTTTGCGTTATGAGCTGGTATTTATTATGAAGTACTTCGTAGCTGTATCGGTTAAATAACAACGAACATTGATACTCATGTGTGGATGGCAATTGTAAATAATAATCAGTACCTGATTGTAAAAGACACACACTTTAGACTGCTCGGATGGCGTTGTGATTTAAGTGGTTGCCTCGACATTGACGCTTGCTGAGTGTTGTGGGTTCGATCCCCGGGACAAAAATTAGTGTAATCCACAAAAGGTTGTCCTGAGTTTTTTGTGTACTTTAGATGTTTGTAAGGGTCCCCGCGACACAGGAAATATGTCTAGAACAGGGGCCTTATTACAAACTCTTATTTCCAGCCAGTATACGGCGTAAACTAAACTGCCTTGCAATTTCGTATTATAAGCGTGCTAACTCCAGCCAGTCAATGGTCACGTGACAGGTGATCGAGTATTGCCTGGCAAATACCGTATTACGAGCTTTCATTTGACATTTCGTTTCATATTAAAGTCGCCATATTGTAAACAAAACAAACCATTCAGTTTACGCTATGCTGGAGTAGCTTTTTTTGAATAGCTGCTACATTAATTATTGCTTTTATTTATATGTAATATACCTAGTTTTAAGTTAATTTATGAAATCTGTGACGATGAACAATTATTATTTGAGTTAACTATGCTTTTCAGGTTTTTCAGTAAATTTGGGATGATAGGCACATTAGGTACGAGAAGGAATTTCATTTCCTCTTCGTGCCACCACCGATTGAAACGATGTGGCGCCATGATATATGCTCTACTTACATTACTTAATAAAAAATATTAAATAAAATACAAAAATCTTATATATACTTACATGTGTTATGTACATCTTGTATTGCTTTATTTATGTATAAAATAATGTTTTCCTATGGTAAGTCAATAAAATTCAGTCAATTTATGATTATGACCCGTAGTACAACGGTGGAATTATGTCCAACTAGTTGTACCACGGGGATAGGTACCTAAAATAAGTTCGTTTTTTTTTGTGTAAATCGAATGAACGTGTCTACAAAACAAATGAACGTCTACAAAACAAATTACTACCAGAAAGTGATCAGCCAGCGATAGTGCTTACAAAAAACAGGTGCATGCGATTTTGGACCTTATAGACAATTCATGACAGACTTTTTTTAAATATTTTCTTACTGTCTGACATTAAAACGTTAATAAAATGATAAATTCTGAGTAATGTCAATAAGGTCGAAAATCGCATGCACCTGTTTTTTATAAGCACCATCGATGGCTGATTACTTTCTGATAATAGTATGTTTTGTAGACGTTTCTTTGTATTGTATACACGTTCAATTGTTAAAAAAAAGAATTTGTAATAATTATTGAAGATTATTTATAAAACATAAATTTATACATGTTAGGTACATAATATTGATATCAAAACTAGATAATAATTATGTAGAGTAATAAATAAGTCAATGTATGTAGAGCAACTTTAAATGTGTGTCTGGAAATGACATTTCAATCGGCAACGCGCTACGTTCTGAAACCGAATATTAGTTACCTATAATATTTTGTTTAATGCTGCAAATATAATGATAAAATTCATGATATGATAGCATAAAGATATATTTGTTTTATTTTAGCCTAAAAATAATAGTTTTAATTATATTATCATAGAAAATAGGATAAAATTAAAATCGTTATTTATCGACAAACATGTATGTAATATTTTTGAACGATGCACTGTCAAGTCACAAATCGGCCAGCGACAAACTAGCCAGCATGAAGACGATCAACTATTCACATGTCATAATACGAAACAAAATCTGGCAGTTATTTGAACTGCCTGGAACTTGACAGGTTTAATAAGAGTTTGTAATAAGGCCCCAGGAGTTGCCCTTAAAAAATATTTTGCTAGCTGAAAATGCAACAGACTAGCAAGGTGCATAATTTCAATGGAATTATATTTGAATGTGTTGACAACAGTGTTAATTGCAACGTACTAGAGGGTGAACCTATGGATATCTTCTTTTGGCATAATACAGTATTTTCCCTAATAAAATACTTTTAATTTTTCTTTGTATATTAATACTTTGCCATACTTGTTTTTAGAATACAGTAAATCTGGTGAGGTCCTCTTACCCGACTTTGCTTGCGAAGCGCGAAATTAGTGACAACCCGACAAATAGGTTTGTTAGGTTGCCATTGGGTGGCCCTCGGGCACAATGACAGACTTCGTGCTGCCAATGTGATTTTTATGACAGATAAACCCAATATAACACTTTCACAATCGAACCCGAGACCCCAAGCACAGCAGTGCCATACATTACTACTATGCAACCGCAGTCAAATTGCCTATACTAATATAATAAAGAGATCTGTAATTTATTTTTTGTTTGTAATTTAATAGACTCAAACACTAAAAAAGTATTTTTATTATTGTCATAAGACTCCTCCACTGGGAATAATTCCTGTGTCGCGGGCAACTTTACGAATATTCAAACAACGGATACAAAGAACACCGAGACACGGGACAACCATTTTTGGATCACACAAATGTTTGTCCCGTGTGGGTATCGAACCCACAACACTCGGCGCGGTGGCAATGTCGAGGCGACCACGTAAGCCACTACGTCATCTGTGCAGTCAATATATGATTTCACCATTAGAAGGACGATTTATCCAGAAGCAACTCGGGCTATATAAAATCACGCTACGAACCACGGGAGTGTGAAAACACGGGGATACACAGCTATACTCCAATTCGGTTAGGTACTTGAACTAAAGGTAAACAATCTTGATGTGTCTTTTTATATAATAATTCAGTTTAAAAATAAAATGCTGCTGAAGATCAATGTAAATACAACAATAACGATTACTAAATCAATTTAACCGTTAGTTTAAGCAGTAGTTTATTTGTTTAATAAGTGTTAGTGTAAAAAGACACATCACGATTGTTTACCTTTAGTTAAGTACCTTACCAAATGGAGTATAGACCAAATAATATTTACCTCTATCTTTAAGCAATATTGCAATTCGAAGCTATTGTACTGAAAAACTTGAGTTTCTAAGTCTTCCTCGTGGCAATACACGGCAATAATTTCCCGAAACTCTTGCAACCGTACAGAATTAAAAATGGAAATCAAAGTTTGTTTTAGTTAAAGAATTTGTACGTCTGCGTTTTATTTCGGAGTCTTGCGCGTTGCTCTTGGTTTTTTCTTTGGAAATTGTTGCTTAATATGCCTACGCAACTTGTTTAGTAATTAAGCAATTCGTACTGGGTAAGGCGCCATATTTGTTGTTGTATGTTAATTGTTATGTATTTTTTAATTTTGATTTAGCAATAATCCTTAAATAAACAAACTCGGAGTGTGAGTTTGTTTATTTTTGTTTGTTAACATTTAAAATATTAGTTTTTAAATGGGAATATGAGTTGGTTTGTTTGTTATGCTATATCTTAACTATTCGACCGATCATCATGAAATTTAGCATATACATTGTCAGGGGTACAGGAAGGCACATAGGAATGAGAAGTATCTTATCCAGGAAAAAGTACTGTTCCTTAGTGATAGTAGTTTATTGACAAAATGTAGATTAACGGGAGCGCAGCTGAGGGCAAAATCAATACCAAATATATAAAATGCAGTTATAAAATGTAGCCGTTTACGTGCATCTTCTGCAACTAAGATGAAAGTAACTTTAGTTAATTCACTAAGTACTATAGTTTAATAAGTATAAGTGTTAATTTGTCACCTAAATAAATAGTTTATTTTCGTAGGGTCATACGTCTATTACTTTAAATGACGAAACGACTAAACTGAATGTTAGTATAACAAGTATGTTCAGTAGTAGTTCATGGAGAAATGGTTGCAGCATCTTACAGTTATGATTTGTAAACGAAATATTATTGTACACTTGGCGATTAAAAAGAGTGGCCATGAATTTTTTGCCCGTTCTTCTCATGAGCCCTACACCCTTGCTTTGCTAAACGTGGCAGTAAATGTAAATTTACAGGCAAAATTTAATGTAACTTTGACATTCATAAGTGTTACCTTGTAACCTAACTTCAATAAAATTTTAAGAATTTTGATTTTTTATTTTGAAAATTGTCTTAAGTTTACGCGTATTTTGAACATTGAAATAAGAATACTTTGGTAACCGTATCTAGACTATCGCGATTTATAAAAATACTATAAAATAACTTAATTTCGTAAAGGTTTGGAAATACATATACAATAATATTCATAACTGGTCCAGAGAAACTCAATACTAAACACACATTGCGATTGTGATTTCAAAATTAATAATTAAAATAAACCCCTATAAAATACAACGCTGTCTAATTGTAATTGATTTTAATTAAATATTAAACACCGCGTATAACGTAGTCAGTGTGTAATTATAAGTTATAACTCTAACAGTAAATATATAAATATCTACGATGCACCTGTGTTTTACAGTTAAACAACATCACACACATATGCACACGCATGCACATATTCACACACACACACACACACAAACACGCACACACAGCATACGAAACCGACACCGTTACTCGCTTTCCCACGGCACGTGGAAAAACGACACTATAAATCTATAATTGTTGTGTGTGAAATAACAACAATATTATTACAATACTATTGTTACAGTGGCTTAGTAGTGAACGCGACTGCTATGCAATTTGATTCCCGGGCCAGGCATTTATTATCCAGATCTTCTGTCAAGAAATTTTAAATACCAGCGTGGAGTTCGGTGCCGTGTCCTGTAGAGGTCAATTTTTTATTTTATCTTCCTGAATAGACTTGCGTTTGACCGCGATCACAGCTGTTGCAAAGTAAAGATGCAGTCGACTATGGAGCACGCTTGCGTAGAAGTAACCCAGATTCACTCGCGACATGAAGACACCCGGTTTGTACTCATCGGGCAACACAGACTTCGATAGCGAGTTCCACTCATTTGCGGTACGCATTATAAAAATGGAAGCGATGGGTAAATATGGTATATCCACCATGTACCTGTGTCGCTTGGTCTGGTGGTCCGATAGGACCTAAATAAATAGCTGGCGAATAGATAACTATTCGCACTACATCTCTGCCTATCTCTTCGTGGATATAGTAAGACTATAATATAGTATGTAATGTGATGTGGTATACATTTCGACTTCCCACGCTTATCTGTTCGATGTCACCTCGTTCGACAGAAAAAGCTCAACAATGGGGCATAGTATTCTCGATATAGCAAGCCGCAATAGCCTAATGGTTAATGTTAGTATTTTTGAGTATAAGAGGCCGCTGTTGCCAATTATTTGGTGACCGTATACAGATAGTAAGTGGCGCCTTTAGACGGCACCACGTCCAATCGACATCTGAGTAGTAATACTAAAGGAATGCCCACTACTCCGTCTCATACCATCGTTCGACCGTGTTAGGAACGTATCAGACACGAAAAGCAACACGAAACGCCCTGCTATAGGAACTGCTGGTCGGTGACGGAACGGTCTAGAAGGCATAGTCTTATACATTTCCTTACAAAGAATATTTTTTTGCCTGACACGTTCTAGCACGGTTATGGTATGAGACGCGGTAGTATTGCGTTTTGTCCAGTAAGAAACTTATATACCTATAATTTAATTTCTATACTTCCATTCTGCTATTCATTTAACTCTGGCAATTTTCATACTTTCATTCCGTAAGCCTAGCTTAGCCTCCATATCAATTAGCTGGTGAAATATGTAAGGTATTATTAGCTGCAGAAACCTTTTTCATCTAGCAAGGAAAATGCTTCTCTCAAATCAAAATCCATTCAATAGGTGTACATAATATAACAACATAGGAAATGGCCTGCGGTTAGAAATCAACACGATTTTTGGATCAAATAAAATATAATTCAGAACCCATGCTTAAATGTTACCTTTGGTCTATAAACATGGTAAAAAGGACACTTCCGAAATGCTGTGAGTTTGTGAAATATGGCGTTGGATTCCCTCATGACGTTTTTAAGTTAGACAATACTACAGTAGCAATATGATTATTGCAGTAGACTATTTTTAAACATCAGTAGACTGCAATAAGCTCCTTCTATTAGAGCTTATTAGCTCGTATAGCTGACGATATTTAGATGTGGTCAGACCCTTATGCGTAATAGGACTGAATAATCCTGGGATTGTTCAGTCCTATAAACGAATACGCTCAGCAGGTCAAGAGTATGCGTCGAACGTCAACTAAAATGTGTGACGTTGAGCGTATTGGCTTAGTATGTACACTAACGTTCAACATAGCTTTATTCTTTGAGTAAGATGAATTTTTTTATTATCATACAGTAGGTAGCAATTGCAGACTGTGACGTAACAAACACGCAAGGCAAAAACGGAAATATGTATGGAAGTACTATGAACTGCTTCCGATGATCGGAAAAGGGGCGGAACTAGGGTTGATAATAGTACGGTATTACACGAAGTGAGTGCTTTCAAATTATGATTTGTGTATATATGAGGACTGAGGACTTTGTAAACCTCCAATAGACCCACATCCGTTACATACGAGCTAAAATTTAGCTTAATTCTATCCACATATCGCATTTTTCATAACATGGCTGGCGAAATAATTTGAAAAGTATTGTAATATTCTCGAAGGATTTACCTTCAAGAATACACAGAAGCAATTCAATGTTTGTATTTCCTTTTCAAATTGAGTAATGAATGCTACTAACTTATCTTATTTTATGATGCATACCTTTATAAATACTTCAAATCTATATAAAAATAAACTCAAGTTACTTCGTCTGAACATTCAGCAAAAGACTTCATTCGCTTGATCTAGCAGCGTAGCGAACCTAGCTAACCCCTAGCTACCGATAGTTTAATTTAAAACGGCAATAGGAATAATTCCTGTGTCGCGGGCGACTTTATAAACATTTAAACAATGGACACATAGATCACACAGACTTGGTATAAGTTTACGTAAAATAGACAAATTTTCTTGCCGTTTGGTAATCGAAACCACACACTACGCCATGCAAATATAAGCTATGGTAACCGCTTATAATCATGGAGACTGTATTTCTAATCATGCCATTAGCTGTATAGAAACGACGAGATGGGTGTAAAAAACCAGGATTCAACCTCCACTCTGTTGGTGGATATCCCCTGATCTAATGATCTTGTAACTTCTATATCTCGGGGGTCTTTTGACCCACAGGGCCTATATTCAAACTCGAGCGAGGGATGACCCCAAGGTGTCTGTACACAAGTTACAAGTTAATCGGTCCAGTGGTGCCGGAGCTATGCCTGGCACTAACAAACTGCCACTAATAGACAGACACACAGACTCACATAGTGTTTTTATTAACCTCTAAATGAGACTCAGAGGTTAAAAAATACTAGTTTTCTAGCGGCTTCGCTTCCATTAATTTTGATTTAATTAGTAAATTTTATCTCTCGGGAACAGCACTTTTTTATGATAGACACCCTAAGACCTATATTACACTCCTGGACAACTTGTATGTTAAATATAATGATGATCCGTCAAGTAGTTAAGGCTTGAAAGCGTAACAAATAAACTCACATTCTTATTTATAATATTAATTAGGATTATTATGATGTTATAGGGGCATTACCGCTTTATTAACAAAAACAAAGTGAGATTTCCCTCACTGTACTATTCATATCATATCAAATAAAAACATAATTACCTGACGATTATGCTATATTTAGGTACATTGTTTTAAATTACCGAGTATGACTAGTTATCAGCTTGGCTGATGAGTCAAAGAACAAGAAAAGTACTGCGTATTAACGTCGATACATGTTATTTTAATTCGTTATTTATATTAGTTTTTTAATAAGGTGCTCCAGACCGCATTTCTGTTACGACAGCCAATCTTAACAGAGTCTGACCATCTGCGCGAAAAGTATTACAGTGCAGAATTGGGCAAATACAAGTGCACTCTCTATTCCTTTAATCTCATGATTCGATGTGACGGCCATCCAACCGACCAGAGAGTGATCAGGCGCACGCAATAGCGCGCTCTTTCTTTATACTATACAGGGTGTCCGGTTATTAATGGATAACCTGGAAATGTCTTATAGTGGAACTGATGGCCGTACAGACAAAAATAAAAAAATCTATCCTAACTACTACCTAAGATGTGTTTTTTTTTAAATACCATTTATATCTTTCTTGTATACTACGACCATAAATGAATGAAATCCATCGATTTTTTTATGTTTTATTATTAAACACTAATTATGCTAATAGATAGACAGTCAAAAGTATGCTATGCTAATATAGCTTGCACTTTTTAATATATATGTATTGTTTAATTTTTTTATAAAAATTTCCTTTTTTTCTGAACGGCCTTTATTTCTACTATAAGACATTTGAAGGTTATCCATTAATTACCGGACAACCTGTATATGCAGTAAATTAAATTTGCCGGCATCGTAGTTAGTGGCAATCTTTAGTCTCTTCACTTCTTACTATCCCCACTAGTTTCCAAAGGGTTCGTTTCGAGAAATAAGCGAGTTTTACCATTTTACCCAAGGCCTGGGAGGTTTAGTTTCTGTTGCATTCCGTTCAAATGTACAGTTTCTAAAGGAAATTAGATATAATATAAAGTAAAACTTACCATTCTTCGAACGTCAGACGCGTCTTCGCTTTTACGATCGATCATGTGTGCCATACGGAGCTGTTCTGTTGTTGCCTGCAACAAATGTAATATAAATTAATCAACTGTAAACAAAGACTGCCTTGATGGTGCAGCGGTGGTGTATGTGAATGCTGTTGATAAGGTCTCAGGTTTGATAACCCTTGACCAGCAAAGTATTATCATTGGCATTTCCCACGTTATTTTCAAAAGCAACACGGAGATTGTAACAGTGTCGTGCTATAGGTTCACTCCTATTATAAAGAGCCTAAAAACAACCTGGCGTAAGTTATTTTAAAACATCTCCTCCTACATCTTTGGGAATATAAACGTCAGACTATGATTGTAAATATCACAGTCATCAAAATAGGAAAGCTTTACTTAAGACCTTATCAACAGCACCTTGCGTTGTACACACAAATTGAAAATTTGCTCTCATTTATGGCAATCAAACAACATCAATCTGATCTTCACGTCCATTTCGTTTAACAAACTCATTAAAACTCTACATTATTTGTATTTACACATTACCCGACGTTTCGATTGCTTTTGAACGGCCATGGTTACGGGGAGGCTAAGACGGTTTTTCGTTTCGTGAACTTTAAGTTAAGTTAGTTCAAAGCACCCTTACATTATTGAGCCGTACACACATAGCCCTATATCGAACGATAGAATATTAATTTATTTAGTTTGTCTGACCTACTCAGGATCGATACCTAACAGAAACTCCATAGTAGTAATATCAGATATTCATCTCCGGACAAGCAATTGAAAGACAGTTTATTAACATCCTAACTAATATTATAAATGCCAATGTGAGTTTGTTGGTTTGTTTGTTACCCTAACTACTGGACCGACCATCATGACATTTCGCATACATGTTGTTAGGGACAACAAAAAAGGACGTTGGGAACCTTTCATCCAGAAAATATAGGTACTGTAACTAACCTATAAAGACAAAATCTAGTGATACATAAACCAACTAGACAGGTATACTAGATTTGATTAGATTTGCGTCTTCGCTTGCGTTAATCTAGGTTTTATCAAAAATCTCTCTCCTTCGGGATCAGTACCTTTTTTTAATTAAGACTGCGCCGAGCGTAAAACGCGGTTGGACTGAATGACAGAGCTCGATAACCAAATCGGCGCGCGGCCGTCATAGTAAAATTGTATGGAGGATTTGAAGTGCTTTTTTGACAAATATGTATCTTTATTGTCAACCAATAATTTAAATATTTGGGACGAACAAATTGTAATATAACTATTTATGTTTCGTTTAAACTGTAAAATAGGATAGATACCTATCTACTGTTAGGTATAATCTAAAAATCACGTAACCCGAGCTTACTTTTTGCATTTTTCGTGTAAATATACGTAATTTTGTAGGCGTAAATATTAATTATTTTAAGTTTTTACACGGAGTAATTGTAAACACATTAATTGTTATGGTAAATGTATATTTTATATTTGTATTAAACAAAAAGTGTTGATTTTATCAAATTAACTGTGACCGCCTGTTATGGCACATTTCGCTCGTCGCAGTCTTAAAGGTACACTTTATACCTTTCTGTACCCTTGACAACGTGTACGCATAATTTCATGAGGATTGGTAAAATAATTTGGGCGTGAAAGCGCAACAAACAAACACACTGTCGCATTTATAATAGTAGTAGGACATACACTAATATAATATTGTCACAGTATACAAACAAAGCACCCTGTTGCTTACACACGTGTTATACGAACGTGACGTATGATCGTATGAAAACACGCCTACGCCGCCAGAATGCATATTAATCCTGACCTGACCGAATTCTCGCAGGCGTTTTTTTCTTATCAATGTGGTAAACAAGCGTTCGCTCTGTGTAGTGGTAAAGTGTTACGACACTCCCGACTCGGTAATTGAACCTGGGACCGGTAGCAGTTATTTCATGCTTTTAGAACAAAAGTAATGTTTATTTATCAGTGACTAGTGTTTGGCTATGATTTATCCACGTAAACTACTTGTATAGTCATCGTAACTTTTAATAAAATCTTGTTCCAATTTTTTTTGTATAATTAGTAAGTACAGCTTATTATTTATTTTGTTCTGTGGTTTTTGCTTGATGCCGGCACATAAAAAAACAAAACAAGATATTTCCAATGTTCTGTACATTATATTTTGGGATTAAATATTATAATGACCATCAGAAATACTAATTGCACAGCATAACGAACACCTATAAGCCTCAAATCACCGAATTCCGTCTCGAAAGGGTTAGGTTATGTTAAGTTTCTTCTTAAATCCACCCAAAATTAGGAGGCCCCGCGATTTAGTTTGATCTCTTTAACTTTTTGGTAAGCATATTTTGCTGGGCAATTAGTATTTTTTTGCTGTGCAGCTAAATATTATACTACCCTTATATTTTTTCTTCCCCATGAGACAGTCTTATAATAACACTACTACTTCCCCACTGTTTCACCCAAGTTTTAGATTACAGCTGCGCTCCCGTGACTCTAAGCGTGAGGTTATATATTCTATATCCATCCACAATTAACAAACTACCTACATAAGAATGTTCAAATCGGACTGCTAATTCCAGAGATAACCTCCTACATCCAAACTTACAAACTTTAACTCTAGGTAGATACTAACATAGATGGATTTCAAATAAGTTACGCTGTTCGAAACTGACCCTGACAACAGAGACACGCCCCCATTCGTCATTAGCTTGCATGACGTCATTTGACATGTATGCGGGCGGCGGGTAGCGGGCAGGCTACTTCCGATTACACCCGTCCATAACATTTGAGTATTGGCCTGTTCGGATTAATTGTTTTTTTGGTATCTACAATATTTTCAGGACATATCCCATGTGCCTAGCTCGAGGCCCGGTAAGCCTTATACTATAATACTTTTTATAGATATCCCGGGTCGATAAAGTGTAAATTATACCCAAACTGGCTTGGTAGATAGCAACAAGTTAGAAAAGCTGTCGGTTAGCTGAGTAAACTATTTACTTACTAGCTAACCAACAAACCACGTCAAGCACTGCCTTTTCGGGTATTTTTATACCTACACAGCACTGGATGGATAGATTTAAACTGAGGTCCTAAGTACTAAATAAAATTTTCATGTCATGTTAACAATATTAATTCTTTCTGATATTAATACATATAGGGCACGTAAAGACGGTGACTGCTCTAAGATCTCGGGTAGTTTCTAAGATTGGGTAAAGTGTTATTGGATATTCCTGGCATGACCAGCACGTTTTTAATTTTGATTTTCACATGGTATGGCGAGATCAATGAATAATCAGCGTTTGATGATATGACTCTTTGATCCGGCCACGGCATATGCATAAATGGCACAATTGCACGATCTCAGAACATTGTCCTAATACACATTCACCTAACAAATCTTTTCTAAACGCACGTTGTCCTAACCCACGTTGTACAAAACCGGGTTCACAAAATTCGTTAGTTAACCTCAAAACTGCTATACGTATACCAATTTCGTTTATAGCGCACGTTTGAGTTTAAATCACGATGTCAATGACCGCCGCGGTGATATTCAAGGCCGACCACTGTTTATGATATCTAACACCCAAACTTTTATCTCATTCAAAGTATTTACCTAAAATAATATCGATAAACTAGGTATTAAATTTATATTATGAATGATTATAAGATATCTGTAATATAATGACGTGCAAAATCTTTATTAGAGACTGACTTTGACACTGAGAAATATATACATAGATACTAGATTTTGCTCGCTGCTTCGCTTGTGTAAATGTAGATTAGGTTAGATTAGATTAGTAACAATACTTTTTTGCATGAAAGATTAACCTATGTCCCTTTCTGTCCCCCTGAAAACGTGTATGCGAAATTTCATGATCAGTCGAGTACTTATATCGTGAAAGCGTTACAAACAAACTCACATTCGCATTTTAATATTAGTTACGAAGTGAAGATTAAAACAACAGACACAAACGTCATCTAACGTGGGTACAATTAGAAAATAATACAGATAAGCTAGTTTTTAATTATCCATATCGATTTATATTATGAATGAGATAATCTATACTAATATTATAAAGCTGAAGAGTTTGTTGGTTTGGTTGAACACGCTAGTCTCAGGAAGTACTGGTTCGAATTGAAAATTGTTTTTGTTTGGGATAGCTTATTTATCGAGGAAGGCTATAGGCTACACAGCATCACGCTAAGACCAATAGGAGCGGGAGCATTATTGAAAAATGTTGCAAAAACGGGGAAAATTCTCTTATGTGAAGCAGACGAAGTTGCGCGGGTCAGCAGCTAGTGATTAGATAAATGTGATACAATGACATGCGAATAATCTTTTTTAGACAATTGACTGTGTTATCAAGAAACATATAAAGGAGCCTGCCCTCTACCCAGTCTCATACCATGTCTGCACACCAAGTTACAAGTCAATATTTTGCCATTTAAAATATGTGACCTTGTGACCCCTATATCTCGGAGGTCTTTTGACCCACAGGGCCCATATTCAAACTCGACCCTAAGGTGTCTGCATACCAAGTTACAAGTCAATCGGTCCAGTGGTTCCGGAGCTATGCCTGTCACTAACAAACTGGCACTAACAGACGAACACAGACGCACATAGTGTTTTCATTAACCTCTTCGAAGACTCAGAGGTTATTAAAATCGATTGTACTGATGGTGTAGTGGTCGTAATCGATGTCAATGTCGTGATCGGTGTAATCGATCGAATCGCCGCTGCCACCGCAGCGAGTCTTGGGTTCGACACGAGACAACATTTGTTCTTTTTGTTTAAATACTCGTAAAATCCCCCGCGATACAGGAAAAAAATGTATGATTTTGCAAAATGGCAAGAACAAAATATTGAAATTATAATTTGAATGGCGATTTAAGGTGTCTGCCCACTACCCCGTCTCATACCATGACCGTGTCAGGCAAAAAAATATTCTTTGTAAGGAAATGTTATAAGGCTATGCCCACTAGACCGTTCCGTCACCGACCAGCAGTTCCTATAGCAGAGTGTATCGTGTTGCTTTTCGTGTCTGATACGTTCCTAGCACGGTCATGGTAAGAGACGGTGTAGTGGGCAGACTCCTTAAATATTAATACCATGGACAAAAAGGTCAATTAGAATCGATACAACTATTTGTGGATCAGACAAAATGTTGTCCCGTGTGGCGATAGAACCCTCGGTGCACGTACAGCGACGAGGCACCCACTTAAACCACTACGCCATCCAAGCAGTTCCAAATTCGTTCGTTTTTTGTGAACGTAAAAATAGACTTCAAAGAACTTTCAAGTGTTTAGAAGTAAAAAAATGGCATGCAAATTGATTTTTGTAACGCTTTATACAGGGTGTCCAGTAATTAATGGATAACCTTGAAATGTCTTATAGTAGAATTGATGGCCGTTCAGAAAAAACTTTTTGACTGATAGATAGGCAGACAATCTAAATAAACAAAAAAAAAATTAAAAAAAAAGCATAATTAGTGTTTAATAATAAAACAACGAAAAACCGATGGAATTCATTCATTTATGGTCGTAGTGTACAAGAAAGTGAGCGATAGCTCAGTGGGGAGACCAAAAGACTGCAATGCAGAGGGTCTCGGGTTCGATCCCACGTCACGCACCTCTGACTTTCGGAAGATATATGACTTATCGAAATTATGTGCGTATTGATTGACAATTATCGCCTGCTCCGTGCCTCGGAAAGCACGTTAAGCCGTCGGTCTCGGCTGCCATGAACATCTGTGGCAGTCGTTATTGGGAATTCAGTACCCTATAATAACCTGACACTGGTTTAGCCTTAGGGTATCGTTAGCCTTCGGGTTGCGGAGGTCAGGTGGCAGCCGCTACGTGTAAAAACTGATATCAAAATTAGACTAGAAAAGCCGACCCCAAGTGACTCGGGAATAATAAAGGCTAGGGAGAAGAAGAGTACAAGAAAGTTAATTAAAAATTCTATTTCATATTTTTTTCTGAACCGCCAGCAATTCTACTATAAGAATTTCAAGGTTATCCATTAATTACCGGACATCTTGTATATAACTTACTTACGCCTACGTCTTCGCCCGCTACTTAATAGAACCTTGCTTTTTTGTTTATACAATGTTTTAAATGCCTCTTCGCTACCAAAGACGACGAATTTTGAAAAACATGAACTTAGTGGGATGGAACACATAAGGAATATGTACGTAGAACGTGGACCTTTAATTATGGCCCGGTTGCTATATCAAGAAACGAGCCGTTTTAGTTACGGATAGTTAAATTTTTACTTATCTTTCATAGTAATATGTGTTAGAAATTTACTGTCTGTAGATAAAAGAAATCGTTTTTTGATATAGGAAACCGGCCTATAAGCTGTGTGTTGAGACGTCCGTGTATCTTGTTACAAGTATAGAAGATCATAGCATAGCTGCAGCTCGACTGACTTTTATGAAAATTGGCATCGAGATATCTTTTAAAGAAAAAAAAATATGCTTTCAAAATCACGCATAACAGCTTACCATACCCTGGCTGTTCAACGCTCACCAGGATATAACATCGCAAACA
The DNA here is from genome assembly GCA_963675205.1 of Catocala nupta. Classification (NCBI taxonomy): domain Eukaryota; kingdom Metazoa; phylum Arthropoda; class Insecta; order Lepidoptera; family Erebidae; genus Catocala; species Catocala nupta. Next base: position 1,981,900 of record OY776102.1, read on the forward strand.
AACTTAAGAGAGAACACATCTCAAGTCAGAGTAGGCACCAACACAGTTGGCTCGCGTCCAGAAATCTCGCATAATGCTCAAAGCGATATCAGACCATAGTTTATATGATAATAAAGTAATATCGGCTTTACGCACTCCTATGCGAAGTGTGCACCAATTCCTTTCTTAGGGTTGACACAATTTTTTATACAAATATTATAAAGCTAAAGAGTTTACTGAAATTAAACTCATTTTTATGGCTTTCATCGCGTTGTTTATTTAACACTGTATTACATAATTTTACTACTATTGAATTTTACTAATTTTTTAAGCTAATATACGTAAATCTATTTATATTTAGGTTTGCACTTTCCCCGACGTTTCGGTTGCTTTTCAACAGCCATGGTCACGGGGAGACTAAGATGGTAGTTGTCTCAATGTTCCAGTGTAGTTGAGACGAGTTTGTTTATTTGGTTGAACGCGTTAATCTCAGGAACTATTGGTTCGAATTGAGAAATTATTTCAGGAAGAAAGAAAGAAACATTTCAGTGTTGGATAGCTTATTTATCAAGGAAGGTTATAGGCTATATAACATCACACTACAGACCACGGCGGCCGCGCAGTAGCTATAAACGCGGGTGAACCGCGGGTACAGCTATGTTAGAATACACGACAGGCGCAATGGTTGCTTTGCGCTTGCCAAACTGCCGATTATTATTGTATCTTCTCTTCTCCTTAGCCTTTATTACTCTCAAGTCACTCGGCTTTTTTTTATCTAACCGGATTTGATTGGATATCAGTTTTTATACGGAGCGGCTACCACCTCCGCAACCCGAAGGCTAACGATACCCTCTAAGGCTAGACCATTGTCAGGATATTATAGGGCACTGACTTTCCAATAACGACTACCGTAGATGTTCGCGGCAGCCGGGGCCGACGGTTTAACGTGCTCTCCGAGGACGGAGCAAGCGATAATTGTCAATCAATACGCACATAATTTCGAATAGCCATATAACTTCCGAAAGTCAGAGGTGCGCGACGTGGGTTCGAACCCCAGACCCTCTGCATTGCAGTCTGTTGGTCTCCCCGCTGAGCTATCGCTGATTATATTGTATGAAGACTTTAAACTTTGTAAACAAAAATTAAGACTTGTTAAGACTGCCCCAAATCGTCTCGTATCACTTATATTATAAATGCGAATGTGAGTTTGTTTGTTAAGCTTTCGTGCCTAGCTCATCATCCTCTTGCCCTGGTCCCAATTTATTTGGGGTCGGCGCAGTATGTCCTTCGCTTCCATAATTCTCTGTCACCCATCATCTGATCATTTACCCCTTTCCCTTTCCTATCCATCCTCACACAGTCCTAACTACTCGACCGATTATCATGAAATTTCGGATACTCGTTGTCAGAGGTACAGAACAGGACATAGGATATCTTTCGTCCTGAAAAAGTCCTGTTTGAGCGAAGTCAAAAAGCCATGCGAGCAAAAGCCAGTTACCAATAAACAAGAAGGGAAAAGGTTCCTATTTTATTTTTTAATTAAAGCTACCGCACTTAGAATGATTACTGTATCGCGAAGGACTACCCAAAAAATTCAAACAACGGGCACAAAGAATATCTAATCTGAGAGCAAGCATTTGTGGATCACAAAAATGTGTGGGGATAGAACCTATAACACTCGACGCAGTAGTTGTACCGAGGCGACCACTTATTATATTATACCACTTCACAAGGTTTTAACAGACTTTTTTTGTCATAGACCACTTTCAATATTTAGCTGGTTCCGGTGGACCCCCTGCAGCTAGAAATTTAATCCGCCAAGTAAAGTCAGTATATTCGGGAAAAAAATTTAATTATGCTAAAATTTAAAAAATTGATTTGTCTCTTCGGGCTTATGTTTTTTTTTTTAGTATTTCACGGGTTTTCAGCTAGTGGTGTGCTTCAAATTATCCGTCGACCGACGTTTCAATAAGTAGCAGTAGCAGAGCTTCTTAAAATATTATCTGCCTACATTGATAGGTGAAGTGAAGCCAACATTTTAGTTCTTGACTAATTTTCGTCGCTTACGAATTGTAGGCCCCAATTTTTTTGTCACGCCTACGTAGACCCCGTCGAGTCTCCCGTGGACCCCTGGGGGTCCACCTGGACCACTTTGGGAACTAAGGTTTTAAACGAAACTATAGGACGAATATAGGTACTCGGTATCAGCACCGATTCTTGAACTATGGCAATGCAAGGGTCACTACTACTACGTCACACTTAATTCGGAGGCGAATTATAGGTGTAATACAGTTCTGCTTACCCAAGAAATAAAGGCGTAAGGCAAAATATGTATATATTCTTATAATTCGCTAAATCTATCTCGTTCGCACACAGTGCAGCCAGCGGTAAACCTCGATCGTTCAAGAACAGTCTGACACGCCATTCAGTGTTGTTATCAATTTACTCAAGTGGGATGCAATGAGTTCGTCGCAATTGCATAAAGAAAACTACAAAGTAAGAATATACATACGATCGCTTCTAAACGTTACTATTTGAATACATACATAAGCTCACGGCCGTATATCGCCTAGCTAAAGGATTGGCAAAAGTACCACGTGAGTGTAAGAGTCTATTGTCATTAATCAGGCGAATTAAGACAGTGCTGCTGAAAAATTCTGTATTAGAAAAATTCAATAAGACTTTCGCCGACCCGACAATTGAAAGTTCTATAAACTCCAAGCATACTATAAAAGCATATACCTAACTCAACTTTAAAAAAATACCACACGTTTGAATTAAACATACGTAGGTACGTACGTGCGCTACGTATATTTTTGCATGTCTAGACAATTACAAAACGACAAAAATTTAAGCTACATATCTTAAAAAAAAACAAATGCATTTTTTACTATTCATATATTTTGTGGATGTGTGCAAAATAACACAATTTAAAAATAATGTGCTTAATCACTTATCTCATACCGAATGACGAATCATTCATTAAAAGGATTGTTTTCCAATACTATTACGCATATTATAGCGTACAAAATCAAGGCAAAAAGCCTTTGTCTCTGGAACTTACAGACGAAAGCAACCTCTTTAGTACGGCAGTTAAAAAACGATAGTCTTACCTGTGGTTTCACCTTCTCCTTGGTCTGAGTTTTGTCTGTGGTCTTCCGCGTGTCCTGTGCATGCTTGCCGTCTTTCGCGCCGCCCTTCGCACCACCCTTGGTGGCGCGCGCACCCAAACTCATCTTTAATCTATATACGTTATATTTACAGCCTCTATTTACAAGCAGCTGAAACAAAACAATAATAACAATTAGTTATATTTATAATGTACTGCCCTAGCTTCGCATGGGTAGTAAAAATACTTAACAAATTATACACCTAAACCTTCCTCATGAATTAACTCTGTCTATCGGTGAAAACCGCATGAAAATCTGTTCAGTAGTATTCGAGTTTATCGCGAACAGACAGACAGACGCGGCGGGGGTCTTTATAGCGATGATAATATCTACCCTGTAAATAAAAACTCTCTCACTGCTGGACATAGGCCTTTTCTCAATGTGAGAAGGGAAAGAAATGTATAATAGAACAAATTAATCAATTGAGTCGCAGCGGCACACCGGTAGCCAGACACAATAAATTTTAAATTATTTCTGGTATTCTAAGACTTGGCAGATTTACACAAACATACACACAGATCATAGTTGCCACTTTATACTCTGCGAAAGTGAATTGGGTTGGAAAAGCTATGCGTGCAATTGTATTTAAATAATGTCGTCGTTCGGCATCCAAAACTGCAAATGTGGCAATATGTAAAATAATCAGAATTATATTATGTTGTTCTATACGTTAAAATACGCGATAATATAAATACATTTTGGTCAAAACTTATACAATCCTGTTATTTCTCGAGTCGTGAAAACCGCCAACTTAAAATTGTAGGTGTGTGTAGTATAAATTATAATATTCTTTTTTGTCCCCTATAAAATTTTATGAATGTTACATTCGTGGTATTGAATGCCGAACGACGATATTGGAGTGTATCAACAATATAGGCGATGCTGAGCTTATGTCCGGGATCGTGCATTATGCACATTTGTATTCGTCCATTCGTTGTAATATCAATACAAATGCTATTGCACACATCGCTAGATTGAGTGCTTTGCTGCGTAGCAAATGAGGTTCAGGTCAAAGTTAGAAGAGACTGAATCCAAAAAGGTGCTTATGTATGAATTTCTACGCCATTGAAAACGTGGATACGTTAAAAGATAGCATAAGACACATAATTGTACACACATATATATATATATATATATATACTTACTTAGAGTATAAATAAACATATAACGAAAACATCACTTGAAAACGATTGGATACGTGAACAGAAATTACATCTGTATCCCAAATCAAACGTAGTTTTCGCTTCCAAAATCGCTTTGCTACTTCATAATGCATATATTTGGACCCTTATCTCTGAGACTTAAATGGAAATTAATAGATCATGTTGTGCCTATTAGCTACAGGTCAAACTTCAACAGACGGGCTTAATGTATGCAATTTATTTAGGCTGTCTTGACAAAGAGGCGTCCTTAACACTTTCAATCAATGTAATAAACTTTATTAATAGACAAACAGTTTGTTTTATGACTTCATAGACACTGTAAAACTCCTGCACTTGGATAGTAAAACAAACGACCCTTACGGAAAGTTTACTAAAACTGCGTTTGCCGAGCGACTTTTAGCTAGCCAAACTTTTTATGGAGCTTAAAAACACGAATGTATGAATCAAGCGACGTAAAAAGAGTTAACAGACAAACTTAGAATAATCACAATACAAATAAGCGAATCCTTATAGTGTACTAAGTCATTTAAAATCTTTGTACTACAACAACGTACGTAAAGAACACAAAGAAATATGAAAGTATGAAACTAACAATGTAAAAGGGTCAACGGTCAACGATAGAAGAAATGCACGATAAATTAACACGAAGTACATAGGTACAAAGCCACATAGGTATTTAAATGTATGCAATAGTCACACAAAAATTCTAAAGTAAAAAAGCAATCGCAATTACTTCAAAAGTTTCATTTGAAATCAAATGGATTTAAAATTTAATTAGGTAGGTATATAAAACTTTCCTTGCCAGGTAAATACATCACCATAATCAGAATTTGGATATAAAGAGCTTTATTAATGCAATATGAACGGTTCAAAAAACAGACGCGCTCAATATATTTATTAAAAATAATGGTCTAAAGTTTCTTGCAAACGTCTTCGCATAGGCTCAAGTCTTCCTTAATAAGTAAGTTCGGTAAACTCACTCACTCAAACTGTGAAATCCATAGGTGTTACTTTATGACATAAATAAATATGCAATTTTTGATTAGACTTAAATTATCCGGCTCGCGGCACCCTTGCCACACGCAGACTGATTATTTTTTACCCTAACGGAAGGGGTGAAGTTGCCAGCACTCGCCCAAGCACATTGATTGCCACGAAGTCTTTGAAATGAAACAACCAACTGTTGTTTCTTTATTCGTACCATTTTTAACTCTAGTCTCCTGATACAATCAGATACGGTTGAATATCAGTTAAAGATATCAAAACAGTATAATACGACGTAACCAACGACAACTGATTTAACCGAAGTATAAATGGTTAAATAATAATTTCAGTCCTATATATATTAACTATCCCACTGCTGGGCATGGGCCTCTTGTTAGTAGGAGAAGGGCCATAGTTCAAAACGCTGGCCCAGTGCGGGTTGTCAGACTTCACATATCTTCGAGAGCAATAAAAAAAACTCTGAGACACGCAGATTTCCATACGATGTTTTTCTTTATAATGTAATTAAATATTTAATATATAAAGTTAACTGATTAATATGAAATTGGTTTAGTAAACTTATTACGTTGTATTTAAATATTTGCATGTAAGTACAAAATTTAATATTATTTTACAACGATTTATATTCACTCTTTCTTTCCCCGAAATTTCGACTGCTTTTCAGCAGCCATGTTGCTAACTAAATAAACCGCATAAAAACCCGTGAAAAGTAGTAATTTGAATGTCTAACATCCGCGTAAACGTAATCCAACACAGTCAACTAATCTTTAAAAGCGAGAACTACTATATCAATCAATTCTAAAGCAGACAGCATCGAGAGAAACCTATTCAAAATCAAATCTTGAGACTTCACAAATAGTTATCTAACAGAATGCCCCTCGCTAGACATGGGGGAATCTAACAGTTTAACAACCTAAACTTAAGAAGCGAGGTAAAATATAAGACGAAATTTCCCAACTTTTAGAATGAAATGGTGAAGACTTCTAATAATGTTTGTCCCTTTAGTTTTTATTGAGGAAAAATGGTTAAACGCCTTCTTATATAAACGTGTGGCCAAACCTGCGGTTCTGTTATATTTAATCCAGATGGTTTTGCATTTCCTGCTCTTTTTAACTTCATATATCTCACAAGAAATAGGCAGTAGTGTAATTATGCCTATATTCGCGAGCAATGCTTTTAAGTGCCACGTAATAGTGATTGAACACACTTTTCTTATCCAAGTAGCTAAAGAGAATTTCTTAAGAAAAATCACTTCACATTTTTATCCAGAGGTATATTGCAACCAAATTTTGTCAGCTATGTTTTTAAGTCTCACGTAATAGAGAACGAATCTATTGCCGTCTACGATACGCTACTCAGTGATGCTACTGAAGAAGTTCTTGACAAAAACAACCTAACCTGTATTCCTGCGAAAGAGTAGAAAGAAGCGTATTGTAATAAAATTAGACCAGCTATGTTTCTAAAACCCACTAAAAAAAGGCGAACCTATGCAGTACATCGAGCACATATCTGGACTTAGTGCTTCTACTAAGAAATGATTGACAGGAAAACCTTTGCACAACTCAGAATTCGAACTTAAGACCACCAAAAAATCGTAGACCAGTCGCAATCACAACGAGACCGAGTAACTAACGAACCCCAGTAATCCTAACTAATCTTATAAATGCGAAAGTGAGTTTGTTTGTTTGTTTGTAACTTTCACGCCTTAACTACTCAACCGATCAACATGAAATTTTGCATATATGTTGTCAGGGGTACAGAATAGGACATAGGGTACCTTTTATCCAGAAAAAAAGAACTGTTGCAAACCTAACCTAACATAACCTACATTTACGCGAGGGAAGCCGCGGGCGAAAACTAGTACTAAATAAGAGGCATATTAATCATGAACAAAAAGAACTAATACACTGATCCAGGTGAGCACCGATCAAAAAGATCGCGGTGACCATCGAACGACTGGTGCGATCATTCCCCGATTAATTCCGATCCACTATTAACCGATTTAGTGGAGAGTTAATTAAAATCGATTAAACTGCGGCACTCAATCGTAACCACATGAAACATGCATCACTATTGTTTACATTCGTGGCTCATAAAATTGATTACATACTAAAATAGACACCCGCGCGTCTTAATAACCCCGATGAGATGGAGGTCTATTACGCTTACATTTCGATAGCATATTTTAGGTACTATGTATTAGGGACTCAATTGCCATTTACTGGACATATTTGCACTGAGCTTGAACTTACAGAGAAACTTAATACCATTTCGTCCGAATCAGGATTCAAACCTAAGACCACGGGATCAACGAAAAAGGTTTAATGTTCACCATGTTGTTGGGCCCGTGGCATAAGATCGCACTTATATTTGAGTGCGAGCATTGCACTTCTATTTAAGCATATTGCGCGTACGGAGAAATGAGAGTTTCTTGAACGTCTCATGTAAGCTGTACTCTTCGAACAGGCATTCTTCAACGCTTTTTTTATTTCCTTCTATTTATTTTTATTAATATATTCGTTAATTGACGTGTCCAAGAATTTTTTACACACTTTTATGGAAATAAAGATTTTTGACTTTGATTTAATTATAATTATGGAGAAGGAGAGCAGAAAGCTAAAATATATAAAACATGATCATTTTTAAATTAAATAACTACGGTCTATTTCGCCAAATATTTTTAAAGTGTAAAGGTTCATCATTAAAAGACATGAACAATTTATTCAAAGGATATGTCGTCACTACTTCGTAATAAAAGAACTCAAATATTATGACAGATAACGCGAGATATGAATAAAGAGAATACAACGAACTTGCATAGGCCACTCTAGGGTTGCCAACTGTCACCGAAATAAATACCGTGTCACCGAAAGTTTTATATTAAATGCCGATGAGTCACCCATACTTACTACGTATTACACCGAGGGTATAACTAATATTATAAATGAAAATATAAGTTTGTTTGTTACGCTTTCACGCCTTAACTACTTAACCGATCATCATGTTTGCATACACGTTGTTATGGTATAGAATAGGACATAGGGTACTTTTCATATGCAAAAAAGTACTGTTCTCGAATGATATAAATTGACAAAATCTAGACGCGAAGCCCCAGGCAAAATCTAGTATTTTATGCTATCAAAGTGACAGACAAGCATACGCAGAATAAGCGGTTACTGTACCCGATGGATATCTTACAATATCAGAGATATCACTCGTATTACCGACCCTATAAAAAGTGATTGAAAATGAAATTTAAAATCCGCACATCTTTATAAACTCACATTAATTTATAAAGACGATTTATTTTATAAACGCCTATCTGCTATGGATATTTCCTGAAAAACTTTACAAACATTCAAATAACGGACACAAGAACACACAGACTCGGAACAACCATATTGATGAAGATCACACATTTTTTGTCTGTCTCGTGTGGTTTCGAACCCACAACATTCAGCGCATTCAGTAAATTCTTGAAATTGTAAATGTTTTCTTAAAATTATTTAGAGGCAACCCTAAGTTAACCATATTATAATTCCTACAATATTTGATTAAACACAATTACTTATGACAATCACAAACAGCTAATTTATATTTATTTATGCAACTGATAAATATAATTGACTTGAGTAACTCACAAATTATTTTATAAATTAATACAACCTTTAAAAATCAGTTTCAAACGAAATTGATAAAAACTAGGTAGGTGTAAAAACCTAGGATTCAACCTCTTCGTCTTTATGTGACCTTATTTATTTTCATCAGCTTTTTGTAATGTCCCACTGCTAGGCAAAAGCCTCTCCCTTGGACTTCCAAATCATTCTGTTGGTGGATATCCCCTGACCTTATGACCCCTATATCTCGGAGGTCTTTTGACCCACAGGGCTCATATTCAAACTCGACCGAGGGATGACCCCACGGTGTCTGCACACCAAGTTACAAGTCAATCGGTCCAGTGGTTCCGGAGCTATACCTGTCACCAACAAACTGTCACTAACAGACAGACCCACATAGTGTTTTCATTAACCTCTTCGAAGAAGACTCAAGAGATTAATAATAGGTATAATATAAGTGACAAGTAAGACAAACATATTCACACGCCTGTATCCCCGAATCGGTTGGCAGAGGTATATAACGTAGGTAAGGTATATACGTTTCGCAAACAATGGATAAGGCTTCACGTACTAAAAGGTCAGTTTTAAAATGATACTAGGGAGAACCGAAACCGTCGAATTCAAAACCGAGACGGCAAAAGAATCGTTATCACTGGACCGCAGAAGCGAGGGAGCGAGATATTAGAATTATGCTGCAATTCTTAATTACAACACTGATGCTGACAATATTCCTCATAGACGACTTTAGACTTAGGACAGTAGGGGGTTTGTAGGGACTAACTCCGATTAATATTTGCTCAATAGCTCCGATAAATATAGATTCAGTCAACAGGCATAAAGAACACCCAGACAAATTACCATGTAAGAATTGAACCCCACTCGGCACAGTGGCAGTGGCGAGCCGACCACTTAAACTAATACGTCATAAGTGCAGTCAGAGAGAGAGAATATACACATATATTTGAACAAATATAATTATTATTATTCAGATTTGAGCAAGCATGAGCCATCCCTGAACATAGCATACATGGAACGGAATCACAATACAATAAACCAGGAAGTAACAGATAAGGATTCTGCGACACTGCCAAATTTGGCTCAAACTAATATGTCATAAGTGCAGTCAGAGAGAGAGAGAGAATATAGACATAACATATTTGAACAAATATAATTATTATTATTCAGATTTGAGCAAGCATGAGCCATCCCTGAACATAGCATACATGGAACGGAATCACAATACAATAAACCAGGAAGTAACAGATAAGGATTCTGCAACACTGCCAAATTTGGCTCAAACATTTGCTAATTAATTTCTCCATTGGGTTGAAACTTTGCCAATAAGAGTTACAGCTATTAATTATTGTTTCTGATAGTGTGAATGTCTAGTAGCTTGTTCATTGTGCTAAGAATAGTCACTAATCTGTTTGTCAATCAAACAGTGTCTCTTAACATATACATTCAAATTGGTAATGTCCCAATAAAACTGTTATTTGTTCAGTAACACTACAGAGATCTATGCCTGGTACATGGTAACAGGTCATATTATAAGGCATCTTAATATCAATTAACAAATCAATCAGTCCATTGTAGTCCAATGCTGGACATAGGCCATATAATATGCCACAACAACTACCTAAACATGTATAAACATTGTTGTTTTAAGTTTATGTGAATGTTACACATTGTAATTAAACTAGTTTTATGAATTTTATTGCATTGTTTATTTTATAACACTATTATTTTATAATTGTAGACCTATCTTATGTTATCTTGTGTGGGAGAGCCAGTCGGTACAGACCGGCGACACTTCGACCCAGTGGGATCTTTTCTGTCGACTTCCCCATTAACGACTGCCATAGATGTTCATGGCAGTCGGGACCGACGGCTTAACGTGCTCTCCGAGGCACGGAGCAGGCGATAATTGTCATTCAATACGCACATAATTTCGAAAAGTCATATAACTTCCGAAAGTCAGAGGTGCGCGACGTGGGTTCGAACCCGGGACCCTCGGCGTTGCAGTCTGTTGGTCTCCCCACTGAGCTATCGCTGCTTGAATAGTAGTAAGTTTAATTGTTTCAAAATTAAGTAATAATAGTGTTTTAAAATAAACAACACTATAAAATCCATATAATTTCAATTAATAACATTCACGTAAACTTAAGTCTATATTTGATTAAACACAATTACTTATGACAATCACAAACAGCTAATTTATATTTATTTATGCAACTGATAAATAAAATCGACTCGAGTAACTCACTAATTATTTTATAAATTAATGCAAACTTTAAAATTCAGTTTCAAACGAAATTCATAAAAATAATAGGTATACAAATATAAGTGACAAGTAAGACATACATATTCACCCGCCTGTATCGCCGAATGGGTTGGCAGAGGTTAATAATTTGTTATATACATATGTTAAACAGAAGTATCAAAATTTGGGTGTTACACTTCTGCTTAGACTTTCAGTATGTACATATGTAGTGCAGTTATATCTGTTAGCTTGTTGATAGACTAAGAATAGAATAAACTGTATGTCAATCAAACAAAAACGACTCTTGAAAGGAAGAGTCAGACTGCTTTTAATGTCCTTGTGGTACTGAGTTTATTTCAATAACACTGCAGACTCAAACTCTATTGCCAAAAAGCAGAGCTCACTGTTTCATGGTATAGGAGTAAGCTGGGGCAATAGGCTCACCAATATCCAGGAAAAATTCTATTTGTACCTAATAAAATATTGGTCCAGTACACCTCTTTCTAGAGCTTCAGGTATATACAGATGCAGTGTTTTGCAATATTGAATGCTATGAGCAAATAACACTAGTGACCATGGCAGGCCATTCTATTTAATTGTGATTTGATAATATTTTGCACATTATGTATGGTTCATCAAGTCCCACATAACATTAGGTAAACAATACATTTATAAGTAAATATTATATAAATGCATCTTACTATGTCATCAGACATTGTTATTGAAGTAATGCATGTTATGATTCAAACAAAACTAAACAATATCAGCCTTTCTAATAAAATATTGCTAACTAATACATAGCTACCTCTCAACTGATTAGCTCTCAAGTCCTTGATCAATGATTAAGTTTAGATCAATGGCCTGCCACTACTATTTATTTATGATTTAACTAACATGCCAAGTAATGTTTATAGTTGAGGTATTATTTGATTAACTCGCTAGAGGTTATTGACTGTGGATTTAGGATGTCCATACTAAAAGCAAATGTTATTTTTCCACAGCTTTTTATTTTTCACAGACAAGACTTTGGTCTATAGATATTGTTGATAGATTACTGAATAATTTTGACACATAAACCTACTTGAATTATTTTGCTATGCAGATGATCTCAGATGTCTCATAGAATATTAGTTAAGACAGTATGTTGATTCCATTAATGCATAAAATATATGCAGTAATATATTTATAAAAGGTTAACATTATTTTAGTATGCCTATGTATTAATATTATTATGTAAAAGCATTACAATTTACAATAGTATGCATACATTGGATTACTGACATCCTTTATGATATAATAGAATAATAACTAGTTAATCTTTAAACATCAAATAAATAAAACAAATTCTGTAAGTATGGACATTGTTACCTAACTGTATGAATAAATAATAAAGTACTGAAATAATATAAAGGTCAATGAACTTGACATAAAACAAATATTAATGAGAACTTCTTTATATGTTTATGTACCAGTTGAAAAAGTTTAGCAAGTAAGTAATAATGTAATAAATACTAAAAAGGTTGTGGTTTATAGCAGATATACTTAGTAGGTAAGTACATCTCAGTATAAAAAGAAACATTGAGGAAAATATGTTAATAGGAGATAAGGGCAACATTTAAAATGTACATACATGATTTATTTAATATTCCGTGACGGTATAAATGAAACCCCGAATGCAAAGTTGCAAAAATGCAAAGTTTGTATCTTGAAGTTGCAATAAATAAGTTCGCCGCGACCTATAAGATCGAGATATGAATAACAGTTGATAGTAATCAAACAGTCTAGGGATTAAAAAAACACTAACGAAGAAAACAAAGATAGCGTAGATAGTATAGAAATGACCGCCCTCAACTGACGGGTAAGCGGTAAATTGGTAAACAAAACATTTGAGCGAATCGCGGTAAAAACACGATTTTCCTAACAAAACACGCGATTACAACAACTGTAACACACAATTCAACAAGCGTCACATTCTAACCGACATAATATAACGAATTTTCAAGTATTTTTTCGCAAAAATCGGAACAATGAATCATTTGTGTGGCACTGCAAGGGCACCGAATGCACGATGCATTTTTCGACTTTTTCTACCGGAACATTGATGTAAATCCGATGTATTAGTATTTACACGCCATTTCAACAGCTCACGTCATCAGATTCAAACACCGCCAAGACGAAACTCAATAGGCCAGCGGCACATGTGGAGGACGCCATTCTTGAAGCACCTTTCTTGGTATCAAAATGACAGTCTTTGTTGACGAAATAACCGTGCACAGCACCAATTAACACCTCATTTGCACGCACATCAAGACACAATAACAACAATAATTCAATTTTTACCTTATTTCTAGAATAATATCCAAAATACAACTAAATTTCTAATAAAATTTACTAATTTCCATACCTGTTAGTGCGCTCAAACGCAAGCTGGTCACGTGACTTCATAGAGTTGGGACATAGATATAAAATATCGTAAACGATTGATGGATAGCCAGTTATAATACCGAAAATGATACTGTAGTGTTAGCGTAAATTTGGCCCAGGCATTTGGCAATCACATTTGATGTAAATGTCTGATAGTATTTATATGATAGCTTATTTGAATATTTCTTTGAAAACTAATTATCAGGTGCCTCAAAATCAAGAAATAACAAAATTGATTACTTAATTCTTATCATCATAATTTTTCGGTATTAGCATTGTAATAACGCTTAATACTGTTGTAAATATAGAAAATATTATCTTAAATTGAAATTAAATTATTTGCTTGATAGATGCCAAGGCTAATTATTATTTATGACGCCAGGTGGTGAATTATTTTCTTAAAGTTCTTGTCAGAATAATTATGAATTCGATTATAAGATTTACAAATTGATAATCATATAAGCTATTATAAATAATGTCTTAGACTAACTTGCGATATTCTTATAAAAAGAAAAAGGTTTTATCTACTTATTATTATTTGCAGTGCTATAATACTTGCTAAATTACAAAGTTTCATTATATCATGGCTGTAATTTAAAATGAATGGGTACTTAAAAATCATCGTTATATATTACAGTTCAGTATCTTAATTGTGTTCATGTAATCAAATATTTTTACATTACGAGTAATTTATATATTTTACCGAATATTAAAAACCGAATATAAACGTGAAACTCAAGCCCAGGAATAGTTTAGGGCGTTTCATCAGCCATTCACAGGTAGCTAATACGTTCGAAAACAGGTTCTGTACATAGTACAAACAAAAAATTATCTACAAAAAACACACATAATTATAAGATTATTAAAATTGAACTAAGTTATGCTATTTATTTATTTCAAAGACATATTTTGGGTAAAATATGACGTTGCTCGAAATGTTTTCTTTTTAACAACCTAAGACTGAAACCACAGGATTATAAGCGGATCGGTTATGAACGAAAATAAATTTCCCGCGTAATTTTATTAATGTCAACGTGAATTCAATCTTTGTATTTTATTTTGATTAAAATTATATTTGTAATTGGTTTAGGCAAAGTACATATTTAGTTAATTACCTAACATTACTCATATATTTTTTTAAATGTCTCTTCTTGAAGATGTATTTCTGCAAGATGAGGCTAATGAAGCTCAAGAGTTGGAAAGAGTGATCGAAGGTGATGAATATGATGAGCGCCCTCGATCTTTATCATCGGGTGATGAAAGTGACGGTGGCAGACGAGAAGATGAAGCTGGTAAGCGTTTTGTAAATTGATTTATATTCTAATATCTATCGCTATAGTGCCCTAAGGCTTCTCATCAACCGGTGACTATAGTATATTAAATATATATTATATGATATAATAATATGGCTAAGCTGAAGCTCGATGATGTTATTTGTTGTTTCTGGTTTACAATATCTTACTAGAAAATATAATGTTAGTAAGTGACAATAAAGATATGTAAGTTTAGTATGTGTATAATATTTTTATTAATATTGAATAGCACACATAAGCATCTAATAAACTGATGTGTTTGTGTTTCAAATAGTTTGACTTCAGTTAGTAAGTCTGTTTATAAGTTTAAAAAGTTTGTCCTTGAAGCAATTCTGTAAAGTAGCCATAAATAATTTTTTGGAAGTGTGTTGTAGATTGTCGCAACTCCATTAGGAAAGCAATGCTGCTTAGGAATATTTTTCCCTGACAAAGTCCCAACCCTCTGGCACACCCTTTTCCACACTCTGAGTATATTTATATTTCATAATTCTAACGACATTCTAGCAGGTGCATGTGACCATTCAATGTGTAAAGTTTCTGTAGGTTAGGCATGTATAGCTATGTAACCTATTGAATCACAGTGGTGGCCAGAGGCAATAGGTTATTAAAAATGTCTGGTATTTGAACAAAACAGATTGAGTAGTTTTTAAAACTGGCATAGCGTAGTGGGGGCGGCAGGGACAGCCTGCCCCGAGCGGCACTTTTAGGAGGCGGCACAATTTTACAGTCTATACTAATATTATAAAGCTGAACAGTTTGTTTGTTTGCTTGAATGAAAGAAAATTGTCTTATGTGAAGCAGACAAAGTTGCACGGGTCAGCTAATATATATATTATATAACATATAATAATTGTTTTGTAATTAGACTCCTTTTTCTGTATTTGAACTCCAAGTTGGTCCATTATGCGTGAGAGTCGGCCGGTTATAGAGATAGCCAGCCCAACTCCGCCCAAAAACACAGAAGTTTCCTGAGGTCTTCGCAGGCTTCACGGAGTGACCTTGGGTTGTTGAGGATTAACTTACGCTGTGCTGGAGTAACGACTCCCACACATACCAGGATAATGTGGGCAGCAGATTCTTCTTCGGTCAGACATCCCCTACAGAGTGGGCTGTCTGTTGGTCTGATGTTGTACAGATGTTTGTTCAGGGGACAGCCCCGATGATGGTCCGAAGGTCCAATCTTTTTAGGTTGAGCAGGCGGTGTGTCAGACGTGGTGAGACGGCCGGCAGGGCTGTTCTCGACTGTTTGCAGTCCGTTGTCCATGCCCAGCGTTCATTATGTTGGCTCTGAGTGTGAAGCCGCATCCATGTTCTTAGTTGTGAGAATAGTACAGGGAGAAATGGAGGTGGACCTTCCGTGGTGGTTGCCGATCCTTTTCTAGCCAACTCAACTGCAGCATCATTGCCCAGTGATTCACTGTGTCCCTTTATCCATTGTAAAATCACAATGTTCTCATCCAAATTTTTTAAGAGCATGGTGGGATTCGTAAACTAGGTATTGCTGTGCTGTCAGATAGGATTCGTATCCTGTAGCTTTCAATCCGTCTCCTGTCGATCGCGGTGGCGGCCTCCCTGATGGTAACACACTCGCATTAGAAAATAGAACTGTGTGAGCCTAGTGTCATAGATATGTTAATATTGAGATCCAGGGAGTGAACTCCAGCGCCCGTTCCCTGTATGGTATTTGAGCCATCAGTGTAGACTCGGACCTCAGATTCCCGATTGATCTCTCTCTTCCTCATGAAGTTGTATATGGTAGTTTTTTTAAAATATATGTTGTTTGGAGATCTTGTCACACGGGGCGGCGAGCAGTAGTTCGTAAGCTGTAGCTCTGGTGTTTCAGCCGTATTGCGGCTATAGTCGCTTCTTGTTGTATGTAGAGGTCTAAGGGGACCAGCCCTAGGATGACTTCGAGGACGGCTGTCGGTGTTGTTCTCATACACCCTGTTATTGCTGAGCATGCCATTCGCTGGAATCTCTGCAGCTTGGTGATGACGGTATTGAGTTCAGTTCTGGTCCACCATACGATAGCAACGTATGTTATTGTTGGTCTAATGACGGCGGTATATAGCCAGTGTTATTTTTGGGGAGAGTCTCCATGTCTTTCCAAACATTCTGCTGCAATGGCAGAATGAAGAGCATGCGCATGCTCGTTGTAGTTTGTAATCAAGGTGCTTGTTCCACAGCAATTTGCTGTCCAGTATGACTCCTAGATACTTGACTTCGTTGGTAAGTTTTATTTCGGTGTTGAATAGTTTCGGTAGTCTAAGGTTGTTTGAGTTTCTCTTGCGAGTAAACATTCTGAGTTCTGTTTTTGCTGGATTCACCGATAGACCATAGCTTATGCACCATTCTTCGATTATTCTGAAGGCAGATCTCATGAGGTCACGTAATGTGTCCTCATAGCATCCGGTCGCGAGAATTGCAAGGGCATTTGCATATCCCACTGTTAAGAGCCCTCTGCCGTTCAGTTTTCGTATTGTTACGTGCTGGGTTCGAGGGATAAGAATGTAAACAATATTGCCGACTAAAACACGTTTTATTGTAACACACTATTAAATTTAAAACACAACAAACACTATACTACACTTTTCCTACTATAACTGCTTCAAACTCCGTAGTATTTTCGCTTCCGTTCGCTCCGATGAATACTTGACCGCTTACGATTGTAAACTGACTCGGCGAGCGCTGGCCTTCTCCTTTTATACGTGGTTAAAGCGTTTCTGGAGTTTTCTAGAAACCTCATACACGGTACGTAACAGTACGAGGATTCGAGAATGTGCCAGCGTTCTCTCTACTCTACTCGTACCGGCGAACTACGTAGTTCCGTAAGACTTCAATAGATGGTGCTAAATTATTAGACGTAATAAATTATTAGACGGAACTGCCGAGTCTTCCCCACAATGCCGGGAGATGACACTGGGTGTAACAGTATTAAGTCGTCTACCACTATGTTCCATAAGAGTGGCGAAAGTACACCACCTTGTGGGCAGACCACAATTCCCCTAGTTTTTGTGTTAACTGAGAGTTGTATCGCTCTATATTTCAGCATATTGTTTATCCACTCTGATAGGGTTGGAGCGACCCCCATACGCTTCTAGTGCTTCAGTTATGCTGTTAAAGTTGGTTTTGTCAAAGGCTCCTTTTATATCAATGAAGGCGCCCAGCGTCGGTTGTTTTGCGGTTAGTCCGTTAACAAGGTGGTCTGCTAGGAGATCGCCGCTTCATCTTAATAGGCCGGAGAAGATTCTATCCTGCCCTGCGGATTTGAAGAGAAGGAAGCTGTTGTTAGCCCATAACACTTTCTGTTGATAAGGTCCAGGGCTACGGTCCAATCTTGACTAGAAAGAAAGAAATAATGTTTATTTCGTACAGAGTACACACAATTAATTAAAACAAAATAAACAAAATAAAACATTATACATGATTTAAAAAAATCTGTATGCCCTCGCGGAAAAGGGTCACCACCTCAGCATTAGCTGGGCACTCAAATTGAGTGCACCAGCGCTGGTTTTCAGTTGGTCACCCGATACAAGTGATGCACGGACGGAGGCAAATGCTTAACATTACAACAAAAATACAATAAATGTGGTTCAGCTACATACATATAAATTAGCTACATTTTAAAAATATATGAGAATAGAGGTAGAAATAAAATACGTCAATATAAAATAAATAAATTTTAAGGGGGTAGGTACAAATAAAAAATAAAAATTTCATTGCATAATAAGTACTGATGACACAATATTATGCGCAGAGTGAAACGTAATCAAAGTGAACGACCTCAGCGTTGTAGGCTATTTGTATTGTTTTGTTTGTTTTTGTTTTGTTATCCTTATTTTATACGTGAGACTAATAATATAGCTAATTGTGAAGAATTATTACTTAAATGTAACATATACAACATAAAGCGGTTCTGAGAAATGTAAATTTATGTGAAACGCAAAACAGCTTCCACAGGTGAGTTGTTAATTTAAACTATATAATACTATATAATATACCAACCGTGTTTAAATAATAATAATGTAGAACACAAAAAATAAAAAACATTATATGAAAATAATATATAGATTGGATTAAATAATTGACTACTGCATGCTCGTTCAGTGTATACTTCCCGAGTTGTGAGTGTCGCTTATCTGGCACCCGGGAAAATGTGTCTCTAGCAGTAGAGCGCTGGTTTCAGCATCTGATTTAGTGTAGGTGTTGTCAGGTTTCTTCAGACATCCTAGTATGCTCTCAGGTACACTTGATAGTATGTCCTTTACTGATTTTGATTTTGTGGTTTGATAGGTTTCTCAGTCGGTTGGTCGTCGCGTATTTATTGTTCTGTTGAACAGACGCCTTACTTTGCGACGTAATTTCAGCAATTCAGGGCCCCACCAGTGACGTTTGGGGCCTGCTTTGGGCGTCACGAGAGGGCAATTCTGTTCATAACTGTGGGTAATGATCTAATGATACAACTGAGTGTATCAACATATTGTTCAATGTCGTCGACTTCTGCCGTACAAAGCGGTGTGTTAGCAGTAGCGAGTGCTGATCTAACAGTTTTAACAAATTTCAACCTATCCGTCTTACGCGGGACTTGCCTATGTTGTGGTTGTGTCGCCACAAGGGGAGGCGAGAGGGTTATGTCCGGCTCTCCCGTACTTCGGGCCTACGGACCAAAACCGCACGGTGTGCACGCTCGCTGCCTTGTATAGTGGATGGGCCGCTGGCAACAATTACTACCTCAGCGACCCATCCAATAGTCTACAGCTCCTCGGCGACGCCACGGCACTACATACGGTGTCGGACCGACTCAATGGCTGGCGGACGGGAGATCCCCGTTCTCCCGCCCGCAGCCTTCATTATGGCGGCATAAGGCGCGCGTAAGCGCGCCTGCGCCGCCCGGTTCGCCGGCGACGTCTCGGATCCGCAAGGATACTTTCTTCACGGATCCGCTCCGCCGCCTCCTTCTACGAGATGACGTCATCGCAGAAGGACGCGACCGCTGCCCACTTCCTCCATTCCGTGGCTTTGATCACGGCCGGCAGCGAGAGATCTTCACCCACAACCTCAATGAGCTCACGACGCTGCACCGCCCAAGCAGGACATTGCTCGAGCGTGTGCTGCGCCGTGTCCTCCTCACAGTCGCAGTGGTGGCAGACGGGACTCGGTTCCCTCCTAGCGACCGTGTGCAGGTATTTGCCAAAGCAACCGTGCCCTGACAACACCTGCACTAGCCGGAAGGAAAGGGTCCCATGCTGCCGCCCTGCCCACCGCTCCAATACCGGCTGGAGGGCCCCAACGGTTCTGAAACCGGCCAGGGGCGCCTCCAGCCGCGCCTTCCACTTTAATATCATGCCCTGGTGGGCTCGATTACGCGCGCACTCAATAACTGTCGGGAGGGGACAACCCGTCTCCTCCCGCACCGCCTCACTCACTGCAAACACTTCGGCGAGCACTTCAGCCTCCAAATCCCACGGGGGTGCTCCGGCCAACGCGCAAGCTGCGTCGGCCGACACCGTGCGGTATCCACGTATTACCCTGACCGCTATGACTCTCTGCGGTCTCCGCAAGAGAATCCTGCACTGAGCGGTCAGGGAGTCCGCCCACACCGGTGCGCCGTAAAACGCCATCGACCGGGTAACCCTCGTGTAGAGTCGCCGGCAACCAGCAATGGGCCCGTCCAAATTTGGCAATAACCGCCCAAGGGCGGACGCAGTGCCGAGAAGCTTCGGGGCGAGCTGTCTGAAATGCTCGCCGAAGTGCCACCTTCCGTCCAGCACCAAGCCCAAATATTTCATGTGGGCCTGGACGGGAACGCGCGTCGAGCCCACCATTATCGAGGCGCCACGGGGTGGACTGCGACGAGGCCCATGAAAGACCAGGGCCTCCGTCTTGTTAATTGCCACCCGTAAACCCAGCGCCTCGATAGGCCCGACCACCTGGGAAACCCCCACGGTAGCCAAACGGACCGCCTCCTCAAAGGTACCCCCACGGGCTGTGACGAGGGTGTCGTCAGCGTAACCGATGACGCTCAGCCCGGGGTGTGGGTAAGGCTATACTAAGGTTAAAGCGTATCCATCTGTGATCCAACCATGACGCCTCCTTGGAGACGTGCCAGTTGGTAATGAAGTGGGATACTTCGTCTGTTGATAGAGTAAGGTCTATAAAAGTTTGTGCTCTTGAGCTTACAAATGTCGGTACCGGTCCTTTATCGAGTTCCTCTCCACGGGCGTTGAACTTTTTGCTGCTATGATATATGATGAGTTCCAGCTTTTCTTCTACGCAGCATTCCACCTGAGACATCAGTTCCGGCGATGGTATGTCCTCGTCGCTTGGCAGGTAAGCGGACACTAGGACTAGATCACAGGACTGATTATGGATGGCTGCAAGAAACCTAGCAGCTATCAAGTCTCTAGAACAGAATTCGGTTATTAAAAGTGTTTTGACATGTTTGGGGACTTACGGTGGTGTTCATGAGGAGTTTTCTATCGATGTTGTTGAGACCACAGATTCTGCCCTTCCTAATCCACGGCTCCTGGATTAGGGCTATGGTCTTGAGGTTTTCTTCAAGCGTTCTGCGTAGGGAAGTCGATGCAGCGAGGCTATGCTGGAGGTTGGTTTGGAGTATGGGAGTGTGGCTAGTCTCGAAACGGAGATTAGTTGAGGCAGCTGTCGCTGCCCTGACTCCCTCCGACGTCGAGAAAGCACTCCTCTACTCCTGGGGTTGTCGGGGTATCAGTCACAACACATCCATCGCGTCCTGTTGTGGTTGTGATGGATTCTCGACAGGTGTTGTACCTGGTCCGACTGGTTTTGCTGCTTGAGCAGCACCTACGGTCTTGTCAGTTTCCTCCTCGAGGATTTGGAGGTAGATGTTCCTGAAGAGCCAATAGAGGCTATGCTTTTGCTGCTTTAGGGCGTTGACGTCCGACTCTGGTACCTGGAACAGCAGGTGAACGCCAGGCGTTTCACGCTCGGTCTGTTTCTCCGCACGAACCAGGGAATAAATAATTTATTTATTTTTTGTTTATTTATTCGTTCTATGGAAGACTTACAGCTAAATTAACAGATTAGCAGTAGAATAGTGACAGAAAGCCAATTACAGGGCTTCGCTTATAAAAAGTTGATTAATAATTAAGTGTGACTGGTTTAAGTTTACCGTACAGTACAGTCTAAAAATGTGATAAAAGAATTAAACATTATAAAAACCAATTATATCTAAAATAAACTACTTATATATAAAATGAAGTCAAGAAAAAGTTAAGGCTCAAGCATCTTCTTGCTGCAGGTATACTATTTACAAATGGATCAAGATTATGCTGTTTACACAATTTATTAAAAGTTCTACTCGCTCGCACAGTAAAGGTGTTTTGTCTATAATTAGTAGAAGCATGTGGAACACTTATTGGGGGAATAAAAACAGATGATTTGCAAGGAACGTTAAGGCCAATGTTGTATAATAGATCGGAGCAATTTATATTAATTGTTTAATATTTTTAATACGTAAAGCAAAAACTTTGTACCCCATTTTACGAAAATTGCGCGGACGGAGGAGTATGAAATTTGGCACAGCTAAAGTTTATATGGAGAAGGAGTGACGAATCCTAATATTTATATAAAATATGCATTAGAAATACATTAAATTAATGAAAAACACTACACGCACACAACCATGCATTTGACACACGCAGTCGAAGCGCCTAACTATAGTTATATATATATCAATTATAATGACATATATCAGCAATATCTTACAGGCAAACTTTGGTCGAATTTCGAGCACTAGGCGACCGCTAGTGTACATAATTATGTGGAGTAGATGACTAAATGACATGTGATTAGAGGGTATAGTTATAGACAATAAAACGATCATATCGATTAATAACGATCAAGCTTAAAATTTAAATCAAATATGGTCGAATTTCGACTTCTTGGCGACCACTAGTAAAAGTAAATACTCGGCAATTTCTCTATGATTCTGTAGTGGCAACAGATGGTACTTTTTACAGTATTCAATGTAATTATTGGAGTCGTACGGCATCCCCTGACGAAAGCATAAGTATTTAATAAAGCGCCTCTGTATACACTCTATTCGGTCTATATATTTTTTATAACATGGGTTCCAAATTTGGGAAGCGTATTCCAAATTGCTACGGACATAAGCACAATATAAAATTTTAAGAGTCTTAACTTCCGTAAAGCATTTAGAGATACGCATAACAAATCTAATGCTTTAGAGGCTCTATTAACAACAGCATCTATATGAGTGTTGAATATCAGTTTAGAATCATGATGGACACCTAAATCACGAATAGTGTTGCATCTGCATAAAGTTTGGCCGCACAATGTATAATTTGTGGTTATAGTAGAACGCTTCTGTGAATATGTAGTTACCCAGCATTTGGACGGATTCAAATCTAATTTATTACATTGACAATATACCTCTAGTCGCTGTAGATCTTCCTGCACAGCATCTGCGTCATGAGACGTGAGTATATTTGAATAGATTTTCATATCGTCAGCGAAGCATAAAAGTTTGGAAGATTGTAGGCACTGATTGATGTCGTTCACGTAGACGATAAATAATAAAGGACCTAGTAAAGATCCTTGGGGGACTCCGCTAGGAACATGAACCCAATTTGACATGTAATTATTTAGTACTACAGCTTGCGATCGGTTATCGATATAAGATGAGAACCATCTCAGCAAGTTTCCCCGAATACCTATGTTGGCTTTATTATTAGTGTTTGAATGTTTTTGAAAAGGATGGTCATATTTAGTTGTATATTTATCTTTGTTTTAATTGAAAAATATCCTTCTGTTTAATTTGATTATTTTAGTTTTAAATTGTTAGTTATTTTCAATATCTTTAATTATTACTAGCTTTTGCCCGCAGCTTTGCTTTCTCGGGATCAGTACTTTTTTCTAGATGAAAGGACAGTTTTTTCCTTTACTGTACCCCTGACAATATCTATATGAAATTTCAAGATGAATAGTTGAGTAGTTAGGGTGTGAAGTCTAACTAACACACTCACATTGACATATATACTATTAGTTAGGATTATTGTACTCTTTCATTATTGTAACTGATATACTGCTGTTATAATTTAAGTAAATAAACATAAATAAATCAATTTTACAGAGGAAGACAAACGGCGAGTGGATCCAGCATCAACTAAAACAAAGAGGGTGACAAAGAATCCACGGTTTATACTTAATCCCGCCCGACTCACTGGCCCTAGAGGCATCCAAGTCATTCCTGAACATTTTAAAGACTTCAGGTTCAAAGGTAAGACACAACCTTACTTTGTTACTTTGCTTCAACATTATTTAGTTTGCTAAATAGGACTATAATTTGTTTAATCTATACCATTATTCTAAGATTGAACCCACAATGCCTCACCAAGTGTTGTATGATCCACAAATAATTGTTCCATGTCTGGGTGTTCTTTGTGTACATTCTATGAATGTTTGTAAAGTGTAGGGACTTTACACAAGAATTATTCCTGGAGCGGGAGGTGTCTTTTTAAAAGAAAGAAAATTGTTAGGTCTCCTTTGGGTCCATTCTATATTTTTTACACATTCTAAATAGTTATATGGAATCTAAAAATGTGTCTAGAAAATGGCAATAGATCTTTCCCATCATGTGAAATCTATCTAATATAAAATTGTATACTTACATACATTTTATGACTGCATTTTGTGCACATGCTTCCAGGTAAAGGCCATGAGAAAGAAGATCTAGATATCGTTCTAAAGAAGCTAGAACATTGGGCATACAGACTTTACCCAAAATTTCAGTTCCAAGATTGCTTAAAGAAGATTGAGACGCTTGGCAAAAAGAGGCCTGTTATGGTAAGTTTGAGGAAACTTCGCAAAGCTTTAATAAGTCAGTCTTTTGCAGTCGACTTGCAGCTTTCTACTCTCTAATTTATGGCTATTGCAGCACTTTCTTCATGTCATGAGTTGTTTAAAGAAATGCTAAGCATAGTACTGCAACTGAAAATGATCATTTGCCCAGTCTTGGACCTCTACCAGGTAGGAGGCGCAGAGCTGACCTCTATCTAGGAAAACCTTGTAGGAAGCCCAGGCCTAGATAAAAAGGAAATTCGTGAATGAAAGTGACTTGCAACATAATTGACCACTAAGCATAGCTGATGCCACATTCGGTACTTCAGTCACATTCAGTAGAAGCTGTGCGTAGATATGCGTGGGCGAAAATTTAATGTTGTGGGCGACCAAAGAACCAGCTGCGGGTCTTGAATAACATGTACTAGCTTGTGCCCGCGGTTTCGAACGCTCGGCAACAACCTTTGTTTTAAAAGAAAGGTACCCTATGTATGTAAAGGTACAACCTTTTCTGTACCCCTGACAATATGCAACTTAACATGATGATTGGTGAAGTAGTTAAGGCGCGAAAACTTAATAAACAAACTCACATTAGCCTTTTAATATTAGCTGTGATGTCAACTTTTAATCAGTTCCTTACTTTAGTATGTTTTTTTAAAGGAAGTAAAACATATCGTTATTTACAGGTCCACCTACACAAAATCCGTACTGACCAATTTTTATCAGAGGAGACAGTCGTCCAAAAGGACTCTAGCGATGACGAGGCGCAGCCACCGCAAGAAGAGGACGAATTCGACAAATTACTGCAACAACAAATAGACCTAGCTAGGGCTACGCCCGCGCCAGGCTCTGTGAAGAAAGTAGTAGATAAAAGTGATCAATGGGCAAGAGTTATGGAAACTCCGAACAGAGACGATAGGTAAGTGTAGTAAAATAATTGCAAAGAAAAGACCATGGCAGGTAGGCAGGCACATCAGTATTGCCGAGTACAGATTGAGTATGATGATGTGACGAGAACTGCCCTGCTGCTCATCGGTAGGTAGAATAGCTGCTAAGTTCTCTCAAGATACATGGTCATATTTGACTTTGCTTAACACCTTTATAGTCAGACTAGTACTCGGGACCAGGACGTCCGCAAGGTTGGTTAATTATAAACCGCTTGTAATCAAGTAAAATTGAAATAATTATGGTAGTAACCCACGTCTATCTTACATCCTCCGCAAGTAAAACGCAATTTTCTTCGAACTCGATATCGACATATTTGCAGCAAAAATCAGCTTGTTAAAGAAAGCCTTGTATAATGAGACCATTTAAAAATAAAGTTATATAGTTGCAACAATTAGATTGTTATAAGGTATTATTTAGTAAATTAATTATAAGGTTGCTACATTTATTTATTTTTTACTGTTTTAAATTAGTTTTAAATTAATTTATTTTGACTTACCTACTTGTTGAAACTGTGTTAGAAGTTAGTTAAAGAACATTGTAAAACTCACCTTCAATAACAATGTTGTGCTTACCTTTAATTTAAAAGCATACAATGAACTGATGTATTTTGTGTTATTTTAAGTCAATGTTCTGTTTGTATTTTAGTTGGTAAGTCTAAACCTAAATAAATATTCGGTTGAGGTATCCGTTAGGCTACCTTGTAGTATGAACTTTCAATCAGACACACAAAAATGCAAACTGTGTTTAAAATATGTACTGAGTAAAAAGCAAAATTTTGGTCCAATGGGACATCCGTCAAGTATGCAAGCACTTCGACTAATAACTTATATACTATACATAAAATAACTTATATCGACCTCCTGGCCTTTGAAAGACACGTGAAGGCACCATGCTTAGTCATAAACTGTATTGATATGTAGAGTACTTACGAAATATTGATCACACAAAGATTTTCAGATTTTTCATTTGTTATATACATTTTTGTAATGCGAATCGCTTCGTGTCCTCTTTGTATGTGGTAGCTAAACCACATAGGCAACTAATATAACAAATAAAACATTGCAGATCTCACCTACCAATGCCGAAAGCTACATCATCTCCCTCAATCAACGACGAACAGAAAGAACGGATGCTCAGAAACCGTAAACTGGCAGAAGAACGTCGCTTAGCAAGACTGAAACAAGCCACAAGTATGAATAACAATACAGCTAACACAATCATAGAGATTGATGAAACGGAATCAGTAGCAGACAAGTCTGTTCCAGCAAATGATGTTAATAATATCATAGAGGTAAATGATGAAGTGGTACCTAGAAAAGCAAATAGGTCTCAAGTAATTGATAGTTCAGATTCTGATGACGAATGTAATGTGATGGCTGTGAATGAGTCTATTGTTGTTGAGGTACATAATCTTAGCAATATTGACGAAGGAAAGGATGATGATAAGAGTAAGGATAAAATTGTTGATAATAAAGAAATTGATGACAAGGCTAATGATATTGAAGAAATGGCAGTTGATGAGAATATTCATGTGGTTCAAGATGTTATTGAAAATGAAGCTGATAGTATTATAAAGTCAAATAATGATAAAGAAAGTGACTCTGTTGATGTTAATGAAGAAAACTGTGATGACAATAATATTTTTGATGGAGAAAATAATGATGATGATAAAGATAATCATGATAAAAGTAATTCATTGTATGTTGAGAAAAATTGTGATGGGAAAGTTATTGTTGATAACAAAAGAAATGAAGATGTTGATGAAATTGTTAATAAAAATACTAATGACGTTGTTGAAGATTTAAGTAATAAGAATATTGTTGATGTTCATAGTAACGATTTGTCCGAAAATAGTGATAAGGATAAAACTGATAGTAATGTAATATCTAAAGAAACAACACAGGGTAGTCCTAATTCAGCTCAAGATGATAAATTACAACCTACAGATAAAGTTACAGAAGAATTTACAGAAGACATAATGGATGTGGACTTTAATGATGATTTTTAGATTGTTATTTAATAAAGTTATTTATTTTCATATAACTTAGTCTTATTCTTCATCCTTCTATTTCCAATAGTAGCAGGCGCGTGCGCTTCATACAAGCAAAAAAGCACTGCATACCCTAGTCCGCTGGCCTATGTAAATCTATATAATCGAAATCTATATATTAAATACTACAAGCTGAATAACAATAAATACACTATAAAATTATCAGAAACAATAAGAGCTTGTGCCACTGCCATCTATTGGTCCGTGAGTGAACTACTAAACAAATAGCTTGTGCCAGTGCCATCTATTGGCCTTGAGCGAACTACTAAACAAATAGAATATATAATAGAGAGGTGTCTGGAAGCAGAGATATTTCGTGCTTATTTGCAGTACATTTAAACGTCAATCGATTAGGCTGTCTACGACACAAATATTTTGCGTGTGTGTGTAAAATGCACGTGTGTGCTCGCCGACTTAAGGCACTGCCTACACATAATCCAACTAGCTTAAATAGTTGTCAAAAACATCATAATTGTTGTTTATTATAGGCCTATTATTTTAACAATATAGCATCATACGCCATTATTAATTATTTCACAGAGCTGTCGAGGGGATTTTAAGCGCTTTGTAATTGATAACTAATTAATTAGTGAAATTACCGGAATTACTGTAAATTATGGAAAATTATACCTGTGAAATCTATGTGTTGGTTGGTGATGTGTGTTTAAATAAATTAAAACTGGTGTTTTCTCGACGTTGTCTTTTGATGACAAAAATAAAATAATTTCTCTTGGACGCTGTGTTCGCGATTTAGATTTAAAACAACAGAAAGGTAATACGACACGTTCTTTTATTAAAAAGTATTATGATATTTATAGCTGGCTAGCGGGCTGTGTCCACACAAATAAACTATTTTGTTTTCCGTGTATATTATTTTCCAAACAAGATAAAAATAATGTTTGGACCTATAATGGATTTTCGGCTTTAAATCATTTTCACTAAGCTGCTTCTAAACACAATTCGTCGGAAAACATATAGATTCTTGTTTAACCTTTCAACCGCCTTAGCACTGAACAGTACTCGAACGCTATGGACGTTATCTTGCCTAAGCACTGTACAGTGCTCAGGTTACCTGCGTAGGATTTTTTCGATTTTGATAATAAAATACTGGTAGACAAAGTCTAAATTGCTTTGTTTATTAATCCATATTAAATGAACGAACCCTGGAAAATTTCACTCATTGAATGAAGCTCATAGAATATTTCTAATGATCATTTGAAATTTGAACACCAGCAACGGAGCATCGAAGTTTTTAGTACTGCAAAAATTGTGTTTATTTATTGATAATCTTTTATACTGCTAAGTTATAGTTACTTTTTATTATTTTTGAATGTACTACTATTATGAATCAATACGTACAAATATATCAATCGTGTCTAAATTGGAATAATTTTACGTCAAAAAGTTATGGTGCAAAGTAACCGTTGGAATGCACTATTATTTTGAAGAATTTCATACATTTACTCTTACATTTTCGTTGTGACATTATTATAATTATAATTACAATTTTATTGAGAGTATAGATTGCGATACAATTTTATATTTAAATGGTCCTAATTTAGTAAAAACTTAAGTTTTTGTTCGGTGAGCGCATATCGCACGCACACATACACAGAGCAAGACGGCCGACGTGATGTATGCGTATAGGCAGTCGGCATTACTTTTACAAAGCATGTTGTTTTTTGGTCCTTATGTATCGTGTGTACAAACGACATTTGACAAGTGCTGGAGATAGACTAAAACTAGTAACAAATAAAGGTTACCTATAATCTATATTATAATGCATATACGAAATATAGATACGATACGTAGGTAATTTTAGAATTTATTTATTTTAAATTTGGACTAACGGGAATTCGGCGCCTTTGATACTGATACCTACCAAGCGACGTCTTCAAGTAAACAGACCTCAAGGGATACCGCCGCTTTGTAACTCGTGCCAATCTGTCGGCGGCCTCTTTTGGTACCGATTCGGCGGTGCAACTTAAAACATGCCGCCACCTTTATTTCAATTACCGACATTTTAGAGAGTTAGTTTCGCGCACAGTGCTTTCGGGCGCACGTCAGACAATTTTATAGGCATTTTTTGCGTGCTACGTAAATAGATATTTAGTTTGACCTTGTTTATAAAAGCCTAATATATTATTGCCCAATATATTATAAATTACAGAATATTACAACTTTGAATTGTTTCTAGTTATTCAACCATAACCAACGCAGGCCCCAGAAGCCAGATTATAAGAGGTCTGCAGGTACAAAGAACTCCTCAGGGGTCCCTAGTTCTGGCGAACGAGGAGTTAATGATATTATAGTTTACACAAAAGTACTGAATAATAATTTTTCCCCAAAAGTAACCTGCTGTATATTGAGCACTGATCAGTGCGAGGTTCGGAATAGAAGCACTGTTCAGCGCTCCGGCAGAATACGACATGACAGTACACGCACACATACACACAATACAAGTGAACAATCAGTCGGTTTTTGTTTATCATTTATCTAAATATTTTCTATTGGGCTTACCATGAGTGAGCCATGCAATCGAGAATTTGGTTTGTCCTCTATTCATTCAATCATTTCCATAGAGTATTGAGAATTCTTAGTACTTGAAAATTGTAAATGAAAACTGGCCTAACAAATCATGTACTCTTTTGTTTATAGATTAGAAAATAGATTATTTTCATGATAATTTCTGTATGTTTTGCACTAAATCAACAGAATATGACATTATTAAATTAGAAAAACATTTGCTTCTAACAAATACTATCTAAAGAGGTATCGGGAGTAAAGGAAAAGTTCGATTGGAAAGTGTGCAAAATGGCGAATATTTTGCAGTGTTATGTGATTTTCACAACAGTATTTTTGAGTGAATTTTATGTAAAATTATGGTGATTTTTATATTATCAGGTAGCCTTGTTATTGAAGTTTAGAGGAATAATAATTTAAAACGAAAATAATTCGAAGAATATACTGAAAATCTCTTTTTTACTAAAATAGGTGCGTAGTTTGCCATTTGGTTCGATTGTCTATAAATATTAAAAAATAACATGTGTTTTAGCAATAAATTATAGTAAGATAAGGTACATTGGTTATCTATCTATCAAATAAAATCGCTAGATATATGACGGATCAAACATTTTTTGAAAATATTGAATAAAATCCGAACTCTCTACTGCTCTGTATAATCGCGCCATTGTTGCGGCAAGATGGTCACTCGGGCTGTCAAGCCATGTTGGCGGTTGAAAGGTTAAAGTTTCAAATGTTTGGAAAAGGTAGAATAAAGTCTAGTTTGAATACACAGGTCAAATAAGACATTGAAAGGCAGAACGCAAAAGTTGAAAGGAATAGAAATATTTTTAAACGGTTGATTGACGTAGTTAAAATAATACCTATTGTCATGTATGTTAGTAATTTCGTTCTTTTATTTTTGTTCATTTGCGCAAAAAACACTCTTAACATCTCACGGCCTTTTAATACCTACAAGCCACAAGGTTACAATGGATATCATTTAGGTGACTTGTTCTCACTATCAGTCACTTATTTGGATATTCATGGTCGCCACACACACAATCATCAACGGTGCTATGTCGAAAAGTCGTGGAATCGAATTTGGTAAGATATTTTATTTATTTATTGTATACAGATATATACAGGATGTCCGGTAATTAATGGATAACCTGGAAATGTCTTATAGTGGAACTGATGGACGTTTAGAAAAGTATGAAAAAAATCTATCCTAACTACTACCTGAGATATGTGGTTTTTTTTTAATTACCATGTATAACTTTCTTGTATACTACGACCATAAATTAATGAAATCCATCGGTTTTTTGTTGTTTTATTATTAAACACTAATTATGCTAATAGATAGACAGTCAAAAGTATGCTATGCTATATAGCTTGCACTTTTTAAAATACATATATTTTTTAACGTTTATTTTTTTTTCATTTTTTCTGAACGGGCTTCAGTTCTATTATAAGACATTTCAAGGTTATCCATTAATTACCGGACACCCTGTATACACACAATAACATTTATAAATGTAATGTAGTGCCCTCGCAGAGGTTTCGGGTAGGGCGTGCATACCCTACCAGAAATCTTTGTGCACGCCCCTGAATAGTAAGTGCTGGATTCGGCTTCGAATTCAATCTGGTACATATTTATGTCTCTCACCTCTTTTGGTCAGTCTAACTTGTTTAAGATTGGTTAGCCTAAAATATCCTCATAAATCTTAGTAAGTTTCAACTGCACGGACGGCGAAGTGGGTTTAGTTGTCGCATAGCCACTGCCGCCGCGCCGGGTATTGTGGATTCGATCCCATACGGGACAAAAATTTGTGTAATCTACAAATGGTTGTTTTAAGTCTGGATATTCTTTGTTGTTTGAATGTTTGTAAAGGCTCCCGCGACACAGGAATTATTCCTAGTGCGGAAGTAGTCTTAAAAGAGAGAAGAGTACCGTCATCTTACAGGATATCAGTAAAGCTATCTAGCTTTAGCTAATCATAAAATCTTTTGTGTAAATTATATGGGAGAAGACAATGACTTCCTGTAACACAGGTTTCGTACCTAGCACAGGAATCACCACTGCAAAGGAAATGTGTAAACCATTTTATGTTAACAAATAAATTTTCAAAAAAAAATAACATAAATCTCTGTAAGAATGCCTTACCTTTATTTGATTCCATTTCAATAATTTGTACTTGGGGTTGGTAATGCAACGGGTGAAACCCCTGGTGCGACCATAGACAGGACGTATGCTTGTGTGAAGTTATATGCCACTCTACATATATGTATGTATATGTAGACTCACCCCTACATTTCCGTAGTGTAGAGGTATATCCTTATTTCGCCAACTATGGCTTAGATCCCACGTAATAGAGCACGAGGCTATTACAGTTCCAAAATCATTGCGGCTCCGGAGTATTTGTTGACCGATAAACCCAATAGCACTACATGGCCTACATGGATATCGAACCTGGGACCTCATACACAGCAGTTGCACACTCTTTTGCTACGCCAGACAGTATTAAACAAGTGAGAAACGGCAATGAATTGCCGTAAATCTTAGAGTTCGAGAAAATAATTCGAGTAATATGCAAAGCTCAGAAGTCAAAGGTCATAGTCATTTCGGGGGTATATCGACTATGCTGAGTCGAATGGCGTTGACCGCCAGTCTCTAGCTCTTAGGGTCAGTTCAGACAGAACGGCAAAATCCTCGCACAGGCTCAGGCCTCCTCTAGCCGCAATTCACACAGAGAGCAATATGTATGCGGCGGTACGTGAGCAAGTCAAAACCTGGTCGCGCGGTTTCGGGCATCCTCTAGGACTCCCGAGCGGGCACGAGGAGGTGCGCGATCGAGTCGCGAGCATACGCGAGCTGACTGCGTAGATATTCATACAATTTTCTACTTAAGGCTATGGTAATACAGTCCTATGTTCAATTGGGCCAGTAAATTGCTCGGACCATCATTTCTGTTCGGTCTGAACTAACCCTTACGGTTCTTGAGTTGAAAGTTGTATAATAGTCAAACGAACGGACAAAGCTGTTGTATAAGCATTTTTCGAACTCTAAAAGTAGCACCACGACCTTTTTTTATTTCGGAATTTTATGATCTCGTTAAGAAACAGCGTGAATAGCACAAAATAAAACTCACGTACCACATATTAGATTTAATTTACGATAGGATGCCAACAAAACAAACTTATCACAGTATGCACAAGTACTAGCACAATATATAGCTATCTATATATATCGTCAAATTACAGTACAAATGCTTATCTTTGTATATAATATTGAACAGCGGGACAAAGAATAAAGTTGTGTGCATGTTAAAAAGATTATCATCTAAATATCTATGTTAGAAAACGGCTTTTACGGCATAGCTGGCTTGTACAAGTTGCTTTGTAAAGACAAGTACTCAAGAGTTAGATCCGAATTGTCGCGCAGTTGCGTTATTTTATGCAAGCAGAGTTATCATTAATAGTTTTGAAGTTATAAAAAAGCTGCGTGCCAATGATAAAGGTTACTGTATTATCTTTATTAACATAATGGTAAGAAATGTAAGCATTTCAATATAAGTTTTAGAAATAGGTTATTTAGCTAAACAGTTTATTTTGCCAGCGCATCTGTTCATCATCCAATCATAAAATAATATTTTATTCATGCAATCAAAATTTATTTTAACCACTCCATCAAATTAATTCATATTCATGATGTAATAAAAGTCTCATAACGAAGTTATTGAATGGTATAGATTATGTTTAAAAATATATGCCAACCTTCAATGCGAACATCAAACGCGTCAGAATATTTATGTAAGTTCAGAAACCAATAACATTTTAAACCTAATCGGTCCAGTAACGTGGTCAAAATGGTTGCCATCTTAATTTCTTACATTCTGTTTGGGAAAAGTCGTGTTGTTAAAAATTAACCAATAAACA
Source organism: Catocala nupta (assembly GCA_963675205.1). Lineage (NCBI taxonomy): Eukaryota > Metazoa > Arthropoda > Insecta > Lepidoptera > Erebidae > Catocala > Catocala nupta. The sequence goes on from OY776102.1 coordinate 2,016,110, forward strand.
GAGTTTTATTTCTTTAGCCACAGTTTATTTATTATAAATCACAGATATACGCTTTATATTTTAACTACACAACTTTATTCTATCACACATCTTATTATTAATTTTCTATGATACACCATGCGAACTAAATTGTATGAAAATGCAGGTAATCCCAAAGCTAATTAAAAACGGGTGAAATACGACTAAAACGTTCTTCCTTTTTACAGACAAAATTGCGTCCAATATTCAGCTCATTTCGAATAAGTTATAACACTTATAACGTATTTAATAAAAACTGCTACTGCAGTTTATTACTGCTATTTTAAAAGCAGTATAGCTAAATGTGTCTACGTTTTTCAAATCAAACAAAAATTACCGAGTTAAAATTAAATTAAATTAACTTTAACTCGATAATACATGATTTTCTATGAAAAGATACTTTAACAAGTTTAAAATATAATTGAAGAATTTTTAAAAGTTTATTTTTTGTAACATGTTATTTGAATAGCTTAATTAAAACTGTATTATTCATTTAAAATGTTGACGTTGTAAATATATTTTAGTTTTAATCATTAAAACAAATCAATTCAAATAAATTATGATTTGATTTGCAAAATAATCGTATTTTCTTGTCATCTTTAGAATTTCTATCTATACTCCATTTGGTTAGGTACTTACCTAAAGGTAAACAATTTTGATTTGTCTTTTATCTAAAAACTTAATTTAAAAATAAAATGCTGCTAAAGATCAATGTAAATACATAAATAACGATTACTAAATCAATTGAACCGTTAGTTTAAGCAGTAGTTTATTAGTTTAATATGTGTTTGTGTAAAAAGTCACATCAAGATTGTTTACCTTTAGTTAAGTACCTAACCAAATGGAGTATAAATAAAGTTTATCTACATTATCTGTTACTTCTGAGCATACTTTCGTAGATTTTTCATAAAGTTGGAATACTCATATATTTAGAGACGACTATATACATGAGTGATAGTTGCCATTCCTTTAATAAAACACTATTACATTGACATTCTAAAATAAACTTTTACTCTAATCTGTATACCGAGTGTAGATCTATGACAAACCAGAGCTCCTTAACCAAGCATTGATATTAAAGCGATCATCAATTGTTCTTTATATTCATATCTGCCCGTACCACGACACTCGTCCTTAAGCGATATCTATCGCTCTGTAAGGTTGTTACCATAACAACAGCGATACTATCTACACAGCAAGGGTTTCAAAATACCTGCCAACTCTCTCTATACAGACTTCACAAGTATATTATTACATTTCCGCGGTCATGCATATTAAATTATAAATACAATCGTATCTCTAAGTTACATACTCTAAATTAGCAAGAGTATATACAAAATATTTGGTTTCACGTCAGTACACCCAAAATATTACTAAAACTATCCATCGATTCAAACATACTACCCTCTTTTAGCTGTCAAATCGTGCGAGTCAGCGTTCTGGCTAGCTTTGAACCAGTTCAAGTGGCTAGAAAACTTCAGACTTTAATAGAGATATCACCCGTACTTTATAGTAAAATATTGTACTTTATTTCGGAGTGACATGCCTATTACGAGATATTTTACTGATATAGATTGCTTGTTATCTGCTTTATAGGCTCAAAGTTATGTGCCAGCGCGTACCCGGATCGAGCTGTTATTGAATTGACTATCAGAAAATGTTAGTAGTAAAATAAAGTTTATAACTGCTTAGCAGATGTATACAGTTCATGAGATCAGAAGATTCATACCTACATTTCAATAGGTATGCTTTGAACTCAAAATACGACTGTCTATGCAATAACCGATCGTGTTCGTACTTTTCCAAACATAGACTGAGTACTTAGAATTTCCTTAGAGGCAGACAATGGCCCTAACTGAGACACGACTAACAGTTAAGCATTTCTGTTGATACCACTAAACCAATGGAGCAGTCAAATATCAGTAAATAAGCGTAGAATGATCAGTAGTAAAAAGAACTTCATCACGAAGATACGCGCACGATTTGACAATTAAAAGTGAATTACTGCGCACATCACAAGTTCAATGATCTTGGCAAACGTTTACATTCTTTATTTAAAAACATAAAACCCAGAAATTCGTCCGCATTTTTTGTTTAAAAATACATTGGTCATCAATTCAACTTCATTGGTCATTAAATGTTAATTATAGCATTCGGCTGAAAATATGCGAAAACGTTGAACACGCAAACGTCTTGTATTCGAATAAAATACGAATGCGTATTCGATTAAAATTCGAATGTCTTTGTATTCGATTAAAATGCTAATGGCTTTGTATTGGATTAAAATTCGAATGTCCTTAGTATTCGATTAAAATTCAATGACTTAGTATTCGAATAAAATTCGATACAAAGGCATTCGATTTTTTCCGAATATAAGATTCGCAAAAAATCGAATGACTGTCTGAAATAATTTTGTGAACATCCCTTGAAAACATTTTCCTTCATATGTATGTGCACAGTAATAAAACAAGCAATATACTTACACAAATCCTATAAACAAAATTAAATATCTCACTACCATTTATAAATAAGCTACAAACTATAATTTAAAACATGTTATTCACAATGTTCCATGTCTAACTTAACTTCACTGATGATTACATACAGACTTATTATAAAGTTTGGACTAAAGATTTAGTCTATGTTTAGTCCTAGCGTTAAGCATTATGTCAAAAAAAAAAATACAACATAAAAGAACTTGAACAATTCTAAACGAATTTGTTTTTAGTGGCAGACAGGACGCTAACAAAATAAAAAAGAACTTCATTAAAAAATAAAACAAAGTTTAGACTGTTGATTTACATAAGGTTACCAATTTTAAGTCAAATTCTCAATTTTGTTTTTACATTTCATAATAAGATATTTAACAAATCGTTTAACACTGCCACTTGGCAGACTATGGCTTTCCTCTTCTCCTATTGAGAGGAGACCTGTGCCCAGCAGTGGGACAGTTTATAAACACAGTTGGTAAGTCTAAAACTAAAATCTTTAATCCATATTTTACAAAATTGTCTAAATTTAACTAAAACTTCTTATCAAGTACTTACTAAAATTTATACTGAAATGATTTCGATAATAATTTTTCTGCTTATAACCGTAAAATAATTTAAAAGAAAACAAATAAGATTGTTCATATTATTATCAGTTCATCCTTTTTTTAATGTATATTATTCAAAATTTTACTATTTTTAATAACTGCTAAATATTTTAATTTACACAGCAGTGTTTAACACCTATGTATCAATGGCTATGTATATGTCCCATGAAATAGAGGGGCCAGTTTCTTGGTGATACAATTCCGCTTGCGATTTTACGAACAGTAAAATCCAAACATCTCTCTTTGGGTGATAATTATAAAAAAGAGTTTTATCACTAATAAATATACTTTAATGTTTTCCCTTTCCTTTGCTCTAGAATAGAAAGAGACAGAACTATGTCCTAATAATTAAATTTCTTAAATATTCAAATTAGCCTTTGAATGATAAGCAGAAAAATAATTTACAATATCATATTTAATTTAAAATCTACAATTTTACAAATCGGAGCATATATTAATTACTTAAAGATATATCGGATTTTTACACTGGATGCTTTGTTTAAACCATGTGCCAGATTTTGGCAATTGAATTTATTATCCAATCTATTCCAATTCAAAGATAATTCAACAATCTTTAAGATAACTTTGATCAGATTGGATATATATTCCGATGGAAAATGGATTTCAAAAGATTATGGTTGTATTTTATATACTTTCTTCAAGTATTTTTCCTTGTCCCATACTAATGTAGAAAACCCCATGTACACCCGTATTTATTACTTTTCTATTTTCTGAAGGTTTGTGTAAAAGCAAGCGTGTATTAATCATAAGCAAGTTATGAGTTAAATGTTTCAGGCACTTGAACAACTTAGGAGCCCGACGGCTATTTCACTTGCCTAAACTAAAACTGCCTACAGTGTCAGACAGTAAATGCCTAGCGTGTACCTTGAAAATAACGCCTAAAGTGACAACTGTTTCTAAAACAAAGGCAGCCTAAAGTGACGTGCCTAGACAAAAATATTAAGGCGTAGGAAAATAATTTAATTTTAATTATTTTTAATGTTCTTCATTACACTCGCCAAATATCGAACCCAAAGCCTTTAAAATCCGACCAGACAGACAGCGTTTTTATCTTTCACAGTTTCAATACAAAATATTTTTGTCCCTAAGATTTTTTCAAATCTTCCCTCCTATCCTAGTTAGTGTCGGGAATGAGTGAGGCGAAAAATGAAGTGAATATCATCCACGTGACTGCCAATAGAGACTGTTGGTTATCATTGTCGGTTGCTGGAGCTGGTGGTGTGGTTTCCTCGGCTGGCTGGTTGCGGTTGTCGGCGGCTGGTTGCTGCGCTGGCTCGTTGCGGCGGTTGGCGTTGTTCGCCGGGTGGGGGTTCACGTGAAGATCGCGGAAGAATCCGATTTGGTGACTGTAATTGACAAAGCAATGATTTTATTAACCTTTTGAGTAGCAGCGTACTCCGGCGGCCAGGCAATGAGGTTTTAATTATTTCTGGCTTTTCGAGACTTGACAGATTAAATATCTACGCCTGAGACCAAGTATAGCCTGTTACACCGTTAAAATGGCTAATATACTTATCTAAGCTGATAGCACCGTACTTTGTATCAATCGTAGATATCGTCTGTCTGTTAAACTTAACAATAACTAAATGTAAATTCATAGATGAGTTCCTAAAATAAGTAAAATCCATTTTAGTCCCTTTATTTGCCAACATTCGGTGAGCTCACCAAAGTATACTTTAGTCATGTTAGTGCTAGATTACATCATAGATACTATGTTTAAATATGGTCACCTTTCTGGACATTAATTATCTGACACACAATGCCAACATGAAATCTAAATTAAGAGTCTAGTATTTCACTCTCAGCTGTATAAAAAACTAAGTTTCATTCTCTGTCATGCAAATGTAATGTGTGAGCTCACTCTTCTTAGTGTGGACACCATTTCGGGCAGGTTGCCCTGACCGTACATCGATCGCACGGAAGTATCTAAAAATTAAATCTTTGATCTAAACCGAGCATTTTAGTACGGCAAGCCAGGCTTTTGTAAAGCCACCGTCACTGCGTATTCTAACTTAGATGTTCCCAAGTGTCGCTTTCTGACGTAAAACTTAATAGAATTGCGAAGGTACTTACAGATAGCCTGCAGCGGCTAACAGCAAAACCAACAACAATCGAGCTGGACTTCCATACAGGTATACCAGCGAGAACAGTATAGCGAGTCTTGAGGCTGCGTACAAGTGGTCTAGCCAGTCCCTGGCCATCGCCTCGTCTTGTTCTTCTACTGCAACTGCTGGGGCTTCGGCCGCGGCTGCAGGGGGCTCGGGGGCCGGCGTGGCGGGAGCGCCACCGGCAGCTTGCCACCTGTAAAAAATAAAAAATCGGTTTAATGTTAGCAGGCGTTGGCAGTAGGAGTATTTTATGCTGCTGGCAAAGGTCCGCATGAAAAAGCCGAACTTAAAAAATATTGCACGGATGGCTTAATGGTTTAAGTGGTCATCTCGCCTTTGCCACTGCGCTTAGTGTTGTGGGTTCGACTCCCGAAAGGCACCAAAAATGTGTGATCCACAAATACATGTCCCGCGTCTGATTGTACTTTATATCCACTGTCTGAATGTACATAATTATGTAAAGACCCATGTGATACAGAATTTCTTCCTAGAGCAGAATATGTCTCTATAAACAAAAAAAAATAAGATACGATTTTCTTGGTTAAGTTTCGAACTTCTTAAGAGGAAACACAAGGGCCGTTTTTCCATACAAATGTAGTCCCCTGTTTCCTCCCTGGATAATGCCAGTAGAACAATAATATTTTAAAAGAACATGTATAGCCTCTATTGGCATGTCCCTATGTTTTCCTTTTTTTCATTAATTAATTATTAAAAGAGATATGAGCCTTCAAAAACCTCAAAAATTGGTCAGATTTTCCGCTGTGTTCAAACATCCAGAAAACAAATTTGAGTAGATTATATAAAAAAAGAAAAACATAGAAACACGGCCAAAGCCTTTCTTCAATTTTTAATGAAATATGTAGTTAAATCGGTCAAGTGTTGGAGAAGGAATCAGGGGACTACGAAACGTTGATTTTGTGTACTTTTATAGGTATTTTCGGTCCAAGGTGCAGTTGTCTCTATCCCGCTCTGCGGGCACTGCGCGACAGCAATAGATTTTACAAATACCTATTTTTCAATACTCTCGCCCGTGGTGTTTCCTCTTAAAATATACAGGTGAGTTTTATCTTATGGGTATGGATATATATATGGAATAAAATACTAAATCCTACGTGTTAATTCAGGGCTTAGTCTATCTTTGTGCCATGTCTCATCCAAATCTGTTCACATTTGTAATATTAGCAGGTTATATGTATATACAAAACCATAACATATTAAATAGTTAATTATAACTCGCGACAACGGTGAAAGAAAACTTTGCTAGGAAAAAATACGACTGAGAGTTCTACATAATGTTCTGGAAGATGTTGAAACCAATTAGCACTGGAGCCAGTATTGAGGAATTTGGTCTAGGGTATCACTGTCGTGGCCAGCTATGGAACAGTTCAAAAACATGGTTGATACAAGGATTAAAAACGTACTTCTACTTCAGAACAAAATCTGATGGAAAATATTTCCCATATGAGAGGTTTCATGTTTTTAGCGCTATGATATGATCTTCTGAACGCAATTGTGATATCTATACCATTAGGCTTGTCGTTTAATTTTTATTGGCATGGTTTCCAGACTTCGCAGCTACGTGTGGCAATGCTAGACTTGATTCAGAAAATCTATTCGATTGTACTAAACCGCCGTAGTAAACATAATAGTGAATAATTGGCATGTCGCCAAAGTAAACATCCCGTTCTATAAATTTTACTATTTGTATATTAAGAGTAGACGATCATACAATTCATGATGACGCATAACTACAGTGCTTAGCTTGTCTGCCTTGGTGGCACACCGGTAGTGAATGCGACTGCTGTTCGAGGTCTCTGGTTCGATACCTGGTAAAACAAAATGTTACAGGTCTATTTCGCTCGTTAAAATGACCACACTCCGCCTGATGGTAAGCAGTCATGTAGTCCAAGAGCAGAGGCCTCCACACCATCATCATAGCAGCTGAGGCGATATTGAGGTCCCTACTTTGACGGCCAGAGGTGCTTTTTCACGCCCCGCTCAAAGAACCCAGGATTGAAGGAAGAAGGACACGTGCCTTGGCAGAGAATTCTATGTCTGGATCGTTCGGCAGAATGAGGACCCAAACTTGTCGGTGCGCGCTCTAATCGATTCTAACGTTTATCAGCTAAGTAATTTTCAGTACCAGTTTAGAGTCTGAAACTGAGTTCGGTAAACGGCAATAAGCTCCTTTCCTATTATGTGGGATCTAAAACCATTCTTAGCGAAATGTGGATATAATGCATTTCTGCCTACCCTTTCGGGAAGAAAAGCGTGAAACTGTATATTGCTCTATTGGTCAAATTGCATCAATATACAGTCTGTGTGTGGGTATTTCATTTAAGGTTGCCACCTTTATTTTGATGAAATAGAGTATATTTACTTCCTGAAATAAAAAAAAAAGAACATCAAAAAGTAAAGCATTATTTATTATGCTATTTTGTTACCACGGTTTGTTGTTGCGTCTAGCGACATCTAACGAATATTTATTTTCATGGAACGGCTTGACCAGATATTTGTAATCTATGGCAATATTAAGATAGATAAATAATTTACATTTTTATTAAATTTGGCGAAGCGTCCGTTTTATTTTCTTGTAAATGTCGACATAGGTAAAATAGAGTATTTCGACGAACTTTATTGCCTTTATAAAATAAATAGCTTGGATGTATGTCAACCTTGTCCATTCTAGTGTATGTTGTGCATGCCTTTTATAGGTGTACATATAAGGATAATAATTGTATAGAGAGCTAAATGTTTAAATGTTATATATGTATACTGTTGGCGTGTCTATTAATAATAAATAAAAAATAAATAAATAAAGTAATTTACCCGAAATCACGTACAATACTTATTATAAAGTACTGTTGGTAACTTTAGTTACAATACACATACATATATGTTAAGTGCGTACTAATTTGTCACAGATTGCATGTTTTTTTTAAATTCTGTTTTTAAGCTTTTTCTTTTGTACTGTGTGTATTTGTGGCAAAAAACGATATTCTTTTTTTTCCTATTTGCCTTCCAAAAACAAAGTTCTCACACCAATTATTCTTGGTTACTACCGGTATTATTATCTGGATATTCGAAGTGTCACGGAGGAATTAACGAACATTCAAACAACGGATACAAAATCTACGCTGTCTTGGAACAACTATAAATGAACCACACTATTTGTTCCGTATGAGAGTCGAGCCCACAACAGTAAGTGCAGTAGCCGTGGCGAAGTGACCATTTAAATCATTACGCCACCAGTGCAGTACTTTCACCTCTGGAGATAATCTGTGTGATGCTATCATTACGTCAACTAAGGCCCTGTTTCACAACTTCGAAGTAGCATGTAACCACAACTCTCGCCATCCCTCTTATATATTAACAAGAGAGAGACAGTATGCGATTTATAATTCGGATAACTTTTTGTTGTTTGTGTGAAACAGGCCTTTAATCTATTATTAACGTTTACATAATCGCTGAGTGACAATAATAAAATTCCTATAAATAGCATTGCCACGAGTGTCTACCGAAGTTATGTCACTGAGATTTAGATTTCAAGGTCATAATCACATCTATGAGGCTAGCTGCCAAATGACGTCATGGCTATAAATCGTGTGTAGCTACTTATCAAAGTTTACCCAACTGTGACGAAAATAATGGGTTCGTAAATTTTTAATAAGTTGTAGATATTATTTATATGCCAGAACTGTATGATGTCAGAACAGATATTATGTACCTTAAAATTATGGGCAGATTATTTCATGTATAGACGGCACTTTAGGAAAAATAAACATTATTTCACGAATGTAGTTAAAAACATATGCAAATACTTTCGAAGTAAATCAAAAATAAAGCTGCTAAGAGAAGTTTTAGTAGATGGGCAACGAGCTTCTACCCTGATTCTTCATGTGAGCTATACTCCTCGAAGTATAAAGTTCTTTTAGACTAGCAACTAACTCAAATTTAACGTCAGAAACTTCACTACTTATCTTTAAAGTTGATGGGTGCCACGTCGCTTAGCGTCCCAAAATGATAGATTGTGAGCAATAAAAGTTTAAGACTATAAACCCGACCACGTAAAAAAGAGATCTAAAAGGGACGAATTTAAAATTTATATAGTTTAAGTCACCCGGGTCATTATTACGAATCTATTGACACCTAATTCATTCAAATCGGTTCAGTAGTTTAGGCGCTACGGTGGAACATACAAACATACATCCCCAGACTGCCAAAATCATTACCCTTCCTTTTGGCTTCGCCGTAGTCGGGTAAAAACAAGAATACTTACATGTTAGCATACTGCTGCATATACTGCAGATAAGCTTGCTGCATCATCATCATATGATTGGCCAACTGAGCTGGGTCATTCGGCACTGGTAGGTACCCTTCACCAAGATTGTAATTCGGGTACGGCGGTACTCTCCCATAGTTATTATTCATGAAGGATGTCAAGTAATTCTGCATTTCCACATTGTGGTTTTGGTCGTTTTGTCTGGTCTCTGGCCTGGGCGGTTCAGCTGGTGGTTCACTGACTGGCTGACTGACTGTCTCCACATTCCGCCGCCGTAGGCCGTCAGTGTTAGCTTCTGGATGGGGTTCCACCCTGCGACTCGGTGTGCACACCAAATGCATAGTATGTGCGAACTGAGTCTCATAAGTCCGCAGTACGTCTTTCAAAATCGTGTTGTCGTCTAGCAATTGCCCGGAGTATATTATTTTCTGCTCGTCTGTTTTCTGTAGAAGAAAAAAGTTAATTAGTTCCTGAAGAATGTAACATGTCACAAAGAGATAAGAAGAGAAATTTGCAAGAACGTTGCTGACCACGTTAATAATCTCCGAAACGTGTTTGTTTAAAGTACCTACTTCCAGATACAGTTTAAAGAGAGTTGAAGATTATGTCAAACTTGGTCAAATTATGGTTTATTTAAAATGGCCAGACTAGAGAAATGTTACTACGCATCCTATTTGACGTGTTTAGTTTTTGCAATATCAGGGGTATCAATCGCGCATTGACAACCTTAGGGAAAAGTGTAAGTATGAGATGGAAGAGAAGGAATAAGACATGTTGGTATGTAAGCCTCTGCAGCGATAGCTTAGTGGGGAGAACAATCGACTGCAATGCAGAGGGTCTCGGGTTCTAACTCACGTCGCGCACCTCTGACATTCAACAGTTATATGACTTTTCGAAATTATCTGCGTATTGATTGACAATTATCGCCAGCTCCGTGCCTCGGAGAGCACGTTAAGCCGTCGGTCCCGGGTGCCATGAACATCTTTGGCAGTCGCGTCGTTATTGGGAACTCAGTGCCCTCTAATATCCTGATACTGGTCTAGCCTAAGAGTATCGTTAGCCTTCGGGTTGCGGAGGTCAGATGGCAGTCGCTCCGTGTAAAAACTGATATCCAGTCAAATCCGGTTAGACTATAAGAATAAGAATAAGAGTCTTTATTTGCTAGAAACATGGTTACATAGATGGTAGGGTTATATTCTAGAACAACATGTTCCACCGTATGTACGGCATGCAAAAATACAATAAAATAATCTTAGAATAAAAATTTACACACTATAAATTTATACAATATAGAAATACTAACTAATTTACATACTTATTTTTATATAACCTTATTTATGCATTTAAATATCTAGCTTAAAACTCTAACTTACACATAATATATAAAATCTATTTAACATTTTTGTAAGATATAAATTCCGAAACCGTGTAAAAACATTTTTCTATGAGCCATTTCTTTAAATTGTACATAAAACTAGTAAGAGGCAATTCTCGGATGGTTTTCGGTATTTTATTATAGATTTGGATACTCATACAGCTGCTATTCTTCAATTCAATTCAATTCAATTCAATTGTTTATTGCGTTCCACAATGTAGGGTTAGGTGGTAACTTAAATAATATAACAGTTCATCATGGACCCTGTCGGGCACAGCAAATTAGGAGAGAAGAAGAGGGCTTCGAGAGCAATTAAAGCAATTTGTTTTAAGCATATAAAACAATGCATCTATCTATCTATCTAATATAATATATATATATGTGTACTTATGTTAATATTTATATATTGTTATGCAATTAATATTATCGCAAAATATATATAAGCTAATTTTAAATAAAATTTGTGTTTAGAATGTTAAAGAAATAAATTGCACTAAAAATTTTAAGTTTAGTTTTATTTTGAAGTTAATTTTTATCGTCGAAAAATTATTTTATCGTATAGTAGCATTTACTTAACAGAAAACGTTTTAGTTTATTAATAAATATATTTGTTTTATTTTCCTTTTTATGTAATGCAGTTGACGTCATGAAGACCTTTAATTTTGTGGGGTCTCTTATGGAGAATTTTTTATTGTTACTAGCCTTTTCAAATAAGTAAGGGTGCTTTTTCACAAAGATGCCAATTTCATAGATATAAATTGAAGCCAGAGTTAATAATTTTAATTTCCTAAATAGTGGCCTGCAAGAATCCAATGGGCCAGCTCCACATATTGCCCTGACACATTTCTTTTGTGATATGAAGGCCTTGTTTACGTCCGTCGAGTTGCCCCATAACAAAATTCCGTACCTTAGTACCGAGCCAACATATCCATGGTACGCCATTAAAGTGGTATTTTCACAAGTAGCCCTAGACTAGAAAGCAGACCCCAAGTGACTTGGGAATAATAAAGGCTAGAGAGAAGGTATGTAAGCCTCTGTAACTTTTATATACTGGGCGCAAGGTTGTAATATTGTTATTACTCTTAGACTCGATTTCTGTGAAAGAAGGCATGCCCTGGGCAAGCCAGCTATTTAGTACCAACATGCCACCACCTTGACCTTTGGTTGGCGGTGTCCTTGTGCGTATGTCTATGTATGTAATTAGTATATTATAAATAACACAGACTATCAAACGTCACATCACAATTAATATGACTCGCGTTAATTTACATAAGTAGGTATACGTCATTTATAAATTATACACAACAGCTGAATCCATATCACGGTACCATTTTGAAGTTCTTTAGTATACATTACGTAATGATAAGAAACTACAATGTTATTTATCTTACGCTGTTATCTTTAAATGGAAAATACAGAACTGAATATTTTGGTGTTTGTTTATTTCTATGTATATTAAGACTAAATTCTGTGTCACATAAAGAATCTGAAGATATATAATGGGTATTGATTATTTTGTGAAGTCTAAGCCCAAGAAGTCTTTAGAAGCCTCAGGCTAAAACTGGAAAACGTGACTGGCGAGAGTCTTCCTTACATTTAATGATAATAAGTTCCCACGTAATAATGACAGAACCACCAGACTACATTCTTGTAGACGGAATTTTCACACTAAAAACCTCTAAAACATAATTATTTTATTAAAAATAATGTACCTATTCTGTCTTCTACTCGATCCATACTAGTAATGTTACAACGCCGCAGGCACCGTCTGTTAGAGTTTAGCGCAGGTCTTGTAGTGCCACCTACTCGTCGAGTACAAGTCAGAATACTCATGGCTTTAGGAACAAATTAAATAATTCGAGAAAATTCGATGGATTGACCGATGGTTCTAGAAGCTTGGTACGTCACATGAATGTGAATTAATGTGACCGTTTTGATTGTTATGGTTTCACGACCGAATGTTGATGCAATTTCGTATTAAAATAGATTAATCGACGGGGAAGCACATATATAGGCAACTTTGTAATAGAATAGTGATCGAAATCGTTCGTACTGGTTAGTTTCATAACACAAATTTAACCAAGACTAAAAACGCGAATTCACTAGATTTTTTGCCGTTTGAGAAGCGCACTTGTTTGATTTCTCGTATCACAGTCCAAGGTCAGCAGTAATCGGCTTATTGTGCGAAGTCACGAGACTTGGTGCTCAAGTAAATTATCTGCTTAGCAAACAGAAATGAAAATTTTACATGAAAATTAAATAAGAAAGTCAACTAATTTCGTCAAGCACGACCTTTTGCTCGACTTTGCGTATACCTCAACTAAGTACACAATGCATCATATCTTAAGGTCTACTCTGAGAGTGTACTATACAAAAGTACAAGAAACGTGGCTTGTAATTTGAATTCTAAACTGCCATTCCGTATCAAAATTGGTTCAGTTCACAAAAGACCAAAGGACTAGGCGATGGTTCTAGAATAATATAGAATCCATTATTTTGATGATACCTCTAAAATGTCCTTTTCATAATAAGTTCTTACAAAATTATCTCTAATGTAAAAACACAGCGTTACAGTTTTAGAAGGTACAGCAATATAACTACTCAAATCTGAAGCTATTCAACCAAGGAAGCAATTGTATTCAACAGAAAGTCACAGTCAACTGACCTTGTGTTGTGTTTCTTTGCTGAACCGGCACACAACAGAGTTATTAGAATAGTGCTGTCAATAAGGGAGCAAAAAATGTGACCTGCGTGAGCACACATTTCGGTGACGCGTGAGTAGGGTTTCTTGATTTGCAAGCGTCTACAGAATATTAGTAACCGCTGACCACCAGGCAGGTCATTTGCTTTTGCCGCTCAAGTAGTATAACAGCAAAAAAAAATATTTGCGTTTATACTGTAAACCTTACTTGAAATAAATTCCTTCCATGTTATGACTACAAGAGTTACATAGAGGATTGCCAGTCTACCACTTTTTTGTGTGGTTGCGAGTAAATTTAGTCCTTTATTTTTGTAACATAAGTGCTGTCGGAAATAAATCTTATAATATTGCAGATATTTTAAACGACTTTCGTACAAATCCAAACATCCAAAAATAAAATGCAGTGCGATTTGCGTCTTTAGAGCATATCTTCTGTAGATTTGTCTACCGAAAATATACAGCATGTGGAGTTGCCTTATAGAAATATTTTCCTATTAAATCTGAAGAAATCGTACGACCGCGAATAAGCGTGGGGATGCCGTAAGAGACAATTTGGAACAACAGTCAATGTCGTAGACAACATGTTATGTGTATGTTGTTTAATTCTTCTGTCAATACCTGAATTTCAAATTTTCACAGCAAGATGAAATTGTTTATGCGCTGTGACAGTCTTTGTTTATCAACCTGTTCGTCGTAGACTAGAAAGATGGAGGTGTGAATTGTATAGCTGTCCTTATCCATCCTATTCATAATTCATACATTTAACTAAGAGCCTACTATGAGTTATCATAGCCTTCGATTCATTTCGACAACCTTACCTTTCTCCAAATCATATGCATTTAACAAGTACAAAATTTGTATCTTCGAAAAGGCAAAACAGTCTATCTGATCTAATTTTAATAACTTTGTCACCTTGTTACGTTTATATGGTTAAACTCCTGCACCAATTTAAACTTATTTTTTTGTGATAGAGACAGTTTAAAGATTTGGAAGATCAAGAATATATCCGCGGAACTAGCTAAGCGTTTAAATAAAGTCAGTGACGTCACTAGGTCTCTAACTTTATGGTTTATATTTGACATCAAAACGACAAACAGACTTAAAAAAATTATGAAATAAATATTTAAATAGTGCTGGTAATTGTTATCTCTATAAAGTTGTGAATTAAGTGAGGTGTATAGTTTTTAATTACGTTTTATTATACAAGTCTTACCTATTGTTTTATTTGCATGTTTATATTTGTATATCCATGAATCGAACGACAATTTCACCTTTGTAAATGTTATGGGTTTACTACTATTACAAAACTATTACTAAGCTAAGTCTACTAGAACTTTCCAAAATATCTTTAAGGTACAAAAATAATTTAGGTTAGGTTACCTGTTGTCAGAGGTACAGAAAGGACATAGGGTACCCTGCATCCAGAAAAAGTATACTATTCTTGAGAGATAGAAATTTTATGACAAATCTACTAAAGCGAGTGAAGTCGTGGGTAAAAACTAGTTAAAGATAGTTTTGAAAAAATAATTAAGAATGTATTTAGAAAAGGCTAACACATTTATTTAAGGTAATAACGACTTGTTGTTAACTGGTCCCTGAAGGTGCTTTCGGGCATTAGACAGTAGTGACACTCTTTATCTTGACTTAAATGATCTCTCATCAATTTTTTTTATATAGAAAGGGGATCTCATATTGTACTGACATAACGCAAAAACCACTTAAATTTATTTTGATGTGGTTTCCACAGTTTGTTAGTTTGGGATTCAATTTAAAATCCAAGCTATTTTTGATCTTATTTCTTTCAATAGCACCGCAGGAATATGATACATAGCGATTTATATATATGGCGTTTGCAGGCGTATTGTTATCGAAGTCTACACGACCGTAGTCGCAGGTAAAAGCTAATTAAATATACGAGTTTCTTATCATTTTCAGCTGACCTTTATGTATAAATGTAACGTAATCTATGTTTTCCTTATCACGAGTTATTCTATAACCTGGATAGGGGAACAGAACGACACCCATTACGTATATTATAGAACTAGCCGACCCGCGCAGGTTCGTCTGCTTCATATAAGAGAATTTTTCCCGTTTTTGCAACATTTTTAACTGCTGCGCCGCTCCTATTGGTCGTAGCGTGATGTTATATAGCCTATATATAGCCTTCCTCGATAAATGGGCTATCCAACACTGAAAGAAATTTTCAATTCGAGCCAGTAGTTCCTGAGATTAGCGCGTTCAAACAAACTCTTCAGCTTTATAATATTAGTATAGATTAATGTCGAGAGCAGGCCTAGAAGTTTAAGTGGATCCTTCATCACTGGACTAGACCGAGTGTTGTGGGTTCGATCGCCAATAGTTTTTCCGAGTCTAAATGTTTTTGTGTCCGTAGTTTGAATATTCTCCTGCGACACAGTAACTGTTCTTAGTGCTAGTTGTTTTTACAAAAGGTACTTGAAATATTATCTAACACAATATAATAGACGACTTATGTACTGAGTCCATAACGTTGATGCGAATAATAACGTAGAATAATCTTTTAATCCAATTTCGAATTCCTTGTAGGCAGACAAATAATTCGGCATTTTGTACACGTAATGAGAACTGATGAAAATATTATAAGTCCATTCTCCATTTATATTTGAGCATGTCGTTTGTAGGGTAATAAACAATTACAGTAGCTTATGTGCAATGTGCATGCAATGGTTGAAACTCAAGCACAATAATCGAACCTTAAAAAGAGACTTTGAATTTCCAACGCACACATCACACATCTGGATCGCCGATAAAACCTAGTAGTTCGCTCAACCCGGAGCAGTCATTGTAAGTTGGAGTAGACCTCCATCTTACAGAAAAACGCAACTTAGCAACCTAGTGTTGTGTATCCCAGGCTCACCGTAAGTTCTAAAAAAGTCTATGAGCCCAAACTTAAACTTATTATAAATGCGAATGTGAGTTTGTTTGTTTGTTACGCTTTCACACCTTAACTACTTGACCGATCATCATTAAATTTTGCATACACGTTGTCAAAAAGTGTACCTTACATCCAAAACAAATGTACTGTTCCCGAAGATAGGAATTTATCGCCAAAATCTACTTTAACGCGAGCGGAGCCGCGCGCATAATCTAGTATTTTATAATCATATTTATAGCGTAGCGTCAAACACCTTAAAAAGTGTACACGCCTTTTTAATGTTAGCCTAGAATTCCAGAAATATTCACTTGATAATAAAATACATAAACACGTACTGTATATATTACTATATAAGTGTGTACACATAAATGTAACAGGCGAAATTCTTTCACTACTATGCTAATAGATAAGAAATGTACTGTTAGCCTGACACTGCACGTAAATAATATTGCTGATTTATCAACTTTAAACGTTCACAATTTGTGTCAAACGTACTATAAATTGGTTTAAATAATTGATGAGTTACTTAGATAACAAACATTCAAGCCGGTTTTTTTTTACTGTGTTTTTGGTGTCATAAACGATTTAAGAGCAACATAAAGCCCCAATCTCCTCGCTTTCAGACTCGGCAATCGAAACTTAAATCGATATGCGATGTTTTGAATATTAAGGGGAGAAATATGTGTAAGACGACGTTTTATTGTGATTTTCATTAAATTTTTTAACACATAAAGAATGTATATTATTTATTAACATTATAAAATAATTTTACACATATATTGGAGAATATATTCTGAAACTTTTGAAGATTTTCCTCAAAAAGTAGTAGAGGTGTCAGCTGTCGCGCATTGTAAGTTGCCATCCGACTGAGCAGTATGCGTAATTTTTAGGGACCGCAATTTCCATCTGAAATCAATAGGAAAAGGAAAGTTAACTTTTTTATATGTATACCTTCTATTTGAACCTCATTTACTAGGGAAAAAGTGAAATTTTTATTTTTATAGGGATGTAAACATAAAGCATGATCTTTACAATATTTTTATATTTTATTATAAAAAAATACTTTAAACAAAGATATTGCTTAGGATTCAGGTTAAAATGAAGTGTATTTATATATAGAAACTACCTATGTATAAAATTTCAAAACGATTGATGAACTTTTTAAAACTAGAGATTAGGATTTCGAAAAAAGTACATTAGAGAAAATCGCGTTTAAAAAAAAATGTGGCAGAAAAGTTAATTTATAGCAGTAATGAACTAATTCAAACGACTTACCGGTTAATCAGCGATTCCAGCACCATATTGTAATCCTTCTTCAGCTTCATACGTTTCGATTTCAGCTTGCAACTTCTCTTTTCAAATTTTTCGAGCTTCTTTACTGCCCAAGGAGCTGCGTCGATTTTGTCGGGCTACGCGTTGATTGTCGATTTGTTGTGCGTGACTAAAACTGCGGTTACGTTTTCAGCTTGCAACTTCTCTTTTCGAGTTTTTCGAGCTTCCTTACTGTCCAAGGAGCTGCGTCGATTTTGTCGGGCTACGCGTTGATTGTCGATTTTTTGTGCGTGATTAAAGCTGCGGTTACCAACTATAATATTCAGCTCGTTCATAACTAATAAAATACTTGAACTTCCTTCATTGAACAAGCTAACAGCGAAATATGCTGCGACTCCAATGATTTTTAATCGCTTATAACTTTTAAACGACTTGCAATTTTGACTTCAAATTTTAAAAGTATATTTTTTAACAGTGTTACAAGCGATTTATGAAAAAAGGAATTGAATTTTTGAAGCCTCTACATATATTTCTCCCCTTAAGTCTGTTTATTGTACTGTGTTTATGTTTCTGTGGAGTAAGTTTCAGTACAAGATATCCTAATATCGACTCAGCAATAAAATCCAAACTGTTCGAGTTATGTAAGATCGTTCAAAAGCTTTAATTTTGTATATTTAACTGCATCGTTGGACCCACAACGTAGGTTTAATGTTAAGAGAGCAACATAAAACCTTAAAATAAGTAGCCTTTCGAGTAGTGTATGGAATGAGACGAAAGATGATATAAGGATTTTCTGGAATTTTCAGCTCGTCTATTTAAATATGTTGTTGGGTCTATGCCCCATGTTATTGTATATTATTTTTGTTATTTTTTAGTTTCGGATTTGGTTGTCAACTTTGACAATGCACCCATAGCCAGTTATAGTTGCCAAGTTTCAGACTGGCCGTACGCTGATTTTCAATTTTAGTACTGTATGAAAAGCAAGAGAAAGGTTCAGTTTGAACGAAATTTTATAAAAAAATTAGTTACGTGCATATGTATATTGATTGGCTATAACAATGTTATCAACAAATGTAATTGCATTGAGAGTGCTCAGAGATTAGCCTGATAATGGTTCATGCACGTAACTACACGAGCGCCTCATTAAAAAATACCAATTATTTTTTTATATTAATACCTATTAAAAATGCATGTGTATTTTTATTATGTAAATTATGTAATATAAACATGTTTTACATGATATAGTAGAATTCTAGGAACTGTGACTGATCCCCTATAGAAACCATGAATGATGGAATGGAAAATGCGATACAGGACTAGCTAATAGAGTACCTAGATGGCATTTTTCTTTTTTTAAAAGGGCAATGCTCAATTTAGTTTTATCCACCAGGGACTTTACAAACATTGAAACAAACACGAAGACTACCCACACTCGGAACAACTAATTATATCAATCACAGAATTTTTCACGTGTGGGTATCGAACCTACAATACCCGGTGCAGTGGCAGTGACCAGGCATTACCCAAAAATAACTCAAAAATAATTTATCTAGAATCATTTTGAATCCGGTTATAGTAGGGGGTATGTGTCAAATGACAGAAAAAGGTTGCATAATAAATTGTGATATACCTATGTGAGGAAGATGGCCAGATACTGTTGTATACCTAATTTTTTTTATACACTATTTTAATATAGTCATTGTTCTGTCATTTTGCAATCTATTCTGAGGCTATATTTAATCAGCTTTAGTTCTTCGCCAATAATTTGACATAAGAATTTAATGTATAATTTAAGAAGATTTCTACAATCCTTTTCCATGGATAGTCTATCATTGTGCGCATGTGTTATAATAGGTAGTCTCTTTCTTCTCCTAAACTTGTTTGTCCGAAAATCATTATCCATAACATGTTTGCCATAAACTTCAGATACCATAATGTTCAAAAATTCGAAATTTTGTTTTACATAATTATCTTTATTTCTAAAACTATTTTGTCATAATATTGAGTACTATAATAATTGAATCTCCTAATTTTGCATGAAATAAAGTCATATGTCCTAAGTATTGTATATTAATTTATAATAAAATTGTTAGTCGTAAAACATGTGCTAAATTATTTAGGTTTCATTAGGTTTTAGTGACAGAAACGAATCACTGTAAATCCGACCCTACGCAGTCATATCTGCCCTACCCCTAGAGTGTAATTTAGAATCTGCAATGATTAGCAGGCGTGGGACCGCCGGAGACCCGCAGCGCCGGAGCCGTGACAAAAGAAGCTTTGTAATACAAATTAGTTTTAAAAACATTATTAGGATAAATAAACATAAAATAATTTGAATTTAGGACATAACTTATTGAAAATGGTTTTAAATCTTTTGTATTTTATTGATTGTAATATTTATGACAAACATATTTAGGACATATTGTATTTAGGGATTATTATTAATAAAAACAAAAAAAAAGGGGATTTTAATTTTATGGCATGTGATATTATATTTATGTGACATAAAGTTCGGGCAAGTTATTATTCGGACAAATGATGAATAGTACAAAACAAATTATGGCACTTTAGATTATGGATAAAAAACTTAGGTAACACAATAGAGAACCATTATAATGACTATCATGATGACATGCATGAGTTATATATTATGTGTATATGATATTACTAAAATGTTATGAAAATAAACAATCATAGTAATGGACTATTTGTCTTATCTACACAGTGAATTAGGTAAACATTTCTTTAATATAAATATTTATTTTTTTACATTCCTACAACACTCACCTCATAATTAAACAATGTTCAACAGCAACGGTTACCTATACTCCATTTGATTAGGTACTTAACTAAAGGTAAACAATCTTGATGCCTCTTTTTATCTAATAACTCAGTTTAAAAATAAAATGCTGCTAAAGCTCCATGTAAATACAACAATAACAATTACTAAATCAATTGAACTCTTAGTTTAAGCAGTAGTTTATTTGTTTAATATGTGTTTGTGTAAAGTCACATTAAGAACCTAACTAAAGGTATAGTTAGTACAGAAATTGTTGATGAAACTAAATTAATTACTTCAAACTGTACTTTTTTATAATGACTATATTGTCTTTGATAATTACTGCCTTGGTGGTGCATTTGTAGGAATTTTCTATCAATAAATTCACAGTTGTAGCACAGGATCTGGTCCTATGCCTGGTAGGTGACAATAGTCTCACACTTTATTTACCTATATACCTAAACAAGTGATGTATATTAAACCTTAGTCTTTATACCCAAAGGGAACCCTTTGGGAAAAGAGATATGAGACAATGTATGTTTGTTTATACATTTGTCTATATGCCCAACAGTCACCTGGAAGATATTTAAATCATTCTACAATGCCATAGCAACACCATGTAAGGGTTCAAGTAAATTTGTGTTGGTGCTGCTACAACTCTTATAATACAGATGTTCAGTATAACATAGGACCTAACTAGCATTAACCTTTTGGCACAAACTTTTCTGACTGCGATGTGTCCTCCAGCGCCAAGCTATAAATTTATAACAGTTGAAAAGTTGTAGTTCTATTTTGCTGTATTTAAAATAAACAAAGGCCACTATTGAAATAACAGAACAGCTTCATTGTATTTTATTATAAGATGATAATTATATCAAGATGTTAATCTCTGATATAATGAATGTATTACGAAAAGATGAGTTATTGTATAGGTATTTAATTAAAATAGCCTCCTCTAGTTTTATATCCTCCTCGATTCCCATTATTGCAAAGAAAAAGAAAATTAGGAAAAAGCACTAATTTTTTTTAGCCGTATATATTTAAAATGATAATGTAGACACGGTTTTGTTCTACATTTAAATAACAACCTTACAGAATAATCATGAAGCTATTAATTGAATCATATACAAAATTATGTTTTTGTATATGATTCAATTTGTGAAATTCTTATTTGGTCATTCTTATCCAATAGTAAATACAAATAAATGACTATGTTACATACTTAGAATTTTAGTAATACAAGCAGTCTGTATGCTGCTCATTATTATCATGTCATTAGCGATGGTCGCCAGCTATCTGCCAGTACGTTGCCATATACTTTTGCTAAGTATATTAAAAATATTTAAATGATGCATGATCAGGACATCACTCGTACAGATCAAAAATAGCATCAAATAATGCGCATTTTTAAAAAAGTACATAATTTACAAGATTCTTTTAGGAACTCATACTTACAGGTTTACTGGGGTAAACTTCAGCGAGATGGCCCTTCAATTCGCGCACGGTCCAGGAAGATTGACATTCTATATTTTGATCCTCGATTTGCTGGTTCGGCGCTTTTACAATCAATGTCACGTTATCTGGTATCATTTTCAAACATTCAATAGTTCTCCACTATTATTAGATAACAGCCAATAACCTGTGATTTTTTAAACCACGCAATTAATACAGGATACAACCTTTTATAGGCACCGTATATTAAAACACTAGAATTTTACGCTGACGCAATATATGCACGAACGTTTTTTTATTTATCAAGTGTCTCGTCCGAATACGTTGTGACCAAATAATTTAATAAATCGGTTTTGATGTAAATAAATACTTGGTATAAATGGGGCTCGGCACTTGTCAATTTGCCCATGAAATTATCTGTCGTTATTCTATTGGTCCAGCGTTGAATAATGACGTCAAAATATTGTTACCAATTACGATGATGGAAGTGTCACATAGGGGGATAATTTATTATTAGGAATAGACCTCATTTTATTGGTCGATGTGTGATAACTACAGCTATTAGCCAATCGCGTATCAACTAAGAAAGATTTTCAAGATGCTAAGAAAAGTAATTTTCCAACACGTTTATTGCGTCTTACTTGTAAACATAGATAAGACACTATACTACAAAAATTTTTTTTTTTAATATCTCCACGTTTGATCTAAATAATACACATTGATAACAAAATTATAATTTTGTTTTGTATGCTGCATGTATATTTATATGTGACTAATAAGACATGATACTTACTGATTTCTGAACTATACAAATGTCAAACGGTGTTATTGACTCTAACCTAAAAGGCGTTTGTTTTGCTTTTGCTATTATTTTTGTTTACTACCACCAGATATACATTGAAGTTACTTAAAAACCACGCCATTAGATCAGCATGAATTAGAAGTATATTCAAATTATAATAAAGATACAAAACACAAACATAATTCTAATTCAAAAACATAATCTTGAAATAAACCTGTAATTATGGGAGTTACAGTGTAAGTTCAACTTTTTATGCATTATTAAGGTCTCCTGCTAATTAAGGAACATATTTTAAAAGATCATTATATTAGTTTACAGCAATATCCAGTTCCAGAGAACAAAACCGGCACGTATGTGATAGAGTTGCTTACCAAACGTATACTGGCACTTGGAGCTTCGCAACAGGGACAATTCCTGGTTGACTGCGAGAGTTACTTGTCACATCCTCAGATGGGTCAGTACTCTTTTGTTATTCAGTGTATACTTACTAAGTTAATTCTAAGCATATGCATGTGATAGTTATATGAGACTTGTTATTATAGTATGGCTACATATGAATTCCTCTAAACCAACAAAAATGCATGAAGTATATAATAGGAGTAAATAAAGTAACTGAGATACCATAGGATTGTAGTAATGGTTCATGATCTCTGCCTAGCCTTCCTACAAATAAAGACTCACATTCCGTCAGTATTGAAATTCATCAGCTTTGTGTATAGACAAATACACTGCTGCTGCTGGGCACGGGCCTCTTCTCAGGGTAAAGATAAGACATACTAGTATTTACACTTATTTATACGAAAATTTTAATATTACAGGCACAACAAAAACGGTTCACATACTCCACAACTCAGAACAACCGGCATCTGTCTTCTCCATCCTAGAAAGCGGTTCAAAGAATATCCACGTAATAGCCGATGGTCTATTTGATTTGTTGATGATGAAGCTGTCACAACACTATACTTCAAAGAAGCAGACAAAGATCGAAAGTAAAGGGCCACGGTTTGAACTTGGAGATTTCTGTGTGAAACTTGGATCAGTTACAATGAATCAGAATTTTAAGGGAATACTTATTGAGGCAAGCACTTTATAATATTGTTTTTCTTTTACATAAATTATGAATTATAGTTATCAAAAAGCACACTGCATGGATGGCACATTCATTTAAGTACACTGTTGCCATTTTTGGTCCAGACAATAAAACATAATTATGCTATTTAGCTTGTATACCACTTACTTGAGCAAATGGAATTGTACAGGTTTTTATTCATTTTTAACCTTTTGACCGCCACAATCACGTACATACATGACAAAGCAGAATGTGTCCAGCATGCCACGGTCACAACCAGAAGACAAATTAAAAGATGAAATCGTAAATTGGCGCCAAGAGCACTTTTTTGACGTGGTGGTCAAAGGGTTAATGGCTTCTCTTGCACTAGGAATATGTACTGTATCACAAGAGACTTTATGGAGATTAAGATGAAGGACATACAAACCCTGAACAACTATTTATTGATCACACAAGTTTCTGTCGCAAGTGGGGATCAGACCATCCATGCAGTCATTGCACAACTAATGTAAACGAAATCGTTTTTTTCTTTTTAACATGGGGAAATGCTCATGATGCATCCCCCTCGCCATCAGCAACCTACCCAGTAGTGCCCAATACAGAAATGGAATTTTAGCGGGCGATGCCCAAACACGAATTTCTAACACAAGCATTTTAGTTCAGCTGTAGAGGTTAACAAGATTATTATTAATTTGTAATCCAATCAGCAAATAAAATTTTGTCTTACTTCTAACATTATATTTTAATATTTCAGGTAGAATATCGACCCTGTGTAATGGCGAATGCTGTGTGGGGCTTACTAAGAGAGTTTCTCCAAGGCTTACTTGGCCCGGCGGTGCCGGTCCAGCCTCCACAGCATCTTCTAAGCAAGATGAACGAAATCTACACACCAATAGACACAATATACCAGTATCTAGAACATTTCAGTGCTTACAGAAAAGTAACTGGACTGAGAAATGCTTAGGTTATAGTATTAGATTTATTGAATTGTATATAATAAAGGTAAGGATAATTTCGACTTGGCTTTTTAATTACAGTTTTCAATACTTCATCATCCCTACTATACAGAGTTAAATAAAAAATACTAAATAGATACTTTTTATTCATTCTTCTTTACATCATACTTAACAACATTTGTTCTACCACTTTTAACAAAACTCAATACATTTTCCAAAATCCATATCCATGTGTATGTATCCTATATAAATTACATAGGGTAGGTATATTTATTTTTTAACTTGTCTAAATATGTTTCTTTCCGTTTGCACAACGCGTCCCATTCCGCGGTGTGTATTATTTTGTCACCCCGTGTAGTCTAGGGATTAGAGAACCAATTTCAATATTTGTACTATTGCATTAAAATAATAAAACAAATAATGAATGATGAAAAGTGGTAAAACAAAAGGTAAGGTAAATAAGTCATGGATAAGGGATAATACGTATTTTTAATGAACCCTCTATAATGGTTCAAAGTAGACTGTGGTCATAAGCAGAATTTTTCCTTGGCAGTTTGCTTGTGACCATGGTAAGAGCAATATAGGTACCTGGAAAAAAACATTTCAGCATGGTTCTTAATTTAAAAATATAACAAGATGGGTGTAAAAGCCTCAACGTCTCCGTCTTCATGTGATTTTAAGCCTTTAAAGCCTCTCCCTTGGACTTCCAAATCACTCTGTTGGTGGATATCCCCTGACCCTTTGAACTTGTGACCCCTATATCTCAGGGGTCTTTTGACCTACAGGGTCCATATTCAAACTTGACCGAGGGATGACCCCAAGGTGTCTGTACACCAAGTCCAGTAAGTCCAGTAGTTCCGGAGCTATGCCTAACAGACAGATGCTGTCACTAACAGACAGACACACAGACCCACATAGTGTTTTCATTAACCTCTTCGAAGAAGACTCAAGAGGTTAATAATATTAGACAACAGAGTGCCGAGTGCGAATTGTTTTTACATTAACGCGATCGAAACGTTTACCGCGTTTGGCTCTCTGATTGGTGTAGAGCTTCGAGCGGTTTAATCGGAGCACCGAACGTCATAAACGTGTCGATCGCGTTAACGTCAAAACAACTAGCACTCGGCACCCAGGTCTCGTGTTGGTAGTGTAAAGTTTGTCGCAGTAACTCAGTTCGTCAACGTCTACACGTTGTTAGTGTTGTGTGGCGAAGTAATATTACAAATATAAATAATAATGACTAAGTGAGGGTAGATGCCGAAGCTCGCACTTCAGAAAGGTACCGCTGAGTTCACAGTTCCAGTTAACCAGTGACCACGATGCATCGCTATTGTGCTTTTACGACTAACAATTGTATTTGGAATATAAATAAAAATACTTAATTAGAAAATCATATTTTTTATTTTGACAGTATTTATGAAAGATACTAAAACATTCAAGACAAAGTCCAGGCTTTAAATGACAATCATTGCAATGATATGATGATATGATTTGATATGATCTCCTCTCGGGTGCCACACGCCATACACAAAAGATATCCATGGCGTCTCTGCGGCACCATCCGCACGGAATCGGTTAAGCAGTTTGAATAAACATTATTCGTATAGCTTCAAATCATCGATATTAGGTACATTTAAATGAATATAAATTTCATTTAATAATTGATTAAAATGTCCTTAAATTAAGTTGATTTTGTGAATAACATTGAAGTTGCTTGCATAATATTATTGTTTACCAGCCCTGTCATACAACCCACGCGGAGGTTCCTTGGCATTTAGGAAGAAGTAAAAAAAAAACATGTTTAAATCTAAAAACCAACACCACAAGATCTGTTAAATAAATATACTGTAGTAGTGTAGAAAAATGTATTTTAACATGAGCTCTCGACGTGGGTTCCTGTGCTCTCAAATGCGGTAATATTGAGCCCACGACGTGGGTCCAAGGCAATGAATGTGATGATGGGAAGTTTAATTTAAATACTCAGTATGTCGGCATAAATGCATTGTAAAGAACTTTATTTATAGTTTTCCGTAAATGTTTATTAAACAGCACCGTTGTTATGCAAGCGTGTATTGCTATACATTATTTGAACAATACTTTCAAGAAATTTTACTAAAAATCACGTAACAACCATCTTGTAAGTTTTATGAATATGGCCATTGGTATATTCACACCGAGTGTCGCTTTACCTACTTTGTATGTACCTACATAAATATAAGTCCTATTTATAAACTGCTCTAAACTTGGGCATGGGCCTGTTTTCAGCATTTGGCTAAGCTATAGTTAGACTGCCAAGCTGCCCTAGTGCAGGTTGGCAGACTTCACACATATTTAAGAATAATATAATAGGGAACTCAAACATGCAGGTTTGATATTCATCCAATGTCAATACTGTCTGTTTAATCCAGCAATCAAATTCAAGAGTTTCTAAAAGGCAACACGGCAGTCAATAGTACCTAAGTAGTGTAAAGAAAGCAAAAGAATGGTGTTTATAAATTTATTTGAAAAACAGCCCTGTAATAAGTTATATGGTAAAACAGATATTTGATAGAAACTTTATAAACTAGGATAATTATTTCATACAATAGTTTTAGTTAATTAACCCCCGATGCAGAAACGACGGGTGTTATAAGTTTGACGTGTCTGTGTGTGTCTGTCTGTGGCATCGTAGCTCCCGAACGGATTAACCGATTTTAAATTTGTTTTTTTTTGTTTGAAAGGTGAATTAGTCGGGAGTGTTCTTAGTTATGTTTGATGAAAATCTGAAGTCAGCCAACCTGCACTAAGCCAGCGTGGTGGACTACGGCCCGACCCTTCTCATTCTGAGTAGAGGCCCGTGCCCAGCAGTGGGACAGTTTAATACAGGGTTGATATTATTATTATTATTTAACATTTATTCACTACTAACCAATAAAAATTACATTTTAAATATATAATTATAAAAAAAAACACATTTAAAAATATAAAAATTATGGCGGCCCACCGGCATCGAGACAAGGTCCGAGCTGTCGGTAGTTAGGGGTCCAGAGAGAGGAACCTCCTCACTAGGCGTGCCGTATCGAGGAGGACTGCCCTCTGCATCTGATCCTTGACCCAAGCACCTAACGCGAGCCTCTTAAGATGTTGGTCGAGGCTCTTGGCTCGCTTCTCTTATTATTATTATTATAGTATATAGACAAGCTGTCACATTCTTTCATTCATTCATTTATTCTTGAAACACAACTCCTGCACTAGAAATAATTCCTGTGTCGCGGGGGACTTTACAAACATTTAAACAACGGACACAAAGTACACCCACACTCGGAACAACCATTTGTGGATCACACACATTTTTGTCCCGTGTGGGATTCGAACCCACAGCACTCGGCGCAATAGTAGTGACGAGGCGACCACTTAAACCATTACGTCATTCGAGCAGTCTGCTGCTGCTACCAAGGATTTTAGAAAAAAACAACAGTAATGTTATTCGATCTTGGTAACAAACTCAAGAACTCAGGATCACATGCAAACTTAACGAGGTGGTCATGTAGGCAATATACAGAGTGTAACAGAAAGGTGTGGTTATATTTAAGGGTCACATAATATAGGCCATGTACATTATTTTCACGAAGATATTGAATTTTCTTTTTTATCGACTTATAAATATCAGCATATTCTAATCGATAAGTAAACAACACTATACTGTATGCACGTGTATTTGTTTTTAAGAATGACAAAAGACTTTTTTAAAGATTTTGTTCACTTTTGCTATCTTAATATTGACGATTACCCCAGATGTGGATACTGTTAACTATTCATTATTTACAATACAGCTGGTCGTTCTAACATAGATCGGTGACCCCACAGATGTAGCACAGTTGTTGTAACTCGTTTTGTGTCGATATTTAAATAACAAATAAATAAAATGATTGAAATGGTCATAAAATTTAAAATTTGATATTTTAATATGGGGGTTAGGACACATAGGTTGTTTATCAGATATACATAGCGGCCCTAAAATATGACCACACCTTTCTGTTATACCCTGTATATCCTTACTAATATTATAAATGCGAACATGAGTTTGTTTGTTACGCTTTCAAACCTTAACTACACTACCGATCATCATGAAATTCCGCATACATATTTCCAACGGAACAGAAAACGACATAAGGCACCATTCATCCAGAAAAATACTGTTAGTAACCTAGTCAGCGATAGCCTAGTGGGAGACGTTGGACTGCCACGCAGAGGTCTCAAGTTCGATCCCAAGGCGCGCATCTCTGTCTTTTTATGTGGCGTATTAAATAATTAATTATCGCTCGCTTTAACCGTGAAGGAAAACATCGTGAGGGAACTTACCTGTCTGAGAGTTCTCCATAGTGTTCTCGAAGATATGTGAAGTCTGCCAACCCGCATTGGTCGTGGTGGATAATGGCTTAACCCTTCTCACACTGAGAAGAGGCCCCTGCCCAGCAGTGTGACAGTTTAACATAGGGTTGATATTATAACCTAAACTACATTTAAGCGAGTGAAGTCGTGAGCAAAATCTGGCATTTTCATACATGCATCGCCGTTCTGAATCTTCAAATATCCTACATCTATAATCTAACCGAGCTTTCTCTATCCAATTTTATCTAAATTAGCTTAGTACTTTATATACAGTGTGGGTTTTCAAGTGCACATATAAAAATGAGTGAAACTAGACATCATTTTATCGATAGGTGGTTAATTGTGTTGAAACAAAAACAGTAATAATACGCAATGTGTAGACAATAACAACGGTATACTATTGACATCCAAAAAAATACCGGTGGCATAAAAATAAGGAACATTTTAGACCAAAACTGAGTTTCGTACAATGTTTTTTTAAACA
Organism: Catocala nupta; assembly: GCA_963675205.1. Lineage (NCBI taxonomy): Eukaryota > Metazoa > Arthropoda > Insecta > Lepidoptera > Erebidae > Catocala > Catocala nupta. The sequence goes on from OY776102.1 coordinate 2,045,811, forward strand.
TTGTTAAAAACTCAAGAAAACGTCCACATTGCCCCTAGTTTTTATTTGACGTTAATCTGTATCGTTAAAACCACACCTGTATCCCAAATAAAACAGTTTTTATGAAGGGCTAAACAAAGACCACGCCGCCACCACGTGCATCTTTGTTTGAAAATTACTTTATCTATCTCAGGTAGTTTAACTATTGTGAGCTGAGCTTTTTTTTTAATGTATGGTGATAATTTGTACTAGAATTTAAGAGCGTGTGTCGCCGTTTCACTTAACGTTTGACGAGTATTATGTATAATGTTACTGAATTACCACTCTATTGTACGTAAAAAAAATAAAAATAGAAGTGGCAATATACACAAATACACAGAATTTAAACATTTACGACACAGCCCTATTTTCATATTGTCGTTCGATAAGAAAAGTTAAGTAAATAGTTTAGGTTTTCTATTACACGGTTGATGTAATGTTATTTTATTACATTTTATTATATATTATAATATATAAAATAAAGTAATACTTTTTATACAACAAAGTTGGTAAAGAAACAGTTGTGAAGGAGCGTGGTCTGGTGACCCTCCAACACAAAGGGAATTATACCCTATATATAGGTTTTGAATAATAGCCCTTCCGGATAAGCTGACTTTTAACAGCACTTTTAAATTTTAGTAAAGGTAAATTTATAACATCAATCGGTAGTTTATTAAAAAAGCGTATACTGAGTCCCGCAAATGAATTGTGAACTTTATGTAAACGATGATACGGACCTACCAACTTATGCTTACTTCTAGTGTTTAAGTTGTGAATATCACTATTCTTATTATATAAGTGAATATTATGTTTTATAAACATAATATTCGTAAATATATATTGCGACGCAACAGTAAGTAAGTAATACCAATTTCTTCAAAACGCTCTTTCAGGAAAACTCGTGGGCCTAAATTATAAATGCTACGTACTGCACGCTTTTGAAGAATGAAAATTGTTTCAATAATAGCTGCACGCTGTGAAAATAACTAAAATATACTAGTCTCGCAGTATCTATATCAGTAAGCTGTCTTACTTTCCTAACCGCGAATGCGGCTGAACTAAGTCTCCCTGCAAGACACGATATTTGAGCGCCCCACTGAACTTTATCATCTAAAGTAATGCCTAAAAAAACTGTGGATTGTACAAATGTTACTGTTTCATTATTTAAATTAACGTTTATGCTAGGACTCTTTTTATTAGGCAATGTAAACTTAATACATTTTGCTTTTTTTGAATTGAGTAGTAAATTATTCGCCGTGAACCAGTTCAGGACTTGCGCGAGTGAAGAATTAACACCCTGTAAATTTGGTGCCTTACGGTCTACTTTAAAAATAAGTGATGTGTCATCAGCAAATAATACAGTGTCGCACAAATTCTGTACGAAGAACGGCAAATCATTCAAGTACGCTAGAAACAGAAAGGGTCCTAAAATTGAGCCCTGTGGCACGCCCATTGCGACTGGTAATCCAGAAGATCTACTTCCGTTGATTTCAACGTGTTGTAATCTATCGCTTAGGTAAGAACCAACGAGGTCGAGTGCAGCATTTCAAATTCCATAATGCCTGAGCTTTCGCAATAACGTTTGATGTTCAACGCAGTAAAAGACTTTTGAGAGATCACCGAATACGCCAATGGCATCTTGCGAATTTTCCCAAGCAGCAAAAATATGTTTGAAAAGTGTAACACCTGCATCTATTGTAGATCGACCCTTTCTAAAATCATATTGTTGTGTATGAAATAAGTTGTTTACGTTAAAGTGGCTCTCTAATTGCTGTAATATAATTTTCTCAAATATTTTACTTATAGCAGGTAATATAGAAATCGGTCTGAAATTACATGGATCACTTTTACATCCATTTTCAAATAATGGTATTATTTTGTTACATTTCATTAAATTTGGAATAATGCCCACACCAATGCATCCGTTGAATATTGCAGCTAGGTGTGGCGCTATGTTATCAATAATACTTGTAATTAATTTCACAGAAATACCCCACAAGTCAGCTGATTTTTTTGAATTAAGTGACTTAAGTACTTTTATTATGTCATGCGGATGTACATATTTAAAACTAAACAGGACTTTACACTCCACCACGCTATCCCTAACCAAGGATTCTACTTTTACTGGGCAAGACCTTAAGGAACTAGTTGTATTAACAGGTATCTTTGCAAAGTAGTTATTAAATGTTTAAGCTACTTGCAAGTTATTTGAAATTATCTTATTATTTACATTAGGTTTAATAGTATTATCACGCTGCTTGGTGCGTCCAGTTTCATTATTAATAATGTTCCAAGTAGCTTTAATTTTATCGTCGGCATTTCGAATTCTGGTTTTTAAATAAAGGGACTTGGCTGTAGCACAAGTCTTTTTAAATAATTTTGAATAATTTCTAACATATTTAATAAAATTTGGATCAAAATTATATTTTTTCATTCCATATAATTCATATAACTTAGTTCTACTTGTATATATCCCAGGTGTTGCCCAATCACAAATCTTACCTTTTAATTTTTTGTAAAATGTCTTCATTTTAAAAATTTTGTTATATTCCAGTGTAATGACGTTAAGCAAAGACTCGTATAGTTCGTCTGGACTATTGCAATCTAGGTCCATATTGACAACCTTGGCATTAATGTTATTATTAAATTCCTTTATGCGATTAGATGTCATTGGTCTACATGTGATCATAGTTTCTTTTTTAATTGTATTTATAGGAAATACAACCTTTTGCCCACAGTGGTCGGATGTCAAATCACTCAATATGGCCCTATTTAGAAATTGGCATTCGCAAAATATATTGTCTAAGCAGGTAGCAGAGTGTGATGTAATTCTAGTTGGTTCGAAAACTAAATGATTTAAATTAAATGATCTAAATAAACTAATAAGTCTTACAGAAAGAACTGATTGCTGAAGTAAAATAATATTAAAATCACCACATACTACTATATGCCTATTACCATAACTTAAGCGTTTTAAAATATCCTCCATTACTGTTTTGAATACACTAAAGTCACTCTGCGGTGGTCCGTACACGCAAAGTATGACATGTGGCTCCAGCTCCACACAAGATAATTCAACAGTGCGCTCGATTGAAACATTTACTACATCATTTCTTTCCTTAAATTTAAGATTATTACATACATATATTAGAGAGCCACCATGTATAGAATTCTTTCTTACAAACGCACTTACAACGGTATAATGTTCATTATTAAATATTAGTTGACTACTTCTTAACCAATGTTCTGTTAAGCAACATATTTGGATGTCATGTTCTTTAAAAAATAAATCTAATTCTAACTCATTGCCGGATAGACCCTGAATATTCTGGTGAACAAGTCTAATATTATGTGTCTGCCTATTCTTTGTATCTCCATAAAGATCGCGAAGATATGTGAAGTCTGCCAACCTGCACTGGGCCAGCGTAGTGGACTACGTCCTAACCCTTCTCACATTGAGAACAGGGCTGTGCTCAGCAGTGGGATAGTTAAATACGGGGCTGATATTATTAAATAAAGAGATGGGTGTAAACACCCAGGATTCAACCTCTACGTCTTCATGTGCCATTTTTTCCCAGCTTTTTTTAATGTCTCACTGCTGGGCAAAAGCCTCTCCCTTGGACTTCCAAATTACTCTGTTGGTGGATATCCCCTGACCTTATGACCTTATGACCTAGGATATAGGTATCTCGGAGGTATTTTGACTCACAGGGCCAATATTCAAACTCGACCGAGGGATGACCCCAATGACCCGGTGTCTGCACACCAAATTACAAGTCAATCAGTCCAGTGGTTCCGGAGTTATGCCTGTCACTAACAGACAGACACACAGACCCACATAGTGTTTTCATTAACCTCAAACCTAAGACTCAGGGGTTAATAAACGGATTTTTGCATTTCGTTCGGTAAGTAAGAGTCGCCGGCACTCTATGCACATAACTTCATCAGAAAAGTCAAGTCAGAGATTCACGTCAGTCAAGTCAGAGATCAAGTCAGAGATTGGGATCGAACTCGTGATCTCTGAATGGCAGTACAACAGTCTCCTACTATGCTATCGCTCTTACCTAATGTCGAGAAAATTAACTGGGGACTCTTTAACTCATAGATGTGTGCAGGTGATTTTAAGACAATTCTCGGTCTTGGAATAAATCCTGTGACGCGGGAGACTTTACGAACATTCAAACAACGGACACACAGTACACCCAGACTCGGAACAATCATTTGTGGATCACACAAAGTTGTGTCCCGTTTCGGATTCGAACCCACAACACTCGGCGCAGTTGCAGTGGCAGGCAGCCACTTAAAACACTACGTCACTAAGTCAATATTTAAGTTATGTGTACCGCAATAAAAACAAACAATATTTGTTTATATGTTTGGATGATCAACGTCTTCTTATGTTAGCTAATGTAATTTGTATTCAGTAAGTGCTCAGCTCTCTTGATTGTTCTATCTGTGCTCTTACATGTCGTGGATAAAAAGTCAATGGCTTCTTCAAATAGCTGTGATTTCAGCAATGTTTATATGGAAAGGTAAGGTATATATATTTTCTTTTAATGCTAACTAGGTCACATGTGTATTGCAAGTACCTGAGTAAGACCGCTTACCTGGTGAATGCGAATTGTTACTGATGCTGGTATTAAATCAATAAAGAAGAAAGATTTGATTGTTCGTTTGTTTGTAAGGATTTAACTCAAAAAATAAAAAATCGATTTAAAAACATTTCTCACCATTAGGAAGCTATATTATCACCGAGTAACATAGGATATATATTTGATTTTAATTGATCATTTTATAAAAAATACTATTACTAACACAACCTAACCTACTTTAAAACTAGTACGTAATATTATAAAGTAACTGGTCGATATCTGTACATCCTAACTAATATTATAAAGTAACTGGTCGATATCTTTACATCCTAACTAATATTATAAAGTAACTGGTCGATATCTGTACATCCTAACTAATATTATAAAGGCGTTGATGCACTTTTACGCCTCAACCTCTCGACCGATCATCATAAAATTTTGCATACATGTTGTCAGGGATACACAAAAGGAGCACTATTTTTGAAGTGAAAACTTCTTTAGGCGCATTGAGCACTTTTTGGGTGAACAAAAATCATGGAACTCGCGTCATCGTCACCGCACGCTAGTTACTTAGTTTTCACTTCTATCGGCAGTCCCCGAAGACTGCCCCGCATGTTATTTTCCCCTGAATTAATGGTACCTTTATAATAATTTAATATCAGCCCTGTATTAAACTGTCCCGCTGCTGGGCATGGCATGGGCCTCTTCTCAATATGAAAAGGGTACGCTTATATATGCCCTAAAAGGTACACGGGAGCACTATTTTTCTGAATGAAAAGTAAGGGTACCTTTTATTCCGAAAAAATAGTGCTCCCAAGGGATAGAAATGATTGAAAAGTACATTTTTTTATTAGTTATATATAGTATTAATAGTTTAAATAATTTTATTAGCTTATAAATTAGTAAAATAAAATCAATAGTAGTAGTAGTGTAATATTTTCAAAATGTTGTAATACAGTGATAAATAAACAACGCGATAAAATCCGTATATAGTAGTTTAATTTCAATGAATAACATTCGCGTAAACAGAAGACAATATTATCTAATATTATTATTAACTTTGCGACTAAATTTTATGTGGCAGCATTTTTCATTGTTAAGTGAAATTTTATTCCGAGTGCACCAGTCAGCCAATCCATCTATGTCCGCTTGAATATTTGTAATATCGGTGCTAGACTTTATAATTTTGATAAGTTTCAAGTCATCAGCATACAAAAAAGGGGTAGTATGAACTAGGCAGTCACTAATATCATTAACAAAAATTTTAAAAAGTAAAGGGCCAAGGTGCGAACCCTGTGGGACTCCTGAATTAATTTTAAATAATGATGATTGATATCCATTTACCACGACATAATATGACCTTTCAGTCAGATAGGATTCAAACCAATTTCGAAGAGTACCAGTGATTCCATATCAACGTAATTTGTTTATAAGTATTTGATGGGAAACTATCAAATGCCTTACTGAAATCCGTATATACAGCGTCAATTCATCTCCACAGTCCATAGCATCCACAACGGTTTCTACAAATGTCACTAGGTTTGTACATGTTGATCTATGTTGTATAAACCCATGCTGATGAATGGACAAATATTTTTTGAAGTAACACAATGATTTTACCAAAAATTTAGAGAATCGATATAGGTCTGTAATTTTTCACGTAACAGTTATCCCCACTTTTAAACACTGTACCACTTTAGCTGTTTTCCAAAACTTAGGAAAAGTACCAATACTAATCGATCTGTTAAATATGATTGTTAAAGGTCCCGCTAAATTTGAAGCACAATTAACTATATATATATCGTGGATATACCATCAGGATCTGCTCCCTTCGATATATCTAGACACTTTAATTTACGTAATACTTCCTTTTCGTCAAAGGTAACCCCAGAAAAACTGTAGCTTATATAGGACTAATAGGCTCATGGGCAGGATCTATGTTGTCGCCTAAGGCATTATCACATCGATACACCTCTGCAAAATTCATTGCAAACAAATCACAAATACTATAGCCATCGCTCGAACTAATAGATCCATTAGACATTGTCTTTGGATAAGTGTTCTCGCCACCGCGCTTACTTTTTATAAAAGACTAGAAGCATTTAGGGTTTGTAGAGATAAGTTTAGTACTATGGATATATGACTTGTAACATTTCTTTGCATAATTTCTACAATGTACATTAAGTATTTTAAATGAGATCGCATCTAAGGGGTTCTTATATAAGGCATATTTGGAACGAACCCTATTTTTTCTTTAGTGAGACGTATCATTTTGGAATTAAACCAGCATGGATACTTCTTACTCCTTCTAAAGCTACGAGGTGCAAATACGCTTATTGTTTCATTAAGAACGTCGTAAAACAATTCCACTGTGTCATCAATATTGGTGCTTTTACTTAATATTTTATCCCAGTCTTGTTTTCCTAAGTATTCATTTACCTTTTCATAGACCATTTTGTGAAAATTATATTTTAACGTCGCCTGGTTTGGTGTCAGGTTTGTTGCTTTTGCTATTTGTAACGGGGAATGGTACTTATCGATGACACTTAGCGGATCAGCTCCATAGACATTACAGTTCGGGATGTTAGTCAGTACGATATCAAGCAGTTTACCACTACAATTATAAACTGTGTTGTACTGTTGTAGACCGTTGTGAAATCGACAAGCAACTGTTCTAGGTTGGAGTTTCTTTGGTCAGTTTGTCAATCGATTCCCCCCAGGTTAAAATGTCCCACAATGCACGATAATGCGTTAGAAATATCAAGGCATCGATTACAGTTTTTAGAATTTTTTTCCAAAATGTGTTCGGAGACAGGAGGCGGCAGGTAAATGCCACAAAGTTCAAGACAATATGATTGATTTTAAGAGCCACCTGGAATTTCCAATGCCACCCAGAGAGACTTCACAATTACTCAAACTTGACTTTAATTGGACTGAATTGATTTTTTTTGTACAGCAATAAGTACTCCTCCTCCATCTTTGTTTCTGTGGTATCCTGACATTTCTCTATCTCTCCTATACACAGAGTATCTATCATCAAATAGTTCATTGTTATAAACGGAACTATTAAGCCAAGTTTCAGTCAATATTACAATATCATAGTTTTGAGTGTTTAAATTGCAATAAAAATCATGCTTCTTTGTGCGCAACCCTCGAACGTTTTGGTAATATATATTGAATGCAAGAGAAGCGAATGATATCAAAAATAGTAATAAAAACATGCACTATACTTAAAATATAAATATTTTATTACAATTCGGTTATAGATTCTTTGTCTCTAATAACTTCATACTTAGCTGTTATATTCTTACGCATTAAGATACGGCCGCCACGGACCTATACAAACTGGTATCCTAATTCTTTTGCTTTCATTCTAGCGGCTTTGTTTGCTGGTGAGAAATGCTCCATTATGTAAATAGGTTTCTTTTCTCCCGATAAGCCAAGGTTACTCGAATTTAGGTTATCGTCGCGATGGTCCTTATTCTAATTGATTGCAGCTGCCAGGAAATGATCCCGAATTCTAGAAGAGCAGAATTGCACGACGATAGAGCGTGGGCGGTTAGATGTACGATCCATCTTAGCGACACGGGTACAATGCTGAATTTGGTCTTCTGATATGTTAAAGCCAATTGTAGTACTTATCTGTCTAGATAAGCTTATCAGATTCTCTGTCTTGTGCTCAGGAACACATTGTATTTCAACATTATTACAAAGAGCCTGCTGTTCCATCTGATTTAATTTATTTGACAGGGATGAGACAATGTTCTTTAAGACATCATGCTCCTTTTTAACTTCCACGAAGTTTTCATTTGAGGCTTTTAATAGTTTTATAGCGTGCTCGTACTGCCCGTTCATGAAAGACATGGAATCCTTAACTTCTTTTAATTCCTCTTTGATTGACTTCATTTCAGCGTTGAGCAGGGTACACATTGAGGTTTTTAATTGGTCATACATATTGTTCATTTCAGATCTGACAATTTCAGACACTATTTCTCGCATGTCATGCTTCGTAATCGAGTTGTGCCTTATAGTTGGCTGTGAAGATAATGCCTGTGGTTTATTAGTACGTGTACGTGTGGTAACATTATCTGTATATTTTACTGGAGTGTTATCGTTTCTGCCCGCAGCTTTTTGCTTAGTGTTTTTGCAGAGCGGACACTGCCAATCTGGAGCCAGATAGTTAGTAGCGCTGCTTCGTTTAGGTGTCGCTTGCAAGCAAGCCAAATGGTAACCTTTTTTACATACGCTATATGTTACATATTCGTCCTCTCCATCCTCATTACAACAACTTCAAAAAGTCGCAAATTTCGACATTGTTAATTAGGATGCTTTCTCTAACGATTTTTTTTATAATTTTCTTTATATGGGTATCTTTTTATAATGTTTGAATATTAGTTAAACAAAATCACACCAAAAAAGGGAATTTTTGAGTTACTCATCCAGATTTGCATTCAATATTTGTTTATTTCTTAAAGTGACTCAGGTACACATTCTCATTACAAAAAGTACAATTATCCGATATCGGCTCGAACTCGATGCATGTGAATCTCGATGATAACGCTACAGAGCTTTGCGCCACCAGTACTTGCAAAGTTTATCGCGAATTACTGCTACTTATTGAACAGTTATATTATCTCACTGCGAGTCTTTTGTTTACGATGTTTATTAGCAACTGACCTTTCTATTGTGATTCAATGTCAAACACTTCGATATAACACTATAGTTAGAGAAGTTTTTACGTTATTATTTTATTGTTTTCCGACACTGCACTATGTTTTATAGTTCCCTTTGTAGGGCTTTTTATTATGCACTCGCGAGTGTAACTTTTACGGCGTCTCGTGCACTTTTTACTACAATTTAAGTAAATAAACCACGAGGAAAAAATAACACGTCTATCACAACAGTCTATCCATCGACATTCATGCAAGCAAAGCCGTATTTAAAATCTAGTGTAATATATCTTTATCTTATCCTTCTCGAATTAAAGACATGAAACTGTGCTTTCAGATGCCGTATCGCAAAGAACTATGGAGGCAGGTTTTGGACTTACTTTGTCACCTGTACCATGGGTGGGCGTGCTATTGTTAAAACCAAGTATGTACCTGAAAGAAAACAAGTTCAAGTAAACGTTTTCAGACTTTCGCGATTTGGACACATGTATATTATTATTATAAAGAGGAAAGATTAGATTTTTTGTTTGTTTGTTTGTAAGGATTTAACTCAAAACTACTCAACCGATTTTGAAAATTCTTTCGGCGTTAGATAGCTATATAATCAACAAGTAACATAGGCTATATTTTATATTTAAAAAGGTAGGGGAAGGTGGGGGAATCACGGCCGCGGGGTAATCGCGGAAATGTATGTTTCACTATGTTAGAAAAGGATGAAATATATTCTGAGTGGCGCAATTGTGAGTCGATCCCACACGTAGTGCCGCGCAATAAGTGGTGAAGTGACGACGCGCTTGTGTTACAAGGTATGTTTATTTAAAGATTTATTAACAATTTTATATATATTTTTTACTAAAATTGAATAGATGTATAATATTTTAGGTATTACATAGAAATATCACATTATTTCTTCAAATTAATGTACCATTTAACAATGTTTTTAGGGAATAACCACGTGCACCACGCTATTCTAACCTCAAATAAAAATATTGTTTTGTGTTATTGTTTGTGTCGGCTAATGGCGAACGATTTTAGGGGGGTAATCCCGGCCATCCGCAATTACCCCTACACACCGTAGAATACATTATAGTATATATTATATATCCTTGTTTTCTGCCCTGTATCTATATAAAATAATTGTTAATGATGTATTCTAAAATATATTTATATTTAATTGACTATATTTCAGATGCCACGTAATTACCAGAGAAAGACTGAGACTAAATACAAATTAGAAGACTTAGAAAAGGCTATTCAGGATGTTAAAAGTAAAACACTTTCACTTGGAAAAGCAGCTGCTATTTATTCTGTGCCGAAAAGTACTATACACGACTATCTCAAGAAAGAAGTTATAAAGGAACCAAAAACTGGCAGAAAGGCTATATTTTCTGAAGAACAAGAAAGAGAGTTAGAAGACTATATCATAAAATGCAGTAAATTATTTTATGGTTTAACTATAGAAATGGTACGAAAAATAGCATTCAAATTTGCCGAAGTGAACAATTTAAAACACAATTTTGACAAAACATTTCAAATGGCAGGAAAAGACTGGTTCTATGGATTTAAGAAAAGGCACCCTAATATTTCACTACGTAAACCTGAGTCCACTTCTATCAATAGAATTACGGCTTTTAATGAAACAGAAGTAAAAATGTTCTTCAATAACTTTATAAACCAAACACCACTTTGATGCCAATCGAATATACAATGTGGACGAGACAGGTACATCCAATGTCCAAAGAAATTCAAGGATTTTAGCACCAAAAGGCCAGAAACAAGTCGGTATGGCAACAAGTGGTGAAAGAGGTACTACAACGACAGTTGTCTGCGCTTTTAGTGCTTCAGAAAAGTATATTCCTCCATTTTTAATTTTTAAGAGGAAGCGTATGAATGCTTTGTGTAGTTGTTACGTGGAGGCAATCCTGATATGATAGCAGCCGTAAGTGATTCAGATTGGATCAACGAGAACTTATTTGTAGATTGGTTACACCACTTCATATCTTTTGCTAAGCCAACAGTTGCAAATCCAATCTTACTTATTCTAGACAATCATGAAAGTCACGTTAGCCTTGCCTGCTACGTGCTTTGTCGCCAGAACGGAATAATATTGTTATCCCTTCCACCGCACACATCACATCGTATGCAGCCACTGGACTTAACATATTTTGGACCTCTCAAGTCTTCATATAATAGGGAATGTGACTTGTACATGGCTGCAAACGTTGGCCGAAGAATTACACAGTATGAAGTTGTAGAACTTTTCACCAAAGCTTTCAATCGCATCAGCAACTTAGAAAAAGCAGTAAATGGTTTCCGGACAGCTGGTATTTGGCCTATAGATACAAATAAATTTGATAAACATTTCGTAGATGTGGCATCACCACCTGAAAACACTACCACTGACAATAATTTGCAGAGTAACATAGTGATGACACCTGATAGGCAGATTGCATCAACATCTAATGTCGAAGGGGCATCAACACCGGATGTGCAGATACCGTCGACATCGAATGTGCAAAGTGTAATGAAACCGAATACGCAGACAATATCGACATAAGACTGTATACAGCAGAGACCAGTTACTCCAGCAGCTACGTTGGACAAATCAATCCCACTTGAAGACATCCTTGATATTCCTAAACTACCACTACAGAAAAGTAAATAAACTCTTAGAAAAAAACATTCAGCTGTTATAACCAGTACCCCTATGAAAGATATTTTAGAGAAAAAAGAAGAAAGAAAGAGTCAACAGTTTGTAAGTTCCACTAAAGGTAAAAAAGGAGCGAAGAATCTTAAATCATTTTCCAATGATAGCATTCATACAAAGGCTCAAGAAAAGGACATACCCCGCAAGAAGAAAAAGGCCAATGAAGGAGATGGGAAGGAAAACGAGTATTATTGCCTAATTTGTGATAAAAAGTATGAAGATCCACCTAATGAAGACTGGATAAAATGCTACAAATGTAATTTATGGGCCCACGAAAACTGTACGGGTGGTGAAAGTACATCACGAGGCTTTGTTTGTGATTTCTGTTCTGATTAGACTATGTTCGTGATCACCCCACAGACCATCGGCAATTACCCCACGTGTTGCGGGGTAATCCCGGACTCCAATGTTTTGTTTTTGTATTAATATTTGATTTAATATAGAACATTTATCTACGTTGATTATGAGAACATAAGATTGATTAGTTTTATAGTTAACTTTTAGTAATAAATAGCATTCCTAACCTTCCTTAGGTGTTCGCAATTACCCCAATCTCCTCAACTGTTACTAACATATTTTTCTTTTTTCTTTTCTTTTTTGTACGTGGTGGAATTCATTGACGCATATCTCTCCGTGGGGGCTGGCGGAGGGGTTATGTCGAACTCACCAGGGTAAAAAAAGGATGTTGAAATTATGATAATGGACCTCCCGGAATACCGACTAAACCTACCAAGGTGTTCCTCAACAAAACCGCTATCGACAGGGCCGCGCGAATCACATGCGCATGCGGTCCCGACCCCGCCGAGGTTTTGATTGACCACACGATAAGACCTACCCAATATAGGCACTACTCATTTAAAAGCCCTACTGTCTCCCCTCTAAAGACGAGACGGACACGACACAGAGGCGCGCGTGGGAACACGCCCGCCGCCTCTCGGACCTGGTGCTGAACGGATGGCGGGCAGGCCCACAAAGCCCGCCACCCCCAGGTCAAACCTCAGGGTGGCTGCAGGTCGTCTCGCGCCCTCCGGCGCCTGGCTCTACAGTTGGGGTTTAGGCGCTGCCTCTCCCGCTCCGCCGACTCCTTGATGAAAATCACTTGCTCACAGAAAGAGGCGACGGCGTTCCACAACCTCTCACTCCGAACTATAGACTGAATTACGGCCGGGAGCGAGAGGGCAACCGATCCGAACATCAACACACGGCACTGCGATGCCAAGGGCGGGGCAAACCGCCAAAGTGTGCAGCGCCGTGTCCTCAACAACATCGCGGCAGTTGCCGCAGTGGTGACAACCGGGCATCTCTTGCCGGCCTATGCGACACAGGAACTGACCAAAACAACCGTGGCCAGTCATTACCTGTGTCAGCCGGAAGGTGAGGGTGCCATGCCGCCTCTCCAGCCACTCCTCAAACACGGAACTTACCACGATCATCGTGGCGTGCCCGACTCTATGATAACAATACTAAGGTATTTGTTCTGTTTGTTTTATTTCAGTTTAATATTTATTTTTATACTGTTTTATATCTTAGAATATTGTTAATAATATGTATAATAAAATTTTTAAGAGCAGTTAGTAATTTTAGGCAAAATATTTGTACACCAGACATGGTAGAATATAAAAGATGTATTATGGATTCTAATAACACCTTTTCAACTATGTATATTCTTACAAATAAATGTTTCTTTCTTTTTTTTGTTTAATTTTTATAAACCACATTTATTACATAATTTTGAAACTTTAAACTACTATTGTTAAACACTTTTACTAGCTACTGTTCACTTCTATTTAAGCTATTTAAATTATAAAATCTGTTTAGATTTAATTTTACACTTTCCGACTCCAACTTTTCAGTTGCTTTCTAGCAGCCATGTTCACCGAGAAACTAAGGTGGTGGTTGTCGCAATATTCTAAAGTGTAGATATTTATTTGCTGATTATTATTAGTTATTAGATTAAATAGACCAAAACAGTAACTAGTAAAAGCTTTTAATAATAGTTATTAAAAGTTTTAAAACTATAATAAATTAAACTTGTTAAAAATAACACAGTCATATCCTATTTAGATATAAATGCGGCAGAATCTGTAGCAGGAGTGGTCCTGATCCGTGAGAAAATGGCTATCGTAAATGCAAGAGATCTTGCCAAGGTTAGCATATTGCAATGGGCAAAAGTCAGGTAAGAGATATGGTAAATTTTTTAACAATTCTACTCCTGCTTTTCTTGATGAGGATGTAATTCTAATTGTAACCAAATTAAAAGAAAATTTCCTTCATATATTAGAAAAAAGTACCCTTGGCTGTTTCTTACTTAGCATGACTGCACGAATGGCGGAGTGGTTCAAGTGGTCGCCTCGCCATTGCTACTACGCCGAGTGTTGTGGGTTCGAATCCCACACGGGACAAAAATAAATGATTGTTCCTAGTCTGAATGTTCTTTGTGTCCGTTGTTTGAATGTTAGTAAAGTCCTCCGCGACGCAGTATGTATTCCTTAACCGAGAGTTGTCATTTAAACAAACAATAACAAAGTCTTATCGTAGGTATAAAATCAATAGAACCTTTCATATACCATTTACTTTTATCTTTACTGCTACACAATAATTCCTGTATCGGGACCTTTAACAACATTCAAGCAACGGACACAAGTTTTTGTAATCTATAATAGGTTGTTTCGAGTCTGGGTGCTATTTGTGTTCATTGCTTGAACGTTGGTAAAGAGCCCCGCGATACAGCCATTATTCGTAGTGCGGGAGTTGTCTTTTTAACAAAACCTAAAACAAAATCTACTTATATTACAAAGCTGACGAGTTTGTTTGTTTGGTTGAACACGCTAATCTCATGAACTACTAGTTCGAATTGAAAATTATTCCACTGTTGGATAGCTCATTTATCGATGAAGGCTATAGGCTATATAACATCACGCTACAATCAATAAGAGCGAAACATCAATGGAAAATGTTGCAAAAACGGGGAAAATTCTCTTATATGAAGCAGACGAAGTTACGCGGTTCAGCTAGTATGTAATAATGTGTTAATAAACAACGCGATAAAATCCGTAGAAATTTGTTTAATTTCATTTATATAAAGGTTTTTTACAGGAATCAGACACGCGTAATGTTTTTAACAGCGGAAAACCAACCGTGGTACGCCAAAGTGATAAACTTCACCATACATCCAGAATTTGATGACAATACACTGACAACTATAGGAGTGTTAGACTTGGAATATGATGACAGAAGCCTTCTAGGTACAGGTAAATTTATTTTCAATTTAACTAAGGTGGCAAACAAGCATACGGCCCACCTGATGGTACGTGGTCACCGTGGCCTATAGACGCATGCAAAACCAAAGGCATCACTTACGCGTTGCCGACCCTTTAGGAAAAGAAGTGGGAAGGAGAAGAAGCGGGAAGGGGGAAAGAGGGTGATTGGGCCTCCGGCACTCTCACTCACCGAACGAAACACAACAGGAATACTGCTATTTAACGTCGATATTCTGTGAGAGGGTAGTCCTTCCCCGGTCGAGCCGGCCCATTCATGCTGAAATCACCTTTAGATAAAGAAAGATAACTTCCGCAATAGGAATAAATCCTATGTTGAGGGGGACGTGCAGTCAAGTTTGAGTTATATACTTAGAATGTAAACCCTAGTGGGTTGTGTTACATTTTGATCTAAATGAATAATACTTTATTCATATAGGTCACAAAGTAACACTTATGAACTTTAACGTTACAGATGAAAGGCTGAGCTGGCCTAATGGAATCAACAACGTATCGTACGCGGGTGGTGAAATATTCGTTTTCGGATACACTGACCGTAAGTTATAACATATTCTTACTAATATTGTAAATATTTAACATTTAAAATAAGATAACTCCCGCTCTAGGAATAATTCCTGTGTAGCGGGGACCTTTCCAAACATTCAAACAATGGACACAAAGAACATCCAGACTTGGAACAACCATTTGAAGAACAACATTCAAATTCGAAATTTTTGTCCCGTGTGGGATTCGAACCCACAACACTCGGAGCAGTGACAGCGGCAAGGCGACCACTTGAATCACTACGCCATCCGTGCGGTCAAACTACAAACTAGATTTTGAAAGCTGCTACGCAAGAGGTTCTATTTAAAAAAAAAATTAGATTTTGTCCATCAATGCCTGTTCCTCGGCAACAGTACTTTTTTCTGGATGAAAGCTATGCTACCCCATGTTTTATTCTATACCTCTGACAACGTGTATGAAATATGATTATCTGCCGACTAGTTTAGGCGTGGAAGCGTAACCAACAAACAACTTCACATCCGCATTTATAATTGACATTATGTTTCTTACGAAAACCATGTTCAGAAGTGGAATTATTAATAATAATAATAATAATAATAATAATAATTGGGGGGCGGACACGCGACGCATACAAATGGTATGTATTACGGGCGCGGCTAACATGGCACTGGACACCCATACAACATGGAGAATTCAGTAAGGAATACACGTATAGGACCGCTGCCTGGGGACCGCCAGGGCACGTCTGGGGCTGGCGCTGGACGTGGCAGCATGCGAACCGTCAGTGGTCGTAGATTGAGCAGGCGGGTCACGACCATCCAATCTACTACAGCCGAAACAAGAAACACACCCGCAATAGACACTCCACAAGAATCGGCAAGAAGTGTTTTGCAGGACATGCTACCTGCAACCACCCTTGCTGGCAGAGACCGGCAGCGAATGAAATGGACTGACGAAGTTAATCGACAACTACTTCGCTGCTACTACACTGTTACAAACTGCGAAACAAACCTCACAGGATATCGCCCAACACTTTACACTAAATTCATAGAAATTTACCCAGATCTACATATCATATCAGAGCAAAGATTAGCCGATCAAGTACGTGTCATACATCGTAATAATAGAATTTCAACCGTAGAAAGAGAAAGAATTAAGAACGAAATTGCAGAAAATTTACGTGTCCCGACGTCCACAGAATTAAATCAACTTAACACAAATCACTCAACCATAATAACAAATACCAATAATCCACAAACTAATCCAGATGCACAACAACTAAACCCACATAATTTATCAACACACCTCGAACAAACACTACCTATAAATTCGCAAACAACAGACACTGATACGCAGTTAATATCATCATTGACGTTATTACCAACACCATACACACAGACCCAAACATCAAATACTGAAACCGTTTTAACTGAAGATACAAGCTGTCCAGAGCAACTCGAGCATTTATTTAATGAAATAATAACAAAATATAAAGGAACAGATCCCACTACACGCCCAAACCTACCAAAATTAAAAATAACAGCTAAATCTAAAACCACAGTAAGAATACTAAATCAGCTGATACACTATCAATTAATAAACAACACACAACCGACTATTGAAGCAATACAGGATCTCATATATTGTGCAGCTCTGACAGTAATAACAACTCATAATTATAAGAAAAATACAGAAACTGAACCAATACGTAAAATTTACAGTAAACCAGCATGGGAAATGCGCATCGAAAACAATATTACTACACTGAGAAAAGAAATAGGCAGATTAAACCAGTTTATTAGGGACAACTTATCAATAAGAAATAAAATTAAAATGGAAAGACTTTACAAAAATAAAGAAGCAGCAGTTGAAACTATGGACAAAAAGACACAAAAATTACAAGCTTTGTCAAAAAGATTACGTAGGTACAAAAAATCTAATCAGAGGCATAGAGATAATATAACATTTAATACCAACCAAAAGCTGTTTTATAGAAATTTTAATACAGAAGTGTGCATTAAAGATCCACATAACATTACGGAAGTACAGACATTTTGGGAGAATATATGGTCAAAGCAAGTAACACACAACTCTGAAGCAGCCTGGATTAAAGAGGAAATAGAAGAAAACCAACATTTGGATCCGATGGCAGAAGTTGTAATCGATAAATTAGATGTAGAATCAGCAATAAAAAAGACCCTGAATTGGAAAACACCTGGCCCTGATAAAATACAGAACTACTGGTTGAAATATTTTGTAGCTACCCATGAACATATAGCAAATGCTTTCAACGCACTCATTCAAGAACCGAACACACTACCCATGTTTCTCACACATGGTAATACTTTCTTAAAGCCAAAAGACTTAGATACTAAAAATCCAGCTAAATACCGACCAATAACATGCCTGCCAACATTATACAAATTACTTACATCTATAATTTCAAACAAAATAAACACACATTTGTCACAACATAAAATTATAGCAGAAGAACAAAAAGGTTGTAGGAAAGGATCAAGGGGGTGCAAAGAACAATTAATTATAGATACCGAAATACATAATCAGGTTAAGCAGTCTCACAGAAATCTTTATTATACATACATAGATTATCAAAAGGCATTTGATAGTGTACCCCATTCATGGTTACTTCAAATTTTAAAAATATATAAGATAGATGTCAAACTAGTAGAGTTCCTTTGTAAGACGATGCAAAACTGGACTACAGTGCTCCACATAAAAACAGAAAAAGGATCAATGAAGCCCAATCTAATAAAAATAGCTAGAGGTATATTCCAAGGGGATTCTTTAAGTCCTCTTTGGTTTTGTATGTCTTTAAATCCGTTATCCCGAATCTTAAATAAGTCTGGACAAGGATACATAATACACAGAGAAAGTAACATAAAAATATCACATTTATTATACATGGACGACATTAAACTATATTCTGCTAATAGGCAACAAATGAACCGACTATTAGAACTAACTGAAAATTTTAGTTCAGACATTAAAATGAAGTTAGGAACAGATAAATGTAAAATTAATAGCATAATTAAGGGAAAACACCACGACACCGACCCATACATACTTCACTCACAGCAGAATTTACTTATTGATAAAATGGAAATAACAGATACATATAAATACTTAGGGTATGCACAAAGTATAGGATTAGATCATAATAAGATAAAGGAAGAACTTAAGATAAAATATATTGATAGGTTAAATAAAATATTAAAGACAGAGTTATCAGGTAGAAATACAATAAAAGCAATTAACACATACGCAGTTCCTGTCTTAACTTACTCATTCGGTATTATTAAATGGTCAGCTACAGATTTAGATCGGCTAAATAGAGTAACACGAACAACATGTAATAAACACCTTATACACCATATCCACTCAGCTACAGAAAGATTCAATCTTAAAAGAAAGTTAGGAGGCAGAGGACTAGTTGATATAAAAAACTTACATAATAAACAGATACACGACATTCGCACATATATGCATAATAAAGCCACTGGTAGTCACATTCACAACTCTCTCACATACATTCCCACATCAGGTACACCATTAAAACTAAATGATAACAATTTTACTATTATACGAGACCACATAACAGATGATCAGAAAATTACAAGCTGGAAACAAAAATCTTTACATGGAAAATACCCTCACCAGTTACAACAGGAATATATAGATAAAGAAGCATCAAACGCGTGGCTGTATAGAGGAAACATATATAAAGAAACAGAAGGATTTATGGTCGCAATCCAAGACCAAATTATAAAAACAAAGAACTATCAAAAATATATAATAAAAGACCCTACAGTAGTATCAGACAGGTGCAGGTTATGTAACACAAATCAAGAAACAATAGACCACATTACAGGAGGATGCCCCTTTTTAGCGAACAAACAATATACAGAAAGACACAATAATGTTGCAAAACAAATTCATTCACTCTTATCTATAAAATATAAACTAGAAGAAAAAACAGAACCATATTATAAATATAAACCAAAAAACGTACTAAACAACGAATACGCTAAACTTTACTGGGATCGAGACATTATAACAGACAAAACAACTACAAATAATAGACCAGACATCACCCTTACACTCAAACAAGAAAAAATCACATACCTAATAGATATATCAATACCAAACTCTGAAAATATTAGAAAAAAATACACAGAGAAAATTCAAAAATATATACCATTAGCAGACGAAATAAGACAAATGTGGCATCAGCATACAGTTAAAATTATTCCAATCATAATTTCATCTATAGGACTCATTCCAAAGTCACTACATACATCACTTAAAGAATTAGGCTTACATAAAAATTCATATATAAAACTACAGAAATCAGTTATCATCGATACTTGCTCTATAGTCCGGCGATTTCTAACATCCACTACTCAGACACCTACAACAATACTCAATGAACCGACCCACTTGGCGTAAGCCCGTGACAGGTTCACACCCACCAGCATCAAAGCTGAGAATTGAAATATTTTATAACCCATAATAATAATAATAATAATCTGGCAACACTAAGCAACGTCTATGTATTTTTTGAGAAAAATATTTTATTTTCAGTTTAAATTTTATTTTTGATATAAATCCATTTATTTTCAAATCATATTAAAACAATAAGACGCTTTGCACAATAAACATAAAAAATTACAGGCATAAAAGCAAATATTCATCAGTATTAAGTATTACAAATAATATGACAACGTCAAAAATGAAAATTTTCACAGAGACTGAATTTAAGTTTATTAAAATACAAGATGTTAACAAGAGCCAGATCTAGAGCCGCACCGCTACCACCTCCGGATTCGTCGCTTAGCTCCGCCTCGCAGCCGTCGGTACATCGATCAGAATCACCGGCCGCTGCAGTTGCGTCGAGCTCGAGCGACGAATATTTTTCTCCGCCTTCGTCACCGTCACCTGCACGTCGGCGGGGAAGAGGCCGGCCACCGACCCGCTTGGGACCCCGAGGCCCACCGACCTCGAACCGGGCCCCCGCTGCCGGTGGTGATGTGCGCCGCATGCGATGGACTCAATCCATTAATGAAAACGTCATGCGGGCATATTTTGGGGCTACAGAGGGAGGAACTAACCTCACTGCGTATCGCAGCCGCATGCTTGTTCTGTTTCAGGCCTTTGAACCAAGCGTCAACGTTTCAGCACAGCGATTATCGGATCAAGTGCGGGTTATCCAACGCAGTCGACAGTTGGATGATACCGTGCTTGATAGGCTACGCTCAGAATACTTGCTTACGAGCCATGCCATTCGCATCCAACCCGCAGTTACGCAACTATCACCTGGTGCGACGCGGACGGGCAATAGTGCCAGCATGGAGGTGGATGACATGACAAATGATGTAAGTATTCAGTACAAGGAGGAGGTAAAGGATGCTTTGGAAAGTGCGATTCAGGAATACCGGTACATGCAATTTACGATTCGGCCTCGTCTGCCTCGGTTACCTATGCATAGAAAAAATATAGCATTGGTGAGTGTCCTGGACTCGCTATTATCTAGTTATTTAGATAATAGCGAGAATCTCGCCGATACTCATTCGATCCTGTACTGTGCTGCTGTGGCGGCAAGTCGTATAGCGGGCATCAAGTTACCCACACATGTCTCTGCTATACGACAAACATCTGTCACCCCGGCCTGGCAGTGCAGGATTGAACGGCGTATTGCTGAGGCAAGGACACTCATCGGTAAGCTGATCTGCTTCAGGGCAGGGAACACACGGCCCAGGGTAATGCGCTATGTGGGCCGGGCTTTTCTGGGGACTGGTGTCAGTCCTCATGAATACGTATCTCGGGCCACAGAGCGCATTGACTTCCTGAAGCAGAAAGTCTATGCATGGGCAAATCGACTGCGCAGATACAAAAAACGCGTGCACCGGTATGTCATCAACCGCACGTTTCAAAGTGACCAAAGATGGGTTTATAGAACCTGGGAACGACCAGATCAATGTGTGGCCGATGTGGGGCTACCAGATGCTGATGCTACAAATACGTTTTGGAGGAACATCTGGTCGGTACCCGTCGGCCACACTGAGGGGGAATGGATGCGGGAGGTCAAGCGAGCGAGTGAGCTAATTCCAGAAATGGAAAACGTGGTCATTGATAGCCAGGATGTAATTAGTGCGGTCCGATCCTTATCAAATTGGAAATCACCAGGACCGGACGGACTGCACAATTTCTGGCTTGAATGGCTGCGTAGCTCACATGCTTGTTTGGCTGCTCAATTTCAATCTGCCCTAGAATCTGGATCGTTACCAGATTTTATGACCACGGGAATAACCCACCTACTCCATAAAACAGGTAGTACCAACGAGCCCGGCAATTATAGACCGATAACATGTTTGCCATCGATCTATAAGCTTCTTACATCTATTTTGAGAGCCAAGGTATCTAAACATATTGATACAAATTCAATAATGTCAGCTTCTCAGAATGGATGTAAGAGGGGGGCTCGTGGTACTAAGGAGCTCCTCCTCATTGATATGGCCATTAGCCAACAGGTTCGCCGTAAACAAAGGGATATGGCGGCATGTTGGATAGATTATAAGAAAGCGTATGATTCGGTGCCTCATGCATGGCTTTTGAGGGTGTTAGAGTTGTATAAAGTAAATGCAACTCTGCGCACCTTTTTGAAGTCATGCATGGGGCAATGGAAAACGGTTCTTAGCTATCCAGGATGTCGACAGATCCCTGGGAATGGCGAATTGATAAAAATTGAGCGGGGTATATTTCAGGGCGACAGCCTGAGTCCTCTTTGGTTCTGCCTAGCATTGAATCCTCTTAGTACATTACTAGAGGGTTCAGGGCTAGGTTACAGGTTACATAGAGGTGGTGGAGTGATATCCCACTTGTTATATATGGATGACTTAAAGTTGTTTGCCCACACTAAATTACAGTTGATGGATTTACTTAAAGTAACTGAAACTTTTAGTAAGTCTATCAGTATGGATTTTGGTGTGGACAAATGTGCTGTCATCCATGTAAAACAAGGCAGGATAGTGGAATCCGAAGGAACACAACTTTCGGATTCCATTAACCTAAGATCACTTCTTGTAACCGATACTTACAAGTACTTGGGTATGTCACAGGCGTT
Source organism: Catocala nupta (assembly GCA_963675205.1). Taxonomy (NCBI): domain Eukaryota; kingdom Metazoa; phylum Arthropoda; class Insecta; order Lepidoptera; family Erebidae; genus Catocala; species Catocala nupta. The sequence continues at coordinate 2,068,721 of OY776102.1, forward strand.
AAGTATCAATGAGGCTGACATGAAGCAATCGTTGCAGGAGCGTTTCTTTGGTCGCCTGAAAAAAGTTTTAAAAAGTCTTTTATCAGGTGGCAACAAGGTGCGCGCTTGTAACGGTTGGGTCATGCCGGTGCTCATGTACTCCTTTGGCATACTTAAGTGGACTCAGACTGAACTGGATGCCCTGGACCGGAGGGTCCGTACACTCTTGACGGCATACCGTATGCATCACCCACGTTCGTCTGTGATGAGATTGTATATCCCGCGGAAATGTGGAGGCCGAGGCTTTCTGAATGCCAAGGCCCTTCATAACCGCGAGGTATGCAACCTCAGAGAATACTTTCTTAAGGCAGACGTGGGTATGCATCGGGATGTAGTTGCTGTAGACATCGGACTCACCCCGCTCAGTTTGGCTAAAGAGAACTGGCGCAAGCCTGTAGTACTTAGCACTAACGATCGCAGGGATGTATGGCAGAGCAAGGAGCTTCACGGTAGGTTCTACAAGGCTCTATATGGAGCTGATGTAGACCTGTTAGCCTCCGTGAACTGGCTACGTTTCGGTGACCTCTTTGGGGAAACCGAAGGGTTTGTCTGTGCTATTGCGGACGAAGTTATCAAGACGAATAACTACCGGAGATATATCTTGAGGGATGGTACGGTTGACATTTGTCGGGCGTGCCACCTACCTGGTGAGTCCCTCAGGCATATAGTTTCCGGTTGTTCTCGTCTTGCTAACGGCGAGTACTTGCACAGACATAACCAAGTAGCCAGGATTATTCACCAGCAACTTGCTCTGAAATACAAACTTGTAGATGTTGAAGTGCCGTACTACAGGTATGTAGCTGAATCAGTTCTCGAAAATGGTCATGTCACGTTGTACTGGGATCGAACTATCATCACAGACAGGACTGTTGTGGCCAACAAACCTGACATTGTGGTGATAGATCGATCAGAGCGCCGCGCATTAATTATCGATGTCACCGTTCCGCATGACGGCAATCTCGCGAAAGCTGAAAAAGATAAGCAAATTAAATATCTCGATTTGGCTCGCGAGGTTGTCGACATGTGGGACGTTGATTCGGCAATCATTGTGCCGATAGTCATATCTGTCAATGGTCTAATAGCCAAGAGCCTCGATCACCATCTAAAGAGGCTCGCGTTGGGTGCTTGGATCAAGGGTTTGATGCAGAAGGCAGTGCTTTTAGATACAGCACGCATTGTGAGGAGGTTCCTATCTCTGGAATCCTAACCACCGGCAGCTTGGACCCTGTTCCCGATGCCGGTGGGGTACCATATATTTTATATTTTTAAATGATATGTATTTTTATAGATATATGTATATTTAAAAATGAAAAATGTATTGAAAATATTTAAATAAAGAGAATAATAATAATAATAATAATACCAGAAGATGTAGCAATTGCCACTAGAAAAATGAAAAATTGGAAGGCAGCCGGCATAGATAACGTTCACAACTTTTGGTATAAAAAGCTTTTCACATTACATCACATACTAGCTAAAAACATCACAGAACTTATTGCAGGCGAACAACCGTTACCTCAATTTATTACAAAAGGAATCACTTATATGCTCCCTAAAAGTAGTGATACATCAAACCCCTCTCAATACCGCCCCATTACATGCCTCCCAACAATCTACAAACTTATCACTTCACTCATTACACGAAACATCAATAGTCACCTCCATAGAAACAATATATTGTCAGAAGAACAGAAAGGATGTAGGCGAAATCATAGAGGATGTAAAGAACAACTTGTAATAGACTCTACCATTCTAAAATGTGCTCATAACCAAAAGAGAAACTTATTTATATCATACATAGATTACAAGAAAGCATTCGATAGCGTGCCGCATTCTTGGTTACTTAAAATCTTACAGGTATACAAAATAAACCCCACCATCATTAACTTCTTGAAGAATGCTATGTCAGAATGGAGAACGACTTTACACCTTAATAATGGTACAGAGTCTATTACAACAGATGAAATTTATATTAGAAATGGCATTTTCCAGGGAGACTCTCTTAGTCCGCTATGGTTTTGCCTTGCCCTGAATCCATTATCTCACCTTCTTAACAGGACTGCAAATGGTTACAAATTAAATTCAGATACAGCCATCACACATCTCATGTATATGGATGACATCAAATTATTTGCTAAGTCCCAGAAATGCTTAAAATCTCTTATAGAAATAACCGCCCTGTACAGTAGAGATATAAACATGTCATTTGGCCTAGATAAATGTCACACAATACACATTCAGAAAGGTAAAATAGTTAGTAACGTTGATCATGTAGACGAACCTGATACATTTGAATTCATGGGACCGACAGATACTTATAAATATCTAGGTATTCACCAGTCTAACATAATTGACCACAGTAAAATAAAGAAAGATCTATGTTTAAATTTCACTAAAAGATTGAATTCAATATGCAAAAAACAATTATATTCAAAAAATCTCTTTAAAGCTATTAATACATTTGCAATACCTGTGTTGACATTTTCGTTTGGTGTAGTTAAATGGACACGCACAGATATCCGTAATTTAGAAATTAAAGTTAGGACCACATTAACCAAACACAAATACCTACACCCCAAGTCAACTATCGAAAGAATTTCTGCGAAGAGAGAAAAAGGAGGAAGGGGACTCATAGACCTAAATGTGCTATGGGAAGGGCAAATACAAAACCTGCGAGATTTTTTCTTCAACAAAATTACCACTAGCAGTATTCATTCAGCAATAGTTGATACCGATAAAAATTATACTCCACTAAATTTATCCAATAGAAACATTGCTTATAAAACTCCACAGATTCATGTCACTGACAAGATCAATAAATGGCGTTCCAAAGAACTGCATGGAAGACATCTACATGATCTAGAACAGCCACACGTCGATATAGACGCCTCAAATGCTTGGTTGAAATTAGGTTCACTGTTTCCAGAGACCGAGGGCTTTATGATTTCCATACAAGACCAGGTCATAAATACAAAAAATTACAAAAAACATATACTTAAAGATCCAACCGTTCAGAATGATAAATGCAGGAAATGTCACCGCGCCTCCGAAACTATTCAACATATCACCAGTGCCTGTCCAAACTTAGCTCAAACCGATTATACCCACAGACACAATCAAGTTACCCATATTATTCACCAGAAGTTAGCTATAAAACATAACCTTTTACCACCTAAAGTTGTACCCTATTATCAATATAATCCCAAACCGGTGCTGGAGAATCAATATCACAAAATATATTACGACAGAGCAATACTAACTGATAAAACGATACACAACAATAGGCCGGATATAACCATGATAGATAAACAAAATAAACATGCATACATTATAGACATAGCAGTCCCTAACACTCACAACCTACAAAAGACAATCACTGAAAAATAAATAAATACACAGATTTAAAAGAGGAAATAATTAGAATCTGGAAGATGGACAAAGTATATATTGTGCCTCTGGTGCTTTCTAGCACCGGTATAATACCGACACACCTTCTTCATTACCTACAACAACTTGAATTGCCAACGAATACATACATAACCATGCAAAAAGCCGCCATACTAAACACGTGTAGAATAGTTCGCAAATTTTTACAAGAAGATGCAATTGAACCAAACCCCCTAAATGAATATCACTTGGCCTAGGCCCGTGGTTTCATTAGACTACCGGCATTCCTAAAATGCTGAGAAAAACAAAAAATCGATCATAATAATAATAATAATAATAATAACGTTTATTTTCTCGCCATAGTAACAGAATGAAGTAAATACTCGTAAAAATATACTATGGGGGGCTGATACCTGAACTAGGATGGTTCCTGTATCTCAGGTTACCAACCCTCCACTCCATATAAGGGATCTTACATCTAATTTTGACAAATATTTAATATTTAGAACGCTTTTTCTTTTGAGGGTATATTACAATGACAACGACGCATACAAATAATAAAATCGCTCGACTACTCGACTACAAGTACGAGTACCTATGGAGTGTGGTACAAGTTATAAATTACAGACGATTATTGTAATAGTGAATTATAGTACAAATATGAAATTTTACTTACTAAATAACAAACTGGAAATACATACTTTTAATTGTATTTTATCTTATCTAAAATATTAAATGTAAAAATTTAAATAAAAGAGAAATAGCGAGTGTTGCATTGTATTGTGTAAGGTGTATATATTGTGTGAGTTACGGAGATGTGATATTTAAGCGAGTGAGTTTGTGTGTGTGTGTGTTTGTGAATGATTTCGTTGTGTGTGAAGAGAAACCATGTATTTATGTGTTAATACTCATCTTCATAATATTTTCCGTTTTACGGTAGCCCAGCACTTTTAAAGTGTTTTTAAAGGTTACTTTTAAGCTTGTTCTGCTCATTTTACAAATATGTTTTAAGTCATTGAAGTATCTATACAGATAAGGTCCAGTGTATAGAAACTGCCTTCGCGCGAAAGTTGAGTTGAAAGAAGGAACACGGGTGCGTATTCTTCTTTTATGTTGGGGTAATTGGGAGGGGACAATTGTTTTATGGTAGCGTACAACCGACAGTAAGATAAATAGTTGTCTGACCGTCAATAGGTTGGCTTCCTCATATAATTTATCCGTTGGGTATTTCCTGGGCTTACGCAGCATAACTTTGACAAAAGCCCTTTGTGCTCTCTCTAGCTCTAAGAGATGTGTTGCAGCAGCTCCACCCCACACGGGTATACAATATGTTAAGAGTGATTGGACAAGAGCAAGGTAAATCTTTGTAATTAGGTTAACGTCAGCAGATTCTCTGAGATTTTTGAAAACATGTGGAAGTTTGCGTACCCGTTTACTAAGCGCTGCAATGTGCGGTTTCCAATTCATGTTTTTGTCAATTATAATCCCTAAGTATTTGTGGGTTTCTGTTTGGACAAGATTGGAACAATGGCAAGTTATATCTAAATTTTTGTTTATGGGACAATAATGATCGTGAGCTTTAATATTGTAGTCTGATGGAAGTTTTTTGGCTTCAGAAATCCTAAAACAGATATATTTGATTTTCGGTACATTAATAGTTAAGAGATTATTATTAAGCCATTTCATTACTGTTGATAGTCCAGCTTCAGCCGATTTCTTAACTTGTGACCATGATTCACCCCAGAAAATGAGAGCCGTATCGTCTGTGAAAGAAAGTGTACTGCAGTTATTGATTTTAAGTTTGCATAGACTATTGACGTAGGCTAGAAAAAGAGTAGGTCCGAGAGTGCTTCCCTGCGGTATGCCATGGGTAACGGGTAAGCTTGAGCTGTGAACATCACATACTTTTAGGACTTGGCTTTTATTGGACAGGTAGTCACTGAACCAATGAAGTGCATTCCCACATATCCCTAGATCCTCCAATTTTAGTAAAAGTATTGGAATAGACACGGTGTCGGAAGCTTTTTTTAGATCTAAAAAGGTAGTTATGCATTTGTCTCCTCTGTCTAGAGCTTTTGTGACTGTTTGTGAAAGATTGGCGACAGCGTCTTCTGCGTTCCTGCCCGAGCGGAATCCATATTGATTGTCGGCTAAAAGATGTTTATTTTCCAAAAAGCTAGTTAGGCGGATGTTAACAACCTTTTCAATAATCTTACTGATTGTGCTAAGTAATGAAATCGGCCGATAGTTGGATACCACATCCTCACCTCCACCCTTATAAATAGGAACAACTACGGCCCTCTTGAAGATATCTGGAAAAATTCCAGCAGAAATACTAATGTTGCAAAGATGAGCTATCATTGTACATAAGATAGAGTGAGAATTTTTAAGGACAAAACTAGTTATACAATCTATACCTGGTGCGCTATGAATTTTGAGGTTGTGGATAATTATGTCTATTTCTATATAGTCTGTTGGGTATAAGTACATTGAGTCGACATTTCTGGTAGAAGATATATTTTCCAATAGCTGATCCTCATCCGTATTTAATTTAGTCAGTATATTTGTTGCGAGTTCCTTACCGATTGATGTGAAAAAAGAGTTTGCATGATCAAGAGACTGGACTTGGGATGGTAAAAGGTTTAGTAAAGCAGCTGATTGGGTATTTTTACTTTTCATGTTACAAAGTTCCTTAACCGTATCCCATCCTTTATTGTTTTTGTAATTCTAGCTGAATTTATTTTTATAATAGTTAATTTTCAAGGTATAAGTTGCCTGGTTGCAGATATTGCGATATTTAATATATGTTTCCTTAATGACAGGATCATCAGGATTTTTTTTCACAATAAGATGTAAACGGTTTCTCTTTTGAAAGCATTTCACAATACCTATTGTAATCCATGGTTTAATGGGTCTTTTTCTTTTGGTGAACGTAATTGTACTAATGTTTGTAGCTATTAAATGCTGGAGTATTTCAATTAATAATCTCGCAGCTTGTTCTGGGTCTTCAGTAGCAAGGTATGGATTCCAATCATATGTCTTAATAGTATTCTGGATAGATTCGTAGTTGATTTTAGTTCTGGTCGGTGAGTAATTATTACCTGGAGAGTTTTGTACAAGAGTGGTGGATATAGAAAGGAAGAGCGGGTAGTGGTCGGTGATATCGGATAGGAGAACATAGCTTTTATATTGTCCTACAAGTTTACACATGAAATGGTCTAAACAGGTGTGCCCATGTGTAGCAATATCAATGGCGTTTCGTAAACCGTGTGAACCGATAATTTCAAGATAATCTCTTGTTTGGGGGTTGCTAGTGTCCAATGTATTAATATTTATATCACCAGTAAGCACAATGTTTCGAGATCTGGTTGTGAGTAATAGTGAATCCAAAGAATCAAGAAAGTTACCTAGATTTTTAAATGTGTAAGGCCGATAGATACCAAGGATAGTCATATTACCTATTTTAGCGGAGAGACAGTTTGCTTCGTTTAATTCAATTTCCTGGACAGTAGCTGTGATAGAGTCATCAATATACATTATTACACCATCGTTTTGATTATAGCTTCTTTTACTATAATAAAGAGAGTAGCCATCGAGTAAAGGAGGCATAGAGTTGCTGTCACACCAGCATTCGGATAGAACTATGATGTGAATGTTCGTTTTTAATCTAGTGACATATACCAGAAAGTTATCTAGATTCTTGTTAACATTTCTAATGTTCATAGAAATAATGTTTAGATTATTTTTACTTCTAAATGCAAATTCGTCAAGATCGTCAACAAGGTTATTTGGCGCTTCTATGAACGTACAGGTAGGGGAACAAGCTGTTTCAATATCTTCAAATATATCTAGACTATTCATTTTCGTGATTAGTTGTAACAATTAATTCTAGAAGGCAGTACTTCCGAGCTAGTATATATCTTGCGAGTAAGATCGAGTGATTGCTGAATCTGTGTTTCGAATATATGTTTAGTGTATTAGTGATTAGAGTGTGTTTTTTGTAAATATATGTGTATATGAGTATTGTTTGTTTTGTGATTTTGTATATAATTTGTAAATCATTGTCCAACAATGTGTGTTTCTTAAATTGTAAATATAGGTAAATAGTTTTAAATTTGGAGATTTTAGAATGCTCAGAGGCAACTTGTAAGTAGATGTACATAAACAAAATATATAACAATTTAAATAGTCATTTAGTTCTTAAAAGTTGCAATTGACCTTCATTTTTTATTAATATATATGGTTCACCTTATCTTTTCTGCAAGTATACTAATCCATTTGAGGTCCAGCAGTAGTCATACCCCATTGTTTTGCGAAATTCCCGGGCGAGGAAATGAAGGCGTGCAGCGCGCGGCGGCAGGTGCTCCGAGAGGTATACTTCTGTTTTAGGTCCATTCAATCCCATGTGTGAAGAGTTCAATTGTTCTGTCTTGTATTGGATTGAATTCGCTTTATGATTTTAAGCTGCAGTAAGTATTTTTGCTTTTAGAAGTGTCGAAGACTACTCAGCAACTAAAACCGTGTTATTCTGGTCTGGTTTGGATGGCATTCGATAAATGTCACACACATCGCAGTTCTCTATCTTAATTCCAAGGTTGTTGGATAATGTTTTAACCATATGAAATAGTTCTTGTTTTGTTTCGGCTTTTCATTTTGGAACATTTCTGATTTGTAAGCTGGTTTTACGTGACAATCTATCTAACGTTTCACATTTTTATAGCTTTTTATAGCTGTCACTTGCGATTCTATTTTTTTGCGTTGGTCTTCCAAGTTATTTATAGCGAGTTGAACGTCGTCTAGTTTTGCAGTAACAAATTGAATAGACTTCTCAATATCCAAATGCTTATTAAGCGTGATATCGTTTTGAGTTTTGATGTCTGCGATATGTTTTACTAGTACATCCAACCGCGAATTTTGTTGAGATTGTAGTGCACATAGCATTTCGCGCAGTTCTTCTCGTATGATAGTCCTTAAATCATGTGGTTCAGAACAGGCGTTCCGCCGCCTCGTCTGTAACCCGCCGGCGCTTGTGGTCTCTTTGGCTAACGTATACACTTTCATCTAAAGAACAAGAAGGCACTACTTTGTCGACATCAGTTTCCGACATGCTATAGGATTTGTTCAATGGCGGAGAGCGACGCAGATTAGGCATTTTTATTTCTTTCCTTTTTTCTCTTTCAAAAATAATATATAATTTGCGTAGTTGAAAGAACGCGGAGCAAGCCTGCTGTTTGTATCGCTGCCGGAACCGCTCGCGAAATGGACCATTCATCAAGGAGTGACGTGTACTCACTATGACGCGTACTCGCAGCACTAATGTATTGAATAATTGTCCTTGTCCATAGATCTCTGATAAACACAACTTCTACATTTCATTTTCTTTTTCTCCGTTATTATTATTATTTTGTTTACTGTTTAGTATTAATATTGTAAAGCATAAGCGTCTAAGCTGTTAACCCGGTATTAGTGTATTATCTATGTAAGCTGTCTTTATTAGTAGACAACATTTCTCAATGGTAATCTGTGGATAATGCCGTGGGTGGCATATTTTGTACAATTAGTTAATAAGTACTGTCATAGTAATGTTTAATACGCTGCTGTTTGTTATCCCTAAATAAATAAATAAATAATATAAATAAGACTGTTCTCTACTAAAACCGCGGCATACAGGATGCTATTAAAGATTAATAACTATTACTGCGTAAAAAAGTAACACTTATTAACGCAGCAGTACGACTGGCAGTAAGTTATATAAATAAGACTGTTCACTACTAAAATCGCGGCGTGCAGGATGCTAATAAACAATAATAATGATTACTATGTAAAAGAGTAACACTTATTAACGCAGCAGTACGACTGGCAGTAAGGTATATAAATAACACTGTTCTCTGCTAAAACCGCGGCATACAGGATGCTATTAAAGATTAATAACTATTACTGCGTAAAAAAGTAACACTTTGTAACGCAGCAGTACGACTGGCAGTAAGGTATATGTATAAATAAGACTGTTCTCTACTAAAACTGCGGCGTGCAGGATGCTATTAAAGATTAATAACTATTACTGCGTAAAAAAGTAACACTTTGTAACGCAGCAGTACGACTGGCAGTAAGGTATATGTATAAATAAGACTGTTCTCTACTAAAACTGCGGCGTGCAGGATGCTATTAAAGATTAATAACTATCACTGCGTAAAAAGTAACACTCAGTAACGCAGCAGTACGATTGGCAGTAAGGTTTACTTACTAGTTAGAATTACGCTTTCACGATTTAACATAATTACATTTTTCATACGCATACGTTATCAGAAGTACAGAACATAGGAACAAGGACATAGGATACCTTTCATTCATAATAAAAGGTACGTCCCGAGCAAAGTGCGAGCAAAACCTAGTAATATAATAGACTAGCTTTATCCCGCGGCTTCGCTCGTGTCAAGGTAAGTTAGGTTATGTAAGTAACAGGCATTTAAAAAAGATATAGCTTATGTGATAATATAGCTTTATAAAGAAGAAAGATTTTTTAAAATCGGTTGTGTAGCTTTTGAGTTAAATCGTTACAAACTAACAAACAAAACATCAAATCTTTCCTCTTTATAATATTAGTATAAGTACAGTAAAATAAAAATAGATATCTTGGCTACTAAAAGAGTCTGTATTTTTACAGGATCGGGCAAGCTCGAGCAAATAGTTTATCGGATGGACTACGTCAATTTCGATGACTGTATTCATTTCTATATAGATGAGGAGGTAGGTGAAATGTTATTATACAGGTGTCCCAGAAACCAACTTCAAGCCGGAATCAGGTAACAGGCTAAGTTATAATAGCTATCAGAAATTAATAAAAACATCAAAGTTACGTATTTTAAAAATTAAAGGCATTTGATAAAAATATATAAATATAATGCTTCTATAAGCGCTCGATTTTTTTTATCATTCGAATTAAATAACAAAATAAAAATTCCAAAAGTAATATCTATAGTAACAGGAGTGAAAAGACCGTCACAAGACGAAGATTATTTTAATTTTTCAGGATGCCTTTTATTTTAAACTTTCACATTTTTTTTTTCTGGTTGATATTATAACTTAGCCTGTTACCTGATTCCGGCTTGACGTCGACCCACGTCATATATGTATAACGTCCTGTATAACGACACGCACACGCACAGTCGGTGCAGTAGCAGTGGCTAGGTGACCACGAAGTCAGTCAACGGCTTACTTCGAAATTAGAAGCTACTGAAATACGAGGATTAGCATTTAAAATTTTCAGGATTACCTCTGTGATCGAACACAATCTGTAAAAATAAATGCCATAGTAAGTGACATTAAACCGGTGAGTTTCGGTGTGCCTCGAGGCTCAATTTTAGGCTAAACATTATTTTTAATCTATATAAATAAACTACTATATACGGATTTTATCGCGTTGTTTATTTAGCACTGTATTACAAAATTTTGAAACTGTTACACTACTACTACTATTGATTTTATGTACCACCAGCTTGGGATCTAGTACTTCAAATAGTCAAACCCAAGAAGAAACAAACCACAGCTAGACTTCATGATACTTTGAGCTCATTCTGCGTAAATAGAAACATCAATAATTAAATTATGTTCGGGTACTTTGAAATAACTACACTGGAACTTTGAGACAACTACCATCTTAGTCTCCCCGTGACCATGGCTGCTGAAAAGCACCCGAAACGTCGGGGAAAGTGTAAACCAAAAATAAATATTTTTAATAGTTTAAATAATTTTATTAGCTTATAAATTAGTAAAATAAAATCAATAGTAATAGTAGTGTAATATTTTCAAAATTTTGTAATACAATGCTAAATAAACAACGCGATAAAATCCGTATATAGTAGTTAAATTTCAATTAACATTTAAAAATATAAAAATTATGGAGGCCCACCGGCATCGAGACAAGGTCCAAGCTGTCGGCGGTTAGGGGTCCAGAGATAGGAACCTCCTCACTATGCGTGCCGTATCAAGGAGGACTGCCTTCAGCATCTAACCCTTGACCCAAGCACCTAACGCGAGCCTCTTAAGATGTTGGTCGAGGCTCTTGGCTATTAGACCGTTCACCGTAACGACTATCGGTACAATGATTGCCGAGTCCACATCCCACATATCGACGACCTCGTGTGCTAAGTCCAGTTATTTAAATTGTTTTTCCTTCTCAGCTTTCACGAGGTTGCCATCATGAGGGATAGTGATATCGATAATCATTGCACGGCGCTCTGATCGATTTATTACCACAATATCAGGCTTGTTGGCAACAACAGTCCTGTCTGTGATAATAGATCGATTCCAGTACAGTGTGATATGGTCCTTTTCGAGAACTGATTCTGCTACAAACTTTTTATTTTATGACCCAGTAAATCCTTTATGGATACCCGCACCCCTTAAGTTATGTGAGACTCTCCGCCCCTGAAAGGGGTCGGTATACACACTAAAAACCTGGGGTGAGCAGTCCCTCCGCCGACGGGGTAGGGCGAGATGGGGTCGCGTTAGCAATCACCATCCCGCCCCGGCGGTTGGCCCGGCTGATGATAACCGGGCCTCAGCACCTGTGGAGGGGTGGCCTTGCTCACCAAGGCCACCTCTCAGACGTGTGGGGCCGTGCAAGCCGGTAGAGAGTCCCCCGACTCTGTATCAGTGACCCCACTATACAGGAGCGAGAAGGCGGGCAAATCGCCTCCTCCTCGCTCCCGTCCGTCTGCGCCGGAGAGGGTCAGCAAGGGGATTGTTCTCCCTGACCCTCTCCGCGGCCTCCTTCTGCGCCATGACAGCCTCACAGAAGGAGACCACTGCCTGCCACGACCTCTCACCGCCGAGCACCGAGCATGGCGTTGATCACGCTCGGCAGGGAGCGATCCCCGCCTATTACGGCTGAAAGCGTGTGCCGCTGCGGCCCCCACGCGGCACACACCTTCAGCGTGTGGAACGCCGTGTCTTCCGGCACCCCACACTCGTGGCAGACCGGGGTCGCCTCCGGTCTCGCGATGTCCGAGAGCGTCTCCACCTCCGACATCACCCTCCAGGGCACGTGCCGTGACAGCGGGGCTGGTGAACATTAGGTCCCCCATGGACACCCACACCATCGCACGCACGTGTGGACCGACCCTCTATTGAGGAGGGTCAATCCCGTGGCAACCGCCCACTCCCTGACTATCTCTCCTCGAGTGTCAGTGGAGCGGTTGCCCCATTCCCGGGCCTTGGCTGATGTGGCGCCTGCCTTCTCACCACCGCGCCCAGGAGGTCCATGAAGACCTCCAGTTCCGCGGCGGTTCTGTTGGGGGAAAAGTATGCGCCGACGATCGCATACCTCTCCTACCTGGCCACCACGTACCCCGCTCCTCTCTCTTTGACTGAGAGGAGGGGGCCGCCAACCCTCCCAATGATGGCCACGGAGCCGTTCAAGTCCCCAGCCCAGTAGGGACTGAGGGGGACCAAATACGTCTCCGCGGCGACGGCCACACCGATTTCCCACTGCGCCAGGTTCTGCATGAGCAGGTCTTGGGCCCTGGCGCAGTGGTTCAGGTTCGCCTGGAGGAAGTTGTGATGTCTGAATTGATCCATACTAATCAGACATCACAACCTCCCCGCACAGTGCTTCGCGGCGAGCTAATTCAGGGGCGGCGCTGACTGGTGGCCGCAGGGGTGGCCTGGGTCCCATGGGCCTTTCCCTTCGTCTTCGGGGGGATGCAGCTGCGCCCTCCCATAAAGTGCCCCGAGGGCTTTCCTGCCTCTGCGCAAATAGCGCAGCGCAGCTCGGCCTTGCCACAGTTGGCCACCCGGTGACCTGCGTCTCCACAACGGAAGCACAGGTCACCCCTGTCGGCCGTGGCGGGACACTGAGGGCGCGTGTGCCTTAGCCCTATGCACCTGAAGCAGCGCATGGGGCGCTCCCCCAACGCCACCAGCTTCACCGAGCTACATCCGATGAGAAGCCTGCCCCTGCTCAGCAGCACTTTGGCTGCCGAGACAGGGCAGGACACAAGAGCGGAGCCGGCGCCATCAAAGCCGAGGCGGATCTCCCCGACCTTGACGAACCGCACCTCACGTTCACCCGCCGCTGCGACCGCCGCCACCACCTTCTCCTTTGTGGCAGCATCGTCCAGGCCCACAATCCGCAAGTCTGTGGACTTTACGGGCCTGGTGACGCTGGCCACTGCGGATAGGGCATCGCGGAGTTTCTCTGCGAGCCTATCCACCTTTTCTCCGCTTTGTGAGCCAGGAATTTCTAAGATCCTGGCTCTCGTAGCCGTCTGACGGAAGCGGAGTCGATACCCAGCTCCTTCAGGTCGACCTTTTCCTGTGCCGCCCTGATGGCGGCAGCGTACGTGATCCCCTTTGCCGCGGCGTCGGGCTGCAACGACAGCACGACTGCCGCGGATTTCGGGCACCTCAGGGCTGTCGCCACATTCTTGGGGGCAACAGGGGCAGCAGGCCGGGCTTTGGTGGCGGATGCACGGGCAACCTGGACAGGTGCAGGTGCAGTGGATGGGGAGGATGACTTTCCCTTCCCCTTGCCCTTCCCCTTGCCCTTCCCCTTGCCCTTCCCTTGCCCTTCCCCTTTCCCTCCCTACCACCGTCACCCACATTTCCTGAGGGACAACCCCGCTGGCGTTTTGAGTCCCTTTAGCTCCAGAGGGACCCGCAGTCGGTGCCGCTGCAGGAGCGGCGGCAGCTCTGAGGGCCTGCTTGGCCCCCCTTGCCCGCCTTAGGGCCAACCGGCTGAGACGTCAGTGTGGGCGGCGTGGCGTCTGACCCCACTCTTCTGGCATCCACTGTCAGCGGTGGGCGGACCGTCGGGGCCGGCAGAAGCCGGTCCTCAAGTCCCGCAAGCCGGGCGCTTAACATCGTCCCGAGCGTGATGGTAAGGCACCTCAACCTCTACAAGTTTGTACTTCAGAGCAAGTTGTTGATGGATAATTCTAGCTACTTGGTTATGTCTGTGCAAGTACTCGCCGTTAGCAAGACGAGAACAACCGGAAACTATATGCCTGAGGGATTCACCGGGTTGGTGGCACGCCCGACATATGTCAATCGTACCACCCTCAGGATATGTTTTCGGTAGTTATTCGTCTTGATAACTTCGTCCATAATTGCACAGTTTCCCCAAAGAGGTCACCGAAGCGTAGCCAGTTCACGGAGGCGAGAAGGTCTACATAAGGCCCACATAAGGCCTTGTGGAACCTACCGTGAAGCTCCTTGCTCTGCCATACACTCTTGCGGTCGTCAATGCTCAGTACTACAGGGATGCGCCAGCTCTTTTTAGCCAGATTAAGTGGGGTGAGTCTGTTATCCACTGCGACAACATCACGATGCATATCCAAGTTCTTTTAAAGTAAATACTCTCTAAGGTTGCACACCTCACGGTTCTGGAGGGTTTTGGCATTTAAAAAACCTCGACCCCTTCATTGCCGCGGGTTGTACAACCTCATCACAGGCGAACGAGGATGATTCATTCGGTATGCCGTCAACAGTGTACGAACCTTCCTGTCCAGAGCATCTAACTCAGTCTGAGTCCACTTAAGTATGCCAAAGGAGTATAAAAGAAGCGGCATGACCCAACCGTTAAAAGCGCGCACCTTGTTGCCTCCTGATAAAAGCCTGTTAAGTACTTTTCTCAGGCGACCAAAGAAGCGCTCCTTCAACGATTGTTTCATGTCCGCTTCATTTATACCTAAGGCTTGTGACATACCCAAGTATTTGTAGGTATCAGTAATGAGAAGCGATCTTAGGTTAATGGAATCTGAAATTCAATGCTCTCAGATTCCACCATCCTTCCTGCTTTACATGCATGACTGCACATTTATCTACACCAAACTCCATGTTGATAGATTTACAAAAGCAATCAGTTACTCTTAGTAAGTCTATCAAATGTGAATCAGTGCGGGCAAACAGCTTTAAATCATCCATGTATAGTAAGTGTGATACGACCTGACCGCCTCTCTTTAACTTGTAACCTAGCCCTGAATCCTCTAGTAATGTACTGAGAGGGTTCAACGCTAGGCAAAACCAAAGAGGACTCAGACTGTCGCCCTGAAATATACCTCGCTTAATCTGTATTAGGTCGCTGGTCACCTGGCTCTGTCGACACCCTGGATAGTAAAGAGCCGTTTTCCATTGCCCCATACACAACTTCAAGAAGGTGCATAGAATTGTATTTACTTCATACAGCTCCAGCACCCTTAAGAATCTTGTAATCTATCTAACATGTCGCCAGACTCCTGCGATTTCGGCGAACCCGTTGGCTAATGGCCATATCAATGAGGAGGAATTCCTTCGTACCACGAACCCCCTTCCTACTAGAATTGATTTAAATATGTTTCGAAATTTTGGCTCTCAGAATAGATGTAAGAAGCTTATAGACCGATGGTAAACAGGTGATCGGTCTATAATTTCCAGGCTCGTGAGTACTAACTGCTTTGTGGAGCAGGTGCGTAACTCCTGTGGTCATAAAATCTGGCAACGACCCAGATTCTACGGTTGATTGAAACTGCGATGCCAAGCAAGCATGCGAACTACGTAGCCACTTCAGCCAGAAGTTATGCAGCCCATCCGGACCTGGAGACTTCCAATTTGATAACGAACGGACTGCACTAGTAACATCCTGGTCATCAATGACTACGTCTTCCATCTCTGGAATTTGTTCAACCGCTAGCTCGACATCACGGATCCAATCGCCCTCTGTGTGGCCCATGGGCACCGACCAGATGCTACGTCAAAAGGTGTTTGTGGTATCAGCATCCGGCAGCCGCCCACCAGTCACACATTGATCTGGTCGTTCCCAACGTGCGTGGTCTACTGAAATGAAATGTATGTATTTATTTAAGGTAGGCAAAACAGAATACAGACAACATATTACATAAGATATTGGTACATTAGTTCAGTTTTAGACTTCACTCCTAAAGTATGCCCCTTTCCTATCCAGAACACGCGCGCTGGGCTCAGATGCCATCCTTTTTCAAATCAAATCAAATCATTTATTGCAAAACTAAGTGGTACACGGTAGAGTCGATTAGAGCGCGCACCAACAAATTTGGGTCCTCATACCTCTGCCGAACGATCAAGGCATGGAGTTCTCTGCCAAGGCACGAGTTTCCTTCTTCCTTCAATCCTTTAAGCGAGGCGTAAAAAAGCACATTCTCAGGCCGTCAAAGTAGAGGCCTCAAAATATTCGCCTCAGCTGCTATGAGGACGGTGTGGAGGCCATTGCTCTAAGACCACATGACTGCACCATGACTAAATAGCTTAAGAGTAGGACAATGTTAAATGTTTACATAATAAAATTGCCAACCTACCCCGATAGCCACCACACACATACATGGTTAACTATCTAAGGCAAGTCAGCAACACAGGAAATTATCAAAGTATAAAATCGCAAGAAAAGGAAATTAATTTAGATTATACAAATCTATACTTAAATATTCTATATTCCAGCTTGATTCTCAATGGATGAGACCGATTAAATACCACTGTTACAGAGTTCGGTACAAGAAAGACTCTTGTGTTTTCGAACCAGGTATGGCGCTTGTTCATCATCTCAAAGGAATATGGACATTGGTCAGTATAGTCTTATACAATTTCGGCCACGGCAGTCAATTTTAATATAGAGTATGCATATTGAATTTAATTACTACTTGGCGGAATTGCATAGGAATAATATTATGGGGAAGAGAGGAACCCGGCACGCACCCTTGGATTGCGCATTGCAATAGAAAAAGTTTGACAATACCGAACTCCTCTGGATGGGGACAGCCACGTTGATGGACTCGGGCGTACTCTAACTTACAGTATTTTGCTTCGAACACAAAACATGTTACGAGTTTCGCCTCAGTGCGAGGCATCTCCAGGTCTGTTTGGTAAGCTCATTCGTTGTCAAACGTGCATGGCAGGTTCCTCTCTTCCCAACAATAGAGTTAAAGCAGGATATCTTGTAGTGCACAAGTGTATGCGAAAACACAAGTCTATTTCTTAACTCTCATAGTTCGATGGGATGGCTATCCGACACGACTGGAGAGCTCAAGCACAGGACGAATGGCTTGACGTTCCAAGGTAATACAGACAACTTCTTAACTCCAGACTGCTATGAGAGGTTCTTGACTGAAAATCCTAATCTATACTAATATTATAAAGCTGAAGAGTTTGTTTGGTTGAACGCGCTAATCTCAGGAACTACTGGTACGAATTGAAAAATTATTTTAGTGTTGGATAGCTCATTTATCGAGGAAGGCTATAGGCTATATAACATCACGCTACGACCAAAAGGAGCGGAGCATTGAGGAACATTTTTGTAAAAACGAGGAAAATTCTCTTATGTGAAGCAGACGAAGTTGTGCGGGTCAGCTAGTAATTTTATATTGGCCTGACTATTTATTGACTAATGAGCACATTTGCGACTTGTTTCCGATATGACTCCTAATAGCCAGTATCTTGATTATATTGTAATATTTCAGCTGGGTATGAGTACTTTGGGCCCTGGCTGTTCATTGCCTGCTCGATTCCTAGACTTTGAATATTTCATACCTTGGATTGCAAGTAAACTACAGGGAAGGAGGGCAGATAAATCAAGATATACTATAGGTAGAATGTGGGATTACTGGATAGGTTACCATAACAGAGTGCTTCAAAACCTAGACGCATGGATGTTAGCCCGATTAAGTGACACAAAGATAGTATTAAAAAAAAGTATGTACCATTCCTATTTTTACTACCTTGTCAAAAAATCCGCTAACTGTCAAAAAACCGTTTTTTTTGCCCTAAAACCCATCCCTATAGCATAGCTGTGGGGATGGGTTTTGTCTGTTTAAGTTCATACGTAGCAATAGTCCTACACCTCCTACAGGAAATTGACTGCTTGGACGGCGCAGTGGTTCAAGTGGACGCCTGGGCAATGCCGCGCGCCGAGCGTTGTGGGTTCGATCCCCAAACGGGACAAAAATTGTGTGATCCACAAATGGTTGTTCCGAGTCTGGGTGTTCTTTGTGTCCGTTGTGCAGGATACAAGAGTTATACCTAGCGAGAGTTGTCTTTTTACAAAAAGTAATTTTATAATAATTATATAATTTAGTCGCAACACACGTGTGCAACACAAAATAGCCGCTATGGCCTAGGGAAAGCCGCTTATCTCTGACTTTTCGAAATTATGTGCGTAATAAATAGTTTTTGTCGGCCTCGATGGCGTAGTGGTTAGTGTAACCGACTGTCACGCCTGAGGTCGCGGGTTCGATTCCCGCACAAGTCAAACATTTGTGTGCATGAACATGGATGTTCTATGTATAATATGTCTGTATTCACAAAAAAGAAAAGTATATATTATTATGTATGTTTATCCATTGTCGAACCGAAAGTACAAGCTCTGCTTAGTTTGGGCTAGATGGTGTTTTGTGTATGTGATACAGTACTGCCTTGTACTCACTAAGGTCTATTGCAAATACAGAAGCCGTAATTACGGCGTACTATGGTTCAGTTGCTTCAAGCATACGGTACGGTATCATTTTCTGGGGGAACTCTACTGATACTTCGATAGCATTTAAAGCTCAGAAAAGGTGTATCAGATCAATGTTCAGACTTAAAACAACTGATAGCTGTAAACCTTACTTCCAGAAGTACAAAATACTAACGTTACCGAGCCTATATATTCTGGATACTGCGGTGTTCGTTAGAGCAAATCCTAGCCTATTTCCACGACTGGAGGACACAGTTTCGCGTAATAGACGTGATAACAGCAGGTTGCGGTTACACATTGCTAAAACTGCACTTATGCGTAGAAGTGTATACTGTGTGGCTCCAATCATTTATAACAGTTTGCCAAAACAGTGGATAGATATGAACAATAATGCATTCAAAATACAGTTAAAGGGCTTTTTAGAGCATAAAGCATACTACAATGTAACTGAATTTCTTATTGATAAAATAATGTAAACTGGACACAATTTTCTGTATTTCTTTTTATTTTCTGTTGTAGTATATTATTATATTTTTTGTTACTATGTATTTTTCATAATTTGAAATATTTGATTTGCTAATGATTCCAATTAATTACTAATGACATATGCACGCCTGTGGGTGGAATGTGGCAGAACCTTCATATAATCTGTGACAACTAAAATGTAAACCCATGGACGCAAATGAATTTAAATTTTAATTTACTATATTATTATTAATTATCGCTCGCTTTAACTGTGAAGGAGAACATCGTGATAAACTTACATGTATTAAGGTTCGCCAGAATTTTCTCGAATATATGTGAGGTCTGCCAACCCGCACTGGGCTAGAGTGTTGGACTGAGTGGGTCGCTGAGGTAATCATTTTTGCCAGCGGCCCATCCACTATACAAGGCAGCGAGCGGGCACACCGTGGGGTTTTGGTCCGTAGGCCCGACGTAGTGGAGAGCCGGACATAACCCTCATGCCTCCCCTTGTGGCGAGAGGGTATGCACCAGGAGCATTTACCCATGTACAAAAAAAAAATGGCCTTACCCTCACACTGAGAAGAGGCCCTTGCCCACCAGTGGGACAGTTTGATACAGGGCTGATGTTATTACACGTGTAAACATTTTATATGATTTCTACGTAGTTTACTTTTTGTATGTTATTATTTAATCGTAATTATATAACCTAATTTAATATTATAAATGTGAATGTAAGTTTGTTTGATTGCTTGTTACCTTTTTCCAGAGACTACTATTTACTTTTTTATATATTATTAATGCTTAAATGTGTTTAGTTATACAGGGTGTCCAAGAACCTGGCGTCCAACTGGATTCCCACGATGCCCCAAGTTCTAACAGTACTCAGAAAAATATTTTAAAAAATCCACCCCATGTACTTACAGAATTATACTGATTTCAAAAAAAAAGGGGAAATGAGCACCCTGTGACATACTTTTGAATGCTGTGACTGCTAATGCTGATAATTTCGATATTTCTTGGAGGTTTTGTAATCTAGGGTATTGCTGTGTCTAAATAGAATGTAAAAATAAAGTACTTATTGTACCATTTTAAAATAAAATATTATTTTAACTAAAGGTGATATGGAAAACTATTGAATTTCGCAACTTTGACCGACTGTAGTGTAAAAAAAATGTACCAAAATAGTATGGCAAGTGACGTCAAATTTTGACGCGTTTATTCCTCTTTTTAAAAAGGTATAATACTTACACATTAATTTGAAAAAAAAAAATTTTGATAATATTTTTACTCAACAACCCAATTTTTACGATGTCTTACAGAATTCT
The DNA here is from genome assembly GCA_963675205.1 of Catocala nupta. Taxonomy (NCBI): domain Eukaryota; kingdom Metazoa; phylum Arthropoda; class Insecta; order Lepidoptera; family Erebidae; genus Catocala; species Catocala nupta. The sequence goes on from OY776102.1 coordinate 2,089,394, forward strand.
TAGAAAGAAAAATTTACGACGAATTGAATCTAACCTCTAAAGAATTACTGTTGTATGCTCATAAAAATAACAACAGGCCTCTCAAAAAACAGGTTAGACCGTAAGGGACGGTATGTGCATGCATCTCACCATAGTGATTCGTTATTACAACAGGAGGGAGCAAGACAGAAACTATCTTTGCGATTTGCTGGTTCTTCTTTATGGTACCCCATTATTCAGGTAAGAGTGAGGGAGAAAAAGGTTAGAGGTGCGAGTGAGATAGATAGTGACGCTATCTGGGATCGTGCTATTTAGGATAACAGTACGGTCAGTACGCGTCACTGCCTCCTGCCGTTACTACGCACCTCTCTCTTATTGTTACCATTGATCACGTACTACGATTTAAAGCTTTGTTTATTGGACTCGATTACTCTTTGTGCTCTGGACTTTGAAACGAACTCTTTACGACGACCTTTGCCTGTGTTTGGACAGTTTGTGTTTTGTGTGTGCTACCATGGCGACCTACACTCCGCAAGAATACGCAAATATGCACTACATTTATGGAGAATGTAGAGGTAATGGACGAGCTGCAGCGAGACTTTACAGAGAAAGGTATCCGAGGGCTACGCGATATCCCGACCATCGAGTTTTCATTAATGTGCACAGATCACTATGTGACGGGCGGTTCCCCAATCAAGTAGCTGGTGAAGGACGACCCGTAAATGACTTCATACGCGATGAAGTTTTAGAGGCGGTGTCGGCAAATCCAAGCATCTCTGTGCGAGGAATAGAAGCTGATACGGGGATACCGAAGAGCACAGCACACAGTATTCTCCAAAAAGAAGAATATCATCCGTACCACGTACAGCGAGTGCAAAGTCTTTTACCTCGAGACTATCCGAGCCGAGTCGCGTTTTGTGAAACAATCCTGCAAAAACATCGAGAAGACGAAAACTTTATCGACAAAATTTTGTGGTCAGATGAATCTACATTTAAGAAGGATGGCTACATGAACCTACACAACTTGCACGAGTGGCATGTGGAAAATCCGCACTTGATGCGAGAAGATAGATCCCAGTACCGGTTCAAAGTGAACATGTGGACCGGTATTCTCTGTGGGAATATTATTGGTCCATTTGAGATGCCCGAGAATTTGACTGGCGAATCATATTTAAATTTTCTTCAAAATGATTTGCCAAACTTACTAGAAGAGACCCCACCAGATATGTGGTTCCAACACGACGGCTGTCCAGCACATTTTCGCGTATCCGTTAGAGAGTTTTTGGACGAGCAATACCCGAACAGGTGGATTGGGCGATCAGGAACAATCCCGTGGCCAGCCCGCTCACCTGACTTAAATCCGCTGGATTTTTTTTTCTGGGGAACTATGAAGGAGCTCGTTTATGCGAAGCCCATTAATGACATCGCTGACCTTCGTGAGAAGATAACACAAGCAGTGCAGGTGATACGTCAAAAAAGTTACTCGCGAAACATAAAGCGGTCCTTTTTAAGGAGAGTGAGAGCTTGTATTGCCGCGGGTGGTCAACATTTTGAACATTTATTGTAATAAAATATCTTTAAACTAACATTCTTTGCTTTTATTCTACTGGGAACCCATCTACCTGTGTGTATTTCCTTCTTGCTCACTCTTGGAACCGAAGTAAATAATAGTAGTAACATAACAGTTTCTAAGATAAGAAAGGGTCCGACAGTTACCGTTAGTAGGTAGGCACTTCGTAAAAATTGGGTTGTTGAGTAAAAATATTATCAAAATTTTTTTTTTCAAATTAATGTGTAAGTATTATACCTTTTTAAAAAGAGGAATAAACGCGTCAAAATTTGACGTCACTTGCCATACTATTTTGGTACATTTTTTTTACACTACAGTCGGTCAAAGTTGCGAAATTCAATAGTTTTCCATATCACCTTTAGTTAAAATAATATTTTATTTTAAAATGGTACAATAAGTACTTTATTTTTACATTCTATTTAGACACAGCAATACCCTAGATTACAAAACCTCCAAGAAATATCGAAATTATCAGCATTAGCAGTCACAGCATTCAAAAGTATGTCACAGGGTGCTCATTTCCCCTTTTTTTTTGAAATCAGTATAATTCTGTAAGTACATGGGGTGGATTTTTTAAAATATTTTTCTGAGTACTGTTAGAACTTGGGGCATCGTGGGAATCCAGTTGGACGCCAGGTTCTTGGACACCCTGTATATAAACTAGATTTTTAACTGCAGGTTAGATTAGATTAGTAACAGTACCGGTTTACCGATCGGTCGAGTAGTTTAGGCGTGAAAGCGTAACAAACTGTTGATTTATTTTATTAAGATTGCAAAAATTAATCTTTGTATTGACTAACATCCGTCATTTGAAAGAGCAATCAAGCCGCCATCTAATGGTTATCGATTCATTCGCTTTCGTATTGTGCTAGGAGCCGGACGTATCACTTCCAAGTAAAATAGAAGATAATATAGTTTTCGTTATTAACTGATTCTTTGTGTATTTAATTATTAGCCCTACCTAAAAATCTAATAGGTTATGGGCCCAGTGTAGGCAAAATTAACTGTGTAAATAGTAAAATCTATTTGAAATTAAAAAGCGATCGTTACCGCCGTGATTATAAATGGATTTAAAAATAAAACGAAACATAAAACCGTTCGACGGCGAGAAATATAGTATTTGGAAATTTAGAATACGTGCGTTGTTAAGTGAACTGAACGTGTTAAAAGTGATTGAGAGTGATCCAATTATCCGAGATAGCACGTGGGATAAAAGTAACCGGATTGCGAAAAGTATAATTGTCGAATATTTATCCGATTCTTACATTGGTTTTGCAAAAGAAGATAGTACGGCGAAGGATATTTTACATAGTTTGGATGCCTTATATGAACATAATAAGGCGGGACCGTTCAGAAAAAGAAAATTTGAAAATTATACACCCAATAACTATAATCAGAATAATCAGAAAGCAAAGAAGAAACGATATTTTGTAAAGTGTCATCATTGTGGTCGGAAAGGACATGTGAAAAATTACTGTTACTATTTCAAGCGAACAAATCAAGAGAGAACTACGGACAGGGCGAGAACAGTCCAGGCAGTCGATATTAATCAGCCATCCACGTCATCAGCTGACTTTTCAGGTTTTGCCTTTATGACCGGAGAATACAACTTGGATGCAGCCGAAAGGAAGATTACATTTTTGTTAGATTCCGGAGCATCCGACCACATAATCAACAGGGAGGATTTATTTAGTAATATTATTGATTTACCTATTCCGCTAAAAATTTCAATAGCTAAACACGGCGAATTTATTTCAGCTACGAAAAAGGGAACACTACATGTAACCAGCAATATGGGTATTCGAGGGACACTAGAGGAGGTTTTTTCCTGCCCCGAGGCGCCCTGCAACTTGCTGTCTGTTTCGAAGTTGCAACGGGCTGGAACGACAGTCATCTTTGATCACCGAGGTACCCAAATATCTAAGGACGGTAAAACAATAATGAGAGGTAGGTCAATAAAAATCTGTAAATATGAGCTGCCCTGTTTCCCAAGTATATAATGTTACAACGAATAATTATGAATTATGGCATCAGCGCTTAGGGCATATGAGTAAAAATAAATTTTTGGAATTAAAAAATAAAAATATGATTGCTGATATTAATCAAATTTACAAAGTGACACCAAATGATAATTTATGCGAATATTGTATATACGGGAAGCAGAGCAGGCTACCATTCAATCAGAGCAAAGATAGGGGTCATATTGAACGACCATTAAATGTTGTACATACCGATGTATGTGGTCCTATCACTTTTTTTTTATTTTATTTTTTTATGGTCTAGGTTGGCAAACGAGCAGACGGATCGCCTGATGGTAAGCGATTACCGCCGCCCATGGACCCCCGCAACCCCAAAGGAGTTACAAGTGCGTTGCCAGCCCTTTAAAAAGGAATGAAGAAGGGAAAGGACAAAGGAAAGGACAGGAAAAGGATCGGGGTAACTGGGCCTCCGGCTCTCTCACTCACCAATACGAAACGCAACAGTACAGGTACCGTTACTTCACGCCGGTATTCTGCGAGAGGGTAGTACTACCCCGGTTGATCCGGCCCATTCGTGCTGAAACCAGCGAGGATCTACTCCTTCAACAATTAATAACAAAAACTATTTTGTTTTATTTGTCGACCAGTACACTCACTACTGTGTTACGTATCTATTAACACATAAATCAGACGTGTTCTCTGCCTTTAAAAATTTTGTGGCAAGAAGCGAGGCGAGATTTAATTTAAAATTAGTTTATTTGTATTGTGATAACGGTGGAGAATATTTATCTACCGACATGAAAAAATATTGTGTTGAAAAGGGAATTACTTATCATTTAACAGTTCCAAGAACGCCACAATTAAATGGTATTTCGGAGCGAATGGTAAGAAGTATTACTGAGAAAGCTCGTTCTATGATAAATGGTGCAAATCTTTCAAAATTGTTTTGGGGAGAAGCTGTGTTAACAGCCGTGTACTTGATTAATTTAACTCCAACAAATGCCTTAAAATCATACAAAACACCATTTGAAATGTGGCATAATAAAAAACCACAAGTAAAATATTTAAAAGTCTTTGGTTCAACAGTTTATGTGCATGATAAAACTTTTAAAAGAAAATTCGATGCTAAGTCATGGAAAGGTATTCTCGTGGGATACGAACCAAACGGATACAAAGTTTGGAATCCCGAATGCGAAAAATGTATTACTGTCAGAGATGTCATTGTAGATGAGACAAATTTCCTTCGATCCAGGCCTGTGTTACGGCCTGAAGAGAATGTTGGAAATTCTCATGATAGTGTTAACATTGACAATATTTCTAAAATAAAGTCAATGAAGTCTCAAAATACTGACAGATGTAAATCAGATACCTGTAAATCTGATGATTATGAGGGTCCTCATAAAATTCGCAAAACTAACCATGACATAATCGAATTTGAACAACCGAGTTCATATTCTGATGATCCTTCAGTGGTCATAAACACTAAAGGCACAAATGGTAATGTTAAACCTCGTAGGAGTTATAGGCTTAAAGATCGTCTCCCTATTTCTTATAAAGAAATTGATGATTATCTTGTGTGTTCAATCAATTTTATTTAAAGTACCAAATTCATTTCAAGAGATCAAAACACGAGACGATAGAGCTCAGTGGGAAGGTGCTATTGATGATGAATTAAATTCTCTTTTATTAAATAAAACATGGAATTTAGTACCAGGGCCAGATAACAAAAATATTGTAGATTGCAAATGGACTTTTACTATCAAAAATGATGAATTTGGAAAACCTTTACGATATAAAGCTAGGCTTGTTGCTAGGGGTTTTAGCCAGATATATCTCATGGACTACAATGAGACCTTTGCACCTGTTGCAAGAATAGCTAGTTTTAGATTTGTTATTGCTTAATCAATATAATTTACTAGTACACCACATGGACGTAAAAACTGCATTTCTTAACGGGAAATTAAAAGAAGAAATATTTAGGAAAGTTCCAGATGGCGTGCCTTGAAAAAATGGTTATGTATGTAAATTACATAAAGCACTATATGGGCTAAAGCAGGCAGCTAGATGCTGGTTTGAAGTTTTTGAACAGTCACTTAAAGATAAGGGTTTTCAGAATTCATCAGCTGATAGATGTATTTATGTACTAAATAAAGGTGACATACAGAAAAATATATATGTGGTACTTTATGTCGATGATTTAGTGATAGCACGTGCTAATAAAATTACAATAGATAATTTTAAAATGTATTTAATGAATATATTTGAGATGACAGATTTACAAGAAATCAAATTGTTTCTTGGAATTAAAATTACTCGTTGCGATGATATGATCATGTTAGATCAAAGTGCTTATATTAAAACAGTTTTAAATAAATTTAGCATGCAGGATTGCAAACCTGTAAATACACCTTTAAAAAGTAAACTAAATTATGAAGCACTAAATTCAGACAAAAATTACAATGCTCCATGTCATAATGTAATAGGTTGTCTGATGTATGTAATGTTATGCACTCGACCTGACTTGAGCACTAGTGTTAATATACTGAGCAGATATACTAATAAAAATAATAAAGAATTGTGGCAATGTCTTAAAAGAGTGCTTAGATATTTGAAAGGCACAACTGATTGGAAATTATGTTATAAAAGGTGTGAGTATAATAACATCTTAACTGGGTATGTAGACTCCGATTGGGGAGGTAATGACACAAATGACAGAAAGAGTACAACCGGGTATATATTTAAATTGTTTGAGCATTGCTCAATAACCTGGAGTACAAAGAAACAACTGTCAGTTGCAGCCTCTTCCACTGAGGCTGAGTATATGGCCTTATATGAAGCCGTTAGAGAAGCCTTATGGCTTAAGTCCTTAGCAAAGAGTATTGGTATTGATATTTCTGCTCCTATTGTTATATATGAGGACAATAACGGATGTATAAGCATAGCAAATAATCCGACTAATCATAAACGGACAAAACATATAGATATTAAATACCATTTTTCTAGGGAACAGATAGAGAAAAATGTAATAAAGCTAAATTACATTCCCACAGGAGCACAATTGGCAGATGCATTGAAAAAGCCGCTGCCTGCGGTTACGTTCCATGAAATGAGGCGGAATATGGGTTTACAATAATCTTTATACTTGTTTAAACTTGCTATTGTGATTTATTATTAATTTAATTATTCCGTTCCATATACAAATGTGTATTGTATTGATGAAATGATCTGATAAGGTTTTACTGGGTTTTCCTTATCCGAGCAACAAATGTTGGATCATTATTTTGTATTTTTCCCAGACCTTCTTGGAAGTTATATAGTTCTGGTTAGGCAGTTGACTTTTTATTGTATAAGAATTAATTTTTGAGGGGGCGTGTTGATTTATTTTATTAAGATTGCAAAAATTAATCTTTGTATTGACTAACATCCGTCATTTGAAAAAGCAATAAAGCCGCCATCTTGTTGTTTACTTCGCCCTACTTCTAATGGTTATCGATTCATTCGCTTTCGTATTGTGCTAGGAGCCGGACGTATCACTTCCAAGTAAAATAGAAGATAATATAGTTTTCGTTATTAACTGATTCTTTGTGTATTTAATTATTAACCCTACCTAAAAATCTAACACAAACAAACAAACAACCCCACATTCGAATTTATAATATTAGTTAGGATTATAATTCGAACTCCTTAGAGATAAATAATAATATAATATATCTTTATTTGCAGAAAAATATGATTGTAGATTTCACAAATGTAGTATACATGAAGTTTTAAATACTAATTACAATAAAAGTGGGTGTAATACTGTCCTCCTAAATAGGCTACAGATTAGCCTGTGATAAGGAGGTACAGTGCCGGTCCCTTTAACAGTCGTAGGAAAGAAGGATGATTCGTGTTCTAATTAAAAGCAGCATTTGGAAACTACAAGATTAATACATTGTAAAACTTAATAATAAAATGATAAAAAGTGAGTGAGAATGTATGTGTATGTGTTTGTGTGTGAGAGCGTGTTTCTGTGTGTATGTGTTTATGCGTGAGGGCATGTTTCTGTGTATATGTGTGATTGTGAATGTAATCAATATGGGTATGTGCTGGGACTATAATATATGTCAATTATATCATGTTAAGAATTTTTCAGTGTCATCATAATCAAGTTCAAGAAGGAACGTCCGTACAGTCCTTTTGCACATGTAGTGTGATAAACTAAAAATTGGACATTTGCGATTTATTTTGTTATAGGTAGAAGGGGCAAGGTATGTGGAGAATCTTTTCACGAAAGAAGTACGTGGAGGTGGAATTGTACAGATTCTGTCTTTACGACGCTTTGTGATTTGACGATGTGGTGTTCTGGAGTGTTGCAAAAGAATTATTTGTAGAAAAAATTGTTGCCGTATATTAAGAACATTGCAGGATTTATATAATTCTCTGGTTGGGAATAGTATCGGTCGGAATGTAGCAATTTTTAGTATGGCTCTATGGGCGATCTCTAGAGGTTTCATCGTTGTTTTCGCAGCGCCTCCCCAGCAGGTGATACAGTAGGTGATTAGAGATTTGCAAAGAGCAAAATATACTTTACGGATAACTGGCGCTGTGGCAACGTATCGTAATGTTTTAAAAATATATATAAGTTTGCGTACTCGGCCGGTGAGGGTATTAATATGTGATTTGAAATTTAAGAGCCTGTCAATCACTACGCCGAGATATTTTGTTTCATTAACAGATTTAAGAGAAGGACACTGGCAATTGTGCAGAGGGGACAGAGAGCATGAGTGAGCTTGGATGGTGACAGGAAACACTGGTTGCGATATGGGACTTAAAGAAAAAGTGATAAAGTTAGTTTTGTCTGTGTTTAATGTCAATGTGTGAAATTGGAGCCATTTTATTGCCAAATTAAAGCCACTTTGGGCGATTGATTGTAATTCAAACCAAGAGTTACAACTAGTAAATGTTATTGCTGTGTCGTCAGCGTAAGATATAATTTTGGCGTTTGGAATGTCCAAGTTGCAAAGGTCATTGATGAACACAAGGAATAGAGTGGGACCTAAAATACTGCCTTGCGGCACGCCGTATTTGATACGATGTACGTCGCTGACGTATCCATCCATGGTCACAAACTGAGTTCGGTTAGCTAGATAGTTCTTAATTAGCTCAAGCGGAGAACCCCTGACACCTATACGTTCGAGCTTATCTAGAAGGGTTTTAGTGGGAACCGTGTCAAAGGCCTTCGCAAGATCTAGGAATATAGTCATAACCTTTCGGTTTTTATCTAAATTTTCTACTATATGGTCAACCAATTCGTGTACGGCATCGCTTGTTGATTTATTTTTACGAAATCCGAATTGTTGTGGTGATAAAAGTTTATAGTGTTCAAAATAATGAATGAGTCTATTATTAATTAAACGTTCGAGTATCTTTGACAGAGAAATAAGTACAGCTATAGGGCGGTAGTTATTGACTAGGCTCCCATCACCACCCTTGAAAATGGGATGAATAACTGCCTTTGTAAAAGAAGTGGGAAAAATAGCGGTGTCAAAGCAAAGATTGAATATATAGCATAATATAGGTGCAAGGATGCCGGCATATCGCTTTAGGAACATGGAAGAAATACCATCCCATCCTGTAGCGGCATTTGATCTCAGCGTGTTTATGACTGACACAATCTCGTAAGGGTCAGTATTTTCTAGGACAAAGGAATTTTTGAATCTAGCTGTTTGGGGGAGTGTAGTGTAAGACAGAGTTTCTGTATTGTTTATTCTCTCCGCAAGAGTCTTGCCTATATTCACAAAAAACTGATTAACGTCATTGCATGCCTGAGTTGATGATGACGAGGCTGATAATAATTGTGTGTATGTGTGTTTTGTTCTTGCTGTGTTTGTAATAGTTTTTATACAATCCCAGAGCTTTTTCGGATTGTTCATAGCCTTATTTAATTCTTGTGAGTCATATTTCTTTTTAGCTTTTTTTAGTAGATTTGTGCAATATGTTCTGTATCGTTTGTAAGTAATAATAGTTATGGGATTTTCTGGTGATTGCTTAACTTTTTTATGCAGTAAGTCTCGGTTTCGTATGCACTTTAGCAATCCCGGAGTAATCCATGGTTTTAGGGTTCTCTTTTTCGCGGATACTTTTAGTTTAGTAGTGCAGCTATCAATAGCAGTTTTAGTCAGTGTTATGAATTTATTTGTTGCATCGTTTGGGTCTGTCATGGATAAAACGGGTGTGTAGTCTAGAGTTTCCATAACTGAGTCAAGAGTGTCGTAGTTTATTTTAGTAATAATTTTTGGAGCATTTGACTTTAGAGTATTTCTGTTAAGACATAACAAGGAAGCACAGTGATCCGTTATAGTTGAGTCGTAGACTAGTGTGAGAGCTTTAGACTTGGATCGAATTAAAATGTGGTCTAAGCAATTGTTTGCTCTTGTAGGTAATTTATGTGCCGGTAGGAATCCATGATATGCTAGCGTGTTCAGATATTCTTGCGAACGTATGTCAGAAGAGTTATGTTTGATGTCGATGTTAATGTCACCTGTTATTATTACTGTTTTATAGTTGGCAAGGGATCGGAGTATATTGTTAAGCATAGAGAGAAATGTAATGATTTTGTCATTTGAAGGCGAGCGATAAATGCAAAGTATAGCTACGTCGGAGTCCAATTTAATGATTAAACCGGAGGCCAATCCATCAAAATTAGGTTCGTCGTATACTGAACTGTGAGTGTTTTTCACGTAAACGACAACACCATCGCTCTTGTTTATGTGTTTAGTAGTATTGTAAGCAACATAATCTTGTAATATAGGGATGTAGTTATTACTTGAACATTTTAGCCAGCACTCAGTCATGACCAAGAGGTCACACTGAACATTAATACTGTGGAGTAATATTTGAAGATCTGAGAAATTTGCGTTTAAAGAACGTATGTTTTGTGAAAGTATCTTTAGTTGATAAGTATTTTGATTGATGTAGTTTTTTGTTTCTTCTGGGGCGCACGTATAAGTATCTGATATAGAAAAACAATCAATTCTGTCACTTAAATCATTAGTTATGTTTGGCATTTTTGTTGGTGATTTGTATCAAAAAGCTAGGAGTAAGGCGCATAGTATAATGTTGGAAGGGAAATATTGTAAGTTTTAGATAGAGCTTACATAAGTCCTTGTGCAAAATGGCATGGAGTGTATATAGTGAATGTGGGTTACGTATATGACATAAACATTTTTGTGAGTAGATGTTGTGTGGTATGTATATTGTGTTACATTGTGTGCGTATAGTAAATAACAGTATAACAATGATATTAGGACATGCATTATAAAAAATAAGGGTAGGCTTAAAAATATTAAAAATAACAAAATATGGTTTTACTAGTCATGCGTTAGTTTGTGGAGACATTTGGCTCAGCTGTTCTTCATTTCGTATAATAATGGCCTGACCAACCAAGTCCTTCTTAAGCAGGATGCGCCCATTTGATGTCCAACAAAACTGGAAGTTATTTGATTTGGCAAAGCTTCGAGCTAGGTAGAAAAGGCGCTTTGAGTATGTTGTTAGTTGTTCTGCGATGAAAATGGGAGCATTTGGGGTTATATCCAAACTGGCAGAGTTTAATTTGCTGCCGGAGTGTTGTTTGTTGTATAGCTTTACCGCTGACAAAAACCTAGTTTTTATAAGGGTGTTATTGAACTCGACCGTTACTGTGGAATTTGTATTTTCTTTTCTTGAGGGCTGACGTAATGTATCCCGTATATCAGATGCTTGGATGTTAAGCTCTAGTTGTTGGGATAATTTGAGTATGGAATTATATAACATCTCTTTCGTCTCGTTTAGCCTTTTTGGGACATTACGAAGTTCAATAGAGGTTTTAACCTTGGCACGGTCTAGGGCTTCTAGTTTTTCTTCTAGGGTGTTTAATTTTATTGTAATTGATGTGCGTTCCTTTTCGAGCAACGTTATTTTCTGTTCCAGGGAGGTTAATTGGTCTGTGATGTAATTTATTGATTTTTCAATTTCACAATTTGATTCTTCTATTTTGGTATTGATTCTTTTGATCTCGATTATATGATTCTCTAACTTGTCCATTCGAATATTTTGTTGGCCCATCATGTTCTGCAACATATCCAATATTTCTTTTTTAAAGTCCGACAATATGTCATTCGTGGCATCGTTTGATTGACGACGTCGCTTTGACCGTTGTGTAATGTTAGCTACTTCTTTTTCTGTGTATATTTGTTGCTGCTCTTCGTCGTATAATTTTTGTAGGTCGGATTCAGAACGTGAGGGTATTTGTTGCTTTGGCGGAGTTCTCGCCAATTTAGACATCATTTAATTACGAATTTGAAGAAACAATTTAGACAATCACAAAAAGTGTTGAACACGTTATGCAGGATTCGATACCACAACCACTGCGGTATGGCTACCAGTTTTAAACCACTCGGCTACCGACTATGGTAAGTATCACGGCGAAATTGTTAATCAGTTCTTTCTTTCGTAAGTTGTGTGTTAAAGTGTGGTTTAGAGTTGTTTGACCGCTCACTTATAGTCAAGGTCAAGCAATTAGTGACACTGGCCGGTAAACACAACACTTATAACGTCTTTTATGAAACTTAAAATGTTGTTATTGTTTATTTTACACGCACTTTAACGTATGTTCACCTATTATTTGCATTCACTGTGTTTGTATTGTACTTTATAACGTAGAATATACGAACAAAAACTGTATTTTACGTTTTAAAAGATTTTTAAAGAGGAGAGACACACGAACACGTCCGATCGGTTACAAAGTCGGGCGGGGGGGGATGTTATATACATATATGAAATGTTATATAAGTTACGTTCAAATTATTATTCTATCACATACACACAACACCATCTAGCCCAAACTAAGCAGAGCTTGTACTATGGGTACAAGGCAATGGATAAACATACATATATACTTATTTTTTTGTAAATACATTCATATTTTACATAGAAACACCCAGACCAAGACAAAAATCCATATTCATGCACACAAATGTTTGACTTATGCGGGAATCGAACCCGCGACCTCAGGCGTGGCAGTCGGTTACACTAACCACTACGCCATCAAGGCCGTACCTATACTTATTATATAGATATTATTATTATTATATAGAGGAAAGGTTTAATTTTTTGTTTGTTTGTTTAACACAAAAACTTTTTGACCGATTTTATAAATGCGTTCACCATCAGAAAGCCATATTATCACCGAGTAACAAAGGCGATATTTTTTTCAAAAGTACTTGTCCTAACATAGCCTAACGTTTTCATACGTGAGCGAAACCGCAAGCAGAAACCAGTTAACTTAATAAAAAAATACTCATGACAACTGTGTAATTATTTATTGAAAATGTTATTTGCCAAGTACGCTACAGCTGCGACAGCCCAGTGGGAAAACGTTGGACTGCCACGCAGAGGTCTCGAGTTCGACCCCAAGGCGCGCATCTCTGACTTTTCGAAGTTATCTGCGTATTAAATAGTTAGTTATCGCTCGCTTTAACAGTGAAGGAAAACATTGTGAGAAAACCTGCATGTCTGAGACTTCTCCATAATGTTCTCGAAGATATGTGAAGTCTGCCAACCTGCACTAGGCCAGCGTGGTGGACTACGGCCTAACCCTTCTCACAGTGAGAAGAGGCCCGTGCCCAGCAGTGGGACAGTTTAATACAGAGCCGATATAGTTATTAGCGCGCTCAAACAAAAAAAACTCTTTATCTTTATTGGAAATTACTAGCTATTGCTCGTGGCTTCACTCGCGTAGGTTATGTAAGTAACAGTACGTTTTTTGTAAATAAAATATTACCCATGTGATAATAAAGCTTTTTAATGGTGAAAGAAAATTAAAAACGGTTGAGGAGATTTGAGTTAAATCCTTGCGAACAAACAAACAACAAATCAAATCCTTCCTCTTTATAATATGTATTATTATAGAAGCATAGATAAAGAGGAAGTGCAGTTTTCGTTAGTTTGTGTGTATGTGGAGTGTGAAATCACAAACGTAGCACCTATATAAAAAAGTGAAAAACGGCAATGAAAATATATCGACTATGCTGAGTCGAATGGCGTTGACCGCGAGTCTCAAGCTCTTACGGTTCTTGAGTTGAAATTTATATAACAGACAGATGGACAAAGCTGTTGTATAAGAGTTTCTTCGAACTCTAAAAATATTGTCGCTACTTGAAAGATTCATTGTGCCACATAGCTTGTCTGTTATGTTCAACCGTCCTGTAACCCTATGGCTGAAAATTACATTTTGTTCGCAGTAACCTTACCAGCGGCCGGAAAAAAGCTGGCGCCTCAAACTGTGAAAGGCAGTTGTTATCCAAATAACATGCAGGATAAACAGCTCATGTATAAAGACCGGGTAAACTTCACTTCACAAGTTACTGATACCATAGGAATAGGTGTTTATGGAGTAAGTCACTAGTTACATATTATTACTGAATATTATATAAAACAAAGTTCCTCGCCGCGTATGTCTATCTATACGTTCGCGATAAACTCAAAAACTACTGAATAGATTGTATGCGGTCTTCACCAATAGACAGAGTGGTTCATGAGAAAGGTTTATTGTTTGTTAAGATTTTGTACTACCTGTGCTTGTACTAAGCCGGGGCGGGTCGCTATTTTTTAACCCCCGACGCAAAAACGACGGGGTGTTATAAGTTTGACGTGTCTGTGTGTGTGTGTGTCTGTCTGTGGCATCGTAGCTCCCGAATGGACGAACCGATTTTAATTTTGTTTTTTTTTTTGGAAGGTGATTGATTTGGGATTGCTCTTAGTTATGTTTGATGAAAATCGGTCTAAGATGGCCGCCGCCACAAAATGGCGGATAACATATTTTTCACAACTCCCTCAATGTGGGTATCAAATGAATTATAGGTCAGGTATTTTTAAAATTTTAGAATTTTGTTTATTAATAAATAAGGAAGATAAGAGAATGCCCCGTGTTCCGAGGATATCCACCGTGCCGAATGTTATGGGTTCAATCCACACGCAGGTCCAACATTTGTGTGATCTACAAATCGTTGTTCCGAGTCAGAGTGTTCTTTGTGACGGTTGTCTAAATGTTTGTAAAGTCCCCCGCGATACAGGAACTGTTACAAGTGCAGGAGCTGCTTTGTTAAAAATAAAATGTCTCCGTAGTTGTCTCATCTCACCTTAGATTAAGATGCTCGAGGGGCCTCTTCACGTTGGACCCATATATCCATATGAACCTCACAAAGGCCCGGGTATTTTTCTAATGTAATATTGTGGTATAATAATATATGTTTATAATTTTCAGCTGTCTCTTTACGATCTTCGCTTCAATATAAATCGTTACACCTGCATCAGTGTATTAGCCGTGTGTTCGCATAAGTCAAATATCAAACTTTGGTACACAGAAGGCTTTGAACAAGGCCATACTTATGAAGATTTAATTAAAAAAACACCTCATAAGTATAATAAAAATTATCTTCGTCATCATCACTATTTAGAAGAACTTTCATGGCGTCATTATGATTTTACAGTCCTGGGCTCCAAAATCACCAATTTAATGTTTAGGTTCCAATATAAGAATACAGGCTACTTAGAAATAAGCTTCTACGGGAACAAGGTTCAAACAGGAAAAGTACCTTCTATTGGTAAAACTACGACAATTGGTAAGTTACCACTAGCGCCGAGTGTCTGGACTTACCCAAGCTCCTCAATGACATGGGTAAGGCTGCGACAAGCCAGAAAAGTTATAATTGTCCCCTATCGTATTGTTATAAACTTCATGAACATTAGCAAAAAAAAATATATGGCAATTGTCGTTTACTATTCCAAAGAAAATGGTTATCTTACTGTTATTATATATCACTAGCCGACGCCCGTAACTTTACCCACGTAGAAAGAGAAAAGTACTGCTATCGCGCTTGCTATTCCGTGGGTACTCGTTCAAGGGATAAAAACTAACCTATATTACTCCTCATAAAATAAGCTATCCACCAATAAAAGTCCCGCCAAAATCCGTCCAGCCGTTTCAGAGATTACATGGAACAAACAGACAGATGGACAGACAGACTAAAATGTTAAAGTTGGTGTTCTGGTGTCAGTATCGTGTAAACATTCGTATGAATTTAGTAAAACGCTGTTGTTTTGATATTACAAACATACACTTCGATTTTATTTCTTTGTATATAGATATTAGATTCTACCCGTGGCTTGACTCGTATAAATGTAGGTCATGACAATTTTCTATCCCTCGGGAACGGTACTTTTTCGGAATAAAGGTACCCGATTTTTTTTTCTATTTCCCTCAAGACAACGTGAATAAATAAAACATTGAATGATGACCGGTCGAGAAGTTAAGACGTGAATGCAAATAGACAAACTCACATTCGCATCGGGCAAGTCGTCATGAAATTTTGCTTATACGTTGACAGGGATAAAGAAAAGGACTTAAGGGCATACATTTTTTTCTTGTTGATAAGGTTGACAGGGATACATTTTCTGTACCCCTGTCAACATTATCAACAAGAAAAAAATTCTGTTCCCGAGGGATAGATTAACGCGAGTGAAGCCGTAGCCAAAATCTAGTTAATATATATTTTAATATAAATTAAGGTAATATATTGGCTTAAGTTTACGCGAATGTTATACATTGAAATTAAACTGCTTTATAAGGATTTTATCTCCTTGTTTATTAACATATTACAATCTGTATACTATTATATCTATTTAAATTATTAAATCTATTTAAATTTAAATGTTCACTTTCCTAGACGTTTCGGTTGCTTTTCAGCAGCCATGTTCGCGCGAAGAAATCTGTATAAAGCAGTTTAATTTCAATAAATTAGGATAATTTTTTGTTTACTTTGCTGTAGTATATTCGGCCAAAAATGTGGTCTACCACCCTACGGTTGAGGTACATTTGAACGTCATGAACAACAAGGTCAATTTCTCCTTGCAATTATATTATGCCAGTGACCATTGTTCTCTTTATCGTGTATTATATTTACGTCATGCCTTGTGTCAAGTTTGAATTATCATAGCTAACAAGAACTCACCTCCTTACTCACCACTGTTAAAAAAGTCAACTTTAGCAGTGATTAGATCTCACAGAAACTTTTGTCAAACTTTCTTGGACTTCCACTTTCTTGGTCAACTGTACATCGTGTCTGATTCGCTACTTTCAATATTGCAGGTGATCAAATCAAATCAAAAATTATTTAAAAATCAAATGGCACCGGTGATTAGGTAACTTATAACGCGAAAGATTGAAAGTTATTACCACAATCTCAACATCTTACTTTGTTTTCAGATTATGCAAAGTATACTAGATCGTCTGTTGGTTTCGTAAGCAGACGACCACTACCGGTCAAATCCGAACCGACCAAAAAAACAAAAATAATAACTACTAATTGGTGGAACCGGTGGTGGAAGTATCAGGGCTACGCTAAGATTCCTGGTGAAGATGGTGGGGATATCGATTGGTGGAAGGGTTAATAATAAACTGAGTCCAATAGGCATGATGACATAGTTAAAAATAAGTGATTCTAGTCAGTTGTGGACACCAATTTTTTGTTATAACAAAACAATAAAAAAATACTAAGATATTAACGCATTAGCTTTTTGCCCGCGGTTACGCTCGCGTAACAGTACTTTTAAAAATAAAGTATAGCCTATATTATTGTTAATAGCGCTTTCTAAAAGTGAAAGAATTTAAAACTTAATTAATTGAGTAGCTTTTAAGTTAAACCCTTACAAACAAACAAACAAAAATACAGTTTTACAACATAACGAAAATCATTAACACGCTTTTATTAGCTTGGTATGTAGGTATCTATGTAACAGAATCTTTGAACGTGATTGTCACCCCTCAAACCGACAACGGATTGATTTGAAACTTTGCACAATACAATAATTTAGAAAAAGTAAAATAAATTAATAATTAAAAATAAATAATTAAAAAAATAAATAATAATTTAAAAACTAAAAAAGACCCTTTATTAAAAATTGTTATGTTGTAAAATTGTATGCAGCTGGCTTAACGTCCGTACGTAACGTTATATCACATACTTGTATCTATCGCAACATCAATGCTGAATAGAAACCATTTGTTGCCACAATAGCATCATATGTACTTTTTACTTACGAACTATTTATTTGATTGTCATTTTTAATATTTTGTCTTTATTTTATAAGAAAATTTATGTAGATTCTCTTTACAATATTAGTATAAATTAAATTTGTACCGGCAAGTGACGTAACACGAAATTTAAACGCGTTGTATTTACGTTGTTATTAGTTTGTGGGACTCTAATATTTTTTGCTTATCTAAAAGATGGACTAAAATCTTTTATTTTGTCATCATGCCTACACACGTACTCGTACACACTCACAAATACACACACATACTCACATACACACACGCAAACACATGCATACGCACACACATGCACACGCACACACATTCACACACCCACAAACATACTTAGTTAAATACCTAACTTTATATTTATTATCCATTTGTTTAAATATTGTGAAACTTGTATGCAATTATATTATTACTGTAGTGTAAAGAGCGGGGTCGCCTAACACAGATAATGTTTAATATTGTCTTCTGTTTACGCGAATGTTATTCATTGAAATTAAACTACTATATACGGATTTTATCGCGTTGTTTATTTAACACTCTATTACATAATTTAGAAACTGTTACACTACTATACTATACTATTAAACTTTACTAATTTTAAGCTAATTAAATTATTAAAACTATCAAATCTATTTGTTTTTAAGTTTACACTTTCCCCGACGTTTCGGTTGCTTTTCAGCAGCCATGGTCACGGGGAGACTAAGATGGTAGTTGTCTCAATGTTCCAGTGTAGTTATTTCAAAGTACCCGAACATAATTTAGTTATTGGTGTTTCTATTTACGCAGAATGAGCTCAAAGTATCATGAAGTCTAGCTGTGGTTTGTTTCTTCTTGGGTTTGACTATTTGAAGTACTGGATCCCAAACTGGTGGTACATTCCAACCATCTTCTCTATTGAAATTTGGATGTTTTTTGATCTCAATAGCCTCGCGAAGCATCCTTGGTAGGAATCGGTGTTCTTTAGCGAGAATTGACAAAAAAAAATTTACTTATCTTCGTTGGCGGCTTCAATCAACACATACTTCAAGCCGCCAACGAAGATAAGTCAATTTTTACCATCCGTCAAGTGCCAATTACCTTTACAAGATGCAGGGGTCTATAAAATTGATTGTGACTGCGGACTCTCATACATTGGTCAAACCAAGAGAAGCATAGGCACCCGCATAAAATATAGCTGACACATAGCTGACGTTAAACACAAACGCTCGTTGAAGTCTGCTGTGTGTGAACATGTACAACAGGGGACCAACCACTACCTGAGATTTGACAAACCACAGATTCTCGCTAAAGAACACCGATTCCTGCCAAGGATGCTTCGCGAGGCTATTGAAATCAAAAAACATCCCAATTTCAATAGAGAAGATGGTTGGAATGTACCACCAGCTTGGGATCCAGTACTTCAAATAGTCAAACCCAAGAAGAAACAAACCACAGCTAGATATCATGATACTTTGAGCTCATTCTGCGTAAATAGAAACACCAATAACTAAATTATGTTCGGGTACTTTGAAATAACTACACTGGAACATTGAGACAACTACCATCTTAGTCTCCCCATGACCATGGCTGCTGAAAAGCAACCGAAACGTCGGGGAAAGTGTAAACTTAAAAACAAATAGATTTGATAGTTTTAATAATTTAATTAGCTTAAAATTAGTAAAGTTTAGTAGTAGAGTATAGTAGTGTAACAGTATCTAAATTATGTAATAGAGTGTTAAATAAACAACGCGATAAAATCCGTATATAGTAGTTTAATTTCAACAGATAATGTTTACTTAAAAGGAGTACCCCAACTACTGATTATAAAATAGCATATTATTATAAGAAAATGATAATGAACCATTTTTAATTTTATTTTATGCCTATTGATGCAATAAGGCAAGAGTCACGTGGCCATGAAGACGAAGAAATTACCTTAGTACTCATGGGCGAGTGTGATCCTCGTAGATATATAACACTAATGTATTTCATTTATTTACTAGATTTGACGAGCTATGCTCGCGTAAAACTAGATTAGATTAGATTAGTAACAGTGCTTTTTCTGGATGAAAGATATCCTATGTCCTTTTCTGTTTCCCTGACAATGTGTATGCGAAATTTGATGATGATCGATCGAGTAACACAGGCGTGAAAGCGAAACAAACAAAGTCACATTCGTATTTACAATACAGTGTGACTGGTTAACCATTGTACATACTTAACCTTTTGACCGCCACAGTCATGTATACACGACAAAGCGAAATGTGTCCAGCACGCCACGGTCACGACTACATGACAAATTAAAGGATGAAGTCGTAGCTTGGCACCGAGAGCACGCTTTTACTTTTTTGACGTGGCGGTCAAAGGGTTAAGGACATGATGATTTAAGGTCAGAGGAAAGGTATAATTTTTTTTTTTAAATTTACCTGCAAAGAAAACCTTTATTAACATTTGTTAGAAATATCCATAAAATGTGAACACTGCGCGCGTCGCACACAGCTGTTACCGAGGCTAATGACCTTTGATAAGAAAAGGACGGACGGGGTGCAAATTAGGGAGAGTGCGAGGGCGGGGACGGAGGTTTTGTTTAGCTTTGGTATATGCGCTAGAGTGTCCGCACATTAAGTTTTTATTGGATAACTAGGTCAAATTTTAAGTACCTATTTTTTTAGATATTCGAGTCCAGAATCGAGAACTGAATAACTTCCTTTAATATGTCCAGTCTTTTGCCAATTAGCCTATATAAATTAGGATTTAGGTCACTTAACTTTGCTAGTTGTACCCATGAAAATCCTAACTATAATAATATTATATTAGTGAACGTGAGTATGTTTGTTTATTAGTTCCGCTTTGACACCTTCCAACCGATCATCACGAAAATTTAATAAAATATAAATAATAGTAGCTTGCTATCTGGCTACCTGTTTGATTTGTTTACCACTAATATACATATAAATACGACGAAGCTGCCCAAATCAGCCATTTTTTTAAATTAAATTTTACAGTCTTATATTTGTTACCTTTCATTCTGTTTTATTCATAAATAGTTAGATTTGTTAATATTACTTAAGTTATAAATTATGATTGTTGCTTTTGTTTATGTAAATAATGAACAATGTGTAAAATATACCACAATAAAGAAATTCACATAATACGCCTTTTATGAACACGTGCCTATTAAATTATTTGCAATACTTAATTTTTTTATACCTTGTATTCGTAATAATAATATAATATATAATAATATTAGCTGTATCTTAAAGTGTCCCACATTTGGGCACAGTTCAGTTTGGAAAGGACACACACAATGCTGGCCACAGTTCACAATGCTGGCCCAGTGCGAGTAGCAGACATCACATATCTTTGAGAACTTTATGGAGAACATAATTTATTTATTTTAGCCATTTGTCATGACATTTGGAAATAATTTTTGATGAGCGAAGGAAAGAAAAGGGCGTATGGTATAAAACTATACAGCGTGAGCCTCCTAGTGTGCCTTGGTTTATAAACACTAGTTTAAATAGATTTATATTAAAATTGGCTTTTAGACTTCGCTCTGGCCACTATCCGTCGGCAAAGTTTGCATATCTGATGAAAAAAGTCAATTCGCCAAATTGCCTGACTTGTGGAAGGGTTGAAGATGTGCAACATTTGCTGATGGAATGTGTCAGAAGCGAGGTCGAGCGGGAGTCGATGATGAGAAAGTTTGGTATTAATAGGTTGGATGTAGGAATTTTACAAAGTGCTTTGAGTTATTCTACTTCAGATATAACGTCAGCATTTTACCGGCTAATACCGCGGACTCAGTATCGACTTCCTCAATAGCCATTTTTATAATTAGTTAAGCTCTTGTATATGTACAATGGGTTTGATATGTTTTTTTAAAAGAAAACAATATATAAAAGTAAATAAAAAAGAAAAACAATATAAAATTAATATCAGTCTGAACACAGCTAGCTAGCTGATATGTATTATACCCTTTCAGACCCACCGTACTCCTGGCCATACCGCTGGTGGTACGGTGGGTCTTTTATCGTTAAACGGTACCACCGAGTGAGAGTCTAGTGATGTGCTGACCTACCTATCTCTTGCATGATAATCCATAGTTAGATGAGTACGTAATAGATAATGCATATTTTAGTATCCATCATTTAACCTCTTCCTTTTTCATACGTGTTCTTATTTTTCTTTCAAATGTCAATCAGATCAAAATGAATAGAAATATCTAAATATAATTCAAATAAAATTAAAAATAAAATAGTACCTAGTCGACAAAACAAAAGACAATTGGAAAGTGATCAGACATCGATAGCACTTGTTAAAAATAAGTGCAGAGATGCGATTTTCGACCTTATTGACATTTTAAAATTGGGTTGTTTTCTATAAGTTTTGATTAATAACCTAACAAAATAATAGTCTGATAAAATGTCAATAAGGACGAAAATAGCATGCACTTATTTTTAACAAGCGCTATCGATGTCTGATCACTAATTTACGAAATTCTTTTGTTTTGTCGACGTTCATTTGTTTTTCCAGCGTTTATTTGTTAAAGTAAAATAAATAAAAATGTACAAGCTATAAAAAATAAATGATTTTTAGTCGTAGAATATTTTTTTATTACATATAACACAAAATAATTAATCGTACCTATGGGAATGTCGAGTAAACGTTTGTTCGTTGGTATCGATAACTTATTTAATTTCTACGGTGGGTGAACGACGAGGAATAGGGCCTTTTTCGTATCCTACCCTCGGGTAACAACTGGGTGTACTACGAGGAAGGAACTTCGTTTCAAGTACTCGAATTCATTTCCCTAGATTAAATTCCATCTTTTTTAACCCATTGAGTTGCATCAGCACAGCGGTGGCCAGACACAATAGATTTTTAATTATATCTGGTATTCTAAAACTTGACAGATTAAGCAAGCCTCGTTCCTCGTATACGACATCTATTTTGCAAGCTATACCGATCACATTATAATTAAGCTAAGGTCTAATAGATGGTATTATTTGACTAGTAACGGGTTTGTGTTAGGCAAACATCATAATAGTCTACGTAATGTCTTTACTTTGTAAAACCATGGTAGCCTTGTAATTGTCGTCGGTAGAACATAAAATTACAGGCGAAACATTCCGAACACCTTTCAAAAATGATACAAGACAATGAAAAGAACACGATTCAATATTGTAGTCCAAAATAAAAACAGAGATCCGCCTTAAAATACATAAAGTCTAGGACATCACTTCCTACATCCGGATAACAGAATAGATGGTGATCTTATTACCATCTATTTAACTCAATTCCAGCTTAAAACAACAGATTTTTACCATATAGAAATATCAAATAAAACTGTCCGAGCGAGAATGAACGGATGACATCATGACAATTTTTTTCTTTGTATGGACAGGACTAGTGCTCGTTGGCAGACTTCACACATATTTAAGAATAATAATAGAGAACTCAAACATGCAGGTTTGATATTCATCCAATGTCCATACTGTCTGTTTAATCCAGCTATCAAATCTAAGAGCTTCTATAAGGCAACACGGCAGTCAATAGTAGGTAGTGTAAAGAAAACAAAAGAATGGTGTTTATAAATTTATTTAAATAACAGCCCTGTAATAAGTTAGATGGTAAAATCAACATCATCAACAGATATTTGATAGTAACTTTATAAACTAACTATCATTTTTTCATACAATAGTTTTAGTTAATAATAGAATCATATTCAATAGGATATATTTTATTAGCTAATTTTGTAATAATCTAATGTAAATTACACAACAAAATATAATATAATATTCTATCACATACACACAATACCATCTAGCCCAAGCTAAGCAGAGCTTGTACTATGAGTACTAGACAATGGATAAACATACTAATATACTTATTTTTGTGAATACATACATATTATACATAAAAACACCCAGACCAAGACAACCATCCATGTTCATACACACAAATGTTTGACTTCTGCGGGAATCGAACCCGCGACCTCTGGCGTGGCAGTCGGTTACACTAACCACTACGCCATCGAGGCCGACAACATAAATTACATACCTACCTAGGTTAGATAAAAATTCTCAAAGTTTTTATATTGCGAGTTAAAGAGTGTTTCTCTTTAGAAAGCACTACTGGTTTATGACGTCATTCGTTATTATTATTTCATTTTTTAGTAGAGACAGTTCATATTGATTTCAGTTGTGAAGACCACAGACGGTGAATACCACACGTGAACTTAGGTAGTGTTTTCATTCTTAATACCTAAATAGTTTGTACTACATAAATTAAGCTATTTTACTTACCTACGCTACTAATACTACTGGCAATCAAGCATGTGGAACATAATATGGGCGGTAATCATTGGAGTATCTAGAGATCAGTAGTTTCAGAGGAACTGTTCTCTTATTTTGAGATCACCAAAAACGCTGGCCGCCTTTGGCCTTTAGCGTAAATAAGGAGAGTATTTACGCCAACAGCAATAAAGGCACCCAATTTGAGAGCTTTTCTACTCTTAGACGTTCGAAGCATTTTTATTTAAAATTAATTATTATTGCCGACCAGTTTATGTGAGATGTAAGCGTTGCAAGAAATTGTGTAATCTTTATATAAAAACAGTTGGCAATACAATCATAGACAACCTATTCATTTTGATTATAAAATTAACGTAATTTTAATAGTCAGAACGAACTCGATGAAAGATCTCGGTGTTGCCGTTGATCAGAACGTGTGCGTTCGCGCAGCGGAATGTTGTTGAATTTAAAGATTTTAATTATGCAGATATTTAGTGTATGACGTCGTATAATTGTGTATGGTAAAAAAAAAATTGTGTACGCAGCCATTGTGGAGAAATTCACCAAAAACTGATTCCGCTGGGCGAACGTTGTCCTGGCGGAACGTTTTTTAATCCATAGACTTTAGAAGAAAAGAGATGTGTCCAAAAATTAGTGTGTATTTGTGTGTAATTGTGTATGTATGAATAAAATTAGTGCATGCATAAACTTCGGAGAAATTCAAGTTTCCGCTACGCGAACGTTTGGCCATTAGCTAGTTTTCATATAAAGCGCTTACATAGAGAGCTGTAGATTTTTACATACGTTGTTTTGAATTTGTTTATATTTGTTTAAAAAACAGATTTAGAAAAAATCGTAGGGCTTAAAAGATAAAAATATAAACGTAAAATACGCTTATTAGGTCTTAGTTCTTAAAGTATGCACTTTGGGGTCTAGATTTTCACGTTTATACAAACCTTGTAAGTGTCTGCAACATGTTGCCAAGTATCAATGATGTTCCGTTAGTAATTAAAGAGTTATAGGACAATTTACCATGAATAGATCACTGTTTACAAAGCAGTCAAATATCACGACGTTCTAAAGGAATTGCATGGTAAAATGTATGCCAATAATTAGTTTATTCATTCAACTATTCACATGCAAAATTTCATGTCATTAAATTCAGTAATTAAAGAAAAACAATTATAATACTGACGAAGCATCGAAAACCTACATAACCCGACCAAGTTCGGATAGCTACAAAAAAGCGGCCGTGCCATATATCTAAGAAACGTTCTTAACCTTCCAATATAGTATTTATTAATATGGTACAGTTGCGTACACAAGCGTTAGGAAAAAATAAAACAATTGCATTTCTTAAATGAAGGTGTTGAATGAATAAACTAATTATTGGCATACATTTTACCATGCAATTCCTTTAGAACGTCGTGATATTTGACTGCTTTGTAAACTGTGATCTATTCATGGTAAATTGTCCTATAACTCTTTAGTTACTAACGGAACATCATTGATACTTGTTGCAGACACTTACAAGGTTTGTATAAACGTGAAAATCTAGACCCCAAAGTGCATACTTTAAGAACTAAGACCTAATAAGCGTATTTTACGTTTATATTTTATCTTTTAAGGCCTACATTTTTTCCTAAATCTGTTTTTTAAACAAATATAAACAAATTCAAAACAACGTATGTAAAAATCTACAGCTCTCTATGTAAGCGCTTTATATGAAAACTAGCTAATGGCTAAACGTTCGCGTAGCGAAAACTTGAATTTCTCCGAAGTTTATGCATGCACTAATTTTATTCATACATACACAATTACACACAAATTTTTGGACACATCTCTTTTCTTCTAAAGTCTATGGATTAAAAAACGTTCCGCCAGGACAACGTTCGCCCAGCGGAATCAGTTTTTGGTGAATTTCTCCACAATGGCTGCGTGCACAATTTTTTTTTTACCATACACAATTATACGACGTCATACACTAAATATCTGCATAATTAAAATCTTTAAATTCAACAACATTCCGCTGCGCGAACGCACACGATCAGAACCTTACGTTTTATGAGCACGTGACCACGGTTGCCAAGGAATCATTCCAGAGATTGGGATTTCGGTTTTCGGTATCGAAATACGCACTTTTGTTGGAAAAAGTTCAAAAAGCGTTTTTAAGATACCTATACAAGCGGACTCTAGGATACTATCCATATTTATATCCTACCAAATTGTTAGGCACTTTAGGTTAGAACATGCTCGAAACTAGGCGGACAAGTGATCAAATAGGGACCATGTTAAAAGTATGTCTTGGTCTGATTGATGCCCTAGACCTCCATAATGAGCTGGATTGACTTCACGTGCAGAAAAATTTTTGTGAGCCAGAAGACAGACTGCTTGCTGTGCCCAAGTGCCACACAGTGGCTCGGGCTACACGGGTGCCGCGTGTACTCTCCGCACTTAATACTCTCGTGGAAACCAACCCGGACTGTGATATTTTTGTTGACGACTTGCAAGTCGTCATGAATGTTTGCAATGCTTTTTATGAAAGCTATCTTAAATTTATATAACGTAAATATCTGAATTAGTGTTATTGGTTGTAATTGTAACCGTTCTAATTTAATAAATAAATAAAATAAATAAATCAATAGTTGCTCTGAATTCGAAAAAGAAATGGCTTGCAAGTGCTGTTCCTTTTACAAAAACCAAATCAAATTGTTAGCGATGGAGTATACGGTTCAACTGATGCGTGCTTGGTTACCGTAGCTTATGGTATCAACACCGCCATTATCACTTGCGTGTTACGAATTGAAAGCAGTCAAAGTCAAAAATCATTTATTCATTTAGTTCACAAAGTAACACTTATGAACGTCAACATATATAGGTTAGTGAGTTTACTAAGTTACTGAAGCTACATTTAGGTTAGTTGTTAGGTTCAGGCAAAGAGTTTAGCCTATAAGAAGAAACCTGCGAGAAACTCACGGCCACTCTTTTAAATCGGCAATTAAATATAATTTCAGTATTTTACAACTCATATCAGCAAGGTGTTGCAGCCATTATACCATATATTAATGACTATTAAAAATATCTAAAAATAATGGCAAACGTTACTTCATAGTATTAAGGAAATGAAATAATTAGGTTTAGTAGAATTACTTAATACTCTTTAATATTCACCCAAATAGACATTAGGAAGGCATGAGGGCGCATTATACTTTGTGACAATGCAAAGGCAGTCCGTGATTAATTGCGGTTGTGCATTCATATTTTAATTTTATTTTAAAGTTGCTGTGCTACTAGCTTTAGGAACAAATACTTTTGATGGCTCTTTTGATAAAACACAAAGGAAGGTACCATCTGAAGGAACAATGAGCTCCCTGCGACAGAACTAGAGAGACCTATAACCTACGGAGTTATGGAATCACTTTCACAACCATACGTACTGTTAAATATATATACACTAAAACTAAGTAAAATTATTGCTAGTAGTTATTTTAGTTAACCAGTTAGAGTCATTGGCCTATCTAGGTTATAGTACAGCTGCTTGCCGGACGATCACTTATTGCACACGCACGCCACACGGCGGCCTGTGTTGACTACTTACACTAGCGCACACATTATAGGGTTATTTTCTAGGAAAGGCCCAATTCTTTGAGAGCTGTCGCATTACAATCCTAGAATTTTGAGTTGAAATGTAACATCGTGGGTTACTAGATATTTCCCATTCTTATACAGTGTGTATAATATACCCTGTCCGACTTATTAAGGGCTTGGTTCTCACTTAAAACACATGCTAAGAAAAATAATAAAAATTTTATATATCACCGTAAAACGTCTTCATAATGTTACGTGCTGGGTTCGACGGATAAGAATACAAAACAATATTACCGACTAAAACACGTTTTATTCTAGCACACAACAAACACTATACTACACTTTTCCACTGTAACTGCTTCAAACTCCGTAGTATTATCGCTTCTGTTCGCTTCGATGAACACTTGACCGCTTACGATAGTAAACTAACTCGGCGGTGCGCGTGCGCTCTATTTATACGCGGGTAAAGCGCTTCTGGAGTTTTCCAGAAAACGTCACACACGGCACGCAACAGCGCGATGATTCGAGAATGTGCCAGCGCTCTCACATTTTCGACATTGAATTGCCACAATTCTTTGCCTGTGGATAATGCTGTCTCCTCCTTATCTCGACCTGCCAGTAGCCACTTTTCAGGTCTATAGTAGAAAACCACTTCATCCCCGTTAGCGTATCCAGAGTGTCATCAATCCTTGGCAATGGGTAACTATCTTTCTTTATGATGTCGTTTAGCCGACGATAGTCCACGCAAAAGCGCATGCTGCCATCCTTCTTCTTCACCAAAACCACTGGGGAACACCATGGACTGGACGAAGGCTCAACCACGCCTTCTTTTACCATACCCTCGATCATAGCGTCAACTTCACGTTCTCGTGCCATTGGTATACGTCTTGGTCACTGGCGGATCTGTACTTCATTGCCTGTGTTTATTTTGTGTTGAACTAGGGCAGTCTTGCCTATGTCAGCATCACTGGTCGAGAAGATGTCGGCAAACCGGTTTAACATCGTCTCAGCCTTGTTCTTTTCTTCTCTCGACTAAACTAAACTAAACTCCACTAAACGACAGAATTCCTTGGTAGGCAAACCGGTATGATCGTTTCCGACCTCGGACGAAGTACTACTTTCTTTAGGCAGTACACTTTTCCCGATGATGCGCCCTCCATGAATACTTCTTCCAAGCCACACTTCAATACTCCTTGACTAACGTCGATCTCACAGTGATGCTTCCGCAAAAAGTCTAAACCTAGGATGCAGTCGTCCACTATGTCGGCCACGATGACGTTGTCGTCCAATGTCAACTTGCGCGGCGTTCTGTTAATTTCGCCTTCGAAAGTCAGGCTGTTCCCGTCACACGATTGTGAGATCGAGATTCTTGGGGCTCTCCTATCACCAGCCAGCACCTGCCTCGTAGGCCTGGCGTCTACTCGTTTCCCTGCTGTTGTTGCATCCTTCAGGTTTTTGAAGTGTCCGAGTCTCACAGCAGCCCTAACCTCCAGGTCTCGGATCCCGTCGGTGAAGGCTTGAACGAGGTTCCCGTCGATGAGTGCAGGTGAGGACTGGTACGCCTTTCGAACCAGCTTCTCCACCTCCAGGGCCCACTGCTGTAAGGTTTCTCCAATACGTTGCGATTGGTCTTTCAGCTGGGCGCGAAACACGTGTTCTAGGTGTGCGTCGCCATATCTTGCTTCCAATGCCTCTAACAACTTCTCGTAAGTGACGTCTTAACCAAGCGCCTCTAACACGGTCAAGGCCTGGTCGCGAAGCCCCAAGGTGAGAGCAGTCAGAGCCTGTTCTTGCGTCCACCCATTCGATTTCATGACGGCCTGGAACTGTATCTTATAGGCTGACCATGACGATGAGCCGTCGAATGGTGGGACTTTAAAGCCTCGTGGTGAAGGCGCCACAACCGCAGGTGACACGATGCCATCTACAGCCTTGATCCCGCGTATCGTTTTCTCCACCTCGGCGATGCGACTTTCGTGGCGTTGGACTTGCTCTTTCACCTCCTTCATCTCCTTGCCAACCGTTGCGCTGAGGTCTTTTAACATCATCAGCTGTTCCTCCTGGCGGCGCATACCCTCCTCTTTGTCGCGTTGCAGCTGTTCCTCAAGGCGGCGTGCCTGCTCCTCCTGGCGGCGTGCCTACTCCTCCTGGCGGCGCATACCCTCCTCCTTATCGCGTTGCAACTGTTACTCGAGGCGGCGAGCGTACTCCTCCTGGCGGCGTACCTGCTCCTCCTGGCGGCGCATACCCTCCTCCTTATCGCGTTGAAGCTGTTCCTCGAGGCGGCGTGCGTGCTCCTCTTGGCGGCGTACCTGCTGCTCCTGGCGGCGTGCCTACTCCTGCATAAACGCCATCAGAGTCGCGAAGTCGGGATTCACCGGCAAGTGAGCTGCACTAGATGGTTCCGCTGCAGCCGCGGTTTCACGTGGTCCACCTGACGTCAGCGAGGGGGCGTCTCCAAAGCGCCTCTGGTCCACATCTTGCTGGCGCTGGTTCCTGGTACGCACCCCTTCCACTTCCTCCTTCGGTAGTACTGGCATATTCTTGTCTCACTTCTGACACCAATTTGTTACGTGCTGGGTTCGACGGATAAGAATACAAAACAATATTACCGACTAAAACACACTTTTACAGCACACAATTAACTTTAATACACAACAAACACTATACTACACTTTTCCACTGTAACTGCTTCAAACTCCGTAGTATTATCGCTTCTGTTCGCTCTATTTATATGCGGGTAAAGCGCTTCTGGAGTTTTTCAGAAAACGTCACACACGGCACGCAACAGCGCGATGATTCGAGAATGTGCCAGCGCTCTCTCTACTGTGCTCGCACCGACAAGTACGTAGTTCCATAAGATGTTAATAGGTGGTGCTGTAATAAATTATTATTAGAAGGGATTGCCGACTGCCGTCAGATGGCACTAGCCATAATAATAATATTTTTAAGTACAGTATTGATCAGCATTTTTACCCTTAAATTACTGAAATTTCGCAGTCTAGCAACACTCCACTAAACTTGTCAAGGACGCGGAGCGTGGCATCAGGCATACTTTTGGTGACATTTTTCTACGGCGTAGATAGGTATAGGATAGGAAAAGTGTTTTCCCTGTTTTATAACTAATTAATCTTTAGCTAACTCTTAAATATTTGAGATTGGTGTAAAGTAAGGCTGATAGTTGTTATAGTATAGAAGTATATCTCCACAAAACGTTACGGTTGAAGACCACTCAAGGTGTTTACTCTTCATATGTATCCTTTATCCACGCAATGCTTTATGTTGTTAGCTTCTCTCAGTCTACCCTCTTTGGTCTTGAAGTTGCCTATCTGCCAAACATCGTCAATGTTTAGTTTCTCTTCACCCTGGAAACACAAGATAAATTTGTTTCTTTAACCCTATTTGTACCAAACATACAGGTAAAGTTATGTTGTCAGAGTAGAAATTATTTTAAGGTGGTAACACGTTTCTTCTGATGGTAAACGGTTACCTAATTACGTCTGCGATACCGACTCCTATGGCACTCAGGTATCATCAATGATACTACACTATACACTAAATACCTTACGTCCAAAATATGATCAGAAATATGTTTATGTATATAAGTCACAAAGTAACACTTATGATTGGGTTGGTACGTTAGGACACCTCAAGATGCACTAAAAGGCCTTAGTTATTGGTTAGTATTTGTAGAAGATTAGGTTGGATTTATTCATGACCTAACGCGTAAAGAACGGGTTAGCACTTTACTATATTTATAGTTGAGCCTCGTTCACACGCATGCAATAGTCATACTTCAAGTGATCGTCATACCGTCACCGGTCGCGTCGGTACATTATAAGTGAAGATACAAGTAGATGTGCGTGCCAACTGATTGATGGTCAAACGTTCTCGAAGAAGGACAAATCCTTTATGGTAGGAATTGGCTTGGCTGTGTTCCCTTGGTATACAAAAGTAAAACAAAGGGAGAAAACATAGTGTCCATAAACCAATTACTGCTTACCACAAAGTCTGTCGCCTCAACGTCCCGTTTGCTGCTCTACGACCAAAGGCAACTAAGTATACAAAAAATAAATTGTTAGGCATCCGCATGCTTTTTATTTTGTGCAATGCACTATTACTGTTACTAGTAAATACAATGTTTTAAGCTAGGTAGTGCTTAAAACTAAAGAAACTCAGTACAAAGATCGAATCAAAAATGTTGTGGGTCCTTCATTTATTTACTGAAGATGATCATTGGACTGCCAGAATATAAAGTAAGAATTTGGCAATAATAGAAAGTCAAAGAGCAAATAAATTACGTACCTTAATTTCCATATCAACAGCATCTTCAGGAGCCAATACGATAAAAGGCGTCGACTCAAAACTGAAAGCCAGGCCGAAGAAAGAATATTTTTTAATTTCTTCCATAAACAGCTCCCAAGGGTACACCTTGGTTGGGTCACTGCCCATTTCACTTATTTGGGTAGAGAGGATATCATGATAATATTTCAACAAGTCATCATAATACTTGTCT
This sequence comes from Catocala nupta, assembly GCA_963675205.1. NCBI lineage: Eukaryota > Metazoa > Arthropoda > Insecta > Lepidoptera > Erebidae > Catocala > Catocala nupta. The sequence continues at coordinate 2,121,423 of OY776102.1, forward strand.
CTCAAATCTTGGGTAGTACATGCATAAATCATAAAGGCCAGATCCAAGACAGGTGTCGCACATCTTGTTAGCTGGAAGTCAATGATTTTGGCGTCAACAGGATGTCCATTCACGTACTTGTACAAGAAATTGTTCGTCCATGAATCTCCGTGAGATATCACCCCAGTTTCCTTAGTCCCTGTAGCAGCCTTTATCATGTCTCGATACCTTTCTGGAACAGCGAACTGTTTTATCTTCTTCACGTAAATTGAGTCAGGATACTCTTTTTCAACAGCATCGATTGCAATGCCTGAGATTCTCTTCCAAAACCTGATATACCATTCCCAAAGACGTTCGTGGTAATATACTTCCATAAGTGAGTCCTGCAACTTTTCGAACTTTTCGGGCTCCTGATCTTTCATAGCGAAGGATAAGGCATGAAACTGAGCGAATACTTTCACCGTCAGTTTACAATGTTCTAAGTCAATGCCTTCTTGACGAACGGCACTTCCAAAGTTCTCTATATTGGCATCTTCAAGACATAACACGTCATTGCTCCCGTCAGAATAAGCAAAGAATAATTTCACATACTTGTCGAATGGATCAGTAACTTTCTTTGTGGACTGGAATGCTAGTAAGCTTGGTAAGACAACCTCGTAGAAAACAATTTCGTTCTTGAAGAAATCGTGGCTTCGGAAAGTGAGTTTTCGGGAGACGTTCTTAGGTATGTTTTTGAGTATACATTGGACATAATTGCTATCGCCGTTCTTGTTGACGCCATGTATCTTGATGCGAATCAATTCGCTGAGGTAAGAATCGCCTTTACCCGTTTCACTGACATACTGCAATCGGAAATGGTGATCTATTAAAGAATAACCAACAAACAAGGGCTAATTACTACTTATGCTTAAGTTATCCATGCTATTCTGATCTTTCTAATGTCGAAGGGTGTAGTTGCTTAATTGCATTCCAAACTTAACGGCCTCGTTGGCGAAGTACATTCAGCCAGCAGAAGATCGCAGTCAAAAAGTCTACCTTTAGTTTTTGCCCCTCGAGCCTAACAGCACCCAACGCACTTTCACAACACGCGAACGGTGCTCCTGTGGTCGTGATCGTAAGATAAAATAATTACTTATATGCTTGTTTGCTAGTAAGTTGCGAATATAAAGCTAGTCTATTCAATCGCGCTTGCTTCTAGCACACCTCTTTGAATAAAACTAGCTCCATTATTTACGTTCTATCAGGTCTAATAGAAAAGTATTCAGCCACAAAAAAAGAACGACGTACTACTATAGGTTATATAGCTATATTTCAAAAGGTCGAAGGTAACTGAGAATTGGTACCTCCCAATGCGTAAATGTATAGTCCTCCTTGAACCAATCGGTAAGTGCTTTGTTAATTCGATCGTTGGTCACCAACGGAGATACGTGGCTCAGTGTACTGTAGTCTTCAGACATGATCCCTGGATCTGCAACCAATGTATATTTTACTTAGATACAACGAGATATTCATTCCAACTTAGGATTTCGCTAAAGTTAAAGTAGTTTCCTAAAAAAGTATCTCCATACTGCGGAAGATCACAGCCAAACAATTCTGTGTTGTGTTCCTGAAGTGAGTTGGATTTCCAGACTTCCTAAGTCATTGAACGCCATCTAACAGACGCAATAGAAAATGTATTGTACGCAGTCATTTTTGAAAGATGAAGACACTATGGTGTCAGAAATCTAGTATGATCTTAGTTCCTTACGCTGGCAAACACAACTTTCATGGAAAGTTAGCAAAACACATCTAATATTCTAAGTGCCTTTTTAATTTTGTCTACCTAAATGAATAGACTCGCAGACAAAATGTTAGTGGTACTTACTCGGTTAGTTGCTATATAAAACTAATTTATAATGAGCCGAACGTAAAAACAAATAGAAACAACACCTACCTAAACTAATTACATGCTGTCAACGAAGCCGGCGTGTTATCAGCATTGATATATAAAAATCCTAGATACACAATCCCATACAGAACTTACACTTAAAACTGTCCTCAGTTGCTTACAAGTAGTTATATTAACTATATAAACCTTTATTAATGCAAATTAAACCTTACCGACTTAACTATAAGTTGAATATACAAGGCTATCTAAAACAAGTAATAAAATTTTACGAGCAGAGTTCGCGTTAGAATAACAAATAACTAAATTTAAAATTTAAAAAACCCCCGACACAATATTCATTTGTGGAAATTTGTAATTTTCTGGTGGCGGCCATCTTGGATTTGAAATTTATCATAGTGTATAGTATTCTACTCGTCAAGCCCTTTCATTTGATACCCATATTGAGGGAGTTGTGAAAAAATATATAATCCGTCATTTTGTGGTGGCGGCCATCTTGGACCGATTTTTATCAAACGTAGCTAAGAACACTCCCGACTAATTCACCTTTCAAATAAAAAAAACAAAATTAAAATCGGTTCATCCGTTCGGGAGCTACGATGCCACAGACAGACACACACACACACACACACACAGACACGTCAAACTTATAACACCCCGTCGTTTTTGCGTCGGGGGTTAAAAAAACTCTTCTGACGTAATTATGTAGAGTTTATAAAATGCATGTGAATTTGTGTTTTAAACATAAATTTGTTTTAACTTTTACCTGTAGGTATTTTACCAAGTTTGTGTCCTATAATGTTCAATAAAATGAAACTAATGTACCTACTGCCATTATAATTTATATATTATTATGGCAGCTCTTAAACAGATGATAGAAAATATTTTATTATTTTGCCAGACATAACAGTATAGAACTTATTTAACAAAATAGACAAGACAAGTAAATCATTTGTAAAATAGCATGTTTTTAATATATAACAGTAATAGATAATTAATACGCACGTAAATTATATTACGAGTATGTTTCTTTGCTGTTCATATACTTGGCTGCCCGACTTTGAAATTATACTTGTTTATACATTACGCGACTGATTGTACTTAGGTACAATTTAAAGTAACATAAAATAATAAAATGAGAGAGAAAATTATGATTTTTAAATTCCTTGAAATAAATTGAGTTTATTGTAAAATCTATTTGACGGATTTTAATTATTCCCGTATTCCCTTAGTTATATAATGAAATCTTATTTTGATATATCTCTCGATAATAGATATATTAGTATTATTTACATTATTGTAATTTGTTAATATGGCACTTTGAAGAAGCTGACTCACAAAAATTATGATAAGTGTTGTTGTTGCTGTGATTGCTTGTGATCGTTGCTGTGCTATAACTATGACGGATCCATTTTGCACATCGCAAGGGATCTCGAGGAAAGCTAAAATCCAAAATAAGTATGTAGATACATTTTATAAATATCCCACTATAAGGATACCGTAAAGATCATTTAAATATATATAATCGCATTATCATTTTAAACCAAATAAATTATATTTATTTTAAAAAGTAACAGCGTCTCTATTAATATTAGAACAGAGTCGACATGTAACTCGACTAATCAAGTGGAAATACAATAGTATGATTAATGCGTTTAGTAAGTATTCATTTAAATGAGCCGTGTTATATGGACGCTCTTTGTTACGAAACAAACAAAAAAAAATATTTTACTTTGTTTCCTTGATGCAATAATCAGTATTATAATATAATTATAATAATAACATTATTACTTACCGAAATTATGAAACTCCGTCTTTTTTTAGTGTCCTGGAAGTGTGGTTTTACAAGTTTTAAACGAGCTCTTCGACATGTTTAGGTACTCTTGGAGTGATCGAACGGTACTAAATTAAATGAGCACCCAGATGTTCAAGTGGGTGCTCATTTGGTAAGAACGTTTTTCGATGCTGATTGTGTAGATATCTAGGTTATTTAAACATCAATGGTTATCACTTATCAGTGAAAAACTATGGAACTTAAGTAGCTATTGTTCGCGTCCAACACCGATCCATTGAATAGATTAAATTGCATAACAGTAAAAGTACAGTATTTATTATATATACTTACTCTCCTGTGAACGAAAGGTTTGTAAAAATATTTGAGAGGCAATTATTGGCTTGAAATTAGCATACAAGCTTAATTCATCTGTTCAATTCTAGTAGCACACCGGCAGCCAGACACAATGGGTGTTTAATTTTAAGGCTTGACAGGTTAAAAAAATCAATTTATTTATTCACATATCAATTTATTACTTTACTCAATTGCATTTTCATTTCTCTTAGACAATCTTCTAAGACTAGATTTTCTAAAAATTAATACAAAAAAGTTTGTAAGCTAATAAAATGAAGGCTGTTTATATAAATATTTATGAATGGTAAGACCAACTATAGTGACTGTTATAGTTCAACTTATATACATAACAGGCAAACATAGTGCCACACATATGAGTGTATCTTGTTATAAACTATAGCTAGTTAAGGACCTATGAAAACTAGAATTTTGAGATGCAACCGAACATCTTGGAGTCGGCACCAGACAATTCTAGGATGAGCATGGCTAAACTGGCCCTATGTAATATATACTTATGACCTGACTCCTTTTTGCTGAAAATCAACTTTTTGTCCGAGCCAGAAAATAATATTTACTACCGCTGCATCACCAAGGCAGTCATAATAATAACAATGCATTCTATTATAAAAATTAATTATTCCAAAATTTTAAATAATATTTGAAGATATATATTTTAAGTTTACTTAATTAAAAATATAAAACAAATAATATTTGTTGTATAATAATAATATTCTACCACATACACACAACACTATCTAGCCCAAACTAAGCAGAGCTTGTACTATGGGTACTAGACAACGGATAAACATACATATATACTTTTTTTTTTTGTAAATACATACATATTATGAATAGAAATGTATGTGCAATTCAGTTTGAAAAGTTATCAAAGTGTGTTTCTAGTTCATAGGTAAACGTGTAAAGCGATAAGGAAAAGTTAAATTGCCTCGTTACTTACGACTTAAAGAAGTCGCATTGAAGAAATTATTTATTATTTTTAATAGTCACATACTCAAAGATTAATAAGTATTCTTATTTCGAAATATAAGTTTCTGCATTACAAATGAGGCTGTTTTGATAAAATTACTTTGCAACATGTATTTATTATTAAAAAATAACAATAGGAGAACTGAACTATGCAAAGAGGAAAAGAAAAGATTTGGTTTTTAGTAGGTAGTTAAGCTTATTTTCGTTCTAATAATAATTGTCGTTACAAATACATTGTGCTTTTATTTACCTGTAATACAAAATACGCGCCACAGGAAGCAGGTAATATAATAAATTAAGTAAACTTTGACAATATGATAACGAATATAAACAGTAGCGTACTGACACAAGTAGGTACCGAGAAATTTAGTGTATAACGCGACCGCTATGATTGGTCTGGCTGCACTAGTATTTCAATAGAACTGCATGGCCTTTTGTATTCGGTAGTATTATCACTACGTTTATTTGACATTTGGAGGTGACGTGCTCAGAATGATGTCGAAGGACAGGAATTCTCGATAAGTTAGATGATTACTGAATAATATGTGTGTATGTTTGTTCGTAAAGTATAAATTAGGTATATAAATTGCAAAAGTTACGCCGTTATTTATCATATGATAAATTTCTACGAATAGTTATTTTAATTCGACTATACTGCTTAGTTTGCGCAGTAATAGTTGCAATATGTATGTATTTTATAACAATTTTAACCATCTGTAACTTATAAAATATATACTTAGACATAGGTGTACAGTTATTCAGTTGAATGTGTAATGAACAAAAGTAAAAGCGATTTTGAATCATGTGGCAAACAGTCACATGTCGGGTCAAGTAAAAATATAATGTGTAATCAATCTCTAGTCGGTGTATGATAACATCATATAGAATAACATACACAACAGAACTATACTTTGAAATACTATATTTCAAAATGTAGTTCTGTTATCTTTTTTATAGTTTAATGTTCCATCTTCTTTAGTAATATGAATGCGGGGCAAAGATATCAATCGTTCGAGGCTGTAGCTGATAAAAAACTTGAGATCTGAAGTCTGAAGTTTCATAATAGATATCTAAATCTTAGTAAAAGTATATTAATCTGTGATGGATTATATATTAATTAGTGGGGTGGTGGGCTTTGTGGTCCTGCCCGCCATCCGTTCAGCACCAGGTCTGTGAGGTGGCGTGCGTGTTCCCACGCGCGCCTCTGTGTCGAATCCGTCTCCCCTCTAGGGGGGAGACAGTCGGGTGTTAATGAGAGGTACCTATATTGGGTAGGTCTTATCATGTAGTGGCCTGCCGTTTTATACGGTGGGCCGAAACCTCGGTGGAGTCGCGACCGCATGCGAAAGTGATTCGCGCGGCCCCGTCGTTAGCGGTTTTGTCGAGGAACACCGGGGTAGGTTTAGTCGGTATTCCGGGAGGTACATTATCTTTTCAACATCTTTATTTTACCCCGGTGAGTCCGACATAATCCCTCCGCCCGCCACCGCGGAGAGGTATGCGCCAAAGCATTCTCGCACGTAAAAACAAAAAAAAAAATATATTAATTAGTAAACGATTAGACTAGGTGCGTATCTAGGTAGGTACTATTCATTCGTGTAAATAAATAAGTAAGTTTATAGAACGTCAGTAGCAGAATCCCAACTAACATTAAAAATAAGAATGATAATATTCTATCACATCTACACAACACTATCTAGCTCAAACTAAACAGAGCTTGTACTATGGGTACTAGACAATAGATAAACAGACATATATACTTTTTTTTTTGTAAATACATTCATATTATACATAGAAACACCCAGACCAAGACAAACATCCATATCCATACGCAAATGTTTTACTTGTGCGGGAATCCAACCCGCGACCTCAGGTGTAGCAGTCGGTTACACTAACCACTATGCCATCGAGGCCATTAAATGTATATGTGAGTTTGTTTGTTTGTTTATTTGTTTCGCTTCCACGCCTTAACTAAGTACTTGACCAATCATCATGAAATTTAGCATACACGTTGTCAGGGATACAGAATAAGACATTAAAGTACCTACCTTTTATCCCGAAAAAATAACTGTTCCCGAGGAATAGAAATTTATTGACTAAATCTATATTAACGCGAGCGAAGACGCGGGCAAAATTCAGTACAGGTATAAGAGAAGGATAGAATTTTTCTTTTATACTACTAAAGTGGCAAACAATTATACGGCCCACCTAATGGCAAGTGGTCACCGTAGTCTATGGATGCCTGCGTCATCAGAGGCATCACCTTGTAAAAACCTTTTAACGCCCTTTTTGAAGAACCTCATACTGTAGTTTTGTGGGAAAACCTTGGCAGGGAGTTCATCCCACAATCTGAGCGTCCGCGAGCGAAAATTCCTTTGGAACCGCTTGGTGCTGCATCAATTAGATTGTAAGGTGTGAGAATGAAATCCCTGTCGATGGCGAGCGGTGCGATGATAAAAATTAGCTGAGTCCCTTCTGAGACTTAGTGGCTCAATACCGTCTGTGAGTTTGGGCTCATCGACAATTCTCAAGGCTCGTCTCTGTACTGTGTCAAAAATCACAAGCTGATATTTTGGTGCTCCTGCCCAAAGATGACTGCAGTGTAGTGGCATTATATTTAATTATTTAAACTATATATACTGTTTTAAATTTAATTTGGTACCTAGCATAAAAATATATATACATGTTATTTATTCAATAAACATACTAAAATAATATTTATAATAATTTGTACACGCAAACATTTTATAATGTTTTTATATATATATTGTCACTCGATGGACGGCGGCGCAGCGATGACGCGATCTTTTGTTTAAGGTGCGGGCCATCGGCTCGCTAGGTAGCTAACTAACTTAACTTTCTAATAAACTCTCTTACTTCTGTTTCCTACCTGCGACTTTTACTTCTAAATATTTCATACTACTTGCTTCACACATTCTTCTACAACACTACATTGGTGACCCCGAACAAGAACACGACAAGAGGATGGCCGAAGAAAAAGGGCGCAGCAGTCAAGACTGCGACAAGTTAGCAGCGGAGAGTTTTCGGGTCGGTGTTCGCATACCCCCATTTTACCCCGAAAAACCGGCGCTATGGTTTTGCCAGATGGATGCGCAATTTCTCCTGGCTGGTATCAAGGCTGATGACACCAAGTTCTACTACGTCACGGGCAACTTGGACTCCCAGTACGCGTCCGAAGTGGAAGACATAATTTTAAACCCGCCGGCGATGAACAAATACGAGAAGCTGAAGACGGAGCTGGTCAAAAGACTTTCCGCGTCCCGGGAGAGGAAGGTGAAGCAGCTCCTCGTGCATGAAGAACTAGGAGACCGGAAGCCTTCCCAGTTTTACCGGCACCTGCTGAACCTGGCTGGACCTGGTGTTCCGGAGGAGTTCCTGCGCACCATCTGGACGAGCCGTCTACCCAGCAGTACTCAGGCCATCATCGCGTCGCAGGCCAAGAGTACGATGGACGATTTGGCAGACCTGGCGGACAGAATCCACGACGTGGTCGTCCCTCAGGTAGCATCCGCAGCCGTAGCTTCCTCGTCAGCCGCTCCTGCTTCTCCGGAGGTATCAGCGCTCGCCAAGCAGGTGGAGCTACTGGCGGAGAAGATAGAGAGGATGTCCCGAGGCCGTGACCGCAGTCGACAGCCGAGCCGAGGTCGGCACCGCTCCAGTTCCACCAGATCACCGTCAAGCTACCGGAATCAACCTCTATGCTGGTATCACATTCGATTCCGTGACAGGGCTAGGCATTGCATCAAACCCTGTGATTATCGTTCCGCGGGAAACGAAAAGGGCAGTCAATAATGGCGACAAATGATTGCCGCAGTACCGGTCGCCTGTTCATTACTGACTGTCGTACCAAGGTTCGATTCCTGGTCGACACGGGCAGTGACTTGTGTGTATACCCTCGATCGTTTTTGTCGAGTCACCGTACTAAAACCGATTTTGAATTGTGTGCCGCTAACGGAACCGTTATAAACACCTACGGTTACATTAATATAAATTTAAATATAGGCTTGCGCCGTGACTTCCCCTGGAGATTTATTGTTGCAGATGTGACAAAGGCGATAATAGGCGTGGATTTTTTATGCTTTTATAATTTGACGGTTGATTGCAGAAATCAGCGCCTCATCGACTGCCATACAACTGTGTCCACCCCGGCTTCGCCTGCTCGTCGTTCTGATGATGTCTCTTTAGTGAAAGTAAGTCTCGGTAATTCCGCATTTACTCACATACTACGGGAATTTCCTGACATCACTCGTCCACACGGTACACATCGCATACCTAAACACCACACAATCCACCACATACGCACCACACCTGGGCCACCGGTAACCTGTTCACCACGTCGTTTGGCATCTGACAAACTTTTAATCGCCAAGACCGAATTTGAGACCATGCTACAGTGCGGCACGTGCCGCCCGTCTGAATCACCCTAGTCTTCTCCTCTTCACTTGGCGCCTAAGAAGAACGACGGCTGGCGTCCCTGCGGTGACTACAGGATGCTGAACGCACGTACCATCCCCGACCAGTACCCGATCAGGCACATCCAGGACTTTGCCCACAGCCTGTCGGGCTGTACAGTCTTCTCGCAGATAGACCTGGTGAAGGCGTATAACCAGATTTCCGTTCATCCGGAAGACATCCCGAAAACCGCGATAACAACACCATTCGGTCTTATCGAATTTCCGTTCATGACGTTCGGACTTCGAAATGCCGGTCAAACGTTCCAACGCTTCGTGGATGAGATGCTCAGGGGTCTGGACTTCATTTACGCCTATTTGGATGATTTCTTGGTCTTCTCGAAAGACCAGGCTTCCCATGAGGTACACCTACGTCAGCTGTTCACCAGACTCCAAGAGTACGGTATGGTGATCAACACTAGTAAGTGCATTTTTGGAGTATCCGAGGTGAACTTTCTAGGGTACCATATTTCACCCAAGGGTACCATATTTCACCCAAGGGTACGAGGCCGTTGCCATCCAAGGTCGAAGCTGTGCAGAATTTCCCTACTCCTAAGACTGTGAGAGAACTACGCAGATTCCTTGGCATGGTCAATTTTTATAGGAGGTTCATTCCTGGGGCTGCCGCGTTTCAAGCTCCTTTGAACGCTTTGCTTAGGGTCTGTTAAGGGTTCTCACCCTGTCAATTTTTCAGCAACAGAGTTGGAGGCTTTCCAGAACTGCAAGACTAGCCTTTGCCAAGCAGCACTGTTAGCTCATCCTGATTGCAACGCTAAGATGGCGTTGGTCACGGATGCGTCAGACAAAGCCATCGGCGCAGTTCTCCAGCAGCTTAACGACGGAGCTTGGGAACCTCTAGCTTTCTTCTCGCGTAAGTTAAGCCCGGCACAGGTTAAGTACACTCCTTACGACCGTGAGTTGCTCGCTATTTACGAGAGTGTTAAGTACTTCAGGCACATGTTAGAGGCGCGTGACTTCGTGATTTACACGGACCACAAGCCCCTCACATTCGCCTATCACTCTCGTAAAGAGAATTGTTCTCCTCGACAGTTTCGTCACCTGGATTTTATATCCCAATTCACTACTGACATTCGTCATATCTCGGGGAAAAACAATGTCGTTGCCGACACTCTCTCACGCGTGGAGGGGATTACTCAGCCTGTGCACCCGGAGAGAATCGCAGAAGCTCAGCAAAACGACGCCGAACTAAAGCAACTGATCGCTGGCGACACCTCACTGAACCTCAAACAGGTAAGTATACCAGGTTCGCGTAGTCAACTTTACTGCGATTTTAGCGGACCTACTCCAAGACCTTTTGTACCCAAGGAACTGCGTAGGGCCGTCTTTTGCAGTCTGCATTCGTTGAGCCATCCAGGGACCAAGGCATCAGCAAAACTGGTTGCAGACCGTTACGTATGGCCGGGAGTTAGAAAGGATTGTCGTGATTGGGTCCGTTCTTGCTTAGATTGCCAGCGTTCCAAGATCACGCGACACGTTTTTAGTCCGTTAGGAACATTTAAACTCCCACAATCAAGGTTCGCTTTCGTCCACATTGACCTTGTGGGACCTTTGCCACTATGTCAGGGCTATCGATACTGCCTCACCGCCGTCGATCGTTTCTCGCGATGGCCTGAGGCTATCCCATTGGCCGACATAACGGCAGAGTCTGTCGCAAAGGCTTTGCTCAGCGGGTGGATTGCTCGTTTCGGCTGTCCTACCAATATTATTACTGATAGAGGTGGACAGTTCGAATCAACACTTTTTAAATGCTTGTCCGAAACCGTGGGCTTTGAACATCGCCGTACCACAGCTTACCATCCTGCCTGTAACGGACTGGTGGAGAGGTTTCACCGTCAACTGAAAGCCGCTATAACTTGCCATGCAACTGCTAACTGGGTGGAGTCCCTTCCACTCGTCCTATTAGGCATTCGCAGCGCTTTTAAAGAGGATTCAGGGGCTTCGTCGGCTGAATTGGTCTATGGCCAACCTCTCAGACTCCCTGGCGAGGTTTTCGATCCAAACTCTGACGAAACGACGGACATGACCGACTACTTGTCTCGGCTGCACGGTTTCGTTCGGCGTCTGCAGCCGTCACCAGGGTCTCGCCATAAGTGTGAGACCAAGACATTTATTTTTAAGGACCTGTCAAAGTCATCACACGTCTTTCTCCGAGACGACACTACAGGTCGTTCCTTAAAAGCCGCGTACTCTGGTCCTCATGAGGTCATATCTCGTGGTGAGAAGTTTTTTAAAATATCGGTAAATGGTAAACAGGTTACAGTATCGATAGACCGTCTCAAACCGGCCTTCATACTGCGTGACCCAAACAATGACTCGCACCAAACACCCAACATATTACACTCACCACCCAACACAACCACTCACTCAAACACCCCACTCGCGGATAACCGGGACTTACTTCGTGCTGACGACGGCGTCATCAAAACGACGCGGTCAGGACGTCGTGTTAGATTTCCCGACTATTATCGCCCTTGACGGTCTCTGGAGGGGGGTGATGTAGTGGCATTATATATATATATATATATATATATATATATATATATATATATATATATACACTGTTTTAAATTTAATTTGGTACCTAGCATAAAAATATATATACATGTTATTTATTCAATAAACATACTAAAATAATATTTATAATAATTTGTACACGCAAACATTTTATAATGTTTTTATATATATATTGTCACTCGATGGACGGCGGCGCAGCGATGACGCGATCTTTTGTTTAAGGTGCGGGCCATCGGCTCGCTAGGTAGCTTGCGCGAGCGGGACAACACTATCGGTTGACCGCTCGCGCACGCCCCGTTCCGCGGCGCCGGCCCATCGAGCAGTCTAAGATTTGAATTGACGCGAACCGCTCAACAGAAATAATTATTGTCATCGCTACCGCGCGCATATTCCTTGTGTATTAACTTTCTCACTAAATTATATTCTCGCCTTCCATTTCACTCCTTCTGCTTGTGTATGTGTATAGACTGTGAACTTGTGCTACTGTGAACTTTCTAATAAACTCTCTTACTTCTGTTTCCTACCTGCGACTTTTACTTCTAAATATTTCATACTACTTGCTTCACACATTCTTATTCTCAAGGCTCGTCTCTGTACTGTGTCAAAAATCACAAGCTGGTATTTTGGTGCTCCTGCCCAAAGATGACTGCAGTACTCCATGTGAGGCCGGACTTGCGACTTATATAGAAGCAGTCTTTGCCCCGCAGTGAAGTACCGCTTAGCTCTATTGAGCACACCAAGCTTTTTGGAAGCCAGCTTGACCTTGCTCTCTAAATAACTGTGGTACTATACATCACTTGAGATGTCGAGGCCAAGGAGTCCAATATTCTTGGAGATGTTGAGAGACGTGGTCTGGAGTTGTGTAGACACAGTGAATGGGGGTTTTTTTTAGCGGTTAATGCGCAGGCTTATTTCTTAGTTGGGTTAAACACGACTAAATTTAATCTTCCCCATAATAGATACTCTATCCAGAGTATTTCCGATTTCAGACACAAACAGTTCGCGACTTTTCTCCACTGTGGACCGCGGCCCGTGTAATAAATATCCCCAGTGCTGTCATCCGCATAGTAATGAATGCCGTCAATTGACAACATATCATTGACATGCAGCAGGAACAGCGTCAGGGACAACACAGAGCCTTGCGGGACGCCAGCTTTATGTCCATGCATAGAGCAATCACCGTCAACCATAATTTGGACGAATTTGCCGAAAAAAAAAAACTGGCAGTACATTCGCATAATCCCTTGGGCAGTCCGTAAGATGGTAACTTCGATAGAAGACCTTTGTGCCAGACCCGATCGAAGACCTTCGCCATGTCCAGGCTGAATGGCTAGTGCCCATCGGTGTTTGAGATACGAGAAGGTCGCCAGTTGAGAGACGATGGCGGCAGCCGCATTGTCGGTCACTCAACAAATCGTTACCCTCAAGGAACCTCAGGCGACGAGAGTTGATCACCCGCTCCTTCACCTTGGAGAGAAGGGCAGTTATGGCGATAGGCCTGTAGTTCGATGGGTCAGATCTGACACCTTTTTTTGGCACTGCGTTAACGAATGAGGTCTTCCATGAAAACGGAACTTGTCTTGTAGAATAGGAAAGCGATAAGAGGCGCGTCAATACTGGACACAGCTCAGGAGCACACTGCTTTAGCACCACTGCCGGTATGCCATCTGGCCCGCTCAACTTATGAACATCTAGAGACATTAGTTCCCGTCGGACCTCACGTTGTGAAATAGAGATTTCCGGCATGGAATGACCACACCACGGGATGATGCGTGGTACGGCGACTCCATCGTTCATAGTCGACTTTGAGGCAAAGAGAGAATCCAGTAAATCGGCCTTCTCTTTGGCACTATGGATCAGATTACTTTGATTTGGCTTTCGGTGTGATGGCAAGGACGACTGACAAAAATTACCTTCGGTAGCCTTGGCGAGGGACCAGAATGCGCGACTCTCGAAAGGGTAGCAGGCAAGTCACTCGCTAATTCTGCCGACGAAATCAAACTTAGCCCTGGCAACCACTCACTTATTGAGCCTCGAGGCAGCATTTAGTTTGCGTTTCACTTCGGGGATGTTAGATTCCTTGTTTGTTTAATTAGCTTATTGGTTTGGTATGGCCTGACCTCGTTAATGATATCTATAATTCCGTAAGCGTCTATCTATTTGTTTATTTACGTAAGGTAATTTTACGAAATCAGCGAGGTGGGCGTTTTATTTCTTATTCTATATCAAGCTAACAAAACGTGGGTCATTACGAGCCATAGCTAATCGAGTATTCTAAAAATGTTATGAGTAATTATATAATAATATATTTTTATTTATTTAAAAATAACTGAGATCCACTTGTTAGTAAGACTTAAAACTAGGGTTAGTAATATACATCTGGTTGACACACCAATACTCCGACATAATGCCTTAATATTGATGCGACATATTTACACGACAATGTCTGCAGAATGTTGTCGCTACCTCTAATTCTGCTTAAGAAGGATGCGTCTATTAGTACGTGCCTCAGCGCATATTAGGTGTTTTATAGCCTAGAAGTATCGGTAGTGAATGTGACTGTTGAGCATAAGGTCTTGCGGTCGTAATTTGACTCAGGAAAACTGTTATTGGGTTTTTGGTAAACAAATTCCTCAGTAGCAGCACGGTATCAGAAACTATGCCCGGTAGACGGTAATGGCCTAGACCCCAACACTCCTACCTAAAACAATGGCGAACTATTTCACCAGTTATGGTTTTATTACCGCGTGTGATTATAATACATCTCAGCCAACTCCATCAGAAATAAAGGCGCGAAACTATGTACAAAGTAAAAGTACCTAGTTTTTTTACTTACCTAACTAAAGAGGCTTAATTCTTAAAAAAGTTAATAGTATTCTACCACATACATACAACACTAGGCACACACAGCCCAAACTAAGCAGAGCTTGTACTATGGGTACTAGACAATAGATAAACATACATATACCTATACTTTTTTTTTGTAAATACTTTCATATTATACATAGAAACACCCAGACCAAGACAAAAATTCATATTCATGCACACAAATGTTTGACTTGTGCGGGAATCGAACCCGCGATCTCAGGAGTGGCAGTCGGTTACACTAACCACTACGCCATCGAGGCCATACCTATTATTATTATACAGGGTGTGGCGTAAATAGTGGTCCAACGTAAAGGAGTCGATACACCGTGTTCCTAGCTAACATATACCGGGATATTAATCATTTTAAATAAAAGGTCTCAAAAAAAAACATTTTTTTATTTTTTTAGAAAGTCGTTACCTTGCATTACAAATTTGGCTGTATTTTCGACAAATATTATTATTTTTTCATTCTGTTTTTTTATTATTACTGCTAATTACATAAACCAACTTATCCAAATGTTTTTTTATTATCAAGTTCACAAGTAATAAAAAAAATGAGTTTATTTCCAATTTTCATTACTCACTCTAGCAAATCATGTGACTTTAGGTGCGTGTGGTGTAAAAAAATTGTACTACACCGTCAGTGCCCATTATTTAAAAAAATAGATCACTAAATGCAGATTCTAAAATAGTACAATACTAAGTGGTGGAAGTAAAAACAAGAAAGTTATTGGCATTTAAACAAAAAGGAGCTGAATTAAGGTAAGATTTTTTTTATTAGTAAGGTAAGTTACAAGTATTGTGAAATGTTTTAGATTTAGCAGTAAGTTTTATTTTAACTTTTTAGTTGTTTTAATGGATTTTAAAGATAAAAACTGCAATTTAAAATCAACAAATAAGCATTTATTAATAAAACCATTGATTTTTAAACTAAATGTTCAAAGTGGCCACCATTAGCGGCGATGCATGCTCTGCACCGCCGAATAAAAGATCGCTTCAGCCTGCGTGCAAATCCGCTGGCATTTATTTCCTCAGCTGCATACTGAATTTTTTGGCGTAAGTCATCGATAGAAGTTATCTCAGTTTTGTAGACTTTTTCTTTCAAACACCCCCAGTAAAAGAAGTCCAGGGGGTTGAGATCCGGTGAACGAGGTGGCCACGACATTGGACCTAGCCGCCCAATCCATCTTTCTGGGTATGTCGCATGCAAATGATCCCGTACAATAACAGCATAGTGAGCTGGACAGCCATCATTCTGCAGCCACATTGTTTCTCGCAGTTGTGGGTCAACGTCTCTCATTAATTCAGGGAGGTCATTTACTAAGAAATTCAAATACCTCTCACCATTAAGAGTTTCAGGTAACTCGAAAGGCCCAATTATTTGCCCACCAATGATCGCCGTCTACAAATTTATCTTAAATTGATATTGGGATCTGGCTGTCCGTATTAAATTAGGATTTTCTAGCTGCCAGCTATGAAGGTTATGCATGTTAAAATAACCATCTTTTTTACACGACGATTCGTCACTCCACAGTATTTTATCGTAAAATTGTGGGTCTTCCCTCATTCTACGAAGCATTTCTCGGCAAAATTGAACTCTTAATGGCCTATCTCGTGGCAACAAACTTTGTACCCTTTGAAAATGATAAGGGTAGAGTTCATGTCGTAGTAGAACTCGATGTACCGTCCTCGTTGATATACCTGTTCTCCGTGCTATGGTACGAACCGACGTTGTTGGGTCTTCCTCGACTAATTCCAATATTTCTTCATCATTGTACACCCTTGGTCGTCCCTCACTAGCGCCGCCTACGCCCGTGCCGGGTATCCTCCCCTCGGTATAGGCGTTATGCACTCTCGCAAACACACGATGATCCGGATGTCGACGATTAGGATATCTCTCCCGATACACTCGGGCTGCTTCTCTTCCGACGCATCCACATTCGCCGTAAATAAGATGCATGTCGGCATACTCTCGCGGTGTGTATTCAGACATTGCTAATTCTCCACTACACTGCACGTGTGTCCAAATCGTCAAGAATTTCAAAGTCCAAATAACGTAAGCAAAGTCGCAGGGATCACCAAAACAACGAGTCCATATCACAAGCAAAACAGAGTCCAGAAAGAAAAAACAAATCGACGGCAGAGATAACACAGATAAAAACGAGGAGCGCATGCGACGTACGGTATTGCACTGGCTAGCTGGGCTATGTTTGTTTCCTGTTTGAGTTGCTATTTTGGTTGTCTCTTTCTCTCTTTAGGAAGACACCGGATTCCTTCCTTTTCACTCCCCATAACGTAATACGCCGATACATTCCAATGGGCTTTTGTTTTCTGCTCTGCTACCCATTTCCTAGAAAAAACTTGACCTTTTTTTACCTGCGGTACGTTTAAGGGTGAGCTAATGTTACACTCTGTTGATGTCAAATGTTTAAAATGTTACAATGAATGATTTCATACAAAATTGCAATACTTTTAAAGCTTAACTAAAAAAATGGTGTTAAACTAATTCAGCTCCTTTTTGTTTTAAATGCCAATAACTTTCTTGTTTTTACTTCCACCACTTAGTATTGTACTATTTTAGAATCTGCATTTAGTGATCTATTTTTTTAAATAATGGGCACTGACGGTGTAGTACAATTTTTTTACACCACACGCACCTAAAGTCACGTGATTTGCTAGAGTGAGTAATGAAAATTGGAAATAAACTAATTTTTTTTATTACTTGTGAACTTGATAATAAAAAAAACATTTGGATAAGTTGGTTTATGTAATTAGCAGTAATAATAAAAAAACAGAATGAAAAAATAATAATATTTGTCGAAAATACAGCCAAATTTGTAATGCAAGGTAACGATTTTCTAAAAAAATAAAAAAAATGTTTTTTTTTTGAGACCTTTTATTTAAAATGATTAATATCCCGGTATATGTTAGCTAGGAACACGGTGTATCGACTCCTTTACGTTGGACCACTATTTACGCCACACCCTGTATAGATATTATTATTATTATATAGAGAAAAGATTTAATTTTTTGTTTGTTTGTTTGTTTAACACAAAAACTTTTTGACCGATTTTAAACCTCAGGTATTGCAGTCCACTACGCCATCGAGGCCGTCACTGCTTATATTCTGGTGACACGCCATTGGCTAAAATACATATCTTTTTATTTTCATTTAATTTTACTGGACTTTGAAAAGACTAGCTTTTCGTTTGGTGTGGTTTATGTTTCGTGGTTATGCGGATCACTCGTAAAATCATTCACGTCGTCATGCTCATTCAGACTGCCTGCACAAAAAAGATGTTGGCGTAATGGATCACTTCATTGCCTTCCTTTCGATATAGTGAAGAGGACGATAGCTATCCCATGCTTCGTACTCGTGGCTTTTGATACTTGATCTGTGATCACTGATCACAAATTTAATTATAATAGAGGAGATTGGGGTAATTGCGAACACCTAAGGAAGAACTGAAATTAAACAAAACCAGTTAAGGTTAGGAATGCTATTTATTACTAAAAGTTAACTATAACTAATCAATCTTATGTTCTCATAATCAACGTAGATAAATGTTCTATATTAAATCAAATATTAATACAAAAACAAAACATTGGAGTCCGGGATTACCCCACAACACGTGGGGTAATTGCGGATGGTCTGTGGGGTAATCACGAACATAGTCTAATCAGAACAGAAATCACAAACAAAGCCTCGTGTTGTACTTTCACCACTCGTACAGTTTTCGTGGGCCCATAAATTACATTTGTAGCATTTTATCCAGTCTTCATTAGGTGGATCTTCATACTTTTTATCACAAATTAGGCAATAATACTCGTTTTCCTTCCCATCTCCTTCATTGGCCTTTTCCTTCTTGCGGGGTATGTTCTTTTCTTGAGCCTTTGTATGAATGCTATCATTGGAAAATGATTTAAGATTCTTCACTCCTTTTTTTACCTTTAGTGGAACTTACAAACTGTTGACTCTTTCTTTCTTCTTTTTTCTCTAAAATATATTTCATAGGGGTACTGGTTATAACAGCTGAATGTTTTTTTCTAAGAGTTTGTTTATTTTTCTGTAGTGGTAGTTAAAGAATATCAAGGATCTGCCTATCAGGTATCATCACTATGTTACTCTGCAAATTATTGTCAGTGGTAGTGTTTTCAGGTGGTGATGCCACATCTACGAAATGTTCATCAAATTTATTTGTATCTATAGGCCAAATACCAGCTGTCCGGAAACCATTTACTGCTTTTTCTAAGTTGCTGATGCGATTGAAAGCTTTGGTGAAAAGTTCTACAACTTCATACTGTGTAATTCTTCGACCAACGTTTGCCGCCACGTACAAGTCACATTCCCTATTATATGAAGACTTGAGAGGTCCAAAATATGTTAAGTCCAGTGACTGCATACGATGAGATGTGTGCGGTGGAAGGGATAACAATATTATTCCGTTCTGGCGACAAAGTACATAGCAGGCAAGGCTAACGTGACTTTCATGATTGTCTAGAATAAGTAAGATTGGATTTGCAACTGTTGGCTTAGCAAAAGATATGAAGTGGTGTAACCAATCTACAAATAAGTTCTCGTTGATCCAACCTGAATCACTTACGGCTGCTATCATATCAGGATTGCCTCCACGTAACAACTGAGCATTCATACGCTTCCTCTTAAAAATTAAAAATGGAGGAATATACTTTCCTGAAGCACTAAAAGCGCAGACAACTGTCGTTGTAGTACCTCTTTCACCACTTGTTGCCATACCGACTTTTTTCCGGCCTTTTGGTGCTAAAATCCTTGAATTTCTTTGGACATTGGATGTACCTGTCTCGTCCACATTGTATATTCGATTGGCATCAAAGTGGTGTTTGGTTTGTAATATTTCCAAGTTATTGAAGAACATTTTTACTTCTGTTTCATTAAAAGCCGTAATTCTATTGATAGAAGTGGACTCAGGTTTACGTAGTGAAATATTAGGGTGCCTTTTCTTAAATCCATAGAACCAGTCTTTTCCTACCATTTGAAATGTTTTGTCAAAATTGTGTTTTAAATTGTTCCCTTCGGCAAATTTGAATGCTATTTTTCGTACCATTTCTATAGTTAAACCATAAACTAATTTACTGCATTTCATGATATAGTCCTCTAACTCTCTTTTTTGTTCTTCAGAAAATATAGCCATTCTGCCAGTTTTTGGTTCCTTTATAACTTCTTTCTTGAGATAGTCGTGTATAGTACTTTTCGGCACAGAATAAATAGCAGCTGCTTTTCCAAGTGAAAGTGTTTTACTTTTAACATCCTGAATAGCCTTTTCTAAGTCTTCTAATTTGTATTTAGTCTTAGTCTTTCTCTGGTAATTACGCGGCATCTGAAATATAGTCAATTAAATATAAGTATATTTTAGGATACATCGTTAACAATTATTTCATATAGATACAGGGCAGAAAACAAGGATATATAATATATACTATAATGTATTATACGGTGTGTAATTGCGGACGGCCGGGATTACCCCCCTAAAATCGTTCGCCATTAGCCGACACAAACAATAACACAAAACAATATTTTTATTTGAGGTTAGAATAGCGTGGTGCACGTGGTTATTCCCTAAAAACATTGTTAAATGGTACATTAATTTGAAGAAATAATGTGATATTTCTATGTAATACCTAAAATATTATACACCTATTCAATTTTAGTAAAAAATATATATAAAATTGTTGATAAATCTTTAAATAAACATACCTTGTAACACAAGCGCGTCGTCACTTCACCACTTATTGCGCGGCACTACGTGTGGGATCGATTCACGATTGCACCACTCAGAATATATTTCATCCTTTTCTAACATAGTGAAACATACTGTTAGCAATTATAGGTAGAATATTATTATTATATAGAAATATTTAGTTAAATGTAGCAATGTAGAAGCATTATTTGAATATGTTTAATTGTATCCGTTATTTTCTGTTGGCAACACTGATTTTTCTCGACTGCCCCACTATGCTTGATAGTATAAATCTAACGCGCGGAACTATAACGGGCAGTCGTGCGTTGTGTGGCGATCGGATAAGTTTGTGAAGTAAAAGTATATTAAGTGGCGGATATTGCATTGAACTAAATCAGGTATGCATATTGTGTAACTATGTAAACTATTAATATAAAATATAATTATGTTACAATAATATTAAAGGAAATAAATACTTGAGAACAGATTCTGGAGTTTCCTTACAATTCAGAAGTGGGATAGACGGGTCATTTTTTTTAAAAGGCACTCGTTTATCCCAGCCCACGTGCAAATTTAACTTTTATGAACAAATAAAAGAAAATATATACATTTCGTTCAGAATTGGTTCTCAATAATACAATTCGACTTGTCACGCATTGTATGGGGTATTGCGATATAGTCGATTTCAATACAACAAAATCAAAAGGTATACAAACGGTTCATTGACATGACCATAGACATTTTAGTGATGTCCAAGTGTAGCATCAATTGTAAAACAATTAATTACTTATTTGAATTTAAAAAAAGTTGATATCCGCTTTTGACCAAACAGAATATAGTAGATCGATACATACAGTAAAAAAAAATGCAGGGTAGGTACATAATTTTACATTGTTAAAGAATAACCTAAGGGATAGGATTAGTAATTATAACTGACAGATTAATTTAAAATCCTCCAAATTATAGATATTTTGGCATCTGACAAATAACCTCACTTTTCGTCTAAGATTTTTTAAATCAAACAATTATTTATTAATCGAACGCCAAATGCTTTAAAAAATATTAAGGTATCGTGTGAAAACGTTGAAAATATGGATAATTGTTACTTATTCCATGTAGTGAGTAATTGTAATAAATTTAACAGATTTAACATCAATTTGGTTTGTTTATATTTCCGTCCTGATGGGTTGAAGTCAACTACGACACTCGTGTTTGTTTGTTTTTTCGTCTCGATTATGAGACTTACAGATAAGTGTGTTGGATGCTAGGTGGACTCGTTGTGTCGGCGTCGTAGTTTGGCTTGGCCAAGGCACTCCCTGGTATTGGCAAGCGACGTATTTACTTGATAATGTACTGTGTACTTATGGATATGTAGCATTATTGCGGTTAATGAGGTTGAATTTGGCTGGGGCACTCCTCGATATTTCTTCTCTCGGCACTGTTTATATCCAGCCAGAGCTACTCTCTGGAGATGTGTTATCAGGTGCAATCTGCTATAAATGTCCATCAAAAATGGTATTGGGAAGAGGAATGACTTGTTAATGCTTTTGCCCATATTGGTGCGCTATGTTTATATGCACTATACTGACATACAGATTGAAGGTATCATTATTAATATATTATTACTTTTATTTTCAATCGATACCTACAATATTAAAACACAATGAAACTATATACTATCTTAAAGATTAAAGCTTTCATGGATGAGCTGAATTCATGGTCAAAGTCAATATCATTTATTCATTTAGTTCACAAAGATAAGATAAGATAAAACTTTATTCATAGATAAAGTTAACCTAGGTTTACAATGATGTTCTGTTTTAATATACGTTCTAAATATGTGTGCACAGCATGTTTAAAACAGATACAATATAGTACAGTTAAACATATTTACACTATTAATCATATTTGACTATATTAACTTAGAACATTAGCAAATTAATGTATAAATAAGAAGAAAAATATTCTGTTTAACTTCAACATATAAAATTGGCGGTAATCCGATAAAAATTCTTTAGCTCCCGTGCTAGTCAAATTGTGTTACGGCGAGGTAAGGATTCTCACTCTAGAAATACCAACTGTAAGTTAATTGAGTAAGGACAGTTTTGTAATATTGATTGTAATATTTAAGCGAACAAAACACGCACGATATCTACTAATGAGTTTGGTGTAAACAGGTTGTATATCTACAAATAACAGATAATTTTGAAGAACGATTGTTAAGCATAGTTAAACTATTTTAAAATAATGTAATTGATAAAATATAAAGTTTATGTCAATGCAGACATGATTTGGTATTTATATGAATTTTATTTATGGTAATATATAATAAATTTGAATAGCTTTAATAGTTTTAATAGTTTTGTTAGCTTGAAATTTAGTAAAGGTCAATAAAATTACTGAGGCTAAATTTAAGTTAGTTGCTAGGTTCAGGCAAAGGGTTGGCCCTATGAGAAGAAACCTGCAAGACACGATATTTGAGCGCCTCACTTAACTTTATCATCTAAAGTTTTTAAATTTATATTTACGTTAGGACTCTTTACATTTGGCAGTGTAAAGTTTAGTAGTAAATTATTCGTCGTAAACCAGTCTAGGACTTGCGCGAGTAAATCGTTAACAGCACATAAATTCGGTGCTTTTCAGTCTACTTTAAAAATAAGGGATTTGTCATCCACGAATAAAACAATTTCACACAAATCCTGAAACCATATTGATTTGTATGAAATAAATCATTTACACTAAAGTGGCTCTTTAATTGCTGTAATATAATCTTCCCAAATACTTTACTGATTGAAATTGGCCTAAAATTATTGGGGTCGCTTTGGTATCCAATTTTAAATTAAGGTAGTATTTTACTACATTTAATTAAGTTAAGAAAAATGCCCATGTTCATTAAAATGCCCCGTTGATTATAGCAGCTAGGTGTGGCGCTATATTGACAATAATATTTTCAACAAATTTTACAGAGATAGGAATCCCTGAATTTAGCAGATATTTTTTAATTAAGTTACTTAAATACGTTTATTATATGATATGGATGTACACGTTCAAAACTGAATAGTATCTTACTCTTCCACGTTGTCGATAACCAAGTATTCTACTCGAGCTGGGCAAGACCTTAGGGTACTAGTTGTATTTAAAGTTATTTTTGCGAAGTAGTTATTAAAGGTGTCGGCTATTTCCAAATTATTTGAAATTATGTTATTATTTTCCACAATACAAATTATTAATTATATACATAATATAAACACAATTCTATAAAACTAACTTATACCTAAAATATTATAAAACAGAAATAAAAAAGAAGAAAACTAAAACCCTCTAATAGGCGTCATAGAATTCCTATTGTTATTATTTGTATTAAGTTCAAAGGTATTCATTGAAATTAAACTACTATATACGGATTTTATCGCGTTGTTTATTTAACACTCTATTACATAATTTAGAAACTGTTACACTACTATACTATACTATTAAACTTTGCTAATTTTAAGCTAATTGGATTGTTGGGGCTACCAAATGTATTTGTTTTTAAGTTTACACTTTCCCCGACGTTTCGGTTGCTTTTCAGCAGCCATGGTCACGGGGACACTAAGATGGTAGTTGTCTCAATGTTCCAGTGTAGTTATTTCAAAGTACCCGAACATAATTTAGAACAGAAGACGATATTTATTCAAAGGTATTATCACGCACCTTGCTGCGTCCTGTTTCATTGTTATTAATATTCCAAGTAGTTTTGATTTTATTACTAGAATTTCGTATTTTAGTTTTTATATAAAGAGACTTGGCAGTGGCACAAATCATTTTAAATAATTTTTAACATATTGAATAAAATTAGGATCAAAATTGAATGTTTTTCATATCATATAATTTAGATCACAAAACATAATCTTATTATTCTTAGTAAAGGTCTTACATTTAATAATATTTTTATATTCTAAAGTAATTATGCTATGTAAAGACTCATATACTTCGTCTGAGAAAGGATATCCTTCCATATTGAGAACCTTGACACTTACTTTATTATTAAATTTCTTTAAGCGATTAGAGGTCATTAGTCTACATGTGATCTTATTCTCTTTAAGCATTGTATTTACAGAAAAATCTACCCTTTGACCACAATGGTCAGATGTCGGTTCACTTAATATGGCCCGGCCATATTTAGAAATTGAGTCACAAAATACATTATCTAAGCAGATAGCAGAATGTGATATAATCCTGGTTGGTTCCAAAAATAGATACTTTAATTAAATGACTCTAATGAACTAATTAGTTTCACAGAAAGAGCTGACTGCTCAAGGAAATTAATATTAAAATCACCACATACTACTATATTCCTATTACTAAAACTCAAACGATTTAAAATATCCTGTACTACTGTTTCGAATACACTAAAGTCACTCTGCGGTGGAAAGTACACACAAACTATGGTATGTTGCTCTTGTTCCACACAGGATAACTCATCAGTACGATAGAAAGATTTACTATATCTTTAAGTTCTTTACGTTTTACATCATAACATAAATATATTAGAGAGCCACCATATATAGAATTCTCTTAAAAATGCACTTACAATTGAATAATACTCATTATAAATTTTAATTGAATACTTTTTAACCAATGTTCAGTTATGCAACATACTTGAATATTATGTTTAAAAATAAATCTAATTCTAACTCCTTGCCGGATAGACCCTGAATATTTTAATGAATTAGTTTAATACTGTGTATGCCTGTCCTTTGTCTCGTTTACCAGTTTAAACTTCTAGATGTATCACTAAGATTTGTAGTAATAATACTACTATGTTCTATAACCTTCACTACTCTTCTGGTAACTGGGTCCCTGCATAATATATTAAATGCTAATAGTTTAGCAAGTTGCTTTTTATAAAAATACGGTAGAAACAATGTATATTTAGTCAATAAAAACCTACTAATAAACTTGTTAGTGTCGAAGGATGAAATAAAATTGTTATAACATATACAACTGCATTTAAAGAAGTAAATTAAGTTTTTCAATATTCCTATTTTTGTTCTTTTGTTAATACATAGGACTATGGTCATGCACACAGAATAAAGTTACACCCTACCTTATAATGTAATGATTATACTTCTGTTAAATAGATTGCATCTTTTTTAGTGACAGATAGGCTGTCACCATAAAGAAATGACTGTTGACTGAGCGTTTAATGTAGTCGTTTTTAACTTCTACTGAAACCTACAGGTGTGGGTTACAAAGATGTATTCATGTTTTCAGACCAAATAGGTGTTTGGTCTCAAGGCATGAATGTGTTTTTGTTATTGTTATCAACCAAATAAGACACAGGCATAACTTCATGATCAGGGGAGGAGATGATATCACTGTTGACTGACTCCAAATCACAAACAGCTGACAGGTTTCAGCAGTAATATTAAAGTTAACCTATTGAGTCTCAGTGACATACTGGTGGCATGACTCGATATATTTTATTACGTCTGGTATACCTGACAGATCAACTGTGATAAATATTTAATTAATGAATTTAAACTGCCGATCATTCCTTAATTTTCAGACTAATGGACGAGTCTGATGATAAGTACCTAACCGCGATAATGAAAGCGGAAAAGGGTAGACTTCAAAACAAATACAGAGTGAGGGGGTGGAAGGGAGCCGGCGAGAGAGGCAAATCCACAAACACTCTTTTAATCGTAAGTCACAAAGTCCGAGGAGGGAGGTGTTGCGACAACGTGGATAACACGGAGTCGTAACATCAAAATTCGGCATAATAATAAAAGTCCGAGGAGGGAGGTGTTGCGACAACGTGGATAACACGGGGAGTCGTAACATCAAAACTCGGCATAATAATAAAAGTCCGAGGAGGGAGGTGTTGCGACAACGTGGATAACACGGGGAGTCGTAACATCAAAACTCGGCATAATGATAAAAGTCCGAGGAGGGAGGTGTTGCGACAACGTGGATAACACGGGGAGTCGTAACATCAAAACTCGGCACAATCGTAAAAGTCCGAGGAGGGAGGTGTCGCGACAACGTGGATAACACGGAAAGTCGCGACATCAAAACTCGGCACCGTTAAATAAACTAAGTAAATTAATTAATAACCGCGTCTCTACAGTTTTAGATGTATTAAGTAATGTTAAAGGCGCATCGACCTCGCTATGAGAATATTGTATCAATAGATAAACTAAAACCATGTTTGGTATACGATAGAAATCATGATTCTAGTTAAGTAAATTCAGAGAAAGAATGTGATGATATTTCTAAAATAATGAATTGATAACATAATAGTTGTAACAGTGATTCTCACTGGTTGTTTTCAATAATTATATAATATTTCAGTGATTTAAAATAAATGTATGAATGCCATACATATTATGTAAAACAATTATAATAGCATTTTCTGCATGGCACCCAAAATATACAATAAAGTACCAAATAAATTTAAGGACCTTAATGTTAACGTATTTAAACGTAATTTAAGAAATTTATTATTTATTGCATAAATGCTACTATAATATTAATGATCTCCTATGTGATAATCTTATATAATTTGTTTTCTTTGTTTTAATAATCGTCTATCATGATCTAATTTAATTTGGCATGTTCTTAATTATTGACTTATCTATTACTATTCTATTATTGGAAATGAATTATTAATTAATTAATTTTTATATTTATTGTACGGATTTGAACTAACCTATTTATAATATATCTCACTTCATTGTTAAGAGACGCTTAATTGACATGTTAATTATAATATTAGACCCAGCATAATTTTAAAATTCTTATTAAGCATATACATTTGCATGTCTGACAAGACAGAGCATGTTGAGAAAAAAAATACCTATCTGTAACACCTGAGCGTACACATGTTGAGTCAAATAAATTTATCTTTAATAATAAGTTATAAATGTGTACATTCACATTAATAAAAATAAGCATTGTCTCTATGTAACAGGATATACATAATAATTTCTTAAGAAGTACATAAATAAAATGCATTAAATTATACTTATTACGAATATAAACGACGGTACTTCAAGCGATTCATGGCCACAATTTTGTGCACGAATCGCTTGACCTGTTGTTGTTAAACATAATCTAAAGCGAAGGGTCTCGCTTTAACATCAGGATGGCCGAGCTGTTAGCAATTATAGGTAGAATATTATTATTATATAGAAATATTTAGTTAAATGTAGCAATGTAGAAGCATTATTTGAATATGTTTAATTGTATCCGTTATTTTCTGTTGGCAACACTGATTTTTCTCGACTGCCCCACTATGCTTGATAGTATAAATCTAACGCGCGGAACTATAACGGGCAGTCGTGCGTTGTGTGGCGATCGGATAAGTTTGTGAAGTAAAAGTATATTAAGTGGCGGATATTGCATTGAACTAAATCAGGTATGCATATTGTGTAACTATGTAAACTATTAATATAAAATATAATTATGTTACAATAATATTAAAGGAAATAAATACTTGAGAACAGATTCTGGAGTTTCCTTACAATACATTTCCGCGATTACCCCGCGTCCGTGATTCCCCCACCTTCCCCTAATGCCGAATTCAGTCCGGTCTACTAAAATAAATGAATTATTTTATTGAAGTATTTGTAAGTAAATGCTCTTATTTTATCATACTACTCTATTAGGACTATTAGGAGCTAACATTAACATTTTATTGTTATTTAATTTTTGTTTTTCAAAAGTTAGTAGTTATCTCCCAAGGTTTTCTAAACAGTCCGGTCTTGGACCACCCGCATCCAATCGCATCTCGTCATGGCAATAGGTAATTATAAACTCACAGTTAAAGGATAAATCATAGACTTAGAATATTTTCGCTACGGTTAGTACTTACAGTTATAAACGCCAAAGTCATACACATTTGATGTTCATAAATATTACTTTGTGACCTAAACTATATTGAAAAGAGGCGTGACCTTGTGGATTTAGATAGGTTAAACCTATTTAGAATTTTATCAAAAATCTGATGAGGTCTTGCTTTAATGTTAGTTAATGAATTATATTAATAATTTAAATAACTAGGTACAATAGAGTATTACACCAATTTTTAAAAAGTATCTCAATTAGATTCTATAGTGCTTACAAATTCACAATATTTCCATTCAATCAGCCATAAAAATGCATATAAATTTTGCATTTTCAAATTTCGCGTAATTGTGTGTTAATTTGTAATTTGACGAAAACGCTGGACGCAGTGTTGACGCCTTATTGATCTGTGGTCATGACGTCAGTTGGCTGTGTAAACAAATGTGTGATATTTTGTATGTTATGTTAATTGTTTATATTTCAAAAATGAGTTATTATTCTACTTATCATTGGTGTACTGTTCATGAATGCAATAATAAAAATAATAAAAAGCCTATAGAGATTTTAGGTACGCTGATCAGTTGAAACTGTTGACAGTTGACACTTTTTCGTTTACACAGCCGTGACATAATAACACGGCGACTACTATACTGGTGTTGTGAAACAGATTAAAAAACTGAAAACTTTGAATTGAATTTTAAAACTTATTTTGCTATTTTATGAACTAAAAGTAACGTTTGCCGACTGCTTTTTGCCTAAGCTATCTCAATAATATATTTTTAAATTTTCTCATATAGAGTTAAATACCCTATTTCAATCTTCATTATGCAGCCTGGTTTTTTTACAATCAACAGGTACAGTACAAGCCATGGTTCAGTAAATATTTTATTTATCATGTCGAGCCTAAAGCAATCTAATAACGTATGAGAAACACAAGCTCTGTGCAAGCAATGTAATGATAAAGCGAACAGCTCCACATACAGCCCACAATCTGGCTGAAACTGCACAAGTAGGTAAGTTCGAAAGCCGGTTAGTTATTACGTGTTACATAGCAATTGTAATGGCGATAGAGATTAGCAATCTTCTTAAATTTTTGTCGTGATGTCTTCCGTTGATTCTTGGTTAGGTAGTGTTTATGTCTTTTTTTGTAAGTTTGGTGTAGTTTAGCATTAGGTCCAATAAACGAAAATAACTTTCCATTAAGTGCACTTCAACCTAATTTTACGCCTTTATTTATACTAAAAGTAAAAATCGACCAAAATTCCTAAGCTTGCTACTTAGTTTTCTATTTTTCTCTATTACATATAAATAAGGTATCTATAGGTAACCATAGTTACAAAGAATTATACGACGTCAGACGAATAATGTCGAAATACTACGAACGCGATTCGGCTACGAGTGTAAAATGTATGGTTGTGTGCCTGTAGTGTTTTTTCATTAATTTAATGTATTTCTAATGCATATTTTTAAAATATTAGGATTGGCCCCTCCTTCTCCATATAAACTTTAACTGTGTCAAATTTCATACTCAATTTCCCGCGCAATTTTCATAAAAAGGAGTACAGAGTTTTTGCTTCACGTATTAATATATAGATATGCACGGATGACGTAGTGATTTAAGTGGTCGCTCCGCCACTGTTGCGGCGCCGAGTGTTATGGGTTCGAATCCCCACACTGGACAGAAAATTGTGTGATCCACAATTGTTGTCCCGATTCTGGGTGTTCTTTGTGTCCGTTGTTTGAATCTTTGTAAAGTCCCTCGCGACACAGGAATTATTTCGAGTGCGAGAGGTGTCCAATCAAAGCAAAATAAAAATTGTCATGATGTCATCCGTTCAGTCTCACTCGGACAGTGTTATTTGATTTTTCTATAAGGTAAAAATTTGTTGTTTTAAGCTGGAATTGAGTTCAATAGATGGTAATAAGATCACCTTCTATTCTGTTATCCGGATGTGAGACGTGATGCCCTAGACTTTATACATTTAAGGCGGATCTCTGTTTTTATTTTGGACTACAATATTGAATCGTGTTCTTTTCATTGTTTTGTATCATTTTTGAAAGGACTGTTTTCGTATGTAGTTTTTTTGGTCTGCCAACGACAATAACACGGCTATAGTTTTAAAAAATAAAGACGTAGATTATTAGATATGATGTTTGCCTGACACAAATCTGTTACTAGATAAATAATACTATCTATTAGACCTTACCTTAATTATAATGTGATCAGTATAGCTTGCCAAATAGATGTCATATACGAAGTACGAGACTTTCTTAATATGTCAAGTCTTAGAATACCAGATATAATTAAAATCTATTGTCTCTGGCCACCCGTGTGCTGTTGCGACTCAATGGGTTAAAAAATATGGAATTGAATCTTACTTCGAGTACTTGAAACGAAGTCGCATTATACAAAACAGCTATCTAGCTAGCTGTGTATAAACTGATATTAATAATAATAATGTCCTCCAGATCGAATTTCGATTACGGCAGCCAATCTGAATGGAGACTGACCATTTGCGCAGGAGATATTATAGTGCACAAGCGTATGCGCAAACATGAGTGCCCTCTTTGTTTCTCAACTCTCATAATCCGATAGGACGGTAATCCGAGACGACCGGAGAGACATTAGGCGCAGGACCAACGGCTTTACGTGGTTTCTGAGGCACGGGGGTGTCTAACACCGCCAACTTAGTAACTCCGGGCTGCTATTGGGATTTCTTAACAGAAAAACCCAATAAATATTTGTTGGCCTTGGCACCCCATGTCGAGAGTGTCTTTAGAAACTTTAAAATAACAGACATAAAGAACACCCAGACTCACACACGGGAAACTATTAGTCTACTTAGGTACAGACGGGAAACTATTAGTCTAGTTAGGTAAACACACGGGATACTATTACTCTAGTTAGGTAAACACACGGGAAACTATTAGTCTAGTTAGGTAAACACACGGGAAACTATTAGTCTAGTTAGGAAAAAAGCAGCGATAGCCTAGTGTGAGACTATTGGACTGCTACGCAAAGGTCTACTCCAAGGCACGCGCCTATAACTATGAAAGTTATGTCCGTATTAATCGCTTGTTTCAACGGTGAAGGAAAACATTTTGAGGCAACCTGCATCTCTGACACTTCTCCATAATGTTCTCAAAGATATGTGTAGCAACCTGCATCGGGTCAGCGTGGTGGACTTTGGCCTTATCCTTCTCACAGTGAGAAGAGGCTTGTGCCCAGCAATGGGAGATTTTACATACAGGACTGATTTTATTATGTAGTAGGTAATGAAATAAGTTTACTTGTATCCAGTGCCGGAACATTTGGCTGGTTGTGGCCAGACTAACAGTTAAACGCTACGCAGCTACACCATTTGTGCAGTCTTATCACTTATTATTTACATTATTGAGGATGCATTACCAAAATATTCTGTACAAAACTTTCTTGGTCCTCTTTCATGTGGTCTCGGGTTCGGCAATACAAACCTAGTGCCATGCGAATGTGAGTTAGGGTATAGAAAATGCACTTGTTTATGCGCACACATTTGAGCACTATAATATATTCTGCGCAAATAGCCAAATTTCCTTATGGTTGGTCGCCTTAACCTTTTATCTAGAAAAAGGGACTATTCCTGGGGTATTGAAATTTTACATCAACATTTACGCAAGAGAAGCCGTACGGAAAATCTAGTAAATATTTACATAAATACTAGCGGATTCGTCAGATGTAGTCCTCTCCAAATAAAAAGAAAAAAAACAAATCTACACCATTCTCAAATCCACTGGAACACACACAAAATATTTCATAAAAATCGTTCCAGCCGTTTAGGCGGAGTTTAATTACAAACACACGCACAGGAGATTTATATATGTATATAAAGATATAAGATAGAATTAGGAAACTGAGAGCTATGTACCTACTTTTGGATATACAAAAGTAGGTACACGTAATATTCAATACCAATAGCAATTCTTCATCAATAAATTACGTAATTAGTACCGGAAGCTCTTCACAAGTTTGCCGTCAAATTGGCGGAGTCACTGCGGCCGCGTCAAGTGTCTTTCCATCTAAACTGACAAGGGGTTAATTAAAGAGAGAGATAGATACACATCATCACCACAAGAGGGACTAGGACGGTAGTATTTCGAACAGGATATTCGAAATTCAATTCCCTGTTCGATACTGTCGGTGGTCTCCCACTTGTGATATGTTATTAGTGTTTAGTTTGGCAAGTGACATTTGATGAGGTAAAGGTAAATTATAACGTTATTGTTTATGGCCGTTGGTGGCTTAATTAAGCCACTGTTGCCAAAAAGTTTGGCGTTGACCGGTTGCACGGTAGTCAATGTTTTAAGTACTTGCATAGTTTCACGCATATATCTTCAAAGGGCCAAGAAAAGAAAAAGAAAGGTAAGAAAATATTTTTATTTATATCGCACTAAACTAACACAATATAAAATAAAAAAACGGGTACAGAACAGTCTATTAATGGAGATCAAATTAGGTACACACGGCTACGCATCAAGTTAGACACCCTATATACGCATAACTACGCTACATACAAAATAGAGAATTGTTGGAAAGGAACGGCGCATAGTGGTGTGGATGTAATGGTAAGGATAGAGCTTCGCGTCCAGATCAGCGTGAATGAGACAAAATAAAAAAATATAAAGCACTTTTTCGCACGATTCGCAGTGTTCAACTTCTAGAAGTTCAAAGTCCAAACAGTCTAGGTTGATGTGACGCTGAGTGTACCTGCGTCAAGAGGTGTAATATCCTCTAGGCCCAATTTCAGCCACGTCGTCCAGTCCTAACGGAGACTTGCCAACTACGCAGGCGATATTATAGTGCACAAGTGTGTACGCAAACACAAGTGCACTCTCTGTTCCTTAACTCTCATGATCCGATAGGACGGTAATTCGACACGACCGGAGAGAGATCAGGCACAGGACCAACGGCTTTACGTGCTTTCCGAGCCACGGGGGAGTCTTACACCGCCAACTTCCTAACTCCGGGCTGCTATTAAGATGTCTTAACTGAAAAACTCAATAACTTTTAGTTGGCTCGACCCGGGATTCGAACGCGAGACCTCCGTGGCACAGAAGTCGCATTCACTACCGCTGCGCCACAGAGGCAGTAGTCAAAGGGTGTATTGTACACACGGCTACACATCAAGTTAGACAGCCTATATACGCATAACTACGCTACATAAAAAATAGAGAATTGTCGGAAAGGGACAGTGCATAGTGCTGTCGATGTAATGGTAAGGATAGAGCGTAACAAAAATATAACGCACTCTCTCGCACGATTCGCAGCGTTCAACTTCTCATAGTTCAAAGTCCAAACAGTCCAGGTTGACGTGTCGCTGTGTGTACCCATATTTCACCAGCTGTTTTTAGGTCCTACGTAATAAAGAGCGCTAAGGTGTACTTATTCAATATCGGTTAATTTATATTTGCTACGTAAATAAACTATACTAGTGCAAAATGGCTGTAACAAGTCATAAAGAAAATCAAATTCATTCATTTCATTCAAATACCTATCAGTGTAGCCAATAGTCATAATTTTGTCAAAATTTAATGGTCATAACCTGGATCAGAGTCAATGTATCGTAAAGTTTTCATTCCTCCGTTATATGTTACTGAGACTATAAGATGTTGTCCCTATGTCAATGGCAATGGCCAGGATCCCGAAATGATTAAAAGGAATTATAAAAATATCTATGGCTTTTTGTGGTCCAATATTTATATTAGTAATTCTTAGTAGCAGCTCGAAGTTTAGAAATGTGCCAGATACATTACAAGAACCTAGTGTAATACATATATTAAGTACGTAGAATTAGTAATGTTACCATGTTTTTAGGGAGTACCGTTGTGGCAGTAGGTGCAAAATGGTAACTAATATTATAAACGCGAATGTGAGTTCGTTTGTTTGTTACGCGTTCACGCCTTAACTACTCGACTGATCATCATGAAACTTCGCATACACATTGTCAGGAGCACAGAAAAGGACATAGAGTAACTGCCATCCAGAAAAAGTTCTGTTCCTAATCTAACCTAACCTACATTTACGCGAGCAAAGCCGCAGGCAAACAAAATAGTAATATTATAAATGTCAATGTGAGTCTGTTTGTTACGTTTTCACGCCTTAACTTCTCAACCGATCATCATGAAATTTCGCATACACGTTGTCAGGGACACAGAAAAGGACATAGTAAACCTATCAGCCAGATATTTTTTGTCAAAATTTACATTGACGCAACCGAAGCCGCGGTTAAAATTTAGTGTATAATATCTCCTATATCCTTCGCGGATATAGGCGTAAATCTATTTATGTACAACTAATACATTCCATTAACAATAATCCAATCGGTACATCGAACATGTGTATATTTTTATATAGAACAGATTCCCTCCCACACTTTTCTTTGAGCACGCCACCGAAAAGCAATATATTCGGCGTCATAAGCAACCCTAACGGTGTGTGAAATAGAAAATAGCTCGTATGGGGGCGCATGACGTCATTTGTAAAAATAAAGTAGCGAAAGTAGCGACAATCGATAGAAGTTTCGCATATACATACATGTCAGGCCTCTGTCTTCGAAGGTTGAGCACAAAGATTTTAATCAGAGATGTGACCCAAACCGATTTTAGGTCGCATGAATAAGTGTACTCACTAAGAAGAGTGACACATTAGACAGAGAACGATCATATACAATTTTCCAACAATTTTCATATGTGTGAGCGTCATAATATACTTCTCATCAGAAAAATCGAAACACCTCGCAAGTTTATGTTTTGTAAGGATTATCAGAAAAAAATGTATATATACAGGAATATATGTCAAATGTCGTTTAAAAGTTAATGTTCTAAATTCAAATTAAATTTTCATAGGTTTCGATCAGTATGCAGGGGTCGCTAGATGGCGCTATCTGGCAAGGAGTTAAATAAGAGAGCTCTCAGTTTTTATTTTAATTAAAAATAGTTATATATCATTATAAAGTGTTAAAGTGTGATAAATAAGTGAATAATACTTAGTTACAAATGTACTAACGCTGGCAAAGTAATTTAAAATAAAAACGCTATAAAATTTACAAAAAGTACTGCTGGATGTATAAAATAACTAAAAGTAGTGAAAATCAGTAAAGAAAGTGATAAATAGCTTTGAGTAATAATAAATACATTAACCTAATACAAACAATGACGAAAAACTAAGTGAATAACAAAAAATAAGTGCATGACTTTTGTTTATTAAGTGTACGGAATGTGAAAACATTCTTAAGTGGTGACTCATACTAACCGATCTTTTCTGTTTGAAAATTCCATCATCGTATCTAGTAATACAAAATTTCGCAACATTAGAACAAGCAACTGAAGGCTGGCAGTGTACTGTATTCAGTTACGCCGCAACTATTGATGGTTCGAATCTTCGCCGCTCGACCGACGACTTTTTGTGATATACATCAAGCGATTGTCTCAATTGATAAAACATTCAAGCTATATAGTTAAACGACATCTGTGAATAACATCATGAATTTCTTCGATAACATAACATTTAGAAAACTCGTGCGCATTCATCACAGACAGATATTAATGAAAGCTTTTACCTTGACTGATCACTAGATGGCATTAGTCATAGTGCTCCGTGCATGTCGGAGGATGAAGAAACAACCGTGATTGAAAAATTAAAGGAACATATCGGAATTCTAACTGCGAAGCTACAAAGTGCAAATGACGAAATAGACAAGCTCTCTATTGAAAATAGTATGATGAAGGAGGAAATAGGAAATCTACTTCGCAGAAATGCACTTTTAAAGAAAGTAACTAACAGTCCAGCTAAATCTATTTCGTCAACGCCTATTAAGAAACGTCAGCTACAAAAACAAGTCAGTGACCAAACAGTGCATCAATCACTTCAAGCTTTTAGGCTAACTTTGGAATCACATGACCATAGCGAGTCATATCAAAAAATAGACCAACAAAAAAAATCACATGTGAAACAAAGTGTTAATAAGGCACCCTTATCGCAAAATTTTCAAAGTAAGATGTATATTATAAGTTCGAACAAATCTAAAACATATTATCACTAACAAAAGACACTTTTGGTAAACAATATAGCATATGCCATTTTCTAATTCCAAATGTTGGAATCAATCAGCTATTATTGAACATACACAAAAACTTAGAAGGTCTCACTTTAAATGATTTCTGTAATATTATAATAGGCGAGGAAGACTTCAAAACGTCAGGAAATTACATTGAACTCATCACCAATATGAGAAATATACTGCAGAAAATTGATCATACCAATATAATTATTACCTTACCTACATTTAAGAATGCCATATATTACAATTTGTATAATTCAAGAGTTACTATGTTTAACCAGCTACTGTTCTTGGATAATTTAACCTATGAATATGTCTACATATTGGACTCGAATCTTAATCTGACATATGATCGCACTATGTTCAGAAAATCAGGATCGATAAATAATAATGGTATGAAAGTTGTTTTTGAAGACTAAAATACTCTGATAAGTGCTATAATAGATAACTTTATATCTGATACAATCTCCCTAGAAAAGCAAATTGAGGTCACGAATACAGACATATCCTCACAAAAGCTTTTTGGGACATAAATATATCAACATGTTACACCAAAATATTGCAGGCTTAAGAAATAAACTAAATGAACTTTATGTAGGCTTACAAGAACTATCGGATAATAATAATGCTCTGGATGTCATTTGTGTGACAGAACACTCGGGCCATGAGGATCTGTGCAGTATACCAAATTTTTATCTTGCGGCATACTATAGTAGAAATAGTTCTAAGAGAGGGGGATCATGTATCTTTATAAAAAAGGGCCATCGCTGGCAACCTATTCCTCATATAGCTACATTTGCTGTATCCTCTAGCTTTGAGTGTTGTGGTGTAGAATTGATTGACTATAACATTGTTATTGTATGTATATATAGAACACCTCAAACCATCAACCTAAAGATATTTTTTGACAGGCTCAATAATATATTATGTTACATAAAAAAATCTTATAAAAGGCATAACATTGTACTGGCAGGCGATTTTAATATTAACATCTTGAAACGAAATAATATTACCTTAGAATTTGAATGTTTGCTCTTAAACTATAACTTGAAATTAGCATTTAGAGAACCTACCAGAAAAGTTAGTCAAACATGTATTGATAATTTCATTCATTGCTGTGCACAAAAATGTAAAACTGACATAATAGAGTTAGCATTATCAGACAGACAAGAAAATCTGTTTGATTAAACGCTGGAAAATTAGACGTAGGGACTATAACATCAATAATTTGGAAATGTTTAATAACTATGTAGGTAGTCTGACTTTTCCAGAAATATATGCTACTCAAGATCTAAATGAAGCTTATAATATTTTTTATGACACGTTTAAAACTGCTTTATGATCTCTGTTTTCCATACCAGTATATTGCTATAAATGTACATAAAAAACAAAAATGGGTCTCGCGTGGCATAAAGGCCTGCAGTATTAAAAAAACGAGCACTTCTTTGGCAATATAGAAAAAAACCAAGTGACATAAATAAAATAAAATTTAAGCAATATTCTAGATTGTATAAAAAAATATTAAGATTAACACAACGAGCTCAAAATGTTCACTCCATAAACACATCACAAAATAAAGCAAAATCAATTTGGAAAATTGTAAATAGAGTGAAACATAATATCCCTAATGAAACTGTAACTAGTATAAAAATACATGACAAAATTGTTACTGATCCAAATGTAATATGTAATTTACTTAATAATTTTTTTGTTGACAGAATAGTTCCAAATTGTATGACAAATAAATTAAAATATTTAGTATATATATCCTCTAGGCAAAAGTCTATGTATATTAATCCATGCTCTCCTTTCATTGTACTTAATATTATAAAGACCTTAAAGAACACCAATTGTGTTGGATATGATGAGTTGTGTACTAAAGTTATTAAATATGTAGCACCTAATATTTGTAACCACATTAGTCATATAATAAATTTATGCATAGAAACGGGCGTTTACCCTGAAAAACTTAAAACAGTTATTATAAAACCTGTCTCTAAAAAAGAAAGTAGAGATCACATGGACAACTATAGACCTATAGCACTTGTCCCTATTCTGTCCAAAATATTTGAAAACATATACATAATGAACTTAATAACTATCTAGAGAGTAATTGTATTTTAATCAAAGAACAAAAGGGTTTTCGACGTAACATGTCAATAAATATGGCCATATATGATTTCCTAGAAGTTGTAGTAAAAAGTGTTGACAGAAAAATACCTGTCTGTTCCATATACATGGATATGAGCCAAGCTTTCGATCATGTAGATCATGAAATCCTGCTAGGTAAGCTCAATGCTTATGGCATAAGAGGAAATGTCCTAAAACTAATTGAAACATACCTTAAAAATAGAATACAGTACACGGAAGTTATTAAACTAAATACTATGACAAAAATTGAAGAAAGTTACAGATCTGAATCACGTACAATTAAATATGGCGTGCCCTAAGGCAGCATATTAGGACCATTACTATTTATATTGTATATAAATGACTTATCAAACGCAACTAACGGGTGATTTTTTAAGAGGTATAGGATTTGATTTTCAAAAAAAACACAAAAAATTTGAAAAATTTGATGAAATCTTTATTGGAATCGATAGAACGATCAATATAATTTAATGTTTGAAGATGATTTCATGCAAATGCTGGCCGCGGCTCCGGTTTAGATGGCCCATTCGCAAGGCCCAATTTCGGCACACTCTCTCCAACATATCAGCCGGTATATCACGAATTGGCTTCCAGTGCGTCAATCGTTGCTGGTTTATCCCTGTAGATATGAGCCTTAACATGGCCCCACAAGAAATAGTCCAAAGGCGTTAGATCACACGATCTAGGCGGCCAATTGACGGGCCCAAAACGTGAGATAAACTGTTCACCGAAGGCGGCTCTCAATTGGGCCATTGTTTCGCGTGCCGTGTAGCATGTGGCACCGTCTTATTGAAACCACATGTCAGGCATGTCCAATTCTTCCATTTTGGGCAAAAAAAATCGCCAATCATCACACGGTAGCGCTCGCCATTCACAGTAACGTTACGGCCATTGTCGTCTTTGAAAAAGTACGGCCCGATGATGCCACCGGCCCATAATCCACACCAAACAGTACATTTTTCGGGATGCAGTGGTAGCTCTTGCAATGCTTCTGGCTGGTCTTCACTCCAGATGCGGCAATTATGCTTATTGACATATCCATTCAACCAGAAATGAGCTTCGTCGCTGAACACAATTTTTCGATAAAAAAGTGGATCTTCCTCCAACTTTGCCAATGCCCATTCACCAAATGTTAGACGTTGTGGGAGGTCGTGTGGCTTCAATTCTTGCACCAGCTGTATCTTGTAAGGTTTTACACCCAAATCCTTTCGCAAAATTTTCCACGTAGTGGAGTAACAGAGGCCCAATTGCTGCGAACGGCGGCGAATCGACATTTCACGGTCATCACTAACACTGGCGGATACAGCCGCAATATTTTCTTCGGTCCTCACTCTACGTATGCGTGTTCGTGGTTTAATGTCCAATAATGTAAACTGGGTTCGAAATTTAGTCACAAGCTTCCGAATAGCTGCCTCAGTAGGCCGACCAAACTGCCCATAAATTGGAAGAAGTGCGCGATGCACTCTCTTAACCGAGCATGCATTTTGATAGTAAAATTCAATAATTTGCAAGCGTTGTTCGTTCGTAAGTCGATTCATGGTTAAATTATAGACCAAACTGAACAAGTTTGACAATGACACAAGACACGATTCACGCGTGATCTGTCAAAAACAGTGTTGCCAAAAAGATACCAGCAAAAAAATCACCCGTTACTAACCCAATAGCCCTCTTTGCGGATGACAGTACCATAACTATCAAATGTACAGATAAGGCTTGTTATGAATCTGATATCAATACTGCTCTGATGTCTGTCATTGACTGGTTGAATACAAATAATTTAAAAGCCAATATAGGAAAGATGAAACTAATGCACTTTAGTCAGCGTATACCTACCATAAATAACATTACGGTGTGCGCTAATGGACAATCGTTAGAAAAAGTAGAGGCTACAAAATTTTTAGGCATAATAATCGACAAGAAAATTACATGGAAACCATACATAGAACAATTATGTAAGAGAATCAATAAGTCAGTGTATGCACTTCATGAATTATCACAAATAATTGATGTCAACGGTCTTCTTACTGCATACCATGGCTTAGTGGCATCGGTTCTTAGGTATGGAGTTATATTTTGGGGGAACTCAGTTGACAAAGACATAATATTTAAAGCCCAAAAACGCTGTATTAAGGCTATGTTCTCTCTCAAAACAATGGAAAGCTGTCTGCCCTACTTTAAAACTTACAATATTTTGACTCTGCCTTCAATTTATATACACTGCCGGTCAAAAGTTTGAGACCACCTACATCAAAGTTGCAAATGGATGTAAAACTCAAAATAAAAAGCTAAACATGAAAGGATTTATTGTGATATTTATTAAGTATGGCAAATGCAATTAAATATAAATAAAAAATATTAAATATTTCGACAATTTAACTTAAAATATATGTTGACAAGCTAAACAGCTTTTTCATCAAAAAACCCTCCCTTGCATTGAATCACTTTGTTGACAAGTCTTGGCATGCGGGCAATCAATTTGTCGATTGTTTCTTGTGAAATATTGTTCCAGCTTTCTTGCAATGCTCTCCACAAATCTTCTTGTGAGCTGGGATAACAACTGCGCACGTTTCTGTCCAGCTCTTCCCACAAAAGTTCTATAGGGTTAAGGTCGGGGCTCTGAGCGGGCCACACCATGTTTTTTAACACCCCTTCTGCTTCTTTTGTATCTAAATAACCCCGGCATAATTTGGAGCTGTGTTTAGGGTCATTGTCTTGTTGGAAAATAAAGCCATCTCCAACTAGCCGAAGTCCCGATGGTACAGCATTACACTCCAATATTGCTTTGTACTGCTCCTTTTTCATAATTCCTTCGACTCGTACCAAATCTCCAGTTCCACGGCTCGAGAAACAACCCCAAACCATAACGGAACCACCGCCATGCTTCACTGTGGGCAGGACACAGTCTGGCATCATCTTTTCCTCGGCACTCCGCCGAACAAAAACACGTCTTTTGCTCCCAAACACTTCAAATTTGGACTCATCTGTCCAAAGAACTCTTTTGAAGTCTTCTTCACTCCAGTCTCGATGGGTAAGGGCCCACTGCATTCTCTTCTTTTTATTTTGTGGCCTTAAGAGAGGTTTTCGCACTGCTACGCGACCAAATAACTTAGCGTCTCTTAGTCTTCTTTTCACTGTGGTCAATGACACAGGTGTAGACCGGGACTTGTTCACTTCAGCGCGGATTTCTGGTGCTGTCAGGCGTCTATTCCGCTTGCTTGTTACCACGATGAACTTATCCTCGCTAGAAGTGGTAGCTCTCGGCCTTCCCGACCGCGAACGATCTTGATTATTGCCAGTCTCCTTGTATCGGGTTATTGTGTTATGAACACAAGTCTTCGACAACTTGAGCTGAGTAGCAATCGCACGTTCAGATTTGCTTTCGTTGTGTAAAGCAATGATGACAGCACGAGTTTCACCGCTAATTTGGCGTACTTTTCCCATAATGAGATGTCTTCACTGTAAGAACGACGAGCTCGGACTAACCAAGATTAAGAAATATTTACTCCATGGAAACTCAGGTGTTCACAGTGTTTTAGAAAGTTAAAATTTCCTAAAATTCTGTTAACACAAAACAAAGCCCAAATAATGAATAATAGTCAGGTAACAATAATATTACAATGACTTTAGCGCGCGGTCCGCACGCGGCGCCCATTGATGTTTCTAGACAAAAGACCTTTGTACGATGATTACATAAAAATAAATAGAAATAATGACTTCGAAAAATAGTTAAATATCCATTGTATATGCAGGTGTTCAAATTAATTGTTTATCATATGTATTTTTAACAAATTTTATTGTGAAACAATATTTTAACTTGTGGTCTCAAACTTTTGGCCGGTAGGGTACCTACTAGAAGTAGCTATTTTTGTTAAAAGAAATTCAGGTTTATTTGTACTTGCCTCAGATACGTCTAAACGCTTACAAAGAGATAAACATCGGCTTTGTCTATGCAAAACAAATACGACATTTATGCACAAAAGTATTTTTGCCATGACTCCTAAAATTTATAATAAATTGCCAAGAAGTATAAGGGAATCAAATGTGACCATATTTAAACAAAAACTAACAAAGCTTTTAAATGAGAAATATTATTATAATGTCTCTGATTTTTTGAATGATTACTTATAATTTTACTGTGACATATACACTGTGGACATTTTATAAATAACATTATGAGACATACATCATCATCATCATCAATGCGATGAGACATACGCATTCCTGCCAGATCCTGAACGGCGCGTGAACAAACCAGTTTTCCGATAGCGTTTGTAGACTCTATGAACAGATGACAGGCTTAGATGCAATCTTTAGGCCACAACACGCTGACTAAGTCCAGAATCCAGCGCGGCTTCTGCGGGCAAAGTACCCATATGTTTAATAAAAAAACTTTTTCAGACGTCCCAAAGTCACAGTACACACACAGTATACAGAACACAGAACAAAAACTTTTAAGATAAGCGTATATTTTAGTTTTCAAAGTTGAAATGTATTCCAACTCTAAACACACATTTGTCTCAAAACAGTTATTTATTATATATTTTAGTTATACATTTCATTTATAGGATAAACAAATTAAATTCTAATTTTAAATTTAGGATTTTCGCTTATCATTGTAATGGCCAAACTGCCAGCTATACAATAATGCGATGTTTTTTCATGGAATGAAAACTCTTTTGTATTAAATTAGGACAGAAACCATAAAAACGGAAGTGTTTCGATATCTCAAAATATTCAATGACATTTCATTTAAAAAAGGCAACTCCCGCACTAGGAATAATTCTTGTGTCGGGACTTTACAAACATTCAAACAACGGACACAAAGAACATCCAGACTCGGAACAACCATTTGTAGACCGCACAAAATTTTGTCCCGTGTGGGATTCGAACCCACAACACTCGGCGTAGTAGCAGTGGCAAGCCGACCACTTAAACCGCTACGCCATCCGTGCAGTCAGAGTTAAATTATTTATTCTAAGATGATTTTTTTCGTCATCATAAAATTTTGTAAACACGTTGTTAAGAGTTCCTAAAGAAAATGGACATAGGGTACCTTTCATTCAGAAAATAAGTATAGTTCCCGAGGGATAGAATTTTTGTCAACATCTAGATTAACTCAACTGAAGACGCGGGCAAAATGTAGTCATTTATAATGTCCTCCAGACCGAATTTCGGTCACGGCGGCCAGTTTTAACGGAGACTGGCCAACTACGCAGAAGATATTATAGTGCACAAGTGTGTGCGCAAACATAAGTGCACTCTCTGTTCCCTCATTCTCATGATCCGATGGGACGGTAATCCGACACGACCGGGGAGAGATCAGGCGAAGGACCAACGGCTTTACCGAGGCACGGGGGTGTCTAACACCGCCAACTTACTAACTTCGGGCTGCTATTGAGGTTTCTTAACAGAAAAACTCAATAGGTAACTTTTTGTTGGCTCGACCCGGATTCGAACCTGGGACCTCATGCACAGTAGTCGCATTCACTACAGCTGCGCCACGAAGGCAGTTCTTTGAGCAGTAATTTAAAGATAACATATTTAAGGCTAATTACCGTTATTAGAATCGATGTAAGCGTTAGATTTTATATAATGAATAATGATTGACCTCAGTATTAAAGAATTCAAATTATTAATTTTATTGATGTATA
Source organism: Catocala nupta (assembly GCA_963675205.1). NCBI lineage: Eukaryota > Metazoa > Arthropoda > Insecta > Lepidoptera > Erebidae > Catocala > Catocala nupta. The sequence continues at coordinate 2,165,722 of OY776102.1, forward strand.
TTAAGGCGAAGCGGAAGGAAAATACACGTAAATAAGGTGTTTATTGCCGTTTCCTGCCGAAAATATGGAATGTGTAGATTTAAGTTTAATTTTGTTACGGCTAGTGCCCTCTGTCGGCACTGTGGGGAAGAGTCGGCGGTTTCTAATAATAATTTATTACAGCACCATCTATTGACATCTTACGGAACTACGTATTTGTCGGTAGGAGTTGAGTGGAGAGAGCGCTGGCACATTCTCGAATCATCGCGCTGTTGCGTGCCGTGTGAGACATTTTCTGGAAAACTCCAGAAGCGCTTTACCCGCGTATAAATAGAGCGCACGCGCACCGCCGAGTCAGTTTTACAATCATAAGCTGTCAAGTGTTCATCGAAGCGAACGGAAGCGAAACTACTACGAAGTTTGAAGCAGTTACAGTGGAAAAGTGTAGTATAGTGTTTGTTGTGTTTTAAATTTAATTGTGTGATAGAATAAAACGTATTTTAGTCGGTAATATTGTTTTATATTCTTATCCGTCGAACCCAGCACGTAACAATATGTATATTTTATAATTCATTTATTTTCTATAAGTTCTAAATGCTTGCTTCTGGTTATAGTTTGTTATTAATGTTACGTGCTGGGTTCGAGGGATAAGAATATAAAACAATATTACCGACAAAACGTTTTATTCTAGCACACAACTAAATTTAAAACACAACAAACACTATACTTACTCCATTTTGCCGCTGTAACTGCTTCAAACTCCGTAGTATTTTCACTTCCGTTCACTTCGATGAATACTTGACCACTTACGATTATAAACTGACTCGGCAAGCGCTGGCCTTCCCCTTTTATACGCGGTTAAAACGTTACCGGAGTTTTCTAGAAATGTCATACACGGTACGTAACAGTACGAGGATTCGAGAATGTGCCAGCGTTCTCTCTACTCTACTCGTACCGCCGAACTACGTAGTTCTGTAAGACTTCAATAGATGGTGCTGTAATAAATTATTAGATATAACTGTCGAGTCTTCCCCACAATGCCGAGAGATGACATGGGGTGTAACATTGAAACTATTAAAAATAATAGGGGTTAAAGTATGAAGTTGCCGTTGATAGTAATAGATACTTTGAATTGACATAAAACCTTCATGGTGTGAGATTTTCGAGTGAAACTTTTTTCACATGATACCTATAAGATTCTTCTATTTAAAAATGTACCACATTCGATTTTCGACTTTCATTTGTTTTTTATTCTTAGACTTAGCTTAGACGGGAAAGATGGATACTTCGAAAATTCGAGTCGCTTTTGAATACGAGTTCCGACGCGGAACTAACGCGGCAGAAACGGCTCACAATATCAACGCTGCGTTTGGAGTGGAGACTGCTAATGAACGCACCGTGCGTTTTTGGTTTAAACGCTTTCTTAATGGAAACTTCAACTTGAAGAATGAATCACGTGGAAGACCGCTGACGCAGGTAAATAACGCTGAAATTGTAATATATTTGGGTTTACCCACATAAGAAACTTAGTAAGTAAGATCACGTATAAATAAGCCTACATCATTGTAACCGTTCAGTTCGCAATATACGCTCGCTACAAGTGGACGTCCTTTTATTTATTACTCCCGACACTTCAGTGGCGACGAGGATCACTATTTGTGCGTTATAATAATCATCGAAGTTCGTTTGCTATTATTCGAGGAAAATGTCGGTCGGCAAAGTCGGAAAGATTCGCGAGTTTGATGTGAAGTCAGGCAACTGGACTTTCTACGAGGAGCGGTTGCAGATGTACTTCAAGGTCAATAAGGTCGAGAAGGACATGTGGCTGCCGATGCTGATCACGGGCGTGGGTGATGAGACGTACGAATTGCTGAGCACACTGTGCAATCCAAGGAAACCAGTGGATATAACGTACGAACAGGCCGTTACAATTTTGAAAAATCACTTACAACCGAAACCTGCGGTCATGGCGGAACGGTATCGGTTCAGACAAAGAAGACAGAAAGACGATGAAAGTGTAACACAATATCTGACCGAGTTAAAGAAACTCTCGAAAACTTGTGAGTTTGGTGCAAATTTGGAGGAAAATTTGCGTGACCAGTTCGTATGCGGAGTGAGGAGTGACGTCATCAGGCAAAGGTTGTTTGCGGAAGACAATTTGACGTACTCAGGAGCAGTCAAATTGGCGGTTGGGCTGGAGGCGGCCGAGCGGGATGCGGCAGTCGTGGAGCAGAAAGCGACGGCGGAGGCATCGGCAATCGTGAACACGTTGCGTGAAAAGCGTGGGCGCAGTCAGTTTGCGGACCATGCAGCGGACCGACGACCGAACCACGGGCGTGCGGCGCGGGACAACGAAAAGGGCGCGGGGGGCTGCACGGCGTGCGGCTGGCGCGGACACAGCAAGGAGGAGTGCCGCTATAAGCACTTTGTTTGTAGCAAATGCAAACAAAGCGGACATTTGAGGCGTGTTTGTCCGCGGACGGAGGCGAACAGGGGCAGAGGGAAGAGGCGCGGAGTGAACCACGTCGATGCCACCACAAGCAACCATCCGAGGGCAGGAGCGGGAGACTCCAGTTCGGACGAGCTTGAGGAAGAACTTCATCAACTATGTTTGAGCGACTACAACCCGGTGAGTTTATCATTACTGATTGATGATAAAACATTAAAAATGGAGCTAGACACAGGCTCGGCAATTTCTTGCATCAGTAAGAAAACATATGATAAACTTTTTAACAATAGAGTAATTGAACCATTTAATTTGGTGTTAAAATTTTATGATGGTAGCAACATAAGACCACTTGGGGTTATAAAACCGAAAGTTCAATACAAAGATAAAATAAAATATCTAGAACTGTTTGTGATAGACGGGGGTACAACTTCCTTACTGGGCAGGCAATGGTTAATAGAATTGGGTATTAAAATACCTCCATTTCAACAAGAGATTAACCATAGTGTACACAAAATGTCTGATACTGTCGATTGTTTGTTGAACAGGTATAAAGATGTTCAGCGAGGGACTGGGGCGGTACACAGGCGGCAAGGCAACGCTCCGGCTGCGGGAGGGCGCGAGGCCGTTGTTTTGCCGCGCGCGGCCGCTGCCTTACGCTCTGAGGGGTCAGGTCGACGCGGAGCTGGACGCCATGTTGCGCGCGGGCATCATCGAGCCCGTCGAGTGCTCGGACTGGGCGACGCCTTTGGTACCGGTACGTAAAGCGGACGGAGGACTCCGTATCTGTGCTGATTACAAAATAACTTTAAATCCTGTCTTAACTGGTCAATATGTCTATGGCTTTCTTTGCCTGAACAGTCCATAACTTTATAATCTGTAGTACCCATTTTATCTACTACCTGCCCCGGACTCCATTTTTCATTTACCCTATATTGTCTCATGTCAGTCACTGCGGGTCCCTGAGCAAACATTTTTACATTTTGCACAGAATGCTTTGTTATTAGATTATAATACAATTAAACAACAAACTATGGTAGATCCAATGTTAGGTAGGGTTTTAAATTATATTCGTGATATGTGGCCAACAGATAATGATATTCGAGAATTACAGCCGTATTTTAACCGTCGTAAGGAACTGTACGAGGAGCTAGGCTGCGTGATGTGGGGGCACAGGGTAGTGATTCCTGCAAGTAGTCGAGCCAGGGTACTACAGGAATTACATGAACCTCATATGGGCATAGTTAAGACGAAGGCGTCAGCTAGGAGTTATGTGTGGTGGCCGGGCATAGACGAGGCGATTGAGGCTACGTGCAGGGAGTGCTCGGTGTGCGCGGGGGAGGCGGACGCGCCGCAGCGGCACGCGGTCACGCCGTGGCCCTGGCCTTCTAGACCGTGGGCGAGGGTGCATCTTGATTTTCTAGGGCCTATTTTCGGAAAAATGTATTTAATTATGGTTGACGCTAAAACTAAATGGTTAGAAGTATTTCCTGTGCCTAGTACGGCGGCTAGTTCTACGATTGAAAAGCTTACCGAAGTTTTTTCTAGATGGGGTTTACCGAGACAAATAGTCTCAGATAACGGACCACCTTTCACGAGCAAGGAAATGGCAGACTTTTTGGCTAGTCAGGGTGTAGATCACGTTTTTTCTGCTCCGTACCACCCAGCGTCGAATGGGGCTGCAGAAAACGCAGTGCGTACGGTTAAAAGAATTATTAAAAAAGCTATTAAACAAAAAGAAAACATTAATTTATTTTTAAATACTTTCCTTTTGCATTACCGTAATACGGAGCACTGTTCAACAGGGGAAAGTCCAGCCACATTGATGCTAGGTAGGAATTTACGTACCAAATTAGATGCATTAAAACCAAATATAGAAAATAAAGTCAGGAAGGCTCAGGAACGACAACAGAAAGCAGGAACAGACGTCAAACGTTCTTTAGAGATAGGAGAGGAAGTATGGATGAGACAATATAGGGGAAATGAAAAATGGAGTCCGGGGCAGGTAGTAGATAAAATGGGTACTACAGATTATAAAGTTATGGACTGTTCAGGCAAAGAAAGCCATAGACATATTGACCAGTTAAGACAGCGATCGCGAAGCTCATTGATTTGTCCGACGAGCACATCAGAACGGAGTTCTCTTGATGTGGAACGTCCCGACAATTCCGAGGTGACGAAGCCAGTTTCAGTCCCCGGAGAGACTCGGAGCCCTCGGAGCGTGAGGGAGTTCAGTCCGGTTCGAACCGCGACTACCGTTGAGTTGCCGTCTACATCTGCTTCTGGGTCAGTACCTCTCAGTAATGTACCCAGTCTTGAGGAGCGGGTGATAGTTTCCCAATCCGAGGATGCTGTTCCAGAAGTAGTCCGCCCCCGTCCTGTACGGGCGTGTCGCTTAAAAAGACCGCCCCAATATTGTGATAGTTAAACATTTAGTTCTTACTTATTTCACTTATTTTTTTTGAGTGAAGTTATACTGGTAGGTAGCTTTTGAAGACTAAGTTCCTATTTCATTTATGTTTGTTAGAATGTTGTAAACAGTTGTAACATATTAAATAGTTAATTTAATTTAATTTAATTAAAAATTAATGTTAAGGTTAATATTTTGTTTATTATAGTTTTATATAATTTAGGATATGCATTATTTAAGGTGGAGGATTGTAATATATTTGGGTTTACCCACATAAGAAACTTAGTAAGTAAGATCACGTATAAATAAGCCTACATCATTGTAACCGTTCAGTTCGCAATATACGCTCGCTACAAGTGGATGTCCTTTTATTTATTACTCCCGACACTTCAGAAATAAAGGACATACTAATCAAAAATAAAAAGAAATGAAATAATCGGCCTCGATGGCGTAGTGGTTAGTGTAACCGACTGCCATGCCACGGGTTCGATTCCCGCACAAGTTAAACATTTGTGTGCATGAATATGGATGTTTGTCTTGGTCTGGGTGTTTCTATGTATAATATGTATGTATTTACAAAAAAAAGTATACATGTATGTTTATTCATTGTCTAGTACCCATAGTACAAGCTTTGCTTAGTTTGGGCTAGATGGTGTTGTGTGTATGTAGTAGAATATTATGTAGTAGATGGTGGAAGCTGATCCGAGTCAAACTACCCAGGAATTAGCGGCATGGTTTAACGTTACCCTACTTACAATATTGGCTCATTTGCATCAAATCAATAAGATAAAAAAATATGAATATAGGTGCCTCATGATTTGACTGATCTGCAGAAAGAACTGCGTGTTGAAACTTGTGTTGCTTTGTTGAATCGGTAGAGAAATGAAGGAATATTGGATCGAATTGTGACATGACACAAAAAGTGGATTCTTTACGATAACTGTAAGTGAAATTGGCAGTGAAACAGCCCTGACTCGTGAATCTATCTTTACCATTATTGCTCCAGGATAACGCAAGACCTCACACTGCACGAGAAAACGTTGTAATTCTACAGGAGCGGCAGTTAGAAACCATACGTTATCCTCCGTACTCACCAGACCTTGCTCCAACGGGCTACCATCTTTTTCGTGATTTGGATAATTTTCTACGTGATAAAAAGAATTCTGCCCAGGGGGCAGTACAAAATGCTTTCAAAGAGTTTGTCGAATCCAGATCCCCGGAGTTCTATGAAATAAAAGCAAAAATGAACTTCCGTTTAGATGCCAGCAATGTATAGATAATGAAGGTAAATATTTCGATTAAATAAATATGGTACGGTACATCTTAGAAAAAAACGAGTTTAAATTTTTCAGTAAAAATCGTAATAGGTATATGAAATGAGGTCATAGACACATTTTTAGCAGTATGTCAAATTCGTTGAGTACCAAAATCAGCACAGTTATTTGGATACTTACTTTGTCGCGTCGATTGCGTTCCTTATATCCAAACGAAATTCAGACTTCCTACACCTGCACTTAGTTTAGCCTATGCACATAAACTTCCACATTTTCTGCATTCATATATCTTTAACACAATATATAAACAGTGCTTCATTAAAAACAGCTTTGAAATCAAATAAGGATTAGACTAACTTTCTGGCTATTAAACTTATCCTATGACGATGCCGAAGAAGTAATTATAGTTATAAAACAACACTCATATATTCCTCCATCCCCTGTACACACACACAGCCCACACACAAACGCACACAATACACCTACACCTCACTTTGTCACATTCTTTATCACCGTCACATAGTCACACTAACATCTCAATATATTTGTACTTATTTTCATCTAGTTTAGTTTTATTTATCTATATATTTCTTAGATTAGATTTGTTGCAATTTTATTACTTTATTAATTGTTAAAGTTTATTTTAAACTAGATTATAGGTTCGGTTAGGTTACTAAAAGCAGGGTCGCGACCGCATGCGAAAGCGATTCGCGCGGCCCCGTCGATAGTGGTTTTGTCGAGGAACACCGTGGTAGGTTTAGTCGGTATTCCGGGAGGTACATTATCTTTTAACATCTTTCTTTTACCCCGGCGAGTCCGACATAATCCCTCCGCCCGCCCCCGCGGAGGGGTATGCGTCATTGCATTCCCCCAAGTAAAAAAAAAAAAAAAAAAAAAAAAGGTTACTAAAAGCAGCTTATTTCTGGATGAATGGTACCCTTTGTTCTTTTCTGTTCCCCTGACAACGTGTATGCGAAATTACATGACGATCGGTCGAGTAGTTAAAGCATAAAAGCATAATATTAGTTAGGATTTTAGAATTATTAACCTATTGAGTCACAGCGGTACACCAGTGGCCAGACATAATAGATTTTTAATTATATTTGGTAGTCCAAGCTTGACAGAGAATTTATTTAACTTTCTATATTGGCTGTTAAGTTACAGTTTAGCTTAAATCAATCAAACGGTGTTTTTTACATCATCTGGAAAGAAACAAACTACAATTTTATACGCGCGCCGAAGGTAAGTCTTCATGTCTTATACAATTGTAGCTGTCTATATTATGTCTATAGTATATGTTTATGTTTATTCTTGATTACAAAGTTATTTTTGTAATCATGAATAAACATATTTTTTATTTTGTTCTATCATGTGATTTTGAAGCTCCTTAGGTTTTTTTAAAAATATCCAATATGCAATGTTTTGCTCAGCAACACACGGCCTCCTTACAGTTTTATATCATAGATAGTTAGACATATAGACTTCCTTCCTTTATCGTTTATATAGACAAGAGAGTGATGACGGAAGCGGAAGCGAAGCCGGCCGGCACATGTTATTATATTAGTACTTCGCCTTTATGCATCCGGAATATATTACGGTGTAGCGTTGAAAGCGTTCGAATACACTCTATGGTTTAGTTTATTTATTTATTAACTATGCTCCGTAAACACAATATAAAACTTGATGAACCATTCTATTTATAACGAGCTGAGACATAGACTTCACATAAGAGAATTTTCCCGTTTTTGCTACATTTTTCATTGATGCGCCGCTCCTATTCGCCGTAGCGTGATGTTATGTAGCCGTAGCGTGATGTTATCAACGACTCCGGGAAACCTCAACACTATCTTCCAGGCAGAATGTGTTCGAATCACCCGTGCTGCAAGAGCGGTTACATCAAGGGGTATAAGCGATAAGTCAATACGCATTATCTCGGATAGTGCCGCGGTACTACAAGCTCTTTAGAGCAACTGCTTCAACAGTGGACTCATCCTGGAGTGTCACCGTGAGCTGCAAAGTATTGCAACAAAAAATCGGGTAACGTTATAGTGGATACGCGGCCACAGCAACTCTTCTGGCAATGATGCTGCAGATCAACTGGCAAAGAGAGGATCGAACACAAAAATGGTAGGACCCGAACCAATTTTTCCAATACCCTTCTGCCAACTCAAAACATGGTTATGCGATAGAACCACGAAACTACATGAAAAACAGTGGACAGACAGAAAGGAATGTAGACAGACGAAGGAAGCCCTTCCATCCTTAGACAAACATCTGTCACGCAAATTGCTACGTTCCACAAGGAAAAACCAGCGACACCTAGTGGGTATAATAACAGGCCACTGCTCACTCAACAAACACCTATTCAACATCCGCATCACTGACAGTCCCTTATGTAGAGGCTGCATGGAGACCGAGGAGACACCGGCTCACGAGCTCCTACATTGTAGAAGCGTTCGCAACCAACAGGCGAAACTTCTAAACAGTCCAGGAACAATGAAGGAGGTACTGTGCAACATCGGTCCCCTATTATCTTTCTGGACGGAGCTGAGGTGGTATGAGTAACCGAACAATATTTCGCGTCGGTTACTTACGCACAATGGCGCAATTGGGGGGCTAAGTGCGGATAACACACGTCCAACTAACTAACTAACTATGTAGCCTAAGCCTTCCTCGATAAATGGACTATCCATCACTAAAATAATTTTTCAACTCCAACCTGTAGTTCATGAGATTAGCGCGTTCAACCATGCAAATAAATAACCTCTTTAGCTTTATAATATTCGTATGTAGATGTCTATAAAGAGAAAACAGTTTTAAGTTCGAATTATTTTAAATAATGTGTATGAAAGTACCTTCTATACAAATATAAAGTCAATAAAAATGCGTTGTTTTTTATTCCTATTGTTTGATGTATTTAATACTAGATTTGGCCTGCGGCTTCACTTGCGTAAACATTTAGCTTAGATTAATAACAGTACTTTTTCTGGGTGAAAGGTGTATATCCTTTTCTGTTCCTCTGACAAATTGTGCGAAATTTCATGATGCTCGGTCGAGTAGTTAAGGTGAGAAAGCGTAACAAATAAACAGACTCACATTCGCATTTTAATATTAGTTACGTTTATGCACATAATCGGCCGCTGTAGGGCAATGGTTTCACTCATCATCCATCTCTGTCTATCTAAAGCAGAGGATCCCAGACTTCTTTTCTCATAGACCACTTTCAATAGCAGCTACAGCTAGAAATTTAATCCGCCAAGTGAAATCGGTATATTCATAACAAAAAGTTAAATAGGATTAAAATTAAAAAAAAATTATTAAGTCTCTACAGGCTGGCCGCTTTTGTTTTTTAGAAATTCTCGGGTCTTCAGCGTGTGGTATTCCTCAAACAAGTAATAGTCGCTGAGCTTCTTAAAATATTATCTGCCTACATTGATAGCTGAAGTCAAGACAACATTTTAGTTCCTCACTATCGAAAGCAAATACATTTTCGTGGACCCCCGCTTACGAATTGTGAACCTCAATTTTTTTGTCACGCCAACGTAGACCCCAGTCAAGTCTCCCGTGAACCCCTGGGAGTCGGCATGGACCACTTTGGGAACTAAGAATCTAGAGCTACATAAGGACTGATCTTTATTAAAACAGTCCAAATCATCTCGCTATCTCCTTTAACTTAATTCAAATCATTAGTTCATTACTCACAAAGTAACACTTATGAACATCAAAACTTAAAACGAATCACTTTAATTTGTTTATCGAACACGAGTTAATAAACAAACTTTCATAAAAGACACAAAGTTTTAGACAGAGCTTTGAAAGAGGGCGCAAAAACAGGAATTTGCCGCAAAATGGAGCAAATTAAACGATTCAATATTTATTTGATAAATACGCGAGCCGCCGGCAATCAGACGACTGGCGTCGACCACTGAGAGTCAGGACTCTTGAGTCAATGGAGGCGGCAACTTTAAATCTCATTTAAGAATCCTAACTATATAAGATTTTTAACTATGAAATTGCCGTATCTGTCCTACATCTAATTTCGTCGTTTCTGTACAAAATGCAACTGTTATTTTAAAGACTCATTTATATGTATGTTTATCCATTGTCTAGTACCCATAGTACAAGCTCTGCTTAGTTTGGGCTAGACGGTGTTGTGTGTATGTGGTAGAATATTATATTATTATTATATATATATATTATATATACTATATATGTACATGACGGCGCCAGCGATGGCTGAGCGATAGGATCATGGACCTCTTGATTTTGTGGTACAGGGTTCATTGCGTAGGCAGTGTAGAATAATAATTCCAAGTCGTTGTTTGTGTTATAACCTTACTTTATTAATTGACACTAGGTACAATAAATTGAATCAGTTAACCGATAGTTTCGTTCTGGAGGAGTGACCCGGTTGGTGTCTCGGAACAAAGTGAGCTCTGCACAAACCCCACTCCCCAATACGACTCCGTCCACGTGCCGCCATTACAATAACAACTGACGTCACCGCGTTTACCGATTCCTCTGTACTACAATAATCAAATCAGCAACTTATTATTTAGCGATATCGTTTTCCACGACATACATATATGATTAATAAAATTATTATTAATATCAAATATCAATAACCTTTTATACAATTTGTATTTAAAGTTATATCGTTTAATGTCTGCTCGTATTCGTTGTTTCAATTCGCCATAATTAGAATATATTTATATATTAATACGTGAAGCAAAAATTTTGTACCCCATTTTATGAAAATTGCGCGGATGGAGGAGTATGAAATTTGGTACAGTTAAAGTTTATATGGAGAAGGAGGGGCGAATCTTAATATTTTATAAAATATGCATTAGAAATACATTAAATTAATGAAAAATCACTACACTCACACAACCACGCATTTGACACAAGCAGTCGAATCGCGTTCGTAGTATTTCGGCATTGTTCGGTTGACTTCGTAGAATGCTTTATAACTATGGTTACATATGTATGTGGAGTAGGTGACTAAATGAAATGTGATTATAAGGGTATAGTTATAGACAATAAAACCTTAATAACGACAAAATTTTAATAAATTATGTGCGAATTTCGACCACTTGGCGACCGCTAGTGTATGTAATTCTACTTCGATGGTTGATATGATAGCCAAGTATTCGTTTATTCATTAAATATGCACGGATAGGTAAGTCGGTAGCGATCGACTCGCTACTGCCATTGTGCAAATTGGGTTCCAATTCCAAACGGGATACAAATTTCTGTGATCCACAAGTGGTTTTTCCGAGTATGGGTGTTCTCTCTGGCCGTTGTTTGAATGTTTGTAAATACGCGACACAGAAATTATTATCAAGACTCGAATACCTACCGAACCGAATACTCGGCCACCCACGGCCAGTCTGTATCTTTACAAGAATCATTTCAAGCAACTATAATCACCATAATTAAGCTATGTCAAGTAGTTTAATAACCTTTACAACAGTTTTAAATAATATGCAAATATCTAGATTAAAAATCGCCAAAATGTAAAAGGACATGGCCAGTTTCTGCCTAGTTTCTCAGAGGCATACATGTACATGTACATTAATAGACGCCTAATGATACATAAAAAAAAAATTATATATAAAAACCTTTTTTCAAGAGTCTATCCAATTATGCGTCATAGGTACTTCTTATTAATTCCATTACTGTCTTACTACTCTTACATAGTTTAGATTATACCTACAATTTATACATAACTAGCTGACTCGCGCAACTTCGTCTGCTTCACATAAGAGAATTTTGCCTGTTCTTGCAACATTTTCCATTGCTATTCCGCTTCTATTGGTCGTAGCGTGATGTTATATAGCCTTCCTCGATAAATGGGCTATCTAACAATAAAATAATTTTTCAATTCGAACCAGTAGTTTCTGAGATTAGCGCGTCCAAGCAAACAAACAAACTCTTCAGCTTTATAATATTAGTATAGATACATCACAACAGACAAGAGAGTTATGAGCCCGAGTAGGTTCATGACCAAAATATGTTTTTGTTAATCTAAGAAATCTGAAGTTAGTGGATTATGTAAATTTTACAGTTAATATTAGAGCATAGTAAATTTAAAATGAAGCAATTTAAAATAGTACCTACATACATTTTTAGGTGCTTGGCAGAGTACCCTAAAATTGGCCATCTCCTTTATATAATAATTTTCATACCTAGTTATCATTTGAGAAAGTGCGATTGAACTTGGCGCACATTTAATCTCAACTTTTTTGTCCGCAACCGTCAACCCTTGGCGTTGTTTGTTAGTACCAAACTTACCTCATTTTCACCCTTTTTTTCAATAGCTTAGCATACAACTATAGCCGGAATTGTATTAAAATTATATATCCTTTCACATTACGATCAGTTGTTACTTGCTGTATTGTTATGCAATGTCGCATCCAAAACGTTCTTCCTCCGAGTCCAAGAGTCGGACGGGCAAATTGGGCGAATACGAAATAGCTATGGCTAAGTCAACTGCAGTTGCGTCGTGCGAAGCCAGAAGATCTGCCTCGGTCCGAGTCTCGCTCTGGCAATTTGATCTTCGTAGATTATAACTTGGCATGACGGACTATTCGAATTCTAATTAATATTGTGGATATGTGTGTGTAGGTATATCTTTGTTTGGTCTTCATTTAGATATGTCGATATGGTGAATAGATTTTGTGAAAATGTAGTGAATAAAACCTTGATTGATTAATTTAAATCTTTGAACGGAGACACCATTTTTGTCCTAAATATTTAAACATTGTATGGTCATCCTTCTTGACTTTAAGTTGTCATCTAACACCTAATGCCAAATTGAGATCTGAATTATAACTATTTTATCGTTCTCTATCTAATGTGCGAGTTCACTCTTCTTAGTAAGGACACTTTTTTGTACGACATTAATATATTGGATATTTCTAAATTAAGAAGAAATAAGTTTATAAATACATATATTGACTGCATTGATATATTGACTGCGTTGTGTTGTTACTACTGCATCGAGTGTTGTGCGTATTCATAGTGAGAGAATTGTCTTGGTAAAGAAAATAAAAATCTGATGGATTACTATCCACTAGACTACTTGCAGGCTGTGAATCATGAAAACCTGAATTTAAAACCGGGATCAGCCTGCCAAATGATAAAAAAAATATTGCCCTATCTGAGTTTTTAAGAGAATTGTTTAATATTGGTGTTTGTAGATTTATACCGTCACATCCAAAATTTCACGGTGAATGTTTTCAAGACGGGCTAGTCAAATTAACCGAACGGGGAATGCCTTGCCAAATCAACTGTGCTATAGTCTGTGAGCTTGAGCTTTGAAGCGCGGCGCCTCGCCTCGCAAATTTTATTTCGATATGAATTTATTTTACTTTTCACACTCGAACGCACGTAAGCGCGTAATTTGTTCGATATTTGATATGATTTGCGATGTCCTCGTACGATATGTGCATTCGTAGCGAGCGTTTATTGATTTGTTTTGATTCAAAATATGGCAGATTGTGTGTCTCGACAAGGCGTCTTTATTAAATAAATCCTAACTTATAAACTAGATTTCCGACTATTAGGCTCCGCTCGCGTAAATGTAAGTTATGTAAATTTTCTATTCCTCGGAGATAGTTCTTTCTTGTAGGCGAAAGTTACCCTATGTCCTTTTCTGACCTCTGACAACTTGTATACGAAATATAAACTCACATTCGCATCCTACCTTAATGTTATAAATACGAATATGAATCTATTTGTTTTTACGCTTTCATGGCTTGACCTGACCGACCATCTCAAAGCTAGTAGGTACAGTAATACCTCGACTTACGCTACCCCGACTTACGCGAACCCAGAGTTACGCGATGTCAGATCTCTTCGCGTCGTCTTTTATTAGACCATCACACAACTCTGAATTGTAGATTATAGACTTACTGCTCCACAGTGTTGTTTAGGAATTGAATAAATTTTGCGGCAGACGAAGAAATCTTTGAATCGTCGAACTGCTTTGTTATATCTTATGAAGCTTTTGGTAATTTAGTATTTTATAATCTAAGATTGTATTAAACACTAGTGTTTTTTTTATTAATTTACAATTTTATTGAAATAAAAACTTATTACAATTCTTTTAAACCCACCAAACTGCATAACAGTTTATCGGCGGGATTAGCGCTAGATTTTAACATATATGTATGTAACCATTGAAATTAAACACTTTATACGGATTTTGTCGCGTTGTTTATTTTACTTTAATTATTACATAATTTTGAAAACTCTGAGACTACTATTATTGAACTTTACTACTATTTAAGCTATATAATTTCTAATTAAAACTATTTATATTTAAGTTTATTGATATAACTAAAAGAAAGCTAATAGAGAACAATATGCCTGAGGAATATGCAGAAATACTAAACCATTGCTTAACAACTGGCTATCTGTTGTGGGACAATAAATTCTACATACAAGTGGATGGTGTGGCAATGGGCTCCCCAGTATCGCCTGTTGTTGTCGACATATATATGGAGGATTTCGAGGCTCGAGCTTTGCAGACTACTACCATCACACCCAGGATTTATAAGAGGTATGTAGACGATACTTTCACAATATTACCAACAGATAGTGTAAATGCATTCCTAAAACATCTTAATTCCATTAATAATAACATCCAATTTACTATGGAATTAGAGGCAAATAATTCATTAGCTTTCTTAGATGTACTTTTCATCAGGAATCCTGATCATAATTTGAGCCACACTGTGTATAGGAAAAAGACCCGTACAAACAGGTACTTAAACAGTGAATCTCACCATCATCCTAAACAGTTAGCTACCGTGGGAATGTCTTTGTTTCAGAGAGCCCACGGGATCTGTGACAAGAAACATCTCGACGCCGAGCTTCAACATGTCAAGCAAGTACTGCAAGACAACAAGCTCCAACAGCCGCGCCGCCGTCACAGATCCCGAGAAAAGCCAGCCACAGTCGAGCGCCAGCCTGCCATACTACCATATGTAAGGGGTGTCACGTCAGCTTCAATCAACACATACTTCAAGCCGCCAACGAAGAAAATTAAATTTTTACCATTCGTCAAGTGCCAATTACCTTTACAAGATGCAGGGGTCTATAAAATAGATTGTGACTGTGGACTCTCATATATTGGGCAAACAAAGAGAAGCATAGGCACTCGCATAAAAGAACATATAGCTGATGTTAAACACCAACGCTCGTTGAAGTCTGCTGTGTGTGAACATGTGCAACAGGGGACCAACCACTACCTACGGTTTGACAAACCACATAATTATACTCGCAAAAGAACACCGATTCCTACCAAGGATGCTTCGCGAGGCTATTGAAATTAAAAAACATCCTAATTTCAATAGAGAGGATGGTTGGAATGGACCACCATTTTGGGATCCAGTCATTCAAATAGTCAAACCCAAGAAGAAGCAAAACACAGCTAGACTTCATGATACTTTGAGCTCATTCTGCGTAAATAGGAACACCAAAGATTAAATTATGTTCGGTTACTTTGAAATAACTAGCTACACTTGGGACACGTTGGGACAACTACCATCTTAGTCTCCCCGTGAACATGGCTGCTGTAAAGCAACCGAAACGTCCGCGTCGCGGCAAAGTGTAAACTTAAATATAAATAGTTTTAATTAGAAAATATATAGCTTAAATAGTAGTAAAGTTCAATAATAGGAGTGTTAGAGTTTTCAAAATTATGTAATAACAGTGTTTAAAGTAAAATAAACAACGCGACAAAATCCGTATAAAGTGTTTAATTTCAATGTATAACATTCACGTAAACATAAGACAATATTAAATATGTAACCAGTTTTACGCTCTCGGTAAATACAAAATAAGTAAAAAATTATTCAAAAATTTAAAACGATTTCACTCAGCAATACTCGGCCTTAATACACGGCATTTGCCTGCGGCTTCGCGAGAGTAAATGTAGGTCACGTCAATTTTCTTTATCTCGGCAAGAGTACTTTATGTCCTTTTCTGTTCCCTTGTATCCGAAATTGCATGATGATCGGTCGAGTAGTTAAGGCGTGAAAGCGTAACAAACAAACAAACTCACTTTCGCATTTATAATATTAGTTAGTATAGTAATTTTTTTGTTTAAATTATTATTTTCTTTAGCTTTCAGCAACAATTAAAAATAATTTATATTTATTTAATGCGAAATTATACCTCGACTCACGCGAAATCGACTTACGTGGTTATTGCTCAGTCCCACGTATCGCGTAAGTTCGGGGTATAGATATGTGACAGATAGTTATCATTATGTCAAGTAATACAATAGATAAGGCATTAAAATTGCTTTATTACGCCATCCGTGCACTCCACCTAAAATAAATAAAATAAGTCAGTCAATAAACTCAATTATCTGAACAAAACGAATAAAAACACAGTAAAGAAACTAGCATGTCTAAAAGTGATGTCTTGAACTGACTATTACACAGTATACTGAATCGCTTCAAAACTTACGAAACACAACTTACAAGTGCATTTATGAAAGCACAGCTTAAAATGTTCCGTATAAAATGTCAAAATGGCGCTGGCATCAAAAATCTGGCGGTAGTGCCACACACGTCGAGGGCACCTCTAGCGGAGCAAGACTTTGGAGAATAAAAGTAAAGAACATGTGCGAGAGAATTTTTACCAATTTGTTATGAGGGCTTTTAGGAGTATAGGCTAGGAGATAGCAAGATTATATCGTATTATTGGTCATATATGCATCCTAGTTCTAACTTAATATTATAAATGCTAATATGAATATGTTTGTTTTATTTTTATGCTTTAATTACTCCACAAACTTGTGGAGGAACAGGGTGTGAAGTCCCTCCAACACAAAGGGAGGATCCGCCGACCAGGCTGGTTGATTGTGCCTGGCGGGCCGCGGCCCGACGGTTGATGTCGGGAGCTTGTATATACAGGGTGTCCAAGAACCTGGCGTCCAACTGGATTCCCACGATGCCCCAAGTTCTAACAGTACTCAGAAAAATATTTTAAAAAATCCACCCCATGTACTTACAGAATTATACTGATTTCAAAAAAAAAGGGGAAATGAGCACCCTGTGACATACTTTTGAATGCTGTGACTGCTAATGCTGATAATTTCGATATTTCTTGGAGGTTTTGTAATCTAGGGTATTGCTGTGTCTAAATAGAATGTAAAAATAAAGTACTTATTGTACCATTTTAAAATAAAATATTATTTTAACTAAAGGTGATATGGAAAACTATTGAATTTCGCAACTTTGACCGACTGTAGTGTAAAAAAAATGTACCAAAATAGTATGGCAAGTGACGTCAAATTTTGACGCGTTTATTCCTCTTTTTAAAAAGGTATAATACTTACACATTAATTTGAAAAAAAAAATTTTGATAATATTTTTACTCAACAACCCAATTTTTACGAAGTGCCTACCTACTAACGGTAACTGTCGGACCCTTTCTTATCTTAGAAACTGTTATGTTACTACTATTATTTACTTCGGTTCCAAGAGTGAGCAAGAAGGAAATACACACAGGTAGATGGGTTCCCAGTAGAATAAAAGCAAAGAATGTTAGTTTAAAGATATTTTATTACAATAAATGTTCAAAATGTTGACCACCCGCGGCAATACAAGCTCTCACTCTCCTTAAAAAGGACCGCTTTATGTTTCGCGAGTAACTTTTTTGACGTATCACCTGCACTGCTTGTGTTATCTTCTCACGAAGGTCAGCGATGTCATTAATGGGCTTCGCATAAACGAGCTCCTTCATAGTTCCCCAGAAAAAAAAAACCAGCGGATTTAAGTCAGGTGAGCGGGCTGGCCACGGGATTGTTCCTGATCGCCCAATCCACCTGTTCGGGTATTGCTCGTCCAAAAACTCTCTAACGGATACGCGAAAATGTGCTGGACAGCCGTCGTGTTGGAACCACATATCTGGTGGGGTCTCTTCTAGTAAGTTTGGCAAATCATTTTGAAGAAAATTTAAATATGATTCGCCAGTCAAATTCTCGGGCATCTCAAATGGACCAATAATATTCCCACAGAGAATACCGGTCCACATGTTCACTTTGAACCGGTACTGGGATCTATCTTCTCGCATCAAGTGCGGATTTTCCACATGCCACTCGTGCAAGTTGTGTAGGTTCATGTAGCCATCCTTCTTAAATGTAGATTCATCTGACCACAAAATTTTGTCGATAAAGTTTTCGTCTTCTTGATGTTTTTGCAGGATTGTTTCACAAAACGCGACTCGGCTCGGATAGTCTCGAGGTAAAAGACTTTGCACTCGCTGTACGTGGTACGGATGATATTCTTCTTTTTGGAGAATACTGTGTGCTGTGCTCTTCGGTATCCCCGTATCAGCTTCTATTCCTCGCACAGAGATGCTTGGATTTGCCGACACCGCCTCTAAAACTTCATCGCGTATGAAGTCATTTACGGGTCGTCCTTCACCAGCTACTTGATTGGGGAACCGCCCGTCACATAGTGATCTGTGCACATTAATGAAAACTCGATGGTCGGGATATCGCGTAGCCCTCGGATACCTTTCTCTGTAAAGTCTCGCTGCAGCTCGTCCATTACCTCTACATTCTCCATAAATGTAGTGCATATTTGCGTATTCTTGCGGAGTGTAGGTCGCCATGGTAGCACACACAAAACACAAACTGTCCAAACACAGGCAAAGGTCGTCGTAAAGAGTTCGTTTCAAAGTCCAGAGCACAAAGAGTAATCGAGTCCAATAAACAAAGCTTTAAATCGTAGTACGTGATCAATGGTAACAATAAGAGAGAGGTGCGTAGTAACGGCAGGAGGCAGTGACGCGTACTGACCGTACTGTTATCCTAAATAGCACGATCCCAGATAGCGTCACTATCTATCTCACTCGCACCTCTAACCTTTTTCTCCCTCACTCTTACCTGAATAATGGGGTACCATAAAGAAGAACCAGCAAATCGCAAAGATAGTTTCTGTCTTGCTCCCTCCTGTTGTAATAACGAATCACTATGGTGAGATGCATGCACATACCGTCCCTTACGGTCTAACCTGTTTTTTGAGAGGCCTGTTGTTATTTTTATGAGCATACAACAGTAATTCTTTAGAGGTTAGATTCAATTCGTCGTAAATTTTTCTTTCTAAGAATTCTGTAAGACATCGTAAAAATTGGGTTGTTGAGTAAAAATATTATCAAAATTTTTTTTTTCAAATTAATGTGTAAGTATTATACCTTTTTAAAAAGAGGAATAAACGCGTCAAAATTTGACGTCACTTGCCATACTATTTTGGTACATTTTTTTTACACTACAGTCGGTCAAAGTTGCGAAATTCAATAGTTTTCCATATCACCTTTAGTTAAAATAATATTTTATTTTAAAATGGTACAATAAGTACTTTATTTTTACATTCTATTTAGACACAGCAATACCCTAGATTACAAAACCTCCAAGAAATATCGAAATTATCAGCATTAGCAGTCACAGCATTCAAAAGTATGTCACAGGGTGCTCATTTCCCCTTTTTTTTTGAAATCAGTATAATTCTGTAAGTACATGGGGTGGATTTTTTAAAATATTTTTCTGAGTACTGTTAGAACTTGGGGCATCGTGGGAATCCAGTTGGACGCCAGGTTCTTGGACACCCTGTATACTCAGTCGCTGTGTAAACTTCCCTTGTGCGATGCAGAATAGTATGACGTCATGTGAAGTGCGATTGTATCGCCATCTGTTAAATGTAGGCTGAACTTCTTCGCCTGTGCGGAGTCGCCACAAACTTATTACAAACAACGACTCACAATATCATGATAGTCGTTAATGAAATTTTAAAAGTTGCATACGTGTTGTCAGGGGTACAGAAAAGAACATGGGATACCTTTCATCCAGAAATAAAGAACTATTCCTGAGGGATATTTTATTAACAAAATCTACATTAGGCGAAGCGAATATCTAGCTATCTACGAGTATAGGTCTCAACATGTGCATATTTTTCAGATGAATTGTGTACTTTCTTCTTGGCCTTAATTTTTTTCTCTGATGTCTCAAAACCAATATTTTCTTTTATATCAATTTATTCGTTAATTAAAATTATCTGAATATTATATAGTAGACATCTATATATCTGTACAAAATGCAATGGCTATTTTAAATATTTATTTATATAATCAAGAATAGACTATATATACATATAAGTCCGTCCCCCTCAAGGGGACAGTAGGGTTAAAATTAGAAGTGGCGAAAGGGTAGGTCTTTTTGTGTAGTGGCCTGCCGTTTCATACGGCGGGCCTTAACCTTGGTGAGGTCGCGATTACATGTGAAAGCGATTCGCGCGGCCCCGCCGATTATGTCGAGGAACACCGTTGTAGGTTTAGTCGGTATTACCGGGATGTCGCCATCTTTTCCCCAGCGAGTCCGACGTAACCTTTCCGTCGCCCTGCGTTCAGGTATGCATACCCTCACGTAAAAAAAATATATAATAATATGTATTAATCACATGTATTATGTATTAATAATAAATATAAATAATCTTTTATACAATTTGTATTTAAAGTTACACCGCATAGTGTCTGTCTGTATTCGTCGTTTTAATTCGGAATAATTACATGATGACTGACGCTTTTCTTAAAATTGAAGGCAAACCATAGTGGCTTAGCAACTATACATGAAAAACAATATTATAAAGCTAAAGAGTTTGTTTGTTTGTTTACTTGAATGCGCTAATCTCAGGTCCAAATTGAAAAATTATTTTAGTGTTAGATAGCCCATTTATAGAGGAAGGCTATAGGCTATATAACATCACGCTACGACCAATAGTAGCGAATAAGCAATGAAATTTTTTGCAAGAATCAACACAACAATTTTGCAACATAAGAGAATTTTACCCAAATTCTCTTATGTGAAGCAGACGAAGTTGCGCGAATCAGCTAGTAAAATATAAAACAACAACATTACCGTTTATTTTCTTCATACAAAGTGGCAGTTTCACATTTTATATATTATTAATTGCAAGAAAATACAAACAGAGATTCCATCTCCTGAGCTACAACGTGAGCATTCCCGAGAGTCAAGCTTATGCTTTCGCGATGCTCTTGACAAATGTACCATCACGGGGCACATTTCTCAAACATTCGAGCCGCACATTTACCTAAACTTTACTTATATTTCATTTTATTCCCCCTGTTATTCTATCCGCCGATGTCTTTATTGACGCCTGAAAAATTATCGTCGCAATGATTTGTTTATTGCCGCGGTGATGTAAGGGGGAGACGAAATTGGTGCCTATATTGTTTTGAGGTAAAAGAAATATTTATATTTGTTTGACAATGTTTTCTTATGAACAAAGAAAGCTTAGTTGCTTTTCAACATACTTTCTTATTGTATTAAAGAAAGCAAAGTATTTATTTCTTTCCATAAGAAAATAAATATGAAGCGCCATAAAGTTATATAGACATTATTTTAGTTGCTACAGATTGTCTTCCTCTCTCCTAATTTGCTGTGCCCGACAGGGTCCATAATGACTTAATTTATTTTATAAGTCCTTTCCATCTTTGTACGACATTATAGAATGCAATATAATATCGAGTATTGAATACTTATAGCCTATATTCCTGTGATTTTGGACTGCCTTAGAGGTGCAGCAGTAGCGTATATAACTGCTGTGCATGAGGTCTCGAGTTAGGTGCCCGTGTATGGAGTTTTATTGGGATTTTCAGCTGTGCTATGTTTTTGGATCTTACCTTATTGGACGAGCCTATTTTCGTCTTCCAGGTACATTTTGACACGGGAATGGACAGGAAAATCCAATAATTCCTTTCTCAACATGGACACTAAACTCGAGATCTCACGCATTTACTTAAACGTGTAAAAATATATTAATAACAGCCCTGTATTAAACTGTTCCACTGCCCGGCATGGGCCTTTTCTCAGTGTGATAAGGATTAAGCGATAGTTCACCGCGCTGGCTCAGTGCGGGTTGGCAAACTGTTGGAACTTTCTGGAGACGTTTAAAACATGTAGGTTTACTGACTATATTTCCTTTCATCGTTACAGCAAGCGATAATTAACTATTGAATACATAGCACATAACTTCTTAACGTCAGACGTGCGCGTCTTAAAATCGACCTCGAGATCTCTGTATGGCAGTCTCACGGTTGCCCAATGTTATCGCTGCTTATATATATCTTATCTTGTGTGGGAGCCAGTCAGTACAGACCGGCAACACTTCGACCCAGTGGGATCTTTTGTGTCGACATCCCCAATGACGACTGCCATAGATATTCATGGCAGCCGGGACCGACGGCTTAACGTGCTCTTCGAGGCAAGGAGCAGGCGATAATTGTCAATCAATACGCACATAATTTCGAAAAGTCATATAACTTCCGAATGTCAGAGGTGCGCGACGTGGGTTCGAACCCGAGACCCTCTGCATTGCAATCTGTTGGTCTCCCCACTGAGCTATCGCTGCTTTGCTTATATATAACACACTACCCAATAAAAGCACACACATATAGCACGACCAAATCAAATAGCACCGCTAATTATAATATCGGATAGCAAACAAAGTGCCTTCAGCAATTACCCGGCATTATTTGAGACCGGACCAGTCACGTTACAAGCACAAACTTTGACCGCCGCGATCGTGTTTTGCTTAAACTAGGGCCGGAATATTGATGGTCTTGGCGAGGCGGTTATTCGGCGGACGACGTTAGATCGATTGGGAAACGTTATTGAAGACTCTGTCCTTTGTTGGGCTAAATGACGATTTGGTTTCGATCGAGGGTAGGGTGAAGGTTGACAAACGGGAAGGATTAGGATTTTTATTCAATGCACTGGATGTGTGGTGTTGGTGTAAGTACGGATGTTGGTCATGGATTAGATGAACTGGAATCGAATTATGAATTAAAGAAACATTGGTCAAAATTCGATCGTAATATATTTTTTGTTTATTATTTCTTCTGACATCAGGTTGAGTATGATTTTGTGGAGGAACGTGGTGTGATGTTCATCCAACAGGAATGGAGGATCTTTCGATTAGACTGGGTGATCTTGTCTGGTTGAAGGATAATATCGAGAGCTTGTATAAATACTAACTCGCTGCGTAAACTTCACTTGCGTAATTCTGGAATGTATGGTGCAAGCGTGTACTGTGTATAGCGCCATCTATTGACATATTATGTCGAAACTTCTTTGTCTGTGTGGAGTCGCTACACTTTGCTTAAGCCAGTGCGAGAATCCTGGTGTCACAAACGCCCATAAGCGAAAATATCTCCTTTGAAACCCACACACTAACTTTCCTTCAGTATAAGTAATCGATAAACGTAAAGGCAGTTCAGACTTCGCAACAATGAAACCCACACGTCGCGTATCGTGCCTTGTCGCGAAGTCGTCGCTTGGAGGTCGTGTTGAAATTGCACAAATGTTGCGTTACCACAACGATGTGTACAAAATAACCGCATGAGCCATGCCATAGTCAACCACCCTGGCCCAGTGCAGGTTGGTATATTTCATATATCTTCAAGAACGTAACAGCGAACTTTTAAACATTTTATTCAACACAATGTTGCCTTTACCGTTAAAGCGAGCGATAATTAACTATTTAATACGCATCTTTTTTTATGTTTCTCGTCAAAATGACCATATTCGGCCTGATGGTAAGCAGTCATGTGGTCTAGGAGCAGTGGCCTCCAGTCCCTCCTCATAGCGGCTGAGGCGATGTTGAGGTTTCTACTTTGACGGCCTGAGAAGGTGCTTTTTTCACGTCCCTCTTAAAGGACCCAGGATTGAAGAAAAATGAAACACGTGCCTTGGCAGAGAATTCCATGCCTTGATCGTTCGGCAGAGGTATGAGGACCCAATCTTGTTGGTGCGCGCTCTAATCGACTCTACCGTGTAAGGATGGCATCTGAGCCCAGCACGCGTTATTCTGGATAGGTAAAGGGAGGGCGTGATAAGGTGGAATAACTCTTTAAAGCACTCCCCGTGGTCTATTCTGTAGAAACATGCAATGAGAACAATGCATGATGTTCATCGCAAAGTCGAAAAAAGTCATAGCTGCGTCCTTTGGTATCAAATTCGAGACTCTGTATGGCTGTCCAACGGTCTCACACTAGTGCGGGAGTAGTAATTTTTAAATAAATTCAGAATGTTTATCGTTCCTCATGATAAGAACAAATAGCACATTCCGCGATTCCGTATTGAATTTTAACTGTATACATTTAGCCGCCGGTATGCTGCGTCCGTCCACGCGTAATTGTTTGCACAGACGTCGCCATTGTAACATCTTTACATTATTCAGTTTTGGTTGTCATGTTGTTTTGATCGACTTAGTGCTACAGCTATGCATGAGAGATTCGATTGCTGGTTCACGCAAAGTATTTATGGTTTAATTTTCTTAGTTTTTGGGAAATATGCTGTTAACTGTCGGGATGGCGTAACGGTAGTGTATTGATTTCTGTCTCAGGCAAAATTATCTGTTAAGAAATTGTCTGTTAAAAAATTGTCTGTTAAGAAATTGTCTGTTAAGAAATTGTCTATTAAGAAATTGTCTGTTAAGAAATTGTCTGTTAAGAAATTGTCTGTCAAGAAATTGTCTGTTAAGAAATTGTCTGCTAAGAAATTGTCTGTTAAGAAATTGTCTGTTAAGAAATTGTCTGTTGAGAAATTGTCTGTTAAGAAATTGTCTGTTAAGAAATTTTGTGTAGTAGCACGGAATCTGTAACTTTTCTTTGGTAGAAGTTAATAGATGCCTTTACGTGAAACCTAAAAGTCTAGCTAGCGATACTACCCTGTCAGAGCTGCACGCGGGGGACTATATAATATCCTCCAGACCGAATTTCGGTCACAGCGGTCAGTCTTAACGGAGACTGGCCATCTGCGCACGAGATATTATAGTGCACAAGTGTGTGCGCAAACACAATTTCACTCTCTGTTCCTTAACTCTCATGATCCGATGGGACGATAATCCGACACGCCCGGAGAGAGATCAGGCGCAGGACCAACGGCTTTACGTGCTTTCTGAGGCGCAGTGGTGTCTAACACCGCCAACATCCTAACTCCGGGTTGCTATTGGATTCGAACCCGAGACCTCATGCACAGTAGTCGCATTCACTCACACGCTACGGAGGCAGTTAAGGGGGAAGAGGGGGGGAGGGGACTATAAATATAAGTCAAAGTGAAAATTGACAATATATCTACGTTTGTATCTACTTCATACTCGCGTCTGCTTCCTTGAGTGGTAGCCGAAAATCCTGGTATTTTCTTTAATTATTTGCAGAAATAATTAATGCGATTACAGTGCATACTGTATATCGACGTAAATTAGCAGTATTCCTACTGTTGTGTTTCGTTCAGCGAGTGAGAGTGCCGGAGGCCCAATCACCCTCTTTCCCACTTCCCGTTCCTTCTCCTTCCTAATTCCGTTAGCTCTTCTTCCTTTCCTAAAGGGTCGGCAACGTGCAAGTGTTACCTCTGGTGTTGCAGGCGTCCATAGGCTACGGTGACCACTTATTAGGATCAGCATAGTGTTATTTAGTGTTACAGTCATAAAAGCAGACAGTCGTGATCTGTGCCTGATAGGTGCAATAGGCTCGCCCCAAGTTGGACCTAAAGCCATAAGGAACGAAATGTGTGTGTAATACACTGTATAAGTACAATGTATGTAATTAGAATTGTAGTAAATACTATAAAGAAAAACCGATAATGTTTACATCAAAATAAAACAATTTATTTGAATGTTGCCATCTCTGTAAGGTTCGATGGGGGAAGAGGAAAAGGGATTTAATTAAATTATTTGAATTGTTTCCTCGTTAATTGAATTAATTGATTAATCACTTTGAAAACGTCTAGCGGTTTACAAAAAGCGAACATTTTCTATTTATGATTTCAGTTGAAAATTAGATATGACTAGCTGCGCCTGCTGTTTTACCCGCGTAAGTCCCGTTGCCGTAGGAATATCGGGATAAAAAGCCTATATGTTAATCCCGGTCTTCAGCTATCTACATACCAAGTTTCATTGCAATCGGTTCAGTAGTTTTTGCGTGAAAGAGTAACAAACATCCATACATCCATTAAAATTGTACTACTATACATGGATTTTATCGCGTTGTTTATTTAACACTGTATTACATAATTTTGAAACTGTTACACTACTAATACCACAGAATTTAATATTGTCTTCTGTTTACGCGAATGTTATTCATTGAAATTAAACTACTATATACGGATTTTATCGCGTTGTTTATTTATCACTGTATTACAAAATTTTGAAAATATTACTCTACTACTACTATTGATTTTATTTGACTAATTTATAAGCTAATAAAATTATTTAAACTATTAAATCTATTTATTTTTGGTTTACACTTTCCCCGACGTTTCGGGTGCTTTTCAGCAGCCATGGTCACGGGGAGACTAAGATGGTAGTTGTCTCAATGTTCCAGTGTAGTTATTTCAAAGTACCTGAACATAATTTAATTATTGGTGTTTCTATTTACGCAGAATGAGCTCAAAGTATCATGAAGTCTAGCTGTGGTTTGTTTCTTCTTGGGTTTGACTATTTGAAGTACTGGATCCCAAGCTGGTGGTACATTCCAACCATCTTCTCTATTGAAATTGGGATGTTTTTTAATTTCAATAGCCTCGCGAAGCATCCTTGGCAGGAATCGGTGTTCTTTAGCGAGAATCTGTGGTTTGTCAAATCTCAGGTAGTGGTTGGTCCCCTGTTGTACGTGTTCACACACAGCAGACTTCAACGAGCGTTTGTGTTTTACGTCAGCTATGTGTTCTTTTCTGCGGGTGCCTATGCTTCTCTTGGTTTGACCAATGTATGAGAGTCCGCAATCACAATCTATTTTATAGACCCCTGCATCTTGTAAAGGTAATTGGCACTTGACGGATGGTAAAAATTTACTTATCTTCGTTGGCGGCTTGAAGTATGTGTTGATTGAAGCTCGCTTCAAGATGTAGCCAATCTTGTCAGTGACACCCCTTACATAAGGCAGTATAGCAGGCTGGCGCTCGACTGTGGCTGGCTTTTCTCGGGATCTGTGACAGCGGCGCGGCTGTTGGAGCTTGTTGTCTTGCAGTACTTGCTTGACATGTTGAAGCTCGGCGTCCAGGTGTTTCTTGTCACAGATCCCGTGGGCTCTCTGAAACAAAGACATTCCCACGGTAGCTAACTGTTTAGGATGGTGGTGAGATTCACCGTTCAAGTACTTATTTGTATGGGTCTTTTTCCTATATATAAAAATAAATAGATTTAATAGTTTAAATAATTTTATTAGCTTATAAATTAGTCAAATAAAATCAATAGTAGTAGTAGAGTAATATTTTCAAAATTTTGTAATACAGTGATAAATAAACAACGCGATAAAATCCGTATATAGTAGTTTAATTTCAACTGCCTAGTCAAGAATAACATAAGAAAGGAAGATTTGGAGGCTATACGTCAGGATATTTCATCGGTCTTGCGTCGAAGTAAAGTGCCCAGACCGAATCTTCCCAAAGATGAATTCGTCGCATTGAAGAACTTGCGGGCTAGGCCAGATATTACAGTACTCCGTGCAGATAAAGGAAACGCTACGGTAATAATGGATACGTCAGATTATAAACATAAAATTGAAAATTTACTTTCGGATGAAACAACATATAAACAGGTTAAAACAGACCCTACAAACAAAATATTGAACAAAACCAAAGACATCATATATAAATACTCCGAAAGACTAGATCTAGACGTTAAACAATTAATACCAGCTTGCGTAAAACCTCCAAAGCTGTATGGGTTACCAAAAATACACAAGGAAAACGCTCCTCTACGTCCTATTGTGAGTCAGATCGACACACCAACTTACAGATTGGCTCAGCACGTAGCGAATATACTCTCACCACTCAGAGGCAACTCGAGAGCACATGTAAAGGATTCATATCATTTTGTGAGTGAAATTAAACACCTATGTCTCACTAACAATGAAACAATGGTTACTTTTGATGTACAGTCATTATTTACATGCATACCTGTACATGACTGTATTGAAATAACTAAAAGGAAGCTAATAGAGTACAATATGCCTGAGGAATATGCAGAACTACTTAAACATTGCTTAACAACTGGCTATCTGTTGTGGGACAATAAATTCTACATACAAGTCGATGGTGTGGCAATGGGCTCCCCAGTATCGCCTGTTGTTGCCGATATATATATGGAGGACTTCGAGGCTCGAGCTTTACAGACTGCCCCCATCACACCCAGGATTTATAAGAGGTTTGTAGATGATACTTTTACAATATTACCAACAGATAGTGTTAGTGTATTCCTAGAACATCTTAATTGCATTAATAATAACATCCAATTTACTATGGAATTAGAGGCAAATAATTCATTAGCATTCTTAGACGTACTTGTCATCAGGAATCCTGATCATACTTTGAGCCACACCGTGTATAGGAAAAAGACCCATACAAATAAGTACTTGAACGGTGAATCTCACCACCATCCTAAACAGTTAGCTACCGTGGGAATGTCTTTGTTTCAGAGAGCCCACGGGATCTGTGACAAGAAACACCTGGACGCCGAGCTTCAACATGTCAAGCAAGTACTGCAAGACAACAAGCTCCAACAGCCGCGCCGCTGTCACAGATCCCGAGAAAAGCCAGCCACAGTCGAGCGCCAGCCTGCTATACTGCCTTATGTAAGGGGTGTCACTGACAAGATTGGCTACATCTTGAAGCGAGCTTCAATCAACACATACTTCAAGCCGCCAACGAAGATAAGTCAATTTTTACCATCCGTCAAGTGCCAATTACCTTTACAAGATGCAGGGGTCTATAAAATAGATTGTGATTGCGGACTCTCATACATTGGTCAAACCAAGAGAAGCATAGGCACCCGCATAAAAGAACACATAGCTGACGTAAAACACAAACGCTCGTTGAAGTCTGCTGTGTGTGAACACGTACAACAGGGGACCAACCACTACCTGAGATTTGACAAACCACAGATTCTCGCTAAAGAACACCGATTCCTGCCAAGGATGCTTCGCGAGGCTATTGAAATTAAAAAACATCCCAATTTCAATAGAGAAGATGGTTGGAATGTACCACCAG
The DNA here is from genome assembly GCA_963675205.1 of Catocala nupta. Lineage (NCBI taxonomy): Eukaryota > Metazoa > Arthropoda > Insecta > Lepidoptera > Erebidae > Catocala > Catocala nupta. The sequence goes on from OY776102.1 coordinate 2,194,917, forward strand.
CTTGGGATCCAGTACTTCAAATAGTCAAACCCAAGAAGAAACAAACCACAGCTAGACTTCATGATACTTTGAGCTCATTCTGCGTAAATAGAAACACCAATAATTAAATTATGTTCAGGTACTTTGAAATAACTACACTGGAACATTGAGACAACTACCATCTTAGTCTCCCCGTGACCATGGCTGCTGAAAAGCACCCGAAACGTCGGGGAAAGTGTAAACCAAAAATAAATAGATTTAATAGTTTAAATAATTTTATTAGCTTATAAATTAGTCAAATAAAATCAATAGTAGTAGTAGAGTAATATTTTCAAAATTTTGTAATACAGTGATAAATAAACAACGCGATAAAATCCGTATATAGTAGTTTAACCACAGAATTTTACTAATTTATCCAGAATTTTTCCAGTGCGGCGTACCATCTTAGTATCCCCGTGACAATGGCTGCTGAAAAGCAACCGAAACGTCGGGGAAAGTGTAAACCTAAATATAAATAGTTTTAATAATTTTATTAGCTTATAAATTTGTAAAATTCAATAGTAGTAGTAGTAGTGTAACAGTTTCAAAATTATGTAATACAGTGTTAAAATCCTAACGCAGAAGTTGTCATAAAAAAACTATTTTGGATTCGATTTTCACGCGGGACTGCATTTGTGTCATACAAATAATTGTACCGTGTGGGCTTCGAACCCTAGCCACAGTGGCAAGGCCATCGCTTGCATTCTACGCTATCCATGCAATCTTTTTAATACATACATACATTAATTTTACATAATATATTAGTTAGTAGTCTGAGTGGATTAGTAAATTGTCTTACGACGACACGGAGAAAATATTAACTAGTTTAGAATAAAACATCAACATTCATAATTTATATTTATTTATGGAAATGCAATAAACTAAATGTTCAACAGAATATAAATCAAATCAACATACTTATGTGTGGTCATATTATACAAACACATGTACTCACACACACATCCACACACACACACACACACACACACATACACACACACACTTAAATACACATAAACACATACGCTTACACTCACACCTATTAATTAAGGAATTTTTCATACTTTGTTAATACTTACCTTATTGTAAACATACGTATAGATGTGAAAGAGCGGGGTGTCCTAGTACAAGTATTGTTATATGCTTAAATGGATACTCCAAACACTAGGTTAAAGAAATACCAAATGTTTACGAATTATTTTTTTTTTTTTCTTATATACCACTGATGAGTAGGGCCCTCTTCTTAGCGATACTCTAGCAATCTATGTGGATGTACTTGGTGGCAATATAAATTTTGATATAAAAAAGAAACAAAATACCATGCTAGCCCAGTGAAGGTTAGCAGACTTCACATATTTTCGAGAACTTTTCGGAGAACTTAGAGAGTGGTGAACTCTCGGACATGTATCTATATGTCTGAGAGTTCACCGTTCTCTCCCTCACGACGTTTTTTTCCAAAAGAATTGGAGAGATTTTACATTCCCTATTTCTTTCCTTCCATTGACTCATCTTTATTATTTTCTTATAAGCCTTTGCCTAAACCTAATAAATGTAAATTCACTAACTAACAAACTTTGAGGATCATAAGTGTTACTTTGTGATCTAAATTAATAAATGATTTTTGCCTTTGCTCACGTTTCTTTCGAACTTGGAACTATGTGACATTACTTAAAAAGTTCGTTCTGGTCAACGCACAAGCATGCAGCATTACAGGCGTTATCTATGTACAGGACATTGATACTTATATATTGTCTCCCATACATCTAGTCATCAGTCAGTCACCGGATCGTCACGGCGCGTCATAAATCAGCCGTCGTTGAGGCCGAAGCGGCTCGAAACGATGCGATCCGGTACGATACGGTGCGATCCGGCGACGTTAGTAACATGAACTAAACTGATGATCATTCGTCGCCCGTGTCCGCAGTAATCTAGATAGATCTATTCTAAGTACTGTTGTCGACAGAATTGTGAATTATTATTACTACAAGACTATGCCCGCGGTTTTGCTCGCGTAAATATAGGTTACTAGCTGAACCGCGCAACTTCGTCTGCTTCATATAAGAGAATTTTCCCCGTTTTTGCAACATTTTTCAATCATCATATTGTTCGTAGCGTGATGTTATTATTAAATATTATATTTTTAGCCTTTCTTGATAAATGGTCCAAAACTAAGGCGCCGGGCACACTGCGGGCGGTCAGCAGTCAGAGTTCCGAGTTCTGCGTTCCACGTTCACTGTGATGTATGTGTCTTTGAATCGTACACACATAAAAGCAGTCAGACCGCGGCGGTCAAAGAGAAACTGTATATTATCAAAGAGAAACTCGACTGCAGAACGCAGACCGCCGACGCGTGAGTGTGTGTGTTCGGCGTCTAAAAGAATTTTTCAATTCGAACCTGTAGTTCCTGAGATTAGCGCGTTCAACCAAACAAATAAACAAACTCTTCAGCTTTATAATATTAGTATAGATTAGCAACCAGCTCTTTCGCACAGCTAGTATAACCTTAACAAATTATACACAAAAACCATCCTCATGAATCACTCTGTCTATTGGTGAAAACCACATCAAAATCCGTTTAGTACTTTTTGAGTTTATCGCGAATAGACGATAGTGATATTAATTATTAATCCTTCGGGAACAGCACTTTCTCTGGACGAAACGTACTCTATGTCCTTTTTTGTACATTTCATGATGATCGGTCGAGTAGTTAAGGCGTTAAAGCGAAACAAACAAAATTGCATTTGTAAGTTTGTATAATCCGGTCAAAATAAGAGCAATAGACTAACGGGAGATTGTTGGAGTTCCACGCAGAGGTTTCAAGGTTGATCTCAAGGCGTGCACTCCCGACTTTTTTGAAGTTACGTGCATATTTAACAGTTAAATATTGCTCGCGTTAACAGTAAAAGAAAGTCTCACTGATTTAGTCGTAGTAGAGTTTCGCAGATTTCAGCATGAATGGTCCGGCTCGACCGGGGAAGGACTACCCTCTCACAGAATATTGACGTGAAATAGCAGTATTCCTACTCTTATGTTTCGTTCGGTGAGTGTGAGTGCCGGAGGTCCAATTACCCGCTTTCCCCCTTCCCGTTCCTTTTCCTTCCCACTTCGTTTTTCTCTTCTTCATTTTCTAAAGGGTCGGCAAGGCGCAAGTGTTGCCTCTTGTGTTCCAGGCGTCTATAGGCTACGGTGACCACTTACCATCAGATGGGCCGTATGCTTGTTAGCCAACTTAGTTGTAATAATAAAATTCATGAGGATGAGTTTCATTGATTTCTTTATTTATTTAATGAACTATATGTACAATATAAATCTATTATACTACTTATATTCAAAATGTGAAAGTTGGTGAGGGTGTATGGACGGATCTATATATTAATACGTGAAGCAAAAACTTTGTACCCCTTTTTACTAAAATTGTGCGGACGGAGGCGTATGAAATTTGGCACAGTTATAGTTTATATGGAGAAGGAGGGGCGAAATACATTTATTTATGAAAAAACACTACACGCACACAACCATGCAAAGGACACAAGCAGTCGAATCGCGTTCGTATTATTTCGAAATTTTTCGTCTGACGTTGTACAATTCTTTGTAACTATGGTTACCTACACCTTTTTTATATGTAATAGAGAAAAACAGAAAACAAAGTAGCAAGCTAAGGAATTTTGGTCGAATTTTGACCACTAGGCGATCACTAGTTATTGTTAATACATCAGAATAGAATACAGGCTATTAAAAATTCTATCTTAACATAAATCTACAGTAACGCGACCGAAACCGCGAGCAAAATCAAGTCTATACTAAAAAAACATTTCATCTTTTCATTCACACACACACAAACACACATACAAACAGGCACACATACACACACCAACATTACACTAGTCACTACTCATACTTTCGTACGCACTTACTGCAAGACGCCATTTATTCATCATATAATTTTTGTTTTTTTTTAACTTTTACTTTATTGTACATATACATAATAATTATGTTATATTCTATCTTTTGAACCACGATGAAGGGAGCCTGGCCTCCACGACACAGGATACCCTGTGTCGTGTCGTGTGGAGACCAGTGATTTATCTGTTTTGGCTATGTATTTTTTCTGAACAATAACGATTATTATTATCTATATTTTTACTTTTTGCTCTATTTCTTAATATAAACATTAACTATGCCAAATCTGACATCCTCTGCGCAATGTGCTTAAACGAGACACAAACGCTTCTATACAGGGTGATTTTGAAATCGTGTAATTCCTTTTAACCACGCATTCTACTGGTGATATAGAATAACCCTGACCATATCTTTATTTAATTAGATTTTTTTTTTGAAAAATTATTATTCCGTTTTTTTCGTGAAATGGTGTCAGATAGTCATATGTTAACCAACCGAGGCAATTTTAATGTTTTACTAATTAAAATAAAAAGTCATATTAATAATTAATGTCGTAAATAATAACGGGCGGTCCTTTTTATTGCCCCTTATTATTTACGACATCAGTTATTGTTATGTTATTATTTTTAAATTAAAAAAATATTAAGATTGTGTTATTAAAATATTTGGTGGTTAAAATATGACTATCTGAAATCATTTCATGAAAAAAATCTGTACTCTAATTTTGCCGAAACCATTATTCTAATTAAGAAAAAATATGGTCAGGGTTATTCTATATCACCAGTAGAATGCGTGGTTAAAAGGAATTACACGATTTCAAAATCACCCTGTATACATATTAATACATAGATGTATAAATTGTTAAGATTTATGTCATCGGTAGTACTGTTCAGGTGTGATGTATAGAGCCCAGCGGGCGACGAGGCGTGATCAAGTTATAGTTTGCCACTAACTAACTTGCGTATATGCACTGTCGAGTTATACGGACCGACGGTGTCTTTGTATATACATATACATACATACATATATAGATAAAAGCTCAGTCCACCTGGATTTAATAAATTATTACTAGTGGTCGAAATTCTAACGTAATTGATACAATTTTTACTTCATCTTATTATAAAAGACTATTCCCATTATATTATCTTTTATTTTTGTTATTAGGGATTTTTAAGCAATCAATGTTCATGCCAGCCCCATAAATTCACACATAGTTACAAATTGATTTTCTTAATACTATTATCTTATCTTATCTTGTGTAGGGGGCCAGTCAGTACAGACCGGCGACACTTCGACCCAGTGGGATCTTTTGTGTCGACTTCCCAAATAACGACTGCCATAGATGTTCATGGCAGCCGGGACCGACGGCTTAACGTGCTCTCCGAGGCACAGAGCAGGCGATAATTGTCAATCAATACGCACATAATTTCGAAATGTCATATAACTTCCGAAAGTCAGAGGTGCGCGACGTGGGTTCGAACCCGAGACACTCTGCATTGCAGTCTGTTGGTCTTCCCACTGAGCTATCGCTGCTCTCTATCTATTATCTGCTATTTATATTTAATACTATTAAATATAAATTTATAAACTAGCTTAGCTTCAGTACTAGTAGGCTTTTTCTTTCAGCTTCAGTACAGTACATATATATATACACTTTAAAATATATATAAAAGAGTTTAATTTTAATGTTTTACATAGCTGTTTCCTTTCAAATACATTTTAGTACACTCTACGAGAAGGTGCTGAACATCTTCTAGTTTTACACACGTTACAATTTGGGTATCCCCAAATTGTAAAGTGTGTGGACATTTTCATTAAAAATAAACTTTAATTACATAAACAAAGCAACAATTATAATTTACAACTTTACTAATATTAAGAAACCTAACCACATAAATAAAACATGAAAAGTAACAAAATATGGGATTATAAATTTAATATAAAGAAAAATTAAATTTGTGCAACGGCATGTGTCCAGATCTTAATCTAAAACCTATTTTAAGCAAATGTCTACCTAACTTAATGTCGCCAAACCAAGTTATACAAGGAGGCTCACACTGCATAGTTTTGTACCATATACCTTCTCTCTAGATCGAATATCAAAATGTTCCTTCCACATCTGTTGACATTTGTTTTTATAGTGAGGTAAGTGTTCACAATAATCAGGGATTATGAACGTTTCGCTATCTGTACAGGCTCTTTTAGCAATCATGTCAACTTCCTCGTTACCTTTTATGCCTACATGAGAAGGGATCCACTGCAGTCTCAGAGTTACCTCGCTTGATAATGTATATATCTTATGTAGTATGGCATAAGCTAAAGCTGTACTTCTCTGACCAGAGGCGAAGCGAATTCCTGTCACGCGGGTGACTTTACATACATTTAAACAACGGACACAAATAACACCCAGATATATATGTGAATCACACATTCTTTTGTCCTGTGTGGTGATCGAACCCACAACACTCACCGCGGCGGCAGTGGTACGGCAACCACTTGATAACGTCATCCGTGCAGTAACTACATATACAGGGTGTGGCGTAAATAATGGATAACCTTGAAACTGTCAACTGGCCAGATTCAGATCACCATATGCCCATGGATGACCAAATTATTGATATTTTAAATAAAAATCGTACTTACTCATACAAAATCAGCTGTCATTTCTACAATTGGCGACATTTTCTCGTTCTGTTTTTTTTTGTCACTCTTGAATACTTGAATTATCAGACCAGTATCAAGATTTTTTGTTACAATCTAAGACAACTTCGCAAATAATACTTATTCTCAAAGGACATCATTCAAATTTCGAACATTTTGTACCCAAAAATAAAAGAGCCGGCCAGAAAAAAAAAACTGCGTTTTTGTAGAAAATATGTCTGAGCATTTTTTTCTATTACAGCGAACTTCTAAATTTAACCCTGCAACTGCTACATGTGATTAAAAATCATTATTTTTACGTACAACGTTTGTCTAATAGACACACATGTATTTACTTTAGTTAGTAATCATAAACAACCTAGCTACCTGCTATTGTTATGTGTGTGCGCACAAGCACCCATCGCCCGACCCCCTGCCCGCTCGTGTCCCGTACTCCCCTCTCCCTACGCGACGAACACTAATCGCTTTGCACTGTTTTAAATATTTAGTTAAATAGTTATCCATGCCACTCTTGTTACATCGGATGGCTTATTACTAGTGATCGGAATAGGTAGAACTATTTAGGTTCATTGACCGCAAACATTGATGTTAATATGGATATTCCACGGGATTCCGACTGATACTACGGGATTTTATTGAATTTAATTATTTATGTCAATATGTATAAAATGATTTATGTAAGCCAATAAGCGCATGAGCGGCGTTGTAAATTTTACTTCAATAGTACGCTATAAAACTTTTTGCCAAGCGTGCGACGTTGCCGCTTTGTTGAGACGCGTAATGTCGCTGCATTATGGAAACACAAGAAAACAATAGTGGGGTGTTTCTGTCGCTAGAGTGACACACCTGTTTTTGTCTCTTTCTGCGCCACTAGAATTCAATTCTTTACCAACAGTAACTTGTTGTCTCACTCGATTACTTCGGTTCTTAGAGTGCGCTTGTTTGCTTCCTGTTGTGTTTTGTTGTGTGGTGAATATCTTCTGACCCTGGCTTATTTACTGGATTCTGGAACCTTCTTGCTACTACTACGACTTTGGCTAGCATTTACGGACTCTGATGTGACCTTATTGGATTGGACGTTTGGAGTTATTTTATTGGATACTGATTTGGTAAGTTCTATTTTTTAAGTAAAATATTGAATAAAACTAATGTATTAATCTTATTCTACCTTGACATATTAGAAAATTTAATTGTTTGGGCTTAGCGAAAAGCTTGTCCTAAGTCGAACCAATGATAAACATTTTATATACAAAAAGTAAAGTACAGTGTTATTCGCACAAAACCAAACCTTTTTTTGTTAGCTAAACTTTATTAATACTAATGTATTCCAATCCAGTATTTTCTTGACTTTAAAGTATGTCACGCACGTGTCAATATTAACTTAGAAACTTATTAATAGAATGTATTAATTAGCTATACGGTAAAGTGCAGGAGTCATAGACTAACATGTTTGCAGTTCGTGCACATATGAACTATCATTGAACTGTACTGAGTGTACTACTTGTGTGCGATTAACCGTACCCTCTCTTAGCGTAAATTAAAATCTTTTGATTGACTTTGCATTTTCAAACTTGCACTTGGAATATATATATTTTACTAGCTTTGTTTTTCAAATACTAAGTGTCGATGTGACTCTACTCAGCATTTCTAATTTAACGACATTTTGATTCAGGTGAAGTACTTCAACTTGGCGTCAAGTTCTGTCAAGCCTGAAACAGTTCAGAAGTGGATACGTGACTATCCTGAGCTGATTTTTGACGCTGCCAACTGTACTATTTACTGCACCAAGTGTTAAAGCCATTTATCAGTAAAAAATCTAATGTTAATCGACATATTGAAGGTGCTCAACATCGAGGAACATACAAACAGCCTCAAGAAGAATTTTATTTATTCAGTTTTTAATTAACATCCCTGGTTGCAAATAAAAAATAATGCCTGCAAAGATTTTTTCAAAAATACATGTATGCTGTTTGTTGTTGTAATTGCAATAACAAAAAAGTGCCTGACGAGTCGCTATTACCTCAATTAAAACATGTCACCTGTTTGGCACACACTCTTCATCGCGTATCTAAACAGATATGGTTAGAGTACCATGATGTAGATATGCTAATATCCAATGTGAAAAAAATACTTTTAAAAGCTCCTCGCAGAATAAAAGTATTGAAAGATACGTATCCCAACTTACCTCTTCCCCCACAACCAGTGATAACTAGATGGGGCACTTGGCTCGAAGCTGCATCGTATTATGCAAAATATTATGAAGAAATAATAAATGTTATTTCAGATTAAACAGCCCTGATTCAATGGCAATACGTAATACGAAAAATATTCTGGAAAAGGAAAATCTACGGAATCAATTAGTATATATAGAAAATCATTATACGATTATTTTATTTTCATTAAAAGAGTTGCAGAAACATAATTTAGCATTAAGTGACTCGTTTTTGGCTTTTGATCAAGTCAGAGCTACTTTAAATGAATGTAATTCTGATAGAATAAAAAACAACATTGAAAAAGTTATGGTTAGGAATCCTGACATTGACATCCTCAGAGAATATGAAGGAAAATTATCGAAAAATGATGTGAATGACGAAATTTTGTCATATAAATTCGCTTCACAACATCAACAGATGTCGAACGCTCGTTTTCCACATATAAATGGGTGTGAGATGTAAAAAGAAATAGATTAAAATTAGATAATTTAGAAAAAATAATGGTGATTTATTTTAACTTTGGTCATTCTCAGTCTTCTAATGAAGCTGAACACGAACCAGACCAATGACATTTTTTGTTTAAATAAGTGAATTATTGTTGAAACGTATTGATTATTTTAATTAAGATTTTATTGTAAATACATATTGTTCTATTTGATAATGTTTTGATTTTCTGAGGAACAAATAATTTGTATGGTAATATGTTTTTGTACAACTTCAGAATAAAAATGTTTAAATGATTGTTGATCCTTGAATAAGAAATTGTTACGTAAAAAAATATGTATATGTGGATTAATGAATAAAGTTTATCTATTTATTATACTTTCTTTCCGTCAGAAAGGAAGTGTAATCTTTCATTAGTCCCGTCTTTCATTAGTCCCGAAGGCGAGAATAGCTTTTTTATGATTTTACTACTTAAAAACCAAATCCTGGGCCTCGGGGAATATCCATATTATTCTAACCTATGGCAAGTAGATAAAACAGCTCTACCTATTCCGATCTCTGCTTATTACAAACGTATGCGTGACTGTGTTGTGTTTATTTAACAATATTTCAAATGGCTGACTTTCTGTGTATTCGGTGTCGTGAGTCTGTTGTAAACAGAAGGCGATACACTTGGGCTTCTCGAGAAGAAATACACATTGATATAGCGCAGATTATTATTCAAGAAATATTGGAGCTACAGGTATGTAATCTTTGAGGTTATGGGTCCTACTTCTATCTCGTCTTATTTAATAATAGCGCGTTGAATTGAATATCTATCATCAGTTATTATTTTTGATATCTAGTTTTGTCTTACATTTTACTAGCTCATTGGATTTTAGATTTCCAGTTCCCGCAGTGTTTTTATTATAACAATAATTACAATTCGTCATAGAAAATACCTATATAATGTTCTAGGGAAGTTAACATCTGACCATGTCAAAATCTAAAATAAAGCATAGTATAATATAATGCTCGGTAGGAGCAAGTGGAACGACACGAGTAAGAAATAACTTAATATTATTATTAACTTAATAAGAAATTATTTACGCCACACCCTGTATAAGTTCCTATCATCAATATAGTAAGTTGGACTGCCATGCAGAGGTCGAGTTCGATTCCAAGGCATGCACCACTGACTTTTCGTAGTTATGTGCATTGTCACGATTTACTTAAGCGTGTATATTGCGATATACGTAATTCTCTAATATTCTAATACTTATTCAATAAACTTATAATATATTTACTAAACTAATATAATTTTAATAACTACAAACCAATTCGTAACAAACAATATAAATAATAATAATTAACAGACAGACACGCAAAATTCCTTCGACGCACCGTTTTATATATAATATCAGAGTCCCTTCCATTTTTATGTCGACCGCAAGCGCATAATTCATTTTTCGCTAAGCAGCCGCAGTCGCTCTCAAATCGTGATCTAGGCACGACACGTACTCGCAGCTTAGCGCACTGTACCGATTCCTCGTATTTGTTTTAATAATTATTTTCTATAAGTACGTAATTAGATTTATATTCTGTGTTTTTACATTTGGTTAGCCAAATAAGTGCCTTGTTTGTTTCCGTACTGGGTAAGTTGTACAATTTTGATTGTTATTAGTTGTGCTGTTGCTAAAAATGTACATAGTCGCCGCCTCTTAATTTAAATGTTATAACGGCTAGTTTCGAAGAGATTGATCGCACTATCCTTCCTATCTGTTGTGTAAATAATATGTACTTGGTGTTGTGAACTATCACGAACACCAAATGTTTTATTAATCTTATGTTTTATCGTTTTATTGCTATTAGTAATTAGTTGATTCAAAAGTTTTAGACTAGCCATCTAGTAGATGCCGAACTCTCGTTCTGTTAGGTGAAGGCTTATAAATTGCAACTTACAATATTAGTTGCTAATGCAATTTTGGGAACGGTGGTTCCAGGAAATGCTATGCGGCTGAAGACGAATGCGACTAGCCGGCTCATCCCTGTCACCGCTCATAGCTCCGCCGCAGCGAGGGACACCAACCATCATCGAAAGCCACCAAGAAGGGGAGTGCGGTATTAATCAGCCCACTACGGGGTCCGACTTTTAACCGGCCTTGCTCATTGCCCTCTTATTATTTTTATTGTAATGGTCTTTCATATTGCCTTTTAATTATAAGTTACTTGAACTCTGTTTGTAATCGTTTTATTTTTACACATTAAAAAAAACGTGACAGCATATTAAATAGGTAATTACCGAAGGAAAACATCGTGAGGAAATTTAAATATCTCTCAGATGATGTTAGATAGAGACGCTTATATGTATTTTCTTTAACTATCGTAAGTAACAAATTGACTGCGGTTAATAACTTATGTATGCCATCCTTGCTTAATATTTAGTGAATAAGTCGTTGAAGTGCCTTAACAATAAATAAATAAATGATATTCTCCATAAAGTTCTCGAAGATATGTGATGTCTGCCAACCCGCACTGGGCCAGCATTGTGAACTATGGCCTAGTCCTTCCCAAACTGAGAAGACGCCTGTGCCCAAATGTGGGACACTTTAAGACACGGCTAATATTATTATATATTATATTATTATAAACAATACAAGGTATAAAAAAAATGAAGTATTGCAAATAATTTAGTAGGCATGTGTTCATAAAAGGCATATTATGTGAATTTCTTTATTGTGGTATATTTTACACATTATCTATTATTTACATAAACAAAAGCAACAATCATAATTTATAACTTAACTAATAATAACAAACCTAACTATTTATAAATAAAACAGAATGAAAGGTAACAAAATATAACACTGTAAAATTTAATAAAAAGAAATGGCTGATTTGAGCAGCGTCGTCGTATTTATATGTATATTAGTGGTAAAAAAATATATAATATAATATAATAATTTAATATAATATATTCTCTCACATACACACAACACTATGTAGTCTAAACTAAGCAGAGTTTGTACTATGGGTACTAGACAATGGATAAACATACATATATACTTTTTTTTTTGTAAATACATTCATATTATACAGCTAGCCAGATTGCAAGCTACTATTATTTATATTTTATTAAATTTTCGTAATGATCGATTGGAAGGTGTCAAAGCGAAATAATATTATTATAGTTAGGATTTTCATGGGTACAACTAGCAAAGTTAAGTGAGCTAAATCCTAATTTATACAGGCTGATTGGTAAAAGACTGGACATATTGAAGGAGGTTCTCGATTCTGGATCCGAATATCTAAAAAAATAGGTACTTGAAATTCGACCTAGTTATCCAATAAAAACTTAATGTGCAGACACTCTTGCGCATATACCAAAGCTAAACTAAATCTTTGTCCCCGCCTCCCCGCACTCTCCCGAATTTGCACCCCCACCCGTCCTTTTCTTATCAAAGGTAGCAGCTGTGTGCGACGCGCATAGTGTCCACATTTTATGGATATTTCATACAAATTTCCATAAAGGTTTTCTTTGCAGGTAAAAAAAATATTTTATTTATAACTTACGTCTGACCATAAATTATCATGTCCTTAAGTATGTACAATGTTTTACCAGTCACACTGTATTGTAAATGCGAATGTGACTTTGTTTGTTTCGCTTTCACGCCTGAGTTACTCGATCGATCATCTTGAAATTTCGCATACACATTGTCAGGGAAACAGAAAAGGACATAGAATACCTTTCATCCAGAAAAACCACTGTTGCTAATCTAATCTAAATTACTTTTACGCGAGCATAGCTAGTCGAATCTAGTAAATAATTGAAATACATATATGTATATTTACGAGGATCACACTTGCCCATGAGTACTAAGGTAATTTCTTCGTCTTGATGGCCGCGTGACCCTTGCCTTATTGCATCAAGAGGCAAGAAATTAAAATTGAAAATTGTTTATTATCAATTTCTTATAATAATATGCTATTTTATAATTAGTAGTTGGGGTACTCCTTATAAGTAAACATTATCTGTGTTAGGCGACCCCGCTCTTTACACTACAGTAATAATATAATTGCATCTAACCCTAAATACCCAGAAAACAAAATTTATTCACTTTTTAATACGCAACAACACACATGATTCACCAAACGACATATTATTTGCTCATAATAATAAATGTCATACTTTAGAATCAACACACTTTATAAAATACCTCGGCCTAACACTTGACGCTAATCTAAATTTTCGCAATCACATTGAGTTATTATGTAAGAGAGTACGAAAGTTAATATTTATTTTTAAAACTATTCGTGGAGCTGCTACCTTTAAATTACTAAGACACGTATACCTGTCACTATGTCACAATCATATCTAGCTGCATTACCTCATGGGGTGGAACATCGAAAACGATTTTATTGCCACTGGAACGAGCTCAACGGGCTATTCTAAAAGTGGCGACGTTTCGAACTTTCATGTTTCCTACATATGAATTGTACCAATCCACTAATGTGCTAACTGTTCGCCAATTGCTTATTCTGCAAACCGTGCTTAAACAACATGCACTACTTCCATTCAGACCACTTCCATCAGATAAGAGACGAAAATATTTAGTATGTTACCTACAAGCTACTAAGCTTCATGCCAAACATGCCTTTGTAAATAAATTATTTTTATTTCTAGGACCATTTTTATACAATAGATTAAATATAATTTTAGATATATATAGTCTAAGTTATAAACAATGTAATGTTATTGTAAAATAGCCTTAAGTCATCATTAATTTGTAATAATATGTAATCTAAGTTATATAATATAATATATATATAATATAATATTCTACCACGTACACACAACACCATCTAGCCCAAACTAAATATAAATAAATATTCTACCACATACACACAACACCATCTAACCCAAACTAAGCAGAGCTTGTACTATGGGTACTAGACAATGGATAAACATACATATATACTTTTTTTTTTGTAAATACATACATATTATACATAGAAACACCCAGACCAAGACAAACATCCATGTTCATGCGCACAAATGTTTGACTTGTGCGGGAATCGAACCCGCGACCTCAGACGTGGCAGTCGGTTACACTAACCACTACGCCATCATTTTATTGTATCAATATACATATTTTATTTTAAGTTTATTGACCTAAACCCTAATATTATTTGGCATATATATATTTTTTGTAAGTAAATAAATTGCCTGAAACACAGGTCTAAACCTAGTTCAGGCAACCACTTTATCTAGCGCTTGAAAATAAATTAGAATGCACAATGTCGGCCGATTAAAGAATACCTAAGTAAAACATGTATCAGAATAAGGATAATTATAATTTATTGTAGTATAATATTATTTTAGACTAATAGCAAAAATGTATACCCATGTATTATTATTGAATAAAATTATTATTAATTAAATACAAGTTTCACAATATTTAAACAAATGGATAATAAATATAAAGTTAGGTATTTAACTAAGTATGTTTGTGGGTGTGTGAATGTGTGTGCGTGTGCATGTGTGTGCGTATGTATGTGTGTGTGCATAAGTATGTGTGTGCGTATGTATGTGTTTGCGTGTGTGTATGTGAGTATGTGTGTGTATTTGTGAGTGTGTACGAGTACGTGTGTAGGCATGATGACAAAATAAAAGTTTTTAGGCCATCTTTTAGATTAGAGTCCCACAAACTAATAACAACGTAAATACAACGCGTTTAAATTTCGTGTTACGTCACTTGCCGGTACAAATTTAATTTATACTAATATTGTAATTTCTATTCAGCATTGATGTTGCGATAGATACAAGTATGTGATATAACGTTACGTACGGACGTTAAGCCAGCTGCATACAATTTTAAAATTTTTAATAAAGGGTCTTTTTTAGTTTTTTAAATTATTATTTATTTTTATTTTTTTAATGATTTATTTTTAATTATTTATTTATTTTACTTTTTCTAAATTATTGTATTGTCATCGATCCTCGATAATTGTGCAAAGTTTCAAATCAATCCGTCGTCGGTTTGAGGGGTGACAATCACGTTCAAAGATTCTGTTACATAGATACATACCAAGCTAATAAAAGCGTGTTAATGATTTTCGTTATGTTGTAAAACTGTATTTTTGTTTGTTTGTTTGTAAGGGTTTAACTTAAAAGCTACTCAATTAATTAATTTTTAAATTCTTTCACTTTTAGAAAGCTCTATTAACAATAATATAGGCTATATTTTATTTTTAGAAGTACTGTTACGCGAGCGTAACCGCGTGCAAAAAGCTAATGCGTTATATCTTAATATTTTTTTATTATTTTGTTGTAACAAAAAATTGGTGTCCACAACTGACTAGAATCACTTATTTTTAACTATGTTATCATGCCTATTGGACTCAGTTTATTATTAACCCTTCCACCAATCCATATCCCCTCCATCTTCACCAGGAATCTTAGCGTAGCCCTGATACTTCCACCACCGGTTCCACCAATTAGTAGTTATTATTTTTGTTTTTTTGGTCGGTTCGGATTTGACCGGTAGTGGTCGTCTGCTTACGAAACCAACAGACGATCTAGTATACTTTGTATAATCTGAAAACAAAGTAAGATGTTGAGATTGTGGTAATAACTTTCAATCTTTCGCGTTGCAAGTTAACTAATCACCGGTGCCATTTGATTTTTTAAATAATTTTTGATTTGATCACCTGCGATATTGAAAGTAGCGAATCAGACACGATGTACAGTTGACCAAGAAAGTGGAAGTCCAAGAAAGTTTGACAAAAGTTTCTGTGAGATCTAATCACTGCTAAAGTTGACTTTTTTAACAGTGGTGAGTAAGGAGGTGAGTTCTTGTTAGCTATGATAATTCAAACTTGCCACAAGGCATGACGTAAATATAATACACGATAAAGAGAACAATGGTCACTGGCATAATATAATTGCAAGGAGAAATTGACCATGTTGTTCATGACGTTCAAATGTACCTCAACCGTAGGGTGGTAGAACACATTTTTGGCCGAATATACTACAACAAAGTAAACAAAAAATTATCCTAATTTATCGAAATTAAACTGCTTTATAAAGATTTTTCCGCGCGAACATGGCTGCTGAAAAGCTACCGAAACGTCTAGGAAAGTGAACATTTAAATTTAAATTGATATAATAGTATACAGATTGTAATATGTTAGTAAACAAAGAGATAAAATCCTTATAAAGCAGTTTAATTTCAATGTATAACATTCGCGTGAACAATAATATTAACGCACCAATATTTACCATAATTTTTATTAAAATATCTATTAACTAGATTTTGGTTACGGCTTCACTCGCGTTAATCTATCCCTCGGGAACAGAATTTTTCTTGTTGATAATGTTGACAAGGTTACAGAAAATGTATCCCTGTCAACCTTATCAACAAGAAAAAATATATGCCCTTAAGTCCTTTTCTTTATCCCTGTCAACTTATATGCAAAATTTATGACGACTTGCCCGATGCGAATGTGAGTTTGTCTATTTGCATTCACATCTTAACTTCTCGACCGGTCATCATTCAATTTTTTATTTATTCACATTGTCTTGAGGGGAACAGAAAAGAAAATCAGGTAACTTTATTTAGAAAAAGTACCGTTCCCGAGGGATAGAAAATTGTCATGACCTACATTTATACGAGTCAAGCCACGGGCAGAATCTAATATCTATATACAAATAAATAAAATCGAAGTGTATGTTTGTAATATCAAAACAACAGCGTTTTACTAAATGCATACTGATACCAGAATACCAATTTTAACATTTTAGTCTGTCTGTCCATCTGTCTGTTTGTTCCATGTAATCTCCGAAACGGCTGGACGGATTTTGGCGGGACTTTCATATTGGTGGATAACTTATTTTATGAGGAGTATATAGTGATAGCACGCGGAATAGTAGTACTTTTCTCCTTCTACGTGGGCAAAGTCACGGGCGTCGGCTAGTGATATATAATAACAGTAAGATAACAATTTTCTATGGAATAGTAAACGACAATTGCCATATATTTCTTTTTGCTAAGGTTCATGAAGTTTTTAACAATACGATAGGGGACAATTATAACTTTTTCTGGCTTGTCGCAGCCTTACCCATGTCATTGAGGAGCTTGGGTAAGTCCAGACACTCGACGCTAGTGGTAACTTACCAATTGTCGTAGTTTTACCAGTAGAAGCAACTGTACTTGTTTGAGCCTTGTTCCCGTAAAAGCTTATTTCTAAGTAGCTTGTATTCTTATATTGGAACCTAAACATTAAATTGGTGATTTCGGAGCCCAGGATTTGAAAATCATAATGACGCCATGAAAGTCCTTCTAAATAGTGATGATGATAAATATAATTTTTATAATACTTATGAGGTGTTTTTTTAATTAAATCTTCATAAGTATGGCCTTGTTCAAAGCCTTCTGTGTACCAAAGTTTGATATTTGACTTATGCGAACACACGGCTAATACACTGATGCAGGTGTAACGATTTATATTGAAGCGAAGATCGTAAAGAGACAGCTGAAAATTATAAACATATATTATTATACCACAATATTACATTAGAAAAATACCCGGGCCTTTGTGAGGTTCATATGGATATATGGGTCCAACGTGAAGAGGCCCCTCGAGCATCTTAATCTAAGGTGGGATGAGACAACTACGGAGACATTTTATTTTTAACAAAGCAGCTCCTGCACTTGTAACAGTTCCTGTATCGCGGGGGACTTTACAAACATTTAGACAACCGTCACAAAGAACACTCTGACTCGGAACAACGATTTGTAGATCACACAAATGTTGGACCTGCGTGTGGATTGAACCCATAACATTCGGCACGGTGGATATCCTCGGAACACGGGGCATTCTCTTATCTTCCTTATTTATTAATAAACAAAATTCTAAAATTTTAAAAATACCTGACCTATAATTCATTTGATACCCACATTGAGGGAGTTGTGAAAAATATGTTATCCGCCATTTTGTGGCGGCGGCCATCTTGGACCGATTTTCATCAAACATAACAAATACAAGAACAATCCCAAATCAATCACCTTCCAAAAAAAAAACAAAATTAAAATCGGTTCATCCGTTCGGGAGCTACGATGCCACAGACAGACACACACACACACACACAGACACGTCAAACTTATAACACCCCGTCGTTTTTGCGTCGGGGGTTAAAAAATAGCGACCCGCCCCGGCTTAGTACAAGCACAGGTAGTACAAAATCTTAACAAACAATTAACCTTCCTCATGAATCACTCTGTCTATTGGTGAAGACCGCATACAATCTATTCAGTAGTTTTTGAGTTTATCGCGAACGTATAGATAGACATACGCGGCGAGGAACTTTGTTTTATATAATATTCAGTAATAATATGTAACTAGTGACTTACTCCATAAACACCTATTCCTATGGTATTAGTAACTTGTGAAGTGAAGTTTACCCGGTCTTTAAACATGAGCTGTTTATCCTGCATGTTATTTGGAATACATTGGCCACGCACAGTTTGAGGCGCCAGCTTTTTTTCGGCCGCTGGTAAGGTTACTGCGAACAAAATGTAATTTTCAGCCATAGGGTTACAGGACGGTTGAACATAACAGACAAGCTATGTGGCACAATGAATCTTTCAAGTAGCGACAATATTTTTAGAGTTCGAAGAAACTCTTATACATCAGCTTTGTCCAACTGTCTGTTATACAACTTTCAACTCAAGAACCGTAAGAGCTTGAGACTCACGGTCAACGCCATTCGACTCAGCATAGTCGATATATTTTCATTGCCGTTTTTCACTTTTTTATATAGGTGCTACGTTTGTGATTTCACACTCCACATACACACAAACGAACTAAAACTGCACTTCCTCTTTATCTATGCTTCTATAATAATACATATTATAAAGAGGAAGGATTTGATTTGTTGTTTGTTTGTTCGTAAGGATTTAACTCAAAACTCCTCAACCGATTTTAATTTTCTTTCACTATTAAAAAGCTTTATTATCACATGGGTAATATTTTATTTTAAAAAACGTACTGTTACCTTCATAACCTACGCGAGTGAAGCCGCGGGCAAAAGCTAGTAATTTCTAATAAAGATAAAGAGTTATTTTTTTGTTTGAGCGCACTAATAATTAAAGCGGCTTTGTATTAAACTGTCCCACTGCTGGGCACGGGCCTCTTCTCACTGTGAGAAGGGTTTGGCCATAGTCCACCACGCTGGCCTAGTGCAGATTGGCAGACTTCACGTATCTTCGAGAACATTATGGAGAAGTCTCAGACATGCAGGTTTTCTCATGATGTTTTCCTCACCGTTAAAGCGAGCGATATTTAACTATTTAATACGCACATAACTTCGAAAAGTCAGAGATGCGCGCCTTGGGGTCGAACTCGAGACCTCTGCGTGGCAGTCCAACAGTTTCCCACTGGGCTATCGCAGCTGTAGCGTACTTGGCAAATAACATTTTCAATAAACAATTACAAAGTTATATATAATAATATAATATAATATATTTATTTACCAAAAACATGTGTTTCAAATATCACAAATTTTTTCACAAGGCATTTTTTATTATTTCTGCATTATCGATGAAGAACGGCCAAAATGATTCTAAACTAGGTTACAGAGGTTTCAGATACAACGGAACAATAATAAACGAACAAAATGCAAGTTTTTATACAGGTAAGTTTTCATCTATCTGGAGTGAGTGAAGTTCTTGTTGTGCATGATGCGTGTATTTCGTGTTGTGTGTGTGTGTGTGTGTTTATTTATATGTGGTGTGTCTGTCCTATTTATGTGTCAAACGTATGAAGATTTTATTTTGGTTATAAGTAATTGTCTAGATTTAATTTTATCTTATTTAAATTTTCTATTTAGTGATTAATCGTTCGTATATTTCCTTAAACTAGATCCTCTGTGTTTTGGTGGGCTAATTGAAGAAGATATTCTCGCAGCTGAGTTTTGCATTGGTATCGAGTATTTGAAAATAAATTTAGTATGTTATTTAGGTTGTTATACAGTTTAGAGCTTGAGATGATGTAATGACGTTTAGCGAACGATGTTTTATGGGGTTTTGAAGGAAAGACTTTATATTTATGTCTCCCAACAGGTTCCGAGGAAGGGTGGCTTGTATGTTTTCGAAGTACTGAGTGGAGTACATAGAGCTGCCTGACTGTAAGCATTTTGCATTCTTTGTAAAGCTGCGCTGTTGGATATCTACGTGCGGGTGAAAGCATTACTTTCAGTTGTCATGAGTATTTTTTTATTAAGTTAACTAGTTTCTGCTTGCGGTTTCGCTCTCGTATGAAAACGTTAAACTATGTTAGGACAAGTACTTTTGAAAAAATATATCGTTCTTGTTACTCGGTGATAATATGGCTTCCTGATGGTGAACGCATTTTTAAAATCGGTCAAAAAGTATTTGTGTTAAACAAACAAAAGAACAAACAATTAAATCTTTCCTCTATATAATAATAATAATAATAATATCTATATAATAATAATAGGGAGGGCCTCGATGGCGTAGTTGTTAGTGTAACCGACTGCCACGCCTGAGGTCGCAGGTTCAATGCCCGCATAAGTCAAACATTTGTGTGCATGAATATGGATTTTTGTCTTGGTCTGGGTGTTTCTATGTATAATATATATGTATTGACAAAAAAAGAAGTATATATGTATGTTTATCCATTGTCAAGTACCCATAGTACAAGCTCTGCTTAGTTTGGACTAGATGGTGTTGTGTGTATGTGATAGAATATTAATTTGAACGTAACTTATATAACCTATATCTCTAAGGACTTCGAATTATAATCCTAACTAATATTATAAATTCGAATGTGGGGTTGTTTGTTTGTTTGTTACGCTTTCACGCCTAAACTACTCGGTACTACCGGTACTGTTATAAATCTAATCTAACCTGCAGTTAAAAATCTAGTTTATATATAACTGAACACATTTAAGCATTAATAATATATAAAAAAGTAAATAGTAGTCTCTGGAAAAAGGTAACAAGCAATCAAACAAACTTACATTCACATTTATAATATTAAATTAGGTTATATAATTACGATTAAATAATAACATACAAAAAGTAAACTACGTAGAAATTATATAAAATGTTTACACGTGTAATAACATCAGCCCTGTATCAAACTGTCCCACTGGTGGGCAAGGGCCTCTTCTCAGTGTAACGGTATATCCAACACTCTAGCTCAGTGCGGGTTGGCAGACCTCAATATATACGAGAAAATTCTGGAGAACCTTAATACATGTAGGTTTATCACGATGTTCTCCTTCACAGTTAAAGCGAGCGATAATTAATAATAATATAGTAAATTCAAATTCATTTGTGTCCATGCGTTTACATTTTAGTTGTCATAGATTATATGAAGGTTCTGCCACATTCCACCCACAGGCGTGCATATGTCATTAGTAATTAACTGGAATCATTAGCAAATCAAATATTTCAAATTATAAAAAATACATAGTAACAAAAAGTATAATAATATACTACAACAGAAAAAAAAAGAAATACAGAAAATTGTGTCCAGTTTACATTATTTTATCAATGAGAAATTCAGCTACATTGTAGTATGCTTTATGCTCTAAAAAGCCCTTCAACTGTATTTTGAATGCATTATTGTTCATATCTATCCACTGTTTTGGCAAACTGTTATAAATGATTGGAGCCACACAGTATACACTTCTACGCATAAGTGCAGTATTAGCAATGTGTAACCGCAATCTGCTGTTATCACGTCTATTACGCGAAACTGTGTCCTCCAGTCGTGGAAATAGGCTAGGAATTGCTCTAACGAACATCGCAGTATCCAGAATATATAGGCTCGGTAACGTTAGTATTTTGTACTTCTGGAAGTAAGGTTTACAGCTATCAGTTGTTTTAAGTCTGAACATTGACCTCATACACCTTTTCTGAGCTTTAAATGCTATCGACGTATCAGTACAGTTCCTCCAGAAAATGATAGGTACCGTATGCTTGAAGCAACTGAACCATAGTACGCCGTAATTACGGCTTCTGTATTTGCAATAGACCTTAGTGAGTACAAGGCAGTACTGTATCACATACACAAAACACCATCTAACCCAAACTAAGCAGAGCTTGTACTTTTGGTTAGACAATGGATAAACATACATAATAATATATACTTTTCTTTTTTGTGAATACAGACATATTATACATAGAACATTCATGTTCATGCACACAAATGTTTGACTTGTGCGGGAATCGATACCGCGATCTTAGGCGTGACAGTCGGTTACACTAACCACTACGCCATCGAGGCCGACAAAAACTATTTATTACGCACATAATTTCGAAAAGTCAGAGATAAGCGGCTTTCCCTAGGCCATAGCGGCTATTTTGTGTTGCACACGTGTGTTGCGGCTAAATGATATAATTATTATAAAATTACTATTTGTAAAAAGACAACTCTCGCTAGGTATAACTCCTGTATCCTGTACAACGGACACAAAGAACACCCAGACTCAGAACAACCATTTGTGGATCGCACAATTTTTTGTCCCGTTTGGGATCAAACACACAACGCTCGGCGCAGCGGCAGTGCCAAGGCGTCCACTTGAACCACTGCGCCGTCCAACCAGTCAATTTCCTGTAGGAGGTGTAGGACTATTGCTATGTATGAACTTAAACAGCCATCCCCACAGCTATGCTATGGGGGTGGGTTTTTGGGCGAGACGGCCACTTCAACCACAAAAACGGTTTTTTGACAAGTTAGCGGATTTTTTGACAAGGTAGTAAAAATAGGAACGGTACATACTTTTTGTTAATGCTATCTGTATGTCATTTAAACGGGCTAACATCCATGCGTCTAGGTTTTCAAGCTCTCTGTTTCGGTAATTCATCCAGTTATCCGAAGTTTTACTTATAGTATATTTTGTATTCTCTGCCCTCCTTCCCTGTAGTTTACTTGCAATCCAAGGCATGAAATATTCAAAGTCTAGGAATCGAGCAGGCAATGAACAGCCAGGGCCCAAAGTACTCATACCCAGCTGAAATATTACAATATAATTAAGATACTGGCTATTAGGAGTCATATCGGAAACAAGTCGCAAATGTGCTCATTAGTCAATAAATAGTCAGGCCAATATAAAATTACTAGCTGACCCGCACAACTTCGTCTGCTTCATATAAGATAATTTTTCTCGTTTTTACAACATTTTTCGTGAATGCTCCGCTCCTTTTGATCGTAGCGTGATGTTATATAGCCTATAGCCTTCCTCGATAAATGGGCTATCCAACACTAAAGTAATTTTTAAATTCGTACCAGTAGTTCCTGAGATTAGCGCGTTCAACCAAACAAATTCTTCAGCTTTATAATTAGTATAGATTAGGATTTTCAGTCAAGAACCTCTCAATAACAGTCTGGAGTTAAGAAGTTGTCTGTATTACCTTGGAACGTCAAGCCATTCGTCCTGTGCCTGAGCTCTTCAGTCGTGTCGGATAGCCATCCCATCGGACTATGAGAGTGAAGGAATATACTTGTGTTTTCGCATACACTTGTGCACTACAAGATATCCTGCTTTAACTCTATTGTTGGGAAGAGAGGAACCTGCCATGCACGTTTGACAACGAATGAGCTTGCCAAACAGACCTGAAGATACCTCCCGCTGAGGCGAAACTCGTAACATGTTTTGTGTTCGAAGCAAAATACTGTAAGTTAGAGTTCGCCCGAGTCCAACAACGTGGCTATCCTCATCCAGAGGAGTTCGGTACTGTCAAACTATTTTTATTTCAATGCGCAATTCAAGGGTGCGTGGCGGGTTCCTTTCTTCCCCATAATTTTAATCCTATGCAATTCCGCCAAGTAGTAATTAAATTCATCATGGCTACTCTATATTAAAATTGACTGCCGTGGCCGAAATTGTACAAGACTATACTGACCAATGTCCATATTCCTTTGAGATGATGAACAAGCGCCATACCTGGTTCGAAAATACAAGAGTCTTTCTTGTACCGAACTCTGTAACAGTGGTATTTAATCGGTCTCATCCATTGAGAATCAAGCTGGAATATAGAATAGATTTGTATAATTCAAATTAATTTCCTTTTCTTGCGATTTTATACTTTGATAATTTCCTGTGTTGCTGACTTGCCTTAGATAGTTAACCATGTATGTGTGTGGTGGCTATCGGGGTAGGTTGGCAATTTTATTATATAAACATTTAACATTGTCCTACTCTTAAGCTATTTAGTCATGGTGCAGTCATGTGGTCTTAGAGCAATGGCCTCCACACCGTCCTCATAGCAGCTGAGGCGAATATTTTGAGGCCTCTACTTTGACGGCCTGAGAATGTGTTTTTTTACGCCTCGCTTAAAGGATTGAAGGAAGAAGGAAACACGTGCCTTGGCAGAGAATTCCATGCCTTGATCGTTCGGCAGAGGTATGAGGACCCAAACTTGTTGGTACGCACTCTAATCGACTCTACCGTGTAAGGATGGCATCTGTGCCCAGCACGCGTGTTCTGGATACGAAAGGGGCATACTTTAGGAGTAAAGTCTAGAACTGAACTAATGTACCAATTTCTTATGTAATATGTTGTCTGTATTCTGTTTTGCGTACCTTAAATAAATACAACATTTCATTTCAGTAGACCACGCACGTTATGGTTTACCGAAGAGGTCTATTTGTGCATGCGCGTTTTTGATCCTACACAGAATAACGTGAAGTAAGCCGTTGACTGACTGCGTGGTCACCTAGCCACTGCTACTGTGCCGATTGTGCGTGTGCGTGTCGTTATACAGGGTGACGTGGTACGTCAAGCCGGAATCAGGTAACAGGCTACGTTATAATAGCAATCAGAAAAAAAACCATAAAATACGTATTTAAAATTAAAGGCTTTTGAAAAAACAAAAAAATCTACATCCTGTGACGGTCTTTTCACTCTTGTTACTACAGATATTTACGTTTTGAATTTGTTATATAATTCGAATAATAAAAAAATCGAGAGCTTAAAGAAGCATTATATTTTTATTTGGGCAGTGTCATGGGACCATTACTTTTCATAATTTATGTAAATGATCTCCCATCAAGTATTGCCTACGATATGACTTTGTTTGCAGACGATAGCACAATACTCTTTACAAATAAATCCTTGACATCTTTAGAAATGGACATCAATAACTCCATTAGGCTAATTA
The DNA here is from genome assembly GCA_963675205.1 of Catocala nupta. Lineage (NCBI taxonomy): Eukaryota > Metazoa > Arthropoda > Insecta > Lepidoptera > Erebidae > Catocala > Catocala nupta. Next base: position 2,220,325 of record OY776102.1, read on the forward strand.
TAGAATGGCTAAAAAAGAATAACCTTAAAATTAATTTGGATAAAACGAAGGTATTAAATTTTAAGCAAAGACATAAAAATACTGACTTACATTTAGATATTAATTTTAACAATTATAAATTTGAAGAAAATGATACTACAAAGTTCTTAGGATTAGAAATAGATCATAAGTTAAATTGGAAAGCTCATATTGAAAAAGTTTGTACTAAAGTAAGTCAATACGCATATGGCTTATATAAACTAAGAAACGTAGCGAATGTATCGACATTGATAACAGCATATCATTGCGTTGTTTCATCTACATTACGATACGGCATCATATTTTGGGGGAACTCCACTGACTGGCCTTTAGCATTTAAAGTTCAAAAACGGTGCATCAGAACAATATTTAATATAAAAATTCCAGACAGCTGTAAACCATATTTAATCAAGTATAATTTAATGACGTTACCGTGTATTTATATCTATGAGTGTGCCATGTTTATAAAACAAAACATTGATCTATTTAAAAAAAGGTCGAGAATTCGCCACGCTGATAAAATGTGTGTGGTAGAAAGTAAAACCGCTCTAATGCACAAAAGCTTTTTCTGCATTTCGACGCATATATATAATAAACTGCCGAGGTATATAGTTAATACTGAAGGTAATTCGATATTTAAAAGGCGTCTTCAAAAACTACTCATCTCTAAATGCTATTATTCGCTGAAGGAGTTTTTAGAGGATAAGAATATTGAAAATTTATGAACTCAATTTAATGTCAATTGTAATGTCAATCAATTAATTTTGAAAATAACATTTATTATTATTTGACATATTTACATAGTTGTTTGACATTTCAATATTATTCTTTGACATATTTACGTATATTATGACATGTTATTATTTCATAGAATTAGATGACAGCCAAATTTGCATGCCCTATGGCTGGATATGGTCTAAGAACGATTAATTGTACTAGCATTAAGATCTGCACAGAAATGTATACCCATATTCGCAAGAAATAAATGAATTATTATGAATTATTATTATTATTATTATTTTTTTTAATGCCTGTAATTTTTTAAATACTTAACTTTTATGTTTTTATTTATTTCTGATAGCTATAATAACTTAGCCTGTTACCTGATTCCGGCTTGACGTCGGCTTCTGGGACATCCTGTATAATAACATTTCACCTACCTCCTCATCTATATAGAAATGAACACAGTCATCGAAATTGACGTAGTCCATCCGATAAACTATTTGCTCGAGCTTGCCCGATCCTGTAAAAATACAGACTTTTTTAGTAGCCAAGATGTCAATTTTATTTTACTCTACTTATACTAATATTATAAAGAGGAAAGATTTGATGTTTTGTTTGTTTGTTTGTAAGGATTTAACTCAAAAGCTACTCAACTGATTTTAAAAAATCTTTCTTCTTTATAAAGCTATATTATCACATACGCTATATCTTTTTTAAATGCCTGTTACTTACATAAACTAACTTACCTTTACACGAGCGAAGCCGCGGGATAAAGCTAGTCTATTATATTACTAGGCTTTGCTCGCATTTTGCTCGTGACGTACTTTTTATTATGAATAAAAGGTATCCTATGACCTTGCTCCTATTTTCTGTACTTCTAATAACGTATGCGTATGAAAAATGTAATTATGTTAAATCGTGAAAGCGTAATTCTAACCTAATTCTAACTTAGTAAACCTTACTGCCAGTCGTACTGCTGCGTTACTGAGTGTTACTTTTTTACGCAGTAATAGTTATTAATATTTAATAGCATCCTGCCCGCCGCGGTTTTAGTAGAGAACAGTCTTATTTATATACCTTACTGCCAGTCGTACTGCTGCGTTACTAAGTGTTACTTTTTACCCAGTAATAGTTATTAATCTTTAATAGCATCCTGCACGCCGCAGTTTTAGTAGAGAACAGTCTTATTTATATACCTTACTGCCAGTCGTACTGCTGCGTTACTAAGTGTTACTTTTTACCCAGTAATAGTTATTAATCTTTAATAGCATCCTGCACGCCGCAGTTTTAGTAGAGAAAAGTCTTATTTATATACCTTACTGCCAGTCGTACTGCTGCGTTACTAAGTGTTACTTTTTACCCAGTAATAGTTATTAATCTTTAATAGCATCCTGCACGCCGCAGTTTTAGTAGAGAACAGTGTTATTTATATTATAAATGCGGATGTGAAGTTGTTTGTTGGTTACGCTTCCACGCCTAAACTAGTCGGCAGATAATCATGTTTCATACACGTTGTCAGAGGTATAGAATAAAACATGGGGTAGCATAGCTTTCATCCAGAAACAAGTACTGTTGCCGAGGAACAGGCATTGATGGACAAAACCTAATATTTTTTTTAAATTGACACACTTTCGAAGCAGCTTTCAAAATCTAGTTTGTAGTTTGATCGCACGGCTGGCGTAGTGATTTAAGTGGTCGCCTTGCCGCTGTCACTGCTCCGAGTGTCGTGGGTTCGAATCTCACACGGGACAAAAATTTCGAATTTGAATTTGTTCTACAAATGGTTGTTCCGAGTCTGGATGTTCTTTGTGTCCATTGTTTGAATGTTTGGAAAGGCCCCCGCTCCCCGCTACACATGAATGATTCCTAGAGCAGGAGTTATCTTTTTTTTAATTTTAGATGTTTACAATATTAGTAAGGATATGCTATAACTCACGGTCAGTGTATCCGAAAACCAATATTTCATCACCCGCGTACGATAGGATGTTGATTCCATTGGGCCAGCTCAGCCTTTCATCTGTAACGTTAAAGTTCATAAGTGTTACTTTGTGACCTATATGAATAAAGTATTATTCATTTAGATCAAAATGTAACACAACCCACTAGGCTTTACATTCTAAGTATATAACTCAAACCTGACTGCACGTCTCCCTCGACATAGGATTTATTCTTAGTGCGGAAGTTATCTTACTTTATGTAAAGGTTAGGATCTTCGGTGATTTCAGCATGAATGGGCCGGCCCGACCGGGGAAGGACTACCCTATCCCACAATATCGACGTTAAATAGCAGTATTCCTACTGTTGTGTTTCGTTCGGTGAGTGAGAGTGCCGGAGGCCCAATCACCCTCTTTCCCCCTTCGCGCTTCTTCTCCTTCCCACTTCCTTTCAAGGGTCGGCAACGCGTAAGTGATGCCTCTGGTGTTGCATGCGTCTATAGGCCACGGTGACCACGTACCATCACGTGGGCCGTATGCTTGTTTGCCATCTTAGTTAAATTGAAAATAAATTTACCTGTATAGTTACCTAGAAGGCTTCTGTCATCATATTCCAAGTCTAACACTCCTATAGTTGTCAGTGTGTTGTCATCAAATTCTGGATGTATGGTGAAGTTTATCACTTTGGCGTACCACGGTTGGTTTTCCACTGTTAAAAACATTTGCGCGGTTTGGCTGAATATTATTTAGTTAATTTTAAAAGAATAAGTGATTAAAATGATAATTGATGTAGCTAATATAAAATTGTTTAAGATTTAAATCGATATAATTATCGTTAATTTATATTGTACTAAAATTATGGTAAATTAAAACTAAGAGCGGGTAACCCCGAATAGGGTAGTAGGGGGCACCAAACGTAGTGACAGCTTGTCATTCGATTGACAGCTGGTACGCGAGGCGGACACGTGCTAACCTATTGGCTCTTAATCGAGTTTAATCCACATCATTGTGATATATTTCGTGAGTTAGTGTTATAAACTGGTATTATAGAAGATTAACTAGTGCAACTGTGTCTTTATTTCGAAACACCCGCCATCTACACGCCCACAATGGAGAATGATGGCCGAGACCGCTCCTCAGGCACTTCTAATGCTCTGTTATCAGAAGTGGGATTACCAGAAGCACCACCGGAACAGCATACAGGTCAGAGCGTAAATTTTGCATTAGAAAATGAGTGCGAACGTTGGAAATATCTTTTCGAAATGCAACAACGAAATATGTTAGAGTTGATACGTACCCTACAAGAACCACGTGTACCTGAAATAAAAATCACGTTGCCTGAGTTTAATCCAGATAGTCAAGACAGCGACGCTCGTGCTTGGTGTGAAACAGTGGACTTATGTTTACTAGAAAGGCCCCTCTCGGGCAGTAATTTGATAATAACAATGAGCAAGGCACTCAAGGGCACAGCATCATCATGGCTTGTCCAATCTAGCTTTCCTGGAATTACGTGGCCTCAATTAAAAGACCTGTTTCTAGCTAGATTCGATTTCGTGGCAACTCCAGCTGCAAACTTATGGCGATTACTTAACGGTACTCCAAAGGAAGGCGAATGCTTGTCTGCGTGTGCGAGTCGATTTATGAGCGCTATAACCGCACGATGGAAGTCTTTGTCGACCGAACAGATTGCGATCGCTCTTACCTTAGCACATGCTACAAAAATCGAGCCCCGGCTACAAAGGATTACTTTCACTACAGACATTGACACGCGCAATAAACTACAGCAAGAATTGATGGCTTTTACTTTTAGAAAGAGAGGACCGCCGACTTATGATAAGACTACCCCGCCTGTAGAAGCGAAGAAGTCGCGTGTAGAGAACACTCGAAGATGCTATAATTGTGGCAAGCTAGGCCATGTATCTAGTGAATGTCGAGGCAACAATAGCCGCGACAACACACCTAACACACGATCTGAGTTTTCAGGTACTTCTTTGCTTCAGCAACCAAAAGAAGTCGGCACGCAGAAGAAGACGATCACCCCAACCTGTTTTGACTGCGGTGAACAGGGCCATATCGCGACGCGGTGCCCCAACAAAGAAGCAACGGCCAGCGATGCACGGACTGAACGACGAGTAAATGTCTGTACCATCCAACCAGCTACTGACCAGCTCTCGGCTGAAACGGGTGAGATGTTTCCGTTTTGTTTTGACTCTGGTGCTGAATGTTCTCTTATAAAACAATGCTTAGCCGATCGATTCCCTGGCAAACGACAGTATAATGCAGTAATATTATTAGGGCTAGGCAACGCGCGTATAAACTGTAATACCCAAATTCTTTCGACGGTTTCAATCCAGGGCTACTCAGTACAGTTGTTATTTCATATAGTACCTGATTCTAGTATTTCGAACGACATATTGATAGGACGGGATGTACTTACTTTAGGATTTTCAATTGAAATGTTTGAGAAACACCTTGTGCTTAAAAAGATTAGTGTAGTTTCTATATGCGATATAGGGCTAAATGTTAATAACTTCGAAGGTATAGACAGTGACGTACCTGACTGTGAAAAGCAACGGTTAATTTCATTGTTAAAAATGAATTCTAGTCATTTTGTAGAAGGTACACCTACTGGTAGAGTCAGTACGGGTCAGCTGATAATAAAACTCATTGATCCCAATCGCACAGTTCAGCGTCGGCCTTATAGATTGAGTCCTGAGGAAAGACACGAGGTACGCAAGCAAATTAAAGAGCTTTTGTCAGCTGGTATCATCCGCGAAAGCTGTTCTCCTTTCGCTAGTCCTATTTTACTAGTTAAAAAGAAGGATGGGACTGATAGGCCTTGTGTTGATTATAGGGAATTGAACAGCAACACGGTACCTGACAGATATTCTTTGCCACTTATTTTAGACCAAATTCAACGTTTAGTTGGGGCAAATTATTTTACGTCTTTAGATATGGCTAGCGGGTATCATCAGATACCGGTTGAGAAAAAATCCGTAGAGCGTACTGCATTCGTCACACCAGATGGGCAGTTCGAGTATCTGTCTATGCCTTTTGGGCTCCGAAATGCACCCTCTGTCTATCAACGGGCAATTAATAAGGCACTAGGGACATTGACGGAATCATTCGCTGTTGTCTACATCGATGACGTAATCATCCCATCACGTACAATAGATGAGGGTCTCAAACGATTACAACTTGTCCTTAAAGCTTTGATCAACTCCGGATTTTCATTAAATATTAAGAAATGTAATTTTCTTAAAACAAGAGTCGAATTTTTGGGATTTGAGGTATCGGCTGGCGAGATAAGACCAAACCCACGAAAGATTCGAGCACTTACTGAATTAGCACCACCCCAGACTGTCACTCAGCTTCGCCAATTTATTGGCTTAGCTTCCTACTTTGGTCAATTCGTACCTGGGTTTTCGCAAAAAGCAACTCCTCTTTATGGCCTAACTTCTGAGAAGGGGAAAATCACTTGGACACCCGAGCTTGAGAAAGTTAGAAAAGACATAATAGGCATACTGACTGACAAACCTGTACTAACAATATTCGATCCAAAACTCCCTACGGAGCTACATACTGATGCAAGCGCTGAAGGTTATGGTGCGATACTCATGCAGCGAATTAGTGGCAAACTGCATGTGGTAGAATATTACAGTCGCCGAACTTCTAGCGCTGAATCAAAATACCACTCATATGAACTGCAAACGCTAGCAGTGGTGAACGCTGTCAAGCATTTCCGTCATTATCTGCAAGGTAATAAGTTTACGGTGGTAACGGATTGCAACGCTGTCAAAGCGTCAAAGTCGAAGATCGACCTCACACCACGTGTACATAGGTGGTGGTGTTTCTTACAGACCTTTGACTTTGACGTTGAATATCGACAGGGCAAATATATGAATCACGTAGACTTCTTTTCCCGTAATCCTTTACCAGCCAAAGCAAAGGATATAATCAGTGTCGAACAAAAACGAATTAATTTAACAGAAATTTCAGACAACTGGCTACAGGCCGAGCAACACAAAGATAATGAAATAAATACTCTTATAAATAAACTTCAAACGAATGAGCTTAGTACCGATATTGCTGAAACATATGAAATTAGGCGTGGTCTTCTTCATCGAAAGATTGATAGGAACAATAAAAGTTATTGGTTACCTATAGTACCTAAAGCGTTTCAGTGGGCTATTATAAATTATGTACATGAAAGCGTCATGCATTTAGGATGGGAAAAACCCTCGAAAAGGTTTATTGTCATTTTTGGTTTCCGAATATGAACAAATACGTACGGAAGTTTGTAGAAAACTGCATAACTTGCAGAATGGCTAAGTCCAACTCGGGTAAAGTTCAAGCTGAACTACACCCTATCCCAAAAACCACAATCCCATGGCACACCATTCATTTGGATGCAACGGGCAAATTGAGTGGAAAGAAAGACACAAAAGAATATGTTTTTGTGTCTATAGATGGGTTTACGAAATATGTGATACTACACCATACACGTAACATAGATACAAATAGCGCTATTAAGGCTTTGAAATACAATGTTTCATTGTTTGGGGCGCCAACACGCATCATAGCTGATCAGGGACGATGTTTTGCAGGAAGAGAGTTTAAAGATTTTTGTAATACACACAATATTAACTTACATCTTATAGCCACTGGCACATGTCGCGCAAACGGGCAAGTAGAGCGAGTTATGTCCACGTTAAAGAATATGTTGACTGCTGTCGAGACAAATAAGAATAGATCGTGGCAAGATGCTTTGCCTGATATACAATTAGCTATTAACTGCACAATAAGTCGGGTGACAAAGGCAAGTCCCTTGGAATTGTTAATCGGAAAGGTTGCTAGACCCCTAGACTTAATGGTTTAGATACAGACGATATAGACATTGATTTAGATAGTATTAGAGAACAATCAGCACGAGAAATAGAAGTTAACGCGTCTTCGGAAAAGATCAGATTTGATAAAAGTAAAGCAAAGTTGAAAAAGTTCAATGTAGGAGATTATGTACTTTTGGAAAACCACGAACGCAATCAGACGAAACTAGATTCCAAATTTAAAGGCCTTTATAGGGTGGTTGAGCTATTGGATGGGGACAGGTATCTACTGAAGGCCCTTAATTCTAGTAGAACGTATAAGTACGCACATGATCGTGTGCGTGCTTTGCCCGAATGTTACGTTCCATTAGAGTTAAGTGGTGGACTAGAAACCCCTATAAATCAAATTGTGACAGAATGTGCCGATGACGGCGAAGGTTAGTAATAAGATTATTGCTTTGTTATACAGCTTATCATCATTTGATTTTTGTGACACCTACTAGCCTGTGTGGTGATGACTAGCCTGTGTGGCGATGACTAGCCTGTGTGGCATTGACTAGCCTGTGTGGCTTTGACTAGCCTGTGTGGCATTGACTAGCCTGTGTGGCGTTGACTAGCCTGTGTGGCGCTTACTAGCCTGTGTGGCATTGATTTAGCCTGTGTGGCGTTGACTAGCCTGTGTGGCGCTTACTAGCCTGTGTGGCATTGACTAGCCTGTGTGGCGTCGACTAACCTGTGTAGAGCTGATTGCTCTGTGAGGCACTGACTGAAGTGTATAAGACATACAGTATCTTTACTGTGATAACTTGTGTGTTTAAGTTTTAAGAAAGTTGTAACTATTGCGACTTTAACTTTACGGCATGACCTTAAAGTAATGAGGTGGTTTATTGATTGGTCAGGGTGACCGAGTCGAGTTTTGTGTAAATCGCTATGTCTATTGCCCACAGGTCAAAGCAATGCACACGAGGACTTGTGAAAATGCAGGACGGCCGTGACGGCGCGCGGTTTGGCTGAATATTACTTAGTTAATTTTAAAAGAATAAGTGATTAAAATGATAATTGATGTAGCTAATATAAAATTGTTTAAGATTTAAATCGATATGATTATCGTTAATTTATATTGTACTAAAATTATGGTAAATTAAAACTAAGAGCGGGTAACCCCGAATAGGGTAGTAGGTGGCGCCAAACGTAGTGACAGCTTGTCATTCGATTGACAGCTGGTACGCGAGGCGTACACGTGCTAACCTATTGGCTCTTAATCGAGTTTAATCCACATCATTGTGATATATTTCGTGAGTTAGTGTTATAAGCTGGTATTATAGAAGATTAACTAGTGCAACTGTGTCTTTATTTCGAAACACCCGCCATCTACACGCCCACAATGGAGAATGATGGCCGAGACCGCTCCGCAGGCACTTCTGATGCTCTGTTATATATATTATAACTAAACACATTATTACATACTAGCTGAACCGCGTAACTTCGTCTGCTTCATATAAGAGAATTTACCCCGTTTTGCAACATTTTTCATTGATGCTTCGCTCTTATTGGTTGTAGCGTGATGTTATATAGCCTATAGCCTTCATCGATAAATGAGCTATACAACAGTGAAATAATTTTTAATTCGAACCAGTAGTTCTTGAGATTAGCGTGTTCAACCAAACAAACAAACTCTTCAGCTTTGTAATATAAGTATAGATTTTGATTTAGGTTTAGTTATAAAGACAACTCCCGCACTAGGAATAATGGCTGTATCGCGGGGCTCTTTACCAACGTTCAAGCAATGAACACAAATGGCACCCAGACTCGAAACAACCTATTATGGATTACAAAAACTTGTGTCCGTTGCTTGAATGTTGGTAAAGGTCCCGATACAGGAATTATTGTGTAGCAGTAAAGATAAAAGTAAATGGTATATGAAAGGTTCTATTGATTTTATACCTACGATAAGACTTTGTTATTGTTTGTTTAAATGACAACTCTCGGTTAAGGAATACATACTGCGTCGGAGGACTTTACTAACATTCAAATAACGGACACAAAGAACATTCAGACTAGGAAAAATCATTTGTGGATCACACAAATTTTTGTCCCGTGTGGGATTCGAACCCACAACACTCGGCGTAGTAGCAAAGGCGAGGCGACCACTTGAACCACTCCGCCATTCGTGCAGTCATGCTAAGTAAGAAATAGCCAAGGGTACTTTTTCTAATATGAAGGAAATTTTCTTTTAAACTGGTTACAATTAGAATTACACCCTCATCAAGAAAAGCAGGAGTAGAATTGTTAAAAAAATTACCATATCTCTTACCTGACTTTTGCCCATTGCAATATGCTAACCTTGACAAGATCTCTTGCATTTACAATAGCCATTTTCTCACGGATCAGGACCACTCCAGTTATAGATTCTGCCGCATATTTATCTAAATAGGATATGACTGTGTTATTTTTGACGAAGTTTAATTTATTATAGTTTCAAAACTTTTAATAACTATTGTTAAAAGCTTTTACTAGTTACTGTTTTCTTCTATTTAAGCTAATAACTAATAATAATCAGCTAATAAATAACTACACTTCAGAACGTTGCGACAACCACCATCTTAGTCTCTCGGTGAACATGGCTGCTAGAAAGTAACTGAAAAGTCGGAGAAAGTGTAAAATTAAATCTAAATAGATTTAATAATTTAAATAGCTTAAATAGAAGGAAACAGTAACTAGTAAAAGTGCTTAACAACAGTAGTTTAAAGTTTCAAAATTATGTAATAAATGTGTTGTATAAAAAATAAACAAAGAAAGAAAGAAAGAAACATTTCTTCTCTTCTTATTAGCCTTTATTATTCCCAAGACACTTGGGGTCGGCTTTTTCTAGTCTTACCGGATTTGACTGGATATCAGTTTTTACAAGGAGCGGCTGTCACCTTACCTCTGCAACCCGAAGGCTAGCGATACCCTAAGGCTAGACCAGTGTCAGGATATTAGGGGGTTCTGACTTTCCCAATAACGACTGCCATAGATGTTCATGGCAGCCGGGACCGACGGCTTAACGTGCTCTCCGAGGCACGGAAAGAAAGAAAGAAACATTTATTTGTAAGAATATAGGTAGTTACAAAGGTGTTATTAGAATCCATAATACATCTCTTATACTATACTCTACCATGTCTGGTGTACAAATATTTGGCCTACAATTACTTACTGCTCGTTAACATTTTATTATACATATTATTAACAGTATTCTAAGATATAAAACAGTATAAAAATAAACATACATACATACATACATAAATTCACGCCTGTTTCCCAGAGGGGTAGGCAGGGACTACGGATTTCCATTTGCTACGATCCTAACACACATCTCTGGCTTCATTCACTTTCATAACATTCCTCATACACGCTCGCCGGTTTAAGGTGCTCTTAACCTGGCCTTTATCCAGAACGTCTCCGATCTGATCAGGAAACGTTCCACAGTAATTCAGGTTTCATACAAAGGCGGTCATAAATACACAAATCCGTTATAAAAAGTATTTTATTATTTTACACGTTGGAATATATTTAGGTAAACGTAAATAATTAAAATTATAATATATTATATAAGTTAAAAAAATTCTTAACAACATTTAGGTGTAAAAATGTCTCGCAGTAATTTTATTTTAGACGATCGATGTATCTAAAACATTTTATATTGCGAATTTTAATAGTAAAACTGTAAATAATGGTTATTTGTATTAACAATAACCACAAAAGAATAAAATAAAATAGCAAAAATACATAAAATAAGTTTATTTTCTAAATACAAACAACCTACAAACTATACGAAATATTGGCAAAATTACCTTTAAATACATAACAAATCTAAAACAGCTTTTGACAATACACTCTTTTTTTTGACAGGTAACTTTCGTAGACCTGTTATGAAGGGATCTGAATGAAGAAGAAGCCTATTAATTAAATCAGTATTGGTCAAAATGCGACTCATTTTTCGCGTGTGATTTCTCCTAAATGATTTGATGTGTTTGTTAGTGGCTTCAGCTGCTTCTTCAGACAGCTCTCCGATTGACAATAAAGCGTGATCAATAACATTAGCACCATGAACTAGGACTTTGTGAACGGAAGCAGGCATGTTATACCACGGATACTCGGCAACTAATTGCCGAGCTGTCTCTAATGCGAACTCTTCGAAGTTCGTCTTATTAATGTTATATCCCGAATTCAAACATTGAAGTATGATCCAGCAACGATCTAGGAGATCTTTCTTGATCCCAGTAATTTCAGCTGAAATTTCTGAGTTCGAGAAAAACCGTCTGGCGGTATTACCATCGTTTGAGGTCCCGCTTCCGCCACTTTTGGGCTTATCCACTATAAGACCTTATCTTTCTCTAAATTGAGTCTGAATATATGTTTTTTTTGCTGCAACAAGAATTTTGTCATTTTCAGATCTAGCTTGCCATTTTTAACATCTAACTTGTATGCGACATGAACAAAATATTCAAAGAAGCGTATTAACGCGTGAAGAGGTGATAAACCAAATTCATATTTACTCTCATCGACTTTCTTGTTTAAACATTTGTCAATTTGGTTCATTTCGCTGGGCAAGGCATTACAAATATAACATTTAGACGAGGAAACACTGCTAAGTGCATTACACACTTTGCCATCTACCATAGTAAATTGCAAGCAATGAGTAACGCGGTATTCCTGATCTTCTTTTTTGAAAACAGTTTGCTGTAAGTTACTTATTTTCTCTTTAAAATATACTTCTTCCTCAACTGATACTGCAGTCGATTCTTTCAAATATCGAAAGCGTACAGGCCTACAGTATCTAGTTGACGAAGGACGAGGATTTTTCCACAAAACTACGGTATTTTCTCCAGTATCTAATTTCAAAACAAGCTGAAGTGGCACATATGAAGTAAGAAACAAGCTACCGTCTTCAATAGTGGCGTCAGAAAAACACTGTTTATATTCAGAATGCCCTGTACTGCCATCGAAACCCCATTTCCCTATCAAAGCTATCTTATCCTGGGATTCTTTAGGTACCCTATCCAAAACAACCTTTTGAGACTTGAGAATCCGATTGGCTGTATGATCTAATAAACTTTGAAGTTCGACTTCGGCAGATGATTCGCTAACAGTTATATCTGGAGGATAACAGTGTTTTTTCGATTCCACAACAATTTGGTAAGATGGCAAAATGCTTTTTGAAAACTTATTGTTTATAAATTTCTTTACTAATAAATATTGATGTCGAGTTAAGTGAGCTTCGACAATGAGCGATAAAACTTCGTTAGCATCGATTTCAGGAAAAGTTAATAAACTATCATCGGAAGCACTAAGCAATGAATGTACAAGAGAAGGATCTTGCTTAGACAAATTAGCTAATCTTCTCCTTTTTGTACGTCTACTGGTCTCGTCAAAGTTCATTTTCGGACGGCCAGACGATGAAGATGTTGATGCTTCAACTTCGTCAAAGTTCAGAGATACACGTACCTTAGTTCGCTCTACATCAATATTTTCAATTTCATGCAGCCAATCTGAACACATTTCTAAGAATTTAGATTTAGTACGATTCGACTTGGCCCAGTAATGAGAAATTCGTTTACATACATTCGTAATTCTAAGGCTTAAAGGTTCTAGGTTAATGTTTTCGATGTAATCAGAAAGGCATGATGTTTCAGTCAAAGTGTTCAGGACATGCTGTGATTTTTCATTTGGTTTACCCACTTTAGAGTACCAAATGTTAAAAATTGACATCCTCGATACAGAACATTTGAAAAATGTACCTGAAACAATATAAAAACTGAACTTAAAAAAATGACTTTATTTTTATTCTATGGGCATACATACTTTGACAGCCCACTAACGTAAGAAGAGGCAGGAAGAGGCAGATGAAACTTATAGCCCTTTATAAGGATGTTCTCCTTATTCTAAAAAGATATGCTTCAAGGGCAGCAAAGTACAGCGAAAAGTTGTAGGTCCAAAAGATATAAATATACATCACATTTTTTAAAAAGAAAACTAACCCTCAATAATAAAATGATAAAAAATAATATGTGCATAAAAAAAAATAAAAAGTGGTTGATAATAAAAGTACATACCTTGCTCTTGAACATCCATACCTTCACAATACGTAAACACTTGATTTGAAATGGTGACACTCAAAAACAACGTGATTAAGTTTTAATGACTCACACGTAGCGTTAATTAGTATCGCGATGCGCTCACTTCCGCTGCACAAAAGTGAATGATACCTTGACCTAATTACGTTGGTATTTATAGTTTTTGGAAGTATGTGAACTAGCTAATGACTTAATGAGGTGATCTTACTGGAGTAAGACAATGAAATTTTTCAATTTATGGCCTAGGGCGGAATCACAGTGCGTTCGCCTAGGTCTGCCCCTTGCGACTGTTCCATTCACAGTAGCCTTATAAACTTTCTTAGTCAGTCTGTTCTCGTCCATGAACATTAAACAAAACATTAAACTAAAATAAAACAAACAGAACAAATATCTTATTATCTTAGGGTAGCATCAATATAATATTTAATAGAATACAATTACATTTATAGAATAACAATTTAAAAAAATTTCTTTTAAATATATCTATATCGTCTTTGTATTCATTAGGTAATTTGTTTTATATTTTTATAGCCATACAAAATGAATTTTAGTATATAATGCTGTGCGTTGGCTTGGAAAATGTAATTTGTTGCGAAAACGACTATTTCTAGTTGTGACCATACTAGTTTTTATAAAAAGGCTAGGTTGTTTGTAAATCAAAAGGCAGATTTCGTATATGTAAAGAAAGGGTAAAGGCAGAATACGATGTTTTTTAAAAAGAGGAACATAGCCATCTAGTCGTTCTTATTCTTTCAACCAACAACATAAAATCCGTATAAAGTTGTGTAATATTAATGTATAATATTCGCATAAACGTTCTTACGTATATTCTTACTATATTATAGATATTTTTTAGTCTAGCACTAGTCCCTAGTCTCCTCTCCTTCCAGGAATCCAAGACCCAGACGATTGATGAAGTCAAAGGGACCATCAAGTCCCATATAAAGAAGCTTTAAATAGGCAAAGAAGACTGTTATTTTATTTGTCTTATTATGAAAAGACAACTCCTGTAGTAGGAACGATTATTGTGTCGCGCGGGACGTAAGAAATATTCAAACAACGGACACAGAGAACGCTCAAACTTGGCACTACCTTTCCTGGATTACACAATTTTTTGTCCCGTGTGGGATTCAAACCCACAACACTCGACGCGTTGATAGTGGCGAAGCAACCACTGAAATCACTACGGCATCCGTATAGTCACTCAGTCATCATTACTTAAAAAAGTCAGATATGCGTGTTTTGGGATCGAACTTGAGACCTTTGCAGTCCAACGATACCCCACTAGGCATCACTGCTTATTAACCTCTGAGTCTACTTCGAAGAGGTTAATGAAAACACTATGTGGATCTGTGTGTCTGTCTGTTAGTGACAGGCATAGCTCCGGAACCACTGGACCGATTGACTTGTAACTTGATGTACAGACACCTTGGGGTCATCCCTCGGTCGAGTAATATGGGTCAAAAGACCCCTGAGATAATATAAGTCACAAGGTTATAAGGTCAGGGGATATCCACCAACAGTGATTTGGAAGTCCAAGGGACAGGCTTTTCTCCATCAGCTTTTCGTAATGTCCCACATAAAGAAAAGCTGATGAAAAGAAATCAAAAACAAGATCACATGAAGACCTTCGTCTTTGTCGTCAGGTTTAATACTGGATTTTTACACCCATCTCGTTATTAACTTAATATAATGCTAGGTAACGGGTCTTACTCTGAAGTATTAAAAAGGTAATAACTACCTATTGATTGCCCGACGATTCGACCGACTTACATCGATCATGGTGACGTTGACTGGCTTGAGCTCAGTGGCGTCTTCCGTATTTATACGATTCGACCGACTGACATCGATCGTGGTGACGTTGACTGGCTTGAGCTCAGTGGCGTCTTCCGTATTTATACGATTCGACCGACTTACATCGATCGTGGTGACGTTGACTGGCTTGAGCTCAGTGGCGCCTTCCGT
The DNA here is from genome assembly GCA_963675205.1 of Catocala nupta. Classification (NCBI taxonomy): domain Eukaryota; kingdom Metazoa; phylum Arthropoda; class Insecta; order Lepidoptera; family Erebidae; genus Catocala; species Catocala nupta. The sequence goes on from OY776102.1 coordinate 2,235,907, forward strand.
ATTTATACGATTCGACCGACTTACATCGATCGTGGTGACGTTGACTAGCGTGAGCTCAGTGGCGCCTTCCGTATTTATACGATTCGATCGACTTACATCGATCGTGGTGACGTTGACTGGCGTGAGCTCAGTGACGCCTTCCGTATTTATACGATTCGACCGACTTACATCGATCGTGGTGACGTTGACTGGCGTGAGCTCAGTGGCGCCTTTCGTATTTATTATCTTTTAAATACTTCATCACGAGTAGGACCTGTTACCTAACATTATATTAAATACTAGCTTTTACTCGCAGCATCGCTTGCGTAAAAGTAGGTTAGGCAATATTAGCAAAAGAACTATTAAAAAAAATGACGCCTATGTTACTCGGTGATAACATTGCTTTCTAATGCTGAAAGAATTTTTTAAATCGGTTTATTAGTTTTTGTTAAATCCTTACAAAGAAACAAAAAATCAAAAAATCAAATCTTTCCCTTTATAATATTAGTATATACTAGCTTTTGTCCGCGGCTTCGCGCGCGTATAAGGAGGTTATATTATGTTAGTAACAGTCGGGCACGCCACGATCGTGGCGGTAAGTCCCGTGTTTGAGGAGTGGCTGGAGAGGCGGCATGACGCCCTCACCTTCCGGCTGACACAGGTAATGACTGGCCACAATTGTTTTGGCCAGTTCCTGTGTCGCATACGCCGGCAAGAGACGCCCGATTGTCACCACTGCGGTGACTGCCGCGATGTTGTTGAGGACACGGCGCTGTACACTTTGGCGGTTTGCCCCGCCTGGGCATCGCAGTGCCGTGTGCTGATCGCGGCAGTCGGATCGGTTGCCCTCTCGCTCCCTGCCGTAATTTAGTCTATGGCTCGGAGTGAGAGCTCGTGGAACGCTGTCGCCTCCTTCTGTGAGCAAGTGATTTTCATCAAGGAGGCGGCGGAGCGGGAAAGGGAGCGCCTAAACCCTCTCCCCAGAGAGCCTCTCTACAGAGCCGGGCGCCGGAGCGCGCGAGACAACCTCCGGCCACCCTGAAGTTTGACCTGGGGGTGGCGGGCTTTGTGGGCCTGCCCGCCATCCGTTCAGCACAAGGTCCGAGAGGCGGCGTGCGTGTTCCGTGTCCGTCTTTCTTTTAGGGGGGCGACAATAGGGCTTTTAAATAAGAAGTGCCTATACTGGGTAGGTGTTATCGTGTAGTAGTCTGTCATTTCATACGGCGGGCCGAAACCTCGGCGGGGTCGCAAACGCATGCGCAAGTGATTCGCGCGGCCCCGTCGATAGCGGTTTTGTTGAGGAACACTTTGGTAGGTTTAGGCGGTGTTCCGGAAGGTCCATTATCATAATTTCAACATCCTTCTTTTACCCCGGTGAGTCCGACATAACCCGCGGAGGGATATGCGTCAATGCATTCTACCATGTTAAAAAAAGAAAAAAATTAGTAACAGTACCTTTTTAAATATAAAATATAGCCTATGTTACTTGGTGATTATATAGCTATCTACCGTTGAAAGAATTTTAAAATCGGTTGAATAGTTTTGAGTTCAATCCTTACAAACAAACAAACAAAAAATCTAATCTTTCCTCTTTATAATAATAATATACATGTGTCCAAATCGCGAAAGTCTGAAAACGTTTAATTGAACTTGTTTTCTTTCAGGTACATACTTGGTTTTAACAATAGCACGCCCACCCATGGTACAGGTGACAAAGTAAGTCCAGAACCTGGCTCCATAGTTCTTTGCGGTACGGCATCTGAAAGCACGGTTTCATGTCTTTAATTCGAGAAGGATAAGATAAAGATATATTATACTAGATTTTAAATACGGCTTTGCTTGCATGAATGTACTTTTCAATAAATTTCTATCCCTTGGGAGCACTATTTTTTCTGAATAAAAGAAACCCTTACTTTTTATTCAGAAAAAGTAGTGCTCCCGCACCTTTTAGGGCATACATAAGCGTACCCTTTTCATATTGAGAAGAGGCCCGTGCCCAGTAGTGGGACAGTTTAATACAGGGCTGATATTAAATTATTTTAAGGGTACCTTTGATTCAGAGGAAAAAAAACATGCGTGGTCAGTCTTCGGGGACTGCCGATAGAAGTGAAAACTAAGTAACTGGTGTGCGGTGATGATGACGCGAGTTCCATGATTTTTGTTCACCCAAACGTGCTCAACGCGCCTAAAGAAGTTTTCACTTCAAAAATAGTGCTCCTTTTCTGTACCCCTGACATGTATGCAAAATTTTATGATGATCGGTCAAGAGGTTGAGGCTTATAAGTGCATCAACGCCTTTATAATATTAGTTAGGATGTACAGATATCGACCAGTTACTTTATAATATTAGTTAGGATGTACAGATATCGACCAGTTACTTTATAATATTAGTTAGGATGTACAGATATCGACCAGTTACTTTATTATATTACGTACTAGTTTTAAAGTAGGTTAGGTTGTGTCAGTAATAGTAATTTTATAAAATGATCAAATCAAAATCAAATATATATCCTATGTTACTCGGTGATAATATAGCTTCCTAATGGTGAGAAATGTTTTTAAATCGGTTCTTTTGTTTTTTACTTAAATCCTTATCTTATCTTATCTTGTATGGGGGCCAGTCAGTACAGACCGGCGACACTTCGACCCAGTGGGATCTTTTATGTCGACTTCCCCAATAACGACTGCCATAGATGTTCATGGCAGCCGGGACCGACGGCTTAACGTGCTCTCCGAGGCACGGAGCAGGCGATAATTGTCAATCAATACGCACATAATTTCGAAAAGTCATATAACTTCCGAAAGTCAGAGGTGCGCGTCGTGGGTTCGAACCCGAGACCCTCTGCATTGCAGTATGTTGGTCTCCCCACTGAGCTATCGCTGCTCTTACTCTTACTTTGCTACTTAAATCCTTACAAACAAACGAAAACAATCAAATCTTTCTTCTTTTAATATTAGTATAGATATTAAATGTATATAATTAAATCCTCCTGATATTTTAATACCAGCATCAGTAACAATTCGGATTCACCAGGTAAGCGGTCTTACTCAGTTACTTGCAATACACATGTGACCTAGTTAGCATTAAAAGAAAATATATATACCTTACCTTTCCATATAAAAATTGCTGCAATCACAGCTATTTGAAGAAGCCATTGACTTTTTATCCAGGACATGTAAGAGCACAGATAGAACAATCAAGAGAGCTGAGCACTTACTGAATACAAATTACATTAGATAACATAAGAAGACGCTGATCATCCAAACATATAAACAAATATTGTTTGTTTTTATTGCGTTAGACATAACTTAAATATTGACTTAGTGACGTAGTGTTTTAAGTGGCCACCTGCCACGGCAACTGCGCCGAGTGTTGTGGGTTCGAATCCCAAACGGGACAAAACTTTGTGTGATCCACAATGATTGTTCCAAGTCTGGGTGTACTGTGTGTCCGTTGTTTGAATGTTCGTAAGTCCCCGCGACACAGGATTTATTCCAAGACCGAGAATTGTCTTAAAATCATCTGCACGCATCTATGAGATAAAGAGCCCGCAGTTAATTTTCTCGACATTAGGTAAGAGCGATAGCATAGTAAGAGACTGTTGTACTGCCACTCAGAGATCACAAGTTCGATCCCAAGGCGCGAATCTCTGACTTGACTTTTCTGATGAAGTTATGTGCGTAGAGTGCCGGCGACTCTTACTTACCGAACGAAATGCAAAAATCCGTTTATTAACCCCTGAGTCTTAGGTTTGAGGTTTATGAAAACACTATGTAGTCTGTGTGTGTCTGTTAGTCACAGGCATAACTCCGGAACCACTGGACTGATTGACTTGTAACTTAGTGATATAGGGGTCATAATGTCATAAGGTCAGGGGATATCCACCAACAGAGTGATTTGGAAGTCTAAGGGAAAGGCTTTTGCCCAGCAGTGGGATATTAAAAAATGCAGGAAAAATAAAATGTCCCATGAAGACGAAGAGGTTGAGTCCTGGGTTTTTACACCCATCTCTTTATTCAATCATATCAGCCCTGCATTTAACTGTCTCACTGCTGAGCACAGCCCTGTTCTCAATGCAAGAAGGGTTAGGACGTAGTCCACTACGCTGGCCCAGTGCGGGTTGGCAGACTTCACATATCTTCGCGATTTTTATGGAGAACTCTCAGACATGCAGGTTTCCTCACGATGTTTTCCTTCACCTATTTAATACGCACATAACTTCGAAAAATCAGAGGTCGCGCCTTGGAATCAAACTCAAGACCTCTGCATGGCACTTCGACAGTCTACCACTGGGCTACCGCTGCTATCAGTATATTAAACTGCTATTTTTAGTAGGTCTTCCTTGATGGAGCCGGTCTAGTCGTGCTGAAATCAGCAACGCTCTACATTTCCCCGTAGGTCAGCTACGCCCGAATGATATCCCTAATATTGCCAACGATCCTAGGCTACCACTAATTGCGTATTATCAGGCGGGACTGTGGCGATTCCGCACAGACGAAGAAGTTCCGACTACATCCAATAGATGGCGCAGTACACAATAAGCGGCTAAAATCTCGTTCCCCATACAATTCTGAATCGCACAAGTAAAAGTTATACAGCGACTAATGTTCATGTTCCCGACATCAACAGTTGGAGCGCGGTTCACCAGGCACGTTCGCCCAGCCTGGTCAAAGGATCTTCCCTTTGTGTTGAAGGGACATCAGACCACGCTCCTTCACAACTGTTTGTTTACCAACTTTGTTGTATAAAAAGTATTACTTTGTTTTATATATTATTTTAAGCTACCAAAAGTGGGTTTCATTTAAAAAAAAAATACACGTGGTGATTTAACCTAAACTGAATTTAATCTTTACATGAATTATCAACACACCAACAATCAACACTTTAACACAATAATAGAATCCAAACGCAATTTGACACGAGGTCCACTCCGCACAAAGTCTCGACCAATAATGCCGGTTGACGCGCTCGTATCGCCTTATATAGTCACTTTTGGTTGTCATTATTCGGTCCTCCAACACGGCCTCTCCTGACATCCTGGCGTCTCGACAGGCCTAGTCGTCGTCGTCCGAGGATGTAGAAATCAACCGGGGAAGTGATTGCAGTGGTGGGGCCGCTACTTTGATAACACCCTCGTTGAGTTCCTTGTCTTCTGAGGACATTGGCATCGAACATGGTTGAGGTCCGGTTGTCTCATCAGGTGCTGGGGATGGCCCAGCCTCATTGGAGTCCATCATTCCTGGGTTTGGATCCAAGCATTCGTCATTAACATCGTCATCGATATCTGAAATAAAAAGTTCAAGTTGTTTCTAGACTCTATGTCGCCGGTAAACATGGTTAGTTTGTTAGAGGTTGTTATAAAATTTAAGTACTTAAAAGAAGCAAACAAAATGAATTTTCACATCAACTCTAATGTAAAAATTACACAGGTTCCTCGGTATGGGCCCCTACCGAGGAATTTCTAAATCTACACTAGGGGGCAAGGCGCATGAAACCCCCCAGTGACTCTCCATACGGAAAGCTTTCTCATCGAGGGAAAAGGAGGTTGTACTCCCACGATGACTCTTCGCAACGCGAAAAGCTTTCACGTCGAGGGAAAAGGAGGTTGTACTCCCTCGACGACTCTTCGCAACGCGAAAAGCTTTAAAAGAACAAATCAAGGTACCATCTTCACTTTAAGACGGGTCAAAAGGGTGAACACGCACCTTCAAAAAACACTGCACATGTCTCCGGGGTCCATTCACCTTTTCATGGAATCATAAACTGTGCAGCTGCATAAGTAGACTTTCCATATGATCCAGTAAGTAACTTTAATTCGTATCGGTGATTAGGAAGGGTCTTCACTACCCTATAGGGTCCCCGCATGCCAGGATCCAGTTTGCCCTGAGATTGGGCATACTTGATAACAAACACCATGTCATCATTCTCAAACATACGAGGAGGCTTTCGATGCTCATTGACCATAGTGTCTTGACGACCCTGGTTCTTTTTCAACCGTTCGGCCGTCCTTTGTCTAAGCATTTCTCGTCTCGCTTCCCGGTTACCTTCGGTCGAATTCAAAGCGACATCTCGTACTAACATTCGGATCGCAGGAGTTGCGCTTTCGTGGCCAATTAAGAGATTCAGGGCAGAAGTCTGCGTGGTTTTCTGCTTCGTCAGGTTTAGAATAAGCTGTAATTGCCACAGTTCTTCGGCCCACTCAGCCTTACGATGGTTCACTGCAATGCGGAGCATGTTCAGTACTGTACGGATGTAGCGTTCCACTTGTCCATTCGCATGATGCATCTCAGGAGTTATGTAATGAAGCTGTACACCAAGGACTTTCATCCATGAAGTGAAGCCCGTCGATTCGAACATGCGTCCCCTATCTGATATAAGTAACTTAGGAGTACCGAACAATGACAATACATGTTGAAACACTTGTTTCAGTTCATTGAAATCTTGGCGACATATGGGTTTCAGTAGACAGTATTTTGTAAATGCATCGATCACAAGCATGACAAACTTATAACCCTTAGACATAGGGAGAGGCCCTAGAACATCTACATGTAAAGTTTCAAAGGGAACTTCAGATTTATCCCAGGATGTGATAGGCTGTAAGGGTGCTCGTGGTACACGTTTGTGGGCGATACATGTTAAACAATGGGAAATGTATTTAGTAACAAATATTCTAAGACTAGGGAACCAAAAATGTCTTAATATTAGGTCCACTACCTTATCTGAAAAAAGATTAAAAAGAATAAAAGAAAGATTCGGAGGAGGCTCAAACGGTGACCCTTAGGAATGAAGCAAAGTAGCCTCGGCTCTTCACCTGTCGGTGTATACCGGTAATACAATATGTCGTTGTGTACTTCGTATCTTGACGTATCGAATTGACCTTGTTCAATAGACCGAATCATAGTTCGAGTCTCCTCATCACCCGCTTGAGCGATTTGAGCCCAGTTACGTGGACGTTCGATATTGTTTATATTACAAGGGTTTCTACTTAAATAGTCCGCGTGTGGCATCATGGCGCCCTTTCGGTAAAGAATGGTGAAGTTAAAATCTTGTAGATAAATCCACCATCTTGCCACACGCGGTAACAAGTCTTTTTTATTTTGAGTGGATTTCAAGGCATTACAATCAGTTACTAAGTGGAATTGAATACCAATGAGGTAGTGCCTGAAATGCCTCAATGCTTTTACCACCGCAAGAGTTTCTAGTTCATAAGAATGGTATTTCGGTTCAGCGCCCTTAGTGACCTGGCTATAATAGGCCACCACACGCCGAGTACCATCCTTATGAACCTGCTGTAAGATCGCGCCATACCCAAGGCTGCTTGCATCAGTGTGCACTTCCGTAGGTAAACTTGGATCAAATATCGCGAGCACCGGTGAACTAGTTAAAATCTTAATAATTTCTTGACGAACAGTTTCATGTTCCGTAGTCCATTGAAACTGTACGTCTTTACAAGTCAGGCGCGCGATGCAAGCAGTCCTGGTGGAATACTCTGGGATGTATTTTCGGAAATACCCTACCAATCCAAGAAACTGTCTAACTTGTTTGACATTCTGTGGTGCTGTGGAATCCGCAAGAGCCTGAACCTTACCAGGAGCGGGTCGCACTTTCCCGTTAGATATTACTCGCCCCAGGTACTCTACTTCTTTGCATAAGAAAGAACATTTGTTCAGGTTTAATGAAAATCCCGCTTCCGTTAAGGCCTGCAGCACTTCCCGCAGGGTTTGCAATCCCTCTTCAACAGAGGAGGACAAGATCAGACAATCGTCAATGTATACCAGAACTTTCCCCTCGATAATGAATTTCTGCAAGGTTTTACTAATAATGCGCTGGTATACGATCGGCGCGTTTGCCAATCCATATGGCATTTTTATATACTCGTAATGGGCCTCTGGTGTCACGAAGCCGGTGAGCGGTATGGATGCTTCATCAAGCTTTATTTGATGAAACCCAGTCGCCATGTCCAAGGTCGTAAAATAGATGCTCTTACCTAAGCGGTCGATGTGGTCATCAATGAGTGGTAGTGGGAATCGATCTTTCACCGTTCGTGCATTTAATGCACGGAAATCCACACACATCCGGTCAGAGCCGTCCTTTTTCTCAACAAGTAACACCGGACTTGCATAAGGCGACTCTGACTCACGGATGACACTCTTCGAAAGTAAATCTTGTATGATGCTACGTACCTTCAGCTTTTCGTCCTGAGACATTTTGTACGGCCGGTAATGAACTGGGGTATCGTCCTTTAGACGAATACTCATGGCTCCTGTTGTAACAGTGGAAGAGGCCGTACCTGAAATCATGTGTTCGGAGAACTCGTCCAGGATCTTATTTAGATGGGCTAAAAGAGGACCGTTCAAAGAGGTATTACAAATGCGTTGTTGGTTGTTATTGTTCACAAAAGAAACAGCGCGTTTAGGGGCTCGTATAATTCGCTGCGAGTCCTTAGTTCGTACATACATCACCCCCTCTCGATTCAGCACATCAGTGCCAATTATGACAGGGGCATTCATGCACTCGTTAGGAACAACCAAGAAGTCCACATCTAGTGAAATGTCTTCCAGCTGAACAATCAGAGAGACGTATGAATTAACGTGTGTTATGGACTTACCTACTCCTTTTATTTGTTGACTGGTTGGTTTCCTAGAGCAGGAAAGGTGATTTACTACTGCTGAAGAGATAAGCGACACACCTATGGCACCACTATCTATAAGTATGTCAACGGGAATTCCATTAATGACACCAACAACGACGTCTTTCTGTTTTTGAACGGAGGCAACCGAGCAGAAATTGACCTTACTAGAATCCGCACGCTGCTTTGCAAAGCAATCTCGTATGTGATGGCCTTGTTTTTTGCAATATGCACATGAGATGAGGCGGTCGACCTTAGCAGCATTTGATTTTGGGACCGGCTCATTTGCAGAACCAGGAACAGCGGGTTTCGGCTTTTTGGGACAATTCAACTGCTTATGTCCCAGCTCGCCACATAAATAACATTTCGCACTGTTCCCTGGGCCTGAAATCGGTCGCTTGGTAATCGACATTTTGTAGCTGCTACTTTGCGTGACCGGACGGCGTGCGACACGACCATCCACGCTTTCCGGTTTCGAGAAAGTAGCCAAATAAGCTACCAGATCTTGCGGGGATAAATTCGCATTTATAGCCGCCGCTTTTACTTGAGGATCGGTGACACCCCGTAGTACAATATCGGTGATTAGGTCATCACTAAGGCCCTTAACAATCCGCAACCGGAGTAATGATTTGCGTGCGTATTCAGCATAAGTACGAAAACTATTAGAATTAGTGGACATTACCTCGTACAAAATTTTCGCCCGGTCTACTCTTTTAGCGCACAAACATTTGAAGTCTCTTTTAAAATTGGACCATGAGCGGTCATTGCAAACCCACTCATCCAACCACGATCTCGCGTCGCCTTTCAAACATTTACCCACACGAGCGAGGCATTCACGTTCATCCCATGGGTTTGCAATCTTGGCCCTATCAACTTCCTCAAACCAAGAATCCACGTCGTGTATGCTAGGGTCAAAATTAGACACATAGTAACTTTGTGTACTTACCGATTTCAATGATTGAATGGCTTCGACGATCTGCTCCGTTCCATTAACGTAAGATGGTTCAGCAGAGGCTAATTGACCTGATAGATGCGGAGCAGATGATTGCGACTCCAAAGCCTGAAGACGCGACATGATAGTGTGCCAGGATTCATGACCACTAAACTCACGATTGTCGTTTCGGTGACTGCGGTCATGGTGGTAATGGTCGCGGCTACGACTCCGACGGTAGTCACGACTCCGGCTATGATCGCGGCTACAACTCCGTCGGTAGTCACGACTACGGCTATGATCGCGGCTGCGACTGCGATAATGATCACGGCGCGTGTGATGTACATCATAACGTTCACTGCGGCTACGGCTACGACTACGTGTAAAATGCCGTTTTCTTACCGGAGGCGTATATCCTCTACTTGAACTGCGCGTACGATTACTCGCAGGGCGTTTGCCGCGCGGGCGGTGGGTAGAAGAATAATGCCGGTCACGAGATCGAGATCGGCCCATTTCCTACTCGTTTTGAGAGATACGAGTTAACAAAACATGCAAAGAGGTACCAGAGTAACAAAAATTACCTTACCAGGAATTATTAATCACAACCTTGCACTTCACGGACACTCAAACGAAGTAAACGAAAACAAAATGCTTTAAGTGAACGTAGTGAGCAATCTCACTTCTGATTTAAGCTACCAAAGTGGGTTTCATTTAAAAAAAAAATACACGTGGTGATTTAACCTAAACTGAATTTAACCTTTACATGAATTATCAACACACCAACAATCAACACTTTAACACAATAATAGAATCCAAACGCAATTTGACACGAGGTCCACTCCGCACAAAGTCTCGACCAATAATGCCGGTTGACGCGCTCGTATCGCCTTATATAGTCACTTTTGGTTGTCATTATTCGGTCCTCCAACATTATAATAAATAATAAAATGTAATAAAATAACATTACATCAACCGTGAAATAGGAAACTTAAACTATTAATCAACTTTTCTTATCGAACCACAATGTGAAAATAGGGCTGTGCCGTAAATGTTTAAATTCTGTGTATTTGTGTATATTGCCACTTCTATTTTTATTTTTTTTACGTACAATAGAGTGGTAATTCAGTAACATTATACATAATACTCGTCAAACGTTAAGTTTAACGGCGAGACACGCTCTTAAATTCTAGTACAAATTATCACCATACATTAAAAAAAAGCTCAGCTCACAATAGTTTAAAAAAAAGAAATATTTAAAGTTAAACACAAAATAAAATATGACAGACTTTATTTACAATTTATATACTTTTTTTTAGTATACATCTTTACAAAAAACTACATATACAGCTAAACAATAAATATACTTGACCTGAACACACACGAAGTCAAAACAAAAATCACAAAATGGCTTGTCCTCCAAAACTATGACAGAATTGAATTATTATTAACATACATCATATAATAATTATCACGCAAACACAAACACACACACACAGACACACACACACACCACTTTAGGCATACAAGCCAGCAGCAGAGGGCAACACCGGTGCGAGTGGCTAGGGGTGTCGAGCGGTGCGGCGCCGGTTTCACCATCACGGGTCTCGTGACAACGGAGAACCGGAGCGGGTTTCCCCGTAGTTATGCCCTTGAAAATTATACTTCCACCCCCAAGCATGTAGCTCTAGCGGCCCTCCTCTGACCGGCCGACCAAGGCAAGCCAGAGTCGAGAGTCCTATGAGCGCTCTTGAAGTTCCACCCCAGCCAACCAGTAATGGCAAGCTGGGGACGAGGCCCTGACCGACTCTCTGAGGCATTCAGGACCGCAGTGTCGCCACTCACATTCAGCTCGCCACAAGCTGCCCTGCGGTTTGTGCGCTTTAATTTAACCTGGTGATACATTTTTTTTTTATATCACAAGGCGAAGGTGATAGTTTTAAAGCTAGTGTACTGTGCCCTCCGATATCGCGTTAGTCTCATGATGAGATAACGACTGTCCCAGAGGGGTATTATTATTATTATTATTATTACTTTGTTCTTATACTGACTAAAAGTGCTAGACGACACATACACCATCCAGCAATACAGCCATCAGTCTTTTCTTAGAGTATTAATACTTATTTTAGGTGTTTTTCTTAATTCATCTATATCATCAAAATCTTAGGAACTAAATACCTATTTCTTCTTTGATCGTAGTAGTTTACCTTTGGTTTAATTATCTTTTGTTCTCTAACCCTTCTGGTGATGTATATAATATATATAAAGTACTAAATTATTTAGATAACATTTTATATAGATAAAGCTCGGTTAGATGTAGGATATTTGAAGACTCGAACGGAGATGCATGTATGAAAATACTAGATTTTGCTCACGACTTCACTCGCGTAAAATTATAATATCAGTCCTATGTTAAACTGTCCCACTGCTGGGCAGGGGCCTCTTCTCAGTGTGAAAATAGGCCATAATCCACCACGACCAATGCGGGTTGGCAGACTTTACATATCTTCGAGAACACTATGGAGAACTCTCAGACAGGTAAGTTCCCTCACGATGTTTTCCTTCCCGGTTAAATAATATTGTCTTCTGTTTACGCGAATGTTACTCATTGAAATTAAACTACTATATACGGATTTTATCGCGTTGTTTATTTATCACTGTATTACAAAATTTTGAAACTATTACACTACTACTACTATTGAATTTTACTAATTAAACTATTAAATTTATTTATATTTAGGTTTACACTTTCTCCTCTGTTCTGTCTCCCTGTGACCATGGCTGCTGAAAAGCCATAAAACAACAGCCAAATAAGCGTGCGGCTGGCATGGACTGCATACCGGGAGAATTGATCAAATATGGCGGTGACGAGTTGCATTCAGCCTTTTATGAACTTTTTGTTCTTATGTGGGAAACGGAACGTATTCCAGCAGACTTTAAAGTGTCTCGTATTTGTGCCCTATACAAGAACAAGGGCGACCGTTCCGATTGTAACTCTTACCGCGGTATTTCTATTTTTTATTATTTTTATCAGTCCCTGGAAAAGTTTTTGCCAGAGTATTACTAAACCGCACTTGTGAGGCGATTTTATCATTGCGTCAACTACAAGAAAAGAGCTGTGAACAGGGGCGAAAGATATACCTGTGCTTCGTTGACCTTGAGAAGGCCTTTGATAGTGTGCCTCGAGAAGCCCTCTGGATAGTACTGGAAAAGTTAGGATGCACGGATAAATTTGTGAGACTCCTGAGACTCCTACATGATGACATGGAGTGCTGTGTCGCTGTCGACGATGATCAGTTAGACTTCTTCCCCGTTACCTATGGGGTGAAGCAAGGCTGTGTTCTTGCACCTACACTGTTCGCGTTGTACTTTGCAGTCATAGTCCGCGAGGCCTTGCAATTATTTTCCGATGCAGTTCGCATCCATTTCCATGAGTTCCATGATTTTTGTTCACCCAAAAAGTGCTCAACGCGCCTAAAGAACTTTTCACTTCAATAATAATAATATCAGCCCTGTATTAAACTGTCCCACTGCTGGGCACGGGCCTCTTCTCAGTGTGAGAAGGGTTAGGCCACCACGCTGGCCTAGTGCGGGTTGGCAGACTTCACATATCTTCGAGAACATTATGGAGAACTCTCAGACATAGTCTATATACTAATTTGTGTAATTTAATTTGTGTAGCACAGAGTCTCTAAATGCCTTAAAGACAATAATTTAAATTAAAATCTAAAAACCCGACACAATATTCATTTGATACCCCTGTTGAAAATTGAAATTTGTGAAGAAATATGTAATTTTGTGGTGGCGGCCATCGTTGATTTGGAATTTATCATAGTATAGTATTGTACTAGTCAAGCCCTTTCATTTAATACCCATATTGAGGGAGTTGTTAAAAATATGTGATCCGCCATTTTGTGGCGGCGGCCATCTTAGACCGATTTTCATCAAATATAACTAAAAAATCTCCCGACTAATTCATCTATCAAACAAAAAAAAAAACAAAATTAAAATTCATCCGTTCTAGAGCTACGATGCCACAGACAGACACACACACACAGACACGTCAAACTTATAACACCCCGTCGTTTTTGCTTGACTCTTTATCACTTGCAAAGTATTTAGCGTATTGTAGGTATTAAACACCTCTGCTTATCTCTTAGGGAATATACAGGACTATTAATAAATTAACCTGTATTATCACGTTGTAACCATGACCGACATTTAATAAAATTGTGGCGTTGTTAATCGACCAGTTGTTTCAATTACACGTGGCCACAGAATGGCGGGCGTATCTATCGGCGGCTGTTTTCGAGGCTCATATTTAATTATCTGATGACACTACTTACCACGATACAGACTTGACCATAGAAGTATTTATTAAAACATACAAGTATTATCTATATACAGGGTGTCCGGTAATTAATGGATAACCTTGAAATGTCTTATAGTACAACTGAAGGCCGTTCAGAAAAAAGAATAAAAGAAAATAAAAGTTTGAAAAAGTATATATATTAAAAAGTGCAAACTATATTAGCATAGCATATTTTTGACTGTATCTATTAGCATAATTAGTGTTTAATAATAAAACAACAAAAAACCGATGGATTTCATTCATTTATGGTCGTAGTATACAAGAAAGTTATACATGGTAATTAAAAAAAATCACATATCTCAGGTAGTAGGTAGGATAGATTTTTTTCATATTTTTTCTGAACGGCCGTCTGTTTCACTATAAGACATTTGCAGGTTATCCATTAATTACCGGACACCTGTACTCGTATATAAAAATCTCCTGTCACGGTGTTTGTGGTCGCACTCCTCCGAAACCGCTCGACAGATCTTTATGGATATTGTCTTCTGTTTACGCGAATGTTATTAATTGAAATTAAACTACTATATACGGATTTTATCGCGTTGTTTATTTAACACTCTATTACATAATTTAGAAACTGTTACACTACTATACTATACTATTAAACTGTACTAATTTTAAGCTAATTAAATTATTAAAGCTATCAAATCTATTTGTTTTTAAGTTTACACTTTCCCCGACGTTTTGGTTGCTTTTCAGCAGCCATGGTCACGGGGAGACTAAGATGGTAGTTGTCTCAATGTTCCAGTGTAGTTATTTCAAAGTACCCGAACATAATTTAGTTATTGGTGTTTCTATTTACGCAGAATGAGCTCAAAGTATCATGAAGTCTAGCTGTGGTTTGTTTCTTCTTGGGTTTGACTATTTGAAGTACTGGATCCCAAGCTGGTGGTACATTCCAACTATCTTCTCTATTGAAATTTGGATGTTTTTTGATTTCAATAGCCTCGCGAAGCATCCTTGGTAGAAATCGGTGTTCTTTATGAATTTTTTTACGTATGTTTGGTAGGTATGAGAATGGGTCGTAAAGCATATTCCGTACCGCCAAGAAATAATGTGTGTGAACAACGTTTAACGGGTCAGCAAGTAGATATTCTTATATAATTGCGCAATAATCATTATGAAAATGTTTGTAAAGAAATTAAGTTAAAAAAATTATTAAATAAAATATTAAAAAATATTCTGTTTAATTCTGCCAGCGCTTGGCAAATTATTTAATTACATAAAGTGTTTTAGATTGATATTTTTGTCTTATTTGTTAAACACTGTAATACATTTTATTTCTCTTTAACTTGAAGGGGGTAATGTTATGAGTTCCTATTATGGGTATCCATGTTAAATGCTTCATGGTAGATATGGATATTTACTGGTACCAGTTACATCTTTACTAATATTATAAATGCGAATGTTTGTTTGTTTGTTTATTTGTTTGTTACGCTTTCACGCCTTAACTGCTCTACTAATCGTCATGAAATTCGGCATACACGTTGTCAGGGGCACAGAAAAGTACATAACATATAACTTTAATTTATAATATTCTATCACATACATAAAACACCATCTAGCCCAAACTAAGCAGAGCTTGAACTATGGGTACTAGACAATGGATAAACATACATAATAATATAATAGTAATGATTAACAAATGGATGAGCACTGGACGCGTATACGCACAGCGTTTGTAAAGGCAGGCGAAACAACCCTGGGTTACTGTAGCAACTCAAGAAATGCTTGGATATCGTCCGAGCTCTGGGCCACAATTGAAAAAAGACAGCAGATCAAGATTCAAATGGCTTCTGTGTCCAGTAACGATCCTGTTACTGATACCTTGAACGCACAATACGCTGATCTCAGAGCACAAATAAAAAGTCTATCCAGACGTGACCTTCGCCGCGCCGCAGATGAAGTAGCAGAACAAGCGAACGTAGCTGCCCGTCGTAAGGACATGCGGGGACTCTACGATGCTACTAAAACTCTTAGTGGGAAGCGTGGCAAGACCATCAGACAGCCACTCCATAGCAAAGATTGGCAGCTCTTGTGCACTTCGGACGAACAACTCCACAGATGTAACTGTACACTTCAACGAGCTGTTAACAAGATGCCAAAGCGCGCACAGCACCACTGTCGACAACTCCAATGCGAATCCACCTGCCAATACCCTTGAAATATCTACAACACCACCTACAATACACGAAGTTGTTAAAGCAATTAAGCAACCGAAGTCAGGGAAAGCACCAGGTATAGACAGTGTTAGCGTAGAGTTACTGAAAGCCGATGCGGTGGTAACAGCAGAGCTGTTGCACCCCCTACTTGTGCGAATTTGGGAAACAGAATCGGTCCCCCAGGAATGGAAAGAAGGATTGTTAATTAAAGTTCCGAAGAAAGGCAATCTATCTTCTTGCGACAACTGGCGTGGCATTATCCTCCTGCCTTCTGCTGCTAAAGTCTTAGCTAAGATCCTGCTAAACCACATGTCGCCTGAAATAGAAAAAACACTGCGCGAAGAACAGGCAGGTTTTCGACCAGGGCGCTCTTGTACCGACCATATCAATACTTTGCGCATCCTTATAGAACAGTGTGTTGAATGGCAATTCGAAGTGTATTTAGGCTTCGTCGACTTTGAGAAGGCCTTCGACACCGTGAACTGGGGTGCACTGTGGAAGTGTCTGTTAAACAGGGGCGTTCCTTCCAGGTTGGTTAATATAATGATATAGATCTTTATATCAGCAGAGTACCTGTAGAGTGGTTCACGAACATGCGCTAAGTGACCCAATAAAAATCTCAGCCGGTGTGAAACAGGGCTGTCTCCTGTCACCACTTCTGTTTGTCATCTTGATCGACGATATAATGAGGGAAGTCACACAGACACCAAACGGCCTTCAGTGGGGAAATGGTACACTTGAGGACTTGGATTATGCTGACGACATAGTGTTGATCTCGCCGTCGCTACCTCAACTCCAAAGCAAGCTTGAATAACTGAAGAATGCTGCTTTAAAGCGTGGGCTTCAACACTCGTAAAACGGTTGATATGCGGATACTCCCTAGTGAAACACGACCTCATTGAAGTTAGACAACCAGCCTTTGACCACTGTCACCAATTTCACTTATCTCGGAAGCACCATGACAAGCTCAGGAAGCTCAGATGAGGACATTGAAGCTCGTATTAAAAAAGCCAAAGCAGCGTATGCCCAACTTAGACCAGTGTGGCAATCCAATGTTCTTACCAGGCGCATTAAACTCTCCCTTTTCGAGTCCATCGTAAAGTCGGTGCTTCTCTATGGCTGTGAAACCTGGAGAGTTACAAAAGGCTTAACGAGTAAGCTACAGGTCTTTGTGAATAAGTCACTTCGATCCATTCTTCGTATCTTCTAGCCTAAAACCATCTCGAATAAAGAGTTGTGGTCTATATGCCATCAAACTCCAATTTTGCAAGAAATTGCCCAGCGGAAATGGAAGTGGATTGGCCACACTCTCCGGAGGGAAGATGGCAATGCTGCTGAAATCGCCTTTGAGTGGCAACCGGAGGGTAGGTGAAGACGCGGACGGCCAGTACACACGTGGAGGAGATCGGTGGACAAGGAGCTCAGGAAGGAAAAACTCAAATGGGAAGACGCTCGAAGAACCGCGCGGGACCGGCCGGCTTGGAGAAAACTTGTTGAGGCCCTCTGCACCAGCGTGGTGCCTTAGGACCACAACAACAACAACAATAATAATATCAGCCCTGTATTAAATTGTCCCACTGCTGGGCCCGGGTCTCTTCTCAGTGTGAGGAGGGTTAGGCCATAGTCCACTACGCTGGCCTAGTGCGGGTTGGCAGATACATACATATGTATCTTCGAGAACACAGCCCACGGCCTTATCGACAGGATTATCTTTTTACCCGGTGCCACAGAACAAAACAGAAAAAGATTGATATTAGGCTTGAGTAGGTTAGCTAAGTAATCCACAGTACGACGCTTGATTTGTTGATCCAGCAAAATAGAAGAGGTAAAATGTTGATTGATATTATCCAAATCGATTGTCGTGCGCGGATTACTTTGCTGCTTGCTGCCAATGTCTAAGGTTCGAAGAAACCGCCAGATATCAGCAGGACATGAGGATGTTATACTATCGAGAATATGGCGGCGTTTTGCATTACGTATCATCTGATTACACTGATTCCTTGCAACTTTAAAATATTCCAGTAGTCAGAAATATTTTTTTTTAAATTGCGAAATGCGCGATCCCTGCGCCTTATCGCCATTCGAATACCCCTCGACATCCAAGGGGCGCGAGGTCGCTTTACCTTAACTCTACGGACGGGAGCGTGGACATTAAAAAGGTTCACGACGATGTTATTAAAATACCAACCTTTTGGTCTACCGTGGAAGCTGTCTCCAAAGGTTCCCAGTTAAGAGTAGAAGCATCCTTACGTAGCTTGTCCATATCCATCCCCCAAAACAACGCCTGTGCAGAATTTTAGGACAGGGTTTGGGTGGTTTAAGGTTATAGGAAAGGAATAAGAGGTCATGTTGGGAAAATGCAGAAGCCCGGTTAGCCATGACGGCGGACTAAGGTGGGAGCAGAGGTGAGAATAAGATCCAGCCAGGTATCAATTCCGTCAATGTTGTGGTAGGTTACATATAAAGGTCCGCCTCTATTTGGGGGTGGTGCGGTCGATGGCCCTTTACGGGTCGCCCATTTGGGCCGGCGCCCTCGATCGCCGAAACATCGCCCTCTTGAGGAAACCTCAGAGGGCGATGGCGATCAGGGTGTCGCGGGCGTACCGCACCGTCTCCTTTGAGGCGGCGTGCGTCCTGGCGGCATCGCCGCCCTGGGATTTGGAGGCGGAGGTCCAAGCGTCGGTGTATCACTGGCGCGTGGACCTCCCGCTCCATGGTGAGGAACCCACTCACGGGGCGGTGGAGACGCGAAGGTCCCAGGCTCGACTGGTCCTCGAGGCCAAGTGGGAGGAAAGGCTGGCCCAGCCCCGCTACGGGGTGAGGACCGTCGAGGCTGTCCGTCCGGTGCTAAGGCAATGGATGGACAGACGGCGCGGACCGCTCACCTACCGGCTTACTCAGGTGCTCTCCGGACACGGCTGTTTCGGAGAGTACCTGTGCAAGATAGCCGGTAGGGAGCCGACAACCAGGTGTCACCACTGCGAGGAGTGCGACCGGGACACGGCGCAGCACACGCTGGAGGAGTGTCCGGCGTGGGCCGAGGAGCGCTGTGCCCTGGTCGCCGTGATTGGCCCCGACCTCTCGTTGCCGACCGTCGTATCCATGATGGTCGGCGACGACAGGTGCTGGGGTGCAATGAGGTCCTTCTGCGAGGCTGTCATCTCGCAGAAGGAGGCGGCGGAGCGGGGGCGTGAGGAAGATCCTTACGCCCCGGACATCCGCCGCCGGAGGAGGGGGCGCAGGAGACGCGCTTATGTCGCTCTCCTGCCCCCCACCTAAGGGTTCTGGGTGGCAAGGCCTCAGGGGACCCTGCCACCCGTGAGTAAGAACCCACAGAAGGCGCGCGCGGTGTTCCCGCGCGCCTTCTAACGTCGAAAGGGGAGAGCAGTGGAATGATCTCCCCCGGGGACGAGAGGAGGTCGGGTCCGATTGACCCGGCCGGCACCCACACGGGGGGGCCTGCTATGGATGAATCTGTTTAGACTCCCAACTGGCCCCCCCCATTGGGTGGGAGAGGGAACACCCCAGGTTTTTTTAGTGGGTATCCCAGCACTAGGCTGGTGAGTCCCACACGCCCCGCCGGTGCCGTCCCCTAGCCGGCGGGTAGTGCATCAAGCATTTTTTCCTGGGAATCAAAAAAAAAAAAAAAAAAAAGGAATTTGGAGGAGTTTACGGGAACGCAAGGGATGATGAGATCATCAGGTCAGTGTTAAAATCGCCCATGATGATGTGATGTGAGTACTCCGACCCTAAAGATTCAAGAGTCGATTCCAAACTGAAGAAGTAGTCAACTGAAGAGGGACAATTAAACAACCCCTAGGACGGTCTTAACTCCTTTGACATACCGCAGATGAAGTGTAGTTAGAAGGAGACGAAACAAGGATTTAATACAGCAGATTACCACGTAGATAAATAGCCACGCGAACCCCTCGTAAAGAAAAAGAAAAACAAAACAAGACACCAAGCATGAAAAAATAAAAATGAAAAAGCAGAAAATTGATAAAAACTAGAAAAATAAAAGCAAATACTAACACTATAATTTCATTTAAAGTGGAAGTGTGTGTCCCGTCAGTGCCAAAATTTGGACATCGCTTGGACATCGCTCTTCGTCCAACCCTATCATTCCTGATAAGAATGTAGCCAAGTAAAGGGTACGTGGTTGAGAGAAGATGAGGTTTGAGCCAACTCTCCGGAAACAGGATGGCATGTTAATCGCGTTGTTTATTTTAAAAATGTATTATTACATAATTTTGAAATTCTTAAACTACTACTGTTAAACCCTGTTACTACTTTTTATTTTTTAAAAGACAACTATGACTTTTCGGTCACAAAGAACACCCAGACTCAGGACAAGCATTTGTGGATAACAAATATTTTTATCCTGTGCGGGATCGAACCCACAACGCTCGGCGCGGCGGTAGTGGCAAGATGACCACTTAAGACTGCGCCGAGTGAAATGTGCCAAAACAAGCGGTAACACTTTTTGTTTAATACAAATATAAAATATACATTTACCATAATAATGAATGTGTTTACAATTACTTCGTGTAAAAAACTTAAAATAAATAATAATTTCGCCTACAAAATTACGTAAATTTGCACGAAAAATGCAAAAACGTAAGATCGTGTTACGTGTTTTTTAGATTATAACAGTAGAAATCTATCCTATTTTACAGCTACTTTACAGCTTAAACGAAACATAAATAGTTATATTGCAATTTGTCCGTCCCAAATATTTAAGTTATTGGTTGACAATAAAGACACATATTTATCAAAAAAGCACTTCAAATCCTTCATACAATTTTACTATGGCGACCGCGCGCCGATTTGAATATCGAGTTCTGTCATTCAGTCCAACCGCGTCTTGCGCTCGGCGCAGTCTTAAGCCACTACGTCATCCAAACAGTCTACTGTTACTAGTTACTGTGACCTTTTAATTAAGAGTAGGTAATATAAGCCATGTTCACGGAGCGTTTAACAGTAGCAGTTTAAGAGATTCAAGTAATGTAATAATCGTCTTTTAATAATAAGCAACCATAAAATAATTTTATACAGCCAAAAAATAAAAGTCTTAAAAAAAAAGCAGCGATAGCCTAGCGGGAGACTGTTGGACTGCCAGAGATCTCGAGTTCAATCCCAAAGCGCGCATCTCTGACTTTTTAAAGTTATGTGCGTATTAAATAGTTAATTATCGCTTGCTGTAACGGTGAAGGAAAACATCGTGAGCATACCTGCATATCTGAGAGCTTTCCATAATGTTCTCGATGATATGTGAAGTCTGCCAACCCGCACTAGGCCAGTGTAGTGGACTACGGCCTAACCCTTCTCACACTGAGAAGAGGCCTGTGCCCAGCAGTGGAACAGTTGAATACAAGATTGATATTATTACAATAAGCAACTGAGACCTCATTCACAAGAATCGTATTCAAAACGTTTACGCTACCGAGAGTCATCAAGTTTCACAATTAGCAATATAAATTTCATCCCGTGACAGATTCGGCGCCATATTGAATTTCAACCTGAATCAAAATAAAACACATGAATGTTTTGTTAAACAATTGCCACAGGTTTTAAATAAACATTAAATATATGGAGCATTGCGAATATATTATCTGTGCTTCACGCTTTTGTAAACTCGAACTGTGTGTGTAACTATGTATGTCTGTAATGGATTCTTTCAATCCATTATTCATTAACTTCGAGGCAAAATAATTTGGGATGTTGGACTGGTAGTCAGAACGGATGTCAATATAATAAAAAGAAAGAAACATACACATAATATTGTCTTACGTTTACGCGAATGTTTCACATTGAAACATTAATTGAGGAACGCCATGACCGACTGCCACGCCTGAGATCGCGGGTTCGGTTCCCGCACAGGTCAAATATTTGTGTTCATGAACATGGATGTTTGAATTGGTCGGGGTGTTATGTATAATATGTATGTATTTACAAAAATAAAGTATATATGTATGTTTATCCATTGTCTAGTAACCATAGTACAAGCTCTGCTTAGTTTGGGCTAGATGGTGTTGTGTGTATGTTTAGAATATTATTATTATTATATATACGTTATACGGATTTTATTGCGTTCCTTATTTTATATTTAAAACGCTATTATGTGTAATATAATAATATCAGCCCTATATTAAACTGTCCCACTGCTGGACACGGGCCTCTTCTCAGTGTGAGAAGGATTAGGCCATAGTCCACCAGGTTGCTGATGTAGTCCTAGGGCCAACGACCCATCCACCTTACAAAGCAGTGAGGTGGTACACCGTGCTGGTTTTAGTTGGTAGGTCTGAAGTCCCAGGGGAGCCCGACATAGCACTTTCGCCTACCCTTGTGGCGAGGGGGTACGCATAAGGAGCATTTTCAAAGTTACAAAAAAAAAGGTCTTCGTCCCCCACACTGCCCCAGTGCGAGTTGGTAGACTACACATATCTTCGAGAACATTATGCAGAACTCTCAGATATGTAGGTTTCCTCACGATGTTTTTCCTTCACCGTTAATGTGAGCGATAATTAACTATTCAATATGCATATAAATTCGAAAAGTCAGAGATGCGCGCCTTGGGATCGATTTCGAGACCTCTGCGTGGCAGTCCAGCTGTCTCCTACTAGGCTATTGCTTATTTATTTACTTCCAGGCTAAATAATCTAGGATGTTGGACGGGTATTGAGAACGGATGTCAATATGATAAGATGCACGTACTGCCTTGGTCGCATAGAAGTATTAAATGTCGGTTTATGAGGTCTAGAGTTCAAGAGTATCTGCGAGTAATTAAATAGTTTCTTTTATAAGCAGGAACTGTTACTTCTGGGATCATGCTCGGTGCGGGTCTTCAAAAACATATATTTAACGGTGGATAGACCTGAAAATTGCCCAACCCAACTATTACGATAGAAAAATATTGACAATACGGAACTCCTCTTCAAAGGGACAGTCGCGTCGTGGGATTTGAGCGTACTGTAATATGCAGTATTGCGCTCTGAACACAAAAAATACGTCGACACGTGTTTCGCTCAAGTAATGAGTTCGAATGGCGTATTGGTTTTATGTTGTGGCCGCGCCACTGTTACTGTGCTGAGTGTTTTGGGTTCGATTTCTACATGGGACAAGAAATTGTGTGTTTCACGAGTAGTTGTTCCGATTTGTGTGTTCTTTGTGTCCGTAGTGTGAATGTTTGCAAAGTCCCGACACAAGAATTATTCCTAGTGTAGAAGTCTTTTTATTTTTAAAGTGTAAGTATTTGATATGATTAACAAATCAAATTTTATTCCATTATTTTCAACCCCTTTCGCCTCTAGATATTGTTATAAGTACCTACAAAAACATTCTTCGCAAAAATATTAGCCCGATACGTTCAGCTATTTTATAACAAATTTTTATTTTATCTTTTTCCATGTCGATAAAAAGAATCCGACATTCTTGTTTGAACGCAGCGCGGGAAAATATTCCGTTATAAATTCAAGTATCCGAAGAAAAATTAAACATAATGACTCGAGTTATTTCTTATCTCGAAATACCTTCCTTGCCGACACAGAAAATGCTCGATTATTCCAAATATGAGTTTGTTTCTCGATGGTGGGTTGGGCACAATTAGTGTTTTTTCTAGCCAGTTATTTTAACAAGAACTTCCGTGCCTTTCTCTTCGATACAGTAGTGCGAAGGCATCTAGCAATCGATTCAATTATTCGATTTCGATTCGAATTGTTAGTTTGAATAATGTATTAATTAAACCATTGAATTTCTTTTAGTATGTTACTAAAGTAGTCGCTCTGTATGGGATAGGAAGCAACCGCACTTGTATAAAAAAAATATATCGCGCGGGACTTTAAAAAAGGGACAAGGGGCACAAGGACTCTTTGTGTATCACAAAATCTTTTGTTTCGTTTTGGGATTGATCTCACAACACTCCTGCAAATAAACCAAGTGTTTATTATATTTATGAGTTTAATATATTTTTTACTATATTTTTTAATATACTCCAATAAATTATTTTTTAAGTATGCACGTATATTATTAGTACGTGCATACTTAAAAAAAAATTATTGGAGTATATTCAATGATACATATGTAGTCACACGCCAACATCGGCGAAAGGTGAAATTTTTTATTTATCTATTATGAATATAAACTTTTTCAAATATCGATATGTTTAAACAATCGAATAATTCGAATTATTAAATGATAATCACCCATCGCTTATGTGAACCCTATCGCAATTTGCTCGACTAACCTATCTTATTTATTAATATTAAGCTACTTTATACAGATTTTGTCGCGTTGTTTATTTTAAAACACTAAACAACGCGACAAAATCCGTGTAAAGTTGTTTAATTTAAATGTTTTTATCACATCTCGAAACATCAATTCGTTTGATTAATCGAATAATTCGAATTTTAATCGATAATCACCCAACCCTAATACGAATCGCAATCGTTAGACCAAAGACTTGCATGGGGCTACCGTCGTTTAAAATCACTACGTCATATTCAGTGGAATAAAGTGTTAGATTACTCCAGGTAGCCTAGAAACAGTTCGACAGTACGTGTACGGTACAAGGGCCGTTCTTGACCTGGTTGAACGCGCGAGCCGGAATAATGAGCTGTTGTGACGTCACAACAACTCGTTGTGCGGTGGCTCTTACGTGCCTCTTTTTGTTTACTGTTCTTTCTTGTGAGAGTATGTCGTTGTAGTTACGCAGTTGAATCGTAAAATTCAAATAACCAGCGAACGTGAAATCAAAAGTTGTTTGAAATGAATAGCGAGCTGCAAATATGCATACCCATTTCAAAACTAAAATGGTATAAGCCAGTAATTGACGCCATCTAACGGAAATCGATACAAAATCTGTTAAGTAGTTTATTTATATCTTAATAGATGGCGGTACACTACTATAAAATAAAAAGAAGTAGATTTTGATAACTTAATTGTGATAAAGGAGACGGGCGAAGTCCCTTAGTTCGTCAGGCCCATCGCGGACAAGAATGAAAATGTAATCAAATTACTGCTAAATACATACAAATGATATATGTAAAAAAAAAGGTATATTAATGGTGGTATTAAAGAGATATTTGAGTTTATATATGTATAATTCTAGGTTATAATAATAACACCGTTTTGTAGGTACGAAAATTGTAGGTACATATTTGTTTATGGTTTATATAATTATAATAAGTAAATCATATATATTTTATAGATAAAAATATTTTAGGTATAAATAGTAATATTCATAAATACTATTTTATTGCTCTTTGATTAGTAACTTGCGTGGGAAAAATGAGGCTCAGCCCGTAGTGACTGTAATTAATATCTTGAGACAACTTACACAAATATCCAATAACAACAAAGCCAGGTCAATCGAAGATGCAGTTTCAGAATCCAAATAAATAGCCAGGTCACAAATAAATCACAGTCGCAAAAATAAGTACTAGTTTATTAACGTTCATTGCGCACGAGTGCAAAGTCAACACGAATGTAACTTGTTACTATTTTTGACAGCTTTATTGTTCGTTATTGCCATTCCGTTTCTGTTATTGAATATAAGCCTTTTGATCCAACATAAAAATAAAATAATAATAGAAGAAGCGCACGTATAAACATAAAGTCAAACGCCAGTAATTATAGTTAAACATACCTTACCGTGATTGATATTTATTTAAACTATTATAACTATTCAAACTGACAATGGAGACCATGTATTGTATACCTATTAAAAACATTAATTTAAGAATAATAAATAATAACCTTATCTATTTTTAAGGCTGGCAACATTAGATACTCGAAAAGGCAACTGTTTCCGGTTTTACAGTACGTTTATTACCTTTTTTCGTGATATTTATATCTAAACCATAGATTTTTCTGTTTACAGTAATTAAAAATCAATAAAAATAAGTACTTTTTTTCTGTATACATTTAACTTCTGTCCGTTGTTTTTGTGAGGGCCGAAATTCGCCGATGTCCTTTACTTTAAACAATTTATTATCTCTATTCACAATAGATTATTTAAAAGAAGAATACATTTCAGGGTAAAACAAGAAGCAAAGAATTACAAATGAATTTATAAATTTATAGTGGGTAGTTTATTTTATAGATACTCTCGATGATTAGCTGTTCTGCTCGTACGCAAACATTATACTGTCCCTATGTTAGAGTGCCTTTATACCTATTTGCTTAAATGATTACACGTTGAAATATTTATAAAACAATAATATTAATAATAATAAATTGACACCAAAAAAGTACAGAGTTGTATACATACATCGTATTACATAGTTATATGTACCAGCCGTTTTCTTATTAGGGATACAATTTATTTGGGATAATGGCCCACGCGCTAGGAAAATTCCGTCTTTCATAATGATTACAATTTTGATTATCCGTACTGTATTACAATATTATACAATAATAATAATAGTTTGCGTGTGTGTATGTGTGTGTGTGTGTGTGTGTGTGTGTGTGTGTGTATAAAATGCCATCTAATTTATTCTTATTCAGTGTTCACAAGATTTTGGACCTTAAGGTATCCATGCACTATTGCAGGTGACTGTATATCATAAAAGCTGTATGCCTAGAATACATTATATTAGATTTTGCAAGCGACTTTGCTCGCAAAATTGAAGAACCAGTAAAAAATTTTTTCAATGAACATAATTTATTTTTAAGTAGAAGTAACGATATTAAAAATAATCTTTAAAACCGCTTTAAATAAGTAGTAGTAGTAACCCATGTTAAGCCCATTCTTATATAATAAACTGCGTTAATAATTGTGCATACTTGTGATACATTGCAAAATTTTAATATTGATGTATTAAGAAATTTTCTTAACATCCAGTCAATATATTTCTAAGATATTGAGCACAATTGCATTGAATTTTGACTGCAATGATGTCGTAGTACTTCAAGTGTACGTCTCGCCAGTACCACTGCGCCTAGTGTTATAGTTTCGATCCCCACGCGGCACAAAAATTATGTGGTCCACAAATTTAATAGTCGTTCCGAATCTGGGTGTATTGTGTTTGTCACTTACATGTTTGTAAAGTTCCCCGCGACACAGCGATAAGGTAGTTGTTTAATTTTGTTCATAACTTTACACACAAGAGCAGTCAAAAGAAATCAGTGCCAAAATTGATTGGAAAATAAACGAGTCATTTATATTTTTCATTTTGATTTAATGGATAGTGTGGTATCTCCACTTGACAGATCTATTTAAATACAGGTTACGTCATAGTTTGTGTCGTGCACCCGTTTTCTGTTATTTGATAAATTATTAATTTATACTACCAGATTGTAACGCATTTGTGAATAGATTTTAGAAATTCTTTGTATTTTAAAGTTTGCGTAATGTAACTATTCGATCATAATTGATTCAGCTATCCTTCTATGCACAGCACAGGCGTTAACTTAAAAAGAAGAAATATATGACCTAATTTTACAGTATTTACGCTGAGTTATATACTGAAATGTTTCAGTGAGCTACCCTGGAGGGCTGATTGGAGGAAATGTATCGAAATTGAGTAGACTGAATGTAATGATTTGATAAGGATGTTGTGATTGAGATTGATTGTGTCGAACGAAGTGAAGGAACGCCGACGGCACGACGTGACTTCATTTACGCTTTTATTATAATAATATTACCCCTATATTAAACTGTCCCACTGTTGGGCACGGGCCTCTTCTCAGTGTGAGAAAGGTTAGGCCATAGTCCACCACGCTGGTCCAGTGCGGGTTGGCAGACTTCACATATCTTCGAGAACATTATTGAGAACTCTTAGACATGCAAATTTCCTCACGATATTTTCTTCACCGTTAAAGCAAGAGATAATTAACTATTTAATACGCACATAAATTCGAAAAGTCAGAGATGCGCACCGTGGGATCAAACTCGAGACCTTTGTGTGGCAGTCCAACGTTCTCCCACTAGGCTGTTACTATTATTACATACGTACTTATTTGACTGCCTTGATGCAGCAGTAATGTATGCGACTGCTGGGCATGAGGTTTAGGGTTAAAATCCGGGCTGGGTCAACAAAGAATAAGTCGGTTATTTTGACAAGATATTCCCAGTGGCAGTCCGGAGTTAAAAAGAGCATAATGTTTCGGGTTCGAATCCCGGGTAAGGCCATCAAAGAGTCAATAAGTTATTCTAACAAGATATTCTCAGATGCAGTCCGGAGTTAAAAACATTATTATAAAAACAAAAAACCCGACTGCTTAAAAGTAATGAACTGAAAAGAGAAAAACAAGTATCACAATATCTATATAAAATTCGACTGACTAATGCATTGTTTTGTAAGCTTACTTTATTAAATAATGAAATGACTACATATGTATATTTAAGTAAGTTAAACTAATTACTTTATGGTGCCGCATGCGGTGACAAACGTAGTTTTGGTAGATCTTTCTTTGCCCGTAGGTAACAAAGTATTGTTTGTCCCCGCCTGCAGCACCATAAAGTATTTAGTTTAACTAATTTGAATATACATATGTAGTTATTTCATTATTTAATAAAGTAAGCTTACAAAACAATGCATTAGTCAGTCGAATTTTATATAGATATTGTGATACTTGTTTTTCTCTTTTCAGTTCATTACTTTTAAGCAGTCGGGATTTTTTTTTATAATAATAATTTTTTTCAGACTTTAGTTTTATTAACCGAATTTTATTTTAATATATAACTAAGTACAGGCAATGTAATGCCTGAGTTCTTGACTTGAATAGACTTTTGCTAGAAAATTATACTTCGGGTGTCCCGATATATAATTGGTACGCTTTTTGTCAATTTGTGTTAAAACAGTAATATAAACGTGATATGATGTATATATTTTTGAAAGGTTCTTTTAAAGATCTTTCATTTGATACCCATATTGCTAAGGTAAGACAAAAAAACAAACTCCTTCCCCATTTTTTCTTCATTTGCGGGCGCCATTTTGAAAATGTATATAGCCTATGTCACTAGCACAATTCTGATGAATTAAACGACACCTCATATGTCAAAAACCGTCCAGCCATTTGGGCTGTAGGGCGTGCCAAAGAAATGGACATACATAACCACATACATTACATACATACGCTCGAAAAACATAACCCTCCTTCTGACGCAGTCGGGTAAAAAGAGCATAAGGTTTCGGTTTCGAATCCCGGGTAAGGCCAGCAAACAGTCCATGGGTTATTCTGACAATATATTCTGAGTAGCAGCCCGGAGTTAAAAGTGGGACGTCAATCAAACACAGAGGTGGATAGCTGACTGGTTTATTCAATATGAGCGCATACCCACATTACGGAATAACAAATATAGACACTATACCTTACACTTTTCCCCCCTAAGATTAAATGTTAACTAATTAATAACTAACAGAACATATTCAAACACAGCATTTTTACTACTAAAACCACATAAACTATCTCATATACTATCTTAAATACTACTTATCTTATATACTATCTTAATATTGAGACACAATATTGTCTTTATTAACTGCGCGTACATGCGCTCGTATTGCACGGGCCGAAGCCCCTGGGGGCGGCGGCGGCGGTGGGGAGCGCGACACTGCTGGTGCGGCCGAATTTGCCAGGTTCGCCCTACCCTCCTCCACCTGTAACTCCCTGGATGCTTCACATGCATCCTCGAAGGCATCATTGTTATTATTACCACCTTCCCCCTTCTGAGTACCGATGCTTGCTCGCGACATCGACAGTGATAACCGCGGTTTGTTTGATAAAGGGACTATTTGGTCACGGTGTCTGCGCCACTCGAACCCGTTTCCCATATCAATGCGGTATGACACCGGTCCCGTAGTTTTAGACACTGTGCCCGTGGACCATTTTTGTGAATTCGCGGAGTAATCGCGTGCGAGCACCGGTTCTCCTACACGGATACGTGGTTGGGGCGTGCCTCCTGCATGTGCCACCTGACGTTGCTGAGCCGCGCGCGCCACTTGCGCGACGTCCGGCCGTAACGCATCCAGTCTAGTCCGTATTCGACGCCCGATTAGCAATACTGCCGGTGGCACGCCCGTAGTTGAATGTTCACAATTGCGGTAATTGAATAAGAATGTGTTTAAAGCTTGTAATATATTTTCGCCACTAAGAACCGCTCTCTTGATGGCTTTCTTTACCGTTTTCACCGCATTTTCAGCGGCACCATTACCCTGTGGCCTATATGGTGCCGTTGTCACATGTGCAATACAATTTTGGATGCAATAATTTTTAAATTCAGTCGATTGGAATGGTGGTCCATTATCCGTAACGAGTTGCGAAGGTAGCCCAAACCTACTAAAAACTGTACTTAGAGCCGTGATTGTTGATTGTGCGTCTGTACGACCCATGGGAAGTGCCTCAATCCACTTCGAATGTGCGTCAACTATAACAAAATATTTTCTTCCTGAATATTCAGCAAAATCTGCATGTAAGCGTTGCCATGGTAACAATGGAAATTCCCACGGATGCATGTCAGCCCGAGGCGCTGCATCCCGCACCATACGACATGGCTCACATGTACGACACAAGGTTTCAAGGTCATTATCTAAGGTCGGCCAATAAACATAATTACGTGATAAGCTTTTCATTTTTCTAACTCCTAAATGACCTTGATGGATTTCTTCTAAAATTTTTGTTTTCAAGGGTTTTGGTATTATAATACGATATTTATAAATGAGACAACCAAAATCCATTATAATATCAGTTTTTCGTGCAAAATATGGTTTTTCTTCTTCGCAACTAGGTACGGACGGCCATCCAAATTTAACATATCCCAATATTCGCGATAATACGGCATCCTTATTAGTTTCCTTACTTACGTCATGGAAATTAACTGGCATACATTGTTGTACTAAACTAACATAACTCATTGATTCGGTGGGACGGCGCTCCTGTGCTAAAGGTAAACGTGACAACGCGTCAGCTGGTCCGTTTTGTTTTGAGGTTATGTATTTTATGGTAAAATCATACGCGGCCAATCGAGCAGCCCAGCGTTGTAAGCGACTGGCGGCAGTTTGAGGTATACCCACTTTCGCTCCAAATATGTAGCTTAAAGGCTGGTGATCTGTACGTAATTCAAATTTCCTACCGTACAGGTATTGATGGTGGCGAGTGATACCATAAAATATTGCCAAAGCCTCCTTATCAATCTGGCTGTAGTTGCGCTCCGCGTCATTGAGCGTGCGCGACACGCAGCTGACCGGACGCTCACTGCCATCTGGGAAACGATGCGCCAATACTGCGCCTAGACCGTAAGCGCTGCTGTCCACCGATAGCACTAAAGGCCGCCCCTCTTCATAATGTGCGAGTACCCTATCACCTGAGAGAATACGCTTCGCTTCTTTAAAAGCCTCATCGCACTCCTTACTCCAGTTCCAACTGACACCTTTTTTTAAAAGTTCATGCAACGGATATAATAAAATGCTTAATTTGGGAATAAATTTGCCATAATAGTTAAGTAAACCAAGAAAGCTTCTTAATTGTGTGACATCGATAGGCGGTGGTGCCTTTACAATAGCGTCCACCTTCTGGGGATCCGGGCGCAGACCATCTTGATCAATAATGAACCCGAGATATTTAACGCTTGCTTGTAGAAAACAACATTTATTTAGTTTTACGGTTAAACCCATCTCTTTTAATCTAACCAGTACTTGTCTTAAATTCCCCAAGTGTTCTGCTCTCGAAGCCCCCGTCACACAAATATCGTCAAGAAAAACCACAGTGCCACGCACGCCGCGCAATGTCTCCTCCATTAATTTTTGAAATTTTTCCGGAATGCAACACAATCCGAATGGCGTACGGCGATAAACAAATGTGCCGATGTGTGTAGTTATAGCTGTACACGGTTGTGAATCATCCGTCAACATCGTCTGTTGATATGCATGGGTTAGGTCAATTTTGGTAAATTCTCTTCCCCCACTTAGAGTGGCGAACAACTCTTCGATTCGTGGGAGAGGATAAAATTCACGCTTAAGTTTAGGATTAATAGTCACTTTGTAATCGCCACATATCCGAATATCGCCGTTCGTCTTAATAACAGGCACGATAGGTGTACCGTAGTCCGAGTGCTCGACCCGGTAGATGGTACCCTCGGCCTCCAGCCGCTCGAGTTCACGCTCAACACGCGCGCGCAGCGCAAGCGACACGGGTCGCGCCCGCACGTACACGGGTTCCTGGTCCGTCAGTTGCAATTGGAGCAATTTTTTACATTTTCCTAGTTTGTCCGTAAAAACCTCAGGAAATTCTTTAGCTAATTGACTAATACATGGATCAGCAGTGATCTTATTAAAATTTATTTGTTTAACATTGAGGGACTTTAACCAATCCCTGCCCAATAATGGGCATCCACCATTTTTAATTACATAACAACGCACATTATTTGCCGTAACATTACCTAGTTTAACATTGACTAATATAAATCCTAATGACTCAATCCGCGTTCCTGCATAACATCGTAACATTAAATTATCGGATTGAATTTTTTTGTTTGGAAACATCTGTTTATAAAAGTCTTCACTAATCGCCGAAATACGACTTCCAGTATCGACTTCACATTTAATTTCGTAACTGTCAATGTTCACATTAACAAAGTAAGGCTTGTTACCTTTAGACGTCAGTTCGATGTTGAACAAATCCTCGTCTTCCGAATCGTTTTCACTTACGTAGTTTTGCCTATTATACCGACCACTATTACGCACCTCTTTGCACATCACTTTCAAATGTCCACGTTGGTTACACTCATCACAGTTGTAATTGATGTACCGACATCTTTCCGGCCGATGTGGTTTTCCACACCGCCAGCACTGTTGAGTCGACGCGGCCTGCGCCGGTGCCGCCGCAGAGGGGCCCCCTCTCGACACCGCGCCGCCGTCAGCCCTAGCGCCTGGGTTGCGCCCCGACCGGCGCGCTCCTCCGCCACGTGGTCGTCCTGTGTCCGCCTTATGCAGGCCTTCGCCCGCGTCGCCGCCTGCACCTGAGGTCGTGGCTGCGGCGGCGGTCGCCGCGCTCACCTCCGCGTGCCTCTCTGCAGCCTCTAACGCCAGAGCCAGCTCCACAGCCTCCTTGTATTTAATATTTCTCTCAGCGAAAATACGCGATCGCATCGCACTGTTCGATAGTCCCGAAACAAATTGTTCACGAAGGTTTTCTTCTAGCATTGCACCAAAGTTACACGTGGTTGCGAGGTGTTTTAAATCTTGTAAGTAATCTGTCATAGATTCTCCAACACGCTGTCTACGCAAACGAAACACGTGCCGTTCGGCAATCTCCGATCTCTGTGGTTCTAAATGATCGGTCACCAAACGTACTAATTCGTCGAATTTCTTTGTTTCTGGATCCGCCGGAGCACAAAGATCGCACATTAACGAGTATGTCGTTTCACCCACTACCGTAATTAACAACGGCACACACAAGTCTTCTTTAATCTCGTTTAGTAGTATGTACTGTTTGACACGGCGAATATACGACGGCCACTGCTTCGAATTAATGTCAAAGGGTTCTAATCGACCGATCGGCATTATTAATAACAATTTGCACGCACGTGGAATTCGTTTTACTCGTCGCCAAATGGGACGTCAATCAAACACAGAGGTGGATAGCTGACTGGTTTATTCAATATGAGCGCATACCCACATTACGGAATAACAAATATAGACACTATACCTTACAAAAAGTTGCCGGTGTTACAGATCCTGTGCCTCGGGGAGCATGTAAAGGCGTTGGTCCTACGTTTGATCTCGCTTTGGTTGTGTCGGATAGCCGTCTCAATGGATTTCATAATCCACTGTTACCTTACTCTCATGAGTTAGGAAACAGATAGTACAAGCATAAAATAATTGTTATAATTTGTTTAATTTAAAAATTGTTCATTATTTTTTTTTGTCACGTAAATTTAATGTGCTCACTCTTCTTATAGCGGACACTTTTTCGATTGCGATCTAAGTATGGTTACCTTATACCAGCGAAGGTGTATGAGGAATGTGATGAAAGTCAATGAAGCCAGAGAAGTGTGTCAGGATCGTAGCAAGTGGAAATCCGTAGTCTCTGCCTATCCTGTTGCCTGTTGAGTATGTAACTTATGATCTAAATCTTTGTGGTCCGCATTCGTTTAAGTAAGCATCCGGTTAAACTCATCTTAGCTATAAGTGGCTGGAAGTCTGCGAAGCTCCCTATTATAAAAAGGAATATGTAAATAGTGAGGCAGGTTGGCATTGAGTGGACATCTCTACGCTGCACATAAAAGAGATCTCATTCGTGATGCCTGCAGGACCGATATGTGTGTACCGATTGCAAAAAAACGACACCAGTTTCTAATATTACACAAACACTCACATGCACGCATTCACTCACACACACACACTTACACTCACACACACACACTTACACTCACACATATAGACACACTCACACGCACGCAGTCATTCCCACTCTCGCACCTATAGACACACACGCATAGTCACATATACATATATTATAAAATAACTACATATATTTATGACGCGTTTTAAATTCTATTGTCTTGAAATTAAAAAGATTTTTTTTTATATATTTATTGCAATACAGCATTTATGGATCACACAGTTTTTATCCAGTGTGGGCACAGGACAAAAAATGTTTGATCCACAAATGCTTGTTTCGAGTCTGAATGTTCTTCGTGTCCGTTGTATAAATATTTGTAAAGTCCCCCGACATACAGGAATTATGCCTAGTGCGAGAGATGTCCTCTTGTTACGGTTTCTGTCGCGTTGTTTATATTAAAACCCTTATATTACTAAAGATTTCCGTGGAGAGGAACACTCAAGGCGAAAGTGTAAACTTAATTCTAATTAATTTGAATCACGTAAAGAGCTTAAATAGTTGAAATTAAACTACTATATACGGATTTTATCGCGTTGTAAATAGATTTAATAGTTTAAATAATTTTATTAGCTTATAAATTAGTAAAATAAAATCAATAGTAGTAGTAGTGTAATATTTTCAAAATTTTGTAATACAGTGATAAATAAACAACGCGATAAAATCCGTATATAGTAGTTTAATTTCAATGAATAACATTCGCGTAAACAGAAGACAATATTAAGCTTAAATAGTAGTAAAGTTTAGCAGTAGCAGTTCAATAGCTTCATAATACTGTTAAAATACATAAAGTGATTAAGTTCATATGATGTAGTTAAAGGGGAATGCCTACTACCCATGGCGATTTTGGCTACGAGTGCCCATATTTAAATAAATATTTAAACGATAGTATGCAATGTCATTAATTAAATGATTAATCAAAGAATTTAGTTAAATAAAAGTTGAGGTTATTGAGAAAAAAAATATTTTTATACCGATGACAAGATTTTTTATAAATGTTTTTCACACACACTCTCGTCACACATCATCATTATTACTATACACAATTAAAAGGTTATCTTAAACTGAACATTATCAAGCTTGTTTGTAAATAAAATAACAAAATCACAACGAAAGAAATTCAATCACGCAAACCGAGTAAGCAAGGAAGCCGATTTGTGTTAGTTTCGGTGTTGCAAATTAAAAACAAAAAATCATAGAGCAATATCTAATGGATATTATTCTTTTGCGTATTACTGGCATAATAACATAAAATTATATATTTGCTTACTTAATATACAAATATGCTATTTCTTTATCACTTCTAAAATTTTATTCAGTAATATTAGTCTCTTTTTTACGTTTAAATTATAACGTGGTAACACTGGTGATTATAAGAAGACATTTCCGTTACGATACTTTTATTATATAGATTTTGATATCTTCTTTCGATAAATGAATAGTTTTTATCATACGTGTAATAATCTTGGGCAGCTAAAAATTACACGTTAGCCAAAAATGGGCATTCCCCTTTCAGTGTATAATATTTGCGTAAACGTAAGAAATTATTCTGTTAATAAAAATACCGAGGGTGGTCGTTGAAGCCTATATTGCAGCAAAGCCAAATTTGTTAAAATAACTACCTCAGTTTATGTTAAAATATATGACCTATTTCTGCAGTACTGTTTGATGTTGCAAATAAATTTCGCTTTATTTATTTTAGTTTTAACTATTCCTTTTTTTTCTAGATAAAAAGTACCTTAATTTTAATGACGATCGGGTCTGTAGTTAAGACGTAAACGCCTAACAAACACACATCCGCATTTAAAATATTAGTTAGCTTTCGAATAATCCACCTATTCTAGTAATCGATACATTTAAGTTATTCGTGGTACAATTAGGGGACTGTGTGATGGCAGCGGTTAAAGTAGACGCCTCGTCTGATATGGCGAAAGCCATAGTATATCATAGTATAGTATAGTACATGCAAACGTGATATATATAACTTGTTATTAGCAAAGCAAAATACTACGTGCCGTAATACATAATAGTTAATATTGTTAATTATGCAAATAAAGTAAACATCATAATTTCCCTTTCCTATATAGGTCCGTACTACGTATGTATAATAACTTAGTATATAAGCCTTAATTAAATAACAATAAACCAGTCAATATTCAATCACCACATCGTCGTTTTAATTGGTTTATAAAGCAATACGCAATATCTGACAGTAGCACTGAGTGTCGCAGGTTCTATTCCCATATGGATCAAAATTAATGTTAATTAATGTATAAACAGTTGTTTTAAAATAGTTATTCTGAATTAAAGTGTAAAGAACACTGTGTAAGTCGTTTTAATGTTTGTAAAGTCCAGGGCAATAAAAGGTTAACCCTTGTTTAAAAAAGAAAAGATATCAATTTTAATAGAATAATATCAGCCATGTATTGAACTGTTCCACTGCTGAGCGCGGGCCTCATCTTAGTGTGAGAAGGGTTAGGCCACAATACACCACGCTGGCCCAGAGTCCTGATAATTATCTATTTTAAAAGCACATAACTTCGAAAATTCAGAGGTGCGCGCCTTGGGATCGAACTCGAGACCTCTGCGTAGCAGTCAGACGCGGTCTCCCAATAGGCTATCGGTGTTGTTAATTTTAATTTTTTTTTTTATTATTATTTATTTGATCTCTTCACAGTTGTTAATACAAAGTAACATTAATTTACAATCATCTTAAATGACTTAACACTGTGAGAGAATTGGTGCCTGAAGTAGGTTTTATAAAACCTGTATTACAGGTCACCAAGGCCCTCCAATTGCTATAGTACATATTAGGATTATAGTTACAGCGTGCAGCGATCAAACATGTGATATACAATTATAGAAAATAAAAATAACAAAAAATAAAACAAAATTAGAACTAGTATCAGCCAGAGTGAGGAAATAGGCTTAATTTATGTGCGTATGACTGTATGAGCATGTCTGTGTCTGGTGAATGAGTATGTGTCATGTTAGAGTGCGTGTGTATATTAGTATGCATATGCTTGTTGGTATGAAATGTATTTTTAATGTATAGTAATATTATTTGCGAGCAATATCCCAAAACAAAAAACAAAATAACCTTTCCGATGTGTTCTCAATTAATTATCTCACTGGAGACATTAAATTCTCAGTTTCATCATAGTTCAGTGTCTTAAGATAGGCAGAGACAGCAACTTTACATTTTGATTTGTTTAGGGGGTAGATATTTAAAAAAGTATTTAATTTGTTATAGAGGTAAGGACCCAAGAAATCAAAGAATTTGTGTGCCAGTGATGTTTTATAAGTGTGCCTTTGACAAACCTTGCCCTTGCGTCGCTTATCCTTCCCTTGAATTGGTTTGTAAGGCGTTAGCGAGTGTTGCTTAAGAACGGTGTGCAGGATAAAAGATTTTCGAACGGTGTGGAGATCCCATTCTTTGTAAAGATCCACAGTAGGGTATCGATAGGGCAGTCCAGCGCCCACCTTGAGAATCGCACGCTGTGTTCTCTCGACCTCAATAAGTGACGTCTTAGCTGCCCCACCCCAACAAGTGATACAATAGTCAATAAGCGATTGACATAGAGCATAGTAGACCATTTTTAGAACTCGTCGGTCAGCTACATGTCTTAAGGTCTTGAAGATATAAATCAATTTCCGTAATCGACCCACTAAATTGCTAAAATGTTGTTTAAAGGTTAGACATTGGTCCACTGTAATACCAAGGTACTTCAAGTGGTCTCTCCTTTCGATTAAGGCACACGAACAATCAGAACGAGGAAGACCGCAAGTATGAGCCGTGATAGTGAATTTTAGTGAGGGCAGAAGGTCAAGTTTATGGGCAAATGCTATATACTTAGTTTTATTTATGTTGAGTGTTAAGAAGTTAGATTGCAGCCATTCACCGACTCTGTTTGCACCACTCTGAGCAAAGCTAAATACCTCTTCCCAACTGCATCCGCTGAAAGAGAGTGCTGTATCATCGGCAAAAGTAACAATTTGTCCATTTTGGAGTTGCAACTGACAGAGGTCATTTATATATATCAAAAACAAGGTAGGCCCAAGAATGCTTCCCTGGGGTACACCAAATTCAATAGGCAACTCATTACTTGTTCTCTGATCTATTTTCACCCTCTGACGTCTGTTTGTAAGGTAGCTTGTAATAAGTTTGAGTGGAGTACCCCTAACACCATTCTGGTCCAGTTTTCTTATTAGGAGTGGAATAGAGACCGTGTCGAAGGCCTTAGCTAGATCTAGAAAAACCGTTAAGCATTTATGCCTTCTGTCTACATTTGCAATGATCGAATGCAAGAGTTTATGTACTGCGTCACTGGTGGAGTTGCCACGACGAAAGCCAAACTGGTTGGGTGAAAGGATGTTGTTACTCTCTAGAAATGATGTTAAACGATTATTTATAAGACGCTCTAGGATCTTGGACAATGTAGGTAAAATGGAAATTGGTCGAAAATTGCCGACACGATCTCTCTCCCCACCCTTATGAATGGGTTTAATAAGCGCTACCTTAAATGCCGTAGGAAAGATACCGGTTGTGAATGAGAGGTTACATATATACGTAATTGGAAAGCTGAGTATGTTTAGATACCTTTTAATAATTTTACTAGTGATTAGATCGACTCCGACTTAATAAATGGAATAAATGTATTTTGTTTGTGCTGACGGTATAGAGACAACAAGAGTCCATACCGGAGAGATAGTGGCCCTCTCAATAAGCGCAGTCGAGTAAAATCATAATACGGGGCGAACGGAGCCACGCGCGCCTCTGATTTATAAGATGAAGCGATTCAGCTTTTTATTTCAGCGGTAGAGCCTGCTGTTGCCAACTGTTTTTTTATTTATTAGAAACTCAACAGCTTGTTTTCTATACACATGAAAGAGAAAGTAGACACGAGCAATATTGAGCAACGTCTTAAACACTAGGATTGTCGTAGAATACATTGCTAGTATTACCTATAACAAAAGTTATACTTAAGCCAATTACTGAGTTTCCTGGCATGTTTAGCGGTAAGAAGAGAAACACAGAGACAAACAAACAATCAGTAGTAATTACTAGATCCAAGCACTAACAATAATGCTACTGCTGACTAAACTTTATGATGAATATTTATTGATAGGCGTCACTGGAAGGCTCCTCTCAGATAAGCTCATTCTCTTTCATTTTAATCTATAGCATCTTCTTAATTATTTCGTAATACAGTATCTTCTCCCTAGCCTTTATTATTCCCAAGTGACTTGAGGTCGGCTTTTACACGGAGCGGCTGCCACCTGACCTCCACAACCCGAAGGCTAACGATACCCTAAGGCTAGACCAGTGTCAGGATATTATAGGACACTGACTTCCTAATAACGACTGCCATAGATGTTCATGGCAGCCGGGACCGACGGCTTAACGTGCTCTCCGAGGCACGTAGCAGGCGATAATTGTTAATGAATACGCACATAATTTCGAAAAGTCATACAACTTCCGAAAGTCAGAGGTTCGCGACGTGGGTTTGAACTCGAAACCCTCTGCATTGCAGTTTGTTGGTCTCCCCACTGAGCTATCGCTATCACTTTTGTAATACAGTATAAATAATAATAATACCAGCTCTGTATTAAACTGCACCTTTGCTGGCCACGGGCCTCTTCTCAGCATGAAAAGGTAGCCATAGACCACCACGCTGGTCCAGTGAAGGTTGGCAGATTCCACATATCCTTGAGAACATTATGAGAGGTGCCAGATATGCAGGTTTCTTCACGTTGTTTTTCTTTCACCGTTAAACCGAGCAATAATCAACGTTTTAATAAAAACATAACTCTGGGCAGTCAGATATGTGCGCGCCTTGGGATCGAACTTGAGACCTCTGTGTGGCAGTCCAGCGGTGTTCCACTAAGCTATCACTGCTATCAATATAGTAACTGCAATATAGTATGCGACAGGAGTTTGAAAATATCGAATTACGGTTGTCCTTTATTCGGTTCATATAAATTCAGACGAATTGTTATAGAATTCGTATTTCCTATTGTTATCTTATCTTATCTTATTCGGGGGCCAGTCAATGTAGATCGGTGACACTTTGACCCAGTGGGATCTTTTCTGTCGGCCCCAAGGTCAATGCCTGGGCTATCTCCTTATGAATGTACTGCATCAGTTGCAGCGTACACTTCACAGGGAGAAGCGTGAAGTCTTTAGGGTTCGGATATGCCAATGCCATCAAACACATCCTTAGTCCAGCCATCGCGTCACATTCACACGGTAGGTGTGATATGGACTCGTCTTGTTCACCAAAGGCTCAGCGGATCGAATTGATTGACAATCTCAATCTGCACAGGAAGTCGTTGGTGCCAAAATGACCAGTGAACGCTCATATGAGCAGACGTATTTGGCCCTTGTTGTAACCGCAGAACTTCCGGGTGAAGCCCGTGGCTCTATTTGCAATGAATTTCTTGGAGTGTTCCAGACCCCTAAGGGCCATCCACTCTAGCCTGTGTTTATCATTGGCATGTGCATTCAAAGCTGCCTTGACGATACTCTCAGAGAGTCCTACGAATAGCTCTGGGCCCACAAATAGTTGCTCCGAGCTCTTCTTGGCTAAAACATCAGCCTCCTCATTACCCTGCACCCTTGCCTGCCCCGGAACCCACACCAGCCTGACTGTGTTTTTACTGCAAAGTTTTTTTTTTTACTTTTCTCCTCAAAATGACCACACTCCGCTTGATGGTAAGCAGTCATGTGGTCTAAGAGCAGTGGCCTCCACATCGTCCTCATAGCAGCCGAGGCGATGTTGAGGTCTCTACGTTGATGGCCTGTTCAGGACCAGTGCGGAGTCCACCCTACAGGAGGACAGAGCCTTAAGAGCAGCTTGACTGTCACTGAGAATATAAACAATCTTGTCAGTGACATTATTGTTAATATTTTCCTGCGCACAGGCAATTATAGCATAGGTTACCGCCTGGAAGACCGTTGCATATTTGCCCATGCTTTGGTTCACCTTGCAGTCGTTGGCATAAATACCAGCGCCTGATCTTGTTTCCATTTTGGAACCATCGGTGTACCAGATGAGACAACCCTTGTCAGGGGATTGTAGATCTCGTCTCCATTCGTCCCTTGTGGGGACCTTTATTTTAAAATTCATTTTGAATATGTTTTCTTATTGTTAATATATGTATGTATAAAATAAAATCTAACGTACGGAATAAAATGACACTTCACGTCCTCTGTCACTCTTCCATGACTTTTACCAGCACTATTCGTTCGCATAAATATATATAGCATATGTTACTCGGTGATAATATAGCTTTCTAATGGGAAAATAATTTTTAAAATCGGTTGCGTAGTTTTAGAGTTAAATCATTACAAAAAAACAAAAAAACAATTCTGTCCTCTTTATAATAATAGGGGTTAAAGTATGAAGCTGCCGTTGTATAGTAATAGATACTTTGAATTGACATAAAACCTTCATAGTGTGAGATTTTTTAGTGAAACTTTTCACATAATACCTATAAGATTCTTTTTTTTAAATGTGCAGCGTTCGATTTTCGACTATCAATTGTTTTTTTATTCAGCTTAGACGGTAAAGATGGATTCTTCAAAAATCCGAGTCATTTTTGAATACGAGTTCCGACGCGAAACTAACGCGGCAGAAACGGCTCGCAATATCACCGCTGCGTTTGGAGAGGAGACTGCTAATGAACGCACCGTGCGGTTTTGGTTTAAACGCTTTCGTAATGGGAACTTCGACTTGAAGAACAAACCACGTGGAAGACCACCCACACAAGTAAATAACGCTGAATTGAAGGAGTCGGTGGAAGCCGATCCGAGTCAAACTACCCAGGAATTAGCGGCATGGTTTAACGTTACCCTACCCACAATATTGGCTCATCTGCATTAAATAAATAAGATAAAATATATGAAAAGTGGGTGCCGTATGATTTGACTGATCTGCAAATTTGCAATAATATAAAAATTGCAATTTGACAAGAAATACGAGTTGAAACTAGTGTTGCCTTGTTGCATCGGTACAGAAATGAAGGAATATTGGATTGAATTATGACATGTGACCAAAAGTGGATTCTTCACGATAACCGTAAGCGAAAAATGCAATGGCTGACCCCAGGTTAAACGCCGCAACAGTAAAGCAAAGCTTACCAATAAAAAGGTAATGGTAACTGCTTGGTGGTCTCTTCATGGTGTTATTCACTATAGCTTTCTCAGGTCTGGTCAAGCAATAACAGCAGATGTTTACTGTGCTAAACTTCGAACAATGATGGCGAAACTGGCAGTAAAACAGCCCCGACTCGTGAATCGATCTTCACCATTATTGCTCCATGATAACGCAAGATCTCATACTGCACCAGAAAATGTTTTAACTCTACAGGAGCTGTAGTTAGAAATCATACGTCATCCTCCGTACTCGCCAGATTTTGCTCCAACGGACTACAATTTTTTTCGAGATTTGGACAATATTCTATGTGATAAAAAGTTTTCTTCCCAGGGGGCAGTACAAAATGCTTTCCCACAGTTTGTCGAATCTAAATTAAAAGAAAGAAAATTATATATAATATGACGGGTTCAGCTGATAGAAAAGGGCGTTATGATATAAGTGGTCACGGGTTAGATACCCCAATTAACAAAATTTTATGTGATCTACAATAATTTTTTTTCGCTTTCCGGAGAGGGATTCCTGGAGTTCTATCATAAAGGCATAAATGAACTTCCGTTTAGATGGCAGCAATGTATAGATAATGAGGGTAAATATTTCGATTAAATAAAAATGGAACATCTTAGAAAAAAACGAGTTTCAATTTTTCAGTACAAATCGGCAATTTCATACTTTAACCCCTAATATTAGTATAGAAGATACATTGCCATGTAGACCTATTTATAGCTATCTTCTCCCAAGAATACTGGCTTTAGAGAAAGACAGAGACAGACATTTTATAACATAATTCGCCACATCTCATGTCTTGTTAACCACCTAAAATATGGAGTGGTCCGCGCTGTACGCCGGCGAGTTCAATGATCGAATAGATTTATTTATACTCTCATACCCCGATTGTGCAGCTCACTAGCTTTGCATTCACGAACCATGCGTTTATCTGTGGATGACTCAGGATCGCTTGCATTTGGACTTATTATGAATAAATACATATATGGGTGAAGTAGTAGAGGAATGGACGTCTAAAAATTGGTTAAGAAATTATGTAAGATAAAGCTGGAATAGTAGTGGTACCGTTGTTAGTAGACAATTGGATTGCCACGTAGAGATATTGAGTTCGATCTTTATGCACGCACCTCTGACTTTTCGAAGCTATATGCATATCAATAAATTATTATCGATCGCTTAAACGGCGAGCGATAATACAACATCATCAGGAATCTGCATGTCCGAGAGTTCTAGATTAAGTTTTCGAAGACCACTCTAGAATAATTCTGGAAAAAGGTCAGTTTAAGAGTATCCTAAGGCGATGACCGCGTACGAAGAAAATAATGAAAGTTAAGAGATTGAAACTTATCAGATATAATATATTTTATCAACAGTACACTGTGTAGGGTTAAAAAGAGCATTTGCAAAAAGAAAATCGAATATTTGATAATTATATGTTCGCGTATTCGAATGGTTGTCAATTTCTTGTAACTAATTATAATTCGATTAATCGAAATTTGATTAAATGTTGAGTCGATC
The DNA here is from genome assembly GCA_963675205.1 of Catocala nupta. NCBI lineage: Eukaryota > Metazoa > Arthropoda > Insecta > Lepidoptera > Erebidae > Catocala > Catocala nupta. The sequence goes on from OY776102.1 coordinate 2,279,997, forward strand.
TATCTTTTTCAATTTCGATGATGTTTTGTGAATGAAAGTGGTGACCTGTTGTTTAAGATATTCAGTGATATTTATCTTTTGTAATATAATTTAACCTATGCCGGTTGACTGCAGTGACCTTTTTGTCTTTTGGCAATTCCTATGGCCTCCGTCACGTATATTGGTATGGAATGTATTGGCGTAGGGCTAATGCGTGATCAAATAATCAATAAATATCAAAGTTTAACGCATTCGAATATTCGTCAAAGTTTTGAATACCCTGATTTAATTTTAAATTCGAATAATTATAATTTTATTGATAATCGCATATCGCTAGTACAGGTATGAGATGGGTTAGGCTTAAGGCCACTATACTACACCAACCTACATTACTCCGAATTACAAATATCACATTGCGCGACACATTAAAATATAATCGATCTTTCGAATATTTTTTGAATATACATACGGCTTTAGAAATTAGATAATTTAACAGCTCAACGAATTCTTAATTAAGAAACTCCGCTTTTACATAAATAGTTTTTTTTTACAGATAACAAATTCGCTCTCTCGCATCTTAAGAAATAGAAATAGTAATTACATCTTCAGAGCTACAACGAAGTTAAAATGGCCACCGTTTTACTGATGCATTTGCATAATATCATAATTTTGTTCGTTCGCCTGTAAAAGAGGTAACTCAGAGTCTCTCATGATAACTTTTCATAATAAAATGTATATTTTTATCGTTGTTTTCGCTCATCGACGTGGCCCGTTGAATTTTTATTTGAGAATTTACGGATTGTTAAATTGTAAGGCGGTTTTGTGGTTAAAAATATAAACTTCAGTTATGGTCAGTTAACGATGTTATATTGCTCAAGTGAATATTGATTTTGAGTTTCATAACTGGATATAATATCAACTTTTTAACAAGTGATTTTTTTAATAAGGTATTATTATGTTTTCGAATTCGACCATAAATAGTTGTAGCAGGGTACCAAAAAACCTCGCTGTCGATATGTGAGTGTCACATCTTATAAGATGTATTTTATGTTGTATTGTAGCTGAAGTGACTTACTTTAGATCCGATTTATAAACAGTAAGTTGGTAAACGTGCCGAATTGAGAACAATGATCTTGAGTTTCCTACGGCAATTTTTTTGTAAAGGTTCTGTTTGTTCTTTTAGGACAGTGATAATTTTGTAAATACACATGCGTCTATATCTCCAAAGGGCAGGCAGGAGTGTTTTATATCAACATTTTGTCCAATATGCTTTTAGGTTCCACGTAATAGAGAGCGAGCATATTGCCATCACCGGGCACAGATCCAGCTTTTTTACTTTTTTTATTTCGCTCGTCAAAGTGACTACACTCCGCCTGGTGGTAGGCGATCATGTGGTCCAAAAGCAGTGTTCGTGTTACTACTGAGAATTTCTTGACATAAGAAACCCTATAACGCTTTGAACGACCCTGAAATCGAACCCGAGATCTAAGTATAGGAGTCTCATACACTACTATTACGCTACCGAGTCAGCCTTAAAAAGAACCACTTATGCACAATACTGCGTTTTCTTGTGTAGAATCAAATCAATGCTTACCGTCGACCACAGAGGTATCACACTACCTGCCTAATGGTAAGTAAGCACGTAGGTCTACGTATTACTATGACATACAACGAAACGTGTCCATTACATCACATTTTTCGGTGTATTATCTAATTAAATTCACGAAGAGATAATCTTATCTCTCAATAGTTTTATTACAATTGCATTTGACAAAGTAAAAGCAATAGATCGTCCAGCTACGTGACGAAATACAAGCTCTACGAAGATGCTACGGTGCTACGGTCTACGAACCGCTACAACATGCTACGTTTTACTACGAAACGCTTACAAAGTATTCATTTATTCAGTTTCATGCATACCTGCAAGCACTGCACCCCCGTCGCCTCACCCCTCTCAGTACTCTCTGCAGAATACTAATTTGTGACGTCAGTTGTTGGTCTATTTTGAAATTAATCACACTACGTGACTTGTTTACTGATTTGGATGAACTGCTTACGTAATTGACTAGGAAGGAATAGAAACAGAAAGTTGTTGGCATTGGCATAAAATATATAAGTGATATGTAGTGTGATTCCAAAATGCACTACCAGGCGAAACGCAGTAACGTCACTACACATAAACGGGTTTTCTATATAATAAAATATTTCCTTAGTCTTTTCACTCTGATCATAGCTATCCACTATAATATTACACCAGCAATATTATAGAAAAAGTGTTGTTACATCGTTTACACGTGTACCGTGTCACAGTTTTCAGTACCCTTGTATTTAAGAAACATACTTAAGGTTTTCGAACACCTGGCTTATCTGTACTGTCAAATATTTGGCAACGGTGTCCCTTCGACTCCCAGTTCTTATTACCGTTTTTAGTATCCTCGTACCAAAGAAACTGCCATAAAGCTTTCAATTATCCGGCTTATTGATACCGTCAAATTTCTTTCACTTATAGTTTTTGCTACAGTTCTCATTACCCTTGTACCTAAGAAACTGACTTGAGGCTTTCAACTAACCAACTCATTTCTACCGTCAAATATTTAGCAAGGATTGATTCTCCCACAAACAGCTTTTGGCATCGTTTTCTGTATTCTTAAACGCCAGAAACTGACATGAAGCTTTCAACCAATCATCACATTTGTAACGTCAAATATTTAGCAACGCTGTCCCTTTGGCTCTGTTTTTGCTTCAGTTTTCGGTATCGTTGAACCTAAGAAAGTGACTTGAGGCTTTGAACCAACCAACTCATTTGTGCTGTCAAATAAGTAGCAACAGAAGACAAGAGTCCACTATAATTCGTCGAAAGGATCAAAAACTGTGATGAAAGCCCAGTCACAGTTTGTGGGGCTGTTTTCAGTATGAATAACTTTGTACCTAAGAGAATGTCTGGAGGCTAAAACCAGATGTATTCAGTCCCAATCAATACGGAACGCATGACGTCATCCCACTTATTCATGCGTCACTCAGAACTAGAGCCAGTGTTCAACGATATGCAAACAAGTTGTGTTTGCCCATACAGTTGTATAAGTAGCGCTGGGGCTCACACCGAAGCCTTCACCACTCACTGTTACATAGCGAACAGGCAGTCAAGTCATATTATATTATAATTTATACATTTTGACTGCAGGAATGACCTAAAACGGTTTAAATGGTTGCTTCGCCGTTGCCACTGCGCCTCATGTTATTGTTGTTTGTGGTTTGAATCTCATATGGGACAACATTTTGTGTGATCCATAAATGGTTGTTCCAAGTCTGGATTTTTATTTCTGTCTGTTGATTGAATGTTTGTAAAGTCCCTCGTTATACAGGAATTATTCCTAGTGCCTGTCTTTTATTGAAAAATAAAAATGTTTTTGGAAGGATACTTATATCTTCTATGAAGTAAAATGTCGGATGCCGTGCTGCTACGAAGAATTTCTGACTAAAATTTTGCTCAATTCGGGAATTTAATTCAGAGAGGCATAATCTAAAGCAGACATACGAGTATGTCGCGACAGCAATGAGATATAGTTCGTTCTTATACTTTTATTTGACTACTTTAGTTGGTTAGTTGGCGTTACTAGCGGGACGTTGTGCGCAAGTGACCAGTTAACGTTACGACCCCTTTGCATTGATCATGATCACGGGGATCATGATCAATGCAAAGCGGTCGAAACGTCGGGAAATTAATACGTTGATAAGTATTCTAACGCAATTAAGACCCATTGTCTGTTATATTGTCTTCTGTTTACGCGAATGTTATTCATTGAAATTAAACTACTATATACGGATTTTATCGCGTTGGAACATTGAGACAACTACCATCTTAGTCTCCCCGTGACCATGGCTGCTGAAAAGCAACCGAAACGTCGGGGAAAGTGTAAAATTAAAAACAAATAGATTTGATAGTTTTAATAATTTAATTAGCTTAAAATTAGTAAAGTTTAATAGTATAGTATAGTAGTGTAACAGTTTCTAAATTATGTAATAGAGTGTTAAATAAACAACGCGATGAAATCTGTATATAGTAGTTTAAACCCATTGTCTGCTATTGTATTATGTGTACAAATCGCAAAAGTCTAAAAACATTTAATTATTTTACTAATACTCGTATTATAAACGCGAATGTGAGTTGTTTGTTACGTTTTGGATGTTTGTCTTGGTCTGGGTGTTTCTATGTATAATATGTGAGTATTTACAGAAAAAAACTATATACATATGTATGTTTATCCATTGTCTAGTACCCATAGTACAAGCTCTGCCTAGTTTGGTCTAGATGGTGTTGTAGGAATGTGATAGAATATTATTATTATATATCCAGCACTGCTAGCTAATCACCGCCGAAGCCAAAATACAGTCTAAAGCATCAATCATACATATATGTATATCCATGATACCGTTATAATACGTGCTAGTTAAGAGATATGCATTCTAAACCTAAATAATATTATAAATGCAAATGTATATTTGTATCTTTGTTACGCTTTCATGCGTTAACTGTAACACAGTCATTTGACTAGCACGGAAGGTAAAGAATTTTTATCGGTTTACCGCCAATTTTATATGTTGAAGTGTAACAGAATACATTAATTTGCTAATGTTTTAATTTAATAGTGTTTAAATGTACTACATATATTAAAACAGAACTACATTGTAAACCTAGGCTAAATTTATCTATGAATAAAGTTTTATCTTATCTTATCTTATCTTAACTACTCGACTGATCATTATGCTTCGCATACACATTGATAATACAGAAAAAGACATAGAACGCGTTTCATCCAAGAAATAAGTACTGTTTCCGAGAGAACGAAACCACGTGCAAAAGCTAGTGTATGATATTCCATGTCTAGTTGTTCATTGTGTCTCTTGTTTCAATGTTAGTAGAGTCCCTCTATACACAGAGATTATCACAAGCAAGAGAGTTATCATAAAAAATAAACGGCGCATAAAATTTCATACTATTTTGCGAGAAGCATATAAAAATATAACGTTCGTAGCATCGCTTCGGTGTAAGAAGTAAAGAGCAAACTTTGTTTTAAGATTCCGTAGGACAGCTTAAAACTTTTGCTACAATGTTTGAAGTGGAGGAAAAATATATTCTGTGATAGAAAATTTAGCCATGTCTGTTGTTATGTTATTTTGTACTAGAATTTACTAGCGGCTTTGCCTACGTAAAAGTAGGTTATGTAACTTTTTTATCCGTCGGGAACTTTTTCTGTAAGAAAGGTACTGTCTGTCTTTTTCTGTAAGAAAGGTACTCTCTGTCTTTTTCAGTAAGAAAGGTACTCTCTGTCTTTTTCTGTTCCTCTGACAACGTGTATGTGAAAAGAGATCCCCCATTTTTCCTACATCTTTGGGCCTACTTGTTACAATCATAAAATTGGTGCCATTTGTTAGAGAAATAAACTAATTATACTTCTGCTTTATTTCATTAAAATTTACAATTGCAATAATGAGATTTTTTTATTTGAATGTATAACAAGGTTAGTTTAGTTAATGGATAAGTTTACAAGTAGCGGTACATTAAAAATCAAATAATTATTCTTTTAGCTGATTTGTAATGATAAACTAAACAGAAACCAAATAGCACCGATGATGATGACTCCAGACCGGTTTCGGTCACGGCGACTGCCTCAACCCCGTAGAGATAGTTGTCGTTGGTGTGCTCGCATATGACTACAGTAGCCAATCTTATTTGAGAAGGTCCGCGCACATTGCGGGCATGTAAGCACACCATTATTATAATTATAACTGATCGCCTCAGGTGGTCGGGCTTTCAGTTCGTCACGTCTAGAGTCAAGCTCTGACCGACGATGCTCCTCAAAGTCAAAAACTTCGTTTTTGACTAGAGCTCTCCAATCAGCTCTTTTGGCCGCAAGCCTTTCCCACAACGAGGACTCAATGTCACATTTTTTCATATGGCGTTTTTGCACATCTTTATATCGGAGGAACTGTCCGCCTTGCTTTCGTTTTCTCTCCTTCAGCTCAGAATAAAAAATACGCGTAGCCACTCGCTCCTTCGCCATTCGAGACACATGACCGCACCATCGAAGCTGTCGCCGCATAAGGTAAGCCTCAATGCCACCAACATTGGCTCGTCGCAGCACTTCGGTGTCACGCACACGATCAGACCATCGGATCTTAAGTATTTTACGCAGGCATTTAAGGTGGAATTGGTCTAGTGTGCGGATATGCCGACGGTATACAGTCCACGTCTCAGCGGAGTATAAGATGTTGGACAATACTATTGCCGTATATACCGATATTGTAGTAGCCAGTTTGAGGTTATGGGAACGGAAGACCTTGGCATCCAGCTTGCCGAATGCTGCAGCAGCAGCACCGATTCTGCCGTTGATCTCAGCATCAAGGTCGCACTTCGATGTTAATGTGCTCCCCAGATACCGGAATTTATCAACCTGCTTTAACGAGTCCTCTCCGAGTTTCATTGTCAGTGTCTCGTGACTGTTATTGTCCAAGGACATGACTTCCGTCTTCTTGACACTGATCTTCAGGCCAAATTTTTGGCAAGCCTCGTGAAAGTTCATAAAAGAGACAAGAACAAAAAGTTCATAATAGGCTGAATGCAACTCGTCACCACCATATTTAATCAGTTCTCCCGGTATGCAGTCCATGCCAGCCGCACGCTTATTTGGCTGTTGTTTTATGGCAAGAACGATCTCATTGCGTGACAGTGGCTCGTCCAGCTGTCTTGCTACTGACATCTGATGTGTTCTAGATCAGCTGATCGATCAACATTAAGTACGTAACATTAAGTAGGGCACTAAAGTGTTCAGCCCATCGCTTTAATATAGCGTCTTTAGATTCTAGAAGGTCTTTGCCATCCATGGACTTCAAAGGGACCTTCAGTGAATTCCTCGTACCAATCAGTTTTCGAACCTCACGGTAGAACTCTCCGAGATGATTCGTATCAGCGAGCCACTGCACGTGCCGAGCTTTTTCTTGCCACCACCGATTTTTTATTTCCCTAGAAAGTTTTCGCATCTCCAAGTCACTCTTTTTGATCTCTGCAGCGCCTCTACCTTGCTTCTTTCTGCTACCATTCCTAAGTAGGACACGATGTTTGCCGATTGCATCCTTAAGAACCCTATTATTCTCTTCAAACCAGTCCTCGTTCTTACGGACTTTGACACCGAAAGTATTTTGAGCAGTGTCTAAAATATGAGAAGATAAAGTTCCCCACTTTGCATCAACCCCCTTCGCGCCGTTTCGTAGGGATGGGAGCGTACTAGCTAAAGTTTGTGAGAACTATTGTCTAGTCCCGAGATTCTGAAGCTTATCTACATTTAAGCACGCAGGCTTCACTCTTCCTGATCTGCGGGGATGACGTAAGCAGAGATTCAATTTAGTGACAACAAGCCGGTGATCAGTCCAACAGTGTGCTCCCCGCATTACACGGGTTATTTGGATTTGGGAAATATATTTTTCTCGTACGATTGCGTAATCAATTAAATGCCAGTGTTTTGATCGTGGGTGCATCCACGTAGCCTTGTGCTTGGCACGAAGTCGGAACATAGTGTTCGTTATAGCCAAATCGAATTGAGCACAGCAAAGGCTAAGCAACAACCTGTCATTACTATTCATGTTGCCTATTCCGTGTCTGCCTAAAACTTTAGGCCAGGCTTCATAATCCCGTGGTCACGCGGTCAGAAATGTGCACAGGATATTCCTGAAGACACTTTAAGAGGTGGTTTTTGATAGCAAAACCAACGGCCGACCGCCGCGGTTCAGAGGCAGCAGTACCTTTCCACAGAAAAGTATACCCGCCACCGTCTTCCACCAGCTCTCCTTTGTCAAAGAGATGTGTTTCGCTGAGAGCAGCCACATCTACATTATAGCGACGAAGTTCTCGAGCTACAATAGCGGTTTTTCGCTCAGGACAGGCGTTAGCATCACTATCGAGAAGCGTCCGAACGTTCCACGCGCCGAATGTCATAGTATTTGATGATTGGTTTTCTTTTTATTACTTGTGTAGCGTCGACCACGATAGAAATAGATGCAGAGGCAGCCGTGGTTACTACCCTGTCTTAAGTCGGGGCGAGCATTTTTTGGGACATCTTTTCTAGTCCCCTCCCTGGCTGAGCAGGGAAAGCAGTGCCTCCCTAAATAGGGCTGCTTTGTCACACTGGGTGCTGCCGAATCCATTCTGTCACCCCATGCGCAGAGCGAAAGCGACCACGGTGTACATACATACACCCCCAGAGCCGCCCGTGTGCAGGCATTAGACAAAGCCTGGTTCGCATCAATCCAGACCTCTTTACCTCAACCCATCGCCACAGGACTTTGCTGTAATCGGAGTCCATGTTCGGAAGCAGTTAGGTGCGCAGGAAATATTAAGGTGCATAACTGTACGCGCAAACACAGATGCACACACTCGTCCTTCCCCTCCTATCTCTAGTGGAACGGAGAACCGCTACGACTAGAGGAGAGTTTGGATGATGTGTCTGGCCGACGGTAACTATACGCTCTTTACCGTCGCCTTTGGCCTTCCACAATTGCCGTGCTGTTCCGCCAAATCCGCCAAACCCGCTGCATATCAGCTGTGGGTTGCCTTCCTTGCCGATACAGACTTTATGTACAAAGTGGGAGAGAACCGCATTAATACATTCGATTGTACGATTCGATACTTAATACGAAAATATGAATAACATAACAGAATACATCACCGGCGCAAGCACAAACGAAAGAATGTACTTTTGATATTTTGACGTTAAACGTCATTGTCAAACTAGAAGTATGAAGTTTAAAAACTGACATCGTGTTATTTTAGCTGGATATAAGTAATGCAGTGTAGTTAATTAACATAAAATATTATTTTACCATCATAAATTGAATATTTTGTGATTTTGTGTTTTGATAAAGTAACATACATTTTACAGTAAAAATATTGATTGTAACACATGACTTTAACTACAAATTAAGTCGTAATTAATAAACATAAAATATTTCTTCCCATTATCCATTGTAAATTCAATTTGTTTTTTATGGTTTTGTTTAGTGAAGAGATGACACTGTTTTTGCAGTAAAAAATTTGTCTGTAACTCATGGGCCTCTTCATATTTGTGGCGAGGCATGTGCTACGCACGAGTGAGGGCGAGCCAGCGTATGTCGGCGAACGCTTCACGATCAAAGCGCCTCAGTGTGAGCATTACATTAATTGTGAACGTAGTCGCGCATGCACTTTGCGAGGTGTGCTCCGCATACTAGGTTTATCGAAATGACACTGCGTTTGTTCGGGCCAAACAGCGCATGCTCGGACCGATCACCCACACAGCATCAGTCAAGATGGCACCATCGCATGCCGTGCGCGTACCCGCTGCTACTTTCAAAATTATTAATTTTTTATCTTCTCTTTTATTTAATATTGTCTTCTGTTTACGCGAATGTTATTCATTGAAATTAAACTACTATATACGGATTTTATCGCGTTGTTTATTTATCACTGTATTACAAAATTTTGAAAATATTACACTACTACTATTGATTTTATTTTACTAATTTATAAGCTAATAAAATTATTTAAACTATTAAATCTATTTATTTTTGGTTTACACTTTCCCCGACGTTTCGGTTGCTTTTCAGCAGCCATGACCATCCCCGTGACCATTTCTCTTTTATTGTTGTTGTACTTATAACAATGTTTTGGATCACATAATAATCAGTTATTATCTTATAATGCAACTGCTTTTCGTAAAAGTTCTTTCTCGTCCATATTGCGCGCGAATATCACAGCGAGGCGGACACAAGTGTTCAAACTCAACGCACTGCTCGCAATGAGCTGACACACGCTAACTCGACCGGCGACCCGCACGTGCGCAGCCTATGTGTAGCACATGCCTCGCCACAAACATGAAGACAGAATGGCTCGACCCGAGCATATGTTGGTACATTTTTTCGACAGGCACGCCTCAAGCAGAGGCATTCGTTGTGCGCCGTGCGTGGCGCATGCCTCATAAAGTCTGGATCCACCTTAACAAGAATGAGCAGCATGCGATTTATCTTTAGGATAATTTTTACTTGTTAGTTGTGGGACTGGCCATTAGTTAAGCAACTGTATCAATAAAGCAATACAATAATATAATGATACAATGTTTATAAATAAATTATAAATAATTCTAGTTTGCAAGTAAGTAGTAGTTTACAAGCAGCGATAGTTCAGTGGGGAGACCAACAGACTGCAATGCAGAGGGTCTCGGGTTCGAACCCACGTCACGCACCTCTGACTTTCGGAAGTTATATGACTTTTCGAAATTATGTGCGTATTGATTGACAATTATCGCCTGCTCCGTGCCTCGGAGAGCACGTTAAGCCGTCGGTCCCGGCTGCCATGAACATCTATGGCAGTCGTTATTGGGAAGTCAGTGCCCTATAATAGCCTGACACTGGTCTAGCCTTAGGGTATCGTTAGCCTTCGGGTTGCGGAGGTCAGGTGGCAGCCGCTCCGTGTAAAAACTGATATCCAGCCAAATCCGGTTAGACCAGAAAAGCCGACCCTAAGTGACATGGGAATAATAAAGGCTATGGAGAAGACGACTTTGTTATGTTTAAGGTTGGTGTGACATTGTTTTTTAAGTACCTAGTAATTATCGATAAGTTAACTTTACTATTTGTGCTCTTCAACCAATAATGTATGATTTTGTTTTCATATATCAACTTCATGGGCGTGATTTGTGTGGTATTTGTCACACGGCCTAGGCACTTTGCACAGCAAAATGTTTTTAGTCTTCTTCAGGTCTACATATAATTGCAGCAAATACAAATCTGTGATGTGTTCCTTGATTTTATACATTAAAATAAATCTTTTTGTTTTAAGAGTATCAAATTGTTTCCAAAATGACTACCTTAGTAATTAATATTTCAAATTTGGATATAAGAAAAAGTGGGCGTGACTTAGTGGGGATATGCCGCTGTCTCCTTCAGACAGTGCATTTAAATAGCAGTTACGTTACAGTTTACTTCGTGGCGTAGTAGCATGAGGTCTTGGGTTTGAATCCCGGGTCGGGCCAAAAAAAGTTATTGGATTTTTCAGCCCGGAGTCAGGAAGTTGGCGGTGTTAGATACCCCTGTGCCTCGGAAAGCATGTAAAGCCGTTGATCCTGCGCCTGATCTCTCTCCGGTCGTGTCGGATTACCGTCCCATCGGATCATGAGAGTTAGGGTACAGAGAGTGCACTTGTGTTTGCGCACACACTTGTGCACTATAATATCTCCTGCGTAGTTAGCAAGTCTCCGTTAAGACTGGCCGCCGTGGCCGAAATTCGGAAAAAAGACACATTATTATTTCGGTCATTTAACAATTACTTCTACTACCAAATATGAAACGCTGAAATCTTATTTACATCTAAGTTTTAAAAATCTTTGGTGATTGGGTAAATTAGCTTTTTGATTATTATAATAATATACCTAGTCAAGTACCCTATTTTAAAATCAAACATGATCAACATCATCATAGCCTACGGCATCTTACTCTGATAGCTATCGTAGGACGCAAGCTATGTATATTCACAAACAGTGGAAAGGAAGCGTCGATCTATAAAATGGGTGTACTGCGCCAGCTTTAATAACATTGCCAAAGTTGATGAGTAGTTAGTGGATAGTCTCGTAATTTTATTATATGAAGAGCGCAGTTAGTTGTCTACTATCCGTCAAACAAGCTCATCGAAGTTGCACTGTTGTAGCGTAAACATCTTAGTAGGTATATTGTTCATTCATATAACGTAGAAAAACTGCGTCGGTAACGCAACGGTGGCGCATGCGACTACTGTGTATGGATTTTCAGGTTATTGGGTTGTCCTAGTCAAAAACTTCTTGAGACTTAGGAAGTTGCTGATACTGATCACCCTTTTGCCTTAGTAAGCACGTAAAGCTGTTGATCCTGCGCTTGAACTAATTATGATAGTCGTATTCCGATTGATATGAGATTGATCGAATCCAGCGCTTTCTATTTTGTCACTCCCTCACATCAATTCACCTGTGTTTGCCCACAAACTTGTGCACTATAGTATCTAAGAAAATAATATTTTTCTTAATCAGAGAATCGAATCACCGCCTCCACAATTGCAGGCAAACACAGCAACATTATATTGTCTTACGTTTACGCGAATGTTATACTTTGAAATAAAACTGCTTTATACGGATTTTATCGCGATGTTCATACACTATATTTTTTACATTATTTTGAAAACATTACCCTACTACTGAATCTATTACACTATTTTATAGAAAAAAGTTAAAAAAAACAGCTATTTTCTTTTATTATTATCGGCCTCGATGGCGTAGTGGTTAGTGTAACCGACTGCCACGCCTGAGGTCGCGGGTTCGATTCCCGCACAAGACAAATATTTGTGTGCATGAACATGGATGTTTGTCTTGGTCTGGGTGTTTCTATGTATAATATGTATGTATTTACAAAAAAAAAAGTATATATGTATGTTTATCCATTGTCTAGTACCCATAGTACAAGCTCTGCTTAGTTTGGGCTAGATGGTGTTGTGTGTATGTGATAGAATATTATGTGATAGAATATGTGATAGAATATTATATATATATATATATATATCTCGCATCCGGTCAACTATCAATGAATGGAAGGCACAAAATGACTATGTGACTTCCGTTCAACTGTCAACGAACGGAAAGGCGCCAAATGACTACGTGACTTCCGGCGTGCCTTGACGGAGTCGTGCGTGGCACGATCGAGCTCACTTGTGATTAGATGCTCGACAGAGCAACACACGGAACTGTCATTCCGCTTCGTGATAGATTCTCAATTAGAATAATTTAAAGTATAGTGATTATTGTGTCTCATTAACGGAATAAAAGTGTTCCTATAATTACTACACCGCGTTTTGTTTGAACGATACCCGCAGCAAGCCCACATAATGTCTGAAAATAACGGCCAACACAAAGCGTTTCCGACATATATATATATATATATATTATTTTATTATATATATATTTATATACTACGAGACAGTCTATTTCATACAATTATACAAGAGGCCAGCGTAGCGGGCAACTGTCGACTCGTCAAATCCAAGGCGTTAAGTATTGTTGCATCCCACACGGGACAGTGATTTGTGCGATCCACAAATCATTGTTATAAGTGTACTTTATGTCCTTTAATTGTGAGTTCGATATGAAGCTCACAGGACATAATACCTAGTATGATATTGGCTATTAAAACAAGAGCAGAAAACTAGCCCAAGAGTCGCCCTTAAAAAACAAATGACGTCTCTAATTAATGCAGAATAACTAATAAACAATGTAATAAACAGGTTGCCAGTGCTGTGTTGATGTGGCGGCAGCACTGTCGCGTTGCGCTGAGCGTTCCATCGTTAAACAGAAAACATAAACTATCGACAAGATGCTTGCAAGTTGCTAATGATTTCTGCGCAGGGCTGTGCTGAAACAGAAATAGACAATATGTTTTTTTATTAGGGTGATAGTTGGTCTTGTTAATATAGTGAGAAGTGTATCGGCAAAGTTAACGCTCGGCCATCCCGTAAGGTTTATTATGGCTGTACTTTATTTACGAGTACATTGAGACGTTGAGTTATTGAAATAACTTTTTAATAAACACTCTCCAGTGTAGGGTTTTGGTTGAGTTTGTATTGTGTTCTTGGAGTATACTAAAAAAAAAAAAAAAAATTATAGATGCCGATTTGAGTTTGATTGTTTGTTTGTTTTTTCATGCCTTAACTACTCGACAGATTATCATGATATTTAGCAAACACTTTGTCAGGGACATAAGTTACCTCTCATCCAGAAAAAGGTAGGTACTGTTCTCGAGCGAGCGCGCCCGAGGGAAAATATAGTAGTTAAATACATATATAGGATGTCCGGTAATTAATGGATAACCTTGAAATGTCTTATAGTAGAACGGATGGCCGTATAGAAAAAAATAATGAAAAATAAAAATAAAAATATATTAATAAAGTGCAATAGCTAGTCATACTTTTGACTGTCTATCTATTAGCATAATTAGTGTTTAATAATAAAACAACAAACAACTGATGGAATTTATTCATTTATAGTCGTAGTGTACAAGAAAGTTACAAATGGTAATTAGAAAAAGAATAACGAGTCCAAAATCACATGAACGGCCATCAGTTCTACTATAAGACATTTCATTTCAAGGTTATCCATTTCCGGACACCCTGCATAATAGTTATCAAAGCTCTCATCTGCTGAGCTCAGCTGACTTATATGTATACTCTTCGATTGTATTATTTAAAACTTCCTATCATTGAAATTAAACAAAATTTTAAAAGAACACTGCCTTAAGTTATTGGAATACTATTTAAAAGATTAAGCTATTCACATCGACATTTCTTTTTAGCAGCCCTGGAGAGACTAAGAACGTGTTCATCCCATTGTCTTAATGTGTAGTTATACTCTTACATATATGAAGCAAAACAAACCTCATCATACTAATATTATCAATGTGAAACTTTATTAAGATGTTCATCTTCATAAAGTTATCACGCCTAAATCTCTAAACGGATTTGGATGAAACTTATCATACAGATAGACCATGTCTTGGAATAAACCACTGAATAGTTTTATATAGGTTTTAGCAGCGATTGCCTAGTGGGAGATTGTTGGTTGCTACGTAGAAATCGAACTCGAAGCCTTTGCGTGGTGATTTTCGAAGTTATGTGCGTATTATATAGTTAATTATCGCTCGCTTTAACGCCAAAAGACAATATCGTAAGGAAACCTGCATGTCTGAGAGTTCTCAATAATGTTCTGGAAGATATGTGAAGTCTACGAACCCGCACTGGGCCAGGTTGGTGGACTATGGCCTAACCCTTCTCACACTAAGAATGCCTAGCAGTTGGACAGTTTAAAATGAGGCTGTGTAGCGACACATGCATGTACACTGCGTTTCGCTGACATTAGACAATGCGGTTCATAATGTATGCGAGCTACATCGGTCGTCACCCGCCGGGCACAATAGGTAGACCGATAGCTACGCAGTCTGTATGTTAGGCATTTGTAAATTGTAATGTTGGTGTAAATTTAATAAACCAAACTATTTCGGTGATTAACCAGAACTCTTTCATTTAACCATCCCAAAGACATCAGAGACATTGGTAGATATCACACACCCATAATATCGTCAAATGGTAAAGTGGTGACCCCGCAGTTTTGGGTAGCGGCTCACTTCACTTAATTAGTTATTATTACTAGTTTTATCCGAGGAAAAAACCCCATTTACTGTGTCTCCACAACTCCAGAACACGCCCCTCACCATCTCCAGGAGTATTGGAATCCTTGGCCTCGACATATCAAGTGATGTACAGTTCCGCAGTCATTTAGAGAGCAAGGTCAAGCTGGCTTCCAAAAAGCTTGGTGTGCTCAATAGAGCTAAGCGGTACTTCACTGCGGAGCAAAGAATGCTTCTATATAAGTCACAAGTCCGGCCTCACGTGGAGTACTGCAGTCATCTCTGGGCAGGAGCACCAAAATACCAGCTTGATCCTTTTGACACGGTACAGAGACGAGCATTGAGAATTGTCGATGAGCCCAAACTCACAGACGGTATTGAGCCACTAAGTCTCAGACGGGACTTTGCCTCCCTTTGTGTGTTCTACCGCTTATATAATGGATTGTGTTCCAACGAGTCGTTTGAGATGATGCCCTCAGCTACATTTTATCATCGCACCGCTCGCCATCGGCAGGGATGTCATTCTCACACCTTACAACCTAATTGGTGCCGCACTAAACGGTTCCAAAGGAATTTTCCCCCGCGGACGCTCAGATTGTGGAA
This sequence comes from Catocala nupta, assembly GCA_963675205.1. Classification (NCBI taxonomy): domain Eukaryota; kingdom Metazoa; phylum Arthropoda; class Insecta; order Lepidoptera; family Erebidae; genus Catocala; species Catocala nupta. The sequence continues at coordinate 2,295,804 of OY776102.1, forward strand.
TGAACTCCCTGCCCAGGTTTTCCCACAAGACTACAGTATGGGGTTCTTCAAAAAGGGCGTTAAAAGGTTTTTACAAGATCGGCAATGCGCAAGTGATGCCTCTGGTATTGCAGGCGTCGATAGGCTACGGTAACCATTTACCATCAGGTAGGCCGTAAGCTTGTTTGCCACTTTAGTAGTATAAAAAAAAAAGCCGTGGCTTTAAGCTAATAAAATCATATTTTAGACTGTTGACAACCCTAAGTATAGTTGGCTTCGTTTTGAGCATCGCGTCAGTTTCGGTGGAGCTTACAGGTGTGCGGGGGGTGGGAGGGGGAGCTGGAGGGGCATATCGAAAAATACTTCTGTGTCGCTTCATTATATACAGAAACTAGTTGAGGAGCAAAAGAAACACAAGATGTTTCTAGTAATTGTTTTAAATGTACTTTGCAATTTTAATGATTGCACGGATAGAGCTACGGTTTAAGTGCCATATTGGCTTCGATCGTCATATGCGATTAAAATTTGTGTTAACAGACAGTTTTTTTAATATTAATTCCGCACTATGAACTTCTATGTCGTGGGAATATTGAAACGGCGTAAGTATAAAAACTCGGCACAACAATTTATTGATCACAAATGTTTGACTCGTGTGGGGATCAAACCCACAATACTCGGTTCAGTGGCAGCGTGAAGGTGACTGCTTAAACTACTTCGCCATCCGTGCAGTGCAGTGCAGTTGTTCCGAGTCTTTGTATGTGTAGTTGCAACGAGTGTAGTCCTCCGCGATTTAGGAATTATTCTTGGTCTTGTTTTTATGAAGAGTTCTGAATATAGGTAGTTCTTAAAGCAAGGCATTGGCTTTTTCTGACAAGACATATTCAATAGCCCCGCGGTGTTTGGTACTGTTTTGCAATAGACGACAATAGGTCTACCCTATCATGGAGAACCTAAAACCAAAGCTGGCGAATCATCTATGTATGTATGTATATTAACTGTTACCTGTACCCTAACTAATATTTTAAAGGTGAATGTGAGTTTGTTTGTATAACGCTTTCACGTCTTAACTAATCGACCGATCATCATGAAATTTCGCATACATGTTATCAAGAGAACAATAAAGGATTTAGGGGACCTTACATCCAGCCCGCGAGGGCGAGCGGAGGGGTTATGTCAGATTCACCGGGGTAAAATACAAATGGTAATGATGATAATACACCGCCCGGTAATACCGACTAAACCTACCACGGTGTTTCCCGACAAAACTGCAATCGACGGGGCCGCAAGAATCACTTTCACATGCAGTCGCGACCCCGCCGAGGTATTGTTTTTTTCGAGGTTCTCCTAGAGGGGAGACGGACACCACACAGAGGCGTGCATGGGAACACGCACGCCGCCTTTTGGACCTGGTGCTGATCGGATGGCGGGCAGTTCTGCGATTGCGGAGAGGGTTCAGGCGCTCACTCTCCCGCTCCACCGCCTCCTTGGTGGCAATTACTTCCTCACAGAAGGAGGCGACGGCTACGACTACGACCTCTCGTTCCGGACAATAGATTGCACCATGGTCGGGAGCGAGAGTGTAACCTATCCGACTGCCACGACTAACTCACGGCGCTGCGAAGCTCAGGCGGGGCAATTTGCCAACGTGTGCAGCGCCGTATATACAACAACATCGCGGCAGTCGCCGCAGTGGTGACAACCGAGTTTCTCTTACCGGCCTATGCGAACTAAACCTAAAAGAACTGGCCAAAGCAATCGTGGCCAGTCATTACCTGTATCAGCCGGAAGGTAAGGGCGCAATGACGCCGATGAGTCACTTCTCAAAAATGGGACTTACCGCCACGATCGTGTCCGGCACTGGGGTGCAAAATTCGATTTCTCCATTATTCTACTAGACCATGCCGCTCCTAGAGCAGGAAGAGCTGGTCTTCCACCCGAAGCCAGCGTCGCCTGGCGCCAACGGTAGAATGACACCGGAAGCGCCGCTTTCAGGTCCCAGAGCATAGATCCGGCGAAGAGGGTCACAGCCTCGAACGAGATCGTGCGGTATCCTCTTATTAACCTAATGACCAAGGCGCGCTGTGGCGCACAAAGCGCCGAAGTATTACGGACTATCAGGTTGTCCGCTCAAACTGGAGCCCCATAAAGGGCCATGGACCACATAACCCCTTAGAGCCTACGGCAGGAGGTGCCTGGCTCTTCTAGGTTGGGTAGCAGACGCGCGGGCGCACCTACAGCACCCAGAAGACGGGGGGCCAGACGACGAAAGTGGGCTAAAATCCCATCGGCTGCCGAGCAATAGACCCAGATACTTAAGGGTTGCCTCGACAGCGATGCGGACCCCTCCTACCATAATGTGGGCCCCTGGAGGTGGCCGGTTCCGAGGACCTTGGAAACAGACGGCCTTGAATAAGTTCAAGGCCGTCTGTCTAAGGACAGGGCCAACTCAAGGCCCAATCGCCGGATACGACCTACGACTTGTGCAACCCAAGCGGTCGCCAATATGGCCGCCGCCCGGTGCATCTTACCCCTCCCCGTAAGACTGTTACTAATCTAACCAAACCTATATTTACGTGAGCGACACCGCGGGCAAAATCTAGTATTAATATAAATCAATTAATATAATATAATAATAATATCAGCTGTTTATAAACTGTCCCACTGCTGGGTGTCTTTTCAGTATGAGCAGCGTTATGCTATAGTCTACCACGCTTCCGTCCCCCCCTCAGGGGGACAGTAGGGATAAAATTAGTGGTGCCCAAAGGGCAGGTCTATCTGTGTAGTGGCCTGCCGTTTCATACGGCGGGCCTTAACCTCGGTGAGGTCGCGATTGCATGTGAAAGAAATTTGCGCGGTTCCGCCGATTGCCGTTATGTCGAGGAACACCGTGGTAGGTTTAGTCGGTATTACCGGGATGTCGCTCACCATCTTTCCTCGGTGTATCCGACATAATCTCTCCGTCGCCCCGCGGAGAGGTATGCGTCAAAGTATAACCCAAGTTAAAAAAAATGTGCCTATTGCGAGTTGGCAGACTTCACGTATCTTCGAGAACATTATCTAAGACTCTCAGACGTGTAGATTTTCTCACGATATTTTACTTCACCGTTACGAGACTAGACTTATTTGTTACAGTTCTTCCCGATGGCTCTACGAATACTTAATTTATTATTCTAGTGCGGGTTGGCAGACTTCACAGATCATCGAAATGTGTGTGTTCTTCTACCTAACCATTTGGAGATAAAGTCTTGAGACTATCTTTACTAATATTATAAAGAAAAAGATTTGATTTTTGAAAGTTTGTTTGTAAGGGTTTATCTCAAAAACCACACAACTAATTTTAAAAATTCTTTCACCATTAGAAAGCTATATTATCACCGAGTAACATAGGCTATATTATAAGCGAGCAAAGCCACGAGCAAAAGCTAGTGTATCTATAAAAAGGATTAACTACAGGGTGATTTTGAAATCGTGTAATTCCTTTTAACCACGCATTCTACTGGTGATATAGAATAACCCTGACCATATTTTTATTTAATTAGAATTATATTTTTTGAAAAATTATTGTTCCGTTTTTTTCGTGAAATGGTGTCAGAGAGTCATATGTTAACCAACCGAGGCAATTTTAATTTTTTACTACTTAAAATAAAAAAACATATTAATAATTAATGTCGTAAATAATAACGGGCGGTCCTTTTTATTGCCCCTTATTATTTACGACATCAGTTATTGTTATGTTATTATTTTTAAATTAGTAAAATATTAAGATTGTGTCAGGTGGTTAAAATATGACTATTTGAAATCATTTCGTGAAAAAAATCTGTACTCTAATTTTGCCGAAACCATTATTCTAATTAAGATAAAATATTGTCAGGGTTATTCTATATCACCAGTAGAATGTGTGGTTAAAAGGAATTACACGATTTCAAAAACACCCTGTATATAGACATCAATAAATACACTGCAAATTATTGCATCCCGTAATGATTGTCCCATAGAGGCACACTGGGTGGGCATCGTCAGAGGAAAAAATGTGTACATAACTTATTTTCTTTTTACTTACATAGTTTGTAAGTAAATTGTTACTAACTCATATGGATTATGTCCGAAATAAATGGTTTATATAAATGCTTTTTCCGTCTTCTAAAACGAAATATATTTTCTATTAATATTCTGAGTTAATTTAGCAATATGACGACGCCTTGCCCCCATCGTTGTGTAGACGAAGCGTGGGGCGAGTCAAGGGGCACTCAACGCTCCTGGCTGGATTATCGTTTCTTTAACACAAAAGATTTACGATAAAAGGCTTCGACGGCGAGGAAAATGTACTTGTGTTGGTCATAGAGCGGCGACAATAAATTTATGGATATGGCATTGAGCTTAAGACCGTGTCGCTTTTACTTACTTACTCTGTTGCCTCAGAGACCCAACGTGTGTCTTGGGAGCCGACACGAGGGAACGCCAATTTCTTCGATCTTTGATCGTTTTCCGCCAGTTGGCTTGAAGCTTACGCAGGACCACTTCAATAGATAATTTTTTTTTAGAACGCATCATTCCTCGCCTAACAGCGGACCCAAAGAACACTTTGACTCTGAACAACTATTCGTGGATAACTCAAATTGTAGTCCCTTGTGGGGATAAAGCCCACAACACTCGGCGCCGGGGCAGTGGCTAGGCGATCACTTTAACCTCTACGCTATCCGTACACAGTATCACTCCAAAATTAATTTGCTATGTATAATAATAGAATATAAAATATTCTATGTATACTAGATTTTGCTTGCGACTTCGTCGCGTTAATGTAAATTTTGTAAATATTTTTTTATGCCCTTTTCTGTTTCCCTGAAAAAGTGTATGCGATATTTCATGATAATCAGTCGAGTAGGTAAGACGTGAAAGTGTAACAAAAAAACAAACTCACATTCTCATCTATACTAATATAATAAAGCTGAAGAGTCTGTTTGTTTGTTTGGTTGAACGCGCTAATCTCAGGAACTACTGGACCGATTTGAATTTTTTTTTTGTTTCGGATAGCTCATTTATCAAGAAAGGTTTTAGGCTATATAACATCACGCTACGACCCATGGGGACGGCGCAGTAATCATAAACGCAGGTGAAACCGCGGGCACATCTAGTTTATAATAAGAGTAAAGATTTAAAAAAATAATTTATTTACGCATTTTTTGGTTATGTTAGATGGGATTACAGGTAATTGAAAGTACAAACGCATGTATTTAGAGACCTTGCCCATAAAATAAACTAGATTTTGTTTGCAGCTTGGCTCGCGTAAATGTAGGTCAGGTTATGTTAGTAACATTATGTTAGTAACATATTCTAACCTACATTTTAGGCGAGCGAAATCGCGAGCAATATCTAGTCTATAATATGGGTAAGATCTCCAAATACATGCGGTGTGTACAGTACTTTTTTTGTATGAAGAGTACCCTATGTCGTTTTTTGTACCACTGAAAATGTGTATGCGAAATTTCATGACAATCGGTCCAGTAGTTAAGGCGTGCTAGCGTAACAAACAAACATATAAACAAACTCACATTCACATTTATAATATTGGTTAGGATTTATGTATCATTTGCTGGCGATCTAATTACAGAAATAAAAACACTTATTAGTAATATATAGAGCCTTGAAGGTGCCAACGACGCCATTATCTTTGTAATTCAAAATTAGGATCCACTGTGCAGGATTGTGGCACATGTGCAGTACTTATATACCACATTCATCATCTTCGCTATTTCACGATACTCCTGTTCAGCTAAAACTATGTATTTGTGAATTTCTCTTTGTGATGTGAACGAGCGTTTATGTGAATTTTATTTCAACTTACGTTTGACGAGAGTACGTCGCAGACTTATTTCACTGAGCACACGCTGATACAACGACTAGCTAAATTAAATTTCGATACCAGATTGTATTTTTTTATAATACAGATGGCAAGCAAGCCAACTGCTTTTCAATGATAAGCAGTTAGTGTAGGAAAAGGGAAGGAAAGATATGAGAAAGTTTGGTATTTTATCCTCTAAAACTCTTAATCACCGAGGGAAACGCAGGAAATTCAGTACTCGGTGGCGCAGCTGTATTGAATGCGACTGCTGTGCGTATGGGTCTCAGGTTCGAATCCCATATGGGGCCAACCAAAAGTAATTGGTTTTTTCTAATATAAAATATCAAAAGCAGCCCAGAGTTAGCCAGTTGGCGGCGTAAGAGACCGCCGTGGCTCGATAATCACATAAAGCGGTTTGTCCTACGCCTGATCGCAATCGTCTCGGATTTCTGTCCCATCGGATCATGAGAGTTAGGGAACAGAAAGTGCATTTGTGTTTGCACAAAGACTTATGCATTATATTATCTCCAGCGCATATGGCTAGTCTCTGTTAAGATTGGTCACAATGAAGAAAATTGGTCTGGGGGACATTATTATTCTTACTGCGGTTGTCGGTAATTGGTACTTCTACGCGACCTGGCATACTCATGCGAGTATTTACATATGTATTTGACAGTTAAAACCAAGAAACGCTTGTAATTGCTGTTGCATACAATGTGTTCGTAAGCCGTTATCGTAACTATAATCATACTTCTTATAACGTTAATCATTTTAAAACTTTATCAAAAGTGTATCGCCTTGTCTTATATTTATTAACGTTTACCGTGACAGTCGAAATGAAGATACATCTTAATAGATGACACGGCATTTAACTGCAATCAGTTATTTTATTATATTTATGGATTCCGCAAACATTTAAATAATCTGCCATTTTTTGTGGATCATACAAATACTTGGTCCTTAGTATTGTCAAAGTCAAAGTCAAAGTCAAAATCATTTATTCATTTAGGTCACAAAGTAACACTTATGAACGTCAAAATATATAGGTTAGTGAGTTTACTAAGTTCCTGAAGCTACATTTAGGTTAATTGCTAGGTTCAGGCAAAGGGCCTATGAGAAGAAACCTGCAAGAAACTCATAGCCACTCTTTTAAATCGCCAATTAAATATAATTTCAGTATTTTACAACTTATATCAAGAAGGTGTTGCAGCCATTATGCCATATATTATTGACTATATAAATCTAAAGCTTATAACAATCATTTTAAATATATATTGAAACTAAGTCAGCTTGGTAGTATTAACGAGACGCTTGGCTGCTAATATAACACTTAACTCATTGTCAAGGTATATTTACTTAAATCACTAATCATCCATCATCCATGCAGTCAAATATCATTAACCCTATCGTAGCTTATGTGTGGTAAAAATAGGAAGAATTACTCTACGCCGAGATAATACTATTAGTAACGTAATTACAAAGATTATTAAAAGCCTTCTAAAGTAAAAAATGACCAGCAACCACAAAAACGTTGGATAAAAGCAAATAACAGACAACTACAATCAAAATCTCACCTTAGGTGCTAAGTAATAGAGTATATATTCCAATAGCGATGGCGTTGATTTAAGCCTTATGGCAACTGAGTGAGTTAATAATTGAGCGGTTTCAGTTTATAAAGTTTTTCGCTATTAACTTTTAAAACGTTTAATTTTGAGTCTTGGAAATAAAGGAGATGCGCTGGGAAATGTCCCATTTCGTAAATTGTTGCAATTTTGTAGGCTTTTGTGTTATGGTGGCAATACAATTAACTGTGCTGTGTGTTTTTGTTTAATTGGGCAGCAATGCATTGGCACGTAGCTGTAAAAGAGCAACCGTATTGAAGCTACGAAGTTTTCCGTCGGCTTTACGTTAAGCGGTTTTTGTAGCGTATTGATAACGTGTATTGCATTCGAATAATATTTGAATACATTTGTGTCCAACGTGATGTACATTGTACAATCAAGTCACAGCGGGCTCATTTATATATACATCCAAAACCGAATATAACGACATCGTTTATAATGACGGGTCGGATGGTATGGTCCCGGCCGAATCCCTTTATAAACAATTAAGTAATCATACCGCCTATAACAACATCGGATACAGCGACATATCGCTTAAAACGACGAAACTTTATCTATATTCATCGGTATTAGCGACCAACCGATTTACCTGTTCCAGCAAAACAAAACGATACGAACAATTTCATCATACAAATTTTACTTATTCCTAATGAAGGAATATTTTAAGCTGAGTAGAGCTTATATACTACACTTAGTATATTGTTTGTAAGTTTTTAGAATAACGTTTTTATTTCTTTTCCGACATTTTATTTGAAAACGAGTTCTTAAGCATAACCTTATCCATACTACATAATTGTACATATTTAAAAATTCCAAGCATACATATGACAATTAATATGACTTTATACTTGTGTATATTCGTTATAACAACTATCGGACATAACGTCCGAAGTTATATGGTTCCTTCAATGTCGTTATATCCGGTATTGACTGTAGTACCCTACTAATAAAGCAGCGATATCTTAATGGGAGACCGTAAGATTACTACGCATAGGTCTCGAGTCACACAGACCGCACAGTTCTGATTTTTCGGAGTTATGTGCGTATTAAAATAATAAGTGTTTTCTTATCTTATCTTGTGTGGGGGCCAGTCAGTACAGACCGGCGACACTTCGACCCAGTGGGATCTTTTGTGTCGACTTCCCCAATAACGACTGCCATAGATGTTCATGGCAGTCGGGACCGACGGCTTAACGTGCTCTCCGAGGCACGGAGCAGGCGATAATTGGCAATCAATACGCACATAATTTCGAAAAGTCATATAGCTTCCGAAAGTCAGAGGTGCGCGACACGGGTTCGAACCCGAGACCCTCTGCATTGAAGTCTGTTGGTCTCCCCACTTAACTATCGCTGCTCTAACCCAATTTAACTTTTTGGTCCGAATATACCGATTTTACTTGTTGGATTAAATTTAGCTATAGGGGGTCCACCGGAACCAGCTAAAGTTTAAAAGTGTTCTTTGGGAAAAAAAGTATTTTAATTGAGTTAAAATTAAAAAAAATGTTCATCTCTCTACGGGCTGAACATTTCCTTTTTTTTAGAAATTCTCGTTCTTCAGCGAGTGGTATTCCTCAAAATATCCGTCATTATCTGCCTACATTGATAGGTGAACCCTCATTTTTTTGTCACGCCAACGTACGATTTGTGCGGGAATCGAACCCGCGACCTCAGGCGTGGCAGTCGGTTACACTGACCACTACGCCATTGAGGCCGACAAACTCACATTCGCATTTATAATATAGGATAGTTAAGATTTTAATCGTTATTTGTAACAGGAAAATATACAATCTCAGTAAAAAAACTGAGACAACGAATCGCATCCGGTACCGGAGCCGGTTCTCCGCTTGGCGTCTTTTTAAAGATCGCCAAACAAGGTTCGGTTTCTTCATATTATTTGAAATTTATTGGAAAATTGCGCCAATTATTGTGATTATGGAGTAGTTATTAGACATAGACTTCATTAGTTATGTATTTAGTATACATCGTATACTCTACGAAGATTTTTGACTAGGTTCTGGCAACTATCTCACATTATTTAGTAGTATCTATAACCCTACAAATAATTTTTACATATGAATTATTTTAAGAATTTTATAAAAAGAATTCATTACATAATACACTGATTATTCAAACTGTCAAAAAGCTTACTCCGGCAATGTAACGCCGAGCCGTCAAGTGACGTAACACGTTTGTAAATAAACATTGGATGGCAAGCAATGATAGATGACGTTTACAAACGTGTGACGTCAAAATAAATAAAGTCAAGCAAATATTTCACGATCCCGTGGTACTAACTAATAATAAATTAAGATTATTTTGGGTTTTTGGGTAAATATAATTCTTATTTTTTAGATATATCCTTGCACTTTGCTGTTAAAAGACATAATCTACGCAGATGGCAATGGATAAATCATTATTTTTCATACTATCACTTAGTTTATATAGTTTAGTAGTTAGTATTTTAGTTTAGTATTACTATTTTTATTTCAAGCCCAGCCACACTATGGCTTTTTTTATAGTTTCTTTTTCTAAAACCTATGCTACAATGTCGTAGGTCTAGCGATTTTGGGACTTCAATCTATTGTGAATGCTTGCAATATACACGTACATACATTCACCGTGTAAAACCCACAGTATATACATTTGTAGCACGACAGTGTACGGTCTTAAACAAACTTAGTCAGATAACTCGTCAGCCAGTACTTGACCAGAAGTGGATGTATCTGATCTGAAAGCACAAGATCGGCACGTTTCGATGTGAGATAAAGACTCGTCTATGTACGTTATGTGTTATCACGATTATTTCGACGCATCTTTATATTGATGGTAGCTATAGTTCAATGGAAGACTGTTGGACTGATATGCAGCGGTCTCGAGTTCGATGCCAAAGCACGCACGTCTAAATTTTTATAGTTATGTGCTTAATAATCTTCACTTTGACGAATGTTTTCGAACTATATTAGAAGACAAAATTAAGAATGAGAGGAAGGGGAAGACCGAGACGTACCTTTGTTCAACAGTGAAGAAAAAAGTGGGATTCGAGTCGTATCAAGAGGTTAAAAGGATAGCGGAAGACTGGCATGTGGTGATTGCTCCAACGAAAAGAGCTACGATTTTCAAGAAGACTTGCCATATCCCACTGCTGGACAAAAGCTTAGATTTTCAAATCGCTGTATTATTTAGCTTTATACTACTAACTAACTTACTAACGGTAAAATAATTGTTTAAATCGGATGGGTTAGTTTTGATTTAAGACTGCGCCGAGCGTAAGACGCGGTTGGACTGAATGACAGAGCTCGATATTCAAAACGGCGCGCGGCCGCCGTATTTAAATTGTATGGAGGATTTGAAGTGCTTTTTTGATAAATATGTATCTTTATTGTCAACCAATAACTTAAATATTTGGGACAGACAAATTGTAATATAACTATTTATGTTTCGTTTAAGCTGTAAAATGGATAGATTCTACTGATAATCTAAAAATAACGTAACACGAGATTACGTTTTTGCATTTTTCGTGCAACTTTACGTAATTTTGTAGGTGAACATATTCATTATTTTAAGTTTTTTACACGGAATTGTTGTAAATACATTAATTTTTATGGTGAATGTATATTTTATATTTGTATTAAACGAAAAGTGTTGATTTTATCAACTTAACTGTGACCGCCTGTTTTGGCACATTTCGCTCGGCGCAGTCTTAAACCCTTAGAAACAAACAAACAAAAAAACAAAAAATAAAATTTTTCCTCTTTATAATATTCGTATAGACAATTAAGACGTCCAAGTCTTCGTTTCACGCTTCGCCATCGACTGTATTTGTATATTTCAAAGACAACTCCCACAATAGGGTTAAATCCTGTGTCAGAGGCAATCTTTAGAAACATTAAAGGTCTTTAGAAACATTGAAATTAAACTACTATATACGGATTTTTATTTTAATTTATTATCATTTTATGCGTATGTTTATCATAATCATTTGATTAGTCACAGTTTGTAAACATCTTGTTTGCGTGATACGACTTCATAATGATTAGTATATATGGTATAGTGGTTTAGGTAGTCACCTCGCCCACGCTGAATGTTGTGGGTTCGAATCCTACCTGAGACAAAAATGGTTGTTTCGAGTCTAGATGTTCATTGTGTCCGTTGTTTGAATGTTTTTAAAGCCTAATATTGTCTTCTGTTTACGCGAATGTTATTGATTGAAATTAAACTACTAGCAGTGTAACAGCTTCTAAATTATGTAATAAAGTGTTAAATAAACAACACGATAAAATCCGTATATAGTAGTTTAATTTCAATCAATAACATTCGCGTAAACAGAAGACAATGGTGCCAATTCTGTTGTAATTTTCTCTTAGCTAAAATAAGACAAAAATTCTCTAATTTTTGCTAAGAGATTTCGCGTAGGGCATTCTGCTGTTCCAACGAACTAAATTTACACTTCGTTTAGACAGCACCTAATTCGAGTTTGACAATCCTAAATTGAATTGAGGCGGTGTTATCCGTATTTAAACTACATAAATATAAAGAATGAAGGTTTTGTTTCATTAACTCACTCGAGTTAATGAAAAAAAACCTTTTTAAAATAATATTTTTATTTTTGTTAAATGCGTGTAATTGTTTGTGAACACTTCATAAATAATAAACGGTGAGTAAAATTGTATTTTAGTCGTTCTAAGTTAAGTAAATACTGCACAACAGAGAATGTATCTGGCAGACCATCGTTTTTTTTTTTAATTATGCTATTTGCATTAATTTTGTTTTACTTTTTTAAGAGTACCTTATCCTTTTTTTTTTTTTTTTTTTTTTTTACGTGGGGGAATGCAATGGCGCATATCCCTCCGCGGGGGCGGGCGGAGGGATTATGTCGGACTCGCCGGGGTAAAATAAAGATGTTAAAAAAAAAGATAATGTACCTCCCGGAATACCGACTAAACCTACCACGGTGTTCCTCGACACAACCACTACCGACGGGGCCGCGCGAATCGCTTTCGCATGCGGTCGCGACCCCGCCGAGGTTACGGCCCGCCGTATGAAACGGCAGGCCACTACACGAAAGACCTACCCAAAATAGGCACTACTTCAAATAAAACCCTACTGTCTCCCCCCTAGAGGGAAGACGGACTCGACACAGAGGCGCGCGTGGGAACACGCACGCCCTCCGGCGCCCGGCTCTGCGGTTGGGGAGAGGGTTTAAACGCTCCCTCTCCCGCTCCGCCGCCTCCTTGATGGAAATCACTTCTTCGCAAAAGGAGGCGACGGCGTTCCACGACCTCTCACTCCGGACCATAGACTGAACTACGGCCGGGAGCGAGAGGGCAACCGATCCGACTGCCGCGATCAAATCACGACGCTGCGATGCCCAGGCGGGGCAAACCGCCAAAGTGTGCAGCGCCGTGTCCTCAATAACGTCGCGGCAGTCGCCGCAGTGGTGACAACCGGGCGTCTCTTGCCGGCGTATACGACACAGGAACCGGCCAAAACATCCATGGCCAGTCAGAACCTGTGTCAGCCGGAAGGTGAGGGCGCCATGCCGCCTCTCCAGCCACTCCTCAAACACGGGACTTACCGCCACGATCGTGGCGTGCCCGAAGAGTACCTTATCCTCAAATAAGTTGTTGAAAATGTCAATTTATTTTAATAAGTGTGTAGTTAAAAGTTTTAAAATAAATACTTATAACCAATTTTTTTATGAACGTATGAAAACGCTGTTCCGTCTTGACGTTTGTTTCTGTGACGTCGCTGAAGCAGTAAACACGTAGATTTTGTATGGAAAATAGATTAATTTTATTATATTGTTATGATGTTCAATGTATCACAGCAATCATGGTTGGTGTATTGTGCCGGAGTGTCATAACACTAGTATTAAAATGCCAGAAAAGCTGTGGATCCAGTTACCAAAGTAAAATTAAGAAATACATAGATACAACCAGAGTATTATTGTTCTGTGGATACAACTAGCGAGGAGAGATCCTAAGTCATTATCAACTAAAAGTCAACTATATATATGTGAAGATCACTATGATGTAAGTTTAGATAAACCTATCTTATCTTATGTATGGGGGCCAATCAGCACAGACCGGCGACACTTCGACCCATTAGGATCTTTTGTGTCGGCCCCAAGATTTAGCCCTTAGCTATCTCCCTATGAATTAACTGCATCAGACGTAACGTACACTTCAGAGGGAGAAGCCTGAAGTCCTCAGGGTTTGGATATGCCAATCCCATCAGACCCATCCTCAATCCAGCCAACGCGTCGCATTCACATAGTAGGTGCGATATGGACTCGTCCTGTTCACCACAGGCTCTGCAGATCGAATTGTGAGCCAATCTCAATCTGCACAGGAAGTCGTTGGTGCCAAAATGGCCAGTGAACGCTCCTGTGAGCAGGCGTATTTGGCTCTTTTTATACCCGCAGAACTTCCTGGTGAACTTGCCTGTGACTCTGTTTGCAATGAATTTCTTGGAGTGTTCAAGACCCCTCAGGGCCTTCCACTCTAGCCTGTGTTTGTCATTGCCATGTACATTCAAAGCTGCCTTGACGGTGCTCTCAGAGAGTCCCACGAATGGCTCGGGGCCCACAAACAGTTGCTCCGAGCCCTTTCTGGCTAATTCATCAGCCTCCTTATTGCCCTGCACCTCTGCATGCCCCGTAACCCACACCAGTCTGACTGTGTTCTTCCTGCCAAGTTTGTTTAAGGCCTTAACACAGTTCAGGACCAGTCTGGAGTCTACCCTACACGAGTCCAGAGCCTTGAGAGCAGCTTGACTGTCACTGAGAATATACACAGTCCTGTCAGTGACATTACTGTTGATATTCTCCTGAGCACAGGCAATTATAGCATAGGTTTCCGCTTGGAAGACCGTTGCATATTAGCCCATGCTTTGGCTCACCTTGCAGTCGTTGGTATAGATACCAGTGCCCGATCCTGTTTCCATTTTGGAACCATCAGTGTACCAGATGAGACAACCCTTGTCAGGGGATTGTAGACCTTGTCTCCATTCGTCCCTCGTGGGGACCTTTATTTTAAAATTCTTGAGATCCTTTGAAATCTCCAATTTTGTGTGTCGTGTTACCGGCATGTTGACGCTCCACAGCCCATGCACAGATAGTCTGTGTAGCGCCTCTGACTCCACAACAATGTGTAGCGGCGATAGATCCAGCAGGACCTCTAACGCATGTAGCTAGTTTAGTTCTTGGCCACCAGACAATGCTTCCATACGTGAGTATAGGTCTTATCATCATCGTGTATAGCCACTTGATGACCTTGGGCTTTAGCCCCTAGGTCTTCCCATAAGTAGAACGAATCATGCCGAAGACCCGCTGGGCCTTCTCTATGACTTTGTCTACATGAGGTTTCCACGTTAGTTTGCTATCTAAGGTCATGCCTAGATACTTCACCTCCATGGACCATTGTAACTGCGTACCATACATGGAGAGAGTTCCCAACCCTGTCAGATCCCTCATCCTAGTAAACGGCACGACAGTCGTTTTCCCTGGGTTGATCGATAAATGATTGCTACTGCACCATTTTTCCACCGTAATCAGGGCCTTCTGCATGAGACTAGATACTGTACTCGGGAACTTTCCATTGACGAGTATCACCAAGTCATCCGCATATCCGACCGTTAAGTACGGACCTTAGATAAACCTAACATCAGTAATAAAGTATTAGTTATATTTATTATTATTTTCTCTATAGGTTATGTCGCTCAAATCATTTTTGTTTCAGTTGGAGAATGACATGGAGAACTATATGCAATACAAATTAATGGTTTCAGTCAAAAAATACGCCTAAAACGTCGTACTGTCGAGGTTTGATTGTCAACAGGATAGAAAACACAAAGCCACACCAACCGAACCTCGACCTGCCTTCAAGAAACGACAAAAGTTATCGCTTCTAGAAGAAATATATTCTGTTGACCCTTCAACGTCTTCGTTCAATCAACGTACAGGTATATTCTACTAATTATTCCTACTTTCATTTACTACCTATGTAATGATTCTAATTTAGCTAATATTGGGGAAGTACCTATCTAAATATTCTTTATGATTTTATTTTTAGATATACTGATTGAAGAAAACGAGCCTTCATGTTTTGTCTCCTCCTGAAGGGACTTTTTATGATAAAGCAGTATAGGCTGTGCCACATCAGGAACATAAAGCAGTTCAAGTACATGTTACACACTACTAAAATGGTTCAGATTGGTGTAAATATGAGAGATGTTAAATTATTAACAATTAAGTTTACTGTGTCTACAGCAACATCAGAAGATGCACTCAATTATTAACTTAAATTATTAAGGGTTCTGGACTTAGTTATTACTACAGCCTGTGCTTTAGTAAATTTACAAGATGCACTTATCAAATAAAGACTTTTCAAGTACCTTTCCTTTTTCATTACTATCAATTTTCTATTGCTGAAGGATGAATGATATAAACTAATAAAGGAAGTAGCAGTTGGAAATAAAGTGAAATAGAATTTTTATTCTATTCTCTTCTTCTCATACCTATCACTCCAAAAGAATGTTTCATAGAAACTCAATCACTGTAATCTATAATAATTATGAAAATGTACCAAATTATAATATTTTAGTAAAGATATTGCATAAAGAAAACAAGAAGTACAACAACATTGGTGTAGGTTAACATTTAATATATTTATTAATCAGTGGCACAAATCACAAAGGACAGGGTAAATTTTAGTTTCAGTAGGTACTTTTTGTTTGACTCATACTTGGCTTACATTCAATATATTATTATGGTGCCGATTTGTTACTTGTACCTGAGAAGCTTAACTTGTTGGAAACATCGGTTTGAGCCTGGTATCAAAATTTATTTTAGCCAGCAATGAAATAGAAGGGCCCATAAAATGAATTACACAGTAGATTCTTTAAACCTATTATACTAAGAAATGTAAATAAAATATATAGTGGCATGCCACTATACATTTACATTAAATACAAGTATTTACAGTGTATATAATTTTAAGCACATTGAGCTGTAATCATACAAATTATAAGACTTAAATGATGTTTTATTAAAATGTGTGATAATGCAAGAAATAAAGAAAGCTGTGGGATAATCCTTATAAAATATTATATTTTATGTATTTAATTAAATTTAATAGATATAATGATTGACACAGAACGCTTAAGAACCAGATTTTTTTATTTAATAGAATTTTAAATAGGACTAAGATATTGTCGGAGGCACTCGTCAATTTCTTCTGCGTTCAGGTGTTGCGGCAATCCAATCCCAAATCCAGGAACAAAAAACCCAAATTAGTTCCGTCCATGTATCTCCACCTGATCATGTTCTCCTTGCGCCGGCATATCTGAGTCTGACATATAGTTTGAAGGCTTTCAGATCACCTCTGGTGATCCTTAATCAGGCGTTTCAGGTGATACAAATATGTTTGGTAGGGATATTCCTTCCTTTCAAAGGTGCGCCTCACATGCCTCACTTTTGGTGGCTCCAAGGTTAATGGCATAATTGACAGAACTTTTACGGCTCTTCATATATTTATAAATTCCAATATTTAAGCCTCAGCTACTAAATCTCTAGGAAAACTAAACTTCGTATTATGTTTTCAGATGGCATCTAATATTAGTTTGACATTTCTAATTTTAGATAATTTTTGACGTATAAGCCGTACAGCAGAATGCAGAAAGGACTAAATTGAGTAACTAAACCAATTTTAATCCTGTCTCACTAAAATAAGTTTAGATCTGTCACTTTTAGCGATTTCAGAATACGAAATGTTGTTTGACAGGACTTAACTAAATTTTAGAGATTTTTAGCTAAGATATGAGAATTTTGTGACAACAGAATTGGCACCAATATTAGGCTTTAGAAACATTCAAACAACGGACACAATGAACATCTAGACTCGAAACAACCATTTTCGTCCCAGATGGGATTCGAACCCACAACATTCAGCGTGGGCGAGTAGTAGCGAGGTGACTACCTAAACCACTAGATCATACATATTAATCATTATGATGTCGTATCACGCAAACAAGATATTTACAAACTGTGACTGATTAAATGATTATGATAAACATACGCATAAAATGATAATATTATATCTAAAATATTATACATTACAATCATCCACTGCTATAAAAGCGATTGCAGTGGATTGTCTGTTTTTATTGATTGATCTTAACCGTGATAATTATCATCCTCAATCTATAATAAAATGTAAGTAAGTAAGTTCAAATGTGAGTTCCGCGTGTGTGTATATTCTAACTAATAAATGCGTATTCGAGTTTATTTGTTTGTGCGTTTGTAATGTTTTTATGCTTTAACTACTCAACCGATCGTTATGAAATTTCTCGTACATGTTGTCAGGAGTTCGAAAAAGTAACATAGGTTATGACTGGCGTAGTGTTTTAGTGGTTGCTTCGCCACTGCCATTTCGCCGAGTGTTGTGAGTTCGAATCCCACTTGGGACAAAACTTTGTGTGATCCACAAAGGGTTGTTCCCAATCTGAGTATTCTTGTAAAGTCCCCCGCGACACTGGAATTATATCTAGTGTGAGAGATGTCTTTTTCAAAAACAAATCGAACATATTTTTCATCGAGAAAAGTATTATTCCTGAGCGAGCGACGCCGCGTACAAAAGTGTGTATCACTCACAATTATTTAAAATATATGAAGTATTTTCAAGCTTATTTTACTTCAGGTGCATTTTTGTTGGTTGAATGAAAAATGCTGTTTACATTTCAGAGAATAATTCGTTAAAATACAAATGAGAGTTGTTCCTATTATTATTATCATCTGTGCCTCTCGATGTGCATGTAAGTACCATATTAATTTTACAGTAAACATTTTATTATACAAGTTGTTTAAATGTATCTACCAGATTTATGCCTATGGTTTATTGATATATTTTTAATATTAATTATAATATTTTTATTTAGTAAAAAATTCAATTTTACAATTGCGTCTTAACAATTACATAAAGTACACTTATACATATATTTTTGCCCGAACTAGGTTAAACCTGTGTTTCGAGTGACTAAGTGCTTACATTCTATTTTCAGTACAAATACATTTACATTATAGTAACTTTCATAATAAACTAAAGGTAAAAGTAAAAATAATTAAAATAAGTGTAATATTCTATATTAAAACTAAATTAGCAAAGTTTTATTAAATATTGAATCGAATGAGGCGTTACTTAGGGAAACTGACCGCGCTGAGGCAAAACACATGGACACGTATATTTTGTGTTCGAAGTGGTATACTGCAAGTTAGAGTACCGGATCCCACGACACGGCTGTCACATTTTAGAGGAGTTTTAACCTTTTTCTATTTTAATTGTTGGGGTTGGCAATCCGAGGTTGTTGGGTTCCTCTCTTGCCAATTATTTTATCATTTTTGGGACGATTATAGAAAGAGAATTTTCTTGCGAAGGCCGAGAATGTTGCAATGGATATGTGGATTTACAAGAATAGACAGGATCAGAAATATGGACTGTTGTAGAAGGAGTTTGAAAGCGGCACTAGTTGTAGAAAGTTGAAACGGATTTTTTTTTTTTTTTGTGTCGTGCATATCAAGTAACAATGAAAGAGAAATAGGGTATAGAGTATCCTAATTAGTCCTAAACAATCTTATATATGCAAATATGAGTTTGTTTGTTGAGTATCAGAAAATAACTATTAAAATTTTAAGACACATGCGTCCCACAGCTGCAGCAGTCAGGACTCCAGATCAGTATTTGCCTGGTCCCAAGAACCAGGCATTCGTCTTCCACTGGAGCAAATTATAATAATAATATTCTACCACAAAAACACAACACCATCTAGCCCAAACTAAGCAGAGCTTGTAGTATAGGTAACTAGACAATGGATAAACATACATATATAGATTCTTTTTTGTAAATACATACATATTATACATGGAAACATCCAGACCAAGACAAAAATCTATGTTCATGCACACAAATGTTTGACTAGTGCGGGAATCGAACCCGCGACCTTAGGCGTGGCCAGTTGGTTACATTAACCACTATAGTCTGCTCGTAAAATAAAGTAGATTTACTTGATTTTTTTTTATCTAGCTTTATCCAATCCTAGCTGCGGTATTGAGATGCCATACTTCGAAGACAATCCTCGCATAGAGACGTACCCCTGGCTGGGTTTGCTCATATATGCAAATGGTAAGTTAATTTTCTAACTAAACGATTACTAATGATTTGCCTTTTCGCTGTCTTTCCTCCATAGGTCTTGTGACATTATTAGGCACATGCAAAGTAGTTAATAATAATTTATTCATATTCATATTAAGTACCATTTCAGAAATGCTTATTGCTAATTTAAATCTAAATAATATATGTATTTGTACGGTTGTACAATTTGCAACATATTTTAATTGAATTACTAACTCCTATATATAACTATACTAAGCAAAGAATGGAAGAAAAATGGAAAACAACTAACTCCTATCATACAAGATGATAGGAGTTAGTTGTTTTCCATATACATTTATAAATTAAAAACATCGGACATATATAACATCTATATTAATTTAATATGAACTTCTTCTTCCTAGCGATTAGTAATCCCAGCTTATGCCAGGGTCCGCTTATTTCTGGTCTAACGAAATTTAGCTGAATATCATTATATTTAATATGAATATTAAACAAAATACTATATAAAATAACTTTTACACCTAGTTGCGTAAAAAATACGTAATAGATAACAATTTAGGGAGTTCGATCTTTTAATTGTTGAGCTTAATAGTAATGTTTCGGTTTATTCATAATTAAGAGTAAGTAACTAATTTGCTAATTTGCGCTTAATTTCATGTTTTAAATATACATATATTTGATTATTTATCATCTTTATATATATAATTCTTCTGTACGTGTGTTGACAGTGAACTCCTCCTAAACGGCTGGACCGATTTGAATGATTTTTTTTGTGTGTGTTCAGGTGGATTCGAGGATGGTTTAGATTTGTTTTTTTTTTTCGCCTGTATAGGGCATCGCCTGTCGGGACAGCTAGTATTGTGTAATTTGAACCCATCACATTATACTGCTGACTCGCGAAAGCGGTTCTGCATCTCACGCTTGGACATACCGTGGTTCTTGAACGCTTATTATAGATTATAATGTCTACTACTTCTGTATACTTGATATCAGGAGAACAGAAAAGGACATAGGATACCTTTCATCAAGAAAATAATGCTGTTACTAACCTAACCTACAGTTACACAAGTAAAGCCGCGTGCAAAATCTAGTACTCTATAAATTAAATATTTTCTTTCTTTCCCGGCCCTTCAGCCGACGAAAAGCCTCTGACTGCAACAGTGGTGCTCATCACCAAAGTAATGGCCATCGCCACAGCTTTGGAGATAGACAAATTCCCTAAACATAACTTCAGGTCAGTATAAGATGTCAAACATATAATTTATTATATATGTCGTTTTTTAAAGTCTACCCCAAACACTAGGTATTATTCCTGTATGGCGGGGAACTTTACAAATTTTCAAACATCGGACACAAAGTACACCCAGATTACACCCAGTTCCTACACATGAAATTTATATACATTGCTTTATCAAGATCAAGATAACTCCTAAATTATGCCTGAGTCACGGGAAATTGTGTAAACATTCAAATACAAACAATCAATAACAGTCAGACTTGGAATAAGTATTTATGAATCACACAAATTTGTTTCACATTTGTTATTTGTTCACATTTACGCTTGTTATATAGATCGAAATCAATCTACTTTATACTTCTTCTTGTCTATTGCTCTATTGTCGATCCACTTCTTTCTATTTCCAGGAGAATGGCACGTGTGGTGCTTGGTCGGAATTGCAGCGGGCCGTACATCCGTGTGTTGGAATATGTCTTTCATCCGGAATACCGCAGAAACTACTACAGCGCGTTAGCTATGATACAACTCAAGGGTTCAAGATATCGTGAGATTTCTTTATCCAGATAACAGAGCATGAAATCAAATTACGTTGAGCTTTTACTACAGACACCCCTTTTTGTCATGTTTAAGAATATTAATAAACCCCTTTGGGACAGTCGTTACCACATCAACGATCTCGGAGGGCTTTTAAAATATCATCTTCAACTTTTGATGTAACCAAAAAATGTATCACCTGGTTAACTTAAAGCACACAAACCACTGATCAGCTTGAGGCGAGCTGAATGTGAGTGACAACACTGGTCCTGCTACAGGGAGTCGGTTAGGGTAGGTTTTCCGCGACTTGCCTTTACTGGTTGGCTGGGGAGGAACTTCAAGAGTGTTGGTAGGACTCTGGCTTGCCTTGGTCGGCTGGTCAGAGGAAGTCCGCTAGACGCATATGTTCGGGGATGGAAGTTTCATTTTCAAGAGCATAACTATGAGAAACCCGCTACTGGTCTCCGTTGTAACGAGCGCCGTGATGATGAAACCGGCGCCGCACCACTCAACTCCCCTAACTGCTCGCACCGGTATCGCCCTCTGCTGCTTTAAGGCTTGTATGCCTAAATTGGTTATTCAGGGGGCCCATTTAATGAGTTGGCGAGTCATTGTCCGCCCGACTAGAGTATTCAGGTAGGTAGAGTATTCAGGGCAAACGCCGTTTTTCATCCACTGTTACCATTATATTGGTCCATCAAACATATTCCCATAGCCCCGATATATTAGAGCCCATAAGTGGCAATATTCCTACGCCTGCTGCGGCTAATGCCACTGTATTCCACACCGCTTTAGATTAAAACTCTCGAAGGGCGTCTTCACGTTGGACCCATGTCGTGAAATTACACGACTATACTACCATTTTCGTGTCTGGTAAATGCGTGACGTAAGTCGTGCTCTGTGATCCAGACTATTACAATATTTTCAAGCGACTTCAAAAAAGGATGAGTTTCTAAATTTCATTGTTTTTTTTTTTATACCACTTAGGTGGCAAACAAGCTTACGGCCCACCTGATGGTAAGTGGTCACCGTAGTCTATAGACGCCCGCAACACCAGAGGCATCACTTGCGCGTTGCCGACCTTTTAGGAAAGTAAGTGGGAAGGAGAAGGAGCGGGAAGGGGGAAAGAGGGTGATTGGGCCTCCGGCACTCTCACTCACCGAACGAAACACAACAGTAGGAGTACTGCTATTTCACGTCGATATTCTGTGAGAGGGTAGTCCTTCCTCGGTCGAGCCGGCCCATTCATGCTGTAATCAGCGAGGCTCTACTACTCTCAAACTTCATATTTTTGTGTGTTACCACAGAACTTTTTTCTAGGTGAACCGATTTTGATGATTCTTTTTTTATTTGAAAGCCGGTGCTTTCTATGAGGTCCCATCTCAATTAGACCAAAAAGTTTTGACCAGTAGTTTTTGAGTTATCCTTAATAATGCGTATTTGGTTGACTTCGCCTACATTGATGATGTTCTCATTTTATTACTTGAAAAGGTGAAGTCGGTTTCCTTTTTTTGTTAAAATTTTATTATATTATTTTAATTATAATTTATTGATCTCATTTTAATTTTTCCAGTTGCAAATGCGGTACCAATTTGTGCACCGTCAAAGTACTTCGAAGAACCAGATATCTTCGCTATAACCCTCACACATGGTAAATTTGTTTTTTTTTTAAACATTTCCCGCTCTATGAATGGTTTCTGTGTCGCAGAGTAATTTACAAACAGTTAAACAACAGACACTTTTGTGTCTATTCTGGGGGCCTATCCAGAGAGTTGGCAAAGCACAGTCTCTCTATCAGACTTAATGCAATTAGAGTATTCAGGGCAGACGCCGCTTTTTTTTTATTCAACTAATGTGGCAAACAAACATATGGCCCATCTGATGGTTAGTGGTCACCGTAGCCTATGGACGCCTGCAACACTAGAGGCATCACTTGCGTGTTGCCAACCCTTTACGAAAGAAAATGGGAAGGAGAAAGAGCGGGAAGAGGGAATGAGGGTGATTTCATCCATGGTCCCTAGTATACCACCCGGTATGGCCTTTACCAACCAGATCGGGATAAATATTTCGACGGTGAAGAAGCAATATCCAATAACTACATTTAGCGATTTTCAATTTATTGCATACTAGACTTTGCCTGCGGTATCGCTCGTTTTATGTAACTTATACAGGGTGTCCAAGAACCTGGCGTCCAACTGGATTCCCACGATGCCCCAAGTTCTAACAGTACTCAGAAAAATATTTTAAAAAATCCACCCCATGTACTTACAGAATTATACTGATTTCAAAAAAAAAGGGGAAATGAGCACCCTGTGACATACTTTTGAATGCTGTGACTGCTAATGCTGATAATTTCGATATTTCTTGGAGGTTTTGTAATCTAGGGTATTGCTGTGTCTAAATAGAATGTAAAAATAAAGTACTTATTGTACCATTTTAAAATAAAATATTATTTTAACTAAAGGTGATATGGAAAACTATTGAATTTCGCAACTTTGACCGACTGTAGTGTAAAAAAAATGTACCAAAATAGTATGGCAAGTGACGTCAAATTTTGACGCGTTTATTCCTCTTTTTAAAAAGGTATAATACTTACACATTAATTTGAAATAAAAAATTTTGATAATATTTTTACTCAACAACCCAATTTTTACGAAGTGCCTACCTACTAACGGTAACTGTCGGACCCTTTCTTATCTTAGAAACTGTTATGTTACTACTATTATTTACTTCGGTTCCAAGAGTGAGCAAGAAGGAAATACACACAGGTAGATGGGTTCCCAGTAGAATAAAAGCAAAGAATGTTAGTTTAAAGATATTTTATTACAATAAATGTTCAAAATGTTGACCACCCGCGGCAATACAAGCTCTCACTCTCCTTAAAAAGGACCGCTTTATGTTTCGCGAGTAACTTTTTTGACGTATCACCTGCACTGCTTGTGTTATCTTCTCACGAAGGTCAGCGATGTCATTAATGGGCTTCGCATAAACGAGCTCCTTCATAGTTCCCCAGAAAAAAAAATCCAGCGGATTTAAGTCAGGTGAGCGGGCTGGCCACGGGATTGTTCCTGATCGCCCAATCCACCTGTTCGGGTATTGCTCGTCCAAAAACTCTCTAACGGATACGCGAAAATGTGCTGGACAGCCGTCGTGTTGGAACCACATATCTGGTGGGGTCTCTTCTAGTAAGTTTGGCAAATCATTTTGAAGAAAATTTAAATATGATTCGCCAGTCAAATTCTCGGGCATCTCAAATGGACCAATAATATTCCCACAGAGAATACCGGTCCACATGTTCACTTTGAACCGGTACTGGGATCTATCTTCTCGCATCAAGTGCGGATTTTCCACATGCCACTCGTGCAAGTTGTGTAGGTTCATGTAGCCATCCTTCTTAAATGTAGATTCATCTGACCACAAAATTTTGTCGATAAAGTTTTCGTCTTCTCGATGTTTTTGCAGGATTGTTTCACAAAACGCGACTCGGCTCGGATAGTCTCGAGGTAAAAGACTTTGCACTCGCTGTACGTGGTACGGATGATATTCTTCTTTTTGGAGAATACTGTGTGCTGTGCTCTTCGGTATCCCCGTATCAGCTTCTATTCCTCGCACAGAGATGCTTGGATTTGCCGACACCGCCTCTAAAACTTCATCGCGTATGAAGTCATTTACGGGTCGTCCTTCACCAGCTACTTGATTGGGGAACCGCCCGTCACATAGTGATCTGTGCACATTAATGAAAACTCGATGGTCGGGATATCGCGTAGCCCTCGGATACCTTTCTCTGTAAAGTCTCGCTGCAGCTCGTCCATTACCTCTACATTCTCCATAAATGTAGTGCATATTTGCGTATTCTTGCGGAGTGTAGGTCGCCATGATAGCACACACAAAACACAAACTGTCCAAACACAGGCAAAGGTCGTCGTAAAGAGTTCGTTTCAAAGTCCAGAGCACAAAGAGTAATCGAGTCCAATAAACAAAGCTTTAAATCGTAGTACGTGATCAATGGTAACAATAAGAGAGAGGTGCGTAGTAACGGCAGGAGGCAGTGACGCGTACTGACCGTACTGTTATCCTAAATAGCACGATCCCAGATAGCGTCACTATCTATCTCACTCGCACCTCTAACCTTTTTCTCCCTCACTCTTACCTGAATAATGGGGTACCATAAAGAAGAACCAGCAAATCGCAAAGATAGTTTCTGTCTTGCTCCCTCCTGTTGTAATAACGAATCACTATGGTGAGATGCATGCACATACCGTCCCTTACGGTCTAACCTGTTTTTTGAGAGGCCTGTTGTTATTTTTATGAGCATACAACAGTAATTCTTTAGAGGTTAGATTCAATTCGTCGTAAATTTTTCTTTCTAAGAATTCTGTAAGACATCGTAAAAATTGGGTTGTTGAGTAAAAATATTATCAAAATTTTTTTTTTTCAAATTAATGTGTAAGTATTATACCTTTTTAAAAAAAGGAATAAACGCGTCAAAATTTGACGTCACTTGCCATACTATTTTGGTACATTTTTTTTACACTACAGTCGGTCAAAGTTGCGAAATTCAATAGTTTTCCATATCACCTTTAGTTAAAATAATATTTTATTTTAAAATGGTACAATAAGTACTTTATTTTTACATTCTATTTAGACACAGCAATACCCTAGATTACAAAACCTCCAAGAAATATCGAAATTATCAGCATTAGCAGTCACAGCATTCAAAAGTATGTCACAGGGTGCTCATTTCCCCTTTTTTTTTGAAATCAGTATAATTCTGTAAGTACATGGGGTGGATTTTTTAAAATATTTTTCTGAGTACTGTTAGAACTTGGGGCATCGTGGGAATCCAGTTGGACGCCAGGTTCTTGGACACCCTGTATACATACACTAGATGTACCCGCGGTTTCACCCGCGTTTATGTTTACTGTGCCACCCCCGTGGGTCATAGCGTGATGTTATATAGCCTATAGCCTTCCTCGATAAATGAGCTATCCAACATTAAAATAATTTTTCAATTCGGCCCTGTAGTTCCTGAGATTAGCGCGTTCAACCAAACAAACAAACTCTCCAGCTTTATAATATTAGTATAGATAATGCGACCGAAACCGCGGGAATATAGGTTATGTCAATAAATTTGTATCCTTCGGCAGCAGTACTTTTTTCTGGAAAAAATATACCTTACGTCCTTTTCTGTACCCCTGACAACGCGTATGCGAAATTTCATGACGATCGGTTGAGTAGTCAGCGCGTGGAAACGTAACAAACAAACTAGCTTCACATTTATAATATTATTATTATTATTCTTTCTACATTTATATCTCTAACCTTAAATATTTAATTGAAATCATTACCACCACAAGTGATTTCTACTATTTTTATAAATATAACAATAATAATAATAACAATATGGCAATGCAGGATTGCGCGTCGTATCGCTGAGGCAAGGGCACTTAATGGTAAACTAATCTGCTTCAGAGAGGGCAATACTCGCCCTAGAGTGATGCGCTTTGTGAGTCGAGCTTTCTTGGGAACTGACACCAGCCCACAAGACTACACATCTTGGGTCACAGAGTACATTGATTTCTTGAAGCAGAAAGTTTATGCGTGGGCAAACCGTTTGCGCAGATACAAAAAACGCGTGAACCGGTAAACCGTGAATTAAATACAAATACAAATACAAATTATTTATTTGCTTTAAACAGGGTGATACATAAGGTGGTTTGTAACAATTCAAGACAACAAGCCTATTTAGCTATAAATACAGCATGCAAATATTAACAAATGTTAAAGCGGAAAAGCATAATATTTTAAGTACATCATTACAATATTTTTACTGGTTTCTGTGTATTGATTACTTCGGATAAGCGTTTCTAGGTACTGTTTTGATTTAAAAACTCTTGAACCGAGTAAAACGCATTTCCTATCAGCCATTTTTTCAACACTTGATTAAATTTATTTATAGGCAATGTTTTGAGACAATCCGGAATTTTGTTAAAAACTTTAACGCACATCGAAAGACTATTTTTCTGTAGCCGGCTTGTTCTAGGTATTAAGCCCAACACTAATCTATTCGGATTTCTGATGTTATTTCTGTTAGTAACGTCTTTTGCTTGTTTAAATGTGTTGGGGTTTTGCTTTACAAATTTACAAACCTCTAGGATGTACAAACTCGGCAAAGTGAGTATATTTAACTTTTTAAAGTATGGACTGCATGATACATCCGGGGCAATGTTGCATATGGATCGTATGCATCTTTTTTGTGCAATAAAGGCCTTTTGTATATCCGTACCGTTTCCCCAGAGTAACAACCCATATCGAAGTATGGATTCGACGTACGCATAGTAGGCTGTGCATGCCGTATTTTGGTCAGAAATTTTTGCCAGTTTATACAGGGCAAAAGAAAACCCATTTATTTTATTTGTTACCTTTTCTATTTGCTCTTTCCAGTTTAGTTTATTGTTAATTATTATACCTAAAAATGTACTATTATTAGCCATCGATAGATTTTGTCCGTTATAATTTATATGAATGTTATAATTTTTTAAATTATTGAAATTAATTATATGTGTCTTAGATATATTTACTTGTAACTTATTATTATTCATCCACTCTATTATTAATGTCAAGGTATTGTTTATGTCAGTTTCGTGTTGTTTTATTGTACTATTTTTGTTTGTAGTTACAACGACAGATACATCGTCCGCAAATAGTATAGTGTTGTGATGAGTAGCATCAGGTAAATCATTGATGTATACTAAGAAGAGAAGCGGACCCAATACACTGCCTTGGGGGACTCCGAATTTATTCATAGCATAATTAGACCTATTTATTTCAACACAATTTTTTGAGTTTAATTGTGACACATCAACACACTGATACCTATTTTCTAAATAAGTTTTGAGCCAGTTTAAAGCTGGTCCCCTGATACCATAGTGCTCGAGCTTCATAAGGAGCTGTTTATGTGACACAAAGTCAAATGCCTTTGACATATCGAGAAATATTACTGTTGCATACTTTTTCTCATTTACACTCTGAAGGATATCGTTCACTAGAGAAAAAGCTGCATCCCTGGTAGATTTATTTTTCTGAAAACCATATTGATTTTTTACAATTATGTCATTGACGTTAAAAAAGGAAGACAACTTATCGTGCATGACCTTTTCAAAGATTTTTGAAAATATCGGTATTATTGTAATAGGCCTATAATTGCTGATGGTCTTTTTGTCTCCTTTCTTATACAGAGGTTTTACCACAGACTTTTTGAGTTTGTCGGGAAAGGTACCCGTTTCTAGTGAAAGGTTAACCAGAAATGTAAGTACTGGAGCTAACTCTTTACTGCACATTTTTACAATTTTTGTACATATACCGTCGTAACCCTCAGATGTCGTGTTTTTAAGGCACCCAATTAATTTCAACATGTATGACTCATCTATAGGGGATAGAAATATAGAGTTTGGCTGTTTATTTCTTATACATGTGTCACGAGTGTTATTTTTTAATACGTTAGTTGTCGATGTAAAATATTCATTGAAATTGTTAGCAATTTTTAAGGGATCTGTGATTAAGTTATTGTTTTCGATTATTTCATTAATATAATTTGCACTACTTGCGGGACAAGTTTCACTCTTTATGACGGACCAGGTCGCTTTACATTTATTTTTGCTATTGATGACGTAGTTTCTATTACTAGTCCTTTTAGCGGTATGAATACATTTCTTTAATAACCTGTCATACCTCAGATACGTCTGCTTAGCTGTTTCAGATTTACTGGAATAATATTTTAGCCGCAATTTTCTTTTATAATTACAGCTATTTCGTAATCCTTTCGTCATCCAATTTGTTTTTTTTGATAAATTTATTTTTACTTTATTAATCGGAAAACAAAGATAGTACAGCAGGCAGAAATAGTCATAAAAAGTGTCGAAGGCTAAATTTGTATCAGTTTCATTGTAGTAATTTAAATATTTAATACTAGATAGATATTGGCGAAACTTAGTTATATTATCAATAGAATAGCACCTTTTAAAGTTGTACACATACTCGGGTATTTTATTTTTGTATTTTACAGGTCATGATAGAATTTGTGCAGTGTTGTGATCAGATAAGCACAGAGGCAATAGTGACCCTGATGCAACCATAATATTACTGATAATTAAATCAATACAAGATTTTCCTCGAGTAGGGTCGGATATGTGTGATAGTAAATTATATTTAGTCAGAATGTCTATAATATGTCGGGTTGATTGATTTTTAATGTCAAGAGTATTAATGTTAAAATCTCCAGCTATAATTATATTACTTTTTGAATGTTTACATAGATATTTATACAACATAAGGTCAAAATTATCTAAGAAATATTTAAGATGTCTACAGTTCCTGGAAGGAGTTCTATAAATACAAATTATTATTATATTATATGTTATTAATTTAATGGCACAGAGTTCAAAATGGAATATCATTTTTAAGTCGTCAAAAGTTGTTATACATTTGAATGGGGTACCCCTTTTAACTAATATGCATGAACCCCCTCTTTTATTTGGTCTGCTGTAATAGGACGCGAGTTCATAATTGCAAATATTAATGCTTTTTTTCCGTACCGGTTTTGACGAAGGTTTCCGTTAAACATATTATGTCAGGATTAGCTACATTCTGTATGTTATTTAGTGTTATCTCTAATAATTCTTTTTCGAGAGGATGCCATGGATGTTTTGATGAAGTAGTGTAAGTTTATTTTGCGGGGTTGTCTCGAAAAAACAGCACTTCATTTTCGCATGTTGCGGAATTATCGACAACCAAGTCAGAGCACGCACTTTTGTTAATATCAGTACAGGGCACAGAATTCTTCGTTTCAGAGTTTTTAAATTTAAAATTTAAAATATTTTTATTACACATTTCAAAGAGACCAGAGATGTGTTTATAGAAGCTGGGAACGACCAGATTAATGTGTGACTGGTGGGCGGCTGCCGGATGCTGTTACCACAAACACCTTTTGGCGTAGCATCTGGTTGGTGCCCATGGACCACACAGAGGGCGATTGGATCCGTGAAGTCGAGCGAGCGGTTGAAGAAATTTCAGAGATGGAAGACGTAGTCATTGAAGACCAGGATATTACTAGTGCAGTCCGTTCGAAATTTGGAAGTCTCCAGGTCCGGACGGGCTGCACAACTTTTGGCTGAAGTGGTTACGTAGTTCGAATGCTTGCTTGGCATCGCAGTTTCAATCAACCGTAGAATCTGGGTCATTGTCGGATTTTATGACCACAGGAGTTACGCACCTGCTCCACAAAGCAGGTAGTACTCACGAGCCTGGAAATTATAGACCGATCACCTGCTTACCATCATTCTTACATCTATTCTGAGAGTCAAAATTTCGAAACATATTGAAATCAATCTATTATGTCGGCCTCTCAGAATGGTTGTAGGAAAGGGGCTCGTGGTACGAAGGAACTCCTCCTCATTGATATGGCCATTAGCCAACAGGTTCACCGTAATCGCAGGAGTCTGGCGACATGTTGGATAGATTACAAGAAAGCGTTTGATTCAGTGCCGCATACATGGCTCTTGAGGGTGCTGGAGCTGTATAAAGTAAATACAACTCTATGCACCTTCTTGAAGTTGTGTATGGGGCAATGGAAAACGGCTCTTTACTATCCAGGGTGTCGACAGACCCAGGCGACCAGCGACCTAATACAGATTAAGCGAGATATATTTCAGGGCGACAGTCTGAGTCCTGTTTGGTTTTGCCGAGCGTTGAACTCTCTCAGTACATAACTAGAGGCACAGATAATATAATACTATACTAGTACAGATACTCAATCCCATACAAAAATCTTGGACACGCCTAACTCTGGCTATTCTACTTGCTAATTTGGTACCTATTTTTTTACACTAGATGGCAGCACAAAACTAGCGCCACTGCTACCATCTACCCATAACAAGTACACAAGTTCCGAATCCTATTTGATAACAGCTCATAAGAGATGGCGTTGTGACAGTAAAATAGGTACTTGACTGTTTATCACGGATAGAACATATTTAAACGAGCCGATGCAAAATGTGCGCAGCCTTGAAAATAAAAGTTATAAACATACCTATAGTGTTGTGTGCCGAAATGCGTACGATCACACTTTGGTGATTCTCATTTACTCGGTCGGATTTTCGTGAATATATCGTGTTGCTGTCAAAATTTAACCTTGTATATTTTTTTTTTCATATAATTTTAAAGAATGCGTTTTAAAAGTATTAATAAAACAATATATGTCATTATGTATGCGATTGTGATTGATGTTCGGGTACTTTGAAAATAACTCATTGGCGTATAGAATTCTACTTTGGCAGTTAGTTATCTATATTTCACTATAATTGTAAATATAAAATAACATAAAATATTGCGCTCAGATTTTTAAAAACAACTGTGCTATGCCTAGTATTCAGTCTCTGTTGAAATTTACTGAGTTATGACTATTTATAAAATCGAACCCATAACACTCCGCACGTCGATAAGTACCCGGTTTAAGCGATTAAACCACTACGCCATACTTAAAATCAAATCACATGCACGCGCGAGTATCGCCCGGCGGCGGCGTTCGGTTTATTCCGGTCAGCTTCGTGAATTTTCGTGTATAATATCGTGTATGAGCGCTGCCGGTAGCCGCGGCGTCGAGTAGCGCGCTTACCTACCGCGTCGATTCTCAATAGAGTCAAAGCTTGATTGTCAACTGAAGTTTTGTTATGTCATAATAATTATTGACATTGTATTCTTTTACTTTTATATCCTTATTAATTATTGATTTTGTAGGGAAATCAATAATTAATATGTAATAATAGTTTAAAGTCAAGTAACAAAACAATAGATAAGTACCTACCTACTTAATGAATATTGTGGTACTTATGTAAGTAAAGATCACATTAATATACCATGATAAATTCGATGTTACTAATCCTAAAAAACTATTCATGCTTTGGTATGATTTATTTAAATATTCGTGTCTAAATAATAATTATAAGGATATATGGTGACGACGACGTCCAAGAAATATTTATCTCATGTAATATTACTATTACATCCAAATATTTATTACAATGTCAACCAAACCAGATATGAACACATTAATAGTAACTAGTTAAAAATGATGAGTGTGATGTGATGAGTGAGTGATGTGAGTAAAATAGTAAATGATAATATTCGAAGCGAAATGTGATGTCAAAATATCGTGACGTGACGTCGACAACAGGAAGAAGCAAACCACAACCAATTTTTAAAAATATTGCTCATAATTTATATTTTTCGAAGCAAAACAAATAGTAAACATCGTTTCATACTTGGCCTTGTAGCGCGGGGGTGGGCGGGTCTTACCTTGCCCACCCCCGCGCCCGCACCAGCGCTTGCGCTGAGTGTATCCTGTTCCAAAGGTTTCGTTTTGTTGTTGTAGAAGATTGTATGTAAACTAAGACATTATCAGGTTATTATGAACTAGGTACTTAATATAATGCTAGTTAACGGATCTTACTCGCGATAAAGTATTTAAAAGGTACTATATAATTATATTGATTGCCCGACGCGACGTTTCGACCGACATGCATGGATCGTGGTCACGGGTTGATTAAAAAAACGTTTATTACGAACTACCTTCCTTTAAACGATAGTTAGCACGATTTACTTGATCGTCGCGTATTTCATCAAGGGATATGAAATTCACAACAAGCACAACTGGGGTTGCCAACCGTAGGTACTTTATAGTAAAGTATTGTACGTGATTTCGGGTAAACGTAATTTATACTTGAGTAGGAAATAAAGGACGTGAAAATACTTCAATTTACCTATGGCCGCTTTTTCAGGTTTTATTTAATTGTTAACTTAAAACAACGCTATAAAGATTCCCTAAATTGAATAAAATCAATTGTTTATCTATCTTAATATAGACATACCTATTTTGTAAAAATCCGATTACGACTTTCCTTAATAATTAATATTTGTTAGATTTAACTAGCATCAACAAAAATATGGTAACGAAAAGGAAGGTTAAATAAGTAATACTTTATTTTCAGTACATGAACTTTTTTACCTAAGATAGTAAACATACTCTTTTTGTTCAAAATAAAGGTGGCAACCCTAATCACAACTGTGCCTATTGTCTAACTAGCTTTCAGACCCTTTGAAACAGATTTAGTCAAGTTGCGTCTAGAGATCAAATAATACTAGAAATTGCGTAAAAACCAAACTAACAAAGCGGTATAAACAATAACAGTCTTTAATTTTATAGAATAATTATTATGATAGGTTACTTAATATTTACCTTACTATTTTTAGTAAAATGTTGCTATGATTTACTAAAACTCCATTTCTATCGGCATGTCTATCGTAAGTTTGTAATTCAATTCAGAACAAGTAGGTAGCACAGAGATAATGATTATTATAACGCCGACGAGTCCAACGACTGCGCTATATCTACTGCACAGAACAATAATACTCTTACGAGATCTACTGCCGCACAAGCAAATGAAATTTGACAATAGAAGTTACGAGAACCGACCAGGTGTTTGAATATAATTCCATGCAGTACAACAAAACGTTTTGTTTATTACATTGACATTTGTTAAGCATACATATTTTTCATATTATAAGTATTTTTTTATTAATTAGTATCAGTAGGTAATAAACAAATATTGAAGTAAACCAAAAGAAGGGTATGAAATAAAAACACAATCTTTTTGTAGACTTGTATAAACATATAAAAGAGCCATCTAGCGTCTCATCTAGCCCTATAGGTAAAATAAAATGATAGGTAGATTACGTATGTGTGATGTAAAAAATACTGATATATCGATATCTTTAAATCAAAAAAATAAATGCGTTTACCTTGATGGTCGTTAATTAAATATGTACAATGTTTATTTATAATAACATTTTATGGTCATTTTTCTTCCAATAAAGCATTTTGATGATCTTAATATTAACATTGGAACTCATAGTGCCATCTATGATCTATTTTTGGAACTGTTTACTTTTTGTTCTAATTGGTACCCCATGCAAGAGGGTTCAGGGCTAGGTTACAGGTTAAAGAGAGGCGGTCAGGTCGTGTCACACTTGCTATATATGGATGATTTAAAGCTGTTTGCCCGCACTGATTCACATTTGATAGACTTACTAAGAGTAACTGATTGCTTTAGTAAATCTATCAACATGGAGTTTGGTGTGGATAAATGTGCAGTCATGCATGTAAAGCAAGGAAGGATGGTGGTATCAGAGAGCATTGAACTTTCAGATTCCATTAACCTAAGATCGCTTCTCATTACTGATACCTACAAATACTTGGGTATGTCACAAGCCTTAGATATAAATGAAACAATCGTTAAAGGAGCGCTTCTTTGGTCGCCTGAGAAAAGTACTTAACAGTCTTTTATCAGGCGGCGACAAGGTGTGCGCTTTTAACGGTTGGTCATGCCACTTCTTTTATACTCCTTTGGCATACTTAAGTGGACTCAGACTGAGTTAGATGCCCTGGACAGGAAGGTCCGTACACTGTTGACGACATACCGAATACATCATCCTTGTTCGTCTGTGATGACGTTGTACATCCCGCGGAAATGTGGGGATCGAGGTTTTCTAAATTCCAAAAACTTTCTAAAACCGTGAGGTGTGCAACCTTAGAGAATATTTCCTTCAAACGAACGTGGATATGCATCGTGATGTTGTTGCAGTGGATAACGGACTCACCCCGCTTAATCTGGCTAAAGAGAGCTGGCGCATCTCTGTAGTACTGAGTATTGACGACCGCAAGAGTGTATGGCAGAGCAAGGAGCTTCACGGTAAGTTCTACGAGTACAAGGCCCTATGTGGGCCTGATGTAGACCTTCTCGCCTCCGTGAACTGGCTACGCTTCGGTGACCTCTTTGAGGAAACCGAAGGGTTTGTCTGTGCAATTATGGACGAAGTTATCAAGACGAATAACTACTGGAATTTTATGCTGAGGGATGGTACGATTGACATATTATGTCGGGCGTGCCACCAACCCGGTGAATCCCTCAGGCATATAGTTTCCGGTTGTTTCCGTCTTGCTAACGGCAAGTACTTGCACAGACATAACCAAGTAGCCAGAATTATCCATCTGCAACTTGCTCTGAAGTACAAACTTGTAGACGTCGAGGTGCCTTACTACAGGTATGTAGCAGAACCAGTTCTCGAAAAGGAGCATATCACACTGTATTGGGATCGATCTATTATCACAGACAGGACTGTTGTTGCCAATAAGCCTGATATTGTCGTAATAGATCGATCAAAGCGCCGTGCAATGATTGTCGATATTACCATCCCTCATGATGGCAACCTCGTGAAAGTTGAGAAGGAAAAAGAATTAAAATACCTGGACTTAGCACACGAGATCGTCGATATGTGGGATGTGGACTCGGCAATCATTGTACCGATAGTCGTTACGGTGAACGGTCTAATAGCCAAGAGCCTCGACCAACATCTTAAGAGGCTCGCGTTAGGTGCTTGGGTCAAGGGTCAGATGCAGAAGGCAGTCCTCCTCGATACGGCACGCATAGTGAGGAGGTTCCTCTCTCTGGACCCCTAACCACCGACAGCTTGCACCTTGTCTCGATGTCGGTGGGCATACATAATTTTTATATTTTAAATGTGCTTTTTTATAAATATTTATTTAAAATGTAATTTTTATTGGTTAATAGTAAATAAATGTGAAATAATAATAATTTTCTCCACAATAACGTGGATGTCCATCGTGATGTCATGTGGTGGCAGTGGATACTGGCCTCACTCCGCTCGCTCTGGCTAAAGAAAACTGGCGCAAACCGGTGGTGCTTACAACTGAGGATCGCAAGGTTGTGTGGAAGAGCAAGGAGCTACACGGTCGGTTTTATCGGGCTCTATATAGGTCCGACGTAGATTTAATATCTTCCGTATCCTGGTTAATATTCGGTGATTTATTTGGAGAAACCGAAGGTTTTGTCTGTGCAATTATGGACGAAGTAGTGATGACGAATAACTACCGGAGATATATCCTGAAGGATGACACGGTTGACATATGTCGGGCGTGTCACCAACCCGGACGCAACCCGTCTTGCTAATGGCGCGTACTTGCATAGACATAACCAAGTGGCCAGGATTATACATCAGCAACTTGCTTTAAAATACGATCTCGTGGACTTAGAAGTACCGTACTATAGATATATGCCCGACCCCGTTCTCGAAAATGGTCATGCAATATTGAACTGGGATCGGTCCATCATTACTGACAAGACTGTTGTAGCCTGACATTGGTGGACCGATTAGCAGTAAATATCTAACGAACTAATAGTTACTTCTGCGATTCACGTTCATAAATATTAGTTTGTGATTCAAATGCATGAACGTGTCTGAACGGAATTGCTGTCAAGTCTTAGAATATCAGACATAATTTAAAACTATTGTGTCTAGCCACCGGTGTGCCGCTGCGACTCAATGTAGAATGTACATGTCGGCGAGACGCCAGGATGTCGGATATTCGGAGTCCATTATAATGAAAACACACAGTCAACTACACTTAGTTTATTTTCGCACCATCGATTTTACAGAAATCAGCCTATAACAGTTTGTTCCTGCTTTTTATATCTGCCTCACAACGCCTTCAAACGGTTATAACAACTACAAATTCCCTTATGACAGACTAACGAATTTAGTACAAAATAAATCTTAAAATATAGCTTAATATTCGAAATAATTATTTTAATGAATTTTACATAGCTCCAAATTATTTATTTTACATGAATTACATTTATTTAATATAAACAAATAATATAGTTACAAACATTCTCAACAGATGGCGCTGTAACAAATGAATCGTTCAATAAATTAACTTATTGTTAATAATTAAATTCAATACTTAAATTGGGATAATTATACAGATTCTATTTTTAACGATTACACATTAAATTGAGAATTTGAACAATACATTAAATCTCAATAATCTTCAAAACATTCAAACAGTCAACAATGCGTCTATTAAATATTAGAGCTTGATACATAACGAATTTATGTTTACAAATAACTATTTGAATACCAATCTAATATATTTCAGGCATTTTTAAAATAATATAATCATTTAAACGAAAAGCTAAAACTTAAAGATCAATATTTGACAATTATTGTGAATTATTGCCGATAGATGGCGATTTGCGTCCATATACACATCGAGGTAGACACCCTAATACGCATAACTATGCTACATACAAAATAGAGAATTGTCGAAAAGGGACAGTGCATAGTGGTGTCAACGTAATGGTAAGGATAGAGCGTAACAAAAATATAACGCACTGTCTCGCACGATTCGCAGCGTTCAACTTTTAATACTTCAAAGTCCAAACAGTCTAGGTTGATGCGTCGCTGTGTGTACTAATTTAATTTAATTATTTCAGATTGTACCAGTTCAATGGTCAGGCTGTATAGAATGCAATATGTTTCCTTGGACGAGTGCAAAGATTATTATAGAAGAAATGATGTAAGTACCTTTCATTTACATATCTTTATATAATACTAGATTATCGCTGGCGATTATGTTAAAATATATTCTTAGTAGCCTTAATGTATTAACAATAATACTATAAAGTTTAATCAAAATTCGTTTAGTAGTTTTTGCGTGAAAGAGTAAGAAATATCCATCCATCCACTCCCAAAAACTTTCACATTTATATGTAAACTATTGTAATCTTTGTATTAACCGTCTCATAAGCATGTTGTGTTTACTGTCACAGGATGTACGAAGGCAAGATTTATATATATAATATATAAAAAAAGGATATATATACTTCTGTCACAATCAATTAGAGAAAAAAATTTTTTTTTGCCCGTGATAGGATACATGAACGAAATTCGATAATGACTGCCAATTTTGAACGAGACTGGCCTTTTGCGCAAGAGATATTGTAT
The DNA here is from genome assembly GCA_963675205.1 of Catocala nupta. Lineage (NCBI taxonomy): Eukaryota > Metazoa > Arthropoda > Insecta > Lepidoptera > Erebidae > Catocala > Catocala nupta. The sequence goes on from OY776102.1 coordinate 2,334,102, forward strand.
TGCATAAGTGCATTTTCTGTTCCCTAACTCTCATGATCCGATGGGACGGTAATACGACTGCAGAGAGATCAGGCGCAGGATCAACTTTACGTGCTTTCCGAGGCACGGGGTATGTAACATCGCCAACTTACTAAATCCACCCTGCAACTAAGAATGTCCTGTCAGAAAAACCCAATGATTTCTTTTTTTTTGTTGGCTCGACCCGGGATTCGACTCTGAGACTTCATACTCAGCATTCGCATTCAAAACGGCTTTGCCACCGAGTCTGTTACATGAAAAGAAAAAGGAATGTACATAGGAACGCTCTCTATTACGTGCCACATCTTAACTTATATACATATAATATTATAAATGCGAATGTGAGTTTGTTTATTTGTGACGCTTTCAAGCCTTAACTACTCGACCGATCATCATCAAATTTCGCATACTCGTTGTCAAGGGAACAGAAAATGACATAACGTACCCTTTCATCTAGAAAAAGTAATGTAATTGAGGCGCTGATAGCCAGTTGCACCTACTGATTGGTAAACGATTAGCGAGGTTAAGCAACGTTGGGTGCGGTCAGTCTATAGATGGGTGACCGCTTAGTGGTATTGCATCTGAGCGTCTCCATACTTCGGAAGGCACGTAAAAAGTCTGTTCCGGTTGTTGCCTAATTGACAGCAGTCATTAAGCCATGTCAGAGGCCTATGGGCGGCTTGAACAACTCTTGACAACAAATTGGTCACAAACCACAGAAAAAAAAGAAATGAAAGATTCAGAAAAGTACAGTAAGCAAGTATTTGTATCCCTTCAAGGATGTGGGACTACGTATGTTTTTCTGTTGCAGTTAGACGTGGAAAGTTTGTGGCCGAAGCACGTGGCGTGCGCCCAAAGCGTTGAAGGTGGCAATTGCTTGTGGAGAAGTGGGACGGTGCTCACCACTATCCAAAATGGACAATGGCATTTGGTACGTCCCTTAGACCATTGGTCGGCAACCTTGTCGTCCAAAAGAGCCAAATATTGACAATCTACAAGCCAATTTTTTTAACTTATCTTTGCTTCAGCAGGGGACATTATTACAGAAAAAATTTCATAACAACTACACTCTCAAGCTTGCCTTTGTCAAATTATTCTTAGTTTCAGTAACGATAAATTAAATAAAATTTGGTATAACACTTATATGGCAAGATAATAAGTAATATCCCGTGACTGCACTAAACATTTTGTAGAAGAGCCGCAGTCGAGGAGTCAATGAGCCGCATGCGGTTCGCGAGGTACGGGTTGCCGACCACTGCCTTAGACTTATCTACATACGTGTACCAGTTTATTAATCAAGAGAGAATAATAATATTAACCCACTTTACAAACAGTTCCACTGCTGGGCAACCCTCTTCTCAGTGGGAGAAAGGTTAGGCTATAGTCCACCACGCTGGCACAGACACACCACGCTGGTTGCAGATTTTATACCTTCGAGAACTTTGTAGAGATCTCTAAGACGTGCAGGTTTTCTCACGATGTTTTCCTATATTGTTGAAGCGAATGATAAATTACTGCGAGCGATAATTTCGATTGCGCCGAGTGTTGCTTGTATGTTCCAATTTCACACGGAACAAAAAATTGTGTAATACACAAACGGTTGTTCCGAGTCTGGATGTTCTTTGTGTTTGTTGTTTGGATGTTTGTAAAGTCCCAGTGATACAGGAATTACTCCTAATGGGGGAGTTGTCTTTTTTAATATATAAAAATTAATTACGAATTGAATACCTAAATAACTTTGAAAAGAGTTGCCATGCTTTGGGATCGAACTCGAGGACCCTCCATGGCAGTCCAACGTCAACTTACTATGCTGCTCCATGGAACCAGGAAGGGATCAAGAGTACAAGTTAAAAATCATTTAGTCATTCAAATAGAGGTATAAAAATGTTATGCACGTTTCATGACTAACATAAAAGACGTGGAGCTTTTAAATTAAGAGAATATACGGTCGTTTTCTCCGTATTCCATATACTAGAAATAATTCCTGTGTCACGGGGGATTTTACAAACATTCAAACAACGGACACCAAGAACAGTAAGACTCGGTAAAACAATTTGTAGACCACACAATTTGTTTTACCGATGTGTGATTATGTGAGGTTCGAACTCATTCTCGGCACAGTATTCTCCACACGAATCTTTTCGAACAAATTGTGCAAAGCGACACATAAAAATAATATTTTTTTTATGTTTGATCTTAATTTTCCGATCGGTTCGTTACGTACTCAAATTAAATGAATGTGTGCGAATTGACACCTAAAAAAATATTGGAAACCAAAGTCAAAAATCTTTATTTCCATAAAAATGTGCAAATTCGTCAATTAGCTATGTAATATATATTAATAAAATAGAATAATAAAAAGGAAATAAAAATTTAGCATTGAAAAAGCCTGTTCGAGGAGTAGAGCCTTCATGAGAAGGAGCAGACAAAAACTCATGGCCACTCTTTTCAAATGTTTATTAACAACAAAAAAAAAGAAAAAAATATTTATTGTTTTTTAAAAATAGGTTAAGCACAAAAATACTCTCACCAAATTTTACGTTTGGGGGCGAGATACCCTGATTTTTCTTTAACCTTCCACTGTCATAGATACCTTCATCATACAAACTATTTAATTATACTTACTAAACTATTTAATTAAACTATATAATAGGTATTACAAAATACATATTATAGATGATAAAAAAATAAAAAGAAACACAGAAGAGAAACAAGGTATTTCTTAGGACTTATTTCTCAATGACAGGCAGATATTGTTTGTATTCGTATATGACCTGCTGTGTTCTTATAACAAAAGTTTATTATTATTCTAAAAAAGTGTCGTTTCGCACAATTCGTGTTGTCAGATTCGGGTGAAACGACCAATAAGCCCACAGTGGCAATGGCGAGGCGACTACACAAATCATTAGGTACACCATCCTCGCAGTTCCGATGTTTGAAATTCGCGTAAACGTAAGATTAATAGCTGTGTTATTTCCAGCTGGGTGTTGGAGTCTATGGTCCTGGTTGCGAGGCTCCAGCGAGGTTCCTCGACTACAGCAACTATCACGACTGGGTGCAGAACTCACAGTCCACGATAGGCAAAGTGTCCCTCACCAGAATGGCGCCCAACCATATCATTCTTAGAAGATGTGAGATTATCTTTACATATGTAACCAGCTAACTCTCGTTAACAGTATGTTTCTCTGGATAAAAGATACTATACTATGTCCTTTCCTGTGCAGTAAAAATACTAATGGCTAGTTCCACAACTAACAAGTAAAAGTTATCCGAAAGATAAATCGCATGCTGTTTCACTCTTTTTAGGTTAAAAAAGAGTGCTGGCGAGACTTTTACCTTATAGATAAATGCTATTTGGAGGTGGTGGAACAAGCCCTTAGAGTCTTAACGCTATCGAAAGTATAAAAAGCTCCCTCAATATCTAGGAATGCAGCAATGTATACTTCCCGGTTATCCAATGCATGTTCTGCCTTATTTACCACAAAATGCAGTGCCGTCTCAGTGGATTTTCCCGACTGGTAGGCACATTGTAGCCTGTGGAGGGGGAATTTCCTTTATGCTCCCTCCCTTACATGTTTATCTAAATTTCTCCAGGGTTTTCAAGAAGAACGACTGAAGACTGATAGGTCGGTATGCCTTGGCTTCTTCGTAGTCCGCTTTGTCCGGTTTCGGTATGTAGATGACTTTAACACGCCTTCATATCTTTGAAATATATCCAAAAGCTATGAAGGCTCTGTATAGTCTGCACAAATGCGGAACCAAGAGTGCAGCTCCCTTTTGTAGGATAATGGGATAAACTATGTCTGGATCAGGTGACTTGTACGGTTGAAAACCATTTAGAGCCCAGCCGACCTTCCCTTCATCCACTACCTTCCTTGCAGTGTCCCAATCTGCTTTGTGTACGGCAGCTTAGTTCAACCAGGCTGATCGGGTCCTCCTGCTCCTTTTCTATTATTTTACAGTCTGAAAAGTGTGTGTTTAGCATCATTGCTAGTATCGCCTTACCAGACCCTGTTCGCTGCCCATTGCCATCCTTAATGGTTGTCAATTGGTACGCTCTGAGATAGCTTTGGAGAGCCTAATTCCTTCAGGAATAGTACTGATATTTTTACAGTGGGCTCGCCAAGCCTTACGTTTCGCTTTCCACACAGCTTTGTTGATGTTGATCAAGCAACGAGCGTAACCACTATAGTCATTGTTTAACACCCCTGCCCCTGGCTTCTAGCCGCAGATTGACCAACTCTGGCGTCCACCACGGTAACCTCTTGGGCCTAAGTTCCTTTTCAGGGCAGTTACTTGTCCAGGCCATATTCACAGTCTGGATTAATTTGTCTGCTGTAAACTCTATGTCTAATATAGAATTGAGCTTATTCTTAGAATCCTCTAGATCTATTCTGAGGTTACTCCTAAAGGAGTTCCAGTCCCTTTTTCTGGGATTCCTTCTTCGTGCTGTAGGAGCTGGAACTAGCGTCCTGTACTTAAAGCATATGTAATTATGATCTGACATGGTAATTTCATCAGACACATGCCACTTGACAATCTTAGTGCTAGCCCTGTTGGTGGCTAACGTGATGTCAATTATCTCTGCTCGCCTACAGTCAGCGAACGCTGGCCTGTTTTCCTAATTTAGAATTTGTAAAAAGGTGCTTACCACATACTCCAGTAGGTTCTCCCTTCTTACATTCACATCCGTGCTCCCCCAGACTGTGTGGTATGCATTGGCATCGCACCCCAGGATCTTGTCCAGGTTCTCCCGGTTGCCATATTCAACAAGGTCCTTTATTTGTCTAGATACTGTTTCCTTGTCCGTATAGTTGACGTATGCAGAGGTCAGGATAACAGTATCCCGCCCTCCGCCTGTCCTGTTCCTGTCCTTTGCCTGTGGTGCTATCGCAGCAGTGGCCTCCTCCCCCACGCCGGCTTCGATTGGCACCTTCTGCACGTTCGGATCTTCAAGGATCTTGAACGTGCTCTTGTCCATGCCAGTATGGAGACAGAAGCCGCCTGTCTTGATAACCACGGCTGACACGCTGTCTACCAAGATGATGCGCCTGGTGTGCGTCTCTTCGACCTGCGTGCCCAGCACCTTCCACTCGCAGGTCCTAAGAGAGCGATTGAAGCGCTGCAGCATGGTCAGCACCCTGGAGGCATCTAGGCACCACGTATTTCTAGTTTTCCAGCCCATCTTGATTGGCCTTGAAAGCTCCTTGGCGTTGACCACTTTGAGCTTCATGTTCCCAACGGTTTTCTCATCGAGACCGCGAAGCCACTCTGCAGCTCTCTCTTCCTCATATGTCACGTGCAGAGCTCCTCCGAGCAGTGCACCGACACCTATAGTCGGCAGAGGATCCGGCGTAGCCTGTACCAGTTCCCAAATGGCCACCCGTATAGGCTCCACCTGCTCTGCAGCTAATAGGACGTCAGGGAAGTTATCGGCAACAACGGCCATTTTGACTCCCGTCAGCGCCTCCCTGTGGGAGTCGCCTTGGGTCTTGGCCCGCTTGTTGTCACCGACCTGAGCGATAGTTTCGTCGCTCACTTCCCTGATCCTTTTAGAAAGGGCTGCACCGAGTGCCAGTGCTAACTTGAGTTTACGGTTGGCACACCCGCTGCGCCTATTCCTACTCCGGGTATGGCCTGCAGAGTGTGCAGCTGAGTTTGGCTCACCCGTAGGGTGTGCCTCGCCCAACTGCTAGTTGCTAGGCAACAGGTTGGCCACTAACCACACGAAAAGAAAAAAAGAAGATGCCTTAACTACTCAACCGATCATCACGAAGTTTCTTTATTTTTTTCATTGTTTGTTTGTCACGCTTTCACGCCTAAATTACTCGACCAATCGTCATTAATTTACGCATACATATTGTCAAGGGAACAGAAAAGAACACACGCTACCTTGCACTCAGAAAAAAATACTGTTACTCATTTAACCTAACCTACATTTACGCGAAGGGCCTACAAGCCGCGCGCGGGCGAAATCTAGTACCATATAAGTTTTTGAATATTCTTATGGCGCTGAAATTACGACGCCGTGAAATCTTTAATTACAATTAATCTACAGCCAAACAAACAAACTAACAATATTTTAATTTATAATATTAGTTAAGATTTCCTCTCATGCAAAGTAGCGATAACCCACTGGTTAAGGCAATGGACTTGCGATCGAGAGGTTGCGGCTTAGAATCCCAACCATTGCACTACTGACATAAACCCACTCCTAACACAAGCAATCTAGCTTAGCTGGAGTGGTTAACAAGAGTACCTACTAGTAATTTGAAGCAGTAGGTAGTAGATCCTCGCTGGTTTCAGCATGAATGGGCCGGATCGACCGGGGTAGTACTAACCTCTTACAGAATACCAGCGGGAAGTAACGGTACCCGTACTGTTGCGTTTCGTATCGGTGAGTAAGAGAGCCGGAGGCCCAATTACGCCGATCCTTTTCCTATTCTTTCCTTTGTCCTTACCCTCTTTCATTCCTTTTTAAAGGGCTGGCAACGCACTTGTTACTCCTTTGGGGTTGCTGGTGTCCATGGGTGGCGGTAATCGCTTACCATTAGACGATCCGTCTGCTTGTTTGCCGTGCGTTATGCAATAAAAATAAAACCAATGTTACTGGTAATCTTTAAAAAAGTGAATGTAATCTTGTTATGTTAAATTTGTTAACTGTTGACACGTTGAAGAATAATCAACCGTTGATTTAACGCCCACTACTAATATATACCTATTCTTTTCTTTTCAGCGGGTTGGAAGATTCAAAGATGGGGTCCTTGTGACAAAGAAGAACATGAGTATGAGATATATAGTGATTATACTACAATCTTACCTCATAAATCTTATTTAGACAAATCTTCAGGAGTAGCTCGATACAATGTAAGTTTTTAGACAATCCTATCGGATCATGCGTCGGACCTGTGGTTGCGGGTTCCTTACCCATCTATTGTATTCAGAACCTAACTGTTTCCGTAGGGTAGCAGTAGTGAATGCAACTGCTATGTATGAGGTCTTGTGTTCGAATCACGGATCGGGCCAACAAAAAGTTATTGGATTTTTCTGTTAAGAAATTTCAATACGAGCCCGGAGTTAGTAAGTTGGCGGTGTTAGACATCCCCGTGCCTCGAAAAGCACGTAAAGCCGTTGGTCCTGCGCCTGATCTCTCTCCGGTCGTGTCGGGTTATCCGTCCCATCGGATCATGAGGGTTAAGGAACAGAGAGTGCACTTATGTTTGCGCACATACTTGTGCACTATAATATCTCCTGCGCAGATGGCGAGTCTCCGTTAAGATTGGCTGCCGTGGCCGAAATTTGGTCTGGAGGACATAAATATTATTCAGAATCGTGTATAAATATCAGCATAACTTAATCCCGATACAAAAGTTAATGTTTAGTTTTAATTAGTTATATCGCTATTGCCGCTGCGCTAAGGAATGTTGTGGCTTCGATACCCACACAAAACAAAAACAAACAAAACATGTATAATCATCAAATAGAAACTACTGCCATAATGAACACCCAGACTAGGAACAAATGTTGTTCTGTGTCTGTTGTTTGAGTGTTGTGTAAGGTCCTTTGCAACTCAGGAATCACTTCTAGTACGGGCGTTGTATTTAAAACAAATAGCCAGCAATGGGAGAGTTTAATACAGCGCTGATATTATGTTATTATTAGTATACAATTAAAGAATTGAAAAACAAGAGAGCAGCGATAGCTCAGTGGGGAGACCAACAGACTGCAATGCAGAGGGTCTCGGGTTCGAACCCACGTCGCGCACCTCTGACATTCGGAAGTTATTTAGACTTTTCGAAATTATTTGCGTATTGATTGACAATTATCGCCTGCTCCGTGCCTCGGAGAGCATGTTAAGCTGTCGGTCCCAGCTGCAATGCACATCTATGGCAGTCGTTATTGGGAAGTCAGTGACTTATAATATCTTGACACTGGTCTAGCCTTAGGGTATCGTTAGCCTTCGGGTTGCGGAGGTCAGGTGGTAGCCACTCCGTGTAAAAACTGATATCCAGTCGGTACGGTACGGTAGGCAGCGGCTTTGCTGTGTCCTGACATTGCTGAAGTCCATGAGCAGTGGTTACCACTTTCCATCAGGTGGGCCACTTGCTCGTCTGCCACAACAGGCAACAAAAAAAAAAGATTGGACTAGAAAAGTCGACCCCAAGTGACTTGGGAGTAATAAAGGCTAGGGAGAAGAAGACTATTAAATAATTGTAACTGACTGACTAGATGGCTGTAGATAGGAGATAAGTGAGCGGTTTTTAAAAGAGCTATAGAAGAACTTAGTTTTAGATTGTCTGTCTGTATGTATGTATGCGCATCTCGCAAAAACTACGACATAAAATTGAATACAGTTTTCACAGTTGTAAAGAGGCCGAACTTAAAACTTAGTGCATGTTTCATGATTTCACGCATGGCCTAGTGGTATAAGTGACTGCCTCACCACTGCCATTACGCCGAGTGCTATGGGTTCGAATCCCACACGGGAACGTTGCGTGATCCATAAATGGTTGTTCCGAGAGTGGCTGTTCTTTGTGTCTGTTTTTTGAATGTTTTAAATTCTCCCATGACACAAGAATTATACCTACTGTGAGAGATGGCTTTAAAAAAAATATCAACGCTTTTCTAATAGGTTGCGTAGAAAATATCGGGAGGCTTAAGACGATTGCCTTGTTCGACTCTCCCTAATGCCGTCACTGCTGGTAAGGTATCTTAACCAGTTTTTATTTTTCAGCTAAATCTAACAGACAAATTTGAGTATTCCTGCATAAAGGTGCGAGTTTGGTACCTCGACAATCCGAATGGTATAGAAAAGCCCTCGGTCAAATTAGTGAGATATTGCGGCTCACTAGTTGCAGCGTGCATTGATTCCAGCGGACTAATGTTGAATGTATTTTTCTCTATAAAAATAGTATTTAAAGAACAAACCGCATATTTAGTTAACATTTTTGGTAAGGAAACACAATCAGTCAGTCCTAAGGCTTTAATATCTAGATTAAACGTTATTTACTTGGAGAAGCCTAATTATCATCAAAAGCTTGCTTCATCAATAAAATTTTAGGTGATCAGGTTATCATTTATTTTAAATATATTTATGTAACCCATAGATGTATCGAGTTTGTTCTCACGGTACGTATTCGTGAATTTTCGAAGTTGTGTGAACAGTATTGTTTTATTTTATTGTATAATGTCATGTGTCAATGTGTGCTCATAGCCAGTTGTACTCACTGATCGGTAAACGATTAGCGAGGTTAAGCAACGTTGGGAGCGGTCAGTCTATAGATGGGTGACCGCTTAGTGGTATTTCATTTGAGTGTCTCCGTGCTTCGGAGTGTAATGATTTTGTATTTATTTATTATTAATTTATGATTAAAATTAGGTTACTGCATTTAGTTGTGGTTATGACTACATAATTATTCTAATGTATTTATTTAATAAATCTATTTCATGCTGTTTTGTGTAATTAACTATTATTTTTGAAATAATTTATAATGTATTAATTACAATTTAGCAGTTCGATATGTTACGAGGCTAACATTTTGTAAGTCAATAAAAGGATAACAATTTGAATCGTGAAATAAAACGTATTTCCGGCAAATAGAATAAAATAAAGATGTTGACTTGCAAAACGGCATTCTGGTTGGTAAGCTAGCATTGTAAGGATCGTGTGGACTAGTGGAAAAGTGTTAAAGAAGAATAAACGTTTTATTGAATCTATCCATTGGAGTGTTTAATTTCATCACAGGAGGGCACGTAAAAGGTCGGTCCCGGTTGTTGCCAAATTGACAGCAGTCGTTAAGCCATGTCGGAGACCTACAGGCGGCTTGAACAACTCTTGACAATAGGTTGGCCACTAAACACACGAAAAAAGAAAAAGAAAAAAAAAGAAAAGAAGATGTTAATTTATTAATGTTTTTTAATGATGATGAATTAATCAATGAGTTATTTAATAATCTGTTGATATACTTATGAATATGAATCTAAAATAAATATGTATTGTTATTATTTAACGGCAAAGGAAATGGTCGTGAGAAAACCTACATGTCTTGTTCATGTTCTTTAGAGTTCTCCATAATATGAAGAATGTGTAAAGTGGACTATAAGCTAACCTCAATATTAAAAAATGCCCTTGCTGAAAAAGAAAACGTAGTTATCTATGCCAATAACATAAAGAGGAATGATTTGTATTTGGAATGTTTATATTTTTGTTTTTAATAAATTAACTTAAAAACTACTACCCTACAACGTGTATGCGAAATTTCATGATGTTCGGTCCAGTAGTTAAGGTGTGAAAGAGTAACTAACAAACAAACAAACTCAGATTTATAATATTAGTTATGATTGTGTATTGCTGAAATTAGCTTTCAAACTTCTTTAAGAATAAAATTATTTTTTGTTTATTGTGCGTTTGAGTTTTATGGCATCCTTTATTCTAATTCCTATTTTAAAACAACGCCTAAGTTAGGCATTGGCAACTCCCGCATCAGATATTATTACTGTGTCGCGGGAGTCCTTAAAACTTTCAAACAACTGACACAAAAATACTCAGACTCCGTACTTGTGGTTGACACAAAATTTTGTGTCGTATACTAACGTAGGTCTGGTGACTCTGGGATCTTAGTCTTATCTGACGCACGGATGACGTAATGGTTTAAGTGGTTGCGTCGCTACTACCACTATGCCAAGTTGTCAGGTTTGAATCCCACCCAAGACAAAAATTTATGCGATCCACGAATTATTTTTTTAAAAGACTACTCCTTCACACCGCACTTTACAAACATTCAATCAACAGACACAAAGCACAACCGTCTGGGTGTTGTGACAACGTACAACGTACAACCGTTTTTTTCGGAACAACCATTTGTGGATCACAAAAAGTTTTGTGGGATCGAACCCACAACACTGCGGAGCAATGGCAGTGGTGAGGCGACACTTTAAACCATTACACCATCCGAGTTTCTCCTCTCTCTACAACTAGTCCAGTTTATGATATAGTGTTCCCTTACACTAACCATCAAGGTAATATTACGTAAAAAAATAAAAAAGCTGGAGACGCTGTACCTTTCAGTATATACAGGTCTTGTCCTCAAATCTCGACTTTCTCCACCCTAGCCTCAGAGATTCGGTTCTCATACGTGACCTACCTTGTGCCCAAGTGATACTACCTATTCTCCAGATAGGTACCGGAGCAATAAAGTCGCTCACAACTCGCAACTCTGGGAGTTGCTAAGGAAAACCTCGCTGAAGCCGACAGAGAAGCTGCCTCCCATATCTCCAAATAGGCCTACAAGCCGGGTGTGGCCCGACACTCTCTAGCTATGACTCTTATTTGCTGAGCAGGCAAACGCCCGAGATGCGTTGCGGCAGTGAAACCACACTGCTACTTCGCTAAAGACAACTCCGCGCAACTGACTGGTTCGCACTAGCCGCGCCTGAATCCGACGCTCGAACGCCACGTGCTTGCCGCTAACCACATACCGCTGCGAGTCCAATACAAATGTCAAGCACCGCGCACTAATCAGCGCGGTCGATAGAACACGCCTTTCGAGGCGCAGTGGGCTTTCTGACCCCACAGTAGCCTGGTCCGAAGGGGGAGACCCGTAGTTCTCCCCCCGAAACCCTGTCTACTCGGGTCCTGTAGATAGGGATCCATCCGAGCAGTCAATGTTTAATTTGAGTCTGGCTGTTATTTGTGTCCATTGCTTGAATGTTTGCAGTGTAACCGCGAGTAGTATTTATTCCTAGTGCGGAAATTATCTTTTTAACCTATTGAGCGGCACGGTCTTGTATAGAAGACAAACGTTTCCCTCCATGCCACGATTTTATTAGAAGACAATGTCTAATCGTAACATTTATTAATGAAAAATCACCAAAAACATAGTTTGCTTTATTTGTGCATAATTTTACTGTTGTCTAAAACCCTAATCTTACATTTTTATGTCAATAGAGGCCTTTGTTTATTTTTAAAACAGCAGAATTAAAGTAGCCAGAACTTTTCAACTGTTGTATATTTATAGCTTAGCGCAAAAGGTTGAAGTAAGATTAACAAATATGAAGGAGTAGGGTTACCATGATTCCACTGAGTAACTAGTACAGGTTCAGATTATGTCACGGCTTGACGTGACACCTCCATACTAGCGGAATAACAGTCTTGATCTGGAGTGTAATCCGATTAGAGCGTCTTACGTGATATAACTCAAGTTGTAGGGCCACTACGAAAGCGGGAACAATCTATACAAATAAATAAAATTGAAGTGTCTGTTTGTAATTTCAAAATAACAGCTTTTTACTAAATGCATATGAAAGCACTAGCTTTTGCGCGCGGCTCCGCCCGCGTGGTACGTACATGAATAAAAAGTAGCCTATGTCCTTCCCCAGGTTTTAAACTATATCTGTAACAAATTTCATCTAAATCGGTTGAGTAATTTAGCTGTGAAAAGGTAACAGATAGACAGTTACTTTCGAATTTATTATTTATTTATTTTATATCGTAATATAATATTAAATGATAATATACGGTACTGATATAAAAATTTCATTTTTTTAAATTCTTGTCTCTCTGTCTGTCGGTTCGGTCCGGTTAATCTCTAAAACGGCTAGACCGATTTTGACGGGACTTTCACTGGTAGATAGCTGTTGTTATAAACAGCAACGTTGGCTACCTTTATTTCAGAAAAATTAACCACGCGGGCTGTGTTGCGGGTAACAGTCAGTATTCTAATATTTAAAAATATTATAATATTACGGGTTTGGTAGGAATGTACACACGACTACACATTAAGTTAGACACCCTATATACGCATAACTACGCTACATACAAAATACAGAATTGTTGGAAAGGGACAGTGCATAGTGGTGTGGATGTAATGGTAAGGATAGAGCGTAAAAAAATATAACGCACTCTCTCACACAATTCGCAGCGTTCAATTTCTAATAGTTCAAGTCCAAATAGTCTAGGTTGATGCGTCGCTGTGTGTACCACCAGTTTGAGATTCAGTAATTCAGATAGTCAAATCCTAGAAGCAAAATACAGCAAGATTTCATGAGCTCATTCTGCGTAAATAGAAACACCAAAAGTTAAATTATGTTCAGTATAATAACTACAGATCAAGACATTGAAATAACCAACATCCTAGTCTCCCCATGAATATGACTGCTGAAAAGTAACCGAAACATCTGGGAAAATGTAAACTTAAACCTAAATAGATTTGATAATTAAAATACCTATAATAATTAATAGGTAATAGTTTCAAAATTATGCAATACTAGCATTTGCTCGCGGCTTGGCTCGCGTAAAAGTATGTTAGTTTGTTAGAAATAGTACATTAAAAAAATTAAGCTCATGTTACTCGTTGATAACATAGCTTTATAAAGGCGAAATAATTTTAAAAATCGGTTAAATAGTTTTCAGTTAAATCCTTACAAACAAAAGATCAAATTTTCCCTCTTAATCTTCTTCTTCTTTGTGTCAATGGTTCTAGTTTGAACTATATATTATTTGCATAATATTCGGCCACTTTAATTGCGTTAGGAGTAGCCGCACGAAGCTTTGATAATGTGCAAGTGGTCGGGCAAGAACAGCATACCAACAAGTGTGCCATCTGCTCCAGCTCACCACAGCTCACTCACACATACTATTGCACCAATACTTAGTCACATTATAAATAGCTGCATAGAACGCGGCATTTTTCCAGACAAACTAAAAGTTTCTATAATTAAACCTATATTTAAAAAAGGTGACATGCAGGACCCAAGCAATTATAGACCCATTGCACTTATACCTGTGCTCTCTAAAATAATTGAAAAAGTAATACACAAATGTTTATACTCCTATCTAGAATCCAATAATATTTTAATTAGTGAACAATACGGCTTTAGGAAGAATAAAGGTATCAACTCCGCTATATTCAAGCTCATTGAACACGTACTAAATCAAGTCGACAATAAGTCACCTATCATTGCATTGTTTATGGATATGTCGAAAGCCTTCGACTATGTTAGCCATAAAATACTTTTAAACAAAATTTATAGATACGGAATAAGAGGCAACGTATTTGAACTAATAAAGTCATATCTCACAAATAGGGAACAATTTACATGCATAACCAAAATTTGTCCTTACACTAGAACAGAACGGGTGTATGCTTCTAATCTTCGCAAATGTCTATTTGGGGTACCCCAGGGTAGCGTACTTGCACCCTTACTATTTAACATTTATATTAATGACATGCCCAAAACTATTAATTACCCAATAATATTATTCGCGGACGATAGCACTATATTATTCGCAGGAAAAAATGATGATACATTCGAAACTGAAATAAATGACAACCTGAAACGTATTATAACATGGCTAACCGAAAACAACCTAAAAATTAATCTTGGAAAAACTAACTACATTTCATTTGAACAGAAAACAAATAACATAAAACCTAATGTTAAATACAATAATAAACCTATTACTGAGTCTAATCATACAAAATTCCTTGGAATCTGGATAGATAGAAATCTAAACTGGAAAACGCAAGTAGAACACATATGCAGTAAACTGACTCAATATTCCTATGCCCTGTATAACTTGAGAAAGGTTGCAAGCCTGACAACACTGTTAACCGCATACCACGGATACGTATCATCTACTTTGCGCTATGGACTCATATTCTGGGGCTACTCACCAGACAGAGAATTGGCATTCAAAGCCCAAAAAAAATGCTTACGAGCAATATGTGGCATACAAAGCACAGAAAGCTGCGCACCGCAATTCAAAAAGCTCCAGATACTTACACTTCCGTGTCTTTACATATATGAAGTAGCCTCATACGTCAAAGCCAATATACATTTGTATGAGCACCTAAACAGTGCCCGTAATAAACATAGAGTATGCACTAAACGATATAAAAAAGCCATATTGACAAAAAATATACTAGGCATGGCACCCAAAATTTATAATAAAATACCTAAACGCATCATAGAAATAAACAAACTAGACCTGTTCAAAAAATGCCTTAAGGAGTTGCTAATCACGAAATGTTATTATACGGTTGATGAATATTTGAACGAAAGACTGTAGGCCTCATACATCCGATATATTTAACGTATGTAAATAACAATAATGTAATATTGCAATAATTCCAACTGCATGCTTAAATTTCTTATTTTCCTAAAAATTGTACGCTCTAAAGCAAAACATAGTTGGACACACACACTACCATTGTAACAACCCTTAATACCTATGTTTACAAATAAAGAATTTGAATTTGAATTTGAATTTGAATTTGACAGTCACACTGAGCAAGGCCGGGATCCCTGAACCCCCACTTACAGAAGCTCGTTCTGCAGCGGCCAACCTGGGTACGAAGTCTAGAGACTTCCATATTACCCATGGCAGGGTGTGACCAGGTGGTAGAGACTTCTGTGGTGTGATATAATGTGGGGGATTCTTTTTGGCCCACAGTCTACGTCTTTCAGTCACAGGGTCATCGCTCAAGGCCTCAGCGTGGTGTTAAAAACTTTGACGGCTTTTGGGGCGATGTAGCGGTATGTGATCTGAGTAGGAGGTGTGGACGGTCGAATTCCTGTTTATGTTTTTCTATAGAGCAGGTTACATCACGTCGAACACCCGGCGGAGATATTCCTGCCAGCGGGTAGACCATATTAAGGACCGGTTTTTCAATCGTCAAATAACTTTTATCTGAAGAATAACTATGGCGGTATGACATATTTTCTATACAAAAGCTGTCAAAACGTCAAACATATTCCCCAGATAAAAGTTATCTGACGAATGAAAAATCGACCCTTAGTGGTGTAGGCTTTAAACAGCCAGTTACGGTGTGACAAGCTTTATCTAACGCCATACTAACAAGATCAGCATGAGCAGACCGATGTCAAACTGGACAAGCGTGTCCCCAGCAGAGAAACACAGCGCCAATCCCAGGCAAGCAGCCGTCAGAGATGTCAGACGGCGGAGCAAATTATTTCGTGTCGCCACTTTCATTCTTGTATTTTGCCAGTGTGTTTTAAAAGTGAGTGGTCGGTCCGTGTTACACCAAGTTATCTCAGATAGGGACAATGTTCAATGCTCAGTCCTTGCCACTGGATGGTAAGGACTCGGTTAGCGCAATGGTTTCGCAAGTGGAATACACAGGACTGAGTTTTCAATAGGTTAGGTCTTAGGCCATTTTCGTCGTAGTATAGTGCCAGTTGATGAAGAGCCGCCACAAGTTTTCTTTTGTCTGAGTTTGAGTCGTAATAATCCTCTTGATAATCTCGTGTCACGGTATTTGTGGTCGCACTCCTCCGTAACGGCTCGACCGATTTTTATGAAATTTTCATGTTTATTTGGTAGGTATGAAAATTTGTTAGGATTTGACAGGATTCAAACAATGTATGTATTATATAAGTCAATTTAGTTATGTGAAGGTACTTCGTGTTTATTTGGTGGTGTTAAAGTATCTTTCTTTTCTTTTAAACAAACTTTATAAGTATTAACGTAAATTTTGTTTTAACTACATTTAGTCACGAACTACCTTTTCATGTCACAAAGTGTAAGTGTATGCGTCCTCATGCCATACTACTGTCTATTACAAATGGCTACCTACTGATAAATATCATTTAAAATCTCAAATGCTTTTTACATAATATTACCAACTTTTCTTTATTTTAGAATTTAGTTTTATATGGACAGTGACATATGGCATAATGACTGCAACATACATAACTACATAAATGAGTTGTAAAATACTGAAATTATAAGTTGATGGCGATTTAAAAGAGTGGCCTTGAGTTTCTTGCAGGTATCTTCTCATAGGTCATCTTGGTATTGCGCTCCTTTGAAAAAAATACTCAAAGAAAAATACAAGTATCTAAAAAAATATAAGATATATGGCAATCTTAGTGATTATCATACTTTTAATCTGCTCCGTACTCGTGCTAAAAAAATGGAGCATGAATGTTATTCTACATACTTTAAACATTCAGAGGATTCCATGATTAAAAACCCCAGATTGTTTTGGTCCTACATTAAGTCATGTAAAACTGTATCGTCTGCATTTCCCTCTATCATAGCTCACGACGGGCAGTCAGCAGAGACGGGTGATGAAATATGTAACCTTTTTGCAGCGCATTTCTTCTCTAACTTCCTTCCTCCATCGCATTCTTGTCCAAATCTCGTACATGCTGATAATGTGCCGAATAGTATATGTGATATAGAAGTCAATGCTGATTTACTTTTAAAACAACTTGAGTCCCTTGACGTAGCGAAAAGCGCGGGTCCGGATAATATATCACCAGCATTCATCGTTAATTGCGCGACAAGCTTACTCGATCCCCTTGTAATACTTTATAAAAGAACAATATCCGAAGGCCTTATACCTAACATCTGGAAAAAGGCACTTATCACACCTATACATAAAAATGGCGCCAAAAACGATGTTAAGAACTATAGGCCCATATCCAAATTATGTATCTTTGCTAAGGTCCTAGAAAAAATTGTCTATACGCAAGTTTACCAGACGGTTTCTGCCACTCTTATACCGGAACAACATGGCTTTTTACGGAATCGTTCCACAATGACCAACCTACTCGTATTCACTGACTATACTACTTCACATATGGATGCTGGTGGTCAGGTAGACGCAATCTTTACGGACTACAGCAAAGCATTTGACAAAATTGACCACAGAATACTATTACAAAAGCTTATCCTGATGGGGATCCATGGTAACCTTTACCGGTGGTTCGTTTCATATATTGAGAACCGATCTCAGGCTGTAGCACTGAATGGCTTCTGTTCTACCTGGTGGAACGTCCCTTCCGGTGTTCCTCAAGGCTCGTTGCTTGGGCCTCTTTTGTTTAATATATTTATTAACGATATTGGCACATATATCAAACACTCAAAATTTTTACTTTATGCAGACGACATGAAATTATTTAAAAACATTACTTGTATTAATGACTGCCAACTTCTTCAAAATGATTTAAATAGATTTGAACAATACTGTCATCTTAACCACTTAGAATTAAACGTTAAAAAATGCCAATTTATCACATTTACTCGCAAAATAAAACCATTTCATTTCCAGTATTATATAAAAGGACAGGTGTTGCAAAAAGTAGATTCCATTCGAGACCTCGGTGTTATTCACGACTCCAAATTAACATACGAAAAACACATAGATCACATAGCGAAAAAAGCCAACAAAGCATTAGGTTTCGTGATTAGATCATGTACTCAATTTACAAACTTGAAAGTCATCAAACTTCTTTACTGCGCTTTGGTTCGCAGTATCCTCGAGTATTGTTCGCAAGTTTGGAATCCGTGTTACTGTATATACATAAATCGACTAGAATCTATACAAAAAAGATTCCTAAGACACTTACAATTTAAGTCTAACACCTTTGATTCTTCTTACGAAGCAAGATGCAAAAGACATCACATCTTGCCTCTGTTTGAAAGACGCAAATGTTCTGATATCGCGTGTCTTGCTAAAATCTCACAAAGCATTATTGACTCACCGTATTTATTATCTAAAGTCAACATTAAAGTCCCAAACAGGTTAAAGAGACATCAAACATTTCTAGACACTCCTCATTGTTCATCAGTTTACCGATCGAACGCATTTTTCGTGCGTGCCGCAAGGGAAATTAACAAATTAACAAAATTTCCAGAACTGGATTTGTTCAGCTCAAAGCCACATGTTTTTAATAAGACATTAACAAAATCGTGGTTTGATTCTCAGACTGTTTAACTTATTGAATTTATAAGACACTGTACTAGTGCTTTGTTTTTGTATTGTATTTTGTTATTTTCTTACATGATAAGCTTTCTAAACACATATTTGTGAAAACATGTAAATGGTGCATAGATTTTTACACTTGTTGCTTATCTAGATGTTGTACACTGTTTGTTTTCCATAATAAATAAAAAAAAAATAAAATAAAATAGGCTCAACCTTTTGCCTGAACCTTGCAACTAACATAAATGTAAATTCAGTAAATATAATAAACTCACTAACCCCTTTGACGTTCATAAGTGTTACTTTGTGACCTAAGTGAATAAATTATTTTTGAGTTTGACTTTGTCGTAAAGTATATTTAATACCAAATAGTAGTACCGTATAGAAAAGAGTTAAATAAATAACGCGATGAAAGTCGTATAAATTAGTTTAATTTCAATGAATAACATTTCCGTAAACGTAGACAATATTACATATTCTAACAAAGCAATATTTATACATTGTTTGTCTGCCACTTTGAAGATATCAACATTGGGTAAGCAAAGGAGTATCACATCCAACCAGCTAAAATGTAGCTAAGCCGGGTCAACGACTACTTAAATGACAAAAACTCATGGCACCTTTATAGAATAAGCAACTAGTTGCTTATTCTATACAGTTTTCAAAGTTCTGTATTATTTATAAGTCCATTTAGTAATGTAGAGGTACCTTGTTATTATTTGTGATATTATCTAATACGTTGCTTCGCATTTCGAATGTTATTGAAATTAAAATTAAAAATATGAATGCACAATGGTATTTAGTAACGGACTGCCTTTGCATTGACACAAAGCGTAAGTTGTGTATGCGCTCTCCTGTCATCCTACTGTCTATTTAGTATCAAACCCCCCGGTCTTCGGATTTGTACACGTCAAACCCCGGTGACCCCATATGGCGTCGAGCACACTTGATCGTGAAATGTTTACGTTAGCTCAAATAACTAATGCAAACGTAAACAATACACTATCGAGTGTGCTCGACCCCATATGGGGTCACCGGGGTTTGACGTGTACAAGTCTGTAGACGCGATCGGCGTTAGCGGGATTTGATTGGATAATATTAAATTATTCTACCACATCTAATTATTTCATTTCCTTAATTCTATAAGTAGTTATTCTTGTTATTTTAATGTTTCTTTATAGTCTATGTATGGTATAATGGCTGCAACGCCTTGTTGATATGATTTGTAAAATACTGAAATTATATTTAATTGACGATTTAAAAGATGTAAACTTTTATGTGGTTATTCACTATAGATCATATCGATCCAGAATTAGGAGAAGCCACGCCGTAGGAACGTGGTGTCTTGAGGATACGTTAAGCAGAAATTATTAAAAGATAGAACAACAATTAACACTTTTAATTAACTATTAAACTTTATATACATATATGTATTTCACAAATTTACTGGGTAGCTTAATATAATCGTACGCGAACAGTAGACAGGGCGTGGTTCGTATAAAAATAACTTGCTGCGTGGTTCTACTGAGGGAAGAACACTTAACTTAGGATGTTGAAGCCAGCCGGAAGAGAGCGTGACTGATACCGTCCACCGCTTATATTATAGTCCGGCGCCGGTCGCGGGTGGTGGCTACGTGCGCTCGCTCTCGGCGGGCGCCTAGACGATTATCGTCACAAAGAGTAGCCATGAGTTTCTTGCAGGTTTCTTCTCACAGGCTCCTCTCTTTGCCTGAACCTAGCAACTAACCTAAATGTAGCTTCAGTAACTTAGTAAACTGTGTGTTACTTTGTGACTTAAGTGAATTAATGATTTTTGACTTTGACCAAGGTTTTAAGTTTCCATGTAATATATAATTATAATTCCATGTTTCCATGTATGGCGTGTGTACCGGGTATTATTCCAGATTGTACGGAACCGTCATCATAATATAACTTTGCATTTAAATCTGAGTATTACAATTTTTAAACTTGACGTATAACTAAAAAGGTTTGTCTCCCCACCTACAAATAGTTTTTTTTTTATGGCATGGGCGGGCAAACGAGCACACGGATCGCCTGATAGTAAGCGATTACCGCCGCCTATGGACACCCGCAACCCCAAAGGAGTTACAAGTGCGTTGGCAGCTCATTAAAATGAATGAAGGAGGGAAAGGACAAAGGAAAGGATAGGAAAAGGATTGGGTTAACTGGGCCTCCGGCTCTCTCACGCACCGATACGAAACGCAACAGTATGGGTACCGTTACTTCACGCCGGTATTCTGTGAGGGAAGTACTACCCCGGTCGATCTGGCCCATTCATGCTGAAACCAGTGAGGATCTACTATCTATAAATAAAAGGCTCGCGATCTCTCTTCTTTAACCTAACAAGAGTGAGATAGCATGCGATCTATCTTTCGGATAACTTTTACTTATTAATTGTGGGACTGGCCTTAAGTATAACAGAAAAGGCTAAGGCTTTAGGGACTGACCCCTACACGAACATGCGCTCGTAGAAATTGAATAATGATTAAATTTATTATAATAATTAATTATTTATTATAATTTATTATTTATTATTATAACCCGCTTGGAACCCCGAGGCCCACTGACCTCGAGTCGGGCCCCCGCTGCCGGTGGTGATGTGCGTCGCATGCGATGGACTCAATCCATTAATGAAAAAGTCATGCGGGCATATTTTGGGGCTACAGAGGGAGGAACTAACCTCACTGCGTATCGCAGCCGCATGCTTGTTCAGGCACTTGAACCAAGCGTTAACGTTTCAGCACAGCGATTATTGGATCAAGTGCGGGTTATCCAACGCAGTCGACAGTTGGATGATACCGTGCTTGATAGGCTACGCTCAGAATACTTGCCTACGAGCCATGCCATTCGCATCCAACTCGCAGTTACGCAACTATCACCTGGTGCGACGCGGACGGGCAATAGTGCCAGCATGGAGGTGGATGACATGACAAAGTATTCAGTACAATGAGGAGGTAAAGGATGCTTTGGAAAGTGCTATTCAGGAATACCGGTACATGCAATTTACGATTCGGCCCCGTCTGCCTCGGTTACCTATGCATAGAAAAAATATAGCATTGGTGAGTGTCCTCGCTATTATCTAGTTATTTAGATAATAGCGAGAATCTCACCGATACTCATTCGATCCTGTACTGTGCTGCTGTGGCGGCAAGTCGTATAGCGGGCATAAAGTTACCCACACATGTCCCTGCTATACGACAAACATCTGTCACCCCGGCCTGGCAGTGCAGGATTGAACGGCGTATTGCTGAGGCAAGGACACTCATCGGTAAGCTGATCTGCTTCAGGGCAGGGAACACACGGCCCAGGGTAATGCGCTATGTGGGCCGGGCTTTTCTGGGGACTGGTGTCAGTCCTCATGAATACGTATCTCGGGCCACAGAGCGCATTGACTTCCTGAAGCAGAAAGTCTATGCATGGGCAAATCGACTGCGCAGATACAAAAAACGCGTGCACCGGTATGTCATCAACCGCACGTTTCAAAGTGACCAAAGATGGGTTTATAGAACCTGGGAACGACCAGATCAATGTGTGGCTGATGTGGGGCTACCAGATGCTGATGGTACAAATACGTTTTGGAGGAACATCTGGTCGGTACCCGTCGGCCACACTGAGGTGGAATGGATGCGGGAGGTCAAGCGAGCAAGTGAGCTAATTCCAATAATGGAAAACGTGGTTATTGATAGCCAGGATGTAATTAGTGCGGTCCGATCTTTATCAAATTGGAAATCGCCAGGACCGGACGGACTGCACAATTTCTGGCTGAAATGGCTGCGTAGCTCACATGCTTGTTTGGCTGCTCAATTTTAATCTGCCCTAGAATCTGGGTCGTTACCAGATTTTATGACCACGGGAATAACCCACCTACTCTATAAAACAGGTAGTACCAACGAGCCCGGCAATTATAGACCAATAACATGTTTGCCATCGATCTATAAGCTTCTTACATCTATTTTGAGAGCCAAGGTATCTAAACATATTGATACGAATTCAATAATGTCAGCTTGTCAGAATGGATGTAAGAGGGGGGGGACGTGGCACTAAGGAGGTCCTCCTCATTGATATGGCCATTAACCAACAGGTTCGCCGTAAACAAAGGGATCTGGTGGCATGTTGGATAGATTATAAAAAAGCGTATGATTCGGTGCCTCATACATGGCTTTTGAGGGTGTTGGAGTTGTATAAAGTAAATGCAACTCTGCGCACCTTTTTAAAGTCATGCATGGGGCAATGGAAAACGGTTCTTAGCTATCCAGGATGTCGACAGATCCCTGGGAATGGCGAATTTATAAAAATTGAGCGGGGTATATTTCAGGGCGACAGCCTGAGTCCTCTTTGGTTCTGCCTAGCATTGAATCCTCTTAGTACATTACTAGAGGGTTCAGGGCTAGGTTACAGGTTACATAGAGGTGGTGGAGTGATATCCCACTTGTTGTATATGGATGACTTAAAGTTGTTTGCCCACACTAAATTACAGTTGATGGATTTACTTAAAGTAACTGAAACTTTTAGTAAGTCTATCAGTATGGATTTTGGTGTGGACAAATGTGCTGTCATCCATGTAAAGCAAGGAAGGATAGTGGAATCCGAAGGAACACAACTTTCGGATTCCATTAACCTACGATCACTTCTTGTAACCGATACTTACAAGTACTTGGGTATGTCACAGGCGTTAAGTATTAATGAGGCTGACATGAAGCAATCGTTGCAGGAGCGTTTCTTTGGTCGCCTGAAAAAAGTTTTAAATAGTCTTTTATCAGGTGGCAACAAGGTGCGCGCTTGTAACGGTTGGGTCATGCCGGTGCTCATGTACTTCTTTGGCATACTTAAGTGGACTCAGACTGAACTGGATGCCCTGGACCGGCGGGTCCGTACACTCTTGACGGCATACCGTATGCATCACCCACGTTCGTCTGTGATGAGACTGTATATCCCGCGGAAATGTGGAGGCCGAGGCTTTCTGAATGCCAAGGCCCTTCATAACCACGAGGTATGCAACCTCAGAGAATACTTTCTCCAGGCAGACGTGGGTATGCATCGGGATGTAGTTGCTGTAGACATCGGACTCACCCCGCTCAGTTTGGCTAAAGAGAACTGGCGCAAGCCTGTAGTACTTAGCACTAACGATCGCAGGGATGTATGGCAGAGCAAGGAGCTTCACGGTAGGTTCTACAAGGCTATATATGGAGCTGATGTAGACCTGTTAGCCTCCGTGAACTGGCTACGTTTCGGTGACCTCTTTGGGGAAACCGAAGGGTTTGTCTGTGCTATTGCGGACGAAGTTATCAAGACGAATAACTACCGGAGATATATCTTGAGGGATGGTACGGTTGACATTTGTCGGGCGTGCCACCTACCTGGTGAGTCCCTCAGGCATATAGTTTCCGGTTGTTCTCGTCTTGCTAACGGCGAGTACTTGCACAGACATAACCAAGTAGCCAGGATTATTCACCAGCAACTTGCTCTGAAATACAAACTTGTAGATGTTGAAGTGCCGTACTACAGGTATGTAGCTGAATTAGTTCTCGAAAATGGTCATGTCACGTTGTACTGGGATCGAACTATCATCACAGACAGGACTGTTGTGGCCAACAAACCTGACATTGTGGTGATAGATCGATTACAGCGCCGCGCATTGATTATTCATTCATACATTCCGCATGACGGCAATCTCGCGAAAGCTGAAAAAGATAAACAAATTAAATATCTCGATTTGGCTCGCGAGGTTGTCGACATGTGGGATGTTGATTCGGCAATCATTGTGCCGATAGTCATATCTGTCAATGGTCTAATAGCCAAGAGCCTCGATCACCATCTAAAGAGGCTCGCGTTGGGTGCTTGGATCAAGGGTTTGATGCAGAAGGCAGTGATATTAGATACAGCACGCATTGTGAGGAGGTTCCTATCTCTGGTATCCTAACCACCGGCAGCTTGGATCCTGTTCCCGATGCCGGTGGGGTGCCATATATTTTATATTTGTAAATGTATTTTTATAGGTATATCTATATTTAAAAATGAAAGGTATATTGAAAATATTTGAATAAAGAGTATAATAATAATAATATTCTACCACATACACACAACACCATCTAGCCCAAACTAAGCAGAGCTTGTACTATGGGTACTTGACAATGGATAAACATACATATATACTTTTTTTTTGGAAATACTTACATATTATACATAGAAACACCCAGTCTAAGTCAAACATCCATGTTCATGCACACAAATGTTTGACTTGAGCGGGAATCGAACCCGCGACCTCAGGCGTGGCAGTCGCTTGCACTAACCACTATGCCATCAGCCCTGTATGAAGCTATTCCACTACTGGACGTGTGCCTCTTCTTAGTGAGAGAAGGGTTACGCTATAGTCCACTACGCTGGCCCAGTGCAGGTTGGCAGACTTCAGCTATCTTCGAAAACATTATGGAAACTTACGACGTTTTCCTTCACCGTTAAAACCAAGCGATAATTATATCGCTTGGTTTGGTTTGGTATAAAAGTATATATGATATAATAATAGAAGAAAATTAGACAATAAGACATTAACTGAACACAAAAAGTCACAATCACGGGGCGTGGTTTCACGGCAGTACGAAGATACTAGGCTGGATCAGAAAATCAGGAGCACTAACAACTTACTAATCAGATTTTTAATAATATTTTATGAATGAAACTTTATTTATTCCTACTGTTCGGTGCATTGCAACGAACAGATCAGCAGTTTTGTCGTTGCACAATTTTATAAATGCATCGGCATTAAGTTATTAAAGTTAGTACACGATCAGCTGTCGAATCAGTTCGCGCGTAACTCAAACCATTTACTAAACCTATCAATATCGGATTATTCTAGTTTAGCTAACCATTTATATTTAAACCATCAGTTTACTTTAGAAACCATTTATACTTACTTGTTATTTTTCTAATACATTATTAATTTAAAGTCGTAATTCTAGTATTATTTATATCAACCGTAAAACTATTTTGCCTATGTTTTGGCAATAAGTATAACGAGACTCAGATGGTGTTATAGTCTGTTTAATTTCAATAAAAGTAAAGCTTATATACCAAAAGGTGTTTGTCAGAACCAGACGAATACGAACCTTTACACCTTATCTTATCTTATCTTATCTTGTGTGGGGGCCAGTCAGTACAGACCGGCGACACTTCGACCCAGTGGGATCTTTTGTGTCGACTTCCCCAATAACGACTGCCATAGATGTTCATGGCAGTTGGGACCGACGGCTTAACGTGCTCTCCGAGGCACGGAACAGGCGATAATTGTCATTCAATACGCACATAATTTCGAAAAGTCATATAACTTCCGAAAGTCAGAGGTGCGCGACGTGGGTTCGAACCCGAGACCCTCTGCAGTGCAGTCTGTTGGTCTCCCCACTGAGCTATCGCTGCTCTTAACCTTTACACCTACTCTAGGTATAGGTTTTTTTTTTAAAGACCCGCCCAGCACTAGAAATACTTCCTGAGTCGTGTAGTTAAGCCGTGGGCAAACTCTAGTCCTAACTAATATTATAAATGCTAAAGTGAGTTTGTTTATCTGTTACGCTTTCACGCCTTAACTACACGACCGATCATCATGAAATGTCGCATACACCTTGTCACCAGTACAGAATAGGACATAGGGTACCATTTATCCAGTAAAAAGTACTGTTACTTATTTAACTTAACTTGCATCTAGCGAGCGAATCCCCGGCCAAAAGTAGCTATAGTAATAAACAATTGTTGGTCTACTACTTCCCTATTTTAAACCTTTCGCCCTTTTATATTTCCATCACACCAGCTTCTCACGACATGTACTAACTGTCCGACAATTTTTTATTCTGCACACGATACTGACACAGCACACAGAACCTTTTTTATCCTCTATCTATTTATTTTCAGATAAGAGAATACCTGGTATATAACAAATCTCAATCTAGGCATTCATTTGTTGACAGATTTAATATATTCTTAGGTCCATTTTTACATGCTTTTTTAGCTTGGTATGTATGTATGTATTTATGTGTATGTAACGGAATCTTTGAACGTGATTTTCACCTCTTTCAAACCGACGGATTAATTTGAAACTTTGCACACTTATCGAGGACCGAAGACAATACAATAATTTAGAAAATATAAATATAAATAATAGTTAAAAAATAAAAATAAATATAGAATAAATAAAAATAAACAAAAACAATCTAAAAAGTAGAAAATAATTTAATAATTTTAATGTAAAAAAGCGTGGGGTGCTTTCTAAGATATTTTGATAACCCCACGCTTTTTTTACATTAAAATTATTAAATTATTTTCTACTTTTTAGTTTTGCTTTTTTAAGCGTGTTTTTTGGTTTTTTTTTTTTAAACTATTATTTTGTATAATAAGTTACTAAGCAAATACAGCGTCAGTAATAAAAAATGTAGTGTTATGATAACGGAATATTTCGGGCACGCCACGATCGTGGCGGTAAGTCCCGTGTTTGAGGAGTGGCTGGAGAGGCGGCATGGCGCCCTCACCTTCCGGCTGACACAGGTTTTGACTGGCCACGGTTGTTTTGGCCGGTTCCTGTGTCGTATACGCCGGCAAGAGACGCCCGGTTGTCACCACTGCGGCGACTGCCGCGACGTTGTTGAGGACACGGCGCTGCACACTTTGGCGGTTTGCCCCGCCTGGGCATCGCAGCGCCGTGATTTGACCGCGGCAGTCGGATCGGTTGCCCTCTCGCTCCCGGCCGTAGTTCAGTCTATGGTCCGGAGTGAGAGGTCGTGGAACGCCGTCGCCTCCTTCTGCGAGGAAGTGATTTCCATCAAGGAGGCGGCGGAGCGGGAGAGGGCGCGTTTAAACCCTCTCCCCAACCGCAGAGCCGGGCGCCGGAGGGCGCGCGATGACCTCCAGCCACCCTGAGGTTTGACCTGGGGGTGGCGGGCTTTGTGGGCCTGCCCGCCATCCGTTCAGCACCAGGTCCGAGAGGCGGCGTGCGTGTTCCCACGCGCGCCTCTGTGTCGAGTCCGTCTCCCCTCTAGGGGGGAGACAGTAGGGAGTTTTTTCGAGTGAGTCCTTTGGGTAGGTCTCTTGTGTAGTGGCCTGCCGTTTCAGACGGCAGGTCGTAACCTCGGCGGGGTTGCGACCGCATGCGAAAGCGATTCGCGCGGCCCCGTCGATAGTGGTTTTGTCGAGGAACACCGTGGTAGGTTTGGTCGGTATTCCGGGAGGTACTTTCCTGTTATTCCGTCTTTCTTTTACCCCGGCGAGTCCGACATAATCCCTCCGCCCGCCCCCGCGGAGGGATATGCATCATTGCATTCCACCACGTAAAAAAAAAAAAAAAAAAAAAAACTGAATATTTAGGTAAACTCAATTATGCACAGAGAATTTGTTACAAATATTAAAATGATGTAATTATACTTTCGGTACCTAAGCATTTTATTGTATAATATATAAAATAATATAATAAACTATCACATACACACAACACCATCTAGCCCAAACTAAGCAGAGCTTGTACTATGGGTACTAGACAATGGATAAACATACATATATACATTTATTTTGTAAATACATACATATTATACATAGAAACACCCAGACCAAGACAAACAGCCATGTTCATCGAACCCGCGACCTTAGGCATGGCAGTCGGTTACACTAACCACTATGCCACCGAGGCCATCATGGCCGTATGATATGATATGATCACCCGAAACACAGGTCTAACCTACATAGTTCAGGCAAGTAGCTTATAATAATTTAAAGATGTAAAGTATCCTTTCTTGCCATAACTATGATTATTATTTAGGTTAAAAACTAGTTTATTAAGTTATTGAATTATTGTATAACTTTTGTATTGCCGAATAACTTTTTTTATTATTATGTTTCTCTTATCACTGGTATTTTCTAACATATAACATATTAGAAAAGTATCTGGCCCTTTGGGAGGCTTACTCGGAGACATGGGGTCAACGTGAAGAGGCCCTTAGAGAGTTTTAATCAAAGATGGGATACCTACACACACCTACCTACAACGGCACTAGCCGCAGCAGGCGTAGGACTATTGCTACGAATGGATTCTAGTATATGGGCTATATATCAATTTGTTATGAGGATATTCACTTAAAATCGTACTGTTACGATGTCAGTTACAGTTAGATTCAGTAGTTAGTTACCTACACATACATAAATAAAAAATAAATAAAAATACTATTTCAAATCTCACAAATATTTATCGACTTATATCGTAGCCTGTACACACGGCTACACATTAATTAAGTTGGACACCCTATGCTACATACAAAATAGAGAATTGTCGGAAAGAGACAGTGCGTAGTGGTGTCGATGTAATGGTAAGGATAGAGCATAAAAAAAATAAAACGCACTCTCTCGCACGATTCGCAGCGTTCAACTTCTAATAGTTCAAAGTCCAAACAGTCTACGTTGATGTGTCGCTGTGTGTACGTGGTTCATATTTATTATCCTATCTAGAGTTGTTCATTACAGCACGCGGTATTGCGGTTATGCTAATACGTTTTCTTGCTACGAAACAGCCGGCTTAGTATCCCAGGTTAAGTTAAACTGCCTTGACCCAAAAGAAGATCACATTGGCTAGTTGCCATTACAAGCAGGTCGAGTAGAGGAAATTATACAACCAGGTCGCGGAGTTAATCGTTGGTGGTTAGGAGAATATGCTGTGTTGCAACGCTATTTATGGTTATTTTTTTAGGATCTTATATATAAGAGAAATATTATATATAAGATCCCTTTTTACACTTAAAATTAACAAAACATAAGAAAGTAATTAATTAAAACTTTTATGTGGAGCATTGCCTTATACGATTGTGAAACATGGACCCTAACCAAAAGAGATCGGAAAAGATTGGAAGCTTTTGAAATGTGGAGCTGGCGCCGAATGGGCGAAGGTTCATGGACAGAAAAAGTGACTAATGAAGAAATTTTGAGAAAAGTAAATGAAAACAGACAAATACAAATAACGAGATGGGTGTAAAAACCCAGGCTTCAACCTCTTCGTCTTCATGTGAACTTCTTTTTCAATCAGCTTTTTGTAATGAAGAGGGTAATGAAAACACTATGTGGGTCTGTGTGTCTGTCTGTTAGTGACAGGCATAGCTCCGAAACCGCTGGACCGATTGACTTGTGACTTGGTAGGCAGACACCTTGGGGTCATCCCTCGGTCGAGGTCGAGGGTGACTGGGCCTCCGGCACTCTCACTCACCGAACGAAACACAACAGTAGGAATACTGCTATTTCACGTCGATATTCTGCGAGAGGGTTGTCCTTCCTCAGTCGAGCCGGCCCATTCATCCATCTCAGTCATCCGCGACACAGGAATAAATCTTGAGCGGGAGTAGCCTTTTAAAAATAGATATACAGTGTCTCAATCAATACGTCTTGATAATTATAATGTACACACACATTTTCTCAATTATAAAAGGTCACAACATGCTAAAAAAGAAAGTACAGACAATTAGAAAAGAAAATTAAGAAAGTTCAGGTATGAAAAATATATATATATCCTAATTAGTCTATATATGTATATAATAATCTCGTGTTACGGTGTTTGTGG
The DNA here is from genome assembly GCA_963675205.1 of Catocala nupta. Taxonomy (NCBI): domain Eukaryota; kingdom Metazoa; phylum Arthropoda; class Insecta; order Lepidoptera; family Erebidae; genus Catocala; species Catocala nupta. The sequence continues at coordinate 2,364,450 of OY776102.1, forward strand.
TCGCACTCCTCCGAAACGGCTCGACCGATCTTTATGAAATTCTTTATGTATGTTTGGTAGGTATAAGAATAGGTCGTAAAGTACCTATATATTGCATACCGCTAGGTGATTAGGGTATCTATCGAATGAATTTACTCGTATATGGCAGAACCAATGATATATAAACTATAGACACGTTGCCCGCGCTCTGTAGTAGCAACTTGAATGCAAGGTAATTACCAGAAGTCCATTTAGTCACGTACCAACCAGAGCCGACACACCCGACGTGACATTAAAATAACTTGAGTGAATAACTTCCTCAAACAACAAAAAAAAAGCCGTCCTGTGTTTTTAGTAAAGTAAAAATTATACTGAAAGAAAGAAGAAATAAAGAAAAGTAATTTATTAGACACACCAATAAAAATACATCATATTAACATGGTAACAGTACAATTGTTTACTATTTCTAATAATTATTATAATTAAAACAAAAAAGAAAACCAAAAAAGAAGAAAAACAAATTTTGATTATGTTGTGCAGTGTGTCCAAAAGGTTCCAGCTCAGCCTTTGCTACGAATGACCACAGCTCTATTTTTTAGCCGAAATCCAAGAGCCAGTCACGGAAGATTATTCGGCATACAGTTTATAAATTTTAGTATTGAATCTCCTTACTTGTAACATTAGAGTTTAATATAATATAATAACAGTTTCATAAATACTATCAGTTCTTCCGTGGGGGACCTGATGATCTGTATCACAGTCATTTTATGTCTAACACAGACACCAGCTCCTCGCATTGCTTACTAGACAAATAATATGTTATACCTAGAATTAAGCTTTTAATTGTGAGGAGAAATAAAGAATTTTTATTTTTTTTATTTTTTTATTTATTATAAACATACTTAATAGTTGGAGTAAAGTAGTAGCTAACATCTTCAACAATTTCTTTGCATCGATTGGTGAAAATACAACCCCTGCGCTAACACCCCAAGGTGCACCAGTGCTTCACTCGACAGAAAACACCATGTTCCTTAGCCCTGTAGAGCCCTATGAAGTAAATACCATACTCAAGGGCCTAAAAAACAAAAAGAGTCATGGTTTCGATGAATTACCACCTACCTTAATAAGACAATGTGCAAATGAACTAACTCTACCGTTTTATCTTCTGATAAATCAATCTTTTGAAGAGGGTGTCTTTCCGGATCTCTTGAAAAAAGCCATAATAAAACCTATTCACAAGAAAAACGCAAATACTGACCCCAGTAACTATCGCCCAATAGCTCTTTTACCGACGGCTTCAAAGATATTTGAAAAAGCCATGTGTAACCGCGTATACGCCTTCTGCGAAAAATACCAAATATTTAATGAATGTCAAAATGGTTTTCGAAAGAACCGATCTACTATTTTAGCGATATATAAATACATCCAAGAAGCATTGGATATAATAAATAACAAAAAATATGCCGTTGGCTTATTATTGGATATGACGAAGGCCTACGATAAAGTGCAATATAACTTACTATTAAATAAATTGCAAACAATAGGAATCCGTGGTATAGCTCATCAATGGTTTACATCATACCTTAAAAATAGAGAACACCGAGTAGAAATTGAATTCTTCAACTACCAAACGAAAGAAATACAAATATCTCGCTCAAATACTAAAATCATAAACGCCTCAATTCCCCAAGGAAGTGTAATAGGATGTCTTCTCTTTTTATTATATATTAACGACCTCCCCAAGATCATAGAAGGCCCGTGTGTTTTATTCGCAGACGATATTTCACCCTTATTATCATGTCAAAATAATCAAAACATTAATGGAAAAATTAACGAAACCCTCAAAAAAACAGTCACTTGGATGAAAGCACATAATCTAGAAATAAACTTCTCTAAAACTAAAATAATGTCGTTTCACCCCTATCAAAAAGCACTATTAGATATATCCTTTTCCTTTAATAGCCAAGCAATAGAAGTCGTGCCAGATTTCAATCTTCTCGGTGTAACAATAGATTGTCACATAAACTGGAAATCACACATCAAGAAAATAAAATTGAAAATTTCCAGATTTTCATACGCACTATATGAAATTAAAAAAACAACAGATCTCCATACTGCCCTTGCCACTTACTACGCGTATGCCTACGCATGGTTAAGCTATGGCATCATATTATGGGGTAATAGTACAGACGCACCAACTCTTTTCATACAACAAAAGAAACTTGTCAGAATCCTAGTAAACATAAACAATACCGATAGTTGCAAACCCTATTTTCAGGAACACAAAATTCTAACCCTATCGTGCATCTATATTTTAGAAATCTGTAAATTTGTACACAAAAATCAACACCTTTTTACAACACGAGAAACAATACAACAAAAATATAACCTTCGCCATAAAAATAGACTTAACCTACCATCATCACACCTTAAAATGCACTCAAACAGCACTTACGTTATGTCAATTAAAATCTACAATAAATTACCTCAAATTATAAAAGACGAAAATAAATTTAATTCCTTTATAAATAAAGTAAAAAGTATCCTTTTAGAAAAATGTTATTACGATTTAAACGAATATTTTAATGACAAATTAATTTAATAATTATATATCTCTTCCTCTCTCCTACTATTGCTGTGCCCGACAGGGTCCATGATTGTTCTCATATTTTTACTATACCACCTAAGTATATACATTGTGGAATGCAATAAATGATTGAATTGAATTGAATTGAATTAAATATAATATAATGTACAATAGACAGGCAATTACATATATGTGTAGAACTGGAGATCATATTAAAAGCATGGATAAAATATATGTATACATAGATACATAATAAACATAAATAACGCAATATAAACAATTAATAGCTGGATTTTTGTTCAGATAAATATAATTTCTTTAGATGAAATCTGAAACTACTTACTTTAACTACTTGCCGCAGTGGAGGAAGCAAATTATTCCAGCACTTGGTAGCGTTATACCGGAATCCAACCCTGAATGCAGTAGTTTTGTGCGTAGGTATGCGCAATGGTTGCCCTAGTCCTCTGCTTGTGTATTTTTATTTTCGGCTATCCATTCCAATTTGTCGTAGAGATACTCTGGTTTTTTTAATATCTCTCCTCCATTTCATTTTCAAAATACTGCGTTTAAAAATGGAGTTACATGGCTACGTTTCGGAATGTCAAAACAGAACCGTACACATGCGTTCTGCACTCTTTGAATAAGGCTGGAGGTTTTCGCCAATAATCTTGGCCCGTATACCACGTCGAGGTAGTTAAACTTGGAAAGAACAAGTGAGTCAGTAAGTTGCACACGAAGATCGGTGCTAAGATATTCTCTTAGTCTATACAACAATATGATACGATAAAAGCAATTGCGAACTACATCTGAAACATGTCGCTCAAACCTCAACGCGTCATCCATAATAAGCCCCAGATTACGCGCTTCCAGCACTCGTTCTATTACAGATCCGTTCATAACAATGTGAGGGTTTACCCGATCTATTTTATTTATCTGGTCTTTAGATCCCAGGATCATGTACTTCGTTTTGGAAGTTTTAAATTTGATTCGCTACGATCACCGAGGTTTGTGTCATTGTCATTCTCAAATGATTAATATTTATACTATTGAATAAAAAAGTAGTAGTAGTGTATTGTTTAGTGTGTACCGGAGTCGTTCCTTCTATTCGTCATAATGTCATGATGGTTGCTGTTTTTAATAATTAAAGACAAATCATATTTTACCTAAAATCAAGCAATTAAAAAATCGTCGTATTAGGATTTGCTATTATAGAAACATTGTTAGATTTAGGTAAGGTAATGTAATGCCAATTTTCAATACCTCGGAGACAGTATTTTTTCTGGATGAAAGGTACCCTAATATCCTTTTCTGTACCCCTGACAATGTTTATGTCAAGTTTCAGAATGATTAGTCGAGTAGTTAACGCGTGAGAGCGTAACAAATAAACAAACAAACTCATATTTGCTTTATTATATTAGTTAGAATTAGGATTGATGAAATTATTTGTATAAATATATATCGGTAATGTCTTTTTTTAAAATAAATATCCTTTATTTTTTAAAAAGACATTACCCTGCTAGGAATAATTCTTGTGTTGCAGGAGCCTTAACAAACCCTACATAAACAACGGATACAAAGAGCACCCAGAATCAGAACAACTATTTGGAGGATCTCAGATAATTGTTACGTCTTTTACAGGTCTTATACGCCTCACGTTATTTTCTTAAACATCTCTTATGTACAAACATCGGCTAGTATCAATTTTATTCATTTTCTTTTTTAATACAGCGGCTGCACTAAAAATTATTCCTGTGTCGCACTGGACTTTACAAACATTCAAACAACGAACTTAAAGACTAGACTCAGAACAACTGTTTGGAGGATTTCCGATAATTGTTGTGTTGTGCGAAGTCGTGTGTAAAATCTAGTAAGAATAATATATCGATACGGAACCCACAGTGCCACGCGCCGACTCCACTTGTATTGTTTATTTAATTTACAACATATTATTTAATAACTAAAGTATATACAACAACAAATTGTAGCCGCCATACCAGCTTACATATCTAACAGTTTATTTCGAAAACAGTTCACATTTCATAAACAAATAAGTGTAAAGTAACCAAATGTTGACATTGTTTGAAACTAAACCGAAAAACTGACTACTATATATTACGGCCAGCTATCTTCTATTCGACCAGTTAGTGTTCTACCTTCGTATTGAGAAGGTGTCTTAAAAAAAGCAAGTGTTCATTTAATCCAATAAATGTAATTTAAAATCAATTAACTTGTTAAATGAGAAATAATTACTGCCTATTGTAATTTTAGGGTAGTTTTTAAATGGAGTTTTTTTGAAAATATACTGTAGTTTTGAATGTCACTCAAATTTTAATATTACGTGTTTTAATCTTTGAATGGCTATTATATAAATTAAAAACAAAATTAAAATAGTATTAATTTTAAATATGAATATATACAGTACATTATTTGTTTTGTCTTCCTGCTTAATCCAAGGTAAGTGTCATATTCTCATTGTTTTCTTCTTTGTAAACTTTGTTAACTTCTTTGTAAACTATGCAGCAAGCAATAAGGAGCGAAAGCCTATTGGAAGACCGTTGACTATCAGGCAGAGGCCCCAAGTTCGATCCCAAGACACGACAAGATCTTTGACTTTTCGAATTTATATGCGTATTTAATGGTTAAGTAGCGCTCGCTTTAACGGTGAAGGAAAACATCGTGAGGAAACCTGCATGTCTGACAGTTCACCATACAGTTCTTGAATATATGTAAACCCGCCCTAGGCCAGCGTGGTGGACCCAAACCGTTCTCATACTGAGAAGAGGCCCGTGCCCAGCAGTGGTACACTTTAATACTGGGCTGATATTATATACTTCATTTTATCTCTGCATCACCCTACGGTTGACTGGTAGAGAATGCCCTTGGCATTAAATCCACCGATGTATTGTTTTATGCATAAAGATTAAATAAATAAAATATTTATTTATTAAGGTAACTAGCTTCTCCCCGTGGCTTCATCCGCGTGGGGACTATGGGAACCGGGATAAAAGTATTTTGTCAGTTTATCCAGGACTTGGTCTATTTATGTGCTAGGTATCATCCAAACCTTTTCATCAGTTTAAAAGTAATGGTAATTTTAGTAATTTATAAACATCCAAATATCTTTACAAACCAAACGTTCATAGCCAGTTGCACTCACTGATCGGTAAACGATTAGCGAGGTTAAGCAACTTCCTCGATAAATGGGCTATCCAACACTAAAATAATGTTTTAATTCGAACTAATCGTTCCTGAGATTAGCGCGTTCAACTAAACAAACAAACAAATAAACTCTCCAGCTTTATAATATCAGTATAGATTATTGTATATTATTTAGAAACAAAAAATAATATATAACGGAGAAAAAATGCTTAAAATTCTAAATTAGAAATATAAAAAATTATAATGTTACGCGAAGTCCAATCTCCGGTTCAATATGGTGTTCGTTATAATATTTTATTTAGTTTTGTCCTGCCATATTAAAAATGGACTTCTATTATAATATAATACAACGTGTGCGCAAGACCTCATAAAACACTCAAGTGAACCGCAGGGAACCGAAAGAACAAAGTGCTTTGGGCCAGGCGTGGTGGACTATGGCCTAACCCTTTTAATACTGAGAAGATGGCAGTGCCCAGCAGTGGGACAGTGTAATACAGGGCTGATAGTATAGAAGTACATTAAAAATATACTTCTTGTTTTAAAAATGTGTACGTCAGAACTTAAGCTACGATCAGGTGAACCAGAGACAGAACAAGTGTCATATTTGGATCAATATAGTTTTTTCTGCTCAGTATTATTTATAATCAATGCAGTGGTAACTATTATATTACATACCCATACAAATACATACGGAGGGTGAAAAAAATTGTCACGTCATAATGAGTTTGATATTTTTTAATAATAAAAGTCCTTGTTTTACTAAATTAAACAAAACAATATAAAAGTACTTTAAAATCAAGTTTATTTTCGCTGAATAATGGTGTATACGTAGATGTTATATTGTTACTTTTAGTGTCACCTTTATTCTGCCTCATAGGCATGCAAAATTAATCATTTAATAATAAATAAATATTATATAAAGTCAAAAATAAACAAGGATTAAATTGAATTGACTGAATATATAAAAATCAAAGTATAAAACAATAATTAACACGTCAAAATATCAAGAAATAATAATAATAAAAGAAGCAATATAAAAATTAAATAATTAGTACTAAAAAATATATTAATAACCCAGTTACAATAAATTGGATAAAACACTCAATCAATAAAGTTTATAATATACGAAACAATTAAAGAAAGTAGAGATTTTAATGAGAGGTGCCTATATAGTCCCTCCGTCCGTCCCCACGGAGGGGTATGCGTCAATGCATTCCACCACGTAAAAAAAAGTGTTGGCAATTACTTTATTTTTATTGCAGTTCTATCCTTGTCGTCATGTGGGATCGACAATTCGCCGGTGAGAACTGTGTATGAAGGTCAGGCGCGAATCGAGACTTACCCTTGGCTCGGTATCTTGTATTATCCCTATCGTAAGTATTCAAATTCAAGTAATTTATTGTCAACTAAGTCTATGGCCTATGTCCAACAGTGGACTGCGGTGGGCTGATTGATTGATTGTCAACTAAGTGTACATGAGGTGTTACAACGATATGAGTAGTGCTTATAACTTGGTGTCTTAATCAGGCATATTGAGAGCAAACAATAATATATAACTACTACCCATGAATGCATTGTAAGATATACTAATTTTAAGTTGGTATATCTTATAGTACACACGGCTACACATCAAGTTAGACACCCTATATACGCATAACTACGATAGATACATACAAAATAAATAATTGTCGGAAAGGGACAGTGTATAGTGGTGTCGATGTAATGATAAGGATAGAGCGTAAAAAAAATATAACACACTCTCTCGCACGATTCGCAGCGTTCAACTTCTAATAGTTCAAAGTCGAAACAGTCTAAGTTGATGCGTCACTGTGGGTACATTTATAAATTAGTAATATCATAAATATGAATGTATACGAGTCAATTTTAAATATACAAGTTAATTTTGTTACCTAAAAAAAATTTAATTGGTAAGTACCATTTTTTTAATAAATAATGTCCCGAGTTTTTAATATCTATCTTTATAATAATTTCACTTTATTATATTTGGTAACTTATTGTAAATTCTAACCATATAATACGGGCTAACATTAAGCATTTTAATTAGTGACGGTGGTAAGTGTAATCGATTTAAGTCTGCTATTACATTTTTAGGTTTAAAGAATTTATTCTCAAAAGGACAACTTACATGAAAACATAAATTAATTTAAAAATAATACTATTTTATGCAATGGTTGTCTAGAACGTATTAATATTTAATCATAGTAAAATAAATATCTTTAAGTGAGAAACGAGCGGTATTTATTATTATATTATGAGAAAATGTGGACTTAAATAAGCTATAAGCTAAATGTACATTTCTTATATGTGAGGGTAGATTGTTACAACTCAAATGGCGCAGTAGTTGAAGTAATCACGTTTCGCCAAGTGTTGTGGATTCGATTTGTTCGCAGCGGTCTTACATTGGTATGCTCCATAAATAATGAGGAATGAAATCCATAAGGAATGTGGGTATTTTGTGTTTGTTTGAATGATTGTAATATTCTCTCTCAGTCGAAAGACGTCTATTGCTGGATATAGCCATATAAGTCTTCCTCAAGTTTTTCCACACAGACCGATCTTGGGCCGTCCGCGTCCAACCGCTTCCGTTGACCCTTACAAGGTCGTCGGTCCACCATGTTGAGGCCTGACCGGTTGCGTCTTCTAGTACGTGGCTGCCACACCAAAACCTCGTATCATCACTACATATTATAAAACAGAGTTCCCCGCCGCGTCTGTCTGTCTGTTCGCGATACTCTCAGAAACTACTTAACGGATTTTCATGCGCTTTCACCAATTTTAGGTTACCAAAGTTAGGTTACCAAGTTTAGGTACTACTACTATAATTTGTTAAGGTTTGTTCTCCCTGTGCGAAGCCGGGGCGGGTCGCTAGTATAATATTATTTTTTTTTTTAAGGACAACCCTCGCACTTTTAATAATTCCTGTGTCATCGGGTACTTTAGAAAGATTAAAACAAAAGACACAAAGAACACCTAAATTCGAAACAATCAATTGTGGTTCACACAAATGTTTGCTCCTTCGGGATTCGAATCCACAATACGGCGGAGTGGCAATGTCAGAGCGACCATTTCAACCACTTTTCGATCCGTGCACCACATCATTATGCAACCACTTTGTAAACTGTTTGCAGAACAAAAGTTTCAATGCTATTTGTTGTTGCGCATTAAATAGTGTACAAAATCAATAAGAGACTTTGTTTTGTTTTTGATACAGTGAATAAACGGCTGACCACAGCAGTGGTGCTCATCACACGACAAATAGCGCTGGGTGCTGCGACAGAGATCGACAAATTACCAAAGGACTCGTTCAGGTGACTAACTATTGTTTTTAACTATAACTAGCTGTTGATCGCGGCTTTGCTTGCGTAAAAGATGGTTAGGTTAGTTAGTGTATCACCAAGTACGGTGATAATATAGTTTTTTAATGGTGGAAGATTTTATTTCCTTTTTTTTCTTGTCAAAATGACCACACTCCGCCTGATGGTAAGCTATCATGTGGTCTAAGAGCAGTGGCCTCCACATCATCCTCATAGCAGCTGAGGCGATGTTGAGGTCCTTGACGACTTAATATTGTGCTTTTTTAAATTGGTTATTTAGTTTTTGAATTAAATCGTTACTAACAAACAAACAATAAAACAAATCTTTCCTCTTTATTATATAACTAGATTTTGCCCACGGTTTCACTCGCGTAAATGTAGATTAGGTTAGGTTAGTAATAGTACCGCATAGTCGGGGCATATTTATCGGAGTGGGTAGTCGTCTACTCGGGTCACGACGGTTGGAGTCGGCGAGAAATGTCGTGCGGTGTTCCACAGGGATCGGTTCTGGGTCCGCTCCTGTGGAACATCGGTTACGACTGGGTGCTGCGAGGTGCGCTCCTCCGTGGCGTCGGCGTCATTTGTTACGCCGACGACACACTTGTCACAGCGAGGGGTAAGTCGCACCGGGCGGCGGCCATACTGGCGACCGCTGGGGTCGCACAAGTCGTTGGTCGTATCCGGCGGTTGCGCCTCGAGGTGGCACTGTCCAAGTCCGAGGCCGTTTGTTTCCACGGCCCTCGGAAACGGCCACCTCCAGGGGCCCATATTATGGTAGGAGGGGTCCGCATCGGCGTCGAGTCAACCCTAAAGTATTTAGGTCTCTTGCTCGACAGCCGATGGGACTTTATAGCCCATTTTCGTCGTTTGGCCCCCATTCTTCGAGGTGCTGCAGGCGCGCTCTCGCGCCTGCTGCCCAACCTTGGGGGGCCAAACACCTCCTGCCGGAGGCTCTACGAGGGGGTCGTGCGGTCCATGGCCCTGTATGGGGCCCCAGTTTGGGCGGACAGCCTGACGGCCCGAAACATTTCGGCGCTTCGTGCGCCACAGCGCCATGGCCGTCAGGTTGATAAGAGGTTACCGCACGATCTCGTTCGAGGCTGCGAGCCTCCTCGCCGAATCGATGCCATGGGACCTGGAAGCGGCGCTCCTGGCGTCGCTCTATCGATGGCGCCAGGAGGCGCTAGCTCGGGGCGAAGGACCTGTTCTTTCCGCTGTCGAGGCGGCGAGGTCCGAGCTCCGCCAGGTCCTAGTGGCGAATTGGAAGGAACGACTTGTGCACCCAAGTGCCGGGCACGCCACGATCGTGGCGGTAAGTCCCGTGTTTGAGGAGTGGCTGGAAAGGCGACATGGCGCCCTCACCTTCCGGCTGACACAGGTATTGACTGGCCACGGTTGTTTTGGCCAGTTCCTGTGTCGTATACGCCGGCAAGAGACGCCCGGTTGTCACCACTGCGGCGACTGCCGCGACGTTGTCGAGGACACGGCGCTGCACACTTTGGCGGTTTGCCCCGCCTGGGCATCGCAGCGCCGTGATTTTGATCGCGGCAGTCGGATCGGCTGCCCTCTCGCTCCCGGCCGTAGTTCAGTCTATGGTCCGGAGTGAGAGGTCGTGGAACGCCGTCGCCTCCTTCTGCGAGGAAGTGATTTCCATCAAGGAGGCGGCGGAGCGGGAGAGGGAGCGTTTGAACCCTCTCCTCAACCGCAGAGCCGGGCGCCGGAGGGCGCGAGATGACCTCCAGCCACCCTGAGGTTTGACCTGGGGGTGGCGGGCTTTGTGGGCCTGCCCGCCATCCGTTCAGCACCAGGTCCGAGAGGCAGCGTGCGTGTTCCCACGCGCGCCTCTGTTTCGAGTCCGTCTCCCCTCGAGGGGGGGGGGACAGTAGGGTATATTATAGAAGTGAGTCCTTTGGGTAGGTCTCTTCGCGTAGTGGCCTGCCGTTTCACACGGCGGGCCGTAACCTCGGCGGGGTCGCGACCGCATGCGAAAGCGATTCGCGCGGCCCTGTCGATAGTGGTTTTGTCGAGGAACACCGTGGTAGGTTTAGTCGGTATTCCGGGAGATACCTTACTAATATTCCATCTTTCTTTTACCCCGGCAAGTACGACATAATCCCTCCGCCCGCCCCCGCGGAGGGATATGCGTCATTGCATTCCCCCACGTAACATCCCCCAAAAACATGAAAATAAACAAAATATGGGACTATAAATTTAATATAAAGAAAGGAAATGGCTGGTTTAGGCAGCGTTGTAAAATTCGTCAGCATCGCTGTCGACCGGGAAAGTGCCCAGAAGACTGGCAGCATTGACACGTTGAATGGCAATGCTGATTCTTTGAGCCAAGAATAGTCTAGCCTTCTGATCACGCGAATCGTCGATTAGCCGCTTAGATACATATATCTCTTAAAAGCGCACGAGCGCCCGGACTCCATGAACCTAGCGTCTACACCCCAAACGGCTCAAAAACGTAATTACCAATTAAAATCACGAAATCTTGACTCTTTATTACGACAGCACTGGGCTAAACATCGTAAGGACTTGAGCGAGAAAAATATAATCAAATTATATTTCTCGTTTTTTTTTTTTTAAATATTCTGTCACATACACACAACACCATCTAGCCCAAACTAAGCAGAGCTTGTACTATGGGTACTAGACAATGGATAAACATACATATAAACTTTTTTTTTGTAAATACATACATATTATACATAGAAACACCCAGACCAAGACAAATATTCATGTTCATGCACACAAAATGTTTGCGCGCGAGCTGTGAAAACCAAATGATCCCGACACAGCAGTACTGGTAGTCGAACTCCTACGTGAGTAAATGTCGCTTCTTTGAAATTATTATTATTTTTATATTAGCTGTTCCGAAAGACGTTGTCATATCTTCTTCTCCCTAGCCTTTATTATTCCTAAGTCACTTGGGGTCGGCTTTTCTAGTCTAACCGGATTTGATTGGACATCATTTTTTACACGGAGCGGCTGCCATCTGAACTCCGCAACCCAGTGTCAGGATATTATAAGGCACTGACTTTCCAATAACGACTGCCATAGATGTTTATGGCAGCCGGGACCGACGACTTAAGGTGCTCTCCGAGGCACGGAGCAGGCGACAATTGTCAATCAATACGCACATAATTTCGAAAAGTCATATAACTTCCGAAAGTTAGAGGTGCGCGACGTGGGTTCGAACCCGAGACCCTCTGCATTGCAGTCTGTTGGTCTCCCCACTGAGCTATCGCTGAAAGACGTCAAAAAACGTTGTCATGTAAAAACGAAAATAAAAATAACAAATCTAAACCATTCTCGAATCCACTTGAACACACACAAAAAATTCATCAAAATCGGTCCAGTCGTTTAGGAGGAGTTTAATTACAAACACACGCACAATAGATTTATATATATAAAGATAGATTTTGGCCGCGGCTGCGCTCGCTTAAATGTAGATTAGGTTAGGCGTAACAATATATTTTAAATAAAATTTAGCCTATGTCACTTGGTGATAAGATAGCTTTCTAATGGTGAAAGAATATTTAAAATCGGTTAAGTAGTTTTTGAGTTAAATCATTACAAATAAACAAACAAAAATCAAATCTTTTCTCTTTATAATTTTAGTATAGATTACTATAGATTTTGACCATGGCTTTTAGACTAGGTTAGTAACAGTTCCTTTTTAACACGCTTTTATTAGCTTGGTATGTATCGATGTATCTATGAATCTATGTAACGGAATCTTTGAACGTGATTTTCACCCCTTTCTATCCGACGGATTGATTTGAAATTTTGTACACTTATCGAGGACCGATGACAATACAATAACATAGAACAAAAAAAAATTAATAGTTAGTTTAAATAACCTAAAGAAGACGCTTTATTAAAAAAAGTTGAAAATAATTTAATACTTTTAATGTAAAAAAGCAAGGGGTACTTTCTAAGATATTTTGATAACTCCCAACCCTACGCCTTTTTACATTAAAATTATAATATAATATATATATATATATATATATATATATCTATATATATATATATATATATATATATATATTACGGTCACGGCGGCCAATCTTAACGGAGACTGGCCATCTGCGCAGGAGATATTATAGTGCACAAGTATGTGCGCAAACACAAGTGCACTCTCTGTTCCCTAACTCTCATAATCCGATGGGACGGATAATCCGACACGACCGGAAAGAGATCAGGCGCAGGACCAACGGCTTTACGTGCTTTCCAAGGCACGGGGGTGTCTAACACCGCCAACTTCCTAACTCCGGGCTCGTATTGAGATTTCTTAACAGAAAAACCCAATACCTTTATGTTGGCCCGACCCGGGATTCGAACCCGAGACCTCATGCACAGCAGTCGCATTCACTACCGTTGAGCTTTAGTTGTTTTAACTAATATTAATTTCTGGAATATGTCCTTTTCTATACCCCTTAATGTGTACCTATGCGAAATTTCATGATGATCGGCCTCGTAGTTACGACGTATAAGCGTAACACATAAACACACTCACATTTGCATTTGTAATATTATAGTTAGAACGTTTTGTTAAGCATATAAATATTTTTCATAGTCATTTTCTAATTCACGTTGCTTTGGCATTTAGTCCTAATTGTATATTATGCTGTGTTACACAAACATCCCTAGATTTGTCAGTATGTAATGTTGACAGTTCTAGACTTCCTCACAACAAAACAACAAGCATAATGTTTGGCTTTTCAATTGCAATGCCATGGATTCCATTGCATAATTCATACAAATCCGTTCTTACAGGAAATTGGCACTGTAATTGCTTATTATATAAATCTCAATCAATACAACAAAACTTTGCCAGATGTCTGCAATACAAGTGCAAAATATATGATGATACCTATGAGGCGAGATGTAAGAGACAACACCTACTACCATTATATGTAAGGAGGAAAACATCAAATGTTTCTCTTTTAGTGAAAATAGCCTAATCCAAAATAGATTCCCCTTACCTTCTTGACAAGATAAACTTAAGACTGCGCCGAGCGAAATGTGCCAAAACAGGCGGTCACAGTTAAGTTGATAAAATCAAAACTTTTTGTTTAATACAAATATAAAATATACATTTACCATAACAATGAATGTGTTTACAATTACTTCGTGTAAAAACTTAAAATAATTAATATTTTCGCCTACAAAATTACGTGCACGAAAAATGCAAAAACGTAAGCTCGTATTAAGTGATTTTTAGTTTATACCAGTAGAAATGTATCCTATTTTACAGCTTAAACGAAACATAACTAGTTATATTACAATTTGTCCGTCCCAAATATTTGTTATTGGTTGACAATAAAGATACATATTTATCAAAAAAGCATTTCAAATCCTCCATACAATTTGACTATGGCGTGGCGGCCGCTCGCCGATTTGTATATCGAACTCTGCCATTCAGTCCAACCGCGTCTTGTTGTCAACTCGCTCGGCGCAGTCTTAAGAGTTCCTACCAGAGGCCCAAGTGTGGATTTTTCATAAAGCTAACTCAATCTACAAAGTTGTCGTATCGACTAACAAATGTATGGTAACTTACAAAGCGCCCCTGGCGGAGACTATTGTAAGAAAAACGAGCGAGTGTGAAATCGTTTGCACTACTACAATAGCGGTGTCACTAGAAATGACGTAAAAATTATCGTGTTGGACGCGGTATTGATAGTTTCGGCAAACGTTTTTCAAGATTATGCGAGTGTGAACTAAAATTTGACATTTGCAATCGTCTCGAAACGGTAACGCGGTCGTGCAGTAAACTCACTTGTTATTGGGTTGGTGAGACGTAGTTGACATTGAATACGATATTAATAACTGTGTAATTTTGTGTTTACTTTTGGGTGAAAATAACGGCTCGTAGCTTTTTCTGGTGAAAACTGATGATGGCCACTCATTACCAAGATGAAATAAATTACTTGAGAAAAAGAGAGCTGATTTTCGTGCCTCATTTAATCCGGTAGAAGACCTCAGTAACATTGAATTTAGAAATAGATATTGCTTATCAAAGGAAGCCTTCCTGTTTCTATGTATAGGAAATATGCAATTAGAAGAACTAACAAATTACAACCAACCAATCGTAGGCGTTGCCTTTGCAAAGATAGAGTATTGCATTACAAGCCTCTAAAATACGCACAAATTATTCAGGCCACAATTATTCAGGCACAATAGTGTGCTCTATAATATTGCATTAGGTTATAGAGTACCTGAACCAGATGATTTAGGTAAGAATGGTTCATAATATTAAGATGAATCTATATTTCAAATGGACAGTATGAACATTAAGGATTTACTAAAACAAATCTCCTTTAATTTTAGATCTAAGTGAACATCATAAAGCTACAATAGGTCATGTCCAGCATATGGAAGAGCAACAAGCAACCACCGAGTTGATTCGAGAAAGAGCACTGCATGATCAAATAGCTAGACATAGTCACTGGTTCTTTTTTATATTTTGATCTCAATTGGTATAATAATCATTACATTCGCTTTTCTCACTGTTATATTCATAAGTCATATTCTCATTTTCTTATGTTTTTGGCAATATGAATTACTTACATGAATATAATTTAATATGTTTGTTTTTATTAAGAATCTATATAA
Organism: Catocala nupta; assembly: GCA_963675205.1. Lineage (NCBI taxonomy): Eukaryota > Metazoa > Arthropoda > Insecta > Lepidoptera > Erebidae > Catocala > Catocala nupta. The sequence continues at coordinate 2,380,134 of OY776102.1, forward strand.
AAACTGTGCCAATGTGGCTTTGTAAATAACACTACTGACACATATTCAAATTGATTTATTTAATTAAAGAAGACAGGCGCATTAACATAAAAATAATGTTTCTCTTTTAATCAATTAACAACATCTGCAACATCTGTTACATAGAAATCATTCTCATTTTCTTTATCTAAAATTAAAGTCAAAAACCATGTACTTATTTAGGTCACAAAGTAACACTTACGAACGTAAACATATATAGGTTAGTGAGTTTACTAAGTTACTGAAGCTACATTTACGTAGTTTCAGGCAAACAATCGATATAAGAATATAAATGTGTGAAAGCCACACATTTATATTCTTTTATGTCTGTAATACTTTATTAAGGTTGATCTTCCACGTCGACGACGTTGGGATCCTGTTGATGTATCGGCTTCCGGTTGTGGTACGTGCGTATTGTTTGAATGTAGAGTATGGAGACTCTGATGTGATGGTCCAGGCATATTCCATATATCGCATTCAGCTAAAAAAGAAAGCAATTAAAATTCACACCTGAATATTATAAAGATGAAGCACACACATTTATATTCTTATATGTCTGTCACGTATCAAAGTGATTAAACCTATTACAGCAATTTATCATTCACAATTCGAAACACTTGTCGGTTCCTTAATTGGGCTTACAATGTTATAAATTATAATATTAATATTTTTATAATCAGTATATGTACCTACTTAACTCAATAACAGGAATGCTTTCTGCTTCATGAACCTGAGGACTTCTAGCAGGCATAGGCGATGTTGGTGACAAAGTAATAGTATTATCGTCATTTTGGCTCTGAAAATAATTAACTCTCATCAGTTAAATGCATTATTTAAGTAGGTATTTATCGTAATCGATGAGGTAGATACCTTTCTTTACTTTTCCGTATTTTTCATTGCCCCGGTGGGATCATTATTTAATAAATTTGACAAGTTTTTCAATCTTGTATTGCTTGATTTCTGCCTTTTACATTATTCGACGGCTTATGTATGTCACCGTGTCTGTAAAATTAAAATGTATGACATTCGCGTAAACGAAGTATAATATTATGTAAAATAACTATAATTTATGATTTAAATTTATATATAATTTACAATTAATCTGCTTTAAACACGATAAATTCCGTATAAAGCAGTTTAATTTTTATATCGTTACTTCGTTATAAAGTGATTATTTTTATATGTAAACATGCATAACTGTATATGTATTTATTTACTTACTGCTCCATAAACTTTACCAGAATTTCAAATTGGAATGGCGTGGTCTAAATTGCGCACATTATAATATTATAACTTCAATAAATTCAAAAAATCACAAGAAACCGCTAAGCTTTTGAAGGCGAACGTCAAAATTTAAAGTAATTCAGAAATGTCGGTAGGTTTCTAACCCAAATCGGTATATGATAAAAGAAAATATTCAATCTTTGTTTAATATAAATAGAAATGGAAAAACTGTATGATACATAATGAATATTATAATATAACTTCCATACATTATAATATTATATTCATGAAAAATTATGTAATTTGGTATTTCGATACAGCAGATATTGGTAGAAATACAAAAAAATAATTTTGGTTGAGATCACCGTTTAAAGGACTTTTTGTATTGAAACATGACGCGACGCATAGAGCATTTAGCATCTCTTTTACTCGCTGCTCCATAAAACGAAATAGAGATACTCGTAATGCAATGTAGGCAACTTAAACAAAATTACCTAACTTTCGGCTGACTTTCGGCAAAGTGAGATTACGCGATGCGAATAGATTGGTTTGCATTATTTCACACTCTGACTATTTCGAAGTACTTTCGATCGATTGTTAGCACGATTGACTTGATCGTTACGTACTACGTCAAATGACACGAAATTTACACTCGGGCTTCTGATCACTTTTCCTACCTATCCTTTACATGTTACTCGTGGTACCACCAACTATAGAAACGGATAATTTTGCGTAAGATCTGCAAGCATTATCAACAAATTAGGCGACTCGCATGACTTTAAGCTTTAAGCGTTTTATTACCGACCAGCTGTGTGAATCGGTTCTCTAATTGCTCTAGTTTTTACATTTATACAGCCCATGTTCTTATTGCTTAATTGTTATCAAGCACCAAATATTAAAATGAGAAAACGTCTAAATAGTTCAAAGATGTTTATATAGTAACCATTAATTAACAAATTAGTTTTAAAATAGTGTTTGTGTTCCAAATAAAATAAAATGAAATTATATTTTTGATCTGTCAAGCTAGTATACTAGATATTATTAAAAATCTATAGTGTCTGACCACTGCGGTGTGCTGCTGTGACAATATCAATAGGTTAAAGATAGAAATTGCTTAAGGTTCTCAGCTTTGGAGTATTTAGATTCAAAATTACTCTACCACTAAGAAAAATTTACCAACCAGACTGATGTCAAATATGAGTTTATAAGTGCTCGCAATAACAGGAGCATTATTAGCGCGGTGGCGACTATGGAATGTATTATGTGAAGTCTGCAACACGCACTGGGCCAGCGTGGTGGACTATGATCTAACTGATCTTATACTGAGAAGATGCTTATAAACAAGACTAATATTTTCATTATTTTTTGAATAGTAGAGCCTCGCTGATTTCAGCATGAATGGGCCGGCTCGACCGGTGAAGGACTACCCTCTCACAGAATATTGACGTTGCGGAGGAACAGGGTGTGAAGTCCCTCCAATACAAAGGGAGTATCCTCCGACCAGGCTGGTTGATCATGCCTGGCGGGCCGCGGCCCGACGGTTGATGTACGGAGCTTGTATATATACTCAGTCGCTGTGTAAACTTCACTTGTGCGATGCAGAATAGTATGACGTCATGTGAAGTGCGATTGTATCGCCATCTGTTAAATGAAGGCTGAACTTCTTCGTCTGTGCGGAGTCGCCACAACGTGAAATAGCAGTATTCCTACTGTTATGTTTCGTTCAGTGAGTGAGAGTGCCGGAGGCCCAATCACTTTCTTTTCTCCTTCCCGCTCCTTCTCCTTCCCACTTCCTTTCCTAAAGGGTCGGCAAAGCGCAAGTGATGTCTTTGGTGTTGCAGGCGTTTATAGGCTACTCTGACCACATACCATCAGGTGGGCCGTAAGCTTGTTTGCCACCTCAGTTGTATAAAAAAATATTAATTTTAGTATCACTGATTTGATTCATGATGAAAAAATTATATTTTGGTAATACTTTTATTTTATATTTGACTAGCTGAACCGCGAAACTTCGTCTGCGTCACATAAGAGAATTTTCCCCGTTTTGCAACATTTTTAATTGGTGCTCCGCTCCTATTGGTCGTAGCGTGATGTTATGTAGCTTATAGCCTTACTCGATAAATGAGCTATCCAACATTAAAATAATTTTTCAATTCGAACCAGTAGTTCTTGAGATTACCGCGTTCAACCAAACGAACTCTTTAGCTTTATGATATTAGTACAGATTTATCTCTCTAAATCCTGCAGGATAAAAAACCCTGTATATTTAAATAGAGCCGTGTATTTATATAGCTGCAATAACAGGGCCCGAGCGCGAGTGTTACTGGGCCGAAACTGCAGTGGCGGCCCTTCCGTTGGAGTTCGGGATTACACCTACCATCCAGACTACTCTTCGACTACATATAGCGCGTTGGCTATCATTCAACTGGAGACTGACGAGACGACAATAGGTAACGTATTAATTGCCCTTTTTTAATTTGGGGGATAGCCATTTACGTTTCTCTCTCCGGGAGACAAGGCGAGCGGACAGGGAGGAGCAGGCTCACCCCGGGGTAGGAGATAGACCTGGGTCGTGCCGTCGTGCAGTGACCTTGAATGGAGGATGAGTTGCTGGAACTTTGGAGTACTTTAGTGACTCACCCAGCATTACCCAATGCAGGTATTCCACCTGCGGGCGAAGACTGCGTTTCTGTTTTTAAAGTGGATCGGTGATTGTGTGCTCGTCTCATCTGGTGAAAGATGAAAAGTCCAGGGATCTACCTACTAAACTTACCACGATGTGTCTACTGCCGGCTTGAACGCTACGTGGGTAGCTGATACTGGGAGTACCTCAGCGACCCACCCGTCAGTGCCCATTGCAGGCTTTACGCCTTTGGTAAAAAAAGACATAGTATTCAAATTGGCCATACAAAATATTGATGAAATAGTTAGTATGAAAACCACTACACCGATTTTCTTCATACAAAGCAGCAGTTTCATATTTAAGCACCTATTATTATATAAACATGTCGAAGCATCAAGAAAATAATCATCTAAATGCAATTTATTTTTGTGATTAGAATTTAATAAAGCGCTGTCTATTGATTTGTTTCGGAATGTCAAGCCTGAGCTTGAGTGAGGTCGCCACAGAGCCGATGTGTCAGTTGGAATGACAGTTATGGCTGTCAGTATCATATTGACGTTATATAAGCGCCGAAGACGCGTGCGCGGACGCATTCCGTGACAATCGATCGATCAAATCAGTGTTAATCAAAGACAACATTTATTGTTTCATTTCTATTGTATTTGCCTATAATTCATATACGAACGAGGTATAATACCACGTCAAAATTTTTTTTTGCTTCATCTTGTCATAGGCATGTTGGTCATTATGTGTATAAAAGGTATTGATTGCTGTTTACAGCACTTTATATGTAGAAGTAATCTTAACAGTTTGTTAATGATGGTACTAAGGTAATACGTTATAGTGCTTGAGATACTGACATACCAGTTAATTACTTAGTAGGGTACACTCAGCAAAGTAAGTAGATGAACATTTAATATGATTTTTTTTCTCTCCTCTTATTTGTAGGGTCTTCGTCAATTTTGACGATGACGCCCCCGTAAAAATATATAACAATTTTGTGCTGCTTAATACTATTTTAATTTTGTTAAATACATTGAAAATAAATACGCTGGGATATTCGCTCAAATATAATTTTTGAAGTATGATGTATTCAACTATCTTTTAACTATTACTATTATTAAAATACTTACACGTTATTGTCTTACGTTTACGCGAATGTTATATATTTGAATTAAACTAGTTTACACAGATGGCCCAAGATCGGTCTATGTGGAAAACCTTGAGGAAGGCCTATGTCCAGCAGTGAACGTTTTTCGGCTGAGATGACATACGGGTTAGCGCGTTGTTTATTTTAAAAAACGATTGTTACATAATTTTGAAACTAAAATTACTACTGTTAAACTTTACTACTAAAACAATTTAAATTATTGAACTACGTTACTGACGTTTGCTTTTTAGCAGTCATGCTCACGGAGATACTAAGATCAAAGATGTATGTAGTTTTTAAAGAAATAATAAATTTTTCCGTCAGTTTCGCTCGCGTTTATCTAGATTAGGTTAGGTTAGTAACAGTATCATTTTCAAGATAAAAGAGTTTAACAAAAAATGTGCGTTGGCCGGGAATCGAACCCGGATCAACTGCTTGGAAGGCAACTATGCTGACCATTACACCACCAACGCATATATCTCCAACACTGAAATAGCTATGTAAAAGATAAGAAAGACTTATGATTTAATTACTCTGACAATGTTAAATTAAGAATGTCTCAACTACAAAACAGTAATTATACAGTTGGTATGCTTAAATTATAAATAAATAAATTTATTTATACTTAGTTATCACATTTCTAATCACTTTGTTTTTTTTATTAAAGAACATGTCTATGAACTCATAAATTTATATCAATCATTTAGATGGTTGGCAGTCCACAACTGTGCGTTCCTCCAGAAAGTTTCTGCCTCGCACAACAAAACTGTGGAATGAGCTGTCGCCTGCGGTATTTCCGGACCAATACGACCTTCAACACTTCAAGAAAACAGCGTACTCCTTTTTAAAAGGCCGGCAACGCACTTGTGACTCCTCAGGTGTTGCGGGTGTCCATGGGTGGTGGTAATCGCTTACCATCAGGCTATCCATCTGCTCGTTTGCCCCCTAATCCATAAAAAAAACAAATAAACAAAGTGATTAGAAATTAGATGTAATAATATTTTGCATTATTTCAATTTAATAATCAACTAGATATTGCTTGCGGCTTCTCTCACTTTAATGTAGATTTAGCCAATAATTTTCTATTAATCGGAAACAGTACTTTTTCTGGATGAAAGGTCAAGGACACAGGGTACTGTTCTGTCCCCTAACAACATGTAGCAAGGATAGCCTAGTGGGAGACCGTTGGACTGCTACGCAGAGGTCTCGAGTTCGATTACAGGGCGCGCATCTCTGACTTCGAACTAATGTGCGAATTAAATAGTTAATTATCGATCGTTTTAACAGTGAAGGAAAACATTGTGAGGAAACCTGTATGTCTAAGTGTTCTACATAATGTTCTCTAAGATAGTAAGTCTGCTAACCCGCACTGTGCCAGCGTGATGGACTATGGCCTAACCCTTCTCACATTGAGAAGAGGCCCGTTCCCAGCAGCGGGACAGTTTAATACAGGGCTGATATTATTATAGAGACGTGTAAATTTCATGATGATCGATCGAGTACCTAAGGCATGTAAGCGTAACAAACAAACAAATTCACATTTGCATTTCTATAATTATACTTAGAATCGTAAGCGTGTATCGACTTCTGTTGCTGACTGTACATGTAGTAGTCACACCCATTTTGCTGACTGTATATACATACTCACACCTGTTTACCGGTGGGCAGAGATTACAGATTTCATACGATACTGGCATATCTTGCTTGCTGTACTCGCATTGCATTCTTCATTTGCACACCCTTTTTTAACGTGGGGAATGCATTTGCTCATCCGTCTCTGCGGGAAGAGTGGAGCAGAAAGGGTATGTCGGGATTATCCGGGGTAAGATGGAAAATGCCGCATCTTACCGACTTAACCTACCACGGTGTGTCTACTTCAGGTTCGAATGTTAGGTGGGTCACTGGAACAGAAATTCCTATATCGATAGCATGCTGTTTACCTAGCTTCCTCTACCTAGCCTTACCTTTCTAGCCTTAGTTACCAAGCTTTATCTATCTACCTAACTTTACCTATCTAGCCTCACCATTCTAGCCTTAGTTACCAAGCTTTATCTATCTACCTAACTTTCCCTACCTAGCCTCACCTTTCTAGCCTTAGCTACCAAGCGTTATCTATCTACCTAACTTTATCTACCTAGCCTTACCTTTCTAGCCTTAGCTACCAAGCTTTATCTATCTATCTAACTTACGCTACCTAGCCTTACCTTTCTAGCCTTAGCTGCCTAGCTGATAAGGCTAGGGAGGTAAGACGAGGTAGGTAATACCTCGTCTTACCTCCCTAGCTTTATCATAATGGTAGGCTAGAAAATTATGGCTAAGTAAACCTTACTCTTCTAGCCTACCATTACCCTAAATGTCACCGATCTAGTCAAATAAGGTTGGTCTAGTCACATTTGCTTAGATAGAAAATAAACGCAAAAATATCTTTTCAGATCTACGTCCGATATGTGCACCGCCAACGCATTTCAACAATCCTCAATTCTATGCAATGGTTATATCTGATGGTAAGCTTTTTGGATGACCTGAATTTCTGGAAATAACCTTCAACAACTTATTTATATTTAATTCTGAAACGATTGGTGTCAGATAACATTGTATGCTCAGACGGACTGGTACTGTGGCAGGCCACAGGGGTCATGGAGTTTTTGTTCTATAATTATTAATATTAAACATACGGACACTCTTAAGTCACCCTATCTTCTCAAGAGGGGAGGTAGATAAGTATAATACCACATTTCGCTGGCTATGGTGTACTGTTTCTTGTAATCATACTTATAGACTCCGTATTGCTACTGCAAATTTCTTGCATGAATAATCCGATAACACCTTGGCGGATCTGGAAAATTAATTCTGAGACCTCATGCGCAGTTGTCGAATTCACTATATTATAATAATAATAGAATATTCTATCACAAATACACAACACCATTTAGCCCAAACTAAGCAGAACTTGTACGATGGGTACTAGACAATGGATGGACATACATATATACGTGGCAGCGTTTATCCCGTCCTTGTCAGCCATTTTATAGGATCAAAGTACGTGGGCGTGCAGTGGGAAATGTTGGTTTCAATCAATTGAAAACACGTAGGTAGTCATATAACTTGTATTCGAACTACAACTAACAACTACTTCACACTAAGAGCACTTATCACTATGAAACGCGAGACAGTTCCTACGAGATGTGCACTGGTCGACGGTAACACGAAGACTGAGCTCTGTCCGCCCCTCGCACCACCTCTTAGACACCGTCTAGCGCCGCTAGATGGTGCTAGTGTCCCAACTAACAGTAATACATACATATTATACATGAAACATGTCTAATCACAAATGTTTGACTTGTGCGGGAATCGAACACGCAACCTCAGGCGTGGTGGTCGGTTAACCACTACGCCATGGAGGACGTCATATATATATATATATATATATATATATATATATATATGACGTCCTCGATGTAACGTTCTGCAGTTACGGTACCCGCATTTAAAATGGTGAACTCGGTTTTACCGTGTAAACGGACGAAATGGTCAACTTCGTGGATGCAGGACTCCGAAAACCGCTCGCCGCGTTGTATCCACACCTTAAAACGTCGATCATCATTAAAAAAAATTACTTTGCACTCGTCTGTAAAAAGCACCTTGCTCCACTGATTAATCCCCCAGTTCAAATACTGACGGGAGAATCTTAAACGGTTTGCACGTTGAACCCTGGTCAGAGGAATTCGAACAACTCGTCGTCTTGACATTTGCTGGTCTTCGTGCAATCGATTACGTATAGTTTGATCACTGACACGGGTACCCATTGTCAACCGTAGGTGGTGTTGTAACTTACGGGCCGTTACTGTACGATCACGACGAGCACTTAGTTGGACGTACCGATCCTCGTGCGCCGTTGTTACACGAACTCTACCTGAACCGGGTCTCCTGGCAACACTGCCGGTCTCTTAGAAGCGATTCCATACATTTTAGACAGCTCTTCGAGAAAAACCCACCTGCAAACCCACGTAACGCTGAGAACGTCCTTCTTGAATCATAGTTATGGCTCTGGTTGCTGTAATTGTATCCATGTGCCTTCGTACTGTTGGCATGATTAACGCGAGATGATAAATGAATCAATTAAAATTGAAAAAGTAAAACTTTTTCCTAAAATAACTGAAACAAGTTAAGAAGACAATCGAAGAAAAACATAAGAATAACATCAAATTTTTTTTTAAAGTGATGGCCAATACTTTTAAATTAGGAACACGAACACCAGCATAAAAGAGATCAAACACGAAAGAGTTCGTAATATCAATATAATGGTACTTATCAGTTACTTTCAGTTTACTAAAGTGCACTTAAATGTAAATAAACTAGTGGCCCTTATTTTGTTTTGAGTAGTATATATACATATATATTACGTTCAACCATATGCAGACTAAATATGTATTAAAAATATCGTGCTTGTTTTATTAATATTTACCTTGTCCGTTGTACTATGGGTAAATATTATTTAGAACCTTATACCCATTTTCAGATTGTAAAAATTCAAGAATCATGTTGCACAAGATGAAATATGTTTCACCAGAAGATTGTAAATCGTATTATAGGAGAACTGGGGTAAGTTTTCAAACGACTTTCTCTTTTATTTTAAATTCATTTGTAAGGTGCCAGACCGATCCAAAGTGCCTTTTAGCCCCATAAGATTCACAATGAATAAAACACATCACACCAATCTTTTACAGTAGCGAATATGCACGTATGTTTATAAAAGAAAATCTGCAAAGATTCTAGCTTTTCGTAATTTCGTAGGTCTGGCTCGAGAATCTTGAACAATGTGAAGATAGATTAAACTTTGATAAAAATAATTAGTAACTTTAAATAGTACTTATAGCGCGTATGCCAAAATTCCTAAAAAGTATTCGCAAATTTCATCTATTTTTAGCCGACTTCAAAAAAAGGAGGATGTATGTAATTGTGCATGCCAATGTTATGTTATGATTATAGTGAGACATCTCAAATATTTTAATGATTCTTTGTTAGTAAAGTTGCAAGTTGTAGACACAAGAATACGCAATTATTTTTATGTGCATTTTTTGTGTTTTATTCAGAATTGCATTTTCATTCATAAATCATAACGTACAATTCCAAATCATTCAAAATGATTTATTAAAACAATTTTCATATGCACGAAAGTGGCAAGTGTATCCCGTATTACATGCATATAAATTATATCGTTATATTTAATCCGAATCCTAACTTTCACTCAAAGCAAGTACTGGCATAGTCTACATGCGCAAGCTACTCGCGTGGGCTACTTGCATGTGTTACTAGTTACTTGTGTCCATCCTTCATAGTGCTTGTACAAAACGCAAGTAAGCAACATGTGCCAGTTACTCGTGCGAGCAATATTTGCGATTTAAGCATATGAGCTACATACGTACGCGAGTGCCTTGCATCGATCGGTTATATGATGATCCGCTTTAATCTCTATGCCAACGCTAGTACGCGGGCATCCGAGCTTAAGCAGACTATTTAAAACGTAAATTTTGTTACGATTCTCTTCTTTTGTTTGAATAACTTTATTGTACATGCATAAATACATAGATTCACGCCTGTTTCCCAGAGGGGTCCTGACACACTTCTTTGGCTTCATTCACTTTCATCACATTCCTCATATACACTTGCCGGTTTAAGATGCTCTTAACCTGGCCTTTGTCTAGAACGTCTCCGATATGATCGAGAAACGTTCGTTAAGATCATCGCCTTGCGACTGTTCCATTCACTTCAACTTAATTGTATTTTCGTATTTTTGATAACTGTATTGGTTGAGAGGTTAATTTTCGCATGTACAACAGTCACAGAAAAATAGCAGCCAATAATCATTTCTATTGCTACAAACATTTAACTAATCTATAGTATATCACAGCTGGACTTGGATACCATGTGGCCAACTCACACTGCCTGCGCGAAGAGTATGGCGGGTGGAAGATGCGTGTGGCGAAGTGGCGCTGTTCTTACCATCAAAGTTGGGAATAGATGGAGACTTGTAAATACTTTATCATATCTTATCTTATCTTGAGGGCCAGTCAGTACAGACCGGCGACACTTCGACCCAGTGGGATCTTTTGTGTCAACTTCCCCAATAACGACTGCCATATATGTTCATGGCAGCCGGGACCGACGGCTTAACGTGCTCTCCGAGGCACGAAGCAGGCGATAATTGTCAATCAATACGAACATAATTTCGAAAAGTCATATAACTTCCGAAAGTCAGAGGTGCGCGATGTGGGTTCGAACCTGAGACCCTCTGCATTGCAGTCTGTTGGTCTCCCCACTGAGCTATCGCTGCTCATTATTTGTAAGTACTTTACATAGATACCACATCTGTATACCCACGCTCTTTTGACTGGTGTATTGTGGTTTCAGTAGTCGCCTTGCCACTGCCGCCGCGCTGAGCATCATAGGTTCGATCCCCACAGGGGACCAAATTTTGTGGGATCCACAAATAGTTGTGTCAAGTCTGGGTGTTCGTTGTGTCCATTGTGTCCATCTTAATTTTGATTAAATGCGCAAATAAAAAAGACAGCGGTTTTCAAGTGTATAGTTTTTGAAATTAAACACTTTATACGGATTTTGTCGCGTTGTTTATTTTACTTTAAAACACTGTTATTACATAATTTTGAAAACTCTAACACTGCTATTATTGAACTTTACTACTATTAAGCTATTTAATTTAATTAAAACTATTTATATTTAAGTTTACACTTTGTCCGTGAACATGGCTGCTGTAAACCAACCGAAACGTCGGGGCAAACTGTAAATAATAGTAGTGTTAGAGTTTTCAAAATTATGTAATATAAGTATTTTAAAGTAAAATAAACAACGCGACAAAATCCGTATACAGTGTTTAATTTCAATGTATAACATTAAACAAACATAAGACGATATTATGTATAGTTTTTCTTGTTTTCGCACATCCAAAAACAATGTTATGCCATCATAATTGGCGAAATGTGTACACCTTTTCCTACCCTGGGACTTATTTTTTAATACACAACTTACGCACTATAGAACTCCGCAATACAGGAATATTTCCTGTATCGGACTTTTACAAACATTAAAAAACGGACACAAAGAACATCCAGACTCGGAACAACCATTTGTGGATCACACAATTTTTTGTCCCGTGTGGGATTCGAACCCTAAACACTCGGCGCAGTGGCTGCAGCTTGATTAATTATTTATTGATATTCCAGCTAGGCTTTGGCGTTTACGGTCCGGGGTGCGAAGCTCCAGCGCGATTCCTGGACTATGGCATGTACCACAAATGGGTGGAACGCAGTGTCAGCAGAATCGGAAGACCAGCAATCACTACTCTTGATGATAACCATATCGTTTTGAGAAGAAGTAAGTAAACATGACAGAATCATTTTGTCTTAGAAAAGGTTATCTGTTTGGGTTACAAATTAATAGACTACACTGCAAAATTTGTGTGATCCACAAATGATCGTTCTGAGTTTAGGTGTATTTTGTGTCCATTCATTCTCTGTTTGTAAGTCATCCTCGACATACATCCCTTGAGGAGTTGTTGAAGAGAAATAAGTGTATTCTTCTTGATTTACCAGCTAAGCTAGAATATTACTGTCGGCCTCGATGGCGTAGTGGTTAGTGTAACCGACTGCTACGCCTGAGGTCGCGGGTTCGATTCCCGCACAAGACAAATATTTGTGTGCATGAACATGGATGTTTGTCTTGGTCTGGGTGTTTCTATGTATAATATGTATGTATTTACAAAAAAAAAGTATATATGTATGTTTATCCGTTGTCTAGTACCCATAGTACAAGCTCTGCTTAGTTTGGGCTAGATGGTGTTGTGTGTATGTGATAGAATATTATTATATTATATTACTGTTAAGAGTGGGTTGGGTGAAATGAGTAGAATTTGCTAGATGATCTCACGATAACAGTAATAATAGTTGCATATTTTAAATTACTATTTTTAAACTGCCTTTGATCCCTTAGCGTAAGTCTGTGATTAGTTAAGTCTCGAAGTTCTAAGAGGTCTCGGGTTCAATGCCCAGGTCAGGATTGTGTTATATTTTTTTTTTTATTTAGCTAATACCTAATATTGAGCTGGTAGAATAAGGTGTATGTATTTCTGCTTGAAATCGCAAAAAATATTGTAGTGTTGTGTATATTATAATATCTCTTCGACAGATGGCCAGTCACCGTTAAGATTGGTCACCGTGATTGAAGTTTGGTCTGGAGGACATTACTATTTTGTGGTCGTAATAGTTGTCCTTTTTCAGTGTCATCAAACGTCCAGAGATACGGCCCGTGTGACAAAGAAGAAACAGCGAGAGAGTTGTACACGGATACAAATGATATCACATATGATGTTGGCATCATCCGTTACAATGTAAGTTACAAGATAATGTACTTGCTTTTGAAATAGATAAATATCATACCGTTTTTAGTCGAATCCCGTTTTAGTATCTTATCTTATCTTGTGCGGGGGCCAGTCAGTACAGACCGGCGACACTTCGACCCATTGGAATCTTTTGTGTCGACTTTCCCAATAACGACTGCCATAGATGTTTAAGGCAGTCGGGACCGACGGCTTAACGTTCTCTCCGAGGCACGGAGCAGGCGATAATTGTCAATCAATACGCACATAATTTCGAAAAGTCATATAACTTCCGAAAGTCAGAGATGCGCGACGTGGGTTCGAACCTGAGACCCTCTGCGTTGCAGTCTTTTGGTCTCCCCACTGAGCTATCGCTGCTCTTAACGCCGGTTTTAGTAAGAAATATTACACACACGACCCGAAATTGTAATGATTAATAATCATTAATTCGAACAATACAATATTTTCGCTACCGGCACCGCTACGGCTCCGCCTTTTGTATGTGGCTTTCTTTAGTGTTAAATGTACATGAACCGCGAGAGCTGGTAGAAATATATGGTATGATTTCACAGGTATCTTTATATCACAATGTGGAGTACTCCTGTATAGTGTTTAAAGCAGAAAACGACTTAAAGCTCAGCAAACCGAGGTTAAGTGTTCGTCATTGGTCCCCGGACGAAGATCTTTGTTTTGGTTTTGGCTTCTTAGATGTAGAATTCTACATTCAAATCGAATTCAGATCAAAAATCAAATTTGTTTTTAAAGCATATGGCACGACGGCCGGGCTAATGGATCCTGTGAAATCTATAAAATTTGTAAATGCAGTATCATATGTTGATTTCCCCACAATACCTACTTATGAAGGTCTGAAGGCAGAGGGATATTTAAAAGTTCATATTACTCCTTGGTACAATCCGAATAACGTCACGTTAGCAATGCAAGGTTCTGGTTCTAACAAAGATCGCCGCTCATTTTACCGTAATCGAACTAGAGGTCGAACCAACTTTAATCGCACCACGCGCCTTTGAAAGCCACTGAGTTGTAAGTGATTATCAAAGATGTTATATAAAGGCAGAAAGATTTAAGTGATATTGACAATGATAAATGTTCAATCAAATAGATGAGAAGTAAGATTTTATTCGCGTCGTGGAGCTACCTAGGCGCTGACGAGATCTTTTAGTGCAAGCAATACTGAGCATTATGATTTAAGATGTAGGGTCTAAATTACATTGTGGACGTCGTTAGTAATATCTACGAATGCATAAGTCAACCTTTTCCTCTTGTACTAGACCCTAGACTAGCATCTTGTTAGTAGATCGATGTATAGTCAAGTCTAGTCAAAAATCATTTATTCATTTAGGTCACAATGTAATACTTATAAACGATAATAGGTATAAGTTAGTGAGTTTACTAAGGTACTGAAACTACATTGAGGTTAGTTGCTAGGTTCAAGCAAAGAATTGAGATAGACTCAATCGTTTGAGGAAACCTGCAAGAAACTCACAGCCACTCATAAGACCAATACTTCTGCATAGATTATTTACGAACTTAAAAATATTACTCTGTAGCGACTCTAAAAAGACTAAGAAGTTCCAAAACACGACACAAGATGGCGTTGTACGTTGATGTTGTTGTTTCTAAATAGCGCAAGTGAAGTTTTTACACTCTTGTTTTGTGAGGTAATATCTTGATCTGTGTAGAGTCGCTATAACTGTTCTAATAATTCAGTTAAATTGAAGTACCGCCACACTTCTTTCGGCGTTACCAGGACGGTAATCAATGTCTTCTATTAAGTGAAGAAGAGTCAGAAATCTGATGAAGATAGATTATTGGATAATTAGTTCAAATTCCACTCATCGCACTACCGATGTGAATCCATTCCTAACATAATCATATTAGCTTAGCTGGACGGGTCAACATGAATACTAGTAATTTGTTAACTAAAGCGTAAGTAATTTTTTTAACGTATATTTCGTAGAGGGTATAAAGTATTTTCCAAAAGAAATGTATTGTAGAAACGTTCATTTGCAAAGGTTGACAAGACTTGGAAGCGCAAATTATACAAGAAATTTTCTTCAAAACTAAGTTCAGTTCAAATATTGTTCGGCCTCAGCCGTTGTTTTAAACCTTTTTTCCTCAAAACCGATGAAAGTATAAGGTGAAGTAGTTTGGAAGTTCTCTACAAGTTTGATTCGAATTTGCATAATTTGCAGTCAAGACTTGGGGTCGAAATCGTTTTGTCTCAGGATGCCGTAAAAATATTATTACAAAGTGCTTTGAAAGATTTATTCACAGAGAGATTTTTATAGCAATGCTTTTAAGTAATATTTATTTGGATAGTTCTATGCTGAATCGATGTGTGTAATTACATTCGAATATATTAATAACACTATACATCAGTATGTGTGCTGGGTTTTTAACAACTTAACAGCGATACTCTGGTGGTAGATCGTTGGATTGCTACCCAGAGGTCTTGAGACTGATTTCAATGCTTTAAAAAGTTCTTGAAGATGGATGAAATGGTGAAGGAAAACATGGTGAGGAAAACATGGTGAGGAAAATGAGGCTCTGAGTTCTTAAAGTTCTCGTAGATTTGAGAAGTCTGTCAGCCCGCACTGGGTCAGCATGGTGGGTAGCCTAACCCTTTTGGCTGTGAGAAGTGGCCCAGCAGTGGGACAGGTTATGGCATGGCTAGTATGGCTATATTAAAATGATGCACTTATCCCGATATTTTATATGGATATTCGGTCATAGATTTCTTTGCTATTCAGACGCCAGTAACAGATCGCTTACAAGTGACGATTAAATTTTAGTATGTAACTGAGTTTAACAGTTGCTAGGTTATTTAGACCGGCTGTATGAAAGCATCCCCATTGTTTTAATTACCGTATTTTATATTTTATATCAGGTAAGACGTTAAATAATTAAAACGACAGAGTAGGTGAAACTTGATACTATATTTTTACTATAAAATAATTGTTATTTTATTTTTATTATAAACGAACATTTATAGACTTTATTTTTATATAAGAAAAATGTGTATTTTTAATTTCAATATATGTTTGTATTTAAAAGGTTTAAGGTATTTTTGTATTAAAAAGAAAATGTATAAGTGAATATTTTTTTTGTAAATCGGTATTAAATGGAATCTTCTGTTTTATATTTTTTAATATCAGTAGATTTACTTAAAAAATAACAAGTACATTATGCATCTAACTCTCAGTCAATTTGACTGCCTCGGTAGAGTAGTCGTTATAAATGCGACTGCTGTGTCTTGGCTTCTGGCCTGGTCAGGCCAGTAAAAATTTATACAGTTTTTCTGTCAGGACATTCTCAATAGTAGTCCAGAGATAGGAAGTTAGTGATGTTGCATGCTTCAGAAAGCACGTAAATTTCATTGGCCCTGCACCTGATTTCTCTTCGTTCGTATAGGATTGCCTTGTAATATAGGAGAGAGAAGAGTGCACTTGTGTTCACGCACAAATTTCTACACTATAAGATCACCTGCCTACATGGTTAAACTCCGTTAAGATTGGCTGCGAATCGACATGAAATAGCAGTGTTCCTACTGTTGTGTTTCTTTTGGTGAGTGAGAGTTTCGGAGGCTCAATCACCCTCTGCCCCCCTTTCCGCTCCTTCTCCTTCCCACTTCCTTTTTTCCTAAAGGGTCGGCAACGCGCAAGTGATGCCCGTGGTATTGCAGGCGTCCATAGGCTACGGTGATCATTTACCATCAGCTGGGCCGTATGCTTGTTTGCCACCTCAGTTGTATAAAAAATACCCAGAATTTGGTCTGGAGGACGTTATTACTCTCTAAGGATTTATCAGAAATGATTCTTCAATGGCCATAGTATACGTTTTTCTTTAAAAACGTACATATATTATCGCGGGAAACTTCACAAATTTTCAAACAACAGACATAAATAATTCCTCAGACCCGGACCAACTATCTGTGGATCACACGATTCTTTGTTTTCCTTTCATATTATGGAATCCTCGGTGTGCGAGTCCTACTCGTACTGGACTGATGTATTTTTTTCTTTCCTCAATCCACAAAAATTGGCGCGTGCGCCATAAGGCAGCGGCTACCGAGGCCGAGACCGAGATGTTAGTGCCGCACGCGCTGTGCTGAGTAAAGCCATAGAGGCCACCCTGCATGCCACGTCGTCTCCCTTCGCCGTCGGCAAGGAAAACAAGAAGTTTTTGGTTCTGGAGCTAGGCGGGTACTAGCTTTCATATAAACTTTGCTCGTTCTGGTAGCTGAAGCTCAGCAGATTTTCTGATACGGTCTATGTCAATCCACCAACATTGGCACTTTTTAACTAATCCATACATGCATACAAATAATTAAAATTGAAGTGTCCGTTTGTATTATCACATTAACAGCGTTTTACTAAATGCACATGAATGTTTACACGATATTGATGCCAGAACCCACTTTTTCAAATTATTAGCTGTCTGTTTGTTTGTTACGGGTAATCTCCGAAATGGCTGGACCGATTTTGACAGGACTTTCATTGGCAGATAGCTTATTTTACGAAGAATAACTTAGACTACTTTTATTTCGTGAACGAGTACCCACGGATTAGCACGCGTAATAGAAGTACTTTCTCCTACTACATGGACGAAGTCGCAGGCGTCGACTAGTACTCAATGAAATAAACTATTAGAATAAAACATTAAGACACAGGTACAAGATCTTTAGTACAAAAAGGTTTCATTGTCATCCTTAATCTATTGGAAATGAGAATTGGCACGAAAACCGAGGAACTATTCAACAGACGATTTAGACTTACATAAATGGAAGTTTTATGCGCGCCTTGCTCGCTCCAAAAACTGTGGTATAAAAATATAAGCTTTTCTGTATGTCGAGTTGATGTTTGGATGTCTATTGACGATGTTGTTCTAGTTATTTGCCAACCGTTCACATGCGATATACAAGCGGAGACGATTTTTTAATTTCTTATTTTATAAAAATAGTAACAATTTTTATAAATTCGCCAAACTGCACATAGCTTGTTGGCTATGCTTACATAGATTATTATAACAGTTATAAATGTATCTTTTTTCTACTTGAAATTGTTATTAATGCTTATAAATCTGTACTGATATTATAAAGCTGAAGAGTTTGTTTGTTTGGTTGAATTATTTTAGTGTTGGATAGCCTATTTATCGAGGAAGGCTATAGGCTATATAACATCACGCTACAACCCACGGGGGAGCGCAGTAACCATAAACATGAGTGAAGTTATATATATACTTAGACTAGCTGACCCCGCAACTTTGTCGGCTTCATGTAAGAGAATTGTCACCGTCTTTTGCAACATTTTTCACTTATGCTCTGCTCCTATTGGCCGTAGCGTGATGTTATATAGCCTATAGTCTTCTTCGATAAATGGGCTATCCGACACTGAAAGAATTTTTCAATTCGGATTAGTAGTTCCTGAGATTAGCGCGTTCAACTAAACAAACAAACAGAGTTAGCATTATTATATTAGTATAGATAAAGGATAACGAATATATAAGATTATAAACAAAATACAATAATGTATATAATAATAATAATAATAATAATAATATAATAATAATAATATTCTACCACATACACACAACACTATCTAGCCCAAACTAAGCAGAGCTTGTACTATGGATACTAGACAATGGATAAACATACATATATACTTTTTTTTTTTGTAAATACATACATATTATACATAGAAACACCCAGACCAAGACAAACATCCATGTTCATGCACACAAATATTTGTCTTGTGCGGGAATCGAACCCGCGACCTCAGGCGTGGCAGTCGGTTACACTAACCACTACGCCATTTTTATGATAATACAGATGTTTTACCATTAAATAAGTACTAGGTATTTTCTTAATACAATATTATTTTTAAAGATTTTTTACACTCACTGCTTATATTTGTTATAATAGTTACATTTCTTTAAAAATCTATTTTGATATATGTTACCGAATGCCTGTTATTACTTAAAAAGTGTAATCAATCAATCAATCAATCAGCCCACAGCAGTCCACTGTTGGACATAGGCCTCTCTCATTTTACGCCACATCCGGTCTTCCGCCTTCCGCATCCAGTCTCACCCAGCTACCTTTTTCAGGTCATCGGTCCACCTGGCCGGGGGGCGTCCTACCTTACGTTTACCAAGTCACGGTCTCCACTCTAGGACTCGCCTGCTCCAACGGCCATAGGTCGTTCTACAGATATGGCCAGCCCATTGCCACTTCAGCTTGCTTATTTTGCGAGCTATGTCGATAACCCTGGTTCTTTGACGGATAACCTCATTTCTAAGTTAATCCCTCAAAGTAACTCCTAGCATAGCTCGCTCCATAGCCCGCTGGATGACTTTAAATTTTTGGACTAGCCCTACCGTGAGTGTCCACGTATCGGCACCGTAGGTCATAATATAAAAGTGTAAGCAGAGATCTTTTACATCTACTTTCGGTCAGCTTTATTTTTAAGTTCTACGTATAGGACGATCGTATTGTCGTATTGCGAGCAAATTTCCAGCCTCCATGTCGCCTTGAATCTAACCTGGAATCACGAGGTCGAACGCAAACATAGGCGTAGACTTATGCCACAAGATCAACAATACAACCTAATCATCATCTTCCTTAGCCGAAAGACGTCCATTGCTGGATATAGGCCTACCCCAAGATTTTCCACGTAGACCTGATTTGGATCACCCGTATCCACCCGCTTAACATTATAATATAAATCTAATTTTAAAATGTGACAATATAATATACTGTAGCGGCTTGTCATTGACGAAGAAGTTACGACTCACGACCAAAGATGGCGTTGTATATAATTGACATGACTACATACAATCCTGAATCTCGCAAGCAAAGTTTACTACGACATACTAAATACTATTTCACGATATCAATCATTGGGTCGCAGCCAGACATAATCATGCAGCCTTGTGGGAAGATCCTCTTCGAGTTGGAGGAACATCATACCACTTTCCTTCACAATACTATGATACCTAGGATGCAAGATGCAAAACTTTATCGATACATAATATTGTATTTTAAAATGGTATTCTCCAATTTCATATCGGAAACATACACTATGCTTTAAGAAACGCAAAGCTAACTTAAGTATTAAATCTGTCCGGATAAACAGGACTAGGACCAGCTAAATCTATTGTATGTATTACCGTCAAATTCAATGCTGTAAAACAGTCGACGATGGATCTGAAGATCTATTCGGAGATAGTGGGATGATATCGAAGAATTTGTTTTTTTTATGGATTTTAAATTGGATTAGCGAGGTCAGCAGAGGGATTTGTATATCCAACGGAGATGAGTGCATCCAGCAGTGGGATACATTTTGTGATTATAACCATTAAATATTTAGCAGTACTGTGTTCGAACTACTTTCATCAGAATGCTGAAACACGAATGATAACGATTATTATATATTAACAAATAATTGGCGTCAAATCTACAGCCGCTCTTGAAGAATCAGCAAGTTATTTAGTAATGGGACTAATTCATGCTCTTATCTTGTCTCGAATTTTATATATGCGACATCTCTCTTCATATCTTCAACTGATTTAATTATTGAAGATCTTAGACACGAGAAATTGATCACTAACCTACTCCTTGTACTCTTATTGGAAGCCCCGGTTCTGTAAATAAGTGAATTGACTTGACACTAGCATGACATAAAACTAAACTTGGTCTCATTTAATAGCGCATTTATTTTGGAGTCCTCATACCGTCTCAGAAAATCTGCTGAGCTTCAGCTACCAGGACGAGCAGAGTTTATATGAAAGCTCTTATATAAATGCTCGCGAGTACCCGCCTTGCTCCAGAACCGAAAACTTTGTTTATCTTGCCGATGGCGACGGGAGACGACGCGGCATAAAGGGTGGCCTCTATGGCGTTACTCAGCACAGCCCGTGCGGCACTAACATCTCGGTCTCGGCCTCGCTAGCCGCTGCCTTATGGTGCACGCGCCAGATGCCGCTAGTGCCCCCCATCTTGGAAAATGAGTGAGAGCAAAAATTAACACAATATATAATAACGGTGAGGGTTGAGACACGGAATTATAATCATTCGAAGGTCATCTTGAAAACACTGGTGGCTTTATTTAAAACTGAACGAAGAATTAGAAACATGAAGGAAGTACTGCGCAATAATGGTCCCCTATTATCTTTTTGGACAGAAGACCGGTGGTATAAGTAACTTTTCGTATCAGTCACTTACACACAATGGCAAAATAATAACTCTGGACTGAACGGAAGGTATATGTGAATGACACATTATGACATCACACTTACGATTTGTTGACATTGTCATTATTGCAGAGCCACTAGAAAAGCTGAACGATATGTACTGTACTCGGACAAGAACAAGAATATGGCAAGTATACATGTCACACCGAGAGAGAATTACAAAAGAACCAGTTTTTGGTCTTGTCTAGGAGTCTGTCTACTTTAAATAACAGATCTAAAAGAGAGCTACTTCTCATGAACTAGATATTATTGTCTTTATTACTATGGGCCTTATTAGAAGGTTCAAGTTCATTCAGACGACGATAGAGAGAGCTTTATGTTCGGAGCTTACTTGCGGGATCGAATCAGAAATTAGGAGATCCGTAGGAATACTAAAGTTGCTGACATAGCGTTCCGGATAGCCAAGCTGAAGTGGCAGTGGGCAGGGCACATAGCTTGCAGAACCACTGGTCGTTGGAGCAGGAAGGTTCTGGAGTGGCGGCTATGCACCGAAATACGCAGAGGCTGGCTCGCCACGAGGTGGACCGACGAACTGCTGAAGGTCGCGGGAAGGGTTTGGATGCAGGCGGCTTTAGGACAGGTCTGTGTGGAAAATTAAGGGAGGATATTTGCAGCAGTGGTCGTCTTTCGGTTGGGATGATGATAAGATATTGTTGGCTAAAAGACCTATGCTGAAATAAAATGCGGAA